>BRXU01000021.1:962500-2162500 GCA_030267565.1 Pleodorina starrii | reverse complement strand
ATTAGTCAAACAACCTGTACGGCGACATTGCTTTTGGTTACCGTGTAAGGAATCAACGGCGCCGTATTGTACAGCAAGTTAGCCTACAAACCAACCAATCAAGCGATGCTTTTGTACCAGCCTCACACACATAACTGCCACTTCAAATCAACGGGCGTGCGCGGTGGTATTAGGTAGTGTACAACCGCGCGCTAGCCGGCGGGACTTGCGGCGGGCGCTTTGCGGGGGCCGAAACACCGACGTCGGGATACAGTCGTCATTTCTTCCACCCTGCGTTCGCTTCGCCTGCGTTCGCTTTCTGTCCCAACATACCCTGAAATACTAGGCGAGAAGCTACCAAAAAGACAACAACCTGCAGCGATAATGTGCCGCTACAAAAAATACATTCCTCCAACAGGAACGTTCTCGGCTGCATGCAACTCGTCATGCGATGCGACAACATTCGCGTCGGAAGGGAATGAAGGCAACTCGACCGATTACGGCACTCTCAGACCGTTTGGACAACCGACCTCATCCTCTCCCATTGATGAATGCTCGTCCCTCCGCTTTCGCCGCAATTAGATCAGCGTCCCTGAAAGTTGTCGTACAAGTACGATAATACATCTTCCGTCAGACGAATCCCTAGTCTATGGCCTACTGGTCCCTGTCAAAAAATGACTGTCTGCCTGCCGCCAGCTATCAATTCCAATGCGGTTGTGATAACCCGACTACTCCCATCCCTCAAACAAACTACCAACGGTTTGCGACGTACGACTTAAGGACGTACGGCATGCAAATCAACGGGCCTGTTGCCAATCAGGGCCAAGCCGCACCGTGTGCAGGTCCGTCTTCAAACGAGGAACGAGTACGGCAAAGCCGCACATGCGTCGCAATGCTCAAAAGACGTACACAGCGCCACATACACATAGTCGTACACCCACACACACCCACAGGGCTGTCAGACAGATGCGTGCGACGTGACGGTGACAGGCCGAGTAATGTCACAGCCTCTGCGCGAGGGCGCGGGCCGCGCAGCACCTACCACGTCATCAACGCGCGCGTATACCATCCCTCAGCAGCACCCAATAGCTAGATTCGTGGAAAAGAATCCTCCGTCCGTCCGTCTGGCGTTGAGGAATATGCCCCACTTCAATTCTGCACCAGGTAGGCACACAAACATACACTTGCAGCCATCCACACATACACGTACGGATACGGATACGCATACCGGTCATGCAGTTTCCCGAATGGGGACAGCCGCGGCTTGAGCGAACGGCGCGGGTGGGTGAGCGGACCGCCTCGCCCAACAACCCCGGTCGTTAAGTACGACTTCACGACATATCATTTCGCCGCCCCAGACACAGCTTCGCACATCATCCTCGCGATAAGCTTCGTTCCCAACTAAACCAAACATGTAATCTTATCTTCCGCAACAGTCGACAGATGTTCCCTCAAATAGAGGCAGAGCTCCGTCATCGCCACATCAGCTCCACGCACATACGGACATCCGAATGTAAAATACACCGGCGACTGCCGACCTCGTTCCCTCGCTCCTGAAACGTTTCTTCCCCATCCCCCCTCGCGCTATTATTATCGTCGCGCACATTCCTCGTCATCGTCATCGTTGTTGTTGATGTTGATGTTCTCGACCTACATGCTGTTCCGACAATGCCCGCCCGCGCCCCGCCACTTCTCCCATCCTTGCCGCCAGAGTTACCCCACGCTCCGAAACCCTCTCGCACGTGTTGCAGAATCATTCGGCTTATCGGTACCAGGCTGACACAGGCGATGATTGACGCAGCCAAAAAAATAGCCAATCTCAAGAAAATTTCAAACCCAATATCCATATGCGGCTCGGATGTTGTACACGCATATTTCCGCAAGACGTACGACAGGCTGTACAGCAGACAGATAAAAACGATAGCGCCACACAATCAAAATATCAAGCTCTCTTGCGGGATCCCGTCTCTTCGTGCGACGCAACGCGATGAAGGCAGCGCCCGTCGGTCGTATGGCTGCTGCAGCGACTCCTCTCCCAGACCCAACCCCAATCCAACCCAACCCAACACCCAACCTTCCCCAGCCCTCACCACATTTCCTCCAGCCAGCCACGCAGGCATACGTGCGGGTTTACATCAACTCTCTTCCGACGTGTTGCACCGCCACCGACGATGCACCCCCGAAGTCCGACTTCCGTAGCAGCACCCCCAAAAGACCCAACACACAGCCGCCGCCGCCGCCGCGGCGGCCGCCGCCGCCGCCGCGGCGGCCGCCGCCGCCGCTGCTCGCGGCGGCACACGGCCACGGCCCACCGTCGGTAGCAAGCACGGCGCCGCTGCGAGCCGCAGAGGTCCACTTCGCCGTTGTCGCCGCCGCCGCCACCGCCACCGGGAATACCGATGGTTGGCCCAGCAGTCGTCGTCGAGCAGTCGCGGGCCCTCAAGTCTGCTTCTCAGCAACCTCAGCTCCATTCAGAGGCAATCTGCGTCCACCCCGCCGCCGCCGCCAACCCCCGGGGGAACCACTTGTATGTGTTGAGTTTACATGTCGAGTCGCAGCGATCCGTCATGTCCGTTGAGCCGCTCCGGCGCCACTCCGTAACCCATGTCGATCCACTCCTGGCGCAGTTTGCGGAAGGCGATCTGCGGCCGGTCCGCCTCCAGACTCAGCTGAGAGGCGGGGGAGAGAGGGGAGGGGAAGGGGCGGGAGGGGAGGGTGGTGGGGAGGTGGGACACGAGGAGGTAGGGAGGTAGGGGGAGAGGCGGTCCCGGGCGGCGGATGATGATGATCATGACGAGCGGGGGGGATTATCCACGTGTAGGCCGCCGGGGGGGGGGGGCAGACAGGAGCTTAGATGGGAGGATAGGGTCATGGTTTGTGTGTTGTTGTGGGTGGAGTTGTGGGTGGGGTTGGGACGTAATGAGTAGTGAGGGTCATGCGGGGACCGCACTCGGGGGCACACACACACACGCGCACACGGCGTCAAACGATGTTCGCCCCCGCCCCCCCGCCTGCCTCCTCCCTCTCCCCCGCCCTCCTCACCTCCTCCGCCAGCTGTTCAGGTTTGAGCAGCTCAATCATGACCTTGTCCTCAGTCAGGATCTTGTACATGTTCTGAAGTGTACGAATTCATGGGGGCGAGCCAATGAGAAGGCGTCGGGATGCGCGTTCGTACGGATACATCCATGTGGAAGGGAGTACCACATGAAGAGTAAAAAAACGCCTACACCATCGCTTGGCGCCGCTTGGCACTTATTACTGAAATAATCTGTACGGAACACCCCTCCTTGGTACGGCACCGTGCCGTACCTTGCGGGTGTAGTTGTCGAAGATGGGGTTGAGCGCGAAGTTACGGATGAGGCAGAAGCGGTTGATGGATCGGTGCTCGTCAATGGGGACCGTGTTGACGTACGTGATCATCTGGATGCCTGCGGAGGTACGGAAAACACGGGGGGAGGTACGGACGGAAGTACGGAAGTACGGATTACATTACGGGAGATGTGCCAAGTTACGGCATCGCACTGCAACAATGCCTCCACACCCCACCCGCCCGCCCTCCTGCCTCGTTTCCGCTCCCCTCCTGCCCCCCTCGTCCTCCTCCTGCCCCCCTCCCCCTTCCTCCTCCCTCACCTCCCCCCAACGTGATCTTGACGTAGCTGGTGGACGGCAGCAGCCCCCGCGCCTCCACCGGAACTGAGTCCACCCGCGAGAAGTTCCACAGCGGGTTGACTGGCTTGTTGTGGATGCTGGGGTGGAGGAGGAGGGGGGGCGGGGGTGTGGGTGTGGGTTGGGTGTGTTTGGGGTGTTGTGGACGGGTGGCGGGTTGGCGGATTCGGGCGACTCAAGGTTTTAGCCGCGACGAACTGCGGGACAAGCACCCCCCCAGACAGGCACAACACCCACACATACACATAAACATACACAACACCCACACACTTAACACACACACACACGTCCACCCCCCCCGCGAACCCCACCTGAAGTTGGCGCTGACGGACCAGGTGTCCCGAGTGACCTTCATGTCGTTGATGACAGGCTTGTCCTGCAGTACGGTCAGTTCAGTACGGCACAGTACGACAGCAGCAGCAAATTGATGTGTTTTAGTTGCGAACTTGCAATGCAAGTTCCTTCTCTCCTCTCCAACCCGCCCCAGCTCCCACTCTCCGCCGTCCTCGCTGCCCCCTCCCTCCTCCCCAGAAAACACACACGTCCTCCTGCCCCCCCTCCCCCTCCTCCCCCGCTCCCACCTGGTTCCCGAAGCTGCCGTTGTGGAGGTAGTGGATGTGCGCCATATCGAGTGCGTTCTCAAACACGGACCAGTGCGGGCAGTTGAACTCCATCTCGCCTGCGGGGGGTTGTGTGTGTGTGGGGGGGGGGGGTATGTGCGGTGGCGTGTCTGTGTGTTGGTGGTGGTGGTTAGGGGGAGAGAGAGGGAATAGGTGGAAGCAAGGGGAAGGCAGGGAAAGGACCGAGCAGCAAACGGAGGACGGACGGAGGACCTGGCTTAGGGTTCGGGATCGTTTTGTAAGCAGCTAAGGCTTATCCTGCGGATGCTCAGGAGCCCGGCTTTTGAGATAGCGGCGTCGTGCGGCTGACAAGAGCGACTCTCGCTCCGAAGATGCACGACTGGGGGTGTAGTGGCAGTGGTGGCAGTGGCCGAGCCGCCGCTGATAGCAAAGACAGAAACGCAGATCATCGCACCTTGTATGATCCCACACGCACTCACCCCACCCACCCACCCAACCCACCCACCCACCCCTCCTCGAGAGCATGGAGCACAACCAGTGCTCCTCCCGGCACTGCCTTCCTACCCGCGTACGGCACCACTCACCGTACACGGGCCGCCAGTTGGGGTCCTCCAGCTCCGGAACCAGGGGCAGGGGCGGTCGCTCGTCCTCGGGCAGGTTCTTGGAGCCGAAGAACAACCACACAAAGCCGCCTGAGGGTGGGAGGGGGGGTCGTGGAGGTGGGTGGGTGGGTGAGGGGGAGAAGCTGGTGTGTGCGTGCGTATATATGTGTGTTCTGTGCTAAGTGTTGTGCTGTGTTAGGAACGTAGCGGACAGCTGCCCGCCGCTGCTCTCGAGAAGGGGGACCCCCCTCCTCCCTCTTCTTCCTCCCTATCTTCCCCCCTCCCCACAGTCCCTCTTCCTCTTCTCACCCCGCTCCTCCACCGGGTACGAGTCCACCACGGGACGGCGGGGGAAGCTGGTGTGGGCGTTCTGACTGGGGACCTCCTCCAGCGCACCTGAGGGGGGAGGGGGGAGGGGGGAGGCGGAGGGGGGAAGGAGGAAAGGGGGCGAGGGAGGGAGCCAGGAGGAAGGTGAGGCAGGCAGCGGAGGGTGTGTTGTGTGTTGTGTATATGTAGAGTCACGCCCCACCGCGGAGGAAGAGGATTAGGGCAGATGAGTTGGGGTGATGGGGGCCATGGGCGCTGCATGGCCCCTAACGCCTAGCGCGCTACTGGAAGCAGCAAAGGCTTATCCCGCGGATGCTCAGAAGCCAGGCTTACAGCTCCCTCACTCACCCTGGCAGTATCGTTCTTCCTAATGATCCCTCACCCTCACCCTCTTCCCCTCCCCCCCTCACCCTCTTCCCCTCCCCCCTCACCCCCTCACCCTCTTCCCCTCCCCCCCTCACCCCCTTCCCCTCCCCCCCTCACCCTCTTCCCCTCCCCCCCTCCCCCTCCTCCCCCTCTTCCCCTCCCCCCCTCCCCCTCTCACCCTCTCCGTTGAATGCCCATCCGTGGTAGGGGCACACCACACAGCTCTTTCCGTTCTTTGCGGTCTTGCTCCAGCCGCTGCTGAGGGGGGCGCCGCGGTGGGGGCAGACGTTGTCCAGGCAGTGCACCTGAAACCCGGGGGAGAGGGGGGGGGAGTGAGGGGAGGGAGGGAGTGTGGGAAGGGCGGGGAAGGGCGGGGAAGGGCGGGAAGGGAGGGCATGGTGGTCGGGGGCAAGGGGGGATATGAGACAGGAGGCCAAGGCCATCCCACCGTGCTCAAAACACACACACACGGGCGCCGCGCCCGAACCCAACACCCGCCACTCTCCCCTCCCATCTTCGCCGGCCCGCTTCCATATGGCTTACGTCCACCTGCCACCCTCGTGTACCTCTCCACCTCCGCCCTCCCCCCTCCACCCCCAGCCCCCTCACCTTTCCATCCTCCCCCCTCCACAACGTCACGGTCCGCGACAGGATGTCCACCTTGAGCGGTGTGGAGTCCACCTTGTCAGACAGCGCGGCGGCGTACCAGAAGTTCTGGAGGTAGGCGCGGCGGTCGGCCAGCTCCTTCTCGCGCTTGGCGGACTGGAGACGGAGGGTCGGGAGGGCGGCGGGGGAGGGCGGAGGGAGGTTGTAGGCAGGTAACAGAAAATTGGAAGGCACGGCGTCCTTGGGGGGCCCGGCGAGGGGGACGGGGCGCGTGGGAAGCTGAGGGCGAATGGCGGGACCAGCTGTGCGGTTGGTGGAGGGCCCCGGGCAGCTCGCTGGCACGGGGAAGGGGGGAGTTTGAAGAGTGAATTTGCAGGGATGAAACGGGGCACGCGGGAGGGAGGAAGGAGGTGAGGGGCGGGCGCGCTGCCGCATGCGTGCTACCACACGGGGTGCCGAACTCCTCCTCCTTCTTTCCCCTACCCCCCTAACCCCAGGCCGTATAACCGGACCCCATCGCAGAAGCCACCACACAGCTCTCTCCGCCCCCCACCCCCGCCCCCAATCCAGCTCCCCACCTTGCTCAGCGGCGCATTGTTCCTGCCGCCCAACAGCGGACTGGCGGGGTCCAGCTGGCCGGGTCGCAAACCGGCGGACTGACGCGACGCGGCGGAGGCGGAGCCGCCCAGCGCCGAAGACGAGTCGGAGGCGGATCCCGGCTCCCGCTGTCGCTCCGAAACCTCGGCTGCCTCCGCCGCCCCCAGCTGTCGCTCCAGCTGTTGCTGTCGCTGGCGGAGGTCCAGGGGGGGCTGGCGGGGGCGATCCAGGAGGGAGGTACCGGCGCCGCCGCCGCCACCGGTGGCGGAGGGGCGCGGGCCGGGCAGGGTGGGTGCGCCGGCGTCGCCGCGGAAGGCCAGCGGGGCGGCACCTTGGTGCGCGGCCTGAGGGGGAGGGATGGGGAGAGTTGTGTATATATTGGCGGGGAGGTCGCTCTCTCATTTGGAGCGACTGGCCATGTGGATGGAGGGTCTGGGGGCCGCCCGTTGCCCCGGGTTTGTGTGTGTGTGTGTATAGTAGCAACAACACGGAGACAAAAGGCCCAGAGGACTGCGTGCATGTTTACGGCGCGGTGCGGGTGTGGGTGCGGGTGTGGCTGCGTACCTGCGGCGAGCGTCCGTGGATGAGGGAGTGGATGGCACGCTTGGCGGAGGACAGCTTCAGGGGCATGAGGCGCTTGGGCAGCGTGGGAGTGGAGCGGATGACTCGGAACTGGGGGGTGGAGTGGGGTGGGGTGGGGGTGGAGGAGGAGGAGAGGGACGGGGTGGGTTTTAGAGGTGTTGGGATGTTGGGTGTTGGATGTTAGGCGGGACGGGCGGAGGTTGGAACGACGGGGCTGGGAGGCAGGGGTAGCGAGGTGGACTGTCGGGACTGAGCACGAGTACGGACAAGGGAGGATTTTCTTTGTTCTATACGTTACAATTCAATTGCGAGAAGCCGATTTGGGCCGTATACGTCTTTTGGCGCACGTTCTGTTTTGGCGCGCCAGTGGTCAACTGACGTGCGCACTGCCGCGAGGTGCGATGTTGATGTTAAAACTACAATATGCTTCGTTATGAGTCGTGCTTTTATGGTGTATGTGCTGTTTGGCCGATTGGGCTTCTATCATATTTCCTCACCGCCTGCTTGTCGTCGGGGTACTCGCGCAGGATGGCGAGAATAGCTCCAGCCTCGATGACGTAGAAGACCAACCAGAAGAAGCTGTAACGCATAGAAGGAATATAATCCTGACATTAGCAAAGGTTGTATCAGTTTGTTGCCGACGGCACTTTACAACGTCTAAAGCAACGCGTTCCCGCATTTCGAGGGCGTGGGCAGGAATGTGCATGCCCCGATGACAACCAAATCCTTCAGAAACAGAGCCTTACTCGTGATACTGCGCCAAGCCGCAAACCCGCCGATGCCCATTACCGGCTCGCACTTACATGGCGACCGCGTGGTCCCACACGAACAGCGGTGCAAGCTGCTCGTATAGTTGAGCTGCGCTAGGGAGATGGAAGCCGCCGTCCGACGCAATGTTCGTCACCTAGGAGAGGAAAAAGGGTTTTTTTCGGCGCCAATCTGCAGCAGTCTGATTTCCCAAAGGCAAAGGCAAACGGACTGACACAACGTACCTTAAATGCGACGTGCGCCAGTTCGCAAAGGATGCCAGCACCGATGCCCAGGACAAGACCGCGAAGCAGAGGCTCGAAGAACGGACTGACGTCAGACGACGACGGGTCGGACGACGTGGGCTGGACGCCCGGCTCAGCCTGCAGGGATTGTATAGGACATTCCAGAGCTCGTTTGGCGATGAGGAAAGCTTGGCGCATTGGGGGCAAGCAGGACTCCCACCACAGCAATCCCCACATCTTTGTCAAAAACAGCCAGTTCACCTTGCGGTCGTCCTTGCGGGCAAGTACTTGAATTCCACCGCGCTGTTGCAGATGAGGCAGCCCCATGCCGCCGCCGGTGCATGGCCCCCGGAGCAAGCGGTTCGCAGTGCGCGGCAAGATGACCATGGGCGTTGCCGCGCGGTAGCCGGTGCACGCCACGGACGCCTGGGTAGGGCGCGCCATGACAGAAGCCGACATAGTGGGGAGTTCACGGAGGCTAAGGTGGTCACGAAGGGTCGACGGTCACGAGTGCGCGATTGCTCTTCTGGTGTCCTCTGTGAGTTTGGCGAGTCGTTGCTGAGATGTGTACAACGTGAACCGTTTTGTGTCTTGTGTATCGCGAATTTAAGCTGCTCTGCAAGAGCTGCTGTCTCAAGTTGTTTTATATGGGCAATGGTTGTCTTCGCGCCGTACACTATTGCGCAAGGCTGACACCAGAACAACTTGCGTTTGGTAACTAATTAAAAATAATTTTTACAGGCCAATTGCTGACTGCCTTGTTTCCAGGGCTTAGTTGGGGTGAAGGCGCGGAGTCGCGACGCACCCGGTTACGGAGCGCCGAGGACGTTTTGCCGCCGCCTTGACCAAGGGCAAAACGAATTGTCCAAAGCTACTTCACTTCTTACCGTCATTGCTTGACGCAATCGCTTGTCATCGACCTGCACTTGGCCAACAACGGCCTCCTTTTGCAACCTTTGGCGCGCGCGCTGCCAGCAAGGTACACGGCTAGGTACCCGCAGTGTACAGCGGCTTGTTCAAGACACGGACAGCGTTCCGCGGCTCAGGGAATTCTGTTCAAAACGTTGCCAAAAAAGAAATGCAAAAGTGCGCACATATCCTTGCAGTCAAGCGCACGGCCGTCGCTGGCGCGCCAGCGGGCGGCTCTGCGATAGCTGGTTCCGAGAGACTGCCGCCACCCTCGCTAAATAAAATGTCCGGGCCGCGTCCATCGCAGGGTGCAATCGCCGCAGCCTACCCTCCTACATGTTTATTTGATTCGCATTGCCCAGCTTCGCCCCCGAACTTTCTCGTCGGCTTGAATTTCAAGCAGGCCGTTCCGTCTTCGCTGCCGTCGGATCGCGGGTCTGTGCTCGGCCGCTTGGCTCGCCCTGGCTGCGGCTCAGCCCTGCGGCCTGCATCCCTTCCCCCAGAAGCATGACACCTCAAAGCCACCTCACATCACTTGCCCTTTGCTTGGTCGGCTCGACGCCGGCAGTGTCCCGCTGCCCGAGGGAGGCCGACAGCACCCACTCGGCTTCGCCCCGCTGGTCGCCTTCGCTGCGGTGCGCTGCACCCACCCACCATGCCACCAACTGACCCTCCGGCTCTCATCACACCCTTCCGAGGGTCTGGAGCCCAGCCACTGCGTGTAACAGCCACATGCTGGTGCAGGATGTCCCGACACACACGCACACACACACATACCGGTACACACACGTGCCCAGGCAGGCAAGGACAGGCTGTCGTTGTCGTTGCTTTGGTCGTAATCGTGGTTTCCGGGTACAGTCCCGCTCAACTCGACCCGCGGGGGAGTTGCGTTGCCCGAATGCGCATTGCCCATACGTGTTTGTGACTGTGACTGTGTGTGTATATGTGCCTGTGTGTCTCTCCCGCACCGACCCACAGGGGAAGCGCACAGCCTCCGCTGCACCTCTCCGGCGCGTGTTTGCCTCTCCCGGTCAATGGGGGGGGGGGAAGGCGGTCCCAGGCTGCTTCCCGGGGCTCTTAAGCACCTTCTGCCACAAAGCGCTCTCAATTGAACCCACAAAGCTGTGAGCGGGGGCCACTTCACGCCTGTCTCCTCAGCTCTTAAGAGCTGCTGAGCTCCATTTACAACCCTCCCAGGGCGCGGCGGCCCCAGCCCGGCCCCAGCCTGGAACTCACACACACCCGGCTGGATCAGCTCCTGCCTACTGATCCCCGCCCCCCCTGACTCCGAAAGACTCGCCCGGCCACATGACAGCAGCCAGCGGCCCTCAACGAGAGGTCCCACTGCCGCGACCCCCCACACACACAGCCGTCAGCACGTCCTCAGCGCATCCCACCTCCAACCGCCATCCGCCCCGGGACGCGAGTTGGGCCCAACATCCGCCGCACTCATTCACACACAACTGTTCTGCAGCAATCCCATCGCCCTCCACCCCACCCCCCAAAATGCTCCCCCGGGGGAGACCGTTCGGGCTTCGGCCGCAGCAACGTCGCCAAGTGCAGCGCGCACCGGTGGGCGATTCCCTGTCTGGGTCTGCCCTGTTCATCGACTGTTCATCTTCTGGTTCATTCCATTCCGGCGTACCGTATCAGATACGTGCTAGTATCCGCTCGGATTCGCACGCACCAGAGACACCCTCATCAGGAAACATTCCCCGGACCAACTATACAGCAACACGACGACAGACGACCTGTGCCCTGGCCCAGCTTCCGCAGCGCAGGACAATCCCCGCCCCCGAAATGCAGCCAGCTACCCCACCCTCCGGTGGCCTCCTAGGGGGGTCTCCTCAAAGGGGGGGGAGGGGGTACAACGGGGGCGCAGCCGGCAAGAGAGCTACTCGAACGACGAAGTGTGTACCTTTTTGTTTCTGTTCCGCGCCCTTGTTCCGCGCCCTTTGAGGAAGCCGGCACAGCTTTTGTCTCGTGCAGGGTAAAAGGCCGCCCCGGGTGCGGTATTCTGCCCCCAATCGGTCCGCCTCGCTCCTGCACACCGCCCCACAGCCCACCGCCCAAACAGTTTTTTAAGGGTAAAAACTGCACACACACAAAACACGATGCCTCGATGCCACTGCCATTTCAACCGGCCCTGCCTTGATGGCCCTGCCTTGATGGACGAATCCCGTGCACACCGTATTAAAACGCGAAATGTCCGTGCGCACCGCACCGCCGATTGCCGGTGTCGCCCGGACGAGCCAGCCACTTGCTGTCGGGTGCTGCCCTGCTGATTGGCCCAGAGGTCGGCGAGTTTAGAGGAAGCGGTTGGTTCCCATGCGCAAGGCCCGAACTGCACAGCCCCCGCCGCCCGGGGGGATGGGGTGGCCTCCCACGCCGACGCCTGGGAGTATTGGCAGCGCCGGCCGGAATACGGTAGTCCAGAAAGGAACCTTCCTTTCTGACCCCCCATCCGTCGGAGCCGCTGCCGACAGCGCCTCTGATGCCACCGCGGCAGCACCACCACCACCGTCGGCGCTGCTACAGCCACCACCGCTGCCACCGCTGCGGGAGCGTTCGGCGGCCGCCCTCCCTCCGGGGGGCCCTCCCTCCCCCCCTCCCTCTGGGGCCGCCCGCTCCCGGGACCGCCAGCGCCGTCTGCGGGGCTCGACTGCCGGTTGGCTGACTGACTGACTGGCTGGGTGGCTGGGCGGCTCGCTGGTCGAGGAGCTGGATGTGGGAGCCCCAGCTGGGGCGGTATGATGCGCCGCCCACAGCCAGCAGAGCCAGGGTCAGGGCGGCAGCGGGCGACAGCTACCAACCACCTGCTGCCTGCCTGCCTGCCGTGGTCAGACGAGACGGGCGCAGCGGGCTGCCGCGAGGATCTGGCGGCGGCGACGGCGGCGGCAACAGCGACAGCGGCGGGGGCTGCGCGTCGTTGGGACCCGGGCCGGACGCCGCCGCATGCCCCGACCTGACCTCGGAGCGCCCGCCGGTTCAGCGGTTGGCGCTCACACCGCAGCGACGACCGCCGCGTGGGTGGGTGGGTGGGTGGGAGCGCGGGGCTGCCGGGTCAGGTTGGGTCACGTGCGCTTTGGTCGTGACTGCTGCTGCTGCTGCTTGGGGTGTGTGTCCGCGTGTGTGTCGCGTCGCGTTGCGGTGTCGTGGGGCGCGGCCTCGCTTGAGTCGGTCCCGTCCGTCCGTCCGTCGGTCCGTCCGCCCGCCCGGATGTGCGCCCTCCGCTCCACTTCGCTCCGCTCTTAATATGGCCGCGGGAAGAAGCCCTGGGGTAGTGTTGGGTTGTGTTGGGTTGTGTTGGGTTGTGTTGGGTTGTGTTGGGTTGTGTTGGGTTGTGTTGGGTTGTGTTGGGTTGTGTTGGGTTGTGTTGGGTTGTGTTGGGTGGTGTTGGGTGGGGTGGCGGCGACACGCGAGAGGGAGGGAGAATGGGTTATCGCCGGGAGGAAGGGGAGGATAGGCGGGAGCCCGAGAACGGTAAATACGTGGTGAGTAACGAAGGGGAGCATGCCGACGCCCCCCTTTCGCACTTCCTTAACCTCGGGATCACGAGGGCAGGGGTACAGGGGCAGAAGAACAACACACGAGGCTTTTCCCCAACATGGAAGCCAGTGTGGGGGTACGCACGCACGCACACGCAGGCACGCACACGCTCTCAGCGACCCCCCCGCCCGCCCCGTACCTGCCCGGCCATGGCCGCGAAGAGCGAGGGGTCAAAGGGACCCATGGGTCCGCCCCCTCCTCCCGCTGGGCCCATGGCGCCAGGTGGCAGCCCGCCGCCGCCGCCGCCGCCCCCCGGCACGCCCCCCTGCCCCGGCGCCGCCCCGGGCATAATCCCCGGCATCATCGGCGCAATCAGCCCCGCCATGGGCGGCAGCGCCGAGGGACCGGGCGCCGTCACCGGGGGCATGGGCATATGCATGCCACCCGGCGCTTGCTCCCGCCCGCCGTCAAACTCATCGCCGCCGCCACCGCCGCGCCAGCCGCCGCCGCGCCCGCCGCGGCCGCCTCGGCCGCCGCGGTCACCGCGCCCGCCGCCGCGACCACCCCCCAGCGGCCCATCTATGCGGCCTGCGTCCGCATTACGAAAGTGGGGAACGGGACGGTTGTCAAAGGGGTGTCGGAGGTGTCGGGGGTGCGCGTCGTGGCGGCATCCTTGGAGCGCGACCTTCGGAAGAGGATCGCCGGTTGGTGGAGGACTACCGCAGAGGCCGATACGAGACGACACGAAATACGACATGATAAATGATATACGGGATACGCAGAAGGTGATGGGAGCCATGAGCTGGGGCAACCGGCGCCCGCTAACCCCAACCCCTCAAAAAAAGGCCCCAATCAGGCCCCAACCGTGCGCCAATGGGGGGGGGGAGGGCTGGTGGTCGACTAGAGGCTGGACTGGCGGCCCAAAGCGGCCCCCAGGGTGACAAGAGGCTGACAAACGCAGTACATGAAAGTACGGTGGGGAGGCCGAGGTCCGGCTCGCACCTCGCGGAGGCTGCAGCGACCCCTCCCCATCCAGCCAACCGCCGCCGGGGCCGCCGCCGCCGCCACCTGGCCCTGGCGGTGGCGCGCCGCCCATGGGCGCCGGAGGGCCGCCCGGCCCGGGGGCCCCGGGCCCGGGCCCGCCCGCCAGCGGTGGCGGCGCCGGCAGCGCCAGCGGTCGGTCCCGATCGCGGTCCCGGTCGCCGATGCGGTCGCGGTCGGGGCCCCGATCGCGGCCGCCAAAGGGCCTGCGAGGCGTCAGGAGCGAGCGGCGAGCGGCGATGGCATGCATGATCAGGGGGTCTCCTGTGGTTCGCCGCCCCTTGGTGGCCTCAACCCCCCTTTTTCTCGAGATTTGCACAAGCGAGACCCCACCCCCCACCTCCCCAACCCCGCCCCCACCCCCTCCCATCCACACAACCACACGCTCCCACCTGGGTCGCTTGAGTGGCCGCTCGTCATCTCGCGCCACACCGGGGTTGACCTGCGAGTTGACCCACCCGGGGTTGGGGGATCAGGGAGTGATATGCTCCTTTATAAAATAATGAGTCACTGCGGACGTTGATGATCAAGCTGCGACAGCCGCTGAACCTCCGGAACTGTTAATGTTATCCCACCCATTCCCAAACTTTACCGACATTGCTGCTTGACCCGCGGTTGAACCGTCCCAGCATCTTGTCGGTGTCGGAAGTGTTGCAAGCCGCCTCGGACGAAGCCGCACCGCATTTTTTGTGCGGTGCGATGTTGTAGACATGTGTACCAATCGTAAAATTAGCGCCGTAGAAGTGTCCAAAAGCTGAAAAGCTGGTATGCGCGTGCTTGCTCTAAAAAACCCGAAAATCCCACCCTCTAAGCTGTCAGAACTGGCAACAGCAACATCTATCGGAACTGAGGATGCTTACCTGAGCGGCAGACCAGCGCGGTAGCGTTGCGATTCGTCGATGCGTAAGGGGCAAGGGCAACGTGGCGGCTTTGTGAGCATCGTTGAAGCATTTGCTGGGGGAGCATGGTATGATATGCGGTGCGATCCTACACAAAGTGCCTACGGGAATGACTAAAAGAAAGAAAGATGCATAAACTAAGCTGAGTATTTGAGCACCCAGCTGTAACGAGCCGTACCGAAGTACGGCGCCTTACAGTTGGGCGACGTGCATACGCACAAAGCACGGTTGGGGGAAAGCAGCCGGGAGATCAGCCGCCCCGAGGCGCCAACGCATTGCCCCCTCTTTTCTCTTTCCCTCTCTCTTCCTTCCACGGCAGGGCAGGGCAATGACGAGGGGTGAGCTCCACCGGCCGTGGTTCCCCCGTCCCCCTCCCCTTTCACCCCCCAAACACACGCACACATGCGCGCGCCTCTCCGCCCCGTGCTTTGGTCTTTGTTTTGATTGTTTTGATTGCTTCTCCCCCATACCCCTCCCCCTCCCCAGTCCCCCCTCCCCAGTCCCCCTGGAGATACCAGGTAATCCTCAGGTAATATCCCAGGTAACTGCGTTGCGTTCCCTCGCCCCGGGCCGTTTTAAATACTCCCCAGTCCCCCTTACCCCTCCCCCCAGTCCCCCCCCTCCCCACCTGGTTGACCACCACATTGATATTTCGGAACTCGCGGGGCTTTGCGGCCTCCACCTCCTCGGGGCCGGGAGGGGGGCCTGAGGGGAGCAGAGGAGGGGGCCGGGAGGGAGGGAGGGATGGGAGGGCGGGGAGTGACAAGGGCAGGGCAGGGCAGGGGAAGAGGAGGGGTCGGGGTATCACCGCGTGAACGAAGGAAGGAAGGAGGGAAGCCAATCGGAGGGGGCGGCACGGCATGAACTTGAGGGCCATCCTCTCGCGGCCACCCACGCGCCCACCCACCCACCCATGAGAGACCGCCAACCCGTCCTTCCCCCTCGCATGTCTGTACAGCACGCCGTGACGTGCCCGTTCCCGCCAAACCCACCGCCACACAATCCCGTCAGTCCCGCACTTCGTCGTTCATCACCCCTCGCGGCGCACCCACCCACCCACCCACCCATCCACCCAACCCCACTCGCCTCCCTCGCCTCCGTTGCACCGCTGCGGTCTCATCGCTATTACCGGCCACCCACCCACCCAGCCAGCCAGCCAGCCTGTCAACCGCCCACGCATTCGCACATCCAGCCACCCAGCCAGCCAGTCACCAAAGACCAAAACACCGCCACGCATTCGCACATCCAGCTGCCCACCCACCCAGGTAGCCAGCCAGCCAGCCAGTCAGCCACCCACCCACCCGGGTAGCCAGCCACCCAGCCAGCCACCCAGCCAGCCAGCCACCCAGCCAGCCACCCGCCTACCCAGCCAGCCAGCCAGTCAGTCCGCCACCCACCCGGGTTCTTTATGTGTTTGTAGCGACAGACCGGTCCGTAGATGCAGAAGCCCAATTTGTACATGTTGCACTCCTTGATCTCGTCCATGGAGTGCTTGTAGGGACAATCCTGCAAGGCGGGGTGGGCCAAGCCGCCGGTAAGGGAGAGAAGAGAGGGGAGCGAGGCAGGGGCGCGAAGCGGATGGACGTGTGCACGCGACGCGAGTTCCCGGCTGCCTCGCCTCGCCTCGCCTTGCCTTGCCTTGCCTTGCCGAGTCAAGTCGAATCAACTCAAGGGAGACCATGCCGAGAGGGGCACATCGCAAGTGGTGGCGAGAGCCCTGCGCTCTGGCGAGCAGGACGCTTTGCGAGGGTGGTATGCTCGAAGCCCCCTCAGAAGCGGGGAGGTAGGTAGGGAGGTAGGGAGCAGGGAGGGAGGGAGGGAGGGAGGGAGGGAGGGGGCCCGCACGTCTGGCCAGGAGTGCCCGGCTGGCGGCATCCCGGCCTGTCCGCTGGGCGCGGCGAGCTGCTCGATACGGTGGAGAACGGTGGATAGCGGACAGCGGCGGAACGTCGTCGCAGCACGAGTCCGGCAGGCAAGTAGATGAGGCCGGCAGGCTGCCCCCCGCTCACCTGCTCGTGGCATTCGCCGTACTTGAGGAGGTTGCGGCAGACGGGCATGCGGTCGGACACGAACTGGTGCAGGAAGCCGCAGGCATCGCCCTTCATGCACAACCCTCGGAGCCAGTACGTGCATACTGTCTGTTGTCGTCGGTGGTGGTGGTGGTGGTGTGGGCGGGAGCAGCAGGGCAGGAGAAGTCAGGGGGGATGAGTCAGGAGGGTCGTTGTGGTGTGGTGTAGGGTAATAATACTGGCGGGCGTGGCGACTTGGGTAGTGCCGTACACCGACAGCAAAACGAAACACGGTCGGCCCGCACATTCCCTTTAAGCCCGCCAATTCAGACCGGAACCGGAGTCCCGCAGCAGGCCTTCACCCTGCCCTCGCCCCACACTTGTACGCGTCTTCCTGTCACCTTGCGGAAGTTCTTCCGGTAATTGGCAGGCTGCTGGCCGATGGCTTCAGCGGGAAGGTCAGGCGGCTCAACCTGTAACAAGCCAGGATATACAAGCGACACGGGACCAATGAGAGCATGTATAGCGTTCGCGCTTTGGGCGACGGGCACAGTCGCCAGTCGTGCGAATGTGCGCAGTGAACTCCACTGACTGCCCCGGTTGCTCCTCTTCCTTACCTGATTTTGACCTTGTGTCAATAAATGCGAAGACTCAATTTCAGCTTCGAAGTCAAAATTGATGTTGTCCGCCATCTTGCTGTTCTGACACCAGGAAAAAAACCTTTTTAACCGCTTATGCCCAGGTTGCAATCCCGCACTATCCGTGCTTGTAACCCTACCCTTAAGGTTGTATCTGGGGATAACGCCTACGTCAGGCTGTCCAGGGTCGAGCGTCTGGTCGCTTGGGCACGCATTCCGCGGTTTGGGCTTCGCCACAATAGTGTCAGGTGCGGTATGTCACCAGTGATTCTTTTGGGTCCACTGTAAAACGGCACGGCTCACAATCAAGGTTCGTACAAGGCTTTTGTGATGCGTGTATTTTGCCTCCTTGCCTTTTGTACTGCCAGGCAAGGCCATTCCTATTGGCAGCGTTGTTACCTGGCCGGGTCCAAATCGGCGGCATCCGGCAGTGGGTAGTCGGCCCAGATGGTAACTAGGCTCCGAAACTAGACTACCAACGACTCTGTTGGCAACCGACTCAATACCAACTGTAAACTGCACTTTTAAATTGATCTTTTGATGACTTGATTCCATGGTAGCCTTTATCGCTGAAGGCATACACTCCTTGCCATGGCAGCATTGCGTTGTCGAGCCTCGAGCAGGGCTGCACTGCCACTGGTGTAGCGCCGGAAGTCTTCCTTCATGGCAACAAGCCGTCTGGGCAACCTCAGTGCTCCTTTAGCCATCTAAGTGAGAATTTGCAGCGCATTTAGTGGTTAACTTACGCCATCCTGAATTTGGCGCCGGCGGAAAAATGACACGGCGCAGAAGTCGGACCCAGAGGCGAAACACCGATAACGACCTCGACGTCGGCTGTGATATGTCTGCCCTTAATGGCTTTGCTCGCCGCGCAGCACTTGGCGACACCAGCATTACGACGAGGAAACTCGTGTCTCTGGCAAAGGCGTTCACACCTCCCCTGCCGACGATTATCATGAGCGCTCCTATGGCTGCTGACTTGTTTGCCATGCTTGCCGTGGCGCTGCGTCGGTCGAGTCCAGCTGCCCAGGACGTCGACGAGGCCGCGCGAGAGCTCTACCAATCCCTGCGCCGGGGCCTGTCCCACTTCATCTCGGACGCCATGAACGTGCAGGGCAGAAAAGTGCAGATGCTCCTGGCGAGCCTGCTCCTGCGCACCGAGGTCCTCCGCTGCTACGCCATGCTGCTGCGTTGTGCCGGGCGGCAGCTGCAGCAGCATTCCACAAGCAGCAGCAACGTTGCGACGACCGAAGCGCTGCTCTCCGAAGTCAACGGACTTTTGCAGGCCCTTGACAGCGCTGCGTCAGAGGTCGCCGGAGTGAAAGGCGAAGGCCCAAGCGCCGATCCCCGTATCCAGGGCCCAGGCGCCATGACCGCGGAGCAGTTCCTGCGAACCCTCTCGGCGGAGTTCCGAGCCAGCTCCCTGCTCGACGCCTGGGCGACTTGCTTCTTGCAGCTCAGGGGATGCGCCTCGTCGGATATCAACCAGGCGGCGCGGCTCCTGTGCGCATTCACAACCGCGGTACAGCGGTACAACACGTGGTTTGGCCCAGACAGCGACCTGGCATTCTGCGCCGGCGCCGCCACCGACACGGGACTCCACTTCCTGCTGGCGGCGCACGTCGTCGACCTGGCGGAGGCCATCGACGGCGGAACGCGGTACGGCTTGCCCGAGGACGCGCCGTTGCTGGCCCTCGCCCAGGCCCCAGACGAAGACGACGAAGCCGAGCCCCGCGCCTCCTCCGCCTCTGGTGCCATCTTTCTGGGCACCTCTCTGCTCACAGTCGCGATCCAATGGTGGTCGTACTTCGGCCGCGGCGGCGGCGCCGCCGCCGCCGCGGCCTTCCCGCCATGGAACAACGCCGCGACGTTTGACATCTGCATCCGACTGGTGCACGCGGCGGTGGCGGCGGCGCGGCCGCGGAATCGGGTTCGGGATGTGGGTCGGAGCTGGGAGCCCGGCGCGGTGCGGCTGGCGCGGTCCGGCAGCGGCGACGTGGCCATGCTGGCTTTGAAGTGCGCGGAGTCGGCACTGCGAGGGATTATCTCGCGCCGTAGCCTGCGTCCGCGGGGCGGTGGTGGCGGCAGTCTACCAGTGCGGCCGGCGGATGTGGAGCGGCTCCGGGCGTTATGGACGGCTTACATGAGCGCGGTGGACGCGTTCGTGGAGTCGATCCGGGCCGGCGGCGGCGACGCTGCGGACGGCAGCTACGACTCGGCCGTCGGCGACTACTGGCACGGCTTCATCCCCTTCATCATTCCCGACATAATGCCGACCGGCCATTGCACGGCAGGCACGTCCGCGTGTGGGCTGCGACAAGGGAGCTCGCTCGGGGAAAGGCGTGTCTTCCTGGGAGGGAGGGGTGCGGCCTGACACGACTGTCGAATCCCGGGATACAAAGCCCTGCTGAAGAACGGAAGGAGAACCCACGTTCTGGCTGTCCCTTACCTTTTGCTGCCTGCTGCCCGCCCCTGCAAAAAACCCCGCACAGGTCCCCCGCTGCCGAGCGCGCTTGGCGTTGAGGCCGAGGTCGTGCTCTCCGCCGGCGTTTTGGCCTGCATGGAACGCCTGATGCGGGTGCCGGTGCTTTGCGCCTCCACCATATGCGGCGCCGAGAGCCATCGACGGCGGAACGCGGTACGGCTTGCCCGAGGACGCGCCGTTGCTGCCCCTCGCCCAGGCCCCAGGCGAGGCCCAGCCCCGCGCCTCCTCCGCCTCCGCCTCCTCCTCCGGTGTCATCTTTCTGGACACCTCTCTGCTCTCCGTGGCGCTCCAATGGTGGTCGTACTTCGGCCGCGGCGGCGGCGCCGCCGCCGCCGCGGCCTTCCCGCCATGGAACAACGCCGCGACGTTTGACATCTGCATCCGACTGGTGCACGCGGCGGTGGCGGCGGCGGCGGCGCGGCCGCGGGATCGGGTTCGAGATGTGGGTCGGGATGTGGGTCGGGGCCGGGAGCCCGGCGCGGTGCGGCTGGCGCGGTCCGGCAGCGGCGGCGTGGCCTTGCTGGCTCTGTTGAGCGCGGCGGTAGCACTGCGGGGGATCATCTCACGCCGCAGCCTGTGTCCGCGGGGCGGTGGTGGCGGCAGTCTACCAGTGCGGCCAGCGGATGTGGAGCGGCTCCGGGCGTTATGGACGGCTTACATGAGCGCGGTGGACGCGTCCGTGGAGTCGGTCCGGGCTGGGCCGTACGGCGGCGGGGACGCTGCGGACGGCCGCGAAAACTCGGAAGTCGGCGACTACTGGCCCGGCTTCGCCGTCTTCACCATTCGCGACCTACTGCGGACCGGCCACTCCACAGCAGGCACGTCCGTGTGTGGGCTACGACAAGGGAGCTCGCGCGGGGTGGGGGCCGCCTTGTTTTCCTGGGAGGGAGGGGTGCGGCCTGACACGACTGTCGAAGCCCGAGATACAAAGCCCTGCTGAAGGACGGGAAGGAGAACCCACCTCCTGGCTGTCACTCTTCTTTTCGCTGCCTGCTGCCTGGGCCCCCGCAAAAACCCCGCACAGGTCTCCCGCTGCCGAGCGAGCTTGGCGTCGAGGCCGAGGTCGTGCTCTCCGCCGGCGTTTTGGCCTGCATGGAGCGCCTGATGCGGGTGCCGGTGGTTTGCCCCTTCCCACTGTGCGGCGCCGAGAGCTGGATCCAGATCCTGATGTTCGGGCCGGTTTCGGAGCTGGCTGCGATGATTGCCACGACAGCTAAGGGCGCCCGGGGACTGCTGCAGTCCTTGCAGAAAGCGGAATGGGAGGGGCGCCTGGAGCCGGAGACAAAGGACGATCCTGCCATGTGCCGCGCGACTGTGATTGCGGACGTCATCTCGTTGGCGACGAAATTCCTGGAAGCCGCGATGATCTGGGCGTGCTGCGACCAGCTCGCGGCGGCGCTTCTCGCCGGGAGCGGCGGGGCTGGCGGCGGCGAGGCTGGCGGCGGCGGCCGGCGGCCTGATCAAGGTGATGGCGCCGGCGGCACGTGCAGCGAGGGGGTCGCCGCCGGGGAGAGCAGCCGTGGCGGCGGTTCCGCTGCTGGCGGCAGCAGTACCGGCAGCACCGGCGGCGGTTCTGCTGCCGACGGCAGCGGCCGCAGCAGCAGCCAGGTCGAGGCCGCTGGCGTGCAACAGCTACTGGACCTCACCTCCTTCGCGATCATTCGGCTGCTTCCGGCCACCTCTCGAGTCCTGCAGCACTTCCATCTGCCCGCACTCGACCGCCTACGCGGACTTGAGATGTTGACACCGAGCGTATTTGGGGCCCTGCAAACCGCCCTCCAAGCCTGCCTGCTGGTGCTGCAAGCCGCGGCGGCGGCGGAGGATGCCGTGGCGCCCGGAAGCGGCGGCGGCCGCGGTGGCGGCGGCGCAGCCAACTCGCCGTCGCATCCGCACGCCGGTGCTGGCGGCGCGCAGTCGGCGGCGGCGAAAATGGCGGCGGCGGCGCAGTGGCGGCGGCTGCTGTTGGCGGAGGTGGGCGCCGTGGAGCTGCTGGGCGCCGCCGCCAGGGCGCTGAGCTGCCGCCGCCGTCACCAGCAGGAAACGACTGAGGGCGCCAGCTGCGTGCACGAATGCGGCGATGCCTTTGGCTCCGTGCTCTGCTTGATGTGCGCCGCTTTCCCCGGCGAAATGCGCGCCGCGTTGGGTGGCGGCAGCGGCCACAGCGGCGGTCGCAACGACTCAGCAGCGGCGTCGATGAATGGCGCGACGGAGCCGTCGTCATCGGCCGCGGCGCAGCGGCGGGCCTGCCTGACCCTGCCCGTCATAGCCAGGCTCCTGGGACCCAACGGCGACTTTCCGAACCCAATGGCACTGGACGCGGTGAGAACGCTGATGAAGGGCGACGCCGCGCCGAGGACGGTGCAGATATGCGGGGCCGCGGCCGCGGTGGCGGCGGCGCTGCCGCCGCCGGATGAGGTGCGGCGGCGCATGGCGCCGTACTGCTGCGCCAACGCCGCGTGCGCAAACCTCGACGGGCCCAGTGAGCTGGCGCTGCCGCGGCGGCGGTGCGGCGGCGGCTGCGGCGGCGCCGTGTGGTGGTACTGCAGCAGGGAGTGCCAGGTGGCGCATTGGCGAGCGGGGCACAAGGCCGAGTGCGAGGCGGCGGGGGCGGGGGCGGGGGCGTGTGGAGGCCAGGGGGGGCACGCGGGCACCGTAGGGGCGCGGGGCTAGCGGGTCGGTCGCTGTTGAAGCGAGCAACAGTTTGTGGGCGCCGCTCGGTGGGGTTTCTTTTCCTGTAGGCAGCCGAAGCTTTGATTGGGATTGGGGCTGGACACACGCAGACTGGTTTAGACGCGGACCCAGCGAGTGAATGGATTTGCAAGGGGAGGGGGGAGCCAGAGGAACAGCGGTGCTGGCGCGTGCAGCTGGCATACTGAGCGCGGGTTCTTGTATGATATGAGCAGCAAGTTGTTGTCACGGTACGGTAGTACGGTAGGTACGGTATATGCGTTGTGGCACAACACGGTCAGAGGGATTAACGAGCAGGTAGCTTCACCCCGGTTGGTAGGTAGGCACGGTAGCTTCGCCCCGTGTCGTATAGGCAGTGGACAGAGTACGGTTGCAAGTAACCAGAAACAATTCAAAGTGCATCACAACACACTCCTACACGGCCGGGTCCTCCTGACAATTCCTCGAATCGAAACATTAGCTGGAAACCTGCCATTGACGCGGGTATGTGTGCGCGTCACTGTTGTGGGCGGCCCCTTAGACCTTCGGCAGGGTGGGGCAAGCTTGCCAGCTGGCATGCACTGCAGCGGAGAAACACCAAGACTTGTTTGCTCGCAAGCGAGCAGCTATTCATTCAGGATTCAGGGCCTCCAGGCTTCGGATGCAACCGGCGCGGTTATCAAGCCAAGGATCCATCCCGGATGCTTTCCGTCAGCGATGCATTTCGTGGGCCGCCTTGGTGGGGGGGGGGTTACATGGGGAAATGCGGACAAGAACCCGTTCTGGCGGCTGTAGCAGTAGGCACTGTTGTTACAGTGGGGGTTCCAGGCCCTCCTGCTTCCGCTTACCATGTAACAAGGACGGCCCAGTCCCCCGGACCAAAACTGGGGGACTGAACTTACCGTAGCCTGCGGAATGTCGTCGCTCGGACTGCGGGCTCATCTCCATGCTGGAAGAATACACACACACACACACATACCCAGCTTTGCGGATCCGCTGGATGGCCCTGGGAAGCGCGTGGGTCGTGGTTTGGGACAATGTGCAGCAGGTGTGGCAGCAGTTGGGGCGCTACAGCGCACCGCCCAATCGCTGCTGCCTCTGCAAGCACCGCAGAGCAGTGCAGTACAGGGGGGGACCGCACTAGGTACCCGAAAAACGTGTGAGCCGTGCACCACCGTCTACCGGTGCCTCGTGAGGAAAACGACACGCCCTCTACGGAGCGATTCAACCACCTCTCGACCCGCCATGCACAACAAGTAGCACTTGGGTGGTAACGACAACGCATCCATTCCATTGTGCTAAGCGCAGGACTCACAAGTTCTTGAACTTTTGCACCGGGGGGTCGCGGCGCGGCCCGGGGAATCCCCGAGATACCGTCTCAGTACAAATCTCTCGCATGTCAGTACGGCAATATCGCCGTACAGAAAACACACCGAAACAAAACTGCTTCTGGCATGTCAGCGGTTTATTCCCGTGTTTCGCCCCCGCCATCCCCCCGAGTGACGCGCGCGCGCGATACTGGCGACTCCACACGCAACGGAAGCAAGCTCCCGGGGCGCCCGCAACTCCCTCATCGGATGCACTGAATGCTGCGAAAACAAGCACAAAACACCCCCCCCACACACACACACACGTCCTATAAATTGTTTCGACGTGCGCCGGTTATGTCGGAGTGGTGGTGGTGGTGGTGGTTGTCGCGAAGGTCTTTTTACAGTCCAGGGCGAAGAAACGGGAGGAACCATGCCCCCATTCAAACCTCTGCTGCTTCCGTTTCCCGCTGCCTTCGTGCCGTGCCCCGCACCGCAGGGCGTGCCACACCGCAACGTTCGCCCAGCTCTCACCCCCTCCACAGTCCACACGCTCAGTCGACGACGAGGCGTCACCAGCGTCAGCGTTGGAGGAGGGCATCAAGAAACAAGCCCAAGGCGGCAATGCCGTCCTAACACAGCCCGTCACTGCCCCCCTCCCCGCCCACCCCCACCACCAGCGGCCCTCGAGCTTTCTTGTGCTGTACTGCACTGCACGTGACAACCCGTTCCACGTACTCACCTCCTCCCGAGCCTCCCAGGCCTCCAGCGTCTCCAGAGGCAGGAAAGGTTGGGCAGGTTTGGGGGGGAGGGCACCAACGGGCACCCAAAGGGTACCGTAAGCGTGCCGCACACAGGCACACGCCCCCACAACGGCCACCACCACCACCGCCACCTGCCGGAGGCTCCTAACAGTCTCACCCCCCCCCCACACACACACACCGGTATCGCCTCGGGGGGCGCAGGTCCCGGCGTGGGTCGCTGGGGTCGCGTCGCCAATCCGTCGGCCTTCCCCGCCCGCCCGGATGCTGCTGTTCGTCAGCCCCTACCCCACCCTGCCCTACACACGCTCGCCCTCGGATGTCCGCGGCCCATACATTGCTCCCATTCATGCGACATCGCATCCATGGACCATTATCACGACTCCCTCCCCATTCGGGGGGAATAAACGTCTGTTCACTGGATTGGGCAAAGCCCCTTTGCCTTCTTACTCTTTTTCCCCCTCCAACACACACATACACACACACACACGCACACACACACAACTATGCAAGCAGCTGTACAACAGAGGCCCATTGTCGAAAGTACGGCAGTCGTGGCCGGCGGAACGGGGCAGCCCCCGCGGTCGCCCTATCCACCGGCATCCACCGATCCGCATCCGCATCCGCATAATGGTGATGGTGATGCCTCCAAAGCATGGTCCTGTGCATGAATGCATGCATGCACGCACGCACACCGAACATACATACATGCCTACATGCCTGCATGGCTGGCTGGCTTGCTGGCTGGCCGAGTGACGGGGCCAGCAGCGGACGGACGGATGGCGCCGCGGCGGCGGTGGTCGTGACGTCTTCAATCTCAGCCTCAGCCCTCAATCTCAATCTCAGTCTCAGGCTCTCGGTCGTTTGAGTGAGCTGAGCGGGGCCCCGTGTGGCGCTGCACCGCTCTCCTCCGAGGCGCTCCTTAGTGAAGGCGCAGTCACTCATCGCGCGCAGAAGAGAGGAGCCTCGCCCTACTCGTGTAGGCCAAACACAGCCCACCCACCCACCCACCCACCCACCCGCCCACCCTGCGGCCTCAATCCTCCTCCTGGCTCCCCTGCACACCCACTCACTCAACTCGAGCAAAGGCCACCGAATTGAATTTGAAAATCCCACCACATTTGGGTCTCTCACGCACATGAGCAATGCTGGCCAGATAATGGTGGCGTCCCCCCGAGTCCCCGACCCCGGCACTGCAGACCCCGGCACTGCAGACCACGCAGACCGCGGTCGGGGCGCACCGGCCGGCCGGCCCTGTGGGGATGAGCTCAGACGGGAGAGTGGCAACGTGTGTTGCCCCGCGGCCGCGTGCCATCACGTGCCTGGGTCACCACTCCCCCGCTGCCACGTCGCGCGAGTCAGGCTCTGGCAAAGGGCTCAATGGAACCCGCAATACCACGTACTAATACCGTCGGTGTCTTGGACTCGGTAGAGCATGGCAGAGCAAGGCAGAGTAGAGCAGAGGGGTGGGCTTCGCCGTTGGCTTCGCCTCAACACCCCCTCCCCTCCCCCGGCCCCCCGCCCCACCTCTCGCGGGCAGCGCCATCAGCCGCTGGGAGCGGTGGCGATGGTGGTGCCGGTGCCGGTGCCGGTGGCGGAGACCTTGCCGGGCAGCGTCACATCCAGTCCCAGGCCCTTGAGCCGGTCGTACTCGGCCCGGGTGACCTTGACGCCGCCCGCCAGGATGATCTTGGGGGGCCTGGCCGGGCGGAGGATGTAAGGGCGGGCGAGGGGCGAGGGGGGTTTATCCACGTATAGGCGGGCGGGGGGGGGCGGAGGTCGTTACCGTAGCCCGGGGCGGCTTCTCGCCGGCGCTCCCTCCTCCTGGCCTCGCGCCCTCAGGACTTGGGGCCCGCCCGAATCGACTTTCAGGCTCCGGCCGCCGGTCCTCCCCCTATCCACAGCCCCGGCCCCACACTCTCCTCACAGCATTCGCCGACACCCACCGCCGACACCCAACCGCTGACACCCAACCGCTCTCACCCACCGTTCAAGCCCAGCATTCGCCCACACGCACCCATCGCTGACACCCACTCTACCCACGCCCTCAGCGCTCTTTACGGTACTCTCTTTCTCTCTAGGTACCACCACCCCGGACTGCCGCCACTCTCACCAGGGCGGCAGCTCGGACCCCAGCGGCTTGCTCTCCATGCACAGCGGGTCGGGACAGAAGATCCAGGTCTTGGGAGTGGGCGCACCGCCACCGCCGCCGTTGCCGCCTCCCTCCGGAGGCGGGAAGAAGCTGTGGCTGATGACCGCCGCCAGCGAACCGGGTGCCAGCGTCTCTTCGCACTGGAAGACCTCCATTTGGCCTTTGTGGGGAGAGGGGCAGGGCGGGGCGAGGGGGTGTGGGGAGAGGGGCAGGGCGGGAGGAGAGCGGGTCGAGGGCGGGGGCAGGGCGGGAGGAGGGCGGTGATAAGGACGATACCGTAGCGGAGGGAGGGTGGCGGCCGAGCGAGGAGGGGGGTTTGAAGTAGGGAGGGCAGGGGGAGGGAGACAAGTGCATGGAGGCCAACCAGCCAACCAACCCGTCAGTTAGCCAGTCCGTTAGCCAGCCACCACCTCACCGTCGTGCGTCTCTTGGGCCACCGTGCCGTCAGACGCGCAGCAGCGCATGTCCTTCTTCAGTCGAACCATCCGCCACTCGCCGAACGGAAGCCCGCCGCCGCCGCCGCCGCCGCCCGTCGGCACCTTCGACGCCGCGCCGCCTGCGTCCGAATGGGTGTCGGACTTGATGCTCTCAAACATACTCAACGTGCCCCGGAGGGAGCTGTTCGAGGCGGCAGCCTGCACGGGCGCCGGAGGCGCCTCCGCGGGCTGGCCCGCCGGCGCCGCCGCCGCCGCCGGCGCGGCGGAGGCGGCGCCCGCCGTTTTTGCGCCTTGCGGCGTCGCCGCTCTGGCGGCCTGCGCGGGCGTGCCCGGCTTCGCCGCCGGCTTCGCCGCCGCGGCGGTGGTGCTAGCGGCGGCGCTGGCCTTGCCCGCCGCCGCCGGGCTGGGCTTCGCCGCCGCTGCTGGGCTGCTCCCAGCCGCCGGCTTCGCAGCGCCGGCCGGCTTGGCGCCGCCGCCTGTTCCCGCCGCCACGGGTGTGGACGCCGCGGGCGGCTTCGGAGCGGCCGGCGTTGCGCCGGCGCCGGCCGGACGCCCCGCTGCACTCTTAGCGCCAGCGCCAGCGCCGCCAGCGGCGGCCGGCTTCGGCGCGGCGCTGACGCCGGGCGACGGCGCCTTGGCCGCCGCCGACTTGCTGGTTGGCGTGCCGGCGGTGGAGGTGGCCGTGCCGCCGGCGGCGGCGGCGCTGGTGGCGGTGGAGGCTGGCGTCGCGGGGTGGTGGCCGCTGGTCGGCGTGACCGTCGCGTTCGGTGTCGACGTCGACGTCGCGAGCGCCGCCGCCGCCGCACCGCCCTCGTCGCTGGTGCGCTTGTGCGCTTGTAGGGAGCGGGTCGGCAACATAAAGTGCGGCACGCCGCCGGCCGCCGGCGACGCCGCCGACGCCGACGTCCGCGGCGGAAGACCACCGGACTTCTCCGCCGAAGACGCAACGCCGGCGCTCTTGGCGCTGGCGCCGGCTGACGCCGCCGCCTTGGCGCCCGGGGTCGCGGTGGTGCCCTTGCTACCCGCCGCGCCCGCGCCGGCGGCCTTGCCGGCTACCGCCGCCGACAGCGCTGGCGTCTTGCCACCTGCCTTGCCGCTGGGCGTCGCCGTCGTCGCCGCCGCCGCCGCTGCCGTCGACGCCGACGCGCCCCGGTCTGCGTGCTCGTTTCCGGCTGGGGCCTCTTCCGCAGTTGTGCTGGAGGCGGTTACGGAGCTCCGAGCCGCCGCGCCAGATGTGGAGACCGCCGCCACCGCCGCCGCCGCGGGGGTGGGTGTCGTCGTGGTCATCGTCGCGGCCGTCAGGACAGCGCTGCTGCTGGCGCTGACCCCGCCGGCGGGGCCCGTGTAGGACGCTGCGGCGGGGGGCCGGGGGTGTGTGGGAACAGGGGTTACCGGCGGACAGCGGGGCGGGGATGGCGGGTGCCGGACAGGCAAGACAGCGCAGCTCTCTTCTTGGTCAGATTGGTCAGACAGTGTTCGAGGCAGTGCAGCCCTTAGAACACTCCAACAGGCGGAAAGAAACCGAGACGGAGATGGAGACGGAGACGGAGAGCCCTCTCCCCGCGGCTACGACCGGGTTGAGGACGAGGGATGACGAGGGATTAGCGTTGGGGCGGGGCGGGCGGGCGGCGCAGACACGCACGTGGGGCGAAACACAAACAACTGCCACAACGACTTCGGGAAAAACGAAACCGTACTTGTTCCCTGCGCCCGCGGCCCGCGGTCTATTGGCACCTACCGTCGCTGCCTTTGCTGGCCCTCCCCCTCCCCCACCCTCAACAATCACTACGTCTGCAGGGCTTCTTGTTTCTTTCTTGCCAAATCACTCTTCAAACCCCCATCCCGCCGTCTCCGCTGCGGTATCAGTTTTTACCCCTCCCACCTCCCCTCCCCTCCCTCCGGCCCACTCACAGGTCCACTCGTGCGAGGCGTGCGAGCCCCTCTGCTGCAGCGGCGTCCGCTCCGACGGGTCCCCCTCATCACCACCCCCACCACCCCCACCACCGCCCGCCACCGGATCGGCGCCCCACCGCCCGCCGTCGCTCCCCGCCGCCGCCGAACCCGCCGACGACCTCCTCCGCTCCGCTGCCGCCGCTGCCCCCACGCCCGCGCCCTTGCCCTCCCCGCCGTCGCCGTCTTCACCGCCGTCTTCATCGCCGTCGTCGTCGTCCCAATCGCTTACGGACTTGGGACCTTCGTCCTGCTGCTGCTTCCCGCTGGGCGACACAACACCGGCCGCATCCTGCCCCAGTCGCAGCAGCGGCTGCTGCTGCTGCTGGTGCTGCTCATCGAGGGGGGGCTCCTCGGCGCCCTGCGGGGTGGGGTGGGTCGTGGTGGGTGGGGAAGGGCGGCAGGGCGCGGCGCGGAGCGGGACGGGGGCCCCGACGGAGGGATGACGGCATGGAGAGGGAGGGGGTGGGAGGGTGGGGGTGGGGAGGGAGGTGGGGGTGAGACCCGCCACAGCGGCCCCCACAACGGGCGGGCGGCCCGCCCCCCAGCCACCCCAAGCCCCCAAACCCCACCGGCCTTCCCCGGAGTCAGCCCCATCTAAGCGCAAGGCGGAACAGTCCCAGGCCCCGCGCCCGCGCCCGCCCCCGTCCCCGCCCACGGCCCCGCCCCGGCCTACAGCCCCGCCCAGCCCCGCCCCTGCCCCTGCCCCCCCCCCTCGCCCCCGCCCCGCACCTCCAGCGGCGCGCTGTCGTCCTCCTCCTCCGCCTCCCCCCAAATCGGGTTGGCGTACCCGGACGACTGCGTTGCCTCAAACCCAGACGACCTCGTGGCCTCAAACCCGGCCGACCGCGTAGCCTCAAACCCGGTTGAACCCCGCGGACCCGGCATCGGCACCGACACCGACACCGGCACGGGGACAGGCACCGACACCGACACCGGCGGCCCCACACCCATCGCCGCCGCCGTCGCCGCAATCGCCGCCTCCGCCGACGGCGACAGCAGCAGCCCGCCGCCCGCCTTGCCCGCGGCGGCGGCGGCTGTGGACGTTCTGCTGGTGGTTCCCGGGAGCGCTTGCCCCCCTGCAGCCGCGATGGCCTGGGGCTTGCCGGCGGGGATGGATGGAGGCGCGAAGGGCGAGAGGGCCCGAGCGAAAGTCGGGAGAGGGCGGAGACGGAGACGGAGACGGAGGTCGAAGCGCGGGTAGACGGGTGGGCGGTAGGCGCGCAGAAGGGTTGCGGGAGTCGCGGGGGCGGGAGTCGACGGCCGCGGAGGAATATGCGGTCAACGGTCAACGGTCAGCGGGCGGAAGGGGAGGAGGAGGCGGGGACACGGGGGGCCGGAGGTCAAGGGGGGAGGAGGAGGGGCGATGGGAGATGGTCACTTGGGCCGTGATGCGTAAAGGGCGCGTGACGGGCGGTTGCGCAGAGCAACGCCGTATGGGACGGAGTGAGGTGTGCTGGGGCCGCGCCCGCCCGCCCGCCCGCCCGCCCGCCCGCCCGCTCGTGTGGCGGTATCACACCCGGGGGGGCGGTACCGACGCACCTCCCGGTTCTCGCGCCAAACGCCCTCTGCGTTGGCTCCCCGTCGTGGGAAACGGAGGTAACGGATAAGTAATGAAGCCGCGGGGGGCTCTCTCCGCCTCCCACTCCCCTCCACCCTTGACACACACAACCCTCCCACCCCTCCACACACCCGCCCTCCCGGGCCCCGATCAACACCCGCCCCGCTCATGGCTCCAGGCATCCAAAGACACTGCAATGAATCCGTCGCTGCGTAGCCGCGTGGCCGCGAGGGGGGGGAGCGGGAACCGGCGGCGCAACAGCGCTCTCGGCGGATGCTGACACGTCAGGAGCCCCGGGCACCCGAAAGGTCGGCACGCAGCGCAGCCGGGGCCCTGCTGGCCAGGCCAGGCCGGGCGCCCGGTTGGTCGCTCCGCTCACCTGCACGTACTGCCGGTCCGCCGCCTCGTCTTCCTCGCTGCTCCCGCCGCCGTACCGTTCGTACTCGCCGGGAAGCGACAGGTCGGAGGCGTCTGACCTGCCGCTGTTCTGCCGGGTCTGAAATGCAGGAGGGAGGGAAGGAGGACCGGGTCGGGCCGGGTCGGGGCCGGGCGGGTCGGGTCGGGTCGGGTCGGGTCGGGTCGGGTCGGGGCCGTGGCCGAGGTTGAGAGCGAGCGAGCGGCATGCGGGCTGGGTAGGTGGGTGAGTAGGCGTACCGCGGCAGGCGTCGGCCGCTTGCAGGCTCTCACCCCCCGGTTTCCCCCGGTCCCGCCAGAACCGGTCGTTCGATGTCACTTCGCCTCGTCACATCGCCGGAAGCTCCGAAGCCCTACCGCCACATCGCCCTCCCTCGAGTGTGCCCGGACCTTCCCAGGCCCCTCCCAGCGCTCTCACTTGGCTCCTCCCCACCTCCCTCCCTACCTACCTCCCCACCTCCGTGGCGCCTGCCCCTCGACAGAATAGGGTCAGGATAGGACCAAACGATGGAACCACCCCTCCCGGCCACCTCGCTGGTTCGCAGGCCCGGCCAACCGGGCCCCCCCACCGTACCCACCGCCCATCGCCCAAACGCGAGCCCCAAAGAGCTACCCACCGGCCGTCGGGGTCGGCGGCGCCGAGCCCTGGCCGGCGCCGTGGCGCTTTCCCCCCCACTGCTTCCCCCCACTGCTTCCCCCCTCACTGCTTTCCCCCACTGCTTCCCAAACCAGCCCAAGCGCATCACGTACCAGCCCCACGTGGCGACGCACTCCGTTGCCCAGGGGCGACGGCCTGGAGGGGGCGTGCGGCCCCAGGGCAGTCTTCCGGCTAGGCAGGACCTGCTGCTGCTGCTGTTGCTCCAGGAACGGCTGAGGCAGCGGTCGGGGCTGCTCCTGCCCCTGCTCCTGCTGCTGCTGCTGCTGCTGCTGCTGCTGCGGCGGCGGCGGCACATCCGCGTGCGGCGCCGAGCCCAGGGGCGCCAAGCCGCTGCCGCCGCCAGCTTCCACCACACCCACCGCCTCCTCCGTCTTCTCCCCGCCCTCCGGCTTCGTCCCAACCTCCCCTCCCGCATTATCGTCGTCGTCGTCGTCGTCGTCAAAGTTAGAGCTACTGGAAGGCGACGGCGACGCCGACCGCCGGCCGCCGCCTCCTTCGCCGCCGTCTGGCACCGACGGCGCCGCCTCCGCCTCTTCCTTTCCAAGCGCCAGGCGCTCCGGAACCGACCCTTGTTGCTGCTGCAGCCCTGATCGGCGCCCCGCCGACTCTTGCTGCTGCTGTTCAACGCCGCTGGAGACGCCACCGCCCCCACCGCCGTCGCCGCCGCGGTCCGCAGTGATGTCGTGCGGGCCCGAGGACTGCTGCTGCTGTAACTGCTGCTGCTGTGGCGACGGCGACTGCCCCTGCGGGCGGGGAAAGAAGCTGGTGGTTCAGGGGGGGCGGGTAGAGGAGTCCCGCCCTCCTCCCTCGCCCTCACCGGGCAGCCAGCCGCCCATCTTCAGCCCCTCTGCCGCCACCATCAAAGCCCTCCCTACCGCCTCCCCCCTCGCCCTCCGAACCTGCGCTCCCCCGCCCCCACCCCCGAACCAGATGACCCCATGTCATGCGGCGCCTCTCCACCTTCCCTTACCCCCTCCCTCGCTCCCGCCCAAACCCCACCCCTCCCCTTCCCCACCCGCCCCACCCGCCCACCCACCGTCGGCGAGGACAGCGGCTGCGGGCTCTCCGCCTCCCCCGAAAACGGCTCCACCCCCCCACTCTCGCCCTCGCCCTCCTCGCCCTCGCAGTTGCCGCTCCTGGTGCCGACCAGCGCCTGCGCCGAGCCGCGCCGCGGCCCCAAGTTGGAGGGACTGTGATGGAAGCTGCCGCTGCGGCCGCTGCGGCCAAACGGCACGCCGCCGGCGCCGCCGACGGCGGCCGCGGCGGCGCCGTTGAGGGACGTGGGCCGGGAGGCGGGCGTGGCTGAGGCGGTGGGTATGGGGCTCAGCTCCTGAACCTCCTCCAGGTCTACCTGCACCCGCACAACCCGCACAAACCGCACAACCCGCGAACAAGTAAGCGGTGAAAAAGGGCTGTGGCGGTGGAAGAGGCGGCGGCGGTGAGAGCGGCAACGGCGGTGAGAGTGGTGGTGGCGGCGAAGGGAGACTGCCAGGTGCCGCACAGGTGGTCCAGAGGACGGTCTGAGAGCGCCGAGAGACGCAGCCTTTAGTTGGCCACGGGTCGTCCGAGGACTGGGCCCATCTGGGACCCAGCCTCGCCAAGCTGCCCAGAGGAAGCTCCACTCCCAAGAGCAGCAGAGGGCTCAGGCCAGGACAAGGGCCATTGCACTGACGCTGCTGCCTCCGGCTGGGCTCGGCCTAGCCCGGTTCCTGCCTTCCCCCTACCCCCGCCTCGCCCCGCCCCCGCCCCCACCTCGATGTCCTCCACATCGGCGTCCTCCTCATTCTGCTGCTGCTGCCGTTGCTGCTGCTGCTGCTGCGGGCCCGGCTGTGTCGGCGTGATGTTCCAATGCCCGGCCTGAGGGGTTGGGCATCAGGGTCATAAGGGGTGGGGGTCAGAAAGATCCAGAGGCCGGCGGGAGTCCGGGGATCGGGAGGGAATCCGGGGGTGTGGCTCCGAAACCTCCCCCCGCAGCCACAGGCTCACAGCCACAAGCCGCGACCCCCCATGCCACCGTCTCCGGCTCCGTCCGGGTGTGGCCACAGCTCCGTCCGGTGCGCCCCCCAGACCACCGGCCCCGCTGACACCGGCCCGCCTGCCGGATTGGCGCCTGGAGTTCAGCCACCCAGCTGGTGGCAGCCAGCCAGGCAGGCAGGCAGCCAGCCAGGCACAGATTGCTGCTGCTGCTGCTGCTGCTGCTGCTGCTGCGTGGCCCTCTTTGCAGATGGGGTGACAGCAGGTGGCTGCACGGCGCCCTCCCTCCCGCCCTCCCTGCCCCGCTCTCCCCTCGGCCCATCGGACCCGTTCCTGCGCAGCCCTGCCAAGTGCCAGCCCCACTGCGCCGCGGGTGCCGTGCCCCTGACCTTTGGCGGAGCGGGCGGGCTGGGCGGCGAGCCCGGGATGATGAGGGGCTTCGGCCGGTTGCCGGTGTTGGCCCGGGGCAGGCCGCCGGTCCCTGCAGCGCCCGCCGCAGCGGCGTCCTCGGGCGCTGGGGAGGAAGCGCCGCCGGTGGAGGCCGATGCAGGCTGCTGGGCTGCGTCACGGCCCGGCGGGGACGCGGTGGCGGGGGCTGCGGCGGCCGGCGGGCCGTTGGCTGTGGCTGCGCCGCCCGCGGACGCCTGTCCGCCGGCGGCCGCGTTTGGGCCCTTGGGGCCGTTGGCTGTGGCTGCGCTGCCCGAAGCCCTGCTCTCCGCGTTGGCTGCGGGAAACGAAAGGGGCGAATTTGTTGGGAAGTGTTTTGCAGCGTCAAGGTGCACACGTTGCAAGGCACATCTGAGGCTAGACGTGGTGCGGAGGGCAAGGGCAGCTGGCGGCCAAATGGGTCGGATGGACGTGCACGTTCGGCGCACATGGCTGGCGCGAACCTACCGGGCTTCGGCTGCGGCACCGCGGGGTCAAGAGGTGCCGAGAGGTCGCTTAACGACTCCTTTCCACTGCCAAAGCACAGGCAGCCCATCCTGCAGACTCTACAGCGAAAAGTAAGTGCGAGCTTGGCAACCGAAGTAACTTAGCCTACGCTAGCTGCCAAAACTAAAATATTCGGTGCATGTAACCTGACTCGAGCCTGCAACAGCTAGGACAACCCAGGCTGTCGCGGAACGGGCAAGCAAAGAGACACGGCGTGCTGCCAAGAACAGAACCCACGTAGGCTTTATTGGTATAGTAAACGAGATTGTCTCCTAGCCTTGATGCCCAAATTCGTACCTGTAACCCGCGGGAAGCCAGCGAAACGGGATGCTGCACCTAGAGTTTCAGCCTGAACAACCTCAAGCCGTGCTGAATGTCACCCCTTTCATATATGAGCTTGCATTTGGAAACCAGGATAATTTGGTGGTACAGCTGTGCCTCTCCCGGACGAAGTTTAATACTTAAAGTGTACTTGTGGTCACAGCCGAAGTGTAAATTAAGCATTTAGCATGGTACCACTTTGCTTCGTTCAACAGAGGTCTTCGTGAAGGTTAAGGCAGAACGATTCGTCGTAACGGTGTCTTGTCCCGAATTGAGCCGTACAGGGCATACTGGAATACTGCTGGGCGCCTTACTTTTACCGTTTCATTTTCCTGCCCATACACAGTGAACAGAGATCATGAAAGCCCTTGTCCTTATCTTGGGTCTGGTATGCGAACGCGTCGTCGGAGCTGCCCTTGTCGGACCCGGGGTAGGGACACCAGCCGCGACGCGCAGCGCTGCCTCCTACGGCTCCCCTGGCGAGATACGATTCGAACCAAAATATGTCCCTATGATGCCACTCTCGCGGCCCTGCAGGCGACGGCGACCGCGCCAACCGCGGCAGCAGTAGTAGCTGCGCCCGAGTCGCCTGAACAGTCGCTAATCGACTGGCTTCTCGGACTCGGATCCCAGGTATTCGTCAAGGCCGCGATATCTCCCCCGAACCTCTCACCTTTCACCCACCATACAAACAAAACTCAGGCGTATCAGCCCCACACGCGCACACCCAAATACGCACAACGGTGGCCAAACCAGGCCTGGGCCGCCCCGCCCCCGGGGTCAAACACGCCTCCGTGCCATCGCCCTCCCGCGGAGCGCACATTGACTCCGAAACCCAATGAATGCGCTTCACGTGCGCTGCCGTACAGCCCTGAGGCCCCCGCCCCCACGCCCGCCCACCTGGCCCCTTCCCAGTACGTTCCACCAGCCAGTCAGCTGGCCACCTCGCACTGCCACACCCCGCCCCGACCACCCCACGTCCGCGGCTGCCGCTGCTGCGCACGGCGGCCTGGTGCTACCTACCGTTGGTACGATGCTGCCATCGGTGGCGCCCCGGTGGCTCATCCCTCATCCCCGCTGCTGTTGGCCATACACCCAGTCACCCACCCACACCCTTCCCCGGCCGCCTCTGTCCCTTCGCTGCGGTATCCTTCTTTCTTACCCTCCCCTCCCTCCCCTCCCCTTCCCTCCCCCATTGCCCTCCGCATGTTCAGATCCGGGTGGAGGTCCGCAGCAGTGGAGGAGGGGGAGGGGGAGGGGGCGGGGGTGGGGGAGGGGGCGGAGGCGGGGGCGGAGGAGGGGGCGGAGGAGGGGGCGGAGGAGGGGGAGGGGGCGGCGTGAGGGGCCTGGTGGCGGCCGAGGCGCTGGCGGCGGGGGAGGTGTTGGTCCGTGTGCCCCTGTCAGCGGCGATAGCCCTGGGCAGTGCAGATGACACGGCGCCGGTGAGCGGGTGGGCGGGTGGCCGGGTGGGTGGGCGGGTGGGTGATAAAATGTAGGATAGGATACCGCAGCGGTGGAACGGAGGCGGGCGGGCGGCTGGGCGGCCGGCTGGGTGGGCGGGTTGGGTGGTGCCGTGGAAGGGTGGCTGGTAGGTGGGGTGGCGCCGGGAGGTGGGTGGGCGGATGGGCGGGTGGGCTATACCTACTAGAGCGCCTAGCCAGCGAGGGGGGCAAAAGGAAGGCCAAAACCAAAACCGAAACCGAAACCAAAACCGAAACCAAAACCTTGACCACCCCCCCGCGCCGCCTCAATCCTCACCCGCCTCCATTCGCAGGAGCTAGCGGTGCAGCTGCTGCGGGAGCGGTACCGCGCTCGTCCCAGGTACGGCCCGTACTTCGACGCCCTGCCTCCGCCTTCGCCGCCGTCGCCGCCGCCAGGGCAACCCGGCGGCAGCGGCGGCGGCGCCCTGGCTGCCGCTGCCGTGGAGGCGACGGGCACGCGGCGGGGCGGTGGCGGCTCATCCGTCTGGCAGCCTTCCTGTGTGGAGGAATTTGGGGAGGAGGCGGTGGCGGCGCTGGCGGGCGAGGACCTGGTAGGGCGTGGGGGGCCTGGGGGTGGGCGCTAGCTCATGTGTGTCTCATACACACCAAGAGGGGGAGGACGGGTTGGTGGGACAACCCATGGTGCTGGTGCTGGGGCTGGGGGGGATGTGGGGGTGTGGGGTGGCGGGGGACTGACTGGCCGGTTGGCGGGCGGGGCGGGGCTGCCCTGGACTACCTTGCCTCGGTTTCCTTTGGGGTCGTTTAGGGCTCCTGGCGGCTGTGTCCAGTGTACCAACTTCGCATTGCAATCCAAATCTCCAATACACACACAACTGACAACTGACAACTCCCCCGTTGCCGTCCCGTCCCCCCCCCCCCTATACGTGGATACCCCCCCCCCGCAGCGATCGCTGGCGGGTCGCAAGCGGGAGTGGATGCGGCGCGTGTGGTCGGGCGCGGAGCCATCCGTACGGCTGCCGCTGTCACGTGCCGTATTCCGGCGGCAGATCAGCCTGGCGGAGTTTGCCTGGGCCACATGCATGGTACGGCCGGGCCGGGCTGCGTTACGGGACTCCCCGACTCCAGTACATTCCGCCGACCTAACTCCCTAACGACCTAACCACCTAACCACCTAACCACCTAACGACCTAACGACCTCCCACGTCCCCCCAGGTGAGCAGTCGCTCCATCCACGGCCCCCGCGGCTCCATGCTGCTCATCCCCCTCATCGACCTGGCCAACCACTGCAACCACCAACCACCTGACCAACAACCGCAACCGCAACCACAACCACATTCAGACCAGTCCTCTCTGCACGGGGCGGCGGAGGGCGCATCGCCTGCGCCTACAGCAGCAGCAGCAGCAGCAGCAGCAGCGGCGGCGGCGGCGGCGGCGGCTCCCAGCCAGCTGCGCTTCCGAGTATTGCCGGAGGATGGCGGCGCAAGTGGCGGCGGCTTCGGCGGTGGCGGCGGCGGCGGGGGCTCCGGCGAGGGGGTGGTGGTTTTGGAGCTGGTCGCCGGTCGGGATCTGGCGCCCGGGGAGGAGGTGCGGAGCTGCGGACTGGGGTAGGGTGGGGTAGGGTGGGGTGGGTGGGTGAGGACGCAGGCATTGGGACAGTGGATAGTGGACAGTGGACAGTGGCTGGGTGCGGCTTGAACAGCTCCAACTGATGCGGAGTGGAGTGGGTGGAGGAGGGGCAGCAACAGCCGGGTGGAGGGTGGAGGGCGAGGGGCGAGGAACTCCCTGGCCCCCCTGGCCTCGCTTCGTCGTCCGCAGCCCCCCGCCCCCAGCAGTGCTACGCTCGGCCGGGCTGGGCCACTCCGTGCTCCGCCGCTTCTTCTCCCTTCCCCCCCCTCTGTTCCGGGCATGTCGCGTGTTGTATCCGCCTTCAGCAAAGGCCCGATCGGAACATGTCAGGTACAGGCTGGATACTACCCAGGATACCGGTACTACATCGCGTTCTCCTGCCCGCAAGGGTCCCTTGCACCCGGGAGGAGCTATTCCCGCCGCCGCCTGCTGCTGCTGCTGCCAGCTGCCAGCTGCCCGTGCCTGCCTGCCTGCCTGCCTGCCTGGTGCTCACCATGGTGCTCCTGGTTGCCGGTTACCTCAACTCGCCGCCGCGAATGCAGGTGTGCATCAGCTACGGCGACCTGCGACCCGACGAGGCGCTCCTCTACTACGGATTCCTGCCGCCGCCGCCGCCGCAGGCAGTTGCGGCGGGGGAGGAGGCGGCGGCGGGCCCCGCGGCCCCGCCGCCGCTGTTCGCGGTGGACGAGCGTGAGTACGACAGCGCGGCGCGGCCGGGCAAGGTGTCGTACAGGTCGTTGGTGGCGGGGTCGGCGACGGCGGCGGAGGTGCGGTCGGAGCTGGGGCGGCTGCAGGCGAGGTTGGCGGAGGTGGCGGCGGACGCAGCGGCGGCGGCTCTAGCGGCTTCGACCGCGGCGGTGTCAGGTGCGGCTGCTGTGCACCTGAAAGTCTGATAGTGCTTTTTGCCCTCGCGGTGCCCTTGCTGTTTGAGGGTGGATAAGGCCGTATGGCTTCGTCTGGGTGCTCGGATGCGTGAGTGTGAGCTTCCCTCATCGGGTCATCGCTGCCTCTTCATGCCTCCCACACACAAACCCCCTGCCACCCTCCCGCGTCCCGCTCACCCCACCCGCTCTGGTTTGCCCCCCCCCGTCCTCCTCGCCGCGCTCCCGCTCCCGCTCGCCCTTTGCGCTCGCGCCACAGCGCCTCGCCCCTCCGCGGTGATGGCCGCCGGCTCCGGGGGCGGGCCGTTCCTGGAGCAATGCGCGCCAGCGGAGGCGACAGCGGCAGCGGCAGCGGCAGCGGGAGCGGGAGCACCAGGCACTGGAGGGACAGGCGGGGAGGCGTGCGGCGGCAGCGGGGCGGCTGCAGATGGGGATGGGGCGGCGAGCGGGACGCGGACGGGCGCGGCGGCCGAGTGGGGGGGTGCCTGCTGCGGGGGCGGGGACCTGACGGGAAGTGCACTCGCAGGAGGATCAGCAGCAGCGGGGAGTAGCTGCTGTCCCGCAAGCCGTGAGGCGGCGGCGGCGGCGCCGGCGGCGGCGGCGGCGGCGGCGGCAGCGGCAGTCGCTGCTGGCGGCGGCGTTCTTGACGGTGACGGTGACGGTGTGCTTGCGTTGGTTGCCCGGTTGAATCGGATGCGGTTGGCGGCGCTGAGGGGTGAGATCTCCCGACTGGAGGCGTTGCTTGTGGATCAGATCTAGATCTGGATCCAGATCAATCTGATTCGTCGGATCCGGTCTGTACACGGCGACGGCTGCCGTTCTGCTGGCTGCTGGGCGCCTGGAACGGCGGCGGGAGCCGGCACGGCGTGCGCACGCGCGCAAAAGACCTGCTGCCACGCACGCTAGCACCGCATTTCGATTAACAAAAACCTGGCGCATTGACTGCTTTTGCTTATGGGAACCCATCGTAACAACAACAGCAATAAGAACAACAACAGCAACGGACAATAACCACACGCGAATAGAGATCAGCGAACTACGCAAGGCAGGCAGGCCAATACCCGCACGGTAACGGCTAACTGAGCATTACACGAAGCGAGGGCCCGCTGCTGGCCCGTTGGCCGTACTCTTCCGGGGTCTGCTGGGGACCTGCGCTGGAGCCCACTGCAACGACCACAACTTACAACCGCAACAAACTGCAACGGTGCTTTGCCTACCTAGCTGGGTGGTCACGCAGATGTGGCTATGGCCGCCAAGCTTGCGACCGGTTCCGGGAACTCTGACTCGGTACCCGGAGGCAAGGGCCCTAGGTTCCGATGAGGGGATTTCGCCGGTGAATTGGTTCGATTGGTTAGTGGCCTGGTCTAGATGTTTTATTGAACATTAGACCCACAGCGTCGTGCGATCGCACCATGTAGCTGTTATCCAGCTCCTCTGCAATTCATTTATTCCTCGGGACTTACTAGCCCACAAACGAGCGGCCTCCGCTAACTAAACTACGATCTCATCGTTTCACTCAGCCACATAACATAGACACAGGCACACAGCATGTGCCCATAACCGCCGCACCACCATTGACCTGCCCACGCCTCTGCACATCGATCAGAGCGCAACACCGCGCTGCTGTCCTTGGCATGAGGCATGAGGAGCCATGAGGCATTTGCATGTTGTGCGTATTGGCTGTGCGCCCGTAACCTGCTGCGTGTGCCCCCCTGTCCCCCCACAACGGGCGGGCTTCCGTCAAGCAAGGGGCGCACACAAATACAAATCATCAAGTATCCAAGAGGGGTGGGATTATTCCCGCAGTACCTCCCTTTGCGGCCATGGTAGCCTAGGGATAAAACGTACCCGCCCGCCACCATACGTCCATACCTCTATCAACAATCTATGGCCTATGGCCCCCCTGCTTGAACGGACGCCTACCTCCGTTTAGAGCACTTGCAACTCTTAGCTCTTCTTAGATCAACACGAGCGAGCTGAGCTTTCGCTATACTCTAAATTCCCTGCGTACTACACTTTGCCCAATGTGCTGAGCTGCTTGTCGTGCACCGTTGGTGTCGGTACATTTCCGGGACAAATGCCCGGTGAGGGCGCGAAGAGACGCTAGGAAGGACCCTCGAGCGTATCTGGACGTATCTCCATCTTATGGGAGATATTACGGTCGTACTGCTCGTCCAAACGAGCTCCTACCTAGGCGCGAGCGCTTCCTGCTGGAAGCGCTTCGCTTGGTCATTACGATGCCGAAGGATATATGATATTGTAACACACAATCAGATCCCCAGCAGCGACTCTCGCTGTGGCGTTAGCCCAAGCCGCCACAATGGTGTCTCACATGCACTAGCGTGGCGCCGGCCGGGCCTGATCAACCTGGCTGGCTGCCTTATCGCTTGTGCATTATAGTAGTCAGCTCAGCAGCACTGTTGCTCGCGCGCACGTAGGCGCCGAGCTCGGACCTCACGCTAGGAAGAAGGAGCGCGGCCTCGCCCCAGCGGTCAGGCCTCGGGGCCAGTACTGGATGCAGTGAGCCCGGCTGCAGTCCAGCTGCTGTCGCGCACGCCCCGCGCGAGCCCACACCAAGCGAAGCATTATTGATGTGTATTCCGGAAAAGGCGCACTCGAGTGTGGGGATTGTCTGATCCGCCAGTATATGTAGTCGTAGACAGCTGCTGCTACCGAGCTCTGGAGCGTCTGGGCGTAGAGAGTGCCGTAGACCCGCCATATCGCGTTGACGGCGTCGTTATTTGAATTCACTGCTGGCCCCACCCCCCCCGCCGGAAACCGCGAGATGGTTTTTCGGGGGAGATCACCGCTCCGGACGAGATTCGATCTCGAGATGTGAGAAACCAAGCGAAGCATTATTGATGTGTATTCCGGAAAAGGCGCACTCGAGTGTTTCTTCGGTGCGTACCCAGTGTCGCGGGCACATGCCTTCCAGCGTTGGGGCATGACATGCTGACCGCCGGCGGGATACACTCATCAGACACACGAATACTTTTACCCAGAGAACTCCTGAATTTTGCAACAATGCTCTCACGTAACAGAGCTTGTATCTATTCCAGATCGCTACATACATGAACGAACTGTCTATCGGTGTTTAACGCTAGCTCGTACGCCAAAAAATAACGGGCAGGAACGGGTAAACGGGACATAGGGGGCCGCGTTTCATCTTAAAACACGAACACCTAGGCGAAATGGAATGTTATTATGCCTTATCGATTTGACGTTAGTTGGCATCTGGAGCTGCTGCTGGTAAACGAAACATAGGGCCCGGCGGGCACGGGGCCCGGGGCCCCGGCTTACGGAATGCACCTAATGCATGATGCAGGACCCTGCATCGTGCACCCGAGCCCATGGTATTCATGGCTTAAATCCCACGAATAACTGGCCTCATTCTTTTACCATACATCCAACGAACCACCGCCTGGCTGGCCAATCGCAAAGCCCGTGAAAGCCGGCATAATAAGCATTTCGACGATACGCCCTTCTGCGTGCACCGGAAGCTAAGGATGGATAATCAAGTTTCGAACTGTTGATAGTCGCACGCAATCGATCGGCAACTATTGAATAGCTAGTGGACGCGCGCACCTACCTACCCTGCACGCCTTGCTCGCTTGCTCGCGGATCTCGCGTCAATCAATAATAATAACTGGATAGAAGTTAGAATAGCTCTTGCTTCCGACATGACTCCCTTCGGTAGTGGAGTTGGCGTCAATCATGTACGTCCGTTAGTTAGTTGACGAACCTGCCTGCCGGCTAGCTGATGAGAAACATGCGGCGCGCGGCGCCATGCCATCCGTCCGCGCGGAAGCCACTTCCTTACGCGACTAACCCCAACTTATGTACCCCCACCCCACCCCACCCCACCCCACACACACAATCCGCGGCCTGCAGCAGCAGGTGGCGCTTGATGACTCGGATGCACCGCAAAAAGGACTCACGTGTTCCATCGCCCGCTACGCCTTCGAGGCCAAGCAAATGCCAACGCCGCCCTACGTCAGGGGCACGGCGGGCCCCGCGAATGTCATCTTTCTGGACGAGTGAGCAATACCGAGCGAGATCGCTATCATCCCTGCGTGTGTAATATATGCCTGCATATATTGATAGTGTCCGAGTGTAAGAAAGCCCCTGTTGCGCGCGTGCATTCTCACCTCAACTTCCACCCTCTCCCAGGCGGTACACCTAGCTACCACCCGCCCGTCATCGACGGTGCCGGCCCCATCCATCCATCCATCCGGCACCCCCCAGCCCCCCCACGCCATCGATGCATGTTTTCCTCGCACGGTTCGACCCTGCATGTCGGCCTGCCTCCCAATCTCTGCTGCCTCCCCCTCCCTAAACCAACGAATACCCCCACGTACGGTATCTGATGATGATGCCCCGCGCGCCCAGGGCCTTCGTCCAGCAGAATCTCAACTGTCCGGGTGGTGGCCTGCTGGAAGTGACGTTCACCGACGCCGCCTCGCTGCAGCAGTCCTTTGCCGCCGCGGAGCTGTCCATTGAGCTCTGCAGCCTCAACAACAGCAGCAGTGGTAGCAGCAGCAACCGCATCTCGGCCGCAGTCCGTCGCAGCGCCAGCAGCCAGACCACCACCACCACCGGCGGCGGCGGCGGCGGAGTTTGGGGCGGCGCCGTGAAGGTGTCGCCGCCGCCATCAAAGGAGCCTATCCTGCTGGGTGTGCGGTGAGCGAGTGCGTGTTTAGTTTGTGTGTGCGTCTTCATGTGCGCAGTACCTGCAGTAATAATACTACGTTTGCTTGCTTGGCCGCATAAGTGAGTGCTTATTTTGATGAGGGGGATGCGTGCGTGTATATTGGGTTGTTTGGGGGCGGGGATCATGCGTGCGTGTGTACGTGCGTGTGCCCCAGCCACGCGCCGTCCAACACGGTTCAGCAGTCCGACATGTCTCAACGTGTTCTCGCACGCAGTACGGCTGTAGTACAGCGGTTGGGGGTAATTATTGTGGTGTGATTTGTCGCACGTACCCCTGCCGGTTACCTGCTGCGTATCCACATACACATACATATCCCTCGAACCGCAGCTAGATAGCCTTGTTACCCCAAATAAATAAACCAACACATATGCCCGGCTTGGCTTGGTATCTGGATCCATCGCTGGCATACACGTCACCGCCGGCGGCTGCGACAACAGGGACAAGACGCAGGATGTGCTGCACCTGACACTGTACGGCAGTGATGGTCCGAGCGCCGCCGCGGGCGCGTCCGTCGCCCCCGTCCGGAGATACGTGGCCACGATTAAGTTGTCCGACGTGCCGGAGGGGGCCAACATCCCGCCAGCTGTCAAGGAGGTGACGCTGCAGCAGCAGCAGCAGCAGCAGCAGCAGGGCAGCACCACAGAAGGTGTGTATGTACGTATCGTAACGGCACGTTGGGAATGGAACGAGCGAACACGCACGCACGGCGCAAGCGAGGAAGATGCAATGCAAAGCACACGTACGTACATGCTGCACTTGGTGCAGGAAGACCCTAAGCAATGCAATACGCGGGCTGGCGTACGTGCACTGATAGATTGTGCGTGCGTGGTGGTGAGAGCGAGGGGTACGTGCGTGCGCGCGCACGTGATAAAATAGGTTTAAGCAACAAATAATGCGACAGCATTCGGAATAATAAATGCATATATGTGCGTGACAGTCCCCGCACGAAGTTCTGTCGTTTGCTTACCTTCGTTGGATCCCCTGCGCCGCCGCATCTTTCTAACACCACCCTACCTGCCGGTTCTCATTCGTTCCACTCATTCCATCCGCCGGCGGGTTCATCCATCCGTTCATGCATCAGGCGCGAGCCATCCGCGCACGACTGCCGCCGGCGGCGGCGGCACCGCTCCGCCTGATACGCATGATGAAACAGTTGCTAGTGGGTGGAGCGCGTGCTTCTTGGCCTGCTGCTGTCCCCCGCCCTCGAGGCGGTCGACACCGCCGGCACTGCCGGCAACGGCGGCGACGAACACCACCGGCAACGACAGCAGGAACAACAACAAAACCATCAGCAGCATCGTGTCGTTCTCCTGGCGCCTCATCCCCTTCTCCGCGTGCTTGCACGCGGGAACTGCTGCTGCTGCTCCTTCGAGGGAAGCCGGCCTGCCTGCAGGTGCTGCTGCTGCCGCCGCCACCGCACCAGCAGCAGCAGCAGCACCTGCAGGCAGGCCGGCTTCCCTCGAAGGAGCAGCAGCAGCAGCAGCAGCAGCAGCAGCAGCAGCCAGACACGCGGCCGATGGCTGAGCTGCAGTTCGATGAGACGCAGCTCGCGGAGATGCGGGTGCGTATGTATATATGTACATTATGTATGTGCCATTGTGCATACGTAGATAGATGCTGCTGGCTGGCTGCGTGGGGTGCGTGGGCACTTAGACGCGGATGAAATACAAACCCCCGTGCGATGCAGCTAGCAGCAGGACGGTATGCGTGTAATTTGGTTATTTCACGCACTGCTTGCTGCTGTTAGTTCGTTGTTGGTTACGAGCGAGCGAGCAGGCGAATCGCTCGCCTGATGATGCTGTTGTTGGTCTCCAGCACGCGTGCTGCAAGCACCACACAGCAGCAGCAGTAGCTAGTATCCCTCGCTGATGTACTTATGTATTACTTCAGCAGCATCACTCACGAGTAGTCGATTGACTACTGTAAGTCACTACTACTGCCGCACGCCGGCGCGCATTCGTTCGTTCGTGTCATGCATGCAGGGTGTGACTGCCCTGGTCAAAGGCCTCTGCGACCTGGGTGAGTGGTGAGCTGCTCGGCTGCCCAGTGTGTGCGTGTCTGGGCCGGTACATAGATAGGTGGGCGGGTGCACCGAATCACACATACACAACATACGAACGTTTATCCATATAGCTAGATCTACAGTCAGAGTGGATGGGGGCGGCGGCTGGCTGCGCTGCACCCCGAGTGTGGTTTGAGGCAGCAGTGGTGCGGTGCTGGCCTTCCGAAGCATTTGGGGGTTAGTCAGCATTATTGTCTTGGTTGCCCTACGACTGGATCGGACGCGGCTCGGACGACGGACCTGTTTGCGAATGCACCTCCAGAGCGACACGGCACCACGCACGCAGCAGGTTATTATTAGGGGAGTGAGCGACGGAGGCGCCCCCGCTCGGTACTGCGTGCCCGCGCGGATTTCAGGGTGGGCGCATGGTTACATACCGCCGGCGCTTTTAAACGCGCACGCATGCACGCATGGCATACAACTAACCACATGCGCGCATGGTTCCTATCCTATCTGATCTTTGTAAGGTATCATCACCCACGCGCAGATTCTTTGAATGCTGCTGATAGGGATGTTCTCGCGAGATTTGACGAAGATCTCGCCCGCCGCCAACAACAGCAGCGGCTGCAGCCGCAGCTGCAGGCGGCACCACCGCCGCCGAATTGGGATGCACTCAACCAGGCGGCTGGGGGCCCCAACCTGCAGCCGCTGGCGGTGGTGCAGTGTGCCGACAAAAATACGCAGGTTCGTACATACATGCACACCTCCCTTCGTACATACATACATACATGGATGGACGGCCGCACGTGATGACACGTGATGGCAAACGCACGCAAGGGCAGTCCGTCGGCTCGCTATCTATCCATCCATTGGCGGCCAGCTGCTGCTGTGCGCTCATGTACGTACGTGGATAATTAGTATCAGTATATATCGACGAGGTAGTATATATATCCGTGTGTAAATTTATAGATAAGGCAACGCCAGGCAGGGCAAGGCAAAGGTATAGTTCATTCACCCACGCACGTATGGCGCCGCATATGTATGCAGGATGTATATGCGTAACAAATATACGACATAGTTGAGACCTGAAGGGTTTTGGAGTTTTGAACCGATCGACAAATGGAGCTCGCGGATTAATCACGCCATCCTCGCTGCCGCCCCTTCAATCTATCTATCCGATTCTTTTGCGCTCCCCCCTTTGATTGCCGCCGCCTCGCTCGCTGCCTGCTGCTTACTTGATGCCGCAGCTGTGGATCTTCCGCGATTCGACTGATGGGCGGGTGGTGGTGTCCTTCCGCGGAACGGAGGTGGTAAGTACGTGCGTGCGTGCGTGCATACGGCGCGGGTTGATGCATGTGCATGTGCATGTGTGTGTGTGCACAAGCGTGCGTGGGCGTGCGTGACACCGTACGCACCCTCACACATACACTGCACATCTGCGTGCACTCTGCTTGTTTGACTGACTTGTAAAATACGTATATATAGGTCCATGGTCCTTGGTACGCAACTAACGAAGTTGCCTATCGAGGCTCAGCCGATAGATGCCCGCACGCACGATGCCCAGCGCTATCTAGCTCCGTACATGCACTCCCCAAATAAACCCCGCTCGCTCGCTGCTGCTCCCGCCCGCTGCCGCCGCCCGTTGCTTGTTTTCTTGCTGCATTTCCCATTTCGCTCGTCCATCCGTACCCGGCGGCGGCGGCGGTATAATACATACGTGCCTCACGTACAACGTGCGTACGACGGCAGACCTTGCTGAACTGGAAAAACGTGCTCGTGGACCTGGACGCGTGGTTCATGCCGATAGCCGACCTGGACCCCGCTGATGCTGTCGCGGCAGCAGTCCCAGCAGCGAGCACAGGCGTGCAGCAGCAGGTTGGTGCGTGCGTGCGCGCAGGATGTTTCGGGCAGACACGCACCAAGCAAGGGCCCCCCGCCCGCACTCGCTGCGCTGCTGGCAGTGATTCAGTCGTCCATCCATCCTATCCATCCGCTGCATCCAACAGTCAGTCAGTCAGTCAGTCAGTCATTGCGCCTTCATTCATTGGATTGCGCCTTCAGAAGTTGCTTGCGCGCCGCAGTTAGTTGATCCTGGAGTATTGCACATGCGGTTGCACCGACATACGTACGCTCGCACCCCATGCACATGTCAGCAGGTCCTGGCCCACAAGGGCTTCCTGGAGGCGTACTTGGAGATGCGGGAGGTGATCATGGACATCCTGGACGCACTCGTGTACGGCAGCCCCAGCAGCGGAAACACTGCCGCCGCCGGTGCCGCCGCCGCCGCCGGTGCCGCCACCACCCCCACTGCCGGCGCCGCCGGCGCCAACGGGGCTGCCGCCCCAGCAGCAGCAGGTGCCAGCGGCGTCGAGGGTGGTGTTGACGGCCCCCCCACCACCCCCACCCCCACCAGCCCCACCCCCACCACCCGGGTGATCTTCACGGGCCACTCGTTGGGTGGTGCGATGGCGACACTGGCGGCCTACGACCTGGCGGCACACAAGATGGACGGGTGCGGGGGGCGGGGCGGGGTGTGTGTGCGTGTGTGCGTGTATATATGTGTGAATGCGCGTGCACGTGCTGAAGTGCGTATGAGTCTATTATGTAAATTCGTCGTTGGAAATAGGTGTACGGTGGCGTTAAGCGTGCAATTGCAAACGGATGCATGTACAAAACATTTATTATTACGCACACCCGCACCCGCCCGCACACCCTCAGGTTCTTCAGCGGCGCTGTTCAGCTGTGCACGTTCGGCAGCCCCCGGGTGGGCAACCAGACCTTCATGGAGGCATTCAACAACATGGTGCCGAACGCCTGGCGCTTCACAAACACCGATGACATCGTACCAAGGTACATACGTGGCTAGCTTCCCACCAACCTACCTACCTAGTTACCTACATGGTCGATCTCGGTGCGTGCAACTGATAACTTGATAACTGGTAACGCAGGTTGCCGGACAGCTGGCGCTTTGACGGAGCCCGCACCAGCTACTTCCACGTGGGGGCGCACTGGGACCTGGAGAAGCCGGTGAGGGGGCAGCGAGCGAGCGCGAGTGTCGGTCGGTCGGACGAGGTGAGCTGAACGCACAACTAATAAAGCGCAGCAGCAGCCTCAGCAGCCGCTGCTGCAACTTCTTCCTGTCTGGCTGTCTGAGCATGCTGCATGTCAAAATATCATCCCCGCCGGTATGTTAAGCACCCATCCGTCCATCCCTCGCCTCGCATTGTTCCTTCCACGCATCCGGCATGCCCGTATCTTGCATCCCCGCCTCGCTCCCCCCCGCCCCACCCGAACGATGCGCGCATGCCCTCCCCACACACTCACACACTCACACATGCGCAGGAGGCCAACCCGGCTCTGCGCGTGGGTTTGGCGGCGGACAGCGGCGACCAGCGGGCACTCATCCGGGACTGGAACCTGAAGGTCCTGTATAAGGACATCGCCGCTCATCTGGGCCCAGCCTACTACAGCGGCGTCAAGGGCTTCTTCAATCTGGGCGGGCGGTGGCCACAACTGACCGCCTAACGTGCAGTAACATACAACCAACGTGGCAAGCAAGCAAGGCACGGCTGCGGGTCGGTCGCATCCATGCATGGATGTCCTCCGCTCCGCCGTCGATCGCGCCCGTTGCTGCTGTATGCCGCTTGCTGATAAATGGTTCGTTTCGTTGCGGCCAAATAAAGTCGTCGGCGGCGATGCGGCGGCCCGCCGAGGTGGCGCTGGGCCGGCGATTGACCGACCGAGCGACCCACGGATCCGCCGGACGTCAATCGATCGAGAACCAGATGCGTGTGTAGGTACGTATCTGCCGTAAACCGCATTCGTCCGCCCGCCCGCCCGCCAGCCCGCCAGCCCGCCCGCTAGCCCGCCCGCCAGCCCGCCCGCTAGCCCGCCAGCCCGCAGAGGTACAACGTGCGAGCGATCACGTGGTTACATATCCATGCATGCATGCATGTGCGTACGTACACGGTCGTGTCAGGTCGTGTTCCCGCTGGCTGGTTGCGCGGGGCGGCGGTTGGTTGGTTGGTTGTGCAGGTTGATTTGCTGACTCCGTACTTATTTTTTAGTCCGTGCTTGGTTCATTTTCTGGCTGCTAGCTTATCACGCAGCTGTATGTCAGAGGCAGCCGACCTGCTGCAGTATGTGTGGTGTGAAGAATGCGTGCATGCGGTAGACTGCTTACCCGCCCTTGCTTCCGTCTTTCCATCGATTATTTTGTTCCGGAGAATGAGTCATCTTGAGCCCTAACTAGGTCTGGCTGGCGGTGCGTGGTTGCGTTGCGTGCACGGCGGGCGGGGTCCATGACGTTCATATGTATGATGGCAGGCAGGCACGCACGCTCGTAAAGTAAACAATGTTGCTGTATGTATGTAGTGCTGCCGTCGCGGCGCCAGCTGGCGGCGTCCTGCCTTGCCTTGTATGGCAAACGGCGTGATGTGGGCGGCCCTGTGTTGGGTATCGATCCTTTTCGTACATATATACTATGTATGCCGCCAGCATTGCCGTGCGCAGCAGGCAGGCACCAAGCCATCGGCATTGGCAGTCATATGTAGGCGGGAGCTTTACACAACAGCCAATCAGCCATGTGTTCAAGCAAGCAGGCATCAAAGGCGCGAGATGAGCTGCAGCATCACCCGCCCGCCGATAATCGATTCCACTCCACGCATCCCAGTTGCTCCGTCACGACGCGTGTTACGTGCAGTCCGTAATAACGGACTGTTACGTGCGTGATAACAGCCGTAATAACGGACTGCACGTAATATATAACAGTCCGTTATTACGGCTGTTATCACCGTTATGACGGACTGCACGTAACAACGCGCTCCGTCGCTCGTGGACCTGGATGGCCATGTTCCTGTGATGCCGCCGTGCGTGGCACCAGATAGCGATCGAGAGCCTTGCTTGCGTGATACGGCAATGTATGTGGGCAGCCACGCTGAAACGCCGAGATCGTGCGTGGGCCCGTACGTCGCTCGCTGGGTGTGTGGTGTGCCTTCTTTCGTGATGTGCGTGTATTTGGCGCAGAATCTCCCCCGGCGTTGTCCCTGCTTCACTCGGGTAAAGGTAGGCCCAGTCATAAGCGTATATGTATCTCGCTTGCTTCTCGGTCATTCAGCGAAACACAGTCGTAAACGTGATTGGTGTGGCTGTAAGTTGCAGTTGCGTGGCTCAAGACTACGGAAGAGAAGAGCAAGCCAAGCAACCGACGGGCCAGCAGCTGGCCATGCAAGGCCAGCAGACACGCAGCACAAGCCACCCAGACAGGAACGAGCGATCGAAGAGGGTGGGAAGCAAAACGCACAAGCAAGGACCCACGACGACCACGGGCGGGGGAATCGGCCATGAGGCTTTGTCATGACGGATTCGTTCGATTTGCGGGACAGGTGCGCTGGTCTGAGGTCGAAGGCGAGGTTACGGTGTAATGTCGCCTGGGTCTGTGGGTCGCTGATGCGCATCATACTTGAGATGTGGTTGGTTTGGAAGATGTGTTTTATGGTTGGAATATTTCCATTGCGTTGATCTCCTGGCAGTCTGGTGGTTTGCTTACCTGTGGTTGGTTTCTGGTACGGCAGTCATGATCTGTTGGTTCTTAAGGGTCATTTCGACGCTGTCCCAGCGTCTCGTGTCACGATTGACTGCTCGACGCTTAGTCGTAGCCTGATTCGCGACAGTGAGTATCATGTGAGGAATTAGGATCATTGGGCGAATGTAGCCCAGGCCTCTCGTGGAACGACGAGACCCGGAAATCGCGTACCGAGGAGCACTACTCGTTTGTAACGGAACCCTGACATATTTCGTAGTCAGACTACTGGCCGGTCTATGAATTGGGCTACGGAGCAGCGAGTTCGTCAGCCTGATGGTGCAACCTGATGGCGTTCCTTCGGCGGCTTTCCGTTATTCCAGCTTTGGTGCTGCAGGCGGAATATTCCTATCTGCTGCCATTGCTTCACTTTCCTCCTTCTCTTTCTACCTTAACACCACAACCTTCTGACACGAGACCATGCCTGGCTTCAGCCAGGATCGAGCTACGAGACCGCTTGGTGATTACGCGATGGAGCTATTAATTGATGATTATGCCTTGAAGATGCCGGCGATTATGATCGAGTGCCGGCCTGTGATGTTCATCGTGATGCCCGCCGAGACCTGAGCGTTTGGAAGGGAGATCAAGTACCCTTTGTGAAGACCGATGCATGATCTGGATGCCTTTTAGTGGGTTAATGAGTGCGAAACGCGTCCGGCTCCTTGTCGTGTACCCGCCGGCCATCGATAGGGTTGTCCGTCGCTTGCGAGTTACTTTGCGGGAAGGTTGCAGGTCACCGGGCAGCGTTATTATAGCCTTAATTAGGAGGTTACACAGGTGGGGTCATGTTTGGCATGATTTAGCAGCGCGTGCCGAGCCACCAGCGCGAGGGTGAGCCAAGGGACGGGGGCCGAACGGAGAGCCTGCCCGTGCCCGCAGATAAGCGGCGGTCAGTAGCTTGCGATGTGTGCCGGCTCCTTACGGCATAATGCGTGATAGCCGACGGGTTTGACTTTTAGCAAGCCGGCAGCGTGAAGAGCTTTGACAACCGGCGGCCCCTTGTGTACGGCCTTGATACCCAGGGGGGGCGTGCTAGCCAGGGTTTTCCCCCGAGTGCGGCATTCCAGGCGCAGACATCTGGTCCTCTGATAGGGCGGTCTTCTTTTGTATGTGGCGCTTTCCGGGAATGGCTTTATTCCGGCCGCGCAGGTGCGCCGTGTTTCACTCCCCATGCAGACGTGTCATTCTAGTGCACCGTTTCTGCCAGCCGTGCTGGAAGAAACGGTGCGAGGGATATTCTGTTGAATAGTGTTTTACCAGGGCCAGGGTTTTCCAGGGGATATGCAGATTGCCGTGCAAGCGACTTCGAGAGTCACACGTGCAGGGCTGAGGAGTTCCTGGATTGGATTATGTTTACGGAATGCAATGGCTCAAAAGTCCTTAGTCCTGAGCCTATTGACTGTGTTCCGTTCATGGTGTGCCGCTGAGTTCCGCTACGTCCGTTGGTTGGTGCATGAGCCTCAGGAAGAGTGTCCTGGCTGGCGAGGGCGGCCCAAGGGAGTGCTAGCCTATCCCAGCAGTCGGCCGTGTTCACCTGTTGCATGCCACCTGAGTAGGTCCAGCCCGCAGCCTTTCTTTTGCCCGGTGCAGGCCTGTTGAGCCTGTGCACTGGGTGTCGTTTGTCTCCTTCGTTGCCTTGGCGGTGCTCTGTTCTGCTTTATTTGCGGGTCTGCGCTTCAGGGTTTTCCTTTCTAGATAGGTACCTTTTCTCGGTCTGGTTGAGCTGTGCGGGACATGATTTGTCTGGGGCAGTTGTTTCTGGCGTGCTTTGTCGTGAGCCTGGTGTTTTGCCATTGTCGGTGTTGCGTTGCTATTGCTAAGTGACAGGCAGCAGGTTAGCGTTAGTCAGGCAGGTTCCTTGCTCTGGTGTGTCAGCCGCCCTTACGGCGCCTTCCGCCGATTCTGTCGGCTGGGGGGGGGGAGTTCTGGTATCCAGAGTGTGTGAAACCCAGCGAGTACGGTAATCGGGCGTGACAGCTGTCATGACGGATTACTGAATTCGTTCGATTTGCGGGACAGGTGCGCTGGTCTGAGGTCGAAGGCGAGGTTACGGTGTAATGTCGCCTGGGTCTGTGGGTCGCTGATGCGCATCATACTTGAGATGTGGTTGGTTTGGAAGATGTGTTTTATGGTTGGAATATTTCCATTGCGTTGATCTCCTGGCAGTCTGGTGGTTTGCTTACCTGTGGTTGGTTTCTGGTACGGCAGTCATGATCTGTTGGTTCTTAAGGGTCATTTCGACGCTGTCCCAGCGTCTCGTGTCACGATTGACTGCTCGACGCTTAGTCGTAGCCTGATTCGCGACAGTGAGTATCATGTGAGGAATTAGGATCATTGGGCGAATGTAGCCCAGGCCTCTCGTGGAACGACGAGACCCGGAAATCGCGTACCGAGGAGCACTACTCGTTTGTAACGGAACCCTGACATATTTCGTAGTCAGACTACTGGCCGGTCTATGAATTGGGCTACGGAGCAGCGAGTTCGTCAGCCTGATGGTGCTACCTGATGGCGTTCCTTCGGCGGCTTTCCGTTATTCCAGCTTTGGTGCTGCAGGCGGAATATTCCTATCTGCTGCCATTGCTTCACTTTCCTCCTTCTCTTTCTACCTTAACACCACAACCTTCAAGTTCTGGTATCCAGAGTGTGTGAAACCCAGCGAGTACGGTAATCGGGCGTGACAGCTTCCCCGCCCAGGCGATAGATGGGCCCCGGCCACCGACAAGAACACGCGCAAACTAGCAGACCTGACAGCAGAGAATGTAGCTATGTAGGGTGGGCACGAAGCCTTGAGGAGCGCACTGCCTGCTGTCACTACTGCCCTCTACTGCAGCCAAACATCAGGGCAAGCTCGTTCAGTCTCGATTCACCGTCGTCGACGCAATCATACATCTATCTGCCGTTAGTGTTGTATCACGCCCACTTGTGGTGGTAGTGAAAACTACCGATTAGTGATTGAGAGAGGGTAAAGATACCCGACGAAGGAAGACGTACGGAAATCCGTAGAAAGCCGCAGATCCTCCAACGTAGCGTAAGTACGCAGAATGGCCAAAATATGTAACAAGTGTTACACAGAATAATCACCAACCGATGAAGTCCAACCCAAGTGGGTCTACCAGTGGCAAGTGCCACGACTACGACAAGTCGTCGTAATCCCAGGTGTCTGTGTCCGGCACACAGCACCGCCCTTAGCCAGTGCTAGGGTAAAATACAAGGTAACACAACAGGAGAGATACAACAACTATCCCCCCTCAGGACGCTGAGTCCCCGCAGCGTGACGGGACAAGGCCCGAATCCGCTCAAGTTCGGGTTTCAGGTCAGGAGTGAAGTTGACTGCAGGCTCCCAGCTGTTGTGATCAGAAGAGTAACCGGCCCATTTGACCAGGTATTCGTGCACGATTCGCTTCCGACGACCTTTGCCAACGCGCCGGCCGCGGTAGTCCAAAATACGCTCGACAGTGTAGAGGGGCGCTTCGTCCAGCCAGTCTACAGGCGGCGGTCCTGCAGGTTCATCAGAGGCCTCAACAGCAAGGGTGTCGTCAACCGAGGGCTCCGTTCCCGGCTTGCTCCAATAAGGGCGCAAAAGCGACACATGAAAAGTGGGGTGAATGCGCAAAGAAGTTGGAAGGACTAGCTCTGCCGCGGCCTGCCCGACCATGCGCTTCACAGGGAAAGGACCCACCCAACGCGGAAGCAGCTTTCGCGGACCCTTGGCAAGCTGCCGCAGGTTCTTAGTGTTCAGAAGCACAAGTTGCCCCTCGCGAAAGGACGCGTCTTGCTTACCGCGGTTGTAGTAGTCAGCCACACGTTGCTGAGCCCGCTCAAGGCACTGCTTGGCGTCCGCAATGCGAGCGGTGTACGACTTGACAAAGACCTTCGCTGCTGGAACAAGGGCATCGATCTCACGCACGACGGGTGTCGCGGGATGGAAGCCGTAATTCAGGAAGAAAGGAGACTGTCCCGTGGAACGGTTGACAGCGTTGTTCATTGCGAACTCAGCAGCAGAAAGGTAAGTATCCCACTCCCGGGGGCAGTTGCCAGCATAGGCACGGAGCATATCCCCCAAGGTGCGGTTCATGCGCTCAGTCTGCCCGTCAGTCTGAGGATGGTAGGCAGTGGAAAGGTCAACCCGGATGTCCGCAAGAGCGCCAAGGGCTTTCCAGAACTTGCTACCGAACTGAGGCCCGCGATCAGAAACGAGCGATTTGGGAACGCCATGCAAACGCACCACATTGTCGTAGAACAGACGAGCAGTCTGCTTCGCAGTGACAGACGTGGTGGTGGGCGCAAGGTGCACCATCTTTGTCAAACGATCAACAAGGACGAGCACGGCGTCGTATCCCCCCTCAGTTGTGGGCAAACCGACAACGTAGTCAAGCGAAACACTCTCCCACGGGGCTTCAGGGATAGGCAGGGGCTGCAAAAGACCCGACTGCTTACCAGAGTGCGGCTTGTTACGCTGGCACATGTCGCAACGCGCCACAAAACGGGCGACATCACGGGCCATTCCAGACCACCAGAAGTTGCGACGAAGAAGCTCGAGAAGGCGGGTGGTTCCGATGTGGCCCGCAAGCTTGTCCTCATGCAAACGGGAAAGAATATCGGCGCGGAGCAAATCATCATTAGGAACGACAATTTGGCGACGATCCCCGTCCTGACGGAACCAAAGCCCACGCTCACGAGTCAAGTGACTGACGTTCACGGAATCCGCGAACCACGAATCAGATGCATAGCCGCGTGCAATGCGTTGCACAAAACCCGCAGGGGTAACGTCAGCTGCAGCAGACTGGTGACGCGTAACGGCACACAAAATGGCAGCATGCAGAGACGGGTGGCGGCTAAGTGCATCAGCAAGATTGAGCGAACCCGAAAGGTGCTCCCAGGTGAAGTCGAAACGAGCCATGAACTCCAGCCACCGCGCCTGGCGACGGTTGAGTTGGGACACCTCGCAGGAACGTAAGGGGCTTGTGGTCGGTCTTGACGACGAAGGGGCGACCCTCAAGGTAGCACCGCCATTCGTGCAAGGCATGGATGACCGCAAGAAGTTCTTGCTCGCCCGTAGTATAGTTACGCTCTGCAGGGGAGAATTTTTGGCTCGCGAAAGCAACAGGTCGTCCGTTTCGAAGAAGGACAGCTCCCGAACCGTGAAGGGACGCGTCAGACACCAGCTCAACGCGAAAGGGTTGGGAGTAATCAGGAAAGAACAGCACGATGTCATCAGCAACAGCGCGCTTAATCGCTTCGAACGCAGCTTGGCAATCAGGCGTCCAAGCGTTCGCAGTCGTAAAAGCGTCTTTACGAGTCAGGGAAGTCAGCGGAGCAGCAAGGGAAGAGTAACCCTTAATGAACTTACGGAAACAATTCGTAAGGCCAAGGAATTTCCGCAGCTCGTGCAAAGTCGTGGGTACGGGCCAATCCCGTACGGCGGCCGTCTTACGCCCTATAGCAGTCAAAATGCCCTTAAGGTCACTAAGGGCTTCACATATGTACCATACGTCCAGGAGGCCTTAGCCCTTAAGGCCCGGTTCACTTAAGGTCCCCCTTAGGGCCCATACAGCTCACATACGGACTATACAGCCCGTAGGGGCGCCCTTAGGGCCCATACAGCCCCCATACGGACGATACTACGCACAGAACCCTGTCCAGAGTTATATGGCGGTAAAAACCACCGTATGCGACGAGTACCCTTAGAGGCTGCTGGGATGTTAAGGCTTGCGAACGCGAAGTTTTCTCGTCCCGAGAAGCGAAGCCCGTACGCACTTGAAAGAAAATTTTCAGCGAGCCGCTGACAGCCAAGTCCGCTCCCGGCCGCTAGCGCCACGACGCGCCATGTCCAGGGAGTCCACGCCAGGCCGCTAGCTCCGAGCTGCTCGCCACCCAGGCCGCCTGAGCATGTGTCCAAGCCTACACGTGCAGCCTGCGAGTTGCGATTAACAACAGGATAAGATTTAGCGATTCGCCATACATGGTCAGCACAATTGGATTGGAGTGGAACACAAAACATAACAGTTCCGATAAAGGCTAGACATCATTTACATCGCCAATACTTTAAATCTTATTTTGCAACTTCTATATAGTTGCGGTTGCACGTTGGGCAAGCGTTCGCCGGTGCCAACGCAAGCACTCCTGGGCGAGCAGTAACCGGGCCTGCCGACGACGCTAACGACTCGTGACTTACCTTGAGCATGACCTTGCAACATTATCAGCGTTGTATCGAACTCGGTGAGGTGTGTGGGCTGCCAAGGTGAAGCGCTGACCGGTTGTTGCCGCGGTCAGACCTTCGCACACGCGCAAGGTATCTTGTAATGCAGGAACCATGTTGTCTGTGTCATTATTTTCTATAAGCCAGTGTATAAATTTAACCAGTTACGCATGGTTTGCATTAAGCCAGCCCGAACATGGATGCCGTACGCGCTCTAGGCGGCTTCAGGCGACGCAAAAATGGCCTCTGAGAATACTCGCCAATATAGTCAAATTGTTCATACTAATAGCCTGGGCATCGTCCTTTAAGAACGCGGCCTTCGCTATGAACGCTGGAGGAGGGCAACCATGGTTGCCCTTCGGGCCGACTAAGGTGATGACACTTACAATCTGCCAAACTGAAGTCTTTGTATGCATTACTTACTATTAAATTATAAAAGGCAACAAGACAACCTCAAAAGTACGGGTGGCCAAGGCATGCTTGTATGGCATGCTAGGGCGGTGGTACCTTAAGGGCGCAACGTCTGCACTAATGAATAAGGCAGTATTTGGGCTGGGCTGGGCTGGGCTGGGCAAAGCTGGGCCAGGCCGGGGCTGGGCAGGGCGGAGCTGGGCATGGCTAGGCGAGGCACGGCGGGGCGGGGCCGGGCCGGGGCCGGAGCTGGGCAGGGCTGGGCGAGGCACAGCGGGGGAGGGCCGGGGACGGCGGGGCGAGGCGGGACAGAGCGGGGCCGGGTGGGGGTTCATCCGGCCATTTTGTAGGCGGGAGCCTGTGAACGGATTTGAAACGCAAGTACGTAACCTGTGAGCTATCTGCAAAGCAAAGGAAGAGGGTAAGCTTGCAAGCGACGGCACGTTAGATACACAAACTCGGTTTCTAGCGAGAACGAGATGCGCCGCCACTGGGACTGCACGACGAAGGCGCAGAAAGCTGTCGTGTTGGCAGTAGGAATGGCAACGAAGCCGACTGGGCTGGGCGTTGTGGAGGGGGTGGGCAGAGCGAGGCCGGGCGCATTCGACAACACACGCCCGTCGATCCGTTCCATACTGTACTACATGCGCGCCGCGCGCGGGGCCGCGCGGCCTGGAAACAGAAACGTGTCAGCGGGCAACGCGGCACCGTCCAAACCATAAGTGGCACGCAGCCGGTCGCATTCGACAACACACGCCCGTCGATCCGTTCCGTACTGTACTACATGCTCGCCGCACGAGGGGCCGCGCGGCCTGGAAACAGAAACGTGTCAGCGGGCAACGCGGCACCGTCCAAACCGAAAGTGGCACGCAGCCGGTCGCATTCGACAACACACGCCCGTCGATCCGTTCCGTACTGTACTACATGTGCGCCACGCGAGGGGCCGCGCGGCCTGGAAACAGAAACGTGTCAGCGGGCAACGCGGCACCGTCCAAACCGAAAGTGGCACGCAGCCGGTCGCATTCGACAACACACGCCCGTCGATCCGTTCCGTACTGTACTACATGTGCGCCACGCGAGGGTCCGCGCGGCCTGGAAACAGAAACGTGTCAGCGGGCAATGCAGCACCGTCCAAACCGAAAGTGGCACACAGCCGGTCGCATTCGACAACACACGCCCGTCGATCCGTTCCGTACTGTACTACATGTGCGCCGCGCGAGGGGCCGCGCGGCCTGGAAACAGAAACGTGTCAGCGGGCAACGCGGCACCGTCCAAACCGAAAGTGGCACGCAGCCGGTCGCATTCGACAACACACGCCCGTCGATCCGTTCCGTACTGTACTACATGTGCGCCGCGCGAGGGGCCGCGCGGCCTGGAAACAGAAACGTGTCAGAGGGCAACGCGGCACCGTCCAAACCATAAGTGGCACGCAGCCGGGCGCATTCGACAACACACGCCCGTCGATCCGTTCCGTACTGTATTACATGCGCGCCGCGCGCGGGGCCACGCGGCCTGGAAACAGAAACGTGTCAGCGGGCAACGCGGCACCGTCCAAACCATAAGTGGCACGCAGCCGGTCGCATTCGACAACACACGCCCGTCGATCCGTTCCGTACTGTACTACATGCTCGCCGCACGAGGGGCCGCGCGGCCTGGAAACAGAAACGTGTCAGCGGGCAACGCGGCACCGTCCAAACCGAAAGTGGCACGCAGCCGGTCGCATTCGACAACACACGCCCGTCGATCCGTTCCGTACTGTACTACATGTGCGCAACGCGAGGGGCCGCGCGGCCTGGAAACAGAAACGTGTCAGCGGGCAACGCGGCACCGTCCAAACCGAAAGTGGCACGCAGCCGGTCGCATTCGACAACACACGCCCGTCGATCCGTTCCGTACTGTACTACATGTGCGCCACGCGAGGGGCCGCGCGGCCTGGAAACAGAAACGTGTCAGCGGGCAATGCAGCACCGTCCAAACCGAAAGTGGCACGCAGCCGGTCGCATTCGACAACACACGCCCGTCGATCCGTTCCGTACTGTACTACATGTGCGCCGCGCGAGGGGCCGCGCGAGGGGCCCCCCAGCGGGGGCGTCCAGCCCGTCGGTCCTGTGCTGCGCCCCACGGCGGCCGTTGCCGCGGCGTGCAGGGCCTCCAGCGTCGGGCCGCCGCTCGGCCATACGCCCGCTGTCCCTGTGAATGCCGGTGCCGCTGGGGTCCCCCGGCCGCCGCCATCCCGGCACGCTCGAGGTCACGGCCGCTCTCGGGCAGGTTTCCGGAGGGGTTGCCTGACCAGTCCGCCCCGGTGGCGTACACCGAGGGAGCGTCTACCCGACCTGCCGCCGGGGCCGGGGCCCCACCTAGCATGGCCGCCAGCGCTGCTGCTGCCGCGGGGACGGCCCCAATCCACCCCGCGGCCGTGCCAGCCCCCGGCGCGCCTGGTCCCAGCTGCGCCGCGGGCAGCGGCGGTGGGGGAACCGGGACCGGCCACGGGGCGTTCGACCCGCACTGGGCAATGAGCTGTGCGAGCGGCCCCATGAGGGCCAACGGCCCTTCTTTGCGGCATACGGCTCGGTGCGGCGGCCTGCATCTGTAGCCGGAACCGCTCATTCGAGTGGCTATGCAGACGGGGACAAGCAGCCCTACCGCGGCATACAGCAAGACGCTCCACCCGACCCAACCCAAACCCCCGTCCAGCCTTATGTGCGACAATGAAGCCCCGCCGTCAGCGGTCGGAAGCTTGAAATCCTGGACATGGAGATCCTTGTTGAGGGTGTTGACAAACACCGGACAGGCTGCTGAAGCTCAACCCACCTAGCCCTGCCCGGCTACGGGCAATGGCGATGAGAGTAAGCCAGAGACGCTGTTACGGTACTGTTACCTTACCGAGGAGGTTGACGGTGCACGGCCGTGCAGCCGCCGGACCAACCCAAACCAACAAGTTCACGAGACAGCACTGCAACGGACTGCACACCCGCCCGAGGAAGGGAAAGGGGGTGCTGTTGGACGCTTCGGGCGCGACAGCGCTGCACAACTAACCCGCACACCTGGGGCATTGGGCCGCCGCTATCCGGCTTGCGATGCGCCAGGTTGGGGGCCAGGGGGTTATGCCAGCAGCGGTCGGCACGCGCGGTCGGACACCGGCACGCGCGGTCGGACTCAATTGCAGTGGCCCCCTCTCAGCTGTGAGATATGTGTAAACTCCAGCTTATACATGATGGAGGGCGAGGCGTCCGCAGGGGCGTTTGCGAACCCGTCGCGCCTTTGCAGCACAGTGCCCGGCCTGCTCCTTGCAATAGCCCGTGCAAGCAGATAGAAGAGGACGTTTACCCTGCATGCGTCCTTCTACATTTGCGCTATTCCCGCGGCAAGCTGCACAACCATTTCCGCGAAGTCGCTTCCGCAGCTGCTGCAGTACTCGCCAATACAGTTAATACTGTTCATATTGATAACCTAGACATCGTCCTTCAAAACTCGTGACCTTCACTATGAACGCTGGAGGAGGGCAACCATGGTTGCCCTTCAGACCGACTAAGGTTAGGACACTTTCAATCAGCCAAGCTGGAGTATTTATATGCACTACTTAGTATAAGTACAAAATGCAACAAGACAACACCAAAAATACTGTGACCGGACGGGTGACCAAGGCATGTGAACGGATTTGACTTGGGAGGTCTGCTTTTCTGCGGCTATTGATTTTATACTGCTTAATAAGCATAAATAATTATTTCCAAACACGTTTTGGCGTTGAACATGCTAGGGCGGTTGGACCTTAAGGGCACACCGTAAGGCCATATTTTGCCCTTAAGGGCGGTTTGACTGCTATAGGGACGGGGATCCATACGAACCCCGTCGGCAGAAACCACGTGCCCCAAGTACTCCACCTGATTTTGCGCCCAGTGGCACTTAGACCGTTTCGCGAAAAGTTGTTCGCGACGAAGGACATCAAGCACCAGAAGAAGATGGCGAAGATGTTCCTCCTTGGTCTTGGAGTAAATAAGGATGTCGTCCAGGTAGCATACGACAAATTTGTCGATGAAATGCCTGAACATGCGGTCAATAACAGCTTGGAAGGTAGCAGGAGCGTTAACCAAACCAAAACTGAGAACCGTGTACTCGAAATGACCGAAAGGAGTACGGAACTACGGAAATAATTCGTAAGGCCAAGGAATTTCCGCAGCTCGTGCAAAGTCGTGGGTACGGGCCAATCCCGTACGGCGGCCGTCTTACGGGGATCCATACGAACCCCGTCGGCAGAAACCACGTGCCCCAAGTACTCCACCTGATTTTGCGCCCAGTGGCACTTAGACCGTTTCGCGAAAAGTTGTTCGCGACGAAGGACATCAAGCACCAGAAGAAGATGGCGAAGATGTTCCTCCTTGGTCTTGGAGTAAATAAGGATGTCGTCCAGGTAGCATACGACAAATTTGTCGATGAAAGGCCTGAACATGCGGTCAATAACAGCTTGGAAGGTAGCAGGAGCGTTAACCAAACCAAAACTGAGAACCGTGTACTCGAAATGACCGAAAGGAGTACGGAAAGCCGTCTTAGGGATGTCAGACTCAGAAATGCGAATCTGATTGTAACCCTGCTGCAGGTCAATCGAGGAAAAATAAGACGCGCCCTTAAGCCGGTCAAGCAAATCGGCGACGCGCGGCAAGGGGTAGCGATTCTTAACAGTCACCGAGTTCAGCCCACGGTAATCAATGCACATGCGCAGAGTACCGTCCTTCTTGCCCACGAAAAGAATCGGAGCAGAGTAAGGCGAAGTGCTAGGTCGAACCATTACCTTTGCAAGCAAGTCAGTCACCTGCCGTTTTACCTCGTCCAGCTCGAGAGGGCTGAGGCGGTACATTGGACGCGAGACAGGCTGCACGCCAGGCACCAAGGGAATCGTGTGGTCGACCGGCCGAACCGGCGAAAGGCCGGGAATCTCCCGAAAAACGTCAGAGTATTCCTCCAGAAGGGCAGAGACGTCAGAGTCCTGTGAGGAATCTTGCGCGACAGCAGCGTTAAGACGCACAGAAGGCCGCACAAGCAAAGCATGGGCACCCTTTCACAGCAAGCGCATCGCGGCCTTGCGGCCGACAGGCTCGGGAGAGGCGTGCGCGCAGAGAGCAGCAGCAGCAAAGTTGACACGCGGAAGGGCATCAACCGCAGGTTCACCCCCCTGCGAGGCCGGAAGCCACGGCACAACGCAAGCGGAAGGCCCTTTTGAGAGGTGCAACGTGCGCGCCGCGTAATCGAGCGAGGCTGCATGCTCACGAAGGGTGGAAGAACCCAAAATGAAAGAGGCCGCGTCCGTAAGGGACGGCAGCACGTACGGCTCAACAGAGAACCGAAAAGACCCCAGGGAAACGCGAAGAGAAACGCGCCCTAAGATTGACTGCTTGGCCCCATCCGCGAGAGACACATGTGACCACTCACTGGACCGAAGCGGAAGGCCGAGCTGTTGAACGAGCTCCGCGCTCACGAAGTCGTGGGTTGCGCCGGAATCCACCAAGGCGGGGAAGGCGCGACCTGCGGTGCTCAGAGAAACAAGGGGCAAAGAAGACCCAGACACAGCGATGCCAGAACAAGCTGCAACAAGCACCGAAGTGTACGGCGAAGGCTGCACGGCGGTGTACGGCAGGGACTCGTCGTACCAAACGTCGACCGAGTACGGGAGGGCGGCGAGCTCCACCGTACGGCCGGCAAGGTCCACGCCGTTGAGCAAGACTGAACCGGAGGGGAAAGAATGAACCCGGCGCATACCTGACAGCAACCTGGACGCCCGACGCACGAGGAAAGCTGGCAAGAGGACGCCGGCGGCGGTGTCAGGGCGCCGTGTTTTGCATGTGCGGTAGTGCTTCATCATGCGATGCAAATGCGACAAGGAGGCAGGGAGCATCAGAACCGCGTGACCGTCAAGCGGAACGGAGGTAAGGGACCGACCACGAGGCGCCAAGAGGTTACACTCGGAGTCGAAACCTGCCTTCACCACAGTGGCGTCGAACGAGAAGCGACGGCCCACTGCAGTCTCAATGTCCGCAAGTACAGCCGGGCGCAGCGCACGCACACCCGGACGCAACGGCCCCGACGACGAAGACGGCACAGGAGGCCCAGGCGAGTCCCCTACCACACCAACCTGGGCAGCCCCCTAGTGGCCGTTGCCGCGGAAACGGTGGGGGCAGTTGTCGTACCGGTGGTCGGGCGACAACGTCTCGCAACAGAAACAAATCCCCCGCGCCTTTTCCTGCGTTGCGCGCGCCAGCAGCATCCGCATGCGGCCGTGCGTGACCGGGGTCCCGAACTGATCCACGTATTTAGTGGCCAAGTTCGGGTCCTGCGGGCCGGCACCACCGGCCGGGCCCTGGGCCGCGTCACCCCGGCCCTGCCCCCTGCCCTGCCCCCTGCCCTGGCCACCACCGTGGCCACCGTGCCCGCGTCCACCACGCCCGCCCGAACCACCGCGGCCGCCCCGCGCCCCCGCGCCGCGCCCGTTGCCGCCAGCGGCCGGAGCGCCGCCGTTGCCAGCGGCGGCAGCCGCAGCGCCGGGCGGACCCTCACGGCTCGCACGCTTGGGCGACGGGTCGTCCTCGGTGACCGGGTCCTCCATCTCGATCTCGTCCGACTCCTGCAGAGAGACGGCGTTGGAGCGAAGGGCGGAACGGGACTGGCGCTCGGCAAATTGGCGGCGCTCCTCACCCATAGCAAATTGCACAAGGGCATCGTAAGAGGCGAACGGAAGTCCGCTCGGGGCAGAGGCGCATTTGGGTGCAAGGGCAGAAAAGGCCAAGTGGGAACCAGAACATACGCTCCGAATCAGTGAACGTGGGAATGTCCTGGATGAGGGCCTCGAAGCGCGCGTGATATGCAGGGACATTCTCGCCCGAACGCATCACGAAAACGCGATCAGCGAGCTTCTGACGCGCCTCCCGCTCAACCGAGATGATCTGGGGAGCGAAGCGGACGCGCAGTTGCTCGAGGATGAGGGACACGGCGAGCGAGCGTTGAGAAAGCGACCACTCATCGTACCAGACCTTGGCGGCGCCACGCAGGGCTTGCGACAGGAACAGGCAGCAAGAGCGCTGGTCGTTACCCCACGGGACCACTTCGAAAAACAAGGTCACGTCCCGGATAAAGGCCTTCACCCGCGCTGCAGTCTGCTTGACATCCAGCTTGCCGTCGAGGTTCAGGACCGGAGAAGGCAAACTAACCCTTGGTGGCTCCGAGAAGGCGCGTGACGCCGGCGGCTGCGAAGGGCCCGCAGCGGTCGGGTCGACCGGCGAAGCGATCGGGACGACGGCGGCGGTGTCGTTGAGGGCGGCGGCGCGAAGGGCAGCCGCAGCGTCCTCAGCGCGCGCCAAGGCCGCCGACGCGCGGAGCCCAGCCTCGGTGGTCTGCGTAGCTGGAGAGCGAACAACCGAGACGGGTAGTGCCGAAGTTTAAAGACGTTCGGCGAAGACCGAGGAACGTCGGGAGCAGGCGCAGCAAAGGCAGCAAACTGCGGTGCGCCAGGCAACAAGTGGGCAGCCGGTTGCGGACCGTCAAGGGCGGGCAGCACAACAGGTTGCGGCGCCAAAGCAGGCGCGTCGTGCACGACAGGGGCAGCTAAAGGAAGCTGGGCGTGCGCGACAGGTTGCAAAGCCAAAGGTGGCTGCGGAGGGGGTGCAACAGCAGCCGCCACAGGTGGAACCGCGGCCGGAGCAGGCGCAGGCGGAATCACGGCGGGCTGTTGGGCGGCGACAACAGGCGGGACCGCGGCCGGAGCAGGCGCAGGCGGGTTCCCAGCAGGCTGTTGAATCGCAACGGCACCGGCTGCAGGCGGGTCCGCGGCCAAAGCAGGCGCAGGCGGGGCCCCAGCGGGTGGCTGAACGGCAGGCGCGGCAGGTGGGGCTGCAACCGGGTTAGGTGCAGGCACATTCGCGGCGGCCTGTGGGTCAGCGACAACAGCAGCTACGGGCGGGTTCGCGACCGGCGCAGGTACAGGCAAGTTCCCAGCGGGCTGCGGCGCAGCGGCGGCAGCCGCTAAAGGTGGGACTGCAGCTGGACCCGGCGCAGGCAAGTTCCCGGCGGGCTGCTGAATGAGTGCACTATCTAGTTGAGTGTTGGCCCCACATTGTTGAGTAGTGGGCAAGGCAGTGTGTGTCGTCACCTGCTACCATACCTGTCAGCCACCATACAGTGGCGCTAGGCTGCATGCGGCCCTCCTAGCCCTCTTGATGAAATGGGTCGTGTTTTTGGCTCCGGTGGTGCCCGTCGGTAGGCAACCGTCGGTGGTGACCTTAGACCATTTGATTTCGTGTGGGTTATGTGCCACAACAGCGCGCTCCTGGTGCCATGGACGAATTGGTGATGCAGAGGGATCCGTGCAAGGCGGTGCTTCATAGGTGCCTGCTGTTGCATGTCTATTTCCTGCCCTGTACCCCGTGTTTGCAATAACTTGCGATGCGTCTTAGATGGAGGAGTCACGTCTAGTGCCTTTAGTAGGACTACTCAAAAACGGTGCTTACAAAGCCCGGACGTCGTGTAAAGGTCGCGAACCTGATTCCTCTATTGGTTAAGCATGCCACCCACTGGGTATAAGATTGGGTAAATCCTCAGCGTAATTCTTCCAGCCACATTAGTGTGTAAGTTTTGCGTTGAACTCATCCGGCCTTCAGAACGACTAAGTCGTTGGTTAAACTCTTCCAGCTGTAAGTAAGGATAAATACAGTGTTTAAGTCCGTGTTCTGCTGCTAACCCTAAGCATAGCTAAACTAGGGTAATTGCAGCCAACTCGGCCAAACTCCGGCTAATTCTAATCCAGCCCTATCTGGACGCTCCTAGCTAAATCAGCCTAAATGCCTCTTAAGTCGCCCTTAACTCGAAAAACGACAGTTTAAGTCGTGTTTAACTCTGCTTGGCCGGAGTTAAAGGTGGCTGCTTGCAGAAGCGCCATACAGCTAAGTCTTGCTAACCGTGCCTAACCTGATCTAATACCCGACTTAAACCGGGGTTCGTTTGGTAGGGGAACAGGCAAAGCAGGAACAGGAACATTCGCACCCTGGAACAGGTTAATGCGGTTCCGACCGCCTGCCAAATTAAACAAGTGAGACATCAGGGCGAAGTCTACTACACGAACGGGGCAGCACCCTTGTGAGCGCGGTTAGAACCCGGCGGTACTTCCTCCTGATCAGTATCAGAGCGCTGCGCGCCCGCAAGAAGTGGCACGCGCTCCGGGCCGTTGCTCACGGCCGACTCTGCAATGGCAGCTCGGAGAACGAGAGAACTACAGGAAGCAAGCGCTACGAGCTAGTGAAGAGCAGCAAATTTAGTTACCATCAAGGGCGCGGAGCAGCGAGTCCACGTCCATACCGCCAGCGCTGCTCGACGAAGCCATCCTAATGCGTGTTAGGTTTGAGAAGTTTGGTGCGGAAGCTAACGAGACCGAGTGGTCTCGATACCACTTGTTGTATCACGCCCACTTGTGGTGGTAGTGAAAACTACCGGTTAGTGATTGAGAGAGGGTAAAGATACCCGACGAAGGAAGACGTACGGAAATCCGTAGAAAGCCGCAGATCCTCCAACGTAGCGTAAGTACGCAGAATGGCCAAAATATGTAACAAGTGTTACACAGAATAATCACCAACCGATGAAGTCCAACCCAAGTGGGTCTACCAGTGGCAAGTGCCACGACTACGACAAGTCGTCGTAATCCCAGGTGTCTGTGTCCGGCACACAGCACCGCCCTTAGCCAGTGCTAGGGTAAAATACAAGGTAACACAACAGGAGAGATACAACAGTTAGCTTCGGAGTTTGTCATTTAAGTAGCGTTCCAGAACGCGAATAGCGAAGCCCATCGATCGGCCGCCGCCACTGAAGTCATCAGAGGCCGAACCCAGGACGAAGACAGAGCCTCAAGTACACGACGAAGCCAAAGCGAAGATCCAGGCACAGCTTTATTTGTTAAAGGTGAAGGCTACCTACCCAGCCAGCACGCAGAGTGGCCGCAAGCTGCTGGGTAGGTTCCGACAGGCCTCCTGTCCATCGTTGGACGCTTTCGAGCGACGTGCGCGACGATTCTTAGAAGTATCCCACATAGCGATGGGCGGGCCCTTTCCATATACTGTGCTAACTAATTGCGGCACAATTCATAAATACAAATCAGGGCGGAGAGACTCAATTATTCTCCCTGCTGCCTCAGATTGCGGTCATGTCGCGACAAGAGAGGGCTGCCGGCCTTGCCGGCCATAAGCGCCCGGCGGCCGACGCGCCACCGATGCTCGCCGGCCAGCGTGTGCGGCGGACAGCATCGCTGGAGCATCTGGCGCGCACTGCGCCAGCAGCGGAGACGACCCGGACCCCTGCGCCTGCGGTGGGTCCTGACCGACGCTTTCGAGCGACGTGCGCGACGATTCTTTGAAGTATCCCACATAGCGATGGGCGGGCTCTTTCCATATACAGTAACTAATTGCGGCACAATTCATAAATACAGACCAGGCCGGGGCCCTGCCTGGGCCTGCGACTGCGGCTGCAGGCTGGTGGTTAATTAATTAATTGCAGAGGAGCTGGATAACAGCTACATAGTGCGATCGCTCGACTCTGGTGGTGTACGTGCCGCCAGCGAGGGCCGTCCCGCTGACCCCGTCCCTGGTGCGGCACTGCACTGGTAGCCCGCCATACTTCTTGGTGCAATCCGTCGTCGCAACCCGCCTGGCCCCTAAAGATGCCTCCCATATATACTCCAAATGAACATTCTCCTGGGGAGGCGCGCGGGACATACATACATGCGGCGGGCGGCGCCATGCATGCATGCATCCGTCCAGATAGAAGTAAGCCGCATCCGTCTATCCTTGAGCCACAAACCCCAACTGGATATTGCCCCGCCCACGCCGCGGCCTGCAGATTTCGGACAATGATGGCTCGGATGCGCCGCAAAAAGGCATCACGTGTTCCATCGCCCGCTACGCCTTCGATGCCTACGACGACGCGCCCACCCACCGCCGGCCGTATGTCAGGTGCACTGCGGGCCCCGCGAGTGTCACCTTTCTGGACGAGTGAGTGGTTCTACGATAGGATAGCTGTTGCCTGACTTACCGATATTCCTTAGTATTTTTGTACGGTTGTGTGCAGTGGCAATGTGCAGCAGGCATGAACAAGCTCCTATCCGTTGCGTGCACACGCATTCATGCTTTCCAGGCCGACCGTGTCCCCGACAACTCCAAACAATTCGCCATGCATTAACGTTGTATGTGCGCACGTGCCCCTCGCCCCAATTATTGACGGGCCGGGGCCTGTTAGTGAAATGAACACATCTCATCCTCTGCCACCTTCCCCCAGCCCCACCACCTCACCCTCCACCTACAGTATGTACCCTGTCCCAAGCGGTACATACGTACATACATACACCATCCCCCCGCCATCGACGGTGCCCCCAGCCGTCCACCCATCCGGCACCCCCACCGCATCCATTCCCCCCCACGGTTTGACCCTGCTGCCTGCCTCCCATTTTATGCTATATATGCTACCTCCCCCTCCCAAAACCAATACCCCCACGTACCCGATGATGATGCCCCTCCGCCCAGGGCCTTCGTCCAGCAGAACCTCAACTGCCCGGGTGGCGGCCTGATTGAGGTCAAGTTCACCGACGCCTCCTCGCTGCTGCAGCAGTCCTTTGCCGCCGCGGAGCTGTCCGTTGAGCTGTGCAGCCTCAACAGCAGCGGCAGCAACCGCATCTCGGCCGCCGTCCGTCGCAGCGCCACCCCCGGCCGCCCCCAGCTCTGGGGTGGCGCCGTGAAGGTTTCGCCGCCGTCATCAAAGGCGCCCATCCTGATGGGTGTGCGGTGAGCGAGTGCGTGTTTGTGTGTGCGTATTGATCGATGTGCTCAGTACATGCAGTAATAATACGTACATACGTTTGGCCGCACGAGTGCTTAATATAATAATAATAAAAATGATACGCCCGGCCGGTAGCCGAGGCGTGGGTTATGGGAGCAGAGGGGGTGGGGTGACCGCACGAGTGCTTATTTTGATGAGGGGGATGCGTGTATGTTCGTTGGGTTGTTTTGGGGGGCGGGATCCGTCATATGTACGTGCGTGTGCCCCACCGTCCATCAATCCCCGATGTCTCCACGTGTTCTCGCAGTACGGTGGTAGTACGGCGCGCGGTTTGGGGGTAATTGCGTGCGGTGTGATTGTGTCGTACCCCTGCTGGCTACCTACCTGCTGCGTATCCACACATACATACATACATATACTTCGCTCGCACCGCAGCCTTACTTGTTTCCCGAAACCTACATATGCCGCCCAGCTTGGCTCGTTGGGGCTATGTTGCCTATGTACATGGCTCTGTCTTATCCTGCCTGCTAACCGACAATCATTTTTCTGGCGAGCGCGTTCGTTGACCATTGTTTTAGTCGGCTGGCGTGCGCATGCATGTATGTGCACTTCCCTTCTCGTTCAAGGGCCGATCGTTGCTCCACGCCCAGTAGATAGATACCCTTAGTTATTTAACTTGCATCCTCGCACCCAACGTGCCTCTTATCTGTCCGTGTTCACGTATATATATGTGTGTGTGTGTGTTACATGGTTGGGGGTGCGTGCCCCTCTCATGAACAAAAGCCCATACGAGCCGAGGGCCCAAGGGAACTAAAACGCCTAAAAGCACGACAGTAGAAACACCGCCCATGCAGGAGAGGGGGATACTAGCGGCCAAAGGGGACAATTGAGTTGCGGTGGGCCCAAATGCGCTCAAGCATCTTCGCCAAACGGGGAGGATCCCATCTCATCGCTTCCTCCATACCCTCGAATTGAGGAAACCCTTCATCCGCGCGGATGCTACTATAAGCAGGGCACTCCATTAGGACATGCTTCTCGTCCTCTATTTGACCATCCGCAACGCAGCAGGGACATTTTCGCTCAGTCCTAGGGACATGAACTCTGCCCACTCGCGATCTGTTGGCCGCAACCGCCCAACAGCACAAACGAAACTGCAAAAGTTTGCGGTGGGCCGCACGCGGAATGACAAGGGGTTGGTGTCGGCTTCCTTGAAGCCGGAAAAAAGGGCGGGGCCCCACTAAATCCGTACGGGTTAAGTTGCGTGAGTGCTAGGGCAGCGAGGGCGTGAAGTGTGAGAGTGTCGACATTCCTGCTGATAGACAGCCAGAGCTTTTTCCCGAAATGCCTGCTAGCCGAGTCGTTAGCAAGGCCTGCCGGCGCCGCGCGAAGCGCGTCATCCCGTCGGGTGCATGAGCGCATGTGCGCATCGACCGAAATACGGCATTTCCAAAGCGAGCGGCGAGGGCATCAACTGTGAGAGTGTCGACATTCCTGCTGATAGGCAGCCAGAGCTTTATATCTGAAATGCCTGCGGCTTCAGCAATCCGACCCATGTTTAGCATCGCGCGCCTGTGCAACTCTTCCGGCCAGCGCATTGGCTGAAGTTACATGACAGTAGACATGGAGTGTATGGAGTGTATCATTTACACATCACGCAGGCTGACTTGCCAATAGAAGGACAGCGGAACTGTTTGCGAGGGTTGCGACGACGTGCAGTTGCCGACGAGAGTGCACAGGCTTCGCTACTGAGGTATTCGCCGTAGAGGAGGCTTGACTGCTTTAACATTAGGACAGGGAACGTAGAAGTCCATCCCCTAGGTTGCCGACTGGACTTGTTGGGCGGCCCGCAGAAGACCGCTGCATCGTGCGTGCATTGGCGGCTTGGCGTCCAACAACCAGCAGTTTGCCCCTCATGGTTTGCTCCTTGCAACCTCTGTAATAGTAATATGCGTCAAGACGATCGGACCGGCAAGCAGAGCAGCTGTGGTGTGGTCGCGGCTTGCGGGAAGAATGTTCGCAATGCACACATAGTTTGTTTCCGAAACGAAGATTCATTTCACGCCGTCATGTCAGAATTTCACGCTAAGGAACGATGAATCTTCTGGAATTAATTATAGGCCGAGAGGTGTTGGTTTGACCTCGGCCTCGGTCCATGGAGACTGCCAAACTGGTTTGTACTCATGCGATGTTGGATTCCAATAATAAATTTACCGTGCAATAAAGAATGTAATCTTTTACTTCTGCAGCCTTTCCGTTGGCCGAAAGTCTGCACTTGTCCAATTACTTCCATCCCAGATCCCACGTCCCACGCACGTCCCACACACGCACGGACATGGGCAATCCTACAGGGCGGGGCCCCCCTGGGCGCTTCGCGCTGGGGCCCCGCCCAAAAACGCTAGCATGCTGTGGCCACATAATTGCCGCTGCCCGCGCAAAGGGCATACCCATCCAGTGCTTATACTTCGCCATCTGAACTCCCGGCTGTTTCCCGTCCGAAGGGTAAGCCTCTGGCGGTACACTTAAACGCTCGTGCTCCCACCCACTCATCAACCGCTCCCTCAGCGCTGTCACAATCGTTCCTTCGGGGAGTGGTTTATATATATGTATACATGTATATATGTACATATGCCTGTTTATGCCCAATGGCTGGATGCTCTGCATTTTGCCGGGCGCGCGTTTGGGTGACATCCCGCTGACATGCACGTCACCGGCTGCTGCTGCGACAACAGGGACAAGACGCAGGATGTGCTGCATCTGACACTGTACGACAGTGATGGTCCGAGCGCCGGCGCGGGCGCGGGCGCGTCCGCCGCCGCCCCTGCCCGGAGATACGTGGCCACGATTCAGTTGTCCGACGTGCCGGAGGGGGCCAATGTCCCGCCAGCTGTCAAGGTGGTGAGGCTCCAGCAGCAGCAGGAGGAGGAGGGAGAACACCAGGCTCAAACCTTTGGCAACATCGCGGCAGGTGTGAACGTACGGAAGGCGGCGGCACGTATACATGTAGAGAAACGAACGAACACGCACGGCGCGCGCGAGGAGGATGCAATCTTGCAATGCACTCGTGCGCACGTGTAATAATAAGGGGTCCCGACATACACGCGAGTACATGGCGCACGGGAATAAATGGTGCGCGCTGTGACGATCGAGCGAGAGGTGGAGCTCCACCATGACGCGACATGACAATGGAATAAATAAATGCACATGTGCGTGCGTGGCACCCCGGCTTCCCCGTGTGTAGTAATAACTTGAATGTGGATGATGGGGAGACCCATATTTCGTTCGCCGCATCCGTCTTTCATTATGGCAACCCGCGGCGGTTCTTATTCCGGTTCATCCACCAGCCATATATACGCATGCGCATGCGCTACGCAAGCCATCTGTGAATGGATTCTGCTGCTGCCAGCACGTGTTACGCTTACGCATCTGCGTCATCCCTTACATGCATTATTAGTAATTAGATGCTGATTGCTAAATGTACTGGGCGTGCGTGTGTGTAAAGAAAGAAAGAAAGAAAGTATTACGCTGGACCGTTAGCCCTTGCGTGGGTTAAGGGAACAGACTGATGCCTCATCGGCGGGTACAGCCCATTACCGCGGTGACCGCCTTTTTGACTAAGATGGGTTGCTTCTCCCACCCACTCAGTGTCTGGACTCCGTCTCAGATCACATCTGGGTACCCGCACGCATTCTTCCCAGATATGCCAGACACATCATCGTTGAACATTCAACCGTGATGAGTTCTACCAGTGCAGGGGACAGGGACATGGCTAGAGAGTCATGCGATCACCTGCTATTCGTTCCCACACCAGGGCCCCCATCGGTCACCCAACCCTCTGCGAAGGCCGGGATCGAACTGGTGATCTCTCGGTCACCAATTCAGTGCCCTAACTCTCAGGCACTTCCTAGGGAATTGCGTGTGTGTATCTATCCACGCCGCGCAACTTTTTACCTGCTCCCTCGCTCGCCGGGTCCCAACAGGCGCCGTACAGGCCGCCGCCACCACCGCCGCCGCCGCTAGCACCACTGCCGCCGTTGCTGCCGTCGCCACCGCCGTTGCCGCAGCCACCAACACCACCGCCATCGCGACCAGCACCGCCGCCGCCGTTGGCACCGCCACCACTACTGCCGCCGTTGGCGCCGCCGCCACTACTGCCGCCGTTGGCACAGCCACTGCCGCCGTTGGCACCGCCGCCGCCAACTCGGCGCCCACATTGTCGACGCCACTGCTGGCCGAGGCGAAGGTATCTTTCACCTGGCGTCTCATCCCCTTCTCCGCGTGCGAACATCTGGCGCAGCAGCAGCAGCAGCAGCAGCTCGACCGGCGGCTTCTCGGAGGAGTCCCAGAAGACCGTGAGGACATGCGGATCGCGGAGATGCAGGTGCGTACGTACGTACCGTATGTGTCTGGGGAGCAGCATATTACCTAGCTATCTAGTGCCCAAAGCAAGTAGGATGTACAATGATTTTCCACTTCTAACAACGGTCGTCATCAGCCAGACGAGCGCCGAACGTGCGTGCTCGCCCGCCACGCACTCCCCTTCCGTCCGTCGCCCGGATACATTATTAGCCGTGCACGTTATTAGCCGTGTGGCACCAGCCGCTCGACTGTCACAACTTCGCTGTAAATAAACTTTGGTATTCGTATTATTACTACGTACTGCTGCCGCAGCAGATCAACCGGCTTCTCCCAGAAGAGAGCGAGGACATGCGGATCGATGAGATTCGGGTGCGTACGTACGTGTCTGGGGAGCATATTACCTAGCTATCCAGTGCCCAAAGCAAATGGGTTGTACAATGATTCTCCACTGACAACTTCAGTCATCAGCCAGACGGGCGCTGTACGTGCGTGCTTGCCCGGCACGCTCGCACGCACTTCCCTTCCGTCCGTCGCCCCTGACACATACATCCACATCAGCCGTGCGGCACCACTCGACTTCTATAAGAACTACTACAACTACTGACGCTGGCGCGCGCATGCCATGCGTGCATGCGTCCATGCAGGGTGTGACTGCGATCGTCAGGGACCTCTGCGACGATGGTGAGCGCGGGGGGGGGGGGGCGGGGAGGGGAGATACCGACTTTTGTGTTCGTATGCAAGCATCCATCCATCTGCATCGGATTACCACGCACATCGCACTACACGTACGCACACAATGCAAGCGTCGTCGATGTAGAGCTGTGCACACAGCACATACAGTGGGGCCCCCTGAGCTGAGCTCAGTTGTGCTGCGCGAGAGTGGGAGCGAGAGCAAGAGTGATTTTGGATCGAGGTTCTGGCTTACGTATAGTTTGAGATTTACGTCGTCAGGGTTGTATTGACTGGCTGTTTATATTGGACACAGCAGCTCGGGCTTCGTTGTTGGTTCATCGCACCGTTGGCTGGGGGCACCGCCGGCTGCGTGTTTGTTAGCGAGCGAGGGGAGCGAGCGAGGCCTGGGATCCCGCCCCGCGCGGTAGGTCGCTAGGTACTGCTCCAAGTAGATAGGATGGTGGTCGCACTCGCACAACTGCTTTCGTTCGTTCATGGATCGATGGCGCTGACACATCCTCCGTCCGCTGCCCCACTACTCTCCTGCCTGCTTTGGAGAGTGCGTCCGTCCACGCACGGTTTTTCCACTGGGGCCGTGAGCGAGTGTCCCTTCGTCCAGAGCGGCACATGCATACCGCAGGACGGAGCATCCTGGCTGTGGCCAGCCAGCGTTAGATAGACTGCCCTGGTTCTCGGATGCGTAACAGCAGCAGACGTGCGTGCCGCCGATGCAGCCACGCACGAACGCTCACGTGTGCACACGCATTTGCACGGTCAATATATATATATATATATATATCACTTTATTTTTGCGCAGATACTTTGCCCAAATCCGCTGAGGCGGCCCTCAAAAAGGCGGAGGATCTCGCCCACCGCGAACAACAGCAGCGGCTGCAGGCGGCGACGTCGCCGAACTGGAATGCGCTCAACCTGGCGGCTGGGGGCCCCAACCTGCAGCACCAGCAGCAGGCGGCGACGTCGCCGAATTGGGATGCACTCAGCCAGGCGGCAGGGGGCCCCAACCTGAAGCCGCTGGCGGTGGTGCAGTGTGCCGGCAAAACTACGCAGGTTCGTACATGCATACATGCACACTTGCCTTCGTACATACATACATGGATGGACGGCCGCACGTGATGACACGTAAGTCCTCCAAAAGCACGCATCTTGCCTTCGGGTTGCCCCCATGATGATGAGGGCTACTTTGTTTCCTTCACCGCGTTACCTAATGGGTCCGCCACTTCATTCGTTATTACCGTGCGTGTGTGCTACCCTAACCTCGCTGGCAAGTGCAAGTGCAGTGCTAGCGGGAAGCCGGTTCGCCCGTTAGAAGCCGGTTCGCCCGTCATGGGTATCTTTGATTTGTGCATGTAGGTTGGCTGGCAGGTGGCTGGATGACCAGCAGCTGCGTGCTCGTGTATTGCATATAGTTACGTAGATGGATCTGCGGTACGTACATACGGATGAGGTTGTACGGGCGTACAGGTCTGCAGTACTTACGGATGAGGTTGTACGTGCGTATATAGGTATGCCAGTAGGAGTAGTGCCAGGGCATGGCGAGCGGTTCCATCGTTCATTCTTAGTGAGGGGATGCATTCGTTCCAGGGTGAGGTAGCGAATGGAGCGTGCGTATATGCCTGCCCCTCTTGCGACGACATGCCGTACGTGAGGTTGGTCCCTGCCGCCGCCCATACGCCCCTCCCCTCCCCTCCCCCACCTCGAACCCCTGCTGCTGCTGATGCTGCAGCTGTGGATCTTCCGCGATTCGACGGATGGGCGGGTGGTGGTGTCCTTCCGCGGAACGGTAGGTTGCGGTCAGTGCGTGCGTGCGTGCGTGCATACATACGGGTGGATGGGGTCGCGTGTGTGTGCACAAGCAAGCGTGGGCGTCAACGTTGTAGCTAGGATACCTAGGCATACATCCAGACCGAGCCGATGCCAAATAATAAACCCTGCCTTCTCACCCCTGATTGAAAGCAAAACGTGCGCATGCATGCTGTCATGCAGAGTGGCTTGCACTCCCAGGCCCCCCATTTCCCGGCGGTCACCACTGCCACGTCATGCTGCTGGCCTTGACTTGCTTCATCGCCCACGCACCCATCCTTACCCCGCTGCGGCTTCTCATGGCGGCAGGTATCCTGGTCTAACTGGAGCGGCATCAATCTGAAGATTGGATTCGAGCAGCCAGTCGACCTGAACCCCGTGGGCACCAGCACGCAGGTATATATTATTTTTCTCATTATATATAAATGCGTGGCAATATCAAGAATACTGACATTAATATTAACAATATTCATTGACATTTACATACATTATTACTAATGATACGCACGTACTTATATATGCCCTACGTCCGCATGCATGGCAGCAGGTCCTGGCCCACAAGGGCTTCCTGGAGGCGTACTTGGAGATGCGGGAGGTAATCATGGACATCCTGGGCGCACTCGTGTACGGCAGCCCCAGCAGCGGAAACACCGCCGCAGCCGGTGCCGCCGCCACCACCACCCACACCCCCACTGCCGCCGCCGGCGCCACCGGGGCTGCCGCCCCAGCAGCAGCAGGTGCCAGCGGCGTCAAGGGTGGTGTTGACGGCCCCCCCAGCACCACCACCACCCCCACCCCCACCGCCAGCACCCCCACCCGGGTGATCTTCACGGGCCACTCGTTGGGTGGTGCGATGGCGACACTGGCCGCCTACGACCTGGCGGCACGCAAGACGGACGGGTGCGGGGGGCGGGGCGGGGCGGGGTGTGCTTGTGCGTGTGAGCTTGTGAGCATGTGTGCGTGCGCGTAGTTTCAGTAGATACATCTGTGACCGGTGTTCGGTACCAATTGATAGTTAGGACGAAGCCAGACATACAGAAGCGCAACAAACACGTCCGGTCAAGCACATACAGCAGTATCTGCTGCCTGCCGCCTGCCTGCCTGCTGTCCACACAGCTTCCTAGCCTCCACTTCCTACTAGCTAGGTTTTGCGCCCTCAGCAGCACGCGTGTACATGGGTCCCATGTACGCACGCCCGCACCCACCCTCAGGTTCTTCAGCGGCGATGTTCAGCTGTACACGTTCGGCAGCCCCCGGGTGGGCAACCAGGCCTTCATGGAGGCATTCAACAACATGGTGCCGAACGCCTGGCGCTTCACAAACACCGACGACATAGTGCCCAGGTACGTAGCTATAGCTAGCGGCGGGCTAGTCAGCTAGCTATCTAGTGGAAAAAGTGTGCACTGTGACGCTTACGTCCTTGATAGTTAGATAATTAGATAGTTAATTATTAGATAGTTATATAGATGGGTAGGTAGGTAGCTAGCTAGCTAACTGGCTAGCTTTTGCTGTAGCACATACATCGGTTACTGCATGCATATGCTGGTGAGTCGGGGTCCGTGCGGAACCCAGCCATGAGTATTTTTTACCGGACGGAGACCCTTCCATTGCACCCATTGGTGATGCACCTGTGGAGTTGTGGGGTTGGGGGCTGGGGGGAGTACGCACGTCCGGAGGGGAGGAGGGGGGCGGGACCGCCGCTGACCCGGAGAAGTGTACATCGTTCAATCAGGGGCCGGCCGGCAAATAGTCACCACATAGTCACCGACCCTCAACATACAACCACCTACCGCAAACGGTGCGCAGCCAGCCCCGGCGGCTCGGAAACCCTTATCTTGCACGATATGAAGCATGAAGTAGGTCGACATGGCCGACACGTGAACTACCTGTTTGTGTCGTGCTGTGACCGACGGAACTGGTAACGCAGGGTGCCGTACAGTTGGCGCTTTGACGGCGCCCGCACCACCTACTACCACGTGGGGGCCCACTGGGACCTGGAGAAGCCGGTGAGGGGCGGGGCGGCAGCGAGCGAGCGCGAGTGTCGGTCGGTCGCTAGCTACGTAACCAGCACCGATCGACTGGAATAGGTAGATGCCGGCACGCTTTCCCCACGCACCTGCCGCGCTTGTGTTAGTCGCTACTAGAAAGCACACTTCCTTACTTTCTTATTAGCTAATGTCAGCACCCACGCATGCATCCGCCGCTCATTCGTCCATGCGTCCACAGCATCCGTCTTTGCCTCCTGATGCCTATCTGCTCCCGTCCATCACACCCCAGCCGCCCCCGCTCAACCCGAACGATGCGTCGGTGCACGCCCGCCCTCCCCCCCATCACCACCACCCAACACACACACACACACACACACACACACACACACTCACCCCGCAGGAGGCTGACCCGGCTCTGCGTGTGGGTCTGGCGGCGGACAGCGGCGACCAGCGGGCACTCATCCGGAACTGGACCCCTTGGGCCCTGTATAAGGACATCATCGCTCATCTGGGCCCAGCCTACTACAGCGGCGTCAAGGGCTTCTTCAATCTGGGGGGTGGCCAAAACTGACCGCCTAACGTGCAGCAGTAACGGTCAACGTGCCAGGGCGCAGCTGATTGCATGGATGCTCGCGCGTGCCGCCGGTGCGTTTGTTGATGCTGTATGGAGCACATGATGCACATGATGATAATAATATAATAATAATGATACGCCCGGCCGGTAGCCGAGGCGTGGGTTATGGGAGCAGAGGGGGTGGGGTGACGGGTTTCCCCGGTCCCAGCCCCCCCCACCACCGCAAGGAACTTAAGACTTGTCCCACGTTGGTTACGTGCCGGCCGGTGTCGGTTCCGCATGGGGGTTGCGTTCCATTTGTCTGCGGGTTATAACGATAGTGTTGAGTGTCCTAACTGCATGGTCGTGGAGGTCGTTGCAGCATGCTCGGGCTTCCTTGCTGCCCGTGCCTAGGGTGTGGAGTAGAGGGCGTAGGTCCTTCCTGATAGTACCCGCAAAGCCGAGGCTGATGACTTCCTGTGTTGTGTAGCGGACCTTCCATCCGGCTTCCGTGAGGAGTTTGGCCAGTTCTGCGTGTTGTACGGCCTTGTCGTGCTGTTTCTGTGTGTGGTTGGTGTCGGCGGTGTAGCCGACCTCAACAATGTGTACGGTGTGCTGGCTAGGGTCCTGAGGTCCCTTGTACCCTTGCGCTTGCGTTTCATGGAGGGGGATGTCGGGTATAAGGAGTATATCGGGCCTGAGTTTGAGGCGTTTCTCATCCTCAATACTCGGGAGCAGCCATTTGGGCAGGCGTGTGCCGGCCACGTAGTCTGGTCGGGTGTCCGCGGGGCCGGCGTCCATTACAATGTAACAGCCTCCATTGGACCCACGGGCTAGCGTACTGGTAATGTTTTGGACCGCCTTGTTGTGCCGCTGTATGTATAGGGCTCGCATGCGGGGGTGACGGCAGCCTCCGAGGATGTGCGCCCCTGAGTCGAGTTGGTTGCATAGGGGGCAATGTCCCGACGAGGCAGGGCGGCCAGGTGCCACTGGTTTTTTAAATCGCCTCGCAAGCTTGGCGCTCCATAGCTGGCCGTATAGGTAGTCGAAGCACCGTTTAACGTGCTTGTGTCGGCCCGCCTTGCGCTGTAGAGTCCGAGTGCTGGTGCTTATGTCGAGGTCGGGCAGAGTGTTGGCGACGTATTTCATGTAATCTGTTTCGTTCGTGTATCCCGAGTGCGTTTCCGGGCTGACCAAGGACTCGATACCGCGGTTAAGGTCGTTTGCATAGTGCCCAGCGTTCTTCTCAGGCCCAGCCATTTTCCGCAGCCACCAGTGTTGACTTCGAGGATTATTGTCTGAGGTCTCGGTTGCGCTCAGCGCGTCGGGGTCTAGCTTGGAGAGTCCTCGCGCGGCTCGTACGGCTGCTTTGTCCGCTTTCTCGTTGTAAGTTACCCCAGTGTGGGCTTTCACTTTAAGCAAAGATGTCTTCAGGTTACAAGCCGCTCGTCGTTTAAGGATTAGTACGATTTCCTCAAGCAGCGCCTTGTGCTTACTAAGCTGAAGCTTATGTGGGTTGTTTATCATCTTTTTAATGAGATGTAGCGACGCGGCAGAGTCCGTCCATATAGTTAGGTGAGCTTCGTCGTGCAGCGTGCCTCTGCGCATCTGGAGTCCTTGATGGATGGCACTCAGTTCGCACCGTGTAATAGTTTGGCAGCCCTGGTGGCCTGCGTTCACATTGATGTGGAGCGTTGTGTTGGTAAGTGCGTCGACGGCCGCGGCTCCCAGGAGATGTCTTTCCTCGTCGCCATCTTTGATTTTTTGCACTGACCCGTCTGTGTATATGGCGTCTTGGGCGTTGTATCGCAGAGCATATTTGGCAGGAAATGCCAGGAACGCGGCGCTTCCCTCTTCCGTGGAGAGGTTGTCGCACGTGCGGGAGGGAGCTGCCGCGGCGGGTGGCTTCTCGGTCATACTACGCAGCCGCTTGCGCACCCATTGGGGTGGCTTCCAAGAGAGGGCGGGGCCAGTGGCGACGTGGCGGGCTGCCGTCATAGCAAGCGCTCTGCGGAGGCTGGTACCGTACGCGCGGCCGGATTCATTGCTAACCAGGAGTAGGGTGAGTCCGTTTGGGTAGGGTTTTGGAGCGTCTACGCTCACTTCGCTGTAAAGGTCCCCCGTTCCTGAAAATGCGTCTATTGTACCGATCATGGTGACCAGCGGGTGGGTGAGGTAGCGGGTGTAGGGCGCCGTTTGGGACGTGGGCAGCAGGAGTAGGGTAGCGGTGGGGTTATCTGTGCTCCGTGTCGCGTCGGCCCAGCCTAGCGCCCATCGCAGTGCATGATGCCCCTCGTCCGGCTTAGGTTCAGGGTGCGCGACGGATACGCCCGTGCACGGTTGCGAATACGCGTCGTGGTTGGCTCCGAAGAGCTGATCTTCTGGGTACCGCGAGTAGTAGATGGCGGTGCTGTCTGCTACGTTGAGGGGGGATGCAAAGCGCTCTGTTGCGGCGCCCAGCGCGGTCATGAGGCGTTTCATCAGCCGTTCAGATATCCTCCGCTCATGGGCCTCTCGAATGGGGTGTGCTTTGGTGCCCCCTCCGTCCCGATACCGCAGGAGGAGGCGTGCGACATCCTCCGCGAAGCCACCCGCGGCCGCGATCTGTGCGTGCTCTTCCGGGCGTTTCTGTTGGGCGTCGCTGTACCGGAGCCACAGGCTGCGGAGGCGGCTTGCCGACACCTGGCCGACGCAGCGCCCTTGGGGATCGTACACGAATGCCATCCCAATGGCTTGCAGTCCATCGGGTATGTCCCCGCTGCCGTCCCATGGTACATGCCTGTGTGTGCCGTTACGATTGCCAATTTGGACCGTATACCGCCCCGGCGGGTGGATGTCCCGGTCCGGGTTACCCGGGTGTACGTTGATTTCGACAAACTGCCGTAGGAGACGTTGGCCTCGGGTCACGTTGAGGCATTCAGTCTCCCATCTACCTTGCTGTTGCCATTCCGTCAGGTGGTGGTCGCGTGCATTTTCCATCCGACCGGGGTCCTGTTCGGCCTCAACGGCGCGCCGATGCCGGAATGCATTCAGCAGCTCTGTCCAGTTGTCTTGCGAGGCCAGTCGCGACTCCTCATCTTCGGTGGGGGCCCATTCTACCTCGACTATCATTTCGGGGTGAGTGGGGGCGGTGGGGGTTTCGTACCGGTGCACTGCCTTCGGGTGGTAGCCATTCTCGGTGTACAGTGCTATTGCCCCTTTAGTGATGACAGTACGTTCCCATTCAACCTGGTAGTACGTTCGGTGTGTGTGTTGGGTAGCCGAGTCGGTTGTGCGTTGTCGCTTGGGGTTCGGAGCGCTGACGGCGACCCGTTTCCGGATTTCCGCCTTGATACATGCTACCCTCTCTTGGTCCCCGAAGAGAAGCTGTGTGATGCTAAGGCCATGCTGGGTTGGTGTCCCCGCAGGCCACGCCGTCTCCCCATGGAGCATGTGGAGTAGCCGTTCGGCGGAGCCTACTTGGGACGTGAGGCCCCGGTGGAGCGGGTGGCGCAGGATTCGTTCGCAGTGCTGAAGGGTAAGTGGGGTTTGCCGGGGGTCCCACCCAATGGCCTCGGCATCTGTGATACCGTCGACTGGTTTCAGGTTCTGCCGAAGGAGGTATGCTTTGAGCAGCTCACTATCGGTCTTTCGCTGCGGCTGGTGGCGCCTGGCGGCTGGCCGGGCGGCCGGGCGTCGTGCCTCGAGGGTTGTTGCGGTGCCGGACGACGCTGCCGCGGTTTGGGTTGCCGTCGCCACACGAGGGGTTGTTGGGCCTGGGCGAGGGGGTGGGTTTTCAGCTGGGGCGGCCGGAACGGTGTCGGCGGGGTCGCGGGGTTTGGCCAGTACGTACTTCCTTAGGGTTCCGTGGGGGATGGGGGTGGGTCTTGTCGCTTCCATCGCAAGATCGGTTAGATGTGGGCCGTCCGGGAGGAGTCGTAGTTCGGGGGGCAAGGGTGCTACACCTCTGTGGCGCGGCGCCCGGGCGCGAACACTGGGGTCAGCATTCAAGGCGAGGCTGAGCTGGTTTAGGGCTATCTGATGGCGTGGGCCCACCTTCCTGCCACCGATGCGTTGCAGCTGGTCGGTGGTGATGAGGTGCGCTCCCGTGTTTTTGTCTTTCAGGGCCCTGAGGTCCAGGCCAAGTTCCAGCAGGGGCTGTATGCATCGGAAGAGGAGCGCGAGATCCTTGGGCTCGGCCGTCGGGTTGTGCGCCCCGATCAGGTGAATGAGGCTGCCTGCTGCCGGCTCATAGGTGCTGCCTTTGTCCGTGAGTTCGATACCGGCTTCATGCACGAGAGCAAGTTGTTTGAGTGTGGTATAGTGCCGGCATTCGCGTTTGAATGTGTGCACTGGTATTGTGCCCATGTACCGGCTCTGCAGGTGCAGGAGGGCTCGGGTTACTGCCCCAAGGCGTCCCTTGTCGTTGAGGGACAGGACGAGCGTCTTCGCCGCTCTGACCGCATAAAGGGTACGTAGGGTGCCCACCCCCAGACCTAGTCGCGATATGGGACCGAGGATGGCGCGGGTTGGGAAGCCCATTTTTAGTCCGTAGCTGCGTTTGGCTATGCTGGCGATTTGGGCGTCGAGGCTGGCGATGTCGTGCGGGGTGTACGCCATAGTGGGCAGGCTGTACGCCACAAAGGGGTGAATGAGGGTTTTGATCATGTTTATGCGTTGATCTGGGGTCGCGAGAGAGTTTTGTATGCTTTGCCCCCGTCGGTCGATTTCGGCGCGAGTGTAGGCCACCTGTGTCGTCCAATCCAGGGTAGGGGTGATGTGTACGCCGAGGTATTTGTACGATCCTGTTGGGGGTTCGTACGGGATGGGTACGCCATCGATCCGAATTTGGTTTTTCAGGAGACGTTCTACGACGGCCCTGTATTTTTGCGTACCGGGGCCCCGACTCAGATCAGTATCGGAACGCGCGCGGCCGTGCAGAATGCCCTGCAGTTGGCATTTGCCTACGTTGACCTTGAGTGCTCCCCAGCGGGCGTAGCGCTCTATTTTTGTGCTCTGTGTGCGCATGTCAGACACGGTGTTCGTGAGGATCACTAGGTCGTCCGCAAAGGCCCCCGAGCTAAAGTGGTGTCGGTCATTTTCGTCCGCTTGGAGGCAGCCGTAGCGGTATCCTCAGCCTCCGCTGTGTAGCCATCTTAGGAGTGGCTCCATGTAAATGATGAACAATACGGGTGATAGTGTATCGCCCTGAATTGTGCCGCGTTCGATTGCAATCTCCGCGGTGCAGCCATGTTCGGTGCGTATGCGTGTGGTGGCGCGCGAGTACAGGTTCGCGACCACCGCGATGAGGTCCTCCGGATATCCTAGGTCGTACATGATCATAAGTAATTTGTCGTGATCGATGGTGTTAAATGCCGATGTGAAATCGATATATAGTAAGTAGAGGTCACGGCTGGTTAGGCCGGCGTCCTCGATGGCGTGTAGTACGTTTTGGATCTGCCGCTCCGTGTTACGCTGTCGGAGGTACCCTTCCTGGGCTTCCGTGAAGATGTGCGCTTGTTCACTAAAGGTGACGATATTAAACGTAATGTGGCTGGTGTATAGTTTGTAGAGTGTGTTTGCCAGGGCGATGGGGCGTTTGTTCTTGATGAGGAGTGGGTCGCCCTTTTTGGGCGGGGCCCCAGCGCGAAGCGCCCAGGGGGGCCCCGCCCTGTAGGATTGCCCATGTCCGTGCGTGCGTGCGTGCGTGTGATCTGGGATCTGGGAAGTAATTGGACAAGTGTAGACTTTCGGTCAACGGAAAGTCTGCATAAGTAAAAGATTACATTCTTTATTGCACGGTAAATTTATTATTGGAACCCAACATCGCATGAGTACAAACCAGTTTGGCAGTCTCCATGGACCGAGGCCGAGGTCAAACCATCACCTCTCGGCCTATAATTAATTCCAGAAGAGTCATCGTTCCTTAAGGTGGAATTCTGACATGACGGCGTGAAATGAATCTTCGTTTCGGAAACAAACTATGTTTGCATTGCGAACATTCTTCCCGCGACCACACCACAGCAGCTCTGCTAGCCGGTCCGATCGTCTTGACGCATATTACTATTACAAAGGTTGCAAGGAGCAAACCATGAGGGGCAAACTGCTGGTTGTTGGACGCCAAGCCGCAAATTGCACGCACGATGCAGCCCTATGCAGCGGTCTTCTGCGGGCCGCCCAACAAGTCCAGTCGGCAACCTAGGGGATGGACTTCTACATTCCCTGTCCTAATGTTATAGCAGTCAAGCCTCCTCTACGGCGAATACCTCAGTAGCGAAGCCTGTGCACTCTCGTCGGCAACTGCACGTCGTCGCTACCCTCGCAAACAGTTCCGCTGTCCTTCTATTGGCAAGTCAGCCTGCGTGATGTGTAAATGATACACTCCATGTCTACTGTCAAGTAACTTCAGCCAATGCGCTGGCCGGAAGAGTTGCACAGTGCCGAGACGGCGCGCGATGCTAAACATGGGGCGGATTGCTGAAAGCTCTGGCTGTCTATCAGCAGGAATGTTGACACTCTCACACTTCACGCCCTCGCCGCCCTAGCCCTTCAACTCCACCCGTACGGATTGAACGGGGCCCCGCCCTTTTTCCGGCTTCAAGGAAGCCGACACCAACCCCTTGTTGGGAATGAGTACCGTGTCTGATTGCGTCCAGTGCGGGGGGATTTCGGCCTTGACCCACATGACTGTGATCAGGTGGTGGATTGCGGTTTGGAGGTCGGTGGGGAGTGTCTGTAGCAGCTCGTTGGGTATGCCGTCTGGCCCGGGGGCTTTGTTGCGGGCGAGATGGTCTAAGCATGCGCGGAAGTTACATGGGTCTAATATGCCAGGGAGGAGGGACGGGGGTGCGCTTTCCCATTGGGCTAAACCACGTCGTAGAGGGTCCGGCGCTCCCGGCGTCTCCCAGGGGTAGTTCCGCGGGGCTTCGCTCGGGAGGTATTTGCCAGTGCGGGGTCCGGAGATGGGCCGGGCTAGGAGCGCGAAGTGCGAGTGGAGTGCGTCGAGGATGCCGTCCGAAGTTGTGCACAAATGCCCATCGGCGGGGTGGCGAATGGCCGTTATGCCGCGTGGCTGATCGTCGGGCTCGAGAATTTGTTTGTGTGCGTGTTTCGGTTTCTTGGCTAGGAGGCTCTGAAATTGTTTCCTGGCTTTGCTCGCATGTAATTTACGGGTTTCCGTAGTCAACTTCTTAATTTCCCCTCCCTTTGCTCTTATTGCGGCACGCAGGGCGCGGGTCTCTGGTGTTTCTTGGAGCTCCGGGTTTTCGCGCGCGTGGGCTGTCGTACCCTCAGGTGGGTTGGGGTTTGCAGGGGTGGTCGGCGGGGTGGGTCGGGTGGGGGGTTGTAGGGTCTCTGCGTCGGTGTTTTCCGCGTGCGGGGCGCCGGGTGCCGGGTGGGATGGGGTGTCGCTAGCTACGTAACCAGCACCGATCGACTGGAATAGGTAGATGCCGGCACGCTTTCCCCACGCACCTGCCGCGCTTGTGTTAGTCGCTACTAGAAAGCACACTTCCTTACTTTCTTATTAGCTAATGTCAGCACCCACGCATGCATCCGCCGCTCATTCGTCCATGCGTCCACAGCATCCGTCTTTGCCTCCTGATGCCTATCTGCTCCCGTCCATCACACCCCAGCCGCCCCCGCTCAACCCGAACGATGCGTCGGTGCACGCCCGCCCTCCCCCCCATCACCACCACCCAACACACACACACACACGCCCCTAAGGTGGTACGCCCCTCCTCAGCAGAGGAGTGCTTCGGCGGTCTCCCGTATGTGGGCGGGTTAGCGCCCCCGGCCAGTGTCGGCCCGGCAGATATGTAACAGTTACACACACACACACACACACACACACACACACACACACACACACACCGGCGTAGCTCAAGTTGGTAGAGCACCGGGTTAGTAACCGGCGGGTCTGGAGTTCGATCCCCAGAGTCGGCACTAACTTAACCGGAAGACGTGGGATCGTACCCCACCGCTGGTCCCCCGGGTGAAAGAGATCGGGGTGTCGAAGGCTGGAGACAATGGTGTCCTCTGGTGCGCGGGGCGGCTGGAGTGGGATGCCACCAAGAAGACTACAACGCTGCCGCAGAGCAGTGGTGGAGGAATGAGTCTGCATAGGGCCTGGACCAGACTGCATAGCAGGTGGTGGTTGGATAACTAAGATCGGGCGGCGGCAGACTTCCGAAGGATTTAGGAGGTGGCAATGGCACCGGTGTGAGTGCCCTGGTAGATTACGCAGCTGTAGAGCATGCGTTCGGTGGACCGAGGACAGTAGGCGCCTGGGGCTAGCTTAGCTGGCACATGGACAATCAGGTGGACGCTGTCCTGTGACGATTACGGCGCAGCGGTTAGCACTTCCCGGTGCAGTGTGCAGACAAGGTGGTACGCCCCTCCTCAACAGAGGAGTGCTTCGGCGGTCTCCCGTATGTGGGCGGGTTAGCGCCCCCGGCCAGTGTCGGCCCGGCAGATATGTAACAGTTACACACACACACACACACACACAGGGGTAGCAGGGGTAGGGCGCGCGCTGTCTTGGGTTCTCCTTTGGTGCTGACCGCCCACGAGCCGGACCAAGCTCGGGGCAGGTTCTCAGCGCTTTGTTTTCGCGCCTAGAGGAGCACCGCCAGCCGGTAGCAGGCCGGCCGGGCGCCCCGGCGCTGCAAGGACTTCAGGGCGGGCAGGACAGCGCGGGCGCCGCGTAGTGCGCCGGCGCGACTGCTGTTTGTGCGGACGAAGGGCCCAGCTGCCGTATAAGGCAGGCTGTGAGCTCAAGCTTTTGGGGAGCCGCTGCGCCGTACACCCGTATATGGGGTATACGACGCAGCCAGCTCTGCGTCGAGCAGGAGGGGGTAGCGGCCCCTCACGCCCTTCTCCCACCGCAAGGGGGAGAGTGCTTAGGCGGTCTTTCCGTCGGGGCTGGGTTAGCAGCCCCTGGCCAGCGTCAGGGCCCGGTCAGATACTGTAACGACACACACACACACACACACACACACACACACACACACACACACACACACACACACACACACACACACACACACACACACACACACACACACACACACACACACACACACTCACTCACCCCGCAGGAGGCTGACCCGGCTCTGCGTGTGGGTCTGGCGGCGGACAGCGGCGACCAGCGGGCACTCATCCGGAACTGGACCCCTTGGGCCCTGTATAAGGACATCATCGCTCATCTGGGCCCAGCCTACTACAGCGGCGTCAAGGGCTTCTTCAATCTGGGCGGTGGCCAAAACTGACCGCCTAACGTGCAGCAGTAACGGTCAACGTGCCAGGGCGCAGCTGATTGCATGGATGCTCGCGCGTGCCGCCGGTGCGTTTGTTGATGCTGTATGGAGCACATGATGCACATGATGATATGTTGTCGGCCAAATAAAGTAATAAGGCGCCGGCGACGGTGCGGCGGCGGCGTCCGTCCGTCGTGGACCGCCGACGGACGGACCTACCCGTATGTCAATCGATAATAATCAGATGCGTAGGTGTTCGCCGTAAAGCGCATATATACCGGAATGTACGCCGGCCAGCCCGCCCGCCAGCCAGCAGCCAGTCAGCCAGTCAGCCAGCCAGTCAGTCAGTCCGTCGTCAGCCAGTCAGCAAAGAGACATCGTGCAAGCAATCGAGCGAGCGCGTGGTCATACATATGGGTACGTAATCGTCTACCCGCTGGTGAGGGGAGATAGATAGAATGATCACATAAATAGCTTATACTCCGCTGCCGCTGCAGCACTAGCGCTTCGGACAGCAAGACCATTAGTCGCGACAAGTAGGGTGCAGACTCCAGCTTCTCTCCAACCATTCTCTGCTACACTACACAACCAATGCGGTGGTCTGAGAGCCAGCTTGCCCCCCGGCGTGCGGCCGGTCAACCCCCTGTGCTACAAACGCGTCAGTGGCGCGGAACAGGGGACCTGCGCTGCTGCCGGACCGGGAGGCCTGTGCAAAAGACCACAATGGCTTGGTTATCGTGCTTTGGCCAAGCGTAGACCGACCGGCGCTTCTGCTGTGAGCGCGGACGACCCGGCCCTTTCCCATGAGGCCGGGGAGCTCTGTGATCACGACAACTCTGCGGCCTCATTCTTGCTCCAGACTCCTCACAACGCTTGCAATCCATTGCGGCGAGCCTGGCTGTCCACTGGAGGTGGGCCCGTTAACTCAACCCGATGCAAGAGAGTTCGCTCTCGCACTGGGAAGGGTGCGGCGCCAAATCCGGACCGGAAGCTCAGAGCCTCGGGCCTTGGCATTGAGCAATTGATACAACGACGCGGTCCTCTCCGGACTCGGCTCTCGACTCGGACCAACCACAGACCCATGGCTCCGCGCACTCCAAGCATGACGTATCCTTACGATAGAGGAAAACTATCTCTACTACATTCCTCGGAGGAAATCGACAGCCCCCGCGCCAGCCTGAATGACAGCGCATCGGGACCATACTTGCCTCTACCTTCAAGAGACCCTGGCTCCGTATCCCCAGCCATAACATCTGAGCTGACGCTCAAAGGACGAATTATCACCTCGGCGGCCAGCGTAAGGAAGTGTAGCGGAAAATGCCCACGGATTCAGAGGGCTTGGAATATACGAGTGCGCAGCCGCAACGGGACCCCGTCTCATGCTGATAATACGTATGTGCAGCGTCTCCAAAGCATATGCGACCTCAGCTCCTTGCTCTCGCAGAACGGGCAGCGCGGCGACATGTCCGAAGGAAATAACCAAGAATCTGATACAAGCGCTCTGGACAACATCATAACAGATAGGATTGACGAAATAACATCAACGAATATTACAGCGCATGCAGCCGACAACAGAAGGTCAGCCCAGAGCAACGCAGAAGGGAAAGCCGTACCACGGGAGGGGGACCCTCAAAGGAGAGGTTCAGTGAGGGTGGAAGCAGCCAACTGCCACTGCCCACGCGAAACTAGCTCGCCTAAAAAGGGTGCTCGGGGGAAGATGCGGCTACCTTCCATGGCTGCAAGACTCCGCGCGGCCGTAACTAGGCAGGCGGACGGAGGGAAGGTCGCGACTCATGAAGCTGTAACCAGCAGTAGCGCATTACAACCCTGCCGCGTCAGAGCTGCTACCCGCAGCCACCATAACCCACCCCCGACAGCCCCCCTCGCGCGCCTCATTGGCACGCCAGCACGCACACAGCGCGCACAACCAAGCCGCGAGCTTAACCACACGACTGCACCACGACATCTGACCCACATGATCGGATCACCCGTGCCCACAAACAGGGCCCAGAGGACTCAGGAACCGCACACCCAGCAAGCTCGACTGCACCGCCTGACTGTGCTCTGGCCCCCACCCGCGAACACCGCCCCACCCACATATCACGAGCCGCAGGTAGCACAATTCTGTCAAATACACGCCATCAACAACCTCATGGGCCGCCGGGTCCTTGAGCCACCGACCGTACTGCAGTACTGCAATGCCGTACAGCTCCGGCTCAACGAACTAGCCAGACGCAACCCACGAGAAACTGGCACTGCCAAACTCTGGAGCCATGCATTTAACCGATATACCGGAAACTTCAGTGTCATGCTGGTGAACCACTACCTACGCCACTGCGTCAATCTGCAGGGCGGAACATGCCCCTACCTCGCATCCGTCTCCTGCGGCTACACCATCCCACCCGGAAGCAGTCGTGAAACCATTCTAGCCGGAATTGCGGCACACACACCCAACGGCAGTACGGCCCTCTCACTTGGATTCGTACTGCAAGGGCCAGCCCACGCCATAGCGGTTAAGCGCGCCGGGGACAACTGGTTCCGCATTGACTCAGCTGAGGCGGTTGGGCGAAGTCAAACGCCCATGGACAACAGCCAGTGGGCACGGCTAACAGGCCACGTCCATTACCTGGCGTCGGTAGACATTTTGACCATCAATCAGATGATGCTGGATTTCCGCCACATCCCGGGGCCGGAAGAGTGGCACACAATGGAAGGTCGCACGCAGACCGCTCAGCTACCCACAGCCCCCCCCATCCTCGATCTCACTGACCCCAGCCCCACACCGATGGCACTGGATGAGTCGGACCACCGGCAAAACGCAGCATGCGCGGCAACCAGGTACGATGCAGCCGACATCCACCCCACACCGATGGAGATCGACGAGACAGACCTCACGGGAACCGAAGGACGTACGCAAACCCCCCCATCACAACTCGAACACCCCCTACCCCCGACCCCTGCGCATGAGGATCTGAACGCCGCCGAGCTAAGCACTGCCCAGCATGAGAACCCCGGTGATAACCCTGCAACCACAGCCGCTGAAAGTCCCATGGAAATAGATCCTGCGGAACCCGGGACGGGCGCAGCGCAGCCATTGCCGGACGCTCACAACGTCGAGCTCCACCCGCGTGAAACGCAGCCAGACCTCCAGGGGGCCCGCCCAGCAGACGCGGGCACCACATCGGCGCGCCGCTCCAACGCGGACGGAGCCGCAAACCGCAACCCCGGGCCACAAGCAGCGGCACCTGCAAGTAGAAGCAGGAAACGGAGCAGAGGTCAGACGGGAACGACGCCAGCAACCCATACCATCACATACCACCTCCGTCGTATGCTGGGACTCCCCATCCGACCGGGACGGAACCAACGGGCGGACGAAACGCCGGATGCAGCAGAGGCAGCTCGGGGACCCGCACATACCCCTCCCAACCCGGCCCCCGAGCCAACACACACCACGCACACGCCCGCCGAACCAACCGCCCCACGTACACAACAGCGCAAGCGCCACGCAGACAACCCCCCCATGCCGCAACCCCGCCCCAAACCGAAATCAGGACCCCAGCAACAGCACATGACAAAATACGTGCTACCCAAGAAACCCAGGACGGAGGCCCCTGCCGCACCTGCTGAAACTCCCCAGAGGACCGTGCCAGTGCCACCCGTCCCCGCGCCAGGAGACCCACGGCCCGGCCACCTCAAGATCCTCACGATGAATACCCGCGGCCTGCAGGGGCACCGCGAGGGAATAAAACACCTGTTAGACGAACACAAACCAGACGTAATGGTGCTAACGGAAACCAAACTGAGCGCCCATCACCGGCGAGCCATCGCCGGGGTGAAGAACACCCTGAAACCCTACCAGACATACATGAGTAACCACCCGCACGACAGTAACCCCACTATACGGCAGGCAGGAGTGATGATCGGCGTGGCAGACCGCTTCAATCGCCAAGGCAGCGCAACGGCAGAACCTGTGCCCCCGGAGCTCAGTGGGTACATAGGACATGTGCGCATCGCGCCCCCGGGCAGTACGGCTCTACATGTCATAGGGGTATACTGCCCGGCCGACCCCGCCGCCAGGCAGAAAATATACGATTATGGACGGGCGGCCGCGCTGCAAGCCAATGCTAAGGGCGAACACCTTGTGATGGCGGGCGACTGGAATGCAACACTCAAACTGAGCGACCGGTCTACGGGCACCTGCAATGCGACAGACCGTGCGCACCGACGCTTCTCAGAAGAAACAGGCCTAAAACCGGTAGACACGGCGCGACGTGAGTACACATACACACAAACACAGCAGGGACACGATACCCACCACAGCCGCATCGACGATGTCCTCCTCGCCGCTCAGACCAGCGACGCTGCGGCAATGGAAGGGAAAGCGTACGAACAAGTCTATGAGTGTGGTGGGAACTTTGACCACAAACCGCTCTGCACCCTCCTACCCCTAGCAGGCATCAGGCTCCTGCCCGCCCCCGCTGCCCAACCCCCCCCAGACCTTACCCCAAGCTCCTGGAGCCGGATCCAACTACCCGTACAAAAAGAGAGCAAAACCAAAGCACGCATGGAGATGGAGGCGACGCTCACAGAGGCCGTCATTCACCTGTTAGCCGCACTCAGACCCGCACACGAAACCATATCGGCAGCATCCGCGCGACTGGAGCGTGCGGCGAGCAAAGAGGACGCAAGGCAGATCCTGACCCACCTGCGCGATCACGAAGCCGTCCAAACAACGAACGTCGACACCCTCAGCCACGAGCTCGGATCACTACTGCTGCGGTGCCTCGGGATCCTTGACAGCCACTGCCAGCACAAGCCCCCCCGCACGGGGCGCCTGCACGCACGAAGAGGCACCGGCAAGCGAATCACCCGTCTGTACGGCGAACACAAGGCGCTGAAATGCGAACTCACCCGCATACTACGCGCGCCACGGCCGGACACCCCATCCCACCCGGCACCCGGCGCCCCGCACGCGGAAAACACCGACGCAGAGACCCTACAACCCCCCACCCGACCCACCCCGCCGACCACCCCTGCAAACCCCAACCCACCTGAGGGTACGACAGCCCACGCGCGCGAAAACCCGGAGCTCCAAGAAACACCAGAGACCCGCGCCCTGCGTGCCGCAATAAGAGCAAAGGGAGGGGAAATTAAGAAGTTGACTACGGAAACCCGTAAATTACATGCGAGCAAAGCCAGGAAACAATTTCAGAGCCTCCTAGCCAAGAAACCGAAACACGCACACAAACAAATTCTCGAGCCCGACGATCAGCCACGCGGCATAACGGCCATTCGCCACCCCGCCGATGGGCATTTGTGCACAACTTCGGACGGCATCCTCGACGCACTCCACTCGCACTTCGCGCTCCTAGCCCGGCCCATCTCCGGACCCCGCACTGGCAAATACCTCCCGAGCGAAGCCCCGCGGAACTAACCCTGGGAGACGCCGGGAGCGCCGGACCCTCTACGACGTGGTTTAGCCCAATGGGAAAGCGCACCCCCGTCCCTCCTCCCTGGCATATTAGACCCATGTAACTTCCGCGCATGCTTAGACCATCTCGCCCGCAACAAAGCCCCCGGGCCAGACGGCATACCCAACGAGCTGCTACAGACACTCCCCACCGACCTCCAAACCGCAATCCACCACCTGATCACAGTCATGTGGGTCAAGGCCGAAATCCCCCCGCACTGGACGCAATCAGACACGGTACTCATTCCCAAAAAGGGCGACCCACTCCTCATCAAGAACAAACGCCCCATCGCCCTGGCAAACACACTCTACAAACTATACACCAGCCACATTACGTTTAATATCGTCACCTTTAGTGAACAAGCGCACATCTTCACGGAAGCCCAGGAAGGGTACCTCCGACAGCGTAACACGGAGCGGCAGATCCAAAACGTACTACACGCCATCGAGGACGCCGGCCTAACCAGCCGTGACCTCTACTTACTATATATCGATTTCACATCGGCATTTAACACCATCGATCACGACAAATTACTTATGATCATGTACGACCTAGGATATCCGGAGGACCTCATCGCGGTGGTCGCGAACCTGTACTCGCGCGCCACCACACGCATACGCACCGAACATGGCTGCACCGCGGAGATTGCAATCGAACGCGGCACAATTCAGGGCGATACACTATCACCCGTATTGTTCATCATTTACATGGAGCCACTCCTAAGATGGCTACACAGCGGAGGCCGAGGATACCGCTACGGCTGCCTCCAAGCGGACGAAAATGACCGACACCACTTTAGCTCGGGGGCCTTTGCGGACGACCTAGTGATCCTCACGAACACCGTGTCTGACATGCGCACACAGAGCACAAAAATAGAGCGCTACGCCCGCTGGGGAGCACTCAAGGTCAACGTAGGCAAATGCCAACTGCAGGGCATTCTGCACGGCCGCGCGCGTTCCGATACTGATCTGAGTCGGGGCCCCGGTACGCAAAAATACAGGGCCGTCGTAGAACGTCTCCTGAAAAACCAAATTCGGATCGATGGCGTACCCATCCCGTACGAACCCCCAACAGGATCGTACAAATACCTCGGCGTACACATCACCCCTACCCTGGATTGGACGACACAGGTGGCCTACACTCGCGCCGAAATCGACCGACGGGGGCAAAGCATACAAAACTCTCTCGCGACCCCAGATCAACGCATAAACATGATCAAAACCCTCATTCACCCCTTTGTGGCGTACAGCCTGCCCACTATGGCGTACACCCCGCACGACATCGCCAGCCTCGACGCCCAAATCGCCGGCATAGCCAAACGCAGCTACGGACTAAAAATGGGCTTCCCAACCCGCGCCATCCTCGGTCCCATATCGCGACTAGGTCTGGGGGTGGGCACCCTACGTACCCTTTATGCGGTCAGAGCGGCGAAGACGCTCGTCCTGTCCCTCAACGACAAGGGACGCCTTGGGGCAGTAACCCGAGCCCTCCTGCACCTGCAGAGCCGGTACATGGGCACAATACCAGTGCACACATTCAAACGCGAATGCCGGCACTATACCACACTCAAACAACTTGCTCTCGTGCATGAAGCCGGTATCGAACTCACGGACAAAGGCAGCACCTATGAGCCGGCAGCAGGCAGCCTCATTCACCTGATCGGGGCGCACAACCCGACGGCCGAGCCCAAGGATCTCGCGCTCCTCTTCCGATGCATACAGCCCCTGCTGGAACTTGGCCTGGACCTCAGGGCCCTGAAAGACAAAAACACGGGAGCGCACCTCATCACCACCGACCAGCTGCAACGCATCGGTGGCAGGAAGGTGGGCCCACGCCATCAGATAGCCCTAAACCAGCTCAGCCTCGCCTTGAATGCTGACCCCAGTGTTCGCGCCCGGGCGCCGCGCCACAGAGGTGTAGCACCCTTGCCCCCCGAACTACGACTCCTCCCGGACGGCCCACATCTAACCGATCTTGCGATGGAAGCGACAAGACCCACCCCCATCCCCCACGGAACCCTAAGGAAGTACGTACTGGCCAAACCCCGCGACCCCGCCGACACCGTTCCGGCCGCCCCAGCTGAAAACCCACCCCCTCGCCCAGGCCCAACAACCCCTCGTGTGGCGACGGCAACCCAAACCGCGGCAGCGTCGTCCGGCACCGCAACAACCCTCGAGGCACGACGCCCGGCCGCCCGGCCAGCCGCCAGGCGCCACCAGCCGCAGCGAAAGACCGATAGTGAGCTGCTCAAAGCATACCTCCTTCGGCAGAACCTGAAACCAGTCGACGGTATCACAGATGCCGAGGCCATTGGGTGGGACCCCCGGCAAACCCCACTTACCCTTCAGCACTGCGAACGAATCCTGCGCCACCCGCTCCACCGGGGCCTCACGTCCCAAGTAGGCTCCGCCGAACGGCTACTCCACATGCTCCATGGGGAGACGGCGTGGCCTGTGGGGACACCAACCCAGCATGGCCTTAGCATCACACAGTTTCTCTTCGGGGACCAAGAGAGGGTAGCATGTATCAAGGCGGAAATCCGGAAACGGGTCGCCGTCAGCGCTCCGAACCCCAAGCGACAACGCACAACCGACTCGGCTACCCAACACACACACCGAACGTACTACCAGGTTGAATGGGAACGTACTGTCATCACTAAAGGGGCAATAGCACTGTACATCGAGAATGGCTACCACCCGAAGGCAGTGCACCGGTACGAAACCCCCACCGCCCCCACTCACCCCGAAATGATAGTCGAGGTAGAATGGGCCCCCACCGAAGATGAGGAGTCGCGACTGGCCTCGCAAGACAACTGGACAGAGCTGCTGAATGCATTCCGGCATCGGCGCGCCGTTGAGGCCGAACAGGACCCCGGTCGGATGGAAAATGCACGCGACCACCACCTGACGGAATGGCAACAGCAAGGTAGATGGGAGACTGAATGCCTCAACGTGACCCGAGGCCAGCGTCTCCTACGGCAGTTTGTCGAAATCAACGTACACCCGGGTAACCCGGACCGGGACATCCACCCGCCGGGGCGGTATACGGTCCAAATTGGCAATCGTAACGGCACACACAGGCATGTACCATGGGACGGCAGCGGGGACATACCCGATGGACTGCAAGCCATTGGGATGGCATTCGTGTACGATCCCCAAGGGCGCTGCGTCGGCCAGGTGTCGGCAAGCCGCCTCCGCAGCCTGTGGCTCCGGTACAGCGACGCCCAACAGAAACGCCCGGAAGATCACGCACAGATCGCGGCCGCGGGTGGCTTCGCGGAGGATGTCGCACGCCTCCTCCTGCGGTATCGGGACGGAGGGGGCACCAAAGCACACCCCATTCGAGAGGCCCATGAGCGGAGGATATCTGAACGGCTGATGAAACGCCTCATGACCGCGCTGGGCGCCGCAACAGAGCGCTTTGCATCCCCCCTCAACGTAGCAGACAGCACCGCCATCTACTACTCGCGGTACCCAGAAGATCAGCTCTTCGGAGCCAACCACGACGCGTATTCGCAACCGTGCACGGGCGTATCCGTCGCGCACCCTGAACCTAAGCCGGACGAGGGGCATCATGCACTGCGATGGGCGCTAGGCTGGGCCGACGCGACACGGAGCACAGATAACCCCACCGCTACCCTACTCCTGCTGCCCACGTCCCAAACGGCGCCCTACACCCGCTACCTCACCCACCCGTTGGTCACCATGATCGGTACAATAGACGCATTTTCAGGAACGGGGGACCTTTACAGCGAAGTGAGCGTAGGCGCTCCAAAACCCTACCCAAACGGACTCACCCTACTCCTGGTTAGCAATGAATCCGGCCGCGCGTACGGTACCAGCCTCCGCAGAGCGCTTGCTATGACGGCAGCCCGCCACGTCGCCACTGGCCCCGCCCTCCCTTGGAAGCCACCCCAATGGGTGCGCAAGCGGCTGCGTAGTATGACCGAGAAGCCACCCGCCGCGGCAGCTCCCTCCCGCACGTGCGACAACCTCTCCACGGAAGAGGGAAGCGCCGCGTTCCTGGCATTTCCTGCCAAATATGCTCTGCGATACAACGCCCAAGACGCCATATACACAGACGGGTCAGTGCAAAAGATCAAAGATGGCGACGAGGAAAGACATCTCCTGGGGGCCGCGGCCGTCGACGCACTTACCAACACAACGCTCCACATCAATGTGAACGCAGGCCACCAGGGCTGCCAAACTATTACACGGTGCGAACTGAGTGCCATCCATCAAGGACTCCAGATGCGCAGAGGCACGCTGCACGACGAAGCTCACCTAACTATATGGACGGACTCTGCCGCGTCGCTACATCTTATTAAAAAGATGATAAACAACCCACATAAGCTTCAGCTTAGTAAGCACAAGGCGCTGCTTGAGGAAATCGTATTAATCCTTAAACGACGAGCGGCTTGTAACCTGAAGACATCTTTGCTTAAAGTGAAAGCCCACACTGGGTAAACTTACAACGAGAAAGCGGACAAAGCAGCCGTACGAGCCGCGCGAGGACTCTCCAAGCTAGACCCCGACGCGCTGAGCGCAACCGAGACCTCAGACAATAATCCACGAAGTCAACACTGGTGGCTGCGGAAAATGGCTGGGCCTGAGAAGAACGCTGGGCACTATGCAAGCAAACGACCTTAACCGCGGTATCGAGTCCTTGGTTAGCCCGGAAACGCACTCGGGATACACGAACGAAACAGATTACATGAAATACGTCGCCAACACTCTGCCCGACCTCGACATAAGCACCAGCACTCGGACTCTACAGCGCAAGGCGGGCCGACACAAGCACGTTAAACGGTGCTTCGACTACCTATACGGCCAGCTATGGAGCGCCAAGCTTGCGAGGCGATTTAAAAAACCAGTGGCACCTGGCCGCCCTGCGTCGTCGGGACATTGCCCCCTATGCAACCAACTCGACTCAGGGGCGCACATCCTCGGAGGCTGCCTTCACCCCCGCATGCGAGCCCTATACATACAGCGGCACAACAAGGCGGTCCAAAACATTACCAGTACGCTAGCCCGTGGGTCCAATGGAGGCTGTTACATTGTAATGGACGCCGGCCCCGCGGACACCCGACCAGACTACGTGGCCGGCACACGCCTGCCCAAATGGCTGCTCCCGAGTATTGAGGATGAGAAACGCCTCAAACTCAGGCCCGATATACTCCTTATACCCGACATCCCCCTCCATGAAACGCAAGCGCAAGGGTACAAGGGACCTCAGGACCCTAGCCAGCACACCGTACACATTGTTGAGGTCGGCTACACCGCCGACACCAACCACACACAGAAACAGCACGACAAGGCCGTACAACACGCAGAACTGGCCAAACTCCTCATGGAAGCCGGATGGAAGGTCCGCTACACAACACAGGAAGCCATCAGCCTCGGCTTTGCGGGTACTATCAGGAAGGACCTACGCCCTCTACTCCACACCCTAGGCACGGGCAGCAAGGAAGCCCGAGCATGCTGCAACGACCTCCACGACCATGCAGTTAGGACACTCAACACTATCGTTATAACCCGCAGACAAATGGAACGCAACCCCCATGCGGAACCGACACCGGCCGGCACGTAACCAACGTGGGACAAGTCTTAAGTTCCTTGCGGTGGTGGGGGGGGGCTGGGACAGGGGAAACCCGTCACCCCACCCCCTCTGCTCCCATAACCCACGCCTCGGCTACCGGCCGGGCGTATCATTATTATTATTATTCTACCCGCTGGTGCGCGAGGCGGCGGTTGCTTGGTTGGTTGGTTGGTTGTGCCGTGCCGGTTTGCCGCTTCCGTACGTACGTACTTATTTCATTTAACGTTTGTGCTGTTTCAAATGCTGGCTGCTGCTGGCTTATCAGCTGTCACCTGTCAGCGGCAGCCGACCTGCTGCTGCTGTATGTGTGGCAGGTGTGAAGTGTGCGTGCGGTAGCCTGCGTACCCGCCCTTGCTTCTTTCCATCGAATATTTTGTTCCGGGGAATGAGTCATCTTAAGCCTTAACTAGGTTGGGCTGGAGGTGCCTGCGTGGCTGGTTGCATGCACAGCGGTGTCAATGACGTTCATATGAAGGCAGGCAGGCAGGCACGCTCGTAAAGTAAACGATGTTGCTGTATATGTATGTACTGCTGCCGTCGCGCGCGGCGCCAGCTGGCGGCGTCGTCCTGCCGGGCGTTGTACAGCGAACGGCGTAAATGTGCGTGGGCGGCCCTGCTGAAACGTAGCTAGGCCGTGTGTCGTCCGCTCGCTCGAGTCCGCCGTACATGCATGGTGCGCCCAATTGTCTTTCGATTGAGATGTGTGTGCCATACCTATGTCGAGATTGTCCGTTACACTAGCCAGCAGTAGTTGGGCATGCAGTGAAGGTGGGTCGTCGTCGCTCGTCATAGTTACGTACGGGCCGCGAGCGCCCCTTTTTCGTGTCATGTGGCTACGGTCACGTTCGTGAGGCATGAGGCATTACATGTGTACGAGCCAAAATGGCTGGTAACATGCGTCCCCCCACAACGGTTATCCGTCAAGGGGCGCACTTTAAGACAACATAAGCCGTATGGTTAGCTACCAAGCAGCTCGGTACGCGCTTTCTGAATCTGGGATAAGAGACTGCCCAGTTTCGCCGGGTCAAAGGTCCCCATCACATCCACCATGCTGCTACCCATAGGGAAGCCTATTGCCTCTCGTAATGGCGTATAGCCCGGACATTCCATCAGTACGTGCAACTCGTCTTCTACCGACCCGCCGTGGCACACCCGACATATCCTCTCCGCGCGCGGTTTCCGACCCAGTCCCCGTGCAAACCTTGACACATCCAAGTCCCAACGTCCCAGCCGAAAACGCATCAGGGCCGTGTGGTGCTTTCTCGGCATACACACCCTCAAGTGATCCAATGTTCGTTTGTGGTCCGAGAACGAATACGCCACACCCATCCATTTCAGGTACCGACACGCGGTAACCCCGGGTGCTCCCCGTCCCACACCCCCTTCCTCATACTCTGGGAAATTCCGCGGGTCCCTATCGAGGCTACCCGAGCTCCAATCCAACAGAAGGCGACGTCTGAACTCGGCCAGTAAATTGTCAAACGGGATCTCCAAGCCCAAGATCGCCTTTGCCTTCTCTTCATTGCTAAGACCCACGGGTACATGTTGCCTGTAGTCAAATCCGAGAGTCTCGAAAATCCGGAGCACCTTACCCGCCCAAAAATATTCGTGCGTGGCTGAATGATCTGTTTCCAACCACGATTTGATATCTTCCTCAAGCACTGCCCGTGCCAACGACGTGGATTGCCGCGCTACACGCTTCCAGAAGCCAAATACCTGTCGCGCCCAAAAGTAGTGCAATGGTAACTGCGACGTTTCCGCGAACAATTGTCGGTTAGGCGGCAGGCTAGCGCCTACCACCTTCCGCAAAAAGATCCTTTGGACCTCGACCATCGGGTCCGCCATACACCTCTCAAAGACGCCTGCCGCGCGCCCTACACTCTTTACCCATTTCCCCCACTTCTTTAGCAACACCCCATTCTCCCCTGCTGGCGCTGAGCCAGGGCTCTGTCCCCAACGGTGCCACTCTTTAATTCTTTGACGCCCCATGGTCCCCAGCGCCTCACGGATAGCGTCAGGGCCCCACACTTCAGCCCCGTACGACAGTAACGACCTGATTTGCACGTCAAAGCATCGCAACATAAGATCGGGGACCCATATTCGATTCCTATCTAGTTTCTGCATCAACGCGAACACCGCTCTTCGCCCCACATCGCACAGCTCCATACGGCACGAATCAAACGAAAAACTGGGTCCGTATCGCAAGCCGAGGTACTTCGCACGTTCCTTCACTGGGACAGGTTGCCCAGCGAATTTCAGTTGGCTCGCACCTTCCATCAACGTCGCTAGCGTATCTTGCCTGCCGGCGAAAACTAATAGCTCGCACTTGTTGACGTTCAGACTCATCCCGAAGCCCTCGCAGTATTCCACCAATCTGTCCAACAGAAATTGCATGCGTGCGGGGTTCGTTGCGAATAACGTTAAGTCATCCGCATACAAGAGCTCCGGAGCCCTTTTCCCCCCGACGATCGGGGACCCCCCCTGTGGCCACCGCCGATCGCGTTCGTCGACGTAGTTCGCAAACGTCTCGATGAACATTCCGAATAAGACCGGACTTAGGGGGCACCCTTGCTTCACCCCTTGATCCGACTTAAAAGGCGTGCCCCTCTGACCGTTCACCTTCACCCGAAGCTCCACGTTGTCGTATGCTCGTCTCAGAGCGTCCATCAATTGACCCCCCACGCCACGTTCTGCTAGCCGCGCCCAAAGCGTCTTCCTATCCACCCGATCAAACGCCTTCTCAAAATCTATTTGGCACACCAGCAACCCACTCTGCCCAGGTCTTGCGTAACGGGTCAGGATATGACGCAACACAAAAAGATGGTGCTGTGTGCCTAGGCCCTGGCGAAAGCCTGCCTGGCACCAGTGACGCACAGGCAGCTCCACAGGGTCCGCTTCCGCGAATTTGGTGAGGCGGCGCTCAAGCACGGATGCGTAGCATTTTGCGAGTACGCCGCCAACCGCTATGCCCCGATAGTTACTACAGTCCGTTGGGTCACGTCCGTTTCGCTTATAAACAGGAACCAGGTCTGACACGGTGAACTGCTCCGGAAAATCACCCTTGGAGCGGATGTGCTCCATGAGTGCCTGCAGCACCGGCGCCAACCGGTTGATTTCCGGCCTGTCATCATCACTATTACGCAGCCGTCTAGCATACTTGTAACACTCCCCACACACCTTCTCTGGTCCACTGGATTTACCGTTAGGTAGATCCTCCAGGACACTGGTTACCTCTTCAACTGCGATGGGAATGTTGAGTGCCGCATCCGCCGCCGCCTGCCTCCGGTTCCTCTCTTCCCATCCCATGACGTTCCACCATGCCCCGTTCCCATGTGCCCTGTTGATAAACGCCAGCATCTCAAACGCTTTCCTGTTGTCGGGCTCCCGCTGCCTCTCATTGTACAGCTTCTGAAAATGCTCCCGCCACACATCTCCCTCAGAGATCGGACATGGGCTGAGTACCCCCCCCCGCCAACTTCTGCCATAGGGCCCTCGGGTCCCCGCGGCAGGAACTGATAAACTCACGCCATTCCTTCTGCTCAAACGCCGCCATGGCGTGCCTCCGCGCTCTATTATACACCTGCCTTGCCTCCCTGAACGCTAACCATGCCGCTGATGACCTATCCTGCCCATGAGCAGTGATCAACTTCGCGTCCATGATCGCATGCTTCTGTGCACATTCCTCGTTCCACCATGGGGCGTGCCCTGAGCGGGGCTGAGGCCCTGGCTGCCCTACTCCGAACGTCCTTTTCATGGCCCCGTACAGAACGTTTCCGATGCGGTCAACCGCTTGCGTGCTGTTCACTGAGCCCTCAGCCAGCCCTTTTACCACCCCATCGAGGGCGGCTAGAGTAGGGCTGTCATCGGGTGTGAACAGCGCCGCGTATTCCCGCCATCGCTTCACGTCAAACCTCATGCGTTTACTCTTATTCCGTTGCGCTAGTATCCCCCCATCCGGGCGTCGCAGCTGCAGACCAATCTCCAGGCCAACTGGCCGGTGATCGCTGAATGTTCGCGTCCCAGCCCCTTGCGTGCGCAGCCTGTTATGCAAGTTGTCGTAGACTATCAGGCTCCGACATTTCTGAAACAGGTTCGTGCTAGCCACAAACAGGTCAACTGTGCTCCCCCTTTCCGCCCCTGCGACCCCCGAATTAGCACTCAGAAACGTAAGAGCCCCTTCCTCATCTCCCCTTACCCTCCCGTTTAGCACGCATAATCCCTCCGAACGACACACATTTCCTAGCTCCTCACCAGCATGATTAGTATCAGCGTCCTTGCAGTTCCGCACTCGCGGTACACCAAACGCGTCCTCGTCATACCCAAAAGGTAACCGTAGCTGCTCAGCCAACTCGTTGATGGTCACATCCGGTAGGTCTGATACCCCGTGTGCCCCTCCGCTAAGCCGCGCATTAAAGTCACCCGCGAGCAGCACCAGATCTTCGTCGCGCCTCAGAGTACCCAGTCTTTCCTGTAGGGTGGAGAAGACTTCAAGGGCTACTTCGGCGGATGAGGCCCCTGGGCGCCCCTCCCGATGATAGGAAGAGGTTTCGGGCGCGAAGTAGCACGCCCCCACCAATAGGCTATGACCCCCTGCGTCAACCCAGTCGGATCGCAGCCGTAGCCACACAGATTCGCAGCCTCGAGGCACCGCTGTACACAGCAGTGGCTCGCAGCCGTCGGCGATTCTGTCGTGGACGTACACTGCCACCCCCCCGTCTCCTCTACCCCCCACCCCAGGCCTGTCCATGCAGTGCACCCTGTAACCCGGCAAATGCGCATTCTTGGTGGGTCGAGAGGTTGTGCCGTGCGTCTCCACACATACAATAATGTCATGCTTAGACAGAAGATGCCATATCATAGGCTCCTCCTGCAGCTTGCCGTCATCTAGATGCCGCACATTCCAAAGCGCGATGCGCAGACTATTCTCAGGCATTTACTGATCCGGGTTCACGTTGCGCGCACCCTCCTGCTCCCCCGCGCACCGCCGTACGTCCTCCGCCGTGCAAAGCCTCGGCACCCGCTCCCCCGGCGGCATCACGGATATCTGAGCTCCGTTGCGCCACCGTGGGCGCATGCCGCCGGCCTCCAGGGTTTTAAAGTCCCTGAAGACTGCCCGGCGCGCTGTGCGGCCCGCGGGGGTGAGGTTGTCCCCCACCACCCATCGCAGCGCCTCCCTCAGAAACGCCGCGTAGCCGATGAAGGCTGACCGGGCGACCTCGACGTCCGCCTCCTTGCCCGCGAAGCGCACGATGACCCGCCGTGTCGGCGAGTCGGCCCCTCCTGCCGTCCGGTCGGCCATCTCCGCGTCGCCCCCCGTGGTGCTGCTCGCGGCTCCCTGAGCACCCGCCACGGGGATCTTGAGCGCCTGCCGGAACTCGTCCAGCTTCTGGCCGCGGCTCGGGATCTCCTCTACCACGGCGGTCACGCCTTCCGCCCTAATGTATCCGCTCATCAGCGCGTCTACGCTGTCCTGCACCAGCTTGGTGTTGTAGCTGCCGCTGACCCCTGACAGGATCAGCGAGTCGCTCTCTACCAGCGGTGTTGCTGCCGCCTGGGCCGCGGGGGCCCGGGCCTCCTTCGCCCGAGCAACGCGTGCTGGCGCGGCCGCCTGAGCCGCGTCCTGCTGCGCTGCCAGGCCCTTGGTCAGCGCCTCCACCTGCTGCTGCAGGGCGCCAAGCTTCGTCACCGCGCTTTGCAGTATCTCCCGGTCCTGGTGCTGCTGGTGCTGGATGACGTGCATGGTTGTCGCCTGGCTGTCCAGCTTCGAGCCCACTGAGTCTAGCTTCTCTACCGCCGTGAGCAGCCCCTCCGACAGGCTGCTTACCGCCTTTTCTAGGGCCGCGTGCTGGCTTGCACGTATGTCCAGAATCCCCATCATGTCCTGAAACTTTTTCCTAATGTCCTCGATTTCCTTCCTGGCTGTCGTTAGGTCACAAGCCGTTGATCTGTCCGGTGAATGCTCCATGTTGTCCGGCACATCCTGCTCAAGTCCTTGAAACCTGGCTATTAGTGTTACGTTGTTGCCATCCGCGAGGTTGGGAACCTTTGATGCGGGCTTCACCATTGATGGCGGTGTTGTGAGGACACTTGCGCCGCGCTTGCTGGCCGCTTCCATCTCGCGGCACTGTGGCACTGTGGCACTGTGGCACTGTGGCACTGTGGCACTGTGGCACTGTGGCACTGTGGCACTGTGGCACTGTGGCACTGTGGCACTGTGGCACTGTGGCACTGTGGCACTGTGGCACTGTGGCACTGTGGCACTGTGGCACTGTGGAACTGTGGAACTGTGGAACTGTGGAACTGTGGAACTGTGGAACTGTGGAACTGTGGAACTGTGGAACTGTGGAACTGTGGAACTGTGGAACTGTGGAACTGTGGAACTGTGGAACTGTGGAACTGTGGAACTGTGGAACTGTGGAACTGTGGAACTGTGGAACTGTGGAACTGTGGAACTGTGGAACTGTGGAACTGTGGAACTGTGGAACTGTGGAACTGTGGAACTGTGGAACTGTGGAACTGTGGAACTGTGGAACTGTGGAACTGTGGAACTGTGGAACTGTGGAACTGTGGAACTGTGGAACTGTGGAACTGTGGAACTGTGGAACTGTGGAACTGTGGAACTGTGGAAGTTCGTAAGTCGTTTGGCCGTACGTGCAGTAGCTAGCTGCGTTCGGGGGGGGGGTGAAGGGAGTCAGCGCACCCAGTGTCTCGGGCGTGGTCCTGCCATCAGCTGCACATGACAGCTGTCGTGGGCCAACAGCAGTGGTAGGTGTCAACAACTGCCGGAGGTTATGGCTAGGACAGTTGGGCTGTGACAGTAGTTAGCCTCGTGCCAAGTGACCCAGCAGGGTCACCTCTCGGAGGGCTCTTGGCACATAAAGCCACTGGAGTCAAAATCACTTACGAACAGGGCCTAAGTCTGGCCTAAGTCTGCTGGCCTAAGTCTGGTTTTGCGTCAAGACGCCTGACTCAGTCTGCGTCTATCTGGTGTTTTATACTCAACATTGAGTCCCCGGTCCACTCATTGCGTCCAGCCCCACACTCAATGGCTCAACGAAAATGATGCAAACCACTTAGTAGAGTCTAGCCCCACACATTGCGTCCCCCCACCCCACTCAATGAGTCTGCGTCTCACTTACCCCTCCCCGCCCCTCCCTGTCGTACAGTCCCCCGACCCCCCTGGGACCCCCACTTAGATGACGCAAACGACGCGTCGTTTGCCCAGACTCTACTAAGTGGTTTGCGTACGCAAACCACTTAGTAGAGTCTGGCCCCACTCATTGCGTCCCCCCACCCCAATGAGTCTGTGTCTCACTTACCCCCCCGCCCCTCCCTGTCGTACAGTCCCCTCACCCCCTGGGACCCCCACTTAGGTGACGCAAACGACGCAAACGACGCAAACCACTTAGGGTCCTATTGAGTCCCCAGCCCACTCATAGAGTCAAGCCCCACACTCAATTGACTCAACTCACTATATTGAGTCCCCAGCCCACTCATATAGTCCAACACCATGCAACACCCGCTGAGTCTCCCTGTTCACTCTCTGAGTCTGCCCGGACTCGTATCGTACAGCCTGCCCGACCACCTAGGGCCCAGACGCAAATGACGCAAACGACGCAAAATTCTCACTCTGCGCCAAACCGTAGTCAGCCGCGGTAATATATGAATATAGGCAGGAGTCAGGAGCCCATGGCCGCGGCGGACGGGTGGGAGGGGCGGGCACGGGAGGGGGGGGGGAGGAGGGCAAGGCGTGATCACCGTTTTAAACCACGGCGTGCTTAGTGCAACGAATCGTGCAAAGACCTGGGTCATGGCTCCGTCCGGCTAGGTTGGAGGCATGGCACGGCAGGAGTCAGTAGCCCATCGCTGCGGTAGAAACAGAAGTGGTTTGCGTCGTTTGCGTCATCTAAGTGGGGGTCCCAGGGGGGTCGGGGGACTGTACGACAGGGAGGGGCGGGGAGGGGTAAGTGAGACGCAGACTCATTGAGTGGGGTGGGCAGACGCAATAAGTGGCGATTCAGCATACACATGGCTGGCTGGCTGGTTTGTGAAGCTCCCGCTTAATTACCTGCCAATGCAATGCCGATCGATGGCTTGGTGCCTGCATGCCTGTTCAATGCTGGCGGCACAGTATATATGTACGGAAAAAATACCCAAGCATACATACAGCAGGTACATACATGTACACATAACGGGTGTGTGTACACATAATGGCGGGTACGTTTGAACAGCGAGCGACACCGCAGAATGAATATACGGACAAATAAAGTTTGACCGCGCGCACACGCGCAACACGTCCCAGCAGGACAGAATACGGAGCGGGCTCGCTGGTTCGTGTGCGTGCGCCAGGAGGGGCCAAGAGCGTTAGTTGTCTGATTGACCCGCGCTGTCGTCCGGCAGGCATTACGCTTCGCGCGCGCGTGCGGAGGCCGATCGCCAATTACGATCCAAATCCAAGTTCGCATAATCTCCGCAGGCGGTAGCAGGAGAGGCATGGGATCGGGGCAACCCGACACCCCACCCCTCCTGCTCCCATAACCCTTATTAGGGTTGCCAACTGCACATGACACACCTACTCCATTCATAAATCGACATCCGAATCGTGTTAAACCTCGCTCATTGTCGGTCACGCACCATGCGTGCGGCATGCAGGGTTCTGCTGCTTGCTTGCACGCTACCAGGGCGGCATCACACTTGACCGGCAGCGCTCAATCGAACGAAAGAGGACCGACGACTCGACAAAGTCGATAACTACTGCTGCTCGAGGGCAAGGCGGCGGCCGCCGTTACTCTTCACCATGTCCTGGGTGAGGACGGCTGCGTGCAACACACACGCACACGGGCAGCAGGGCCAAGCAACAGCAGGCAGGAAAGGTCGGAAGGCAGGCCGGGCAGGATGGGATCGTTCGATCGATGGGGGCTGTTGTACGTTTTGCGCGGTTGTGTGCGCACTTGTATGTGTTTATGTATGTGGGTACGTATGTACACGGCACGCACGCACCGCCGTGTACGTACCCACACACACTTTATTTGTTGATGGCTAGCTATATATCGGCGTATATATGGCTCTTTATCCGTCGGCAACGACCCACGTGCGTACATACCTCCATTGTTGCAGGGCGGCAGGAAGACGGTCGTCCCCTCGGTGATGGCCCTCGTGACCCCGGGGTTGGCCCGCAGCAATTCGTTCAGATCCACACCCTTGGACGTAGCGATGGAGAACCAGGAGTCATTGCTGGTAGCCGTGTACGTCTTGCACGACAGGCCCGATGCTCCCTTGAGCGAGCTCACGGCGCGTACGGCACGCAGCTTGGACACGCTTGCGAATGGGTCTGCGTGCACGCACATACGGCATCAGGCGGGAATGGGGGCATGCATACATGCGCCGATGTACATGTATGCCGCCTTCTGCTGACTGTGCACGGCTGATGCATGGGTAGCTGCACATGTAGCTACACCAGCAGCTATAGTGTCCTGCTGATCGATCCTGGACATGTATATATATCGTGATAGTTGCACTGATCTGGCATCACTGGATGGCCGGTCCTTTTCTGATAAGGACCATGATACAATACTAGCTGCTTGTACTAAGCATTATTGATACTGCATATCCATCCCTACCTCGCCCGTAAGGATAACCATTTCCGAAGGCAAACCCGCCCCTGACGACGGCCCAAATAATTCATAACCAGCTAGCAGGGAAAAGCGGTCAGAGCCAAACAAGGCAACAACTAACGTGCACGTCGATTTTTGGAGATTGATTGGGGATGAGGCATATATACATGCATGCTTTCTTTGCAGTTTTGTGCACGTAGTAGTATTTCTTACAGTGGGCTCATCGCTATGTTGGTGATGTACACACACACGCACGCACATACGAACGCCGGCTTACTCTGGCACTGGAACTGGAGGTTCGCGATCCAGCTGTCACCAACAAACTCGAATGCATACACGCCCGCTGCGAAGCCGGTGATCACCGTGTCCGGCGGGCAGGAGAACTGTTGAAACGAGCCGCTCCGCGCGCCGATGTCGAACAGGCCATCGATGGCCCAGCCGGAACGGAAGGAGATGGAAGAGAACCCTGCGAGGTACGTATGGGTACGTAAGGCGAGTAGCAGCCGTTACAGTGCGCGCAGTAGGTAGTGCGCTCCAGACCACCATGCATGGTACGGTAATATGTAGAGCGAGGTGTCATGCTATGCTGATGAGGCGACCGCTTTGCGTGTTATTCATTGATGAGGCCGCACGCACTTCGTTGCTGACCGCGGGCGCCGGCGTAGATAGATAGATAGGCAACAGCTGCACTAGTAATAATAATAAGCTGCTGGAAACATGAACGCACTAACGGAACTACTACGTACCCAGCAGCAGCCAAGCGAACGTATGACATGCAGATGACAGATAGGCACGCACGCGGCGGAGCACGTACAAGGCAATGCAGCACGCATGACGACTAGATTAATTGTCATGCAGCAGCATAGTAGGAAACGTAGTGCGCCGCGCTCGCGCTCCGCCCTTTCAGTACGTACATCAACATCTAACCGCAGCATCACATACGCGACGTACACAGATGTACGTACGTACGTACATCCGATAGATTTAGCTGTCCACGCACGCAGTCATGCAGCCGTATCAGCAGTACGTAGTACGACGCAGGTGTGATACGTAGTGTCCAGCAGACTGGCGGCCGTGTATGTCCAAGCAAGTAGGCTTGCAACCTCTCTTTGTTCGCAATGATCGATACCACTCACCGTTGGTTGAGTCAAGGGTGCCCTCCCCATATCGGGCGCCCTTGCCCGGCTGCGCATCGACGGTGAACCTGGACCCGTCGCTGCACGCCATTGTAACGGTGCCGATCCAGGTGCTGCCGGTCCAATTGTCGGTCGTCCACCAGCGGCCCGGCCGCGCGGTGAAGGACACGGCGTACTGGCCGCGAGGGCACATGAAGACGGACGGCGACGCGGAGACGACCTCCCAGCCGTTGCTCCACGTGCCGTAAGGTCTACTCCAGTTCCCAACTGTATGCGTGTGGTGCGCGCATGCATGCATGGGAGTAAGGATGGATTGGCCCGACCGACGGACGGAGGCGGTCGATTGGTCGGCAGCAACAGCGCGCGATCGACAGCAAGCAACAGCATGCGCGCATATATAATACTTACATGTGTGGGATCGATCGCTCGTGAGGACACAACAGCTATCTAGCTCATTGATTGTAACAGCGAGGTACTACATACTATATATACTAGTACAGCTCGCAACAAGCAAACAACGAATGACCCTCGCACACGTACACGCAACCTAACGTCGTGTGTGTATGTGTAGTTTCATACCCAACTAACCTGACTGGGGCTGCTGTATGTCGCCTTCCCAGCCACACATCCGTACACTCAATCAATATACACGCACGTACGTCCCCTTCCCACACATCCCGCCGTAAATACACTCAATATACACGCACGCACGCACTCGCGCACGCACATATATGCGCAACAAACATCCGATCGACGGGCAGTTAGTTGGGCACGCGCGCACACTCGTACGTACGTACCAGGGCAGCTGATCTTGAGCTGCGACCCAATCCGAGGCTGCCTGCCGGTGGACGGGGTGAGGTTGTTGTCGATGAGGATCTGCGAGATGGTGGTCCGGAACTTGATCGCAATGGACTCCAGGGACTCCGCCCCCGTGTAGGTGTAGGTGGTGGGGCCGGTGCAGCCGTTGTTGTCCGGCGGGGCCGGCGGGGAGCCGGGAACATCCGCACCTGTGTTTGTGCGGCGGCGTTGCGCATACAAGCAATTTACATACGTCTATCGACCATACATCAGATCATAAGCACGCACCCTGCATGAAGCGTAGCCACTTACAGGCATACCTATCCTTGCTTGCGGGACTGGTTTTTTGCCACTCCAAAGTTAATGTAAAAGAGATCCGCGCGAGCTTTGATTATTTCGTTCCCGTTTGCATTTGCAGGGATGAACGGAAAAAGAGACCAGACAGATAGGGATCGCTGCGGTGGAGCCCGCACGCGAGCACGGCGCCGCTGATGACGCACTCACGCACGCACGCCGACAATCACCATCATGCACACGCGCGCGCGTGCGCCAGCAGCAGCAGCCACCATCGATGCATGCACTGTATCGATATAGACTCACTTATTGCCTGCCAGGCGTAGGTCGCCAGGTTGCACATGCCCGGGCCGGACGCGCCCCGTATGATGCGCATGTAGCCGTTCTCGCCCCACCAGGCACCCCAGGAGTTGCGGATGAGCCAGAAGGGCAGGCCGGTGTCCATGTCAACACCCGCACCCACGACGAGCACCACGTGGTTGACATCGCCGCCGCATTCGGTGGAAGTGAACACGCCGCCGCCGTATCCCTTAAAGTTGTCGTCGACGGTAATCCCCACGAGGATGGGGCCGACGTTCAGCGCCTGCAGGCATGCAGGGCGGGTAGGTGCGCATTCATGGCTGGGTGCATGAGTACATATGGCAGGGTGGGTAAATGGCGTATGTACACGTGTACATATGAGCTTGCTTGCTTGCAAGCAACGAGCACGCAAACGATGAGACATTTGATCGCTGGCTGGCAAAAGCTTACTTGGGAGTACGTACATACGTAGCTGCAAATGAGAAACGATACGCCGATGTATAGATTGTCCAATGAAGTACGTAAGTAAAAAGTGACCTGCTGTAATAACCGACCCCTGCCTTCGACGGATCTACCGTCAATTTAATCCATCCATCGCATCCCAGTACTGCGCACGCAACTAACATCCATCCGATCATGCATCGTTGATCAGTGCTGCATCGCTGATAAGTACGCAAACACCTTCACGACGCATTCTCAGCACATGCATGCGATGCATGTACACATGCGCGATCTCTCCCGGATGGAGCAGTAAGCCACCGACCCCACAGGCAGGTGCGTGGCTGGCTGACTGGCTGGATGGATGGCTACACGCACGCACGCACACGCACCTGGAGCATTCCGTTCTCATCGTTCGAGGTCAATGCGCGGTATGACTGGAGGAAGGAGGAACGAGCCGCTAGGCCGGCGAGGCACTGGTCGCGCACCCCAGACGGCGCTACATAGGGGTAGGCGCCGCTAGAGGCGACTCCCTTGGACTTGATGTAATCGAGTGCAGCCGGCGGCCAGCCGCCATCGCAACCTCCGTTTTCCGTGTTGCAGTCCACGAGCTCCTTCTCGGACAGGGACACCACCTCACCGGTGCTCTGGTAGTGAGCGGCCTCGGTCACGGCCACGGAGGCGAAGGCCTGCGGCGGGCGCGCGGCGGGGAAGGCCACGTGAATAATAATAACAACAACAACAACAACAACAACAACAACAACTGGTTGGCCAGGGGCCGTGGTGGGTGCCCCTGGCTGACGCGAGTGAGGGAGTGAGGCGCGCGCGGCGGAACAGACGGACGTAGCCGCGCGCCCGCCCCTGCGCTGTGTCTCGGCCCGGTCAGGGCCCCCGGTGCTCGTCCTGTCTCAGGGCGAGTCGCCCACAGTGTAACACCCGTTAACAACAACAACAACAACAACAACAACAACAAAACCCTGGCGTGGTTTATGGGGGCGGGTGCGATGAGGCTCGACTAGGGAGCCTGTAGGGAGCTCCACAAAAAACAACCACGTGAGAGAGGTTCGTCCATGCATGTCGGATTATTGTCTGTCCGGTGGCACGTACGTGTGGCATTGTGCACGTCCGTACGTGTGGCATTGTGCACGTCCGTACGTGTGGCATTGTGCAGTCGGGCACTTACATACCGAGTTATCCGGCAGGCGGTTACGTGCGTGGCCGTTTGTAAACGGATAAACGATTGAAATGGATGGAGGGTAGATTGCGTGTGGTGGGCTCAAATTAATGACCGACTTACCCAGCAGCTTCCGCACTGCCCCTGATCCTTGATGGTGGGTAGGATGGTGGACCAATCGGGGGACGAGGACGCATCCCCCGGGTCCGTGGCCTGCAGGGACCGGAGCTTGTTGAGGCGGCCCTCTGATGATGTCGTCAACCTGCGGCTGCCATTATTGGTCTGCGGGACGCTGCCGCCCCCATCACCATCCGCCGCCGACTGCAACAGCAGGGACCGCCGCCCGCCGTTTGCGGGACGCCGCAGCCCGAGGACCTTGCGCATCTCGTCGGCAGTGGCGTCCGTAAACTTGTTGACGGCCGCCTGGTAGGCACGCACGGAAACAATCACGTGCAGGCAGGGCGGGGGACGGTTGACATACAGCAGTAGCCGCCTCGCTCTCAGGATGTATACATGGGCAATGGGTATTACGTACTTCCAGCTGTGCCTACAGCCCGAATGCACGCGATCACTTCCAGTCTAGCTGCTGCTGAGGCCATTAGCAGCAGGTGTACAGGCTCGTAGGTATACGTACACAGCTAGATGGGGCGATCGAGGTAAGCAAGTACGTACGGCGGTGCGTGGAAGCAACTGAACTTAATTGACCATCGAGCGACAGGAACTAACGAACACAATGAAGCACGTACATACGATAGATACACTGCTGGCAGATGTTTGTGCGACTGCGTGAGACACGAAGGTAGCGGGGGCATCTATTGCCCGCGGTTGCTCACCGCGTAGGAGAGCTTCATGCTGTTAATCATGGCCACCTTTTGTAAGCCCGCCGTGAAGAGGGCCAGACGAGCCGGGTCGACGGTCTGCGGCCGGGCGGGACGGGCGGCGGTGCGCGGGGTCTATGTATGCGGGTAAAAGCTCGCGGCGGGTGATAAGCGCATCGGCGGGCAGCGAGCGCATCGCATGCATAGATGAAGACAAGTAGATGCCTGCAGGCAGCACGCAGCAGTTCGTCGTGCGTTTACACACGCATGCAGCCAGCACACATTCGCCTTCTAGCTGATGACATACGTACGATGGACAGGCACGAGTAGACGGCGGCAGCGTCTTTTGTTCTATGTGGCGTGCTGCTGTGCCTATTTACCTTTGTATCGGGTTGTTAAGCGACAACACCCAGCAGGGCTACTAACATCATGCACCCGTATCACCGACGCATCCCGGCTGATATAATCATTATGTATGGGCACAAACCTTATGTATGAGCACACAACCGCAGGCACGCACGCACCTTTGGTGGGATTGACACCTTTTTGAAGCTGACCAGAAACCGCTGGTAGGCCGTTGTGGAGTTCTGGGTGACCTGCGGGCGAGGAGGGAAGGAGGGAGGGATAAGTCCAGCAGCATATATATATCCAGCTATGCAGCGGATCAAGCTGCTGCGCGAACCAATATATAGCGAAAGCAAACGGCGTTCCACGTGCGTGAGTGCCTGGACAGACGGCAGTACATACATAGCAGCAGGTAGCTGCATGTGTATGTCGTACACATGCGCCGCCGGTGCACACACGTCGGATATACAAGCAGTATTTGACATGCCGTACTCGCTCTCAATCGGCATGTTTCTGCCTATTGGTCACATAGGAAATGACCAAAGGCGTCGGAGGGCCGCCGGCGCCAACCAACACAAGCAAGCCACCTCTACCTCTACGTACGTCCGCACCTACATGCGTACCCCCTCTCATACATTACTCACCATGCTCTGCAGGGTGCTGACCATCAGGCTGCTCTGCGCCTTCAGGGATGCCACCACCGTGGCGGGAGCCGCGGAGACCTTGAACGGCGGCTTGAAGAGAGGTCCTGCGGGGGGCCAAGGCAGACGGCTAAATTGACGCCTTCCTCAACGACATGCATCTGTCTCTTATGCCGGGCACCCAGCAGCCTGCCAGCCAACCTCATTATTCTCCTAGCTGCCGGTGGTTAATGGCTACCCTGCTGCTGTGTACAAACAAAAGCAATAATATACCGGTAAAGAATGCGATGCGGCATCGTGCAAATATGCATGCAACACGCACGCATCGGTGCTCAGGCTGCTAAAAATTAACTGTTGAGTCTTCATCCTCCCTCGCTCACTTTTGACGTACAAGCAGGACCCCACGGCCTCTCTCAGCGGCGTGGAACTCGACTTGATCAATCCGTACTCGTTGAAGGCGGCGCAGCGAGGGTTGCTGTTGCAGGCATCAGGTGCGTTCTTGCCATAGTAGCCGAGATCGTCTCCACCGTGGTCGAGGTCTGGAATAGAGGTGTAGCCCAATAACTGCTGGCAGACTGTTGGTGGACGAGGAGGAGGAGGAGGCGATGGAGACCGAGGAGGAGACGGCGGTGGAGACGGAGGAGGAGACGGCGGTGGAGACGGAGGAGGAGACGGCGGTGGAGACGGCGGTGGAGATGGTGGATATACTAGGCGTGCACACAGGCAGAAGGGTTCACGGGGCATTGGCAACAGGGTTCAGCTAGGATGGAAGTTTAGAGGGCATCTACGGTTATATATGGTATCATCAATGAATGCATGCGTGGGACCTACCGCTGCGTGCGTGCATGTATATATTGAACCCTCAGATAGCACTTGCTATCTAATGATGCGTAGCTTCTGTGTGCCGGACACAGTAACCCTCCCCCTGGTTTATTTGGGCCCTCTGTAACTGCTACTACTACAGTAACTAATAACTAGGCCTTTCGACGCTCTTTCGATAATCATACAGGGTAGCCGAGGGTGCCTGCTTGCTTCCCACTGGTATACTGGAGGGATGTGTAAGCGCGACTGTCATCTCCGTTTGAATGCGTGTGCACGTCCGAGCGAGCAGAGCGGGTCATTAAGAATGGACCGTGCACGGCGCTGATACAGCAGGGGACGGATGATCAGCTGGTGCCCCTCATTTTTACGCTAACGGTTTGGGCTGTTCAACATGCATGAAGTTAACCACACGCATCCTTGCACGCTGGCCCCTTGGCTCCACGGATGGTTGTCGTTGTGGCGACGGTGTACGACGGGCAAGTTCCGCACGTCCACGTGGATGGCCACGTGAATCCGTATACTTAGTGCAAAGGATTTCATTCTAAGGAAACCCTATTTTCGTCGCGGTGATGTTCAAAACACACTGTTGACCACCAAACATATGGTCTAGACATCAGTCGCAAACTTCGTTCTTGTGGGATTCGTCAACGACTAACGAACCATGAGTAACGAAGAATGGTGGTCTCGCTTAGGGTGAAATAACAATTGATTACTAACCTATAAGTGCAATATTCTGTGAAATAAATGGTTTTCGAATTGAGTTCTTCGTCTGGCTGGCGTGCCGAAGTTCGTCTTTAGTCGCCGACGGGCGGAACGAAGGCAAAACGGCTTCGTATGCCCCCCTTCGTCACGTCTTACGAAGGGCTAGGCCCTTAACGAAGGGTTTCCTTTCCTAGAGTGTGGTGTCGAGGTTCGTACAGGCCGCGTCTATCTCCGCAGGGGAGCTGGGCGCATAAGTCCACTGCAGACAGAAGGCATGCACCAACCATGAACTGGAGACGAATCCTGACACGGCTCAGATATAGTCAGGCGGTCGGTGCGTGCCGGGTTCGTTCAATGTCAGGTAGGCAAGAAGGGCAGCTTCCAGAATCCTGAGTAAGCTGCGATGGACTACTCTAGGCTGACTGGGCCCTCCGTCCAGGGAAATATAACGCAATCCAAAGTATTATATTTGTATGTATACCACCGCATATTTACGTTCTTGCGTATGTATATATATCACCGCATACATACGTTCGTGTGTATACTACCGTATGTATACGATACATACGACTACTGGTATGTCTGCCGTGTATATGCCGCAGTATTAATCGTATGACAAATTCTATTATATACCATTAATATATTTAACATAGATGAACCTCTAAATTACAGACGTAAGACCGAAATGGTGGACACAGCACAGGATAGTGGAGTGCCGCTGACGTGCATTACTCACATCCATAGCCGAACACTTGGACCTCGGTCAGCTGCAAAAATCCGTCTGAGGCGGGGTTCTTGTTCTGTATAGTCACCCAGCGCCCCACTGTCTTCGTGTTGAAATTGATTATCATGGGCGCGCACAGGCCCAGCCGTGTAGATTGCGTCCAGACCAGCGGATTGCTGGTGAGCCTGGAGGTGTCGCCTGGGCCCGCAATGGCAACATCACCGATGCGGAGCTCTGCGTTTTGCAAACGCCCCTGGCAGCAGTCACAGCGGTTCCAAATGACGACGCGGGACACATCGGCCGAGAATCCAAGGTCGACCGAGAACCATGGCATGGGATCGCCAACGGCCGAGTGGAAGATTTGCGCGTTGGAGGTGCTCATGGCGCTGAAGTGCTGCGTCGCTCCGTCCACGGCGAAGGAGCTGTTAAGCCAGGTGGAGCCCCAAAGGTACACCGATGAAGCGTACGTCGGTTTCCCCAGGGCTAGGTTGGGTGGCCCGTCCTCGACATCGCCTGCACATAGCCACACAAAGCCAGACCGACCTCAGTAATGGACGGAACGCCACACATGTACGGCACATGATTCCCTAATGCCACCGACCCCGGCGGTATGCCATCTCGCTGTACTAAAATATTGGACCGCGAGATAATTGTCCTAGCTAGCACGTTTTCCCAGCTGCTGCTTGCAGTTGCATACCGAGGACGTAGATGTTGTTCGCCCAGGGGCCGCCGCAATTCTGGCTGCCGTCGCCTGTGCAGGGGCCGCCGACGCAGGCGGTGCTGGGCCCCAGTGAGGTGGCCCTTACGAGGTCGTTCCCCGCGAAACATGCAAAACCGGCCTGCACACCGTAGTATTTTAAGCCTGTGGCCGTGGAGCGAGGCAAGCAGCAGGGGCTGTATTGGCTCATACGTACTATTGGTGCGTTCGGTTGTAGTATTGAAGTAAGGTGCGCACAAACACATTTCTGGGAGGCAGCGAGCACGTCATTCGTTGTGCTGGGCGCTTGCTGCTGCTGACGGTGCCAACGGCATTCATCATGGAAGCATTGGTGCGCGGCCGATGCCGGTACAGGGATAACAGCCCTACACCCCACAGTCCACGAGGGACCATAGATGCTGGGCATCCATGGCAGGGTGGCTATCTTAAGATATGAATATATATTTGGGAGAAAATTTAGGAGATCTGAAAATATATTTGCCCTGCTGAAGGTTGAAGGTTTAGACAATCCGGCGTCACATACAGGTGGGCATGATATCTCCCGGGGCCGTGTTCAGCCGGTGAAATCCCGTCCTAGACAGATGATGAGCCAGGAGTATCTCTGGCCGTAGATACTCAGCAAAATAAGATAGCCACCCTGATCCATGGTCCCCCATGTTCATGCACAACCTCCTACTGCGTGCTGACATGTGGCGACGGCACATGGAACGCATTTAGGTAGGAAAAGAAAGAAAGAAACAAAAGAAAGTCGTACCGTTAGCCCTGGCTTTACTGGCGTGCGTTAAGAAGCAGGGCCGTGCCTCTACGACGGGTTCGACACCATTACCGTTGTGATTGCAGGTTGACTCAGATGGGCTGCCTCCCACCCACTCCGTTGCGGGCTCCGTCACTCTCGGATCGGATCATACGTACGTATCCAGGGAGTCCCCATGCCCTTTAAACTAGGTATGCCGCACACATAATCATTACCGGTAAGCATATACCCATTTTCAAGTTCTACTTCTGCAGGGGACACGGACACAACGGCTAGGCTGTGCGATGAGTGCTGCTTTCCTGCAGACGGTCCCCGTCGGTCACTCACCCCTAGACTATCATTTCTGCGCCCTACCTATTAGGCGCATCCTAGGGGATACGCAATAGGTAAATTAGATACTATAACACGGGTCATAGTACATGACCGCGAAGCTTTACGTTCACCGATTCTACGTTCCGGGATATTGGTAGGCGGGTCCCAAACCTTCACCACTGTCAGAGGGAAATCCATGCCGGGTACTTCACGCTACACACACGCGCACTTCAGCAGTCGCTGGGATTATTGTCATTAGCCCGCGCGCTTCCAGGCTTCTTACCAAGGTTGCGGGCTCGATAACCACAGATCTGGGGCGTGATTGCGTCTGTTTGGTTATAAAGACGCGTTGGCAGCATCCGTGTAATGTCGTCGGTGAAGCAGCCGAGGTCGAAGCCTGCACGGCGGGAAGAAGCACACAATCACACGCAATGCGTCATCAACACTCCCTGCCCCTGCTGCTGGGAGTACACAAGCGTGGGTGATGACGCCAGTGGCTTAAAAGGTCAGGCCTTAATAAACTGTGTGCACGAGTATAAGCTTCCCCAGCTAGCTAGATATATAGGTACGACGGGTGCGGCTGCCCGGGCCGGCTGCTCACGACGCTAGATGGGGTGGGGTGGGGTGACGTAACTACGAGGCAAAGCTTAGTGAAATAAACGAAGTACGCAACAAGGGAGACGCATTCGATTTTGGGGACGAGACCGTGCGTCACCGGGCATCCACTGCCGGCATATGGGCTGTCGTACACGCAAGGCCCTCCGCACAACATTTGGCGCCCTAAGTCAAGTTTTGATACGAAGAAAGCCTTAAAGCGATGGACGCAGCTAGCTGGAGAAGTCAATAGTTATGCCTATCATTTTCAGGTAGGCCCCATACCTCTGCATCGCCTGCTGGCACTAACACGTTACGATGGGTACCCCTCACACTTCCAGGCCGCGCGCTAATACATACTTAGGGAGTACAGGCTGTTCGCATAGGCTCCGCCGCAGGTCTTGGAGGGGTCCCCGGAGCATGTTACGTTGCAGCCGCTGCTAGCACCCAGGGTCGTAGCCCGCGCCAGATCGCTCCCACCGTAGCACCATGAGCCGAATTGCACAGCGTATAGACTGACACCTGGGGGGGGGGGGACAACGCACAAATAATACTTCGAGGTCTGCTAGGTTGTTGCGTGAGACCCATCCACGCACACAGCATCACGCGCGCACAACTGCTAGCAGACATCTCGTGCCAGCTGAAACATTGCATGCCTTGACGAGATGTCTGTAGTTGCCGGATGTACATGTCTTCATTATTACTGACAGTCGGAAAACTACGTATGCATGCGCCGTGCTCGGACATATTGGTTGGATGGCGTGGCCCCTTGATTGATATATATACCATATATCATGTTGTACACGCACGTGCTGGCTGTATATATACATGCATGGCTTCACATAATTAAAGTTGAGCCTCGAAGAGCGTATGCACGACCTTGGTGAATCAGCCCACTAAGGGCGGCTTAAACACACGGGGCGGGCACATAATGCCTGGGTGAAGAGCATATGGGGGCCTTGATGAGAGGAAACACAACGCCACTGACAGTATATCGATAGATGTGGAACAACACCTGGTGTCTGAAAAATGTGGATCAAAGTATGAGGTATGCATACGTACGAAAGGTCTAGCTGCGCAGCAGCGCAGAGAACGATTCCGGCTGGCTGCGCATAACCCCGGCAGCTCAGCATCAGGTGTGTATACAATGAGTGTGTACATAATACGTGCGGCGCTGTGCAGGCTTGCTCTGGCGCGGAATACGTATGTGTAACGGCGGTCTAACTGCGTTAGCCTAATGCGAATGTACAGCATTAGGTAACATTCAGCCCTTCGCAAGGTTAATATAAATGAACGTGTTTTCGGGTGCAAATGGTCGACCGTGTTTGCGCGCGGATGACCGTACTTCGGGAGGTTGGGAGCCCTGCTCCCCTAGGCCTGAACCGACACTGGCCCTTCGGCGTCTGGCACATGGCAGCGGTGCCGCCGTTAACATCCGGTGGTGTGGGATCATTTGAGGAGCGTCATAACCTACCATGGGGCAGTGTCGCATATGCATCGTGGGCAGCAGACGCGTGCCTGCGGACGCCAAAAACGTGGCGGTCCATTCCTTGGCCCTGCCGTGGCCGGCCAAATCTTTTACCCGTTATGGCTATATCGATGCCGCTGTCGTGGTTCTTGTACCATTCGCATTCGCCTCCATTTAGAAGATCCAAAAACCTCGGCCGCAGCCCTGGCAGCTTCGGAGCTAGTTGAGCTAAATATGACGACGTCAGGCTCGGTTTTGCAATCAACTAAGGACGGCTTAGATAATTCGATGAAAATACACACCAGCAGCACGAGCCAAGGAGGCGCAGATTCTTGGTGTCATATCGGCTCTCGTTGCCAGCTCTCGCCCAAGCATGCGGCTAGGATTGTCGTTGAAGCAGCCCAAGTAGTAGCCGGCGTCGGAAGCGCCTGCATGTTCAGCAGGTAGGTACGTGGGTGTAAACAGAGCAAATGCGCACTAGTAAACTGCGAGTTCGTGGGTGGAGTTCGAGTGTTCGACAAAACCAACTTCCAAGTGTGTTACACAACACGTAGGATGGGGCACCACTCGCCTATCGCCCACCAAAGCAGCCATGGACATCGTGTGCATGCATGGCGGTGGTCTCTGGACTGGCACGCGCGAGCAAAACAGCACCAGCAAGGGATGGCCAAATCCCCATTTTGGTCGGAATATATGGTTGCACTAGCTTTAAAAACTATATCACTGCATTTTGGCAGGCTAAATCTGCACTGGCGAGACTGAGCACGGTCTTGACCGTAGTTGCGGTATTTATTGGGGACCGTGCTCGAGCACGGTCATGACCGTAGTTACGGTGCACGCGCTTACTGGGCGATGGAGATGAAGATGGAGGCGGCGCTGGTGGAGACGGCGATGGAGATGGTGGTGGAGACGGCGGTGAATACATACAGTGGTGGAGATGGTGGTGGTGTATGTCGATAGTGGTCGAGGAGATGGTGGTGAAAATGGCGGTGTTGGAGACAGCGGTGGAGACGGCGGCGACAATAGTTTTGCGAGGCGTGCAGGCAGCAGGGTTCAAGAGGCATTGACCACAGGGTTCAGCAGGGTGTGGGAGGTTCACCATAGCATAGCATGGCTGGGCATGAACGCAGTGGGAGGCGAGCGGAGAGGGCAGGAGGGAAGCAAACGGCGTCATCACAGGGTTCCGAATCGGCACCTACCCGCTGCTGATGCTGTTGCCGCCAAGCCCGCGAGCAGTGTAGTCATCAGGAGGGTGGAAGTCAGGAGCAGGCCCATCAGCCTCAAGAAGTCACCAGCTGCTGCTGCTGACGTGGCGGAGCCTCGTGCCATCCTCAGTCTGTTGGCGATGTTAGCGGTGGCTGTCAACAAGCAAACAAGCAGCGACGGAGCAGCGAGCAGCACCCGAACGCATGCACGGCCCCTAGATTGATCGCGTTGGTATCCTTGAGTATTTTGAGTGCACGCATGCAAGCGCAGAAGGTAGAGGTTTACTTTGGGGTCCTTGGGCTGCTCGCCTTGAATTTATTGTGTGGACCGGCGGGCGGGAACGGGAACGGGCATCGATAAGAACGACAACCCGTTGCCCGTGCAGCTACTCGGCAAATTAAATCATTAATCGGTAAGTCGCATGTTGTTGCTGACTAGGCTGACTAGGCTGTTGAATATGCTGAATAAAGACGATATTCGTTTGAGGCGATCCGGCCTTACTTCTTGCCTGGTCAAACTTAGCGGAGTTCCTAACCATATGCCGCACGCGGCCCTACGCGGCGGGCGGGAACGGGAACGGGCATCGATAAGAACGGCAACCCGTTGCCCGTGCAGCTACTCCGCAAGTCGCATGTAGTTGCTGACTAGGCTGACTAGGCTGAATATGCTGAATAAAGATGGTATTCGTTTGAGGCGATCCGGCCTTACTTGTTGGTCGAACTTAGCAGAGATTCTACCCTATAGCAGTCAAACCGCCCTTAAGGGCAGAATATGGCCTTACGGTGTGCCCTTAAGGTCCTACCGCCCTAGCACGTTCAACGCCAAAACGTGTTTGGGATAAATTATTCATGCTTATTAAGCAGTATAAAAGCAATAGCCGCAGTAAAGCAGACCTCCCAATTAATTAATTACAGAGGAGCTGGATAACAGCTACATAGTGCGATCACACGACTCTGTGGGTCTAATGTTCAATAGAACATCTAGACCAGGCCACTAACCAATTCATTGGCGAATTCGCCTCATTGGACAGGGATCCCACTCTGTGAGATGAAAGTCTTCAACTACGTGTGCCAATTCCGATTCCCTGAAGCGAAACCTCCCAAGTCAAATCCGTTCACATGCCTTGGCCACCCGTACGGTCACAGTATTTTTGATGTTTTCTTGTTGCCTAATGTACTTATAATAAGTAGTGCATATAAATACTCCAGCTTGGCTGATTGTAAGTGTCCTAACCTTAGTCCAGCGTTCATAGTGAAGGTCACGAGTTTTAAAGTACAATGTCCAGGCAATTAATATGAACAATTTTAACTGTATTGGCGAGTACTGCAGCAGCTGCTGAAGCGACTTCGCGGAAATGGCTGTGCAGCTTGCCGCGGGAATAACGCAAATGTAGACGGACGCATGCAGGGTAAAAGTCCTCTTCTATCTGCTTACACGGGCTATTGCAAGGAGCAGGCCGGGCACTGTGCTGCAAAAGCGCGACGGGTTCGCAAACGCCCCTGCGGACGCTTCGCCCTCCATCATGCATAAGCTGGAGTTTACACGTATTTCACAGTTGAGAGGGGGCCACTGCAATTGAGTCCGACCGCGCGTGGCGGTGTCCGACCGCGCGTGCCGACCGCTGCTGGCATAACCCCCTGGCCCCCAACCCGGCGCATCGCAAGCCGGATAGCGGCGGCTCGATGCCCCAGGTGTGCGGGCTAGTTGTGCAGCGCTGTCGCGCCCCAAGCGTCCAACAGCACCCCCTTTCCCTTCCTCGGGCGGGTGTGCAGTCCGTTGCAGTGCTGTCACGTGAACTTGTTGGTTTGGGTTGGTCCGGTGGCTGCACGGCCGTACACCGTCAACCTCCTCGGTAAGGTAACAGGTATATTTGTTCAGTACCGTAACAGCGTCTCTGGCTTCCTCTCATCGCCATTGCCCGTAGCCGGGCAGGGCGAGGTGGGTTGAACTTCAGCAGCCGGTCCGGTGTTTGTCAACACCCTCAACAAGGATCTCCATGTCCAGGATTTCAAGCTTCCGACCGCTGACGGCGGGGCTTCATTGTCGTACATAAGGCTGGACGGGGGTTTGGGTTGGGTCGGGTGGAGCGCCTTGCTGTATGCCGTGGTAGGGCTGCTTGCCCCCGTCTGCATAGCCACCCGAATGAGCGGTTGACGGTTCCGGCTACGGACGCAGGCCGCCGCACCGAGCCGTATGCCGCAAAGAAGGGCCGGGACGGGGACACACGACGGGCGGCGGGTGCGGGCGGGGGGGCGGATAGACTCGGGGGGAAGCCATGGCGGAACCCGTCGTTATCAGGGCGAGTTCTGAGGGCGATAACCGAGGGACTCAAGGGAGCGTGAAACCCGATGACCGCGGACGAGTGCAGGACGCGAAACCCGATGGTCTCGGGGCGAGTGCTGAACATGGAAACCGATGGTTTCGGGGCGAACACAGGGCGGGAAACCCGATGGTCTCGGGGCGAGGGCGGAACGCGGAACCCGATGGTCTCGGGGCAAACGCAGGTCGTGAAACCCGATGGCCTCGGGGCGCGTGCAAGGCGGGCAAACCGGTGGCCTCGGGTCGGGGCAGGGACCGGCACCCCAGCCCCGGCCGCGCGCGAGACAGGCCACCAAAGGCAACCGGCGGGACCCGCCCCTCGTGCCTACCTTGCAGGGAGGGCAACCAACCGGGCGACAACTTCGGAGCGGCACCATGCTACCCGCCGTGGACCCCGCCGACGCCGCGCCCCGGCACGGGAATGGGCGCTCGCACCCTGGCGGGCCCAGTGCTGGGGGCACGCCCCCGCCGGCACCGCCGCCGGGCGGCCGCCGGCACCGCCGCTAGGGACCCGTCCGCCGGCCTTGCCGACGAGGGCGCGGGAGGCGGGGCTGGCGGCGAGCACCTATCGGGCCTCGACCGCCAACCCATGGCGGGCGGACAAGGACCTGAGAGCGGCGTGGGCGGCGCAGCCCAGCGCTCGCTGCTCGGGGTCCCCGCGGGCGCGCCTGGGGAGTGGAACGCGTTGGCCCTCATGGGGCCGCTCGCACAGCTCATTGCCCAGTGCTGGTCGAACGCCCCGTGGCCGGTCCCTGTTCCCCCACCGCCGCTGCCCGCGGCGCAGCTGGGACCAGGCACGCCGGGGGCTGGCACGGCCGCCGGGTGGATTGGGGCCGTCCCCGCGGCGGCAGCAGCGCTGGCGGCCATGCTGGGTGGGGCCCCGGCGGCAGGTCGGGTAGACGCTCCCTCGGTGTACGCCACCAGGGCGGACTGGTCAGGCAACCCCTCCGGAAACCTGCCCGAGAGCGACCGTGACCTCGAGCGTGCCGGGATGGCGGCAGTTATGCCCGGCGGCCGGGGGACCCCAGCGGCACCGGCATTCACAGGGACAGCGGGCGTATGGCCGGGCGGCGGCCCGACGCTGGAGGCCCTGCGCGCCGCGGCAACGGCCGCCGTGGGGCGCAGCACAGGGCCCCAGCGGCGGCTATGACCCGGCGACGGGCTGGACGCCCCCGTTGGGCGGCAACCCTTGGCCGTTTGGAGCGTCCGCGGCCTGAGACCGTGGGCTGGCCGGGCAGTGCTACCCGGACGGCCGGCTGCGGAGGGGCAACACGATGTTCGGGGCCCAGTACGTCGATGCCCAGGGCGCCAGGGGCTGCCGGCTCGCGACCTGGAGAGCCTCCCCGCCCTGCGCGACTTTCAGGCGCCGCCGGGGGGGATCGGGGGCAACGCCGCCCAGCTGGCGGCCCAGGCAGTAAAACTGCAGGTCTGGAAGCATTCGGGGGCACTGCTGCGCGCCCAGCCCAAGCATGATGGGCCCACCCTTGCGCCGCTCATGGCGGAGGCCATCCGGAACACGGTTTTCAAGGCCGCCCGCAGGGAGGGCAGCGGGGGTAGCGGCAGCGGCTACGTGGGCGGTAATGGCGGCGGCAGGAGCCACCGGGGCGAGGCCCCGAGTGCCCGCGGTGGAGAGGCGGGCCTCTACGGCGGCGCTCCCAGAGGCCCCAGCGGGGGCCGGGGCGGCGGCGGCGGGCAGGGCCAGGCGGGCGGGGCCCCGGCGTGGCAGGCGGTGCTGCACGCGTGCGGCGCGCATGTAGTACAGTACGAAAGGGATCGACGGGCGTGTGTTGTTAAATGCACCCGGCTGCGTGCCACTTTCGGCTTGGGCGCCGCCACATTGCCCGCTGACACGTTTCTGTTTCCAGGCCGCGCGGCCCCTCGCGCGGCGCACATGTAGTACAGTACGGAACGGATCGACGGTCGTGTGTTGTTAAATGCGCCCGGCTGCGTGCCACTTTCGGGTTGGACGGTGCCGCATTGCCCGCTGACACGTTTCTGTTTCCAGGCCGCGCGGCCCCTCGCGCGGCGCACATGTAGTACAGTACGGAACGGATCGACGGGCGTGTGTTGTTAAATGCGCCCGGCTGCGTGCCACTTTCAGTTTCGACGGTGCCGCATTGCCCGCCGACACGTTTCTGTTTCCAGGCCGCGCGGCCCCTCGTGCGGCGCACATGTAGTACAGTACAGTACGGATCGACGGTCGTGTGTTGTTAAATGCGCCCGGCTGCGTGCCACTATCGGTTTCGACGGTGCCGCATTGCCCGCTGACACGTTTCTGTTTCCAGGCCGCGCGGCCCCTCGTGCGGCGCGCATGTAGTACAGTACGGAACGGATCGACGGTCGTGTGTTGTTAAATGCGCCCGGCTGCGTGCCACTTTCAGTTTCGACGGTGCCGCATTGCCCGCTGACACGTTTCTGTTTCCAGGCCGCGCGGCCCCTCGTGCGGCGCACGTGTAGTACAGTACAGTACGGATCGACGGTCGTGTGTTGTTAAAATGCGCCCGGCTGCGTGCCACTTTCAGTTTCGACGGTGCTGCATTGCCCGCCGACACGTTTCTGTTTCCAGACCGCGCGGCCCCTCGTGCGGCGCGCATGTAGTACAGCACGGAACGGATCGACGGTCGTGCGTTGTTAAATGCGCCCGGCTGCGTGCCACTTCCGGGTTGGACGGTGCCGCATTGCCCGCCGACACGTTTCTGTTTCCAGGCCGCGCGGCCCCTCGCGCGGCGCGCATGTAGTACAGTACGGAACGGATCGACGGGCGTGTGTTGTCAAATGCGCCCGGCTGCGTGCCACTATCGGTTTCGACGGTGCCGCATTGCCCGCTGACACGTTTCTGTTTCCAGGCCGCGCGGCCCCTCGCGCGGCGCACATGTAGTACAGTACGGAACGGATCGACGGGCGTGTGTTGTTAAACGCGCCCGGCTGCGTGCCACTTCCGGGTTGGACGGTGCCGCATTGCCCGCTGACACGTTTCTGTTTCCAGGCCGCGCGGCCCCTCGTGCGGCGCGCATGTAGTACAGTACGGAACGGATCGACGGGCGTGTGTTGTTAAACGCGCCCGGCTGCGTGCCACTTTCAGTTTCGACGGTGCCGCATTGCCCGCTGACACGTTTCTGTTTCCAGGCCGCGCGGCCCCTCGTGCGGCGCGCATGTAGTACAGTACGGAACGGATCGACGGGTGTGTGTTGTCGAATGCGCCCGGCCCCGCTCTGCCAACCCCCTCCACAACGCCCAGCCCAGTCGGCTTCGTTGCCATTCCTACTGCCAACACGACATCTTTCTGCGCCTTTGTCGTGCAGTCCCAGTGGCGGCGCATCTCGTTCTCGCTACAAACCGAGTTTGTGTATCTAACGTGCCGTTGCTTGCAAGCTTACCCTCTTCCTTTGCTTTACAGATAGCTCTCAGGTTACGTACTAGCGTTTCAAAACCGTTCACAGGCTCCCGCCTACAAATGGCCGGATGAACCCCCACCCGGCCCCGCTCTGTCCCGCCTCGCCCCGCCGTCCCCGGCCCTCCCCCTCTGTGCCTCGCCCAGCCCTGCCCAGCTCCGGCCCCGGCCCGGCCCCGCCCCGCCGTGCCTCGCCTAGCCATGCCCAGCTCCGCCCTGCCCAGCCCCGGCCCGGCCCAGCTTTTCCCAGCCCAGCCCAAATACTGCCTTATTCATTAGTGCAGACGTCGTGCCCTCAAGGTACCACCGCCCTAGCATGCCATACAAGCATGCCTTGGCTACCCGTACTTTTGAGGTTGTCGTGTTGCCTTTTATATTATAGTAGTAAGTAATGCATACAAAGACTTTAGTTTGGCAGATTGTAAATGTCATGACCTTAGTTGGCCCGAAGGGCAACCATGGTTGCCCTCCTCCAGCGTTCATAGCGAAGGCCGCGTTCTTAAAGGACTATGCCCAGGCTATTAGTATGAACAATTTTGACTATATTGGCGAGTACTCTCAGAGGCCATTTTCGGATGGATGGATGTTACAAGCTTCAATGAGCTCGTACGGCTCAAACGAACCCGGAGGCTCATGAACCGCCTCAGTCGCGCAAAAAAAAGATAAAGAAAACCAAAAAGACAAAGACTGATTCGAAACGATTGTGATGCAGTGAATGAAGTAGACTTGGTGTGTTCGCACACAAACAAACTCTTAGGAAGCGATACGCTCACGCCGCAAAGCAAACATCTCGTATATAGCTTTCGCAAGACCACGCTGGTCATCAACTTGCATGACATCGTGAACACTCGCAGTAGTGGGTACACCTAGGTCCCAAATCTTCTGCCGCACCGACACAAGAGCAGGACACTCCCACAGAAAATGCTTCTCGTCCTCGATAGCGCCATCAGAACGACACGCTTTGCATACACGAAGCTCTCTAGACCGACTGCTTTCACTGTTAACCGCCAAATCGGAAACGCACAACCGAAAACGAAGTAAGGAACGATGGTGTGCCGGGGGGATATAACCCTCAAATTGCTTCGGCAGCCCCATCCAATGCTTATGGCGACACATCTTAACACCGGGCTTTCTGGCGTCTGTAACGAAAGCGCGCGGGTCCACGGCTAACCTATCGCTACCCCAGTCGTCGTGGACGCGACCCCTGAGGGTGTCCATCAACGCCTCGACGTCAAGCCTGCTAGCCGCGTACCGCCTGACCCTAGTATCGATATTACCTGCCGCCGCGTCCTCGGCCATTTTCGCGTTGCCTAAAGCCGCCTAGAGCGCGTACGGCATCCATGTTCGGGCTGGCTTAATGCAAACTTAATTTCACGCGCGGAGACGTTGATGCGACTTCGGCCGCGATCACGCGGAAACGTGCACAAAATTAAAAATGCCTGAACATGCGTACATCTCTTGCAATACAAAATTGCCTGAACATGCGTACATCTCTTGCAATACAGAATGCAATTTGCGATGAGTTTTGCCGAAACGAAAAGCGAAAAGCGAAAAAAAGGAGAGCACAACAACGACAACTACTACTACTACGGAGCCAGGCAGTCACAGAACGCTGTTATCAGCCTGCAGAATGTAAGGGTTAACAGAGCGCAGCAGCAATCTGCTGCGCCCGGTAGGGTAGGGATTGCCCGGTAGGGCAGATTGCGCACTTGGGCCTCACCTTTCGCCGACTTACCATTTTAAATTTTATTTCCGCAGTTCGCCGTGTTGCTAGACGCTATTACCTAGACGCTATTTACTTTTGTTATTGATCGAACGTGCGGCATATGGTTAGAATCTCCGCTAATAAGCTTGACCAACAAGTAAGGCCGGATCGCCTCAAACGAATATCGTCTTTATTCAGCATATTCAGCCTAGTCAGCCTAGTCAGCCTAGTCAGCAACAACATGAGCAACATGCGACTTGCCGAGTAGCTGCACGGGCAACGGGTTGCCGTTCTTATCGATGCCCGTTCCCGTTCCCGCCCGCCGCGTAGGGCCGCGTGCGGCATATGGTTAGGAACTCCGCTAAGTTTGACCAAGCAAGAAGTAAGGCCGGATCGCCTCAAACGAATACCGTCTTTATTCAGCATATTCAGCAGCCTAGTCAGCCTAGTCAGCAACAACATGCGACTTGCCGATTAATTATTTAATTTGCCGAGTAGCTGCACGGGCAACGGGTTGTCGTTCTTATCGATGCCCGTTCCCGTTCCCGCCCGCCGGTCCACACAATAAATTCAAGGCGAGCAGCCCAAGGACCCCAAAATAAACCTCTACCTTCTGCGCTTGCATGCGTGCACTCAAAATACTCAAGGATACCAACGCGATCAATCTAGGGGCCGTGCATGCGTTCGGGTGCTTGAGTGGCTCGCGTGCTGCTCGCTGCTCCGTCGCTGCTTGTTTGCTTGTTGACAGCCACCGCTAACATCGCCAACAGACTGAGGATGGCACGAGGCTCCGCCACGTCAGCAGCAGCAGCTGGTGACTTCTTGAGGCTGATGGGTCTGCTCCTGACTTCCACCCTCCTGATGACTACACTGCTCGCGGGCTTGGCGGCAACAGCATCAGCAGCGGGTAGGTGCCGATTCGGAACCCTGTGATGACGCCGTTTGCTTCCCTGCCTCCTGCCCTCTCCGCTCGCCTCCCACTGCGTTCATGCCCAGCCATGCTATGCTATGGTGAACCTCCCACACCCTGCTGAAGCCTGCGGTCAATGCCTCTATCTTGAACCCTGCTGCCTGCACGCCTCGCAAATCTATTGTCGCCGCCGTCTCCACCGCTGTCCATCCGTACGTTGCCGTCTGCCTTGCCCCCCCGCAGGACCTGTCTTCAAGCCGCCGTTCAAGGTCTCCGCGGCTCCCGCCACGGTGGTGGCATCCCTGAAGGCGCAGAGCAGCCTGATGGTCAGCTCCCTGCAGAGCATGGTGAGTAATGTATGAGAGGGGGTACGCATGTAGGTGCGGACGTACGTAGAGGTAGAGGTGGCTTGCTTGCGTTGGTTGGCGCCGGCGGCCCTCCGACGCCTTTGGTCATTTCCTATGTGACCAATAGGCAGAAACACGCCGATTGAGAGCGAGTACGGCATGTCAAATACTGCTTGTATATCCGACGTGTGTGCACCGGCGGCGCATGTGTACGACATACACATGCAGCTACCTGCTGCTACGTATGTACTGCCGTCTGTCCAGGCACTCACGCACGTGGAACGCCGTTTGCTTTCGCTATATTTTGGTTCGCGCAGCAGCTTGATCCGCTGCATAGCTGAATATATATATGCTGCTGGACTTATCCCTCCCTCCCTCCCTCCTCGCCCGAAGGTCACCCAGAACTCCACAACGGCCTACCAGCGGTTTCTGGTCAGCTTCAAAAAGGTGTCAATCCCACCAAAGGTGCGTGCGTGGCTGCGGTTATGTGCTCATACATAAGGTTTGTGCCCATACATAATGATTATATCAGCCGGGATGCGTCGGTGATACGGGTGCGTGATGTTATTAGTTGCCCTGCTGGGTCTTGTCGCTTAACAACCTGATACAAAGGTAAATAGGCACAGGAGCACGCCACATAGAACAAAAGACGCTGCCGCCGTCTACTCGTGCGTGTCCATCGTACGTATGTCATCAGCTTGAAGGTGAATGTGTGCTGCCTGCTTGTGTAAACGCACGACGAACTGCTGCGTGCTGCCTGCAGGCATGTACTTGTCTTCATCTATCTATGCATGCGATGCGCTCGCTGCCCGCCGATGCGCTTATCACCCGCCGCGAGCTTTTACCCGCATACATAGACCCCGCGCACCGCCGCCCGTCCCGCCCGGCCCGCAGACCGTCGACCCGGCTCGTCTGGCCCTCTTCACGGCGGGCTTACAAAAGGTGGCCATGATTAACAGCAGGAACCTCTCCTACGCGGTGAGCAACCGCGGGCAATATATAGATGCCCAAGCTACCTTCGTGTCTCACGCAGTCGCACAGACATCTACCAGCAGTGTATCTATCGTATGTACGTGCTTCATTGCGTTCGTTAGTTCCTGTCGCTCGATGGTCAATTAAGTTCAGATGCTTCCACGCACCGCCGTACGTACTTACCTCGATCGGCCCATGCATCCAGCTGTGTACGTATACCTACGGGCCTGTACACCTGCTGCTAATGGCCACAGCAGCAGCCAGACTGGAAGTGATCGCGTGCATTCGGGCTGTAGGCACAGCTGGAAGTACGTAGTACCCATAGCCCATGTATACATAGTGAGAGCGAGGCGGCTACTGCTGTATGTCAACCGTCCGTCCGTCAATACCCCGCCCTGCCTGCACGTGATTGTTTCCGTGCGTGCCTACCAGGCGGCCGTCAACAAGTTTATGGACGCCACTGCCGACGAGATGCGCAAGGTCCTCGGGCTGCGGCTTCCCGCAAACGGCGGGCGGCGGTCCCTGCTGTTGCAGTCGGCGGCGGATGGTGATGGGGGCGGCAGCGTCCCGCAGACCAATAATGGCAGCCGCCGCGAGTTGACGACATCAGAGGGCGGCCGCCGCATCAAGCTCCGGTCCCTGCAGGCCACGGACCCGGGGGATGCGTCCTTGTCCCCCGATTGGTCCACCATCCTACCCACCATCAAGGATCAGGGGCAGTGCGGAAGCTGCTGGGTAAGTCGGTCATTGATTTGAGCCCACCGCACGCAATCTACCCTCCATCCATTTCACTCGTATATCAGTTTACAAACGGCCACGCTCGTAACCGCCTGCCGGATAACTCGGTATGTAAGTGCCCGACTTAAAAATGTACGGACGTGCACACTGCCGCACGCACGTACGTGCCACCGACAATAATCCGACATGCATGGACGAACCTCTCTCACGTGGCCTTCCCCGCCGCGCGCCCGCCGCAGGCCTTCGCCTCCGTGGCCGTGACCGAGGCCGCTCACTACCAGAGCACCAGTGAGGTGGTGTCCCTGTCCGAGAAGGAGCTCGTGGACTGCAACACGGACAACTGGGGTTGCAGTGGCGGCTGGCCGCCGGCTGCACTCGATTACATCAAGTCCAAGGGAGTCGCCTCTAGCGGCGCCTACCCCTACGTAGTGCCGTCTGGGGTGCGCGACCAGTGCCTCGCCGGCCTAGCGGCTCGTTCCTCCTTCCTCCAGTCATACCGCGCATTGACCTCGAACGATGAGAACGGAATGCTCCAGGTGCGTGTGCGTGCGTGCGTGTAGCCATCCATCCAGCCAGTCAGCCAGCCACGCACCTGCCTGTGGGGTCGGTGGCTTACTGCTCCATCCGGGAGAGATCGCGCATGTGTACATGCATCGCATGCATGTGATGAGAATGCGTCGTGAAGGTGTTTGCGTACTTATCAGCGATGCAGCACTGATCAACGATGCATGATCGGATGGATGTTAGTTGCGTGCGCAGTACTGGGATGCGATGAATGGATTAAATTGACGGTAGATCCGTCGAAGGCAGGGGTCGGCTATTACAGCAGGTCACTTTTTACTTACGTACTTCATTGGACAATCTATATATCGGCGTATCGTTTCTCATTTGCAGCTACGTATGTACGTACTCCCAAGTAAGCTTTTGCCAGCCAGCGATCAAACGTCCCATCGTTTGCGTGCTCGTTGCTTGCTTGCAAGCAGGCTCATATGTACACGTGTACATACGCCATTTACCCACTCTGTCATACGTACTCATGCACCCAGCCATGAATGCGCACCTACCCGCCCTGCATGCCTGCAGGCGCTGAACGTCGGTCCCATCCTCGTGGGGATTACCGTCGACGACAACTTTATGAGATACGGCGGCGGCGTGTTCACTTCCACCGACTGCGGCGGCATTGTCAACCACGCGGTGCTCGTCGTGGGTGCGGGTGTTGACAAGGACACCGGCCTGCCCTTCTGGCTCATCCGCAACTCCTGGGGTGCCTGGTGGGGCGAGAACGGCTACATTCGCATCCGACGGGGCGCGTCCGGCCCGGGCATGTGCAACCTGGCGACCTACGCCTGGCAGGCAATAAGTGAGTCTATATCGATACAGTGCATGCATCGATGGTGGCTGCTGCTGCTGGCGCGCGCGTGCGCGTGTGCATGATGGTGATTGTCGCCGTGCGTGCGTGCGTCATCAGCGGCGCCGTGCTCGCGTGCGGGCTGCGTCGCAGCGATCCCTATCTGTCTGGTCTCTTTTTCCGTTCATCCCTGCAAATGCAAACGGGAACGAAATAATCAAAGCGCGCGCGGATCTCTCTTACATTAACTCTGGAGTGGCAAAGAACCCAGTCCAGCAAGCAAGGATAGGTATGTAGAAAGGAAAAGGTCGAGCAGATATGCCTGTAAGTGGCTACGCTCCATGCAGGGTGCGTGCGTACGATTGATCTGCTGTATGGTCGATAGACGTATTTAAATTGCTTGTATGCGCAACGCCGCCGCACATACACAGGTGCGGATGTTCCCGGCTCCTCCCCGCCGGCCCCGCCGGACAACAACGGCTGCACCGGCCCCACCACCTACACCTACACGGGGTCGGAGTCCCTGGAGTCCATTGCGATCAAGTTCCGGACCACCATCTCGCAGATCCTCATCGACAACAACCTCACCCCGTCCACCGGCAGGCAGCCTCGGATTGGGTCGCAGCTCAAGATCAGCTGCCCTGGTACGTACGCACGAGTGTGCGCGCGTGCCCAACTAACTGCCCGTCGATCGGATGTTTGTTGCGCATATATGTGCGTGCGCGAGTGCGTGCGTGCGTGTATATTGAGTGTATGTACGGCGGGATGTGTGGGAAGGGGACATACGTGCGTGTATATTGATTGAGTGTACGGATGTGTGGCTGGGAAGGCGACACACAGCAGCCCCAATCAGGTTAGTTGGGTATGAAACTATACATACACACAGACGACGTTAGCGTGCGTGTACGTGTGCGAGGGTCATTCGTTGTTTGCTTCTTGCGAGCTGTACTAGTATATATAGTATGTAGTACCTCGCTGTTACAATCAATGAGCTAGATAGCTGTTGTGTCCTCACGATCGATCCCACACATGTAAGTAGTATATATGCGCGCTGCTGTTGCTTGCTTTGCTGTCGATCGCGCGCTGTTGCTGCCGACCGATCGACCGCCTCCGTCCGTCGGGCCATCCATACTTACTCCCATGCATGCATGCGCGCACCACACGCATACAGTTGGGAACTGGAGTGCACCGTACGGCACGTGGAGCGTCGGCTGGGAGGTCGTCACCGCGTCGCCGTCCGTCTTCATGTGCCCTCGCGGCCAGTACGCCGTGTCCTTCACCGCGCGGCCGGGCCGCTGGTGGACGACCGACAATTGGACCGGCAGCACCTGGATCGGCACCGTTACAATGGCGTGCAGCGACGGGTCCAGGTTCACCGTCGATGCGCAGCCGGGCAAGGGCGCCCGATATGGGGAGGGCACCCTTAGCTCAATCAACGGTGAGTGATATTTATCGATCATTGCGAACAAAGTGAGGTTGCAAGCCTACTTGCTTGGACATGCGCGGCCGCCAGTCTGCTGGACACTACCACACATCTGCGTCGTACTACGTACTGCTGATACGGTTGCATGACTGCGTGCGTGGACAGCTAAATCTATCGGATGTACGTACGTACGTACATCTGTGTACATCGCGTATGTGCTGCTGCGGTTAGATGTTGATGTACGTACTGATTGCTTGAAAGCGCGGAGCGCGACCGCGGCGCACTACGTTTCCTGCTATGCTGCTGCATGTCAAACTACTCATCATGCGTGCTGCATTGCCTCGTACGTGCTCCGCCGCGTGCGTGTCTATCTGTCATCTGCATGTCATACGTTCGCTTGGCTGCTGCTGGGTACGTAGTAGTTCCGTTAGTGCGTTCATGTTTCCAGCAGCTTATTATTATTACTAGTGCAGCTGTCGCCTATCTATCTACGCCGGCGCCCGCGGTCAGCAAGTGCGTGCGGCCTCATCAATGAATAACACGCAAAGCGGTCGCCTCATCAGCATAGCATGACACCTCGCTCTACATATTACCGTACCATGCATGGTGGTCTGGAGCGCACTACCTACTGCGCGCACTGTAACGGCTGCTACTCGCCTTACGTACCCATACGTACCTCGCAGGGTTCTCTTCCATCTCCTTCCGTTCCGGCTGGGCCATCGATGGCCTGTTCGACATCGGCGCGCGGAGCGGCTCGTTTCAGCAGTTCTCCTGCCCGCCGGACACGGTGATCACCGGCTTCGCAGCGGGCGTGTATGCATTCGATTTTGTTGGTGACAGCTGGATCGCGAACCTCCAGTTCCAGTGCCAGAGTAAGCCGGCGTTCGTATGTGCGTGCGTGTGTGTGTACATCACCAACATAGAGATGAGCCCACTGCAAGAAATACTACTACGTGCACAAAATAAACTGCAAAGAAAGCATGCATGTATATATGCCTCATCCCGAATCTCCAAAAATTGTCATGCACGTTAGTTGTTGCCTTGTTTGGCTCTGACCGCTTTTCCCTGCGTGCGTGCTAGCTGCGTGCGTGCTTCGCTTCCGGACGAGGTACGTAGGGATATGCAGTATATATCAATAATAATGCTTAGTACAAGCAGCTAGTATTGTATCATGGTCCTTATCAGAAAAGGACCGGCCATCCAGTGATGCCAGATCAGTGCAACTATCACGATATATATACATGTCCAGGATCGATCAGCAGGACACTATAGCTGCTGGTGTAGCTACATGTGCAGCTACCCATGCATCAGCCGTGCACAGTCAGCAGAAGGCGGCATACATGTACATCGGCGCATGTATGCATGCCCCCATTCCCGCCTGATGCCGTATGTGCGTGCACGCAGACCCATTCGCAAGCGTGTCCAAGCTGCGTGCCGTACGCGCCGTGAGCTCGCTCAAGGGAGCATCGGGCCTGTCGTGCAAGGCGTACACGGCTACCAGCAATGACTCCTGGTTCTCCATCGCTACGTCCAAGGGTGTGGATCTGAACGAATTGCTGCGGGCCAACCCCGGGGTCACGAGGGCCATCACCGAGGGGACGACCGTCTTCCTGCCGCCCTGCAACAATGGAGGTACGTACGCACGTGGGTCGTTGCCGACGGATAAAGAGCCATATATACGCCGATATATAGCTAGCCATCAACAAATAAACTGTATGTGGGTACGTACACGGCGGTGCGTGCCGTGTACATACGTACCCACATACAGAGACACATACCAGCGCGCGTGCACACAACCGCGCAAACGAACGAAAAGTACAACAGCCCCTATCGATCGAACGATCCCATCCTGCCCGGCCTGCCTTCCGACCTTTCCTGCCTGCTGTTGCTTGGCCCTGCTGTCCGTGTGCGTGTATGTTGCACGCAGCCGTCCTCACCCAGGACATGGTGAAGAGTAACGGCGGCCGCCGCCTTGCCCTCGAGCAGCAGTAGTTCGACTTCGTCGTCGGTCCTCCTTCGTTCGATGGGGCGCTGCCGGTCAAGTGTGATGCCGCCCTGGTAGCGTGCAAACAAGCAGCAGAACCCTGCATGCCGCACGCATGGTGCGTGACAGACAATGAGCGAGGTTTAACATGATTCGGACGTCGATTTATGAAGGGAGAAGGTGTGCCATGAGCAGCTGGCAACCTTAACGGTTATGGGAGCAGGAGGGGTGGGGTGTCGGGTTGCCCCGATCCCATGCCTCTCCCGCTACGATTATACGAACTTGGAATTGGATCTTAATTGGCGATCGACCTCCGCACGCGCGCGCGAAGCGTAATGCATGCCTGCCGGACGACAGCGCGTCTTTTTTCCGCGAGCGCCCCTTTTTGGTGTCATGTGGCTACGGTCACGTTCGTAAGTCGTTTGGCCGTGGAACCCATCCAGAGGTTTCCGCTATGCTCCCGCCCCCAATCAATGGGAAAATAGGGACCACTTGGGCAACTGTGTTTGTATCGGCTGGCCGGCTTTTCGTTCCAGGCAGCAACGGGCGCTTGGATTTGCTTGCTCCCGCTTTTTGGCTGCTGGTTGTGGATAGGGGGTGTGTCCCGGGCTTGCTTTGTGGTGACAGTGGAGGGACCGGACAGGAGCTTGGCTGGGTGGCTTGGGCGGCTGGTGGATACAGCCCCTACGTAGTCACTGTCAAGGCACTGTAAAGATCTACGGATGCATGCCCCATGAGCCGTTTTAGTCGCTAGCGAGCATCTGGGAGATGCGAACTGCACTCGTCTCGTGTGCTTCGGCGAATGCCTCGTGTGTAGTCGAGACCATGTTGAAACAGCCCGTGTCGCCCCGTGTCAAACACGAGCCGTGTTGAAACGGTGTCAAAATTTCCCTCGTTTATTACACGGGGTTGCCATTTATACACGATTACGGCCTTCAAGATTACGGACGGAGCCCATCCAGAGATTTCCGCTCCCGCCCCCAATCAATGGGAAAGCAGGGTATGCATGCCTGTTCCCTGTATGTGTGGCGTTTGTGCTAGGACCTTCCCTGGCTTTGTAGCTAGCCGCTCAGGTAGTAACAGGTTCAGCCTCGCTTGTCTAGGGTCGGCGTTAGTTCCCGAACTTGTGCGCTTCGCTCGTTTCAGTAGAGCCTCCCTCGCCAGCTTTGCTACCTGCGTTCGGGGGGGGGGATTGAAGGGAGTCAGCGCACCCAGTGTCTCGGGCGTCGTCCTGCCATCAGCTGCACATGAAAGCTGTCGTGGGCCAACAGTGGTAGGTGTCGTGACAATTCTGGTTACAACTGCCGGAGGTTATGGTTAGGACAGTAGTTGCAACTTGGGCTGTGACAGTTAGCCTCTCGGAGGGCTCTTGGTGTCGTACTGCTCGTCCGAGCGATCGAGCTGCTACCTAGGCAGGTGCGAGTGCTTCCCGCAGCGCAAGGCTTGTAATTACATACTAGTCAGAGTTCCGCGGCGGCTGCACGTCTGCGGTGTACGGCACGCAGCTAGGACGGACACGCTTGCGAATGGGTCTGCGTGCACGCACATACGGCAGCAGGCGGGATCGGGGGCATGCGATCACCTACTGTTCGTTCCCACACCCATCAGTCACCCAGCCCTCGAGGAAAGCCCGGATCGAACCGGCGATCTCACGGCCACAAATTGTGTGCCCTACCTCTCAGGCACTTCCTAGGAGCAAATTTTTCAGTAACGACGGAGCAGCACACATCCGCCATGTCCTTACGATTATGCAAGCAGGCAGGCAGGCAGCAATGGCGCGAAATGAGCTGCTGCGTGTGGTATCCCATCTTCCCATGGATGAGACATACGGGGCTTCCCTGACACCTGCCCATGGCGGGGCCTTCTCTATTTGGGGAGATACAACACTGCGCAACCCGTAAATAAAATCAGTTTCCATCCCACGCTATCCGCACGCGCGACACGCTCGCTCGTGAATATAGTAATAATAAACGATGTTGTTGTATATATGTAGGTATGTATGTGTGTATGTACCGCGCGCGCGTTAATGTTCGTTGTCGTAATAGTATCGAGCCGATTCGTATGCTCAACTAACGAAGAAGCGCATAGTCAGCGCGTGTCAGCGCGCATGTCCACTGCGCGCGCGCGTGTGAACAGAAGTAAACGTGCTTTGGGGTTGAGCTTGAAAGGGCTCGCTGCTGGAACGGCATGGATACTGCGCGCGCGCGCCACTGCATGGATATCTGCACGGTACCACGGCGGGTTGGCCAGCTCGCTGCAGTGCGTGCTTCGTTGGCATGCGATAAGTTGCCATGTCGGGCGCCAGTCCTTCCGCTACTGATGTATGTCTCTTCTGGGGGCATGTTGGACTCGTTGCTGCCTGCTGTCGCTGGCCTGCCGCTTGCCGCCATTTTGACCTAGAGCTAGCAGGCAGCATGGCAGGAGCAGGGGCCTTGCTCCCGTGCTTTTGCACGCGAAGGCCAACGTACCTTGCATAGCATGGGTTGCGGGCCCATCGTAATGCATACATACGCTTTAAAAGAAGAAAGTTGGGAGCCCTTTTCCAAGCAGGTCCTTTGCGTCGGGCCGTGCAAATCGGAAGCTGTCAGACCCGAGAAATTCACAGTTTCGGCCTTGATACGGTTGCGAACGAATCTATCCCTGTCAGCTCGAAACGAAGTAAACCCGAAGTGTATGCATAAACGACCACCATTACTGGTAGTTGTGAGCCACATAGAACAAGTGGACATCAGCCCTGGCCTGACTTGCCGAACCCACGCCTGCACCGCTCCTGCATAGGCACGCGGTACATATCATATAGCGCTCTAGTCTTCGGTCTTGGAGGGATGTCAACTTTGCCTACTCTTTTCTTAGTATTTTAAATTTAGCCCCGGTCCATTTCGCCTTGGTGGGACAGCAGCTGGCTTCTCGGGTTCTGTGCCCAACGGTCTTCAACCAGCACCGTACGGTTACTGCCTTCCCAGTACAGTCTAGTTCGTGCTTCGCAAAGCTGATCCGAATTATTTGCTAAGTTTCCGCTTCCATGTTTAACACATCGTCGAATGGACCATTGGTTATCGAGTATCGCCGCTCCAACTCCAGTCCTTGTTTAATCTTATACCATCCTTGTGCATAGTTTGTAGTTAATACGAATGCAGTCCTTTCTTCTGTATATCGTGTATGCTGGGGCCATTGTAGTTACGCTCGTTGCAGCGCAGTCCTCCGCGCTTTCCGAGGCGGACGTCTATAGTGACCGGCAGCTCTTTGATGCGATATGTGCACATAAGGACATTATATGGGTCAGAGCTGATTTAGATCTGCGCGAGGAAAATTGGCCTGCGGACTGCGAGGCGCCAGTTGTTCTCAAACACAACATGACCATCTCAGGGCCTTTGGACCAGCCCCTCAACTACACAGTTTCGTTTAACTTTATGGTGAGGCGCGAAACTATGCGCAAAAGTCTATTCGCGGTTACGGCGCTGCGCGTGCCGCGAGGGGTTGTGACTGCTCACGTCCGTGGCTTACACATTTGTGTACGCTTTTGTTGCCACAGGCACGGAAGGTGCGCGCGCCGGGAAAACCCTTCCTCGGAGCTGGGGAACGGCGGATGGCTGGGCCAGCTGGCCTGACACGTGCCAGTCGGTGGACTGATCGTCCTCAAATGATTCATAGAGGGCAGTAGAAAACACCCTCCATGTTCGCTGCTGGGAGCACCTTTCGTGACTTTGGTTGGTTGGTTTGGGATGTACGGCCGACCGGCCGGCCGACCGAGCCGGTGGAGGCGATACACGAGACGAGATGCGGCCCACTTTTCAACCAGGAGCCCATCCCTGCCGGGCCAAACGCACACACGCACACGCGCCATCACCTCCGGGATTCGGGAGCGTTACCTTGTCGGAAACGGCCAGTGTCGCACCCGCTGGGTTGCGCACGCAGGCACGGGCGCACTCGCGCGCGCGGAGCCGATCCGTTATGGCGGCGACCTGCTCGCTCGCTTTGCATGAAACCAAACTTACATCGAGCCCCGTCAGGAGCCAGTCTTACCACACACCTACCTCATCCCGGCAGACATGGCTGCCGTCCCCCACGCGGGTAGTCCGGCCATACACACGCACACACACGCACACACACGCACGCACACGCACGCACGCGCACACGCGCGCGGCCAAAAGCCTCGCACCACCCCTTCCCAACTCGAACCCACGCGTTCATGCCCCCCTGTCGCGGCGCGTTCATGTCCACGGTTCGCGGCGGCATTGCCACGCCGCTGCGATCAGGGCCCAGCCAGTCAGCGGCAGCTCGCTCTCCGGTCGGGTCCTCTGTCCCTCTTCCTGGCCTTACCCCCTTCTTATCGCCGTTCCCTGGCGCTGCCGTACAGATAGTCATTCCGCCGTACGGCGAGGTACGGCTTCGGCATTTTACGGCTCGCAACACGCGCAAGGGTGGCGGCGGCGAGATCGACTTTATCGCCTACAGCCCGAAGGGCATCCTGTGGACCGACGACCTGAATAAGAACCAGGTGAGCGTGTAACTGCTAACTGTTAACTGCTAACTGCTAACTGCTAACTGCTAACTGTAACTGTTTTAGAGAGAGAGAGAGATTGTTACAGTTGTACGGTATGGCCCCATTCTCCTCTGGGCACCATCCGCACCACAGAACCTTCCAGACGATCCTCATTGGACAACTGGGATAGCTCTGCCTTCTAGGGCGGACCTCATCCATTCACCCAATCTACCACCGAGACAGAGGGTTCAGCGATCGCCACCACTCAAACGTGTGAATCCTGGCCAATCAACTCGGCCACTAACTCCACTCATAGCAGCTAGCCATAATCTCACACCCAGCGGTAGCCGGGGGTCTCCACAGGGATCGAACCTGTGACCTCGAATGTCCTAAGACCATGAGGTGTCACTAGACCAGAGTGTAACTGTTGACAACAAAGATGGCGATCAACAGCGGGTTTGTCTGTGTCTGTGTGTGTTTGGAGAGGGGGGGGCGTGGGGTGGGATGTGTGTGCAGGTGGGGCCGGGCGGGACGAGAGGGGACGAGAAGGGCGCGGTAAACCCAGCGCCCCCGACTGCCTCCCCGCCCTTCTTCACTGCTGGTGCCCTGGTTCTGGGTCCGTTCGCTAACGCCGTCTCCTTCTCCGCTGCGAAATTCTCTTTATACCCTCCCTGGAATGGTTCGCATATGAGAGAGCGAGCTTGGGAGCTTTGATGCTTCTGATGACCCAGGGCTCAGATTCTGACGACGACGACGACGACGACGACTCTCGTTCATTCCGCCCCTGCCCTCCCTCCCTTCCTCTGCCTGCCCTCCCTGCCCTCGCTCCCTCTCCCTCTCCCTGTCCTCTCCCCCTCCAGATCATCTGCCTCCACACCAACCCCAGCAACCTGGCGGCGCTGCCGCTGCCCGTCAACTTCCCCCAGTTTGCCAACAAGAGCCAGATCGTCAGCCTGTGGGACAGCTACTGCACGCCCCGCCAGTGCTGGCAGGTACGTTCCACGCGCGTGAGGACTGCGCGCGCAAGGACAGCCGCTGCTGCGGGGGGAGATGCAGGACAGGAGGGGCGGGGGGATGGGGGCAAGTCCTCAGCGCCGCCCGTGTTCTGGTGTTTGTTGTATGGTTTGCACTGCATGATTCGATCACCGCGAGTCACCCTCGGACCTATCAGCGGGCCACGTGGCGTCAGGCTGTCCTGCACTCCTCCCTCCCCAGCCAACCAGCCAGCCAGCCAAAACCTCAACCCCACCGTCTGCGCCTGGCGCAGCAGCTGCTGCCCCACCTTGATCTCGACCCCCAATGACTTCATGGCCCTACACAGCCCTACACACGAAACATGGGTGCCCTCCCCTCCCCTCCCCGCCCCCTCACCGTTTACGGGCTCCGGCCTACACGTAGATAGCTCCTCCAGACCCACGTCCACACGCCTCCCGGCCGCCTCTCAGTCGCCCGGTTCGCCCGGCTCCGGCTAGCCACCGCTTCCTGCAACCCCCCCTCCCCAACCCCCTTAGGCCTTTCGTTGTATCGCCACTCTGCCTGGGCCCTCTCATTTGGAACCTCCCGGCCCCGGCCGTTTTCTTTTACCCCGTCCCCTCGCGGCCCCCCCCATCCTCCCCCCTCCTCCCTCCCAGGAAGTCCTCCACTACGATCAGTTCTTCACGGACGTTAATGTGGGCTCCGACACCCCCACGGGCGGCTACGTGATGGCCAAGAGCAACTCCTCCAAGACCTGCGATGAGTTCGTGACGAGCGAGTGCATCCGGGAGCAGGGCGGCGAGGCGTGCATGCAGCAGGTCATTGCAGCCTTCCTCCTGGCGAGCAGCCGGAGCAGCAGCCGCAGCAGCGGGAGCAGCAGATCGGTGGGTGTGAAACTTAGGGACCGAGGGGGTGGGGGGCGGGGTGGGTGGGTGGGTCGGGGTATAACAGCAGTCCCCAGCGGGTCGGTTTGTGGGTGGGTGGGTGGGTGGCATAAGCGGCGAGCTGGGGCAGGCTGACGCTATGGGGCGACGGGAGGGAGGGAGGGAGGGAGGGAGGGAGGGAGGGAGGGAGGGAGGGAGGGGCGACGGTGGTCTGCGTCCGTGGCAAGACCGCCGTCCTGTCCTGTGCTGTCCTGTCTTGTCCGGCAGAGACGCCTCCCTTCCGAATCGGATGTACGGTACATGCGGGATGCCGCCAATTGCGGGGGTGGTGACCGCACACAGCTATCACCCATGCAGCGCTTTGCGGGGCTAAGCACGGGGCCTGTCTGCCTGCCGGCCTGCCTGCCTAGGTTTGTTTGTTTGTTATGCGCCCCCTTGTTTGTTCGTTTGTCTGCCCCCAACATCCTGTGCCTGCCTGCCTGCCTGCCTGCCTGCCTGCCTGCCTGCCCGCCTTCCCACAGCGGCCGCTGGTGATCGCGCTGCCGGCGGCGCTGGGGGGTAAGTAACTGAGTATGCGTGCGTGGGCGGGGCTGGGGTGTAGGGTGGGTGTGCCGCCTGGTGGCAGCGAAGGGAAGTGGGGGGAGGGGTGGTCTCCACACCCAAATTGGCTCAGCCGCCGCGCGAAGCTTCAAGAGGTGTACAGAGGTACCCTCTCTTGCGGGAGGAGCGCACCCGCCGCACCTGCCGCCAAATCTAAGCGGCGACTTGCGGCGCGTCGCCACCCGCTGACTCTTCCCCCCCTTCTTCTGTTACTTTACCGTTTATGGGCTCCGGCTTATATGTGGACAACCCCCGACCTGTGCCCATCAATCACTGCTACCGCGCATCGTCGCCTCTGCATCTCTGCCGCCCTCTCACTCTCACTCTCACTCTCTCTCCCCCCAGGTGCCGCCCTCCTGGCGCTCATTGCGTCCATCGCTTTCTTCCTGACGCGCCGCCGCCGCCGGCAGCGCGAGGAGGCGGCCGCCGCCGCAGCCGCTACCACCGCCGCCGCTGCAGCGGCGGCGGCGGCGGCGAAGCTGTTCGACGGCGACCTGGAATCCGGCGCAGCCGACCGCGGCGGCGGCGGCGCCGGGGTCAGCGTCGCCGTTGCGGCGGCGGTAGCGGCGGGCCCGGGGGCGGCTCTCTGCGGTGGGGCGATGCAGCGGGGCAGCAAGGACGAAGACAGCGGCAGCAGCGGCAGCAAGGATACCGCCAGGTGGGGTCGGGTGGCAGGCACTGCCTGGCCTGTCCTGTTGGGAAGTGTGGGAGGGGGGGGAGGAGGAAGTGCAGGGAGCGGGAAGGAGGTGAGGAGGTGTGGGGAGCGGGGAGGAGGTGTGGGGTGAAAGGGGCTATAGCGATGTTTGGGTCCGTGACGAGGGGGCGGGCCGAGCAGACGGGTTACCCTAGCAACCATACCCACCAGCCAGCACGCGTTGCCCCCCGCAACCCCCACCTGAGCTCACTTGAACTTGGAACCAATAGCCGGTTGCCCCCTGGCTTCTAGTTGGCTGGCTGCTCGGTGCAAAATTCGCCCATTCACCCATGCCACCACCACCACCACCCCACCACTACCACCATCACCGCACCTCAGACTAATGTTGCTTCCTGGGGCTAATGTTTTTTTCTCATCCCCACTGCGCTCTACCCCACCCTACGCCCACCCGCAGCGGCAGCAGCAGCAGTGGCGAGCAGGGCGTCGCCACCCGGGCGCCGTCCCGCCAGCAGCAGCAGCAGCAGCAGCAGCCGGTGGGGGAGCTGGATGGTGCGGGCAGCCTGCAGGACAGTTTCAGGTGAGAGAGGGGTGGGGCGGGCCGCTTGCTGCAGTTCCTTTGGGGTCCATTCCCCTCCTTCGAATGCACATTCAATTCCAGCCGCACCGATTTAGATCCTGTGCCGGCTCTGCTCGCGACCTGTCCGCTCTGTCATCGAAAAGATGTGCGAGCTCGACTCTTGCTCTGTCCTTGCTGTGCCCTGCGCCGCCCTGTCCCGCCCCGCCCCCGGCCCCCGGCCCTGCAGGTACGAAACGTACGACGATATGGGTCGGTGTCTTTCGGGTCGCCGCGGCCCCCACTCGGGCTCCCTCCGGACGGGTGCCAGCTCGGGGGCCGCCCTGGTGGAGGGCACCATGCAGGACGGATCCGTGTGTACCGTCGCCGTGGGTGAGTGCTGGTTTCGGAGCTGGGGAGGGACGAGGGAGGGAACTAAGAAACACGAAGGAAGGGAGGGAGGGAAGGAAGGAGACGGGAATGGGGGGAGGGAAGGAGAGTATGTCAAGAGGAGTCAAGAAAAGGGGGGTTAGGGAAGCTGAAACGTACGACGATCCGGTGTGTAGGGTGTCGTAGGGTGTGGGGCTGACAGGCGGATAGGTGGTGTGAACACTCTGTGCCACTGCATCAATCAATCAATGGGATATACAGAGGGCTGCGAGATAAGTGGCGGAAGGCGGCAGGGGGGCGTGCGGGAGGCGGAGGAGGGGGGAGGGGTGGGGCGTGGGGCTCCCCTCGCCCCTTCCAGCCCCACGGTCACTAGTAAGCCCCCCAACCTCGCCTGCACCCCCACCACCGCCCCCACTACCGCCACCGTCATCAGGTGTGTCGTCCTGTCCTCTGTTATGACGGATCCCGAACAACCCTCCGCACCATCCCCTTTCATACGTAAAACCCCCAACACCTCTCCCAACCCCTACCTCCGCTCCCCCCCCCTTCCCCCCCTCCCCCATTCCCCAGGACACCCGCTGGGCCAGGGCAGCTACGGCGTCGTATTCAAAGGTGCGGTGCGGAGGGATGAGAACATGAGATGCAGAGGAATGAGATGAGGACGGTCGGCTCCTTTGACTGTACCTCACCTCACCTCACCTCACCCCGTGTCGTGTCGTGTCGTGGGCCGCCACTCACACCCACCCACCCACCCACCCATCCATCCATCCATCCATCCATCCATCCTCTCCATCAGCTCTGCACACAATGACTTGGCCCGACCCGACCCGACCCGACCCGACCCAATCTGGGCATTACGGCCCCGAATGCGGTTCACGGATGCGCCCCCCTCCCTCCCCCGCAGGCGTGTGGCGGGACAGGTCGGTGGCGGTGAAGCTCATTTTGTGTGACCCCAGGTGCAGCGAACAGGTGCGCGGAGGAGGAGGAGGAGGAAGGAGGGGGGAGGGGGGAGGGGGGCGCCTAGTAGGGGGTTGGGTGGGTGGGTGGGTGGGCCGCCTAGTAGGGGGCTATGGGCGGTGAGAAGAGCCCAGGACACTGGGTGTTGGGTGTTGGACGTTGGGTGTTGGTTGTTGGACGCTGGTGGTACTCACCGCGCACCGCTCGGAGCCTTTGCGGGGCACTGGACTGGCCGGCGCTCGGGAGTGGGGACCCAGCCCCCCAGCGCCCTGCGCTCAGATCGTCAGATGGCATTCGTCCGTTGACCCTCTCATTCCATACTCCCCGCCCCCACCCGCACCCGCACCCCCACCCCACCCCAACGGCGGCCGCGACTCAGGTGGCTACGGAGGTGCGGCTGATGACCTCTGAGAGCTGCCGCCACCCCAACCTGCTGAGGGCCTACGCATACATGACACGACCCCGCGTCATCAACCGACAACAGCCGGTGGGGTGTGTGGGTGTTTTGGTGCGTGGGCGGGGGTGTTGCAAAAGAAGATACCGCAGCGAAGGGACAAAGACGGCGTTTGCGGCGGGGGGGGGCGGGGGGAACGTAGTTACCTAAACTCTTCATCTCAACAGTCAGTCAATCAAGCTGCCGTAAAACGCTTTAACCGCATGAATCCCCCCCGGCTCCGGCCTATACGTGGATAACAGGGTGGCTATCTTATTTTGCTGAGTATTTACGGCCGGAGATACTCCTGGCTCAAAAGCGCTGAGAGTATCTGTCAGGATCTGTCTAGGAGGGGATTTTCCCGGCTAAACACGGCCCCAGGAGATATCATGCCCACCTGCGAGGCCGGATTATCTAAACCTTCAGCTTTCTGCACGGCAAAAGTATCTTCAGATTTCCAAAATTTTCCCCCGAATATATATTAATATCTTAAGATAGCCACCCTGGTGGATAACCCCTTCCTAACCCCCGGTCTCCGCACTCCGCCGGCTCTCCTCCCCTTCCGCCCTTTGGTCCCTCCGGGTCCCTCCCCAGGCGGCTCAGGCTCTGCAGTCCACCATCCGCGGCCTCACCCACTCCTCAGCACGCAGAGCTGACGCGCTGGCAGTGGTGGGGGGAGCGGCGCCGGACAGCGGAAACGGGACGTGAGTTTGCCGATGGCGGGTCGAGGAGGGGGTGTGTCGAGGAGGGGGGGCGGGTCGAGAGTGTGTGTGTGTGGGGGGGGGGGTGGACCGCAACGAACGCGAGCAGCGGCAGCGAAGGCGACGGAGGCGGGGCTCTGTCTTTCGGTTCCCTGCACCTTTTGTTGCCGCTCGTTACGGCCGGCCCAGCTGCGATTGCTCTGCTTGGGTGCTTGGGTGCGGGCCACGGGCCCCCAGCGCCCAGGCGAGCTCGCAGCGCTTGTCTGGGGAGCGGGGGGTTGCGGGGAAAGGGGGAAAGGGGGGAGAAGAGGCGCTGAGTGCCGCGGGAGGCGGCGGGACGGGTTGCCTTCCTCCTAGGGTTGGCCGGCATACTATACTAGAAAAGAGTATTAGTATAGTATAGTACTATTATAGTACTATTTCCTAGTTGGAGGCCGAAAAATGACACTATTTACGACAGCCGTACAGAGTATTATAGTATACTATAATATAGTACTATGTAGTACTATCGGGACCCCGGAATAGTACGTTTTACTATATGTGGCAACCGGCAGGTCGGCCGCCGCCGTCTTATACTTAGAATTCAAAGTGTGTAACGACAGACAGCACATCGATTGTGCACCCTTTTAGTTGTTGAAATGCCTCCGAGGGCAGACCCAGCGAAAAGGGGCCTGCAACCTGGTCCTGATGTGCCAGCTGAAGTCGCTGCTGCGCGTAGGAAGCAATATGATAAGCTGAAAAGCCAAAAGGCGAACGCAAAGACCGGTAGCCTGTGGGAGAATTTTACAGTAGAGTGGGTTGACGGCGAGGTCAAGCTGATCTGCATCTTCTGCGACGTCGTCTTCAGCGCCTCGAACCCCTCGTATACGAACAATCATCACGTGGTATCGGGCGCTTGCAAGTCATATGCGCAGCTGAAGCAGGTGCAGCAGCTCAGCCAGCAGCCGAGCGCGACAGGGTCAGCTGCCGGACCGAGCACCACGACCGGCAGTGAGGCGGTCCAGCAGACGGTGACGAAGCGGCGCCGTGCGGCGGACGGCCAGACGGTCCTCCCCGTCATCCTGGACGGGGGACTCCCGAGGGCGTCCGACTCTAAACGGGCCTTAAGGTACCCCAGAGGGCTCCCTTTCAGAAAGTAAAATTATATTTAGGAAGCATTAACAAAGAGGATTCCAATGGTGTTACTTTTAGCCAAAACGGGTGGGTGTACGGGTCCCCTACCCAAGAGACTCCCATGGGCGTCCGACTCTTAAGGGGCTGTAAGGTGCCCCAGACCGCTCCCTTTCAGGAAGTAAAATTATATTTAGGAAGTTTTAATAAAGAGGATTCCAATGGTGTTATTTTGAGCCAAAACGGGTGGGTGTACGGGACCCCTACCCAAGAGAATGTTCCCCAGAGTAAATAGTAATCTAGTACTATTTACTAAATATAGTACTATGTAGTACTACATATTACTATACGTCCTCGGGAAAATAGTATTTTTGCCAACCCTACTTCCTCCCCTAGGCTCCGGCCTACACTTGGATACACCCCCCCCCCCCCCACACACACACACACACACACCAACACCACGCACCCATAACCTCTCCATTTATCCTGGTCTGTCAACCCCCCTCAGGGCCAGCAACGGCCCGGCTTCGGAGCAGGCAGAAACCTGGATCGTATCAGAGGTACGGGTGGAAGGGGAGCGTGTGGTGTGAGGAAGCGGTGGGAAGGACAGGGAAGGCGCGGGGCCATGATACGAGATGACACCGGATAAGGGGTGGGGTGGGATGGGGTGGGGTGAAGGGTGTGTTTGTGTGTGTGTTTGTGTGTGTGTTTGTGTTTGTGTTTATGCCTTGTGGTTGGTTTCCGTTTCGCGTATGAACAATGGGTGGGTGGGTGGGGGTTGTTTGGGCTCGGGGCTCGGAGGAGGGTGGTCTGGATGCCCGGGTTGCAATGCCCTTAGGGTTTACAGCTGCGCCGCCGCAATCACCGCAATCGTTTGTACTTGACGAGCGGCACCCCCCGGCAGTGCAGTGCAGTGCAGTGCGCGCTGATCCCGGCCTGAGCCCTCACTGTGCAGCAGGCTGCCTGTGACGTCTTTGCGCACGTCATAGCAACCATCCCCCTCCCCTGTTCCCCGCCCTCCCTTCCTCCCGCCCTCGTTCTTTATTACCGGCCCCAACCTATCTCTGTATATATGTGGGTCTACCTGTGTGTTTTTCCTATCTATCTATCTATCTGTCTATCTTTCTATCTATCTATCTGTCTATCTATCTATCTATCTATCTATCTATCTATCTATCTATCTAACTCGCCCCCGCCGGAGACAGCTCTCTGCCATTGACGCTTCTCTCCTCACCCTTTCCCCGCCTCTCCCTCCCCTCCCCCGCATCCCCCGCTTACGGGCCCCCGGGCTATACGTGGATACCCCTCCCCCCCCCGCTGCACCCCCCTCAGTTCTGCGACCTGGGTGCGCTGGCCCCCCACGTGCACGCCGCCAAGCGCTTCCTCTTCCCGCCCGACACCACCACCACCACCACCACCGCCGGCACCGGGACCGGGCCCGTGTCCTCCTCTGAGCCTCCTCTGCCCCGGCGACCCCGCCTGGGCCTCATCCTGAGCTGTCTGAGGGATATCGCAGCGGGGATGGCGCACCTGCACTCACTCAACATCGTGCATGGGGGTGGGTGGGTGGTGGGTGGGGGGGTGGGGTTGAGGGGAGGTTGAGGGGGAGGGTCGGGGTAAGAAAGAGCGCATCCCCGGAGCAGGAACCGAGACGGGGGTGGGATGGAGGGTGGGGAGGGAGAGGTGGGTTGGGGGCTGTGGACCAGTCCGAAGGGGCAAGCGGGCGGGTGATGAGCTCATCAGGGGTGAGGTGGGAGGGGGAGGGGGAGGGGGAGGGGGAGAGGGGGGGCACCGGCGCGAGCGCTGCCCGGGCGCAAGGGGCCCGTCCGGCGGCACGGAGCTGGGAACGGAGTGACGGGAGGATGAGCTTTTTGCACCTGCAAAACCCTTTCTCCTACCCCGCATCTCCCTCTCTCAATCTACCGTATCTCTCTATCACTCTCACGCACTTCCCAACCCCCCCCCCTCGTCTCCCTCCCTCCCTCCCTCCGCAGACCTCAAGTTGGGTAATGTGCTGCTCACCTGCCCCTCAACCGCCGCTGCGGACGGAGGGTCGGGCGCCGCCGATGAGGCGACAAACGGCCTGGTGGGTCCGGTAGGAGGGGGGCGGGTGGGTCGGGGAGGAGAGGGGTGGCAGAGGAGCGGTGCGGATTGGGGCGGGGTCGGCAGGGTCGGCAGCTGGGGCGGGGTCGGCGGATGGTTACGGATGGGGCGGAGGCTTGGGGCGGGTGGGGGTTTGAGTGGGGTGCGGGTGAGGAGCTGGGGCTGTGTATTTGGGGGTGTGACACCTCGTGGCTCCTCATGTGCGCCTGGGTACCGCCTTTCCCTTCCCTCCCCGGGCGTAACCCCCCGCCCGCCACCACCCCCGCCACAGACGAGACGGCCTACTTTCGTTACTTTTACCGTTCACGGGCTCCGGCCTATACGTGGATATTCCCCTTTTTCATTTGCCCCCCCCCCCCTTTTCATTTGGATGTCCCCTTGCGTCTGCTGCCCCTCATTCCCACGTCCCTGCCCCCTGCCCCTGCGCACCTCCCCTTGCCCCTGCCCCTGCCTCCCCCTCCCTCCCCCTGACCCCCCCTGCCCCTGCCTCCTCAGGTCCTGCCTGCAGCTGGCAGTGAGTCCAGTGCCGCACCGCCCCCCAGCTCCTGCTCGGGATTGTTGGCGCAGCTGCCAACAGACCTGATTGCAAAGGTGGGTGGGTGGGCGGGGGAGGGGCGGGGAGGGGCGGGGGAGGGGCGGGGAGGGGCGGGGAGGGGCCTCGTGTGGGCGGACGTTGGTGAATGGCAGTGTGGGGATTGGAGAGCATTTGCGGCTTTGTGAGTGCGGTAGCGGGGGGAGAGGGAGGGGGAGGGGGAGGGGGAGGGGCTGTGGTGAGGAGCAGGAGGAGGGGGGCAGCGGGCTTTCCCTACCAGGTGGCGTGGGTAGCTGTCCCCCAACCCAGGAGGGGACAGCCGTCCCACCTCTGCCCCAACCACCCCTCCGCACTCCTCATGTCTGCCTGCCTGTCTGTCTGCCTGCCTGTCTTCTTGTTGGCTGGCTGGCTCTCGCCCAAAGTGACTAAACGCGCGATCCTCCCCCTCTTCCCCCTCCCCCCCCGCCACCTCCCGTGTGCCGTGCCCCTCCCTCCCGCGCCTGCTCGCCCCGCCCGCCCCCCGGCTCATTCCCCCTCTGTCGTCGGTTGCTGGTCGTCGGTCCACCTGTGGCGGTGCCCCGCTGGCGGTCGCCCCTATTCGCTGCGGTATCTTCGTTTTTACCACCCCCAACCCCGAACTCCACCGCCTTCACCATCCGGATGGACCTCTCGCCCTCGTCCGCCGCCGCCGCCGCCGCCGTGACGACCACGACGCGACGACCACCACCTCCCCGTCTGGCCGCCGCCGCCGCCGCGTCTTCGCCGTCTGCCGTCACCGCCCACCGCCCACCGACGCTGACGCCGACGCCGACGTCTGTTACCTGTTACCTTCACGGCTCCCCTGGCGGCCGGCGCTGCTCCTTGCCGGGGGATTCACCTCGCCTCGGCTCGCCGCATTCCATTCCATTCCATTCCATTCCACTGCCCTCCGCTCCTCTCCGCTCCGGACTGCTTCATTCCCACTCGCCTCGTCGGGACCTGGACCTGCCCATGCTTCTGCTTCTGCCCCTGCTCTCAGGTCGCCGACTTCGGTCTCAGGTGAGCGCAACCTCCGCAACCCCCCCCCCCCCGTTATATAAAGGAGCATATCACTCCCTGACCCCCACCCCGCCCCCCCCCCCAAACCTTCAGCAGGCCCCCTGCAGGGCAGGGCAGGGCGCACTCTGACGACTTCTGCCTCGCCTGCACTTCGCCGCCCGCCAGATGGGCCTCACCCGCCCCCATCCCGTCCCCCGCGCCTGCTTGCCTTCCTCGCATCTCCCTCCTCCTCCTCCTCCTCTGTCCGCCTACGCCCGCCGCCCAGGTCCATTACCCCTTCTTCGCTCCTCCTCGCCACTCCCCTGCGAGCTCTTGCTTACTCCTCCTCCTGCTGCTGCACGTCCGCCGCTACTCCCCCTGCCCCCCCTGATCCCCTCCCCCCCCCGCTAACCCCGCCAACCCCCCCCCTTCCCCCTCCCCTCCCCGCAGTCGGTGGCTGAAGGAGGGTCAGACGCACCACTCCACAAAGACAGTGGGCACCGTCACACACATGCCGCCGGTGAGGCAGATAAGAGCGGGGGCCCAGCATGTCAACCGAGCAGTACGGCACGTGTTTTGCCGCCCAAAAGACCTGCGGTCTCCCCCGCCCCCTTCACCCTCTCGCATCCACCCCGTACCTCGTCTCCCGGCATACAAACACCCCCACCCCCACCCCCCCTCACACACCCGCACCCCGCCCTCTCCTCAGGAGCTCCTGCGCAGCGGCAAACTGACGCTCAGCGGTGACGTGTACAGGTGGGGTGGATTGGGGTGTGTGTAGATGTCGACCGCATATACGGTGGTGGTTGTGGTGGTGGGGTGTATGTGCGTGTGCATGTGTTTGTGGGGGAGGGGCGACTGGGTTGTTGGCGCGGCAGCCTCGCAGTTCCCTGGAGCCGTCAGTGGCTCCCTTACCCTGCTGGTTGCTTGCGGTCTCCTCCAGACACCACCACCCGCGTTGGCAGCCCAGTGCATTCATGAATCACAACCGCCACCACCACAACGGCATGGCACGCTCGCACCCTCACCCGGACATGTACCCACATCCACATCCACATCCACATCCACATTGGCACACCCCCCTCCCCCCAAATTGTTATTCTCGTTCACACGACCTACTCGTCAGCCGGCCCACTGAATGGGCCCCGTGCCCCCCCCCCCGCCCGCCTTGGCGCGCCTCTCCCCTCCCCCCCTGCGCCGCCTTGTCTCGCCCTTGTCCCCCGACATTCGTACGACCGTACGGCCGCAGCTTCGGCATCATTATGTGGGAGCTGCTGACCGGGTCCGTGCCGTACCGGGTGAGTTTGAGTCGGTTCGGGCCGGGTTGGGTCAGTTCCTTGTTCCTTGCCTTCCCCTCCTTCCCCACCCCCCCACCCCCGGGGAGCGCAGCCGCCGCATTCGCCATTCGGGCTGCTCGTTGCGCCCCTCGGGCCGCGACCGTGAACCATGGACACACCCGCCACCCTCACCTCCACCGCAGCCGTGTTGCTGTGGAACCACCGCACCTCACCGCACCTCACCTCGCCCGATACAGCGCCCCGCCCCTCCAACGAGCCCACCGGCAGTTCGGAGCCCATTTCCGTCTTTGGGTCGCTCTCCCTCGCCGCTCCGCCCGTTCCGGACATTAGCCCTGTTGGCCACTTAACGGGAGCTGAAATCCCTGTAGACATTGCCCCCTCGTCTCGTCTCTTCTCGCCGTGGCCCTCCAGGGCCTCATGTACGGCGAGGTGGTTGAGCGGGTGGTGGTCAGTCACCGGCGGCCCGAGTTCCCCGAACACACACCAGCCGAGTACAGGTGTGTGGGTGTGGGATACCACAGCTTGGGAGTGACCGGGCCGCATGAGCCTCGCCACCGTCGGGGGGTGGAGTGGGGGGCAGAGCAAAGGAAGGAGGGGCTACATCGGGCTGCGGTTTCGTCTTGACTTCGGGTCACCCCCCCCCCCCCCCCCCCCCCCCGACGAGACGGCCTTCTTCTGTTACTTTTACCGTTCACGGGCTCCGGCCTGTACGTGGATAACCCCCCACCCCCACCCCCACCTCCGCCTCCACCCCCCCCGTCAGGTCCCCGGCTGAGCAGTGTTGGGCCGCAGAGGCCGCCGCCCGCCCCACCTTCGCCGCCGTCCTCTCCCAACTGGAAGCCATGACGGCGGCGGCGGAGGCGCTGCAGAGCGAGAGCGATGCGCGCCTGGCGGAGATGGCGGCGGCGGCGGCGACGGCGCTAGCGGCGACGCCGCCGGCGTGTGCTGACGGCGCGGTCAGCGCCGCCGGCCCGTCGTCGTCGTCGTCGCCGCCGCCTGCGGCGGCGGCGGCTGTGGGCCGGTCCAGCGGAGAGCCGCATGCGCCGCGCACACCGACTGAGATGTCAAAGGCGCCGCCGCAGATGGAGGGGTGAACCGACCCCCCCCCCCGGGGGTGATGGAGCGGTGCGGTGCGGTGGTGGGGGATGAAGCCCCGCATCACAGGAGGTCGGGCGGGAGGGGGCGGCGGGCGGGTGGAGGGGGCGGGAGTGTCTTGTTGGGGTGATGTGATGTGAGGTGGAGCGGTCAGGTGGGGGTGGATAGGACGCGCCGGCGGGGGAGGGGGCGAGGGGGGAGGGAGGTCGGCGGGTGGTGAGGAGGACGGACCAAGTCGGACCGAGCCGGGCTGCGAAATTCCCGGGAGTACGGAAAAGCGGCTGCGGCTGCGGCTGCGGCCGCGGCGGTGCGGGGGCGTGGGGTTGATGCGGTCTTGTTGGGTTGATGTGGTGTGAAGAGCGCTCCGGGGGGGGATGGGCGGGGGTGTTGGGGACACTAGCGGGTCGACACGCGGGTCGGGAGAGGGTGGCCGGAGGCCTCGTGGGTTGGTGGTCGTTTGGGTTTCACCCGGCGTCAATGTGTACCCGGTGTACGATACTCCGAGTGACACCCAGGCCGGCGGGCGAGGCCGCGGGCGACGCGAGCGACCTACTCCCGGCGGGGCGGGCAATACACTGACAATGGTATGGTTGCAGTAACGGCGTTGGCAGTTGGTCGCAGTTGGCAGTTGATCGCAGTGGCAGTTGGTCACAGTTGGCAGTTGATCGCAGCGATCCGCTTTTTTGCTTGCTTCGATGGTTTCGGTTTTGGGTTTCGGGTTAAGGTTTCGGTTTTCATTTCGGTTGTGCGGTGGATGCATGTCTGCGCATGCATGCATGAATGCACACATGACCAGGACCAAAAACGTTATTACCGTCATCGTCATCGCACATGCTCACCAGCATATACACGCAGACAAGCACGCACGTGCATGGTCAAAGCTCATAATGCACACACGATGCATATGTCGCGAGCGCGGGTGGGTGCGAACGCGCGCGCACTCATGTGCAAAGTCGCCCAAACAGCCGCTCCGCCGAGCGGGGCGGCTGATATACACACAGCTCATGGTCTGTGCGCGCTGCGCTTTGCAACTTTGGCATTAGACTTTTGGCAGGACCGAGCGACAGCGCCTCCCGTCCCCGCGTTGCTGTCCCCTCCCCTCCCCCCAACCCCACCCCCGCCTTGCTCATCGCTCGGTTGCCCTTCCGGGGTCGGATCATCCACATCGCTGAGGTGGATTTTCCACGGTTGACAGTTGGTCGTTGGCGGGTAGGAGTTGACCCTTTGCTATGGTACGCTTGAGGGGCCGCGCCCTGGGCCTCGCGCGCCCTCGCGGCGGCATTATGTAATTTTGTAAGGCTGCGTTCCAGGTGGGTGCTTTGGGCTGGGCTGGACTGCGACGCGCGATCGCGGGTTAGCTGCTTGGTTCAGAGCTGCTCGTGTGGCGGCGGATGTGCGGGGGGAGGCGCTGGGGGGCTTAGCCCCTCGATCGCATGCCGGCGGGAGGAAGGGCAGGAAGGCGTTGTGTTGTGTTGCGCATGGGCGCTTGTTGGCTCTTGGCTGGACTGGGAACCGCCGGTATAAGATCTCGTGTGTTACGAGGCTCCTGTCTTGGGTTACGTGTCCTTGGGTTGCGCACCTCTTGGTTGTGGGGGGGTGCGGCTGCGCAATTTGAAGTGTGGAGAGCAACTACCGCACATCCTCCAATCGCACACCGGTGGATGGATGGACGGATGGATGGATGGACGGTCGTTCGGATGCGGTCGACCTTCCGGCATGACTGGCCCCGGCCCCCTGCTGTGTGTTACCGGTGGGTCGGGTCCGTGGCTGCATGGCAAGGAACGAGGGGCACAGGGGGCGGCTCTGGCATTGCTGCATTGCTGCATTAATGGCTGTGGTTGAAACGCATGCTTGCTTTAGAGACGCCTATGGAACGTGCGGGTGGTTGCGGTCGTGCGAAGTATGGTATTATACGCTTTACGTAAAGTAGAGTCCACAAGTTCTGTTACGCCGTAAATTTCCATCCGTACTTTGTGGAAACGTGCTCGCTATTCCAGTTATTCCGCTGTAACCGAATGGATGATGGGCCAGGAAGTCCTCACCCCGTCATCGGCAAAGCAGGGGGCGAAATATCAGGAAACAGCATAGCGGACAGGTTCCAAGCCAAAGGGGATCGTAGTTTCGTCGGATGTTTACAGTTGGCATTTCCATTCCAGACGAGACGATTAGAGGGATCATTTGACGGATACCCGTCTTATTGAGGCCCGACAGTACACTCGCTCCCAGCACTATCACCGCTTCCATCACTCTTGACGTCCCTCACCAATCATACCTTCTCCGTACCCTACCACCCATCTTAGCCTCACTACGCTAGGGCTGAGATCTGTCTGCTGGCCACCCTCATGGGCCGAAATTGGTGCCATACCCACTCATACCCCTGGTGAAACAATGGTGCCGGTGACCTCGGCGCTGGCAGCTGGCACGCAACAACACCCCCCACATGCAACGCTCGCTCACACCAGCTCCCCTCGCCCCGCCATCACGGCCCAGTACTCGCAATCACATGGCCCGAGGCGCTTGCTTTCACGAAACATTCCCGGTTCGCTCCCGCCTCCACGCAAACCGTCGATTGCTGATCGACACTACCACCAAGGCTACAGGCCCGGCGCCGTGTAGGCGGCGCACACATTGAACGTATAAAGCCTCCCGAAGACAATGCCTTTTAGAGCCTACAAAACTACTGCAGGGCAGTCGATTTCGAGTGATGGCGCACCGGAAGCAGGGGTGTGTAACAGGCCCCTCAACACAGAGCGCGCGCCGACGGCAGAGCACCTGCTCACCACCACCAAATGCCCAGACGCCACAATCCAACTCGCATCTCACTGCACCCTACGAGTGGTAGATATCAGTGTACAACCCTTCTGCCTCCCCAACGCTACGCTATTTCATGAACTCCAGGGCTGCATTGGTGTGGACCCAAGCGCCTCCGGCCTTTCCTGCCCACATCTAAACCCTGCGTTAGCATCGCAACAATACCGCACTATGGTACGCAACCGTGCGACGACCGGGTACCCGAGTACCCAGGAGGCCGTTGCACCGATGCGCCCGAGCGGCGGCCGACGGGTCGGCGCAGCCAGGGTGGAGACCGATACAGCTATGAAAGACAATTGCTTGCTACAGTGCAGCGACAAATACAGCGCTTCAGACACAAACACGTTCAATTACACCCCTTCCTGTAGGCCACTCGGGAAAGCAGAAACACGCATCTACCGCCGCACAGAATATGGCAACATCTGCAACGACAGTGGCGCGGCCCATGGGGCTATCCACAGTCACGCTGAAAATCCTTGGGAGCGCAGCCACACAGGACACAGCTGCTATGGTTTATAAAGCCGCACTGCAGACACAATAGGCATCCAGGACTGCAATGCACAATCTGCATTGCCACTTGTTGTATCACACCAAAGAAGGCCCATGGGTGGATGTCAGGGAAGGCCCCATATTCATCCATGTGATACTACACCACTGGAGCGCTACCGACTAATCCGCCCACAGAAATCCATCCCGAAGGTGGAGGCCAAACCACCGCCGCTTCACAAAGTCCTTCCTTCCGGGGGTCAGCATGCAGCGGTTATGGCCGCCGCCGCAACCCCATACGCCCTTCACGAAATCTGCCAGACCAGAGGGCAGCCTGCCGAAAAAGCGAACGATCAAAGAACGGCACGTGGCCAATTTCAATACGCTTAACGAGCGAGGCAATGGCATGGCCCAAGAGATTAGTCCACCGTAAGGAGAAAATATGGCCCAAGAGATTAGTCAAGAGAAAATGTTACCGTCTCTATCCATGCGCAGCTCTGGTAATCCTCCTGCATCCACCATCATGCTCTGGCAATCACACGCGGCCAGAGCATGTCAATCACCGACTGTGCGAGCGAGGGGACGCCGATACTACTGAAAGTGCAGCAGCCAGTATGATAATAGTCGGTCGGTTTCGGAGGTATCAGTCAGACAAAGTCAGCGCCCGTCTTGTCCGCGCATCTCCTGCAGCTTCAAAACCCGCCTAAACAAACAACCACCGAGCGCACCCTGCCTACGCTACCCTAGCGGCTTTCATCAACTGCGTCGCAAACGGCCACACACCGAAACTCCTGCTTTCCCCCTCTCCCTGCCTGACACGGCAGTCAGGCGGGAGCCCAACTGCGACACGCCATAACAGCAGGACAAACAGTGACCAGGCGAGCAAGACGCGCCCGACTCCGTTATATTCCCGTGCAAAGCACAGATAAGAGCAGGCACCGGCGGGCCGCCCGCACAACAAGTACAGGCCAGCAAGCGGCGCGGTACACGGATCCAACATGCGGCGCCATGACACCTCAGTCTCGTCTCACCGCAGCACCCCTGCAACCCCATTGGACTGCACAAGCAAGCCAGCAAGGCACATACATAGCATCTGCTGCAATCCGCCGTGACGGCAACAGCGGCAAAACGGCAGCCGCGCCGTCAATCAGGGCCGGTAACCCCCGCCTCGGTATACGGTCACGCGAAGTCCCAAATACCAGAACCATCCAGGAAACATTAATCTCCCGCCAACCGACGACCACACAAATAGCCCTCGGCACCCTCGCGACAGCGCCGGATAGAAAGCACCAAGTCGCCTCGCCATAATGTTTATACAACACCCTGTCCTGCTTCGAACCAGGGGGCCGCTGCTGCCGCTTTCTGGCCCAGCTGTGATGCACATCAGCTCGCGATGCCCACACAAGTCCTCACGACCGTGCAGCCAGCGACCATGCGGCCTGACGCCTGCCGCCCACGGCGGGCGACAACCGGGTATACAATTACCCTTCTGCAGGAAACCGGACACCTTGCTATATTCTCAACGCTGCGTCACAAAAGCTCATCAGCTCCGTGCCGTGCCGCCCCGCCTCGGCTGCGACTTCCAGCCGCCAACGCTGGAATCTGATCCAGATCGCCGCGCGTAGTACAATCTCAGACACTTTACCTTCACGCTGCGGCATATCAGCCAACGTGGGCGCAGTGCACATCATCTCTTGGCTCGGGGGTCGGCGCCTCTCAGCCTTGCCACCTACGAGCACCACCCTACTCACAGGGTTTAAAAATGCCCACAGCGGCCGCTCAAGACAGCTTAATAGCCCATGGCGAAACCCTTCGGCAGCTTAGGTACCGCATTCAGGTAGTGCATGGCGTGGCCCGCGTTCACATTGCCGTGGCCGTGGTGGTGCGCATGGCCGTGCCCGCCGTGCTGGTGGCCGGTCGAAGGCTTGCGCCCCTGAGCGTTGTAGCTGGGGGCCGTGTTGGGAACCGACGACTTGAGAGCCCCAATTAGGTTGTTGATAATCTGCGAACCAGTAGCAGAGGAAAACAAAGAGTCACATTGCTGTTAAGAGGAAATCCGATCAGTAGAGCGAAAGAAGGCGTGCAATGACAAGTGCATTACTGCCGGCCTCCTCGCCATCCGAGTGATAGATGGGCAGTCACAGGAGGTGGACCGTAAAAACCCACAAATGGAAAGTGACATTACAGGTACGCGCGCCGTCAACGCTTCCCCGGCCACCCACCTCCAGGTCGCGAAGCAGCTTCTCGTCAACCAGACCCTCCTCGCGCTTCTGGTTCAGCTGCTGAATCAGCGCCGCGATATCCACGTCCGTCGCCGCGCCCGATGCCAGGGCCGCGGCTGCCGCCACCGCCGACCCGGCGGATGTAACACCACCGGCGCTCGTAGAACGGCCGCTGGGAGCGGGAGAGACACGGGCTTCCACAACGGCACTGGCGATAGCGCGCGGCGGCGCAGCCGCCGGCGCCGGCGCGGGCGACGGCTCGTTGGAGCCCTCAGCGGAGAGCGGCGACACCTTACCCGACGACGGCGTGCTGTTGGCCGCACCCATGTGAAGCGCCTCCGGTCCGCCGACGCTGCTGGTATTGCTGACGGCGCGGCCGCCAGTGCTGCCTGCCTCGCACACCGAGCTGGCGTTGGAGGTGCTGGGGGAGCGGCAGTCGCCTGTGCTCGCCAGGTGGCGAGCAGAGGACGCGGGGTCAAGCGTCGGGGACGAACCGTCAGCCGCGGGCGTGTACTTGGCCGCGGGGCCCGAGGGACCGGAAGCAGCCGCGGAGGCAGCGGAGCTAGCGCCGGTCACGTCGGAGACTTCGGGCGAGGACTTGGCAGTGGCGCTGCAGGCGCTGACGCAGGCGGGGCGGGCAGGGCTCTCGCCATCGTCGCTCTGGTCACCGTCGTCCGTGTCATAGCCACCCGACGGGATGTCGCAGCCGCTGGCGGCGCCCTCGTCGCCCTCGGCGCCTCCCTCGCCCATAGTGCGCGCCACGAGCAGCTTGCCGGCCTCCAGCAGGCCTCGGATCGCGCGCTCCTTAGCACGCCGCAGTGTCCGGCGCTGGCGAGCGTTCAGGCGGACCTGCCCGTCCGCACCGGCACCGCCTGCGGTGGCCGCACCGCCGGCTCCGACGGGGTTGTTGTGGTTGCGCCGCTGGCGGGGGCCAAGGCCGCCACCCATCCCCATACCGGGCATGTGCATGCCGCCCGGGAGGTGGTGATGTGTCGGGTGGTGAGCTCCCAGCGCCCCCGACAGGAAGGCCGGGTTCATGAGAATACCTCCAGACGACAGGCCCGCGGCGCTGGCAGCAACCTGCGCCATGACGCCCGGGTGTTGTTGTTGCTGCTGCATGTCCGCGACAGCCGCAGCGGCAGCGCGAAGGTTCTGGGACGCGATGATGGCGCCATGGAGAGACTGCAGGCCTTGCAGCTGGACCTGAAGGTTCTCTGCGGCCGCAGCTGCCATGTAGTCATTGTCGAGAGACGGCGCGGCCACGTAGCAGGGCATGGCGGCCGGGACGTTGGCTGCCGCAGCCAGCTGCTGCAGCATGGCCGCATGCAGCAGCGATGGCTGCTGCATGGCCGCCGCCGGCTGCTGCATGTGCTGCTGCTGCGCAGCTGCCGCCATGGCGGCGACCTGGTGATGGCTGTGGGGGTGCGACAGGTGGGCGATGCCGTTGCCAAGCATGTGCGGCGCGGCGCCGAAGAGGCGGGGCATTCCGGCGGCCGGCCATACTGGCTGATTGGCGATGCCCGTCGCATTCTCATAGAAGCCCCAGGCCGACGCCGCCGAGGCAGCCGCAGCCGCCGCAGCCGCGTGGCCCCCCATGTGATGCGCCATGCCGTGCGCCACAAAGTTACCGTACGGCGGAAGGTCAACGTCACCGCTGGATAGTCCCACGCCGTCCGCGTCCAGTCCCGCGGACTGCAGCGGCCCTGTCGGCTCGTCTTGAAGTGAGACGTGGGTGCCGACGTTGGCGGCACATAGGGCGTTGGCAGCGGCTCCGGGCAGAGCGACGCCAGAGCTTGAGGTACGTCCCGAAGCCGTCGCGCCGAGGCCGCCAGTGAGGGAGTTCCGCGGAGGCGGTGTTATCGAGGGACCCGTGTACGACGTTCGCGGCGTCGGCCCCGTTGACATGTTGCTGACGGCTGCTGCTGCCGCCGCCACCACCGCAGCGGCCGCGGCGGCCGTGGTCGGATCCAAAGCGTCGCGCGGAGCCGTCGTGGCTGAAGCACCCGCGGGCGGTCGCGCTGCCGACGTGCTGTACGACGTGACAGACGGCTCGGGCGACAGAGATGCAGGCTGGTGCGGTGAGGGAGAAGCGTCTGCACCATCCAAGGTCCCGTCAACTCCTGCACCTGCGCCGTTGCCGCCCGATGCGCCGTGCGGGCCCTGGTAACCGCCGTGCGCCGGTGTTTGGTAAACTTGGCCGTTCAACGGCCGACCGGCCGATCGCGCACTGGACGAAGCCGTCGAGGGTGGCTGGGGCGACACGGAGGACCCGCTGCTGCCGACGGCTGGTGCCGAGTTGTTGTTGGGGTTGCGACCTAAGAGCGGCACCATCGGAGGAAAGGCGCCGATGCCACTTGGCGGACCGCCGTTTCCGGACGACTTGCGCGGCCCGGGCTTGAGCGGCGAGGGATGGTACGGGCGGCCCTTATCTCCAGCGTTGCTGCTGCGGGACTCCTTCCGGCCTTGTGGTGGGGGCAGGGGAACCATTGGAGCCCCCGGTCCCCCAAAGCCACCGTGCGGAGCGGGGCCCATGCCGACACCTGGCGCCCCGAAGGCGTTGAAGCCGTTGAACAACGGATGGAAAAACGCCGATGCACCATCCGGCCCTTGTGGGCCGCCAGGCACTTGCGGCGCGCCAGAAAGTGATGTGGGTCGCATGGAAGGTCCACCTGGGCCTTGAGGCGGCGCGAACGGACCTGCTGAGGGGTGCTGCGCGAAAGGCGTCTGCGGAAACATCATAGCTGCGAGCGGGAGAAACAGGCGGGGGAGAAAACAACAAGAGTGTCGTGAAGGTCTGGAAATATATATTGAGAGTCGGCACCGTGCAGATACCACACGAAAATGCCGCGTCGAGTGAAGCGTCAAGTTCTTTAACAGTGCAATAACCCCAATACAGGTACACACTGCAAAACAGGACCTCATCGCTCAAAACTCCCCCTGTAAGCACGACTCCCCGGTGATGCGGTGCGTTTCTGATTATGCTCACCTGTGGGCGTACTGACGGGGCTTCCCATCAGGGGGGTTATGCCGCCTCTGGGGCTGTCCGGTGCCCCGGACAGCATCACAGGGAACATGACGTAGCCGGGCGCTGGCGTGTATGCCATCGTCACCGGCACGTGCACTGGCGAAGAAGGACAGCAAGTGCTGTCGGCGCCAGAGAAAGCGTTGTACAGTTTCTGCGCGTGACGGGGATATCACACAGGGATAGGGGAGGAGCGAGCCAAATCACGCCAATCGTAAACGTACTAAAAGTAGAAGCTGATACATGCATAAACCGGACAGGGATCTGCACGTCATTGAATCTCGTCCAGAGACTCCCCTCTTCGTGGCTAAGTATCTTGGCGGACGCATGGGGGCACCTTTCCTCGGCACAGGTCAGCCAGTAGGCTAACGTCTCCCACAAAAACCTGCGTATTCATGCCTCAAACATATGGCAGGGATCCAGTCTAAAACTGGTGGCCCGCCAAACTGGTCCGGACAAGCTGTCGATGCCCAGGCCCGCCCGTCACCCAGCTGAGGACCGGCAGACCGGCCCAACAACCATCTCAACAAAGATACTGCTTACAAGGCTTTCAGGGTACCCGTGCGGTGGTGCTCCACTATAGGAGTTCCTCCAAAACCAGCCTGCTGCGCCACCGTGGCCGCCTGTATGCATAGCAGCGATCAAGCAATTTGCGGCAAATAATTTATGCGTCTCGAATAAACAAGCGGCGACATCCGAGCAGCGACGAGCAGATAGCTGAAGCGGCGGGAAACAAACTCAGCGCAGAAACGGGCATGTCAAACAACACGAAGAGAACAGGATCACTACAAAGAACTATTGAGTAACAAAGGTGGGAAAACAAGGACGTGATGCCGAAGATAGCCGCAGCCGCGGTAGAATCTCGCAGTTTGAGCACCTCAGCATGCTTTCGCTGTGCATCTATTACAGCGGGCATGAGTGCATGATGCCAGCGGCACTTGGCTGCGAGGCTCCTGCGAAGTGTTGAGAAACTGTGCAACCAACAGCGAGATGCGTTTACGCGAGCTCACCTATGCTGCTGTTATTACTTGCATCCACAGACCTTCTTGGGCTTTTGCAGTCGTCTTTGGAAATGCGGACCTTGAGTTGTTTAAATACCTGCGTTTTATACGTGTCCGCGAACGCGCCAATTTTCAATTGGGTTGCCGTGCTTCGCGGCCAGCTTCCGTGGCAGCCGGTTGTAACATACATACTTCCGTATAATATAAACATATCCGATAATGCGTACGCATGACCCATGCTTAGGTGCGAACAGACTATTGGTGACCTGACGGCCACTGGCGACTCCGCGCCACGTCCTGAAACGAGGCAAGAAACAGACACACTGCACCTAGAATCAAACTCCCGCTTCCTACCTCCTGAGGGCGGCCGCGCCGAGCGACATCCACCTCGCCTTCCATTCTCGGCGCTGTCTGTTCGTGAGCAGTCTAATTGCAAATTAAATGTCCTCTACGCGAGCACTTCTGAAACGGGGGCACGGGCGTCTGCTACCGGTTTCTTTCCATGGCCTTTCAAGAGAGTCTTCTCAAGGGCAACGATAGCAGTTGCAGATGTAGGAACTGCTCTTGCTGTTCTATAACATGTGTGTATTTCCAACAAAATAAGAAAGAAACGACGGAAGCGGTCGAGAAGCAATCGATGCATCCGCATTTGTCAGTCGCCTAAACGACACTACGCGAACGCGCTGAATCGTTACAGAGTAAACCAGACATAAACCATTACTACTTTGCAACTTGATTCAATGAAGGCACTTGCCAGTGGAAAATGCTTTTGCCGAACGCGTTGCATAGACAGGTTGTGCAGAACCTCGAGCAGCCAAAAAAACCAACACTGGTTAAAATTTTCGTTGCCAGGGCATGCAGCAGCACTGACGAAACTTTGCTGCCCTGTCTTGGGAATGGACACAGCTGACACACGGCGACACGGGGCTGACCGCGATGTGTGTTTTCAAGGAGATACGGCGGCAATTTCGATATAGAGGCATTATCGTATCTGGTATCGCGACGACTGCTAGGCTTGACAGAGATGCTCTCCGAAGTCGCCTTCCGACCCCTTCCGCTACGCTGCCACCAGCGTAGGCCAGCGTTGCCTCGCTGTCCTCTTCCCCCCAGCATCCCGCCGGCTCCCGCCGCCAGGCATCCTACTCGATGTACATTGCAGCTCAATAAGCGCGCTTTGCTCCCGTCCTGGACCAGAAATCATGGCGGCGTTGCGTCACCTATGACACCCGCCTCGTCTCCTGTCGTGTCGTGGCGTGTCGCTGCACTCCACTACGACTGTTCCCCCCTCCCTGTGTTCTCAGCATTCCTCAATTGGAAAAGAGGATACGCGTGTAAACTGACGATAACTGGGCCAAAGAGGGCGGGACCAGGGGCAGATGACACCTGTAGGGAGGAGGAGAGGGAGGGGGCCACACGTGGCGTGTTCAAGCACATCGCTTTGGCATGATTCAGGCATTACTTCCCTGGCCTTGGCTGTTTACGTGCTTTGTCTGCAAGGTGCGCTGCGGGCCGCCCGCTTTCCCAGACGGGAACCCTGCGTGGCACGGTCTGTCTGGTGTCGAACAGCATTTTACTGGAAGATCTGGCTTCGCGAGGGGAGAATTGGCCGGCATACACTGCTGCCTTGTGCGTCACAGGCCGGCACATACTGCTAACCTGTCCAGGTGGAGGCGCGTCCCTTTAAGGATCGATCTTCCTCAGGGCGGGCGCTGCCCGCAATACGCCGCTTACTTACCGTACCCTTCTGGCTCCTATGCACCACTTAAGTTGTTTCAGTGGGCTCCAGACCCTTGGAACTGCAGATTCAGCAGCCATCCAACAATGTTGACCAGTCGGACCGGGACATCCGGACCTGGCTGGGCCGGGCTGGGCCCTGCTGGGCCGGGCTGGGTAGCCATGTCCCCGGGCACCCGCCACTCGCTTCCCACTGTGGGCTCCCGGAGGTTTGTGCAACCACGCGGCCGCAAAGCGCAGAACGAACAAAATACCGTAGGCATCATGCGTACTGCCTGCTGCTGGGAGGTGCTTCATCGCGGGTCTGCAGGCACCTGCGCGCTGGTGAAGATGGAAATGGCCAGGCAGCGTGTACGGTATTGTGCTGCGACGCCACCACATCAGGTGCCCGGCCACGCGGCCAGGCCTCACACCGAGATGCGACGGCGCACCCACCGCTCCACCTGTTGCTTCTGCGGCCGATGCGTCCTGCGTCATGGCGTATGAGAAGTGCAAGCGTCAGGTGTCATAACAGGCTCACACGCGGGCACAGCCTGCCACTTCAGACCAGCTGTACCAGGCTATGTCCGACGCCCCGCGTGTGCTTGCGCCCGCCCTTCGCCCGTAACACGTCTCATCCTGGGCTCATGCGTCGGCGACGACATCGCACCGCTGCTAATCGCAAAAAGGTTGCAACGGATTGCGTAATCGCGTTGCCATGTCGGACAAGTTGCTTGGCCCGTTACCAGCCAAAGAGCAGCAAGGCCGCGAAGGGCCACGAAATTGGTCGAGGGCGAAGCGATCGCGTGTGTTATGACGTGTGATGCGGCGATAGGTGATGTGGCCTAGGTAGGACTTCAATGGTGCTCCACTGGGAGTTCCAGGAACACGAACGGACAGGGCGCTGTTAGCACTAAGCAGGATCGTAGCCTGCACTGAGAAGGCAGGAAATCCATTACGGCATTCCATGTGACAACGCGTACAAGGTCTGGGAGGGATGAAGAGGCTCGCGAAACTAGACAGAAACGAGGAAACCGTCGCAGGAAGCAGTACGGAGCTACGGACCATCTACGGGAGTGGGCCCGAGTTCCGGTCTGTCATTTGCGATCCGAGAACTTTTTGCCCTCGCTTGCGGGCACAGGTGCTGCAGCTCGGATCCTTTGCGCTTTCATGCTGAGGACATATCGCAGGCAGCTAACAACAGCTGGTCGCGAGAGGAAGGCGGGCGCACGGCACGCATCGTCCGGCGCGGGCGCAGGCAGGACGTCACGCAGGCAGGAACTCCACGCGTCAGGGGGGCAGGAAGTTCCGACTTACGGCGCGCGTACCGCACGCAGGAAGATGCATCCAAGGGTTTCCTCACTCACTTTGTCGGAAAATTTACAGGACGAGGTGGTGACAACCGTTGGCGAAAACCCGTGCCTGTGTAGCCGCCACAGCACGTGGGCATCCCACCGCGGCCACCATTGCGCAGGGTCCCGACCATCACCCAGACCGCCCCCCGCAAACTTCAACACAAACATCGACTCCAATCAGAATCTCAACCAAAGCGCTGCAGCTTCATCCGCAGGGACGAGGCCGCAGGGGCGTCTGCACCACGGGTTATCCACGGCAAGAAGCGCAGCCTGTGAGAGCCAGCCCGGTCGGCGAGCCAACACACAGCGCAAGGCGCGCCTCAGCAGCCCGCATCCTTCGCAGGTCCCACCGAGGCTGGCAGCATCTCAGAGTACGCCTCTTCCGGCCACCACCCGCCAGCCTTGCCGGTGCACCCGACCCGGTCTGGTTGCGCAGCGCCGGCGCTGCCCCACCCGGACCTCCCCAACCACTACCTTCACCGCTCTCTCCCCAGGCCGCGGGGCGCCCTTCTACCTCCGCACGCCCAGCCGCGGCGCCGGCTCGGAGTTGGCGCCAGCCGCGGCCCGCGGCGCCGCCGCCTCCCTGACGTTGTGGCTGCGGATGTACCAGTCGGGCCAGCAGTCGCCCCAGGAAAGGCGACGCGCCAGGCGGTACGCGGGGGCGCCCATCCAGCCGCGACGGGCGGACTTGGCCACCACCTGCGGCAGCGGAGGGTAAAGCGCGGATGTTACATACACGCTGGTATCCGCTCGCGGGTGGTGTCCGCTCGCTGGTCTTCTTCCGCCGGCCTCGCTTGGTAACTCCCTGCAGCTCGGTATCACTCTCGCAATGGAGAGGGGAGAGGCGGGGCGCCGCGCTGCCGCTAGCCCGGCGGGGGGCGGGGGCGACCGGCACGGAGGGCCGGCGCGGTGTAGCGAAGTGTGACACGCGCGTGCGATGCTAGGGACGGTGTGAGGGGCGGGACAGCGGGGAAGGGGAATAGGGGCCCCACGACGCCAAGCCCCGCCGCCCCGCGCACGAAGCGCCCGGAATTGGACCCCACCCACACCCACAAGGCCGCTCTCCATCCTCGTGTCCACCTGGTGCCCCGCAGCTAACTGGCTGGGGCTCCTCACCCCTCGGCGCCCGCCCGCTATACTGCATCCCTTGCTTTCGCCCCCAGAAGGCGGCACCACCCGACGCAGTGTCCTGGCGACAAGCTGGCCCGTTGGCTCCACCCTTCTTGAGTCTGGAGCCCACTGTAATAACCACAACAACAGTGACACTGACGCGTACCTGCTGAACCAGCCGCCCTTCAGGCCGCCCACTCGACGACGGGCTCTGGCCGCCCGAGGCCGCGATACCACCAACCCCATCGGACGACGCAGCGCTCGCCCGTTGCAGGCCGCCTGCCGCCTCTGCTGCTGCCGTGCACGGGTCCACCGTCACGGCGTCCGCATCCGCAGGCGCACCCTCTGCGTCTTGCTCCGGCGCACCCGGAGGGCTGTCCGGGTAGTGGTGCTGCGGGCCTACGCACATGTCCAGGATGACGTGCCCGCCCCGCAGACGCGGCGACCGCACCAGGCGGCCCCAGCCGAAGGACGACGCCTCGGCGAAGCGCCGCGTGGCGGCGCTGGCGGGCGTGGCCTGCGGGGCACGGATGAGAACGGGGCATGGTGCTTCAGCATACACATTTAATGGCAGCGGACATGACGGCTGGGTGGTTTTAGGCGCTTTCCGCCACGTTTGGGGTTTGTGGGTGAAGTGGCAGGTGCCGCGGCTCCAGGCCGGCGGCCCGGCCCTGACGTGGCGACAGCTAGAGGCGGGATAGGGTGTGCGCCGGAAAAGAAATGACCACTCAATCGACCGACACTGGTCGCCGCCTGGCTGGTAAACCCCCGACCCCTTCCCTTGTAAAGGCGGCCGCGAAGCGGAGCTGCCGAAGCAGCGAACCAAGAGGCCTTCCCCATCGTCCCCCCACCCCGGACTGCTGCATGCCCTTCCCCTTCACCGCGCGCCACTGGATTGGCAGCGCGGCCAACGGAACAACCGAAGACAACCCACATCGTCGATCCTCATCCAAATGTTGGCTCAACCCAGTGCCGCGATCCGCCCATAGCAAAGCTTTTTAACCGCAAATGCACTTACAAAAACCGCCTGCAGCATGGCTCTTCGCCGGCGGGACGCGCACCTGCCGCTCCGCCAGCTCGGCCTCCTCCTGCTCCTCGCCCTCCTCCGCCTCCGCCTCCGCATCCTCCCACGCGCCGGCCCGCGTCGCCAGAGCAGGACCCTGGCCGTCCATCGCCGCGAGGCTGCGATCGCGCCTCGCAGCGACAGCAGCAGCACCGGCAATGTCCTCCGCCTCCTCCTGCTCCTCTTCCTCCTGCTCCTCAAGGTCAGCGTCATCGATCTGGTCCAACGCAGCCGTCGCGCCATATGCGCCACCGCCACCGCTAGCGCCGGCGCCGCCGCCAGCCAGCCACGCGCGCGCCGCCTCGGCGCCGTAGATGCGCTCCACCAGCTGCCGCTCCGCCACCTCGTACTCCGCCTTGCTCACCTCCGGCTCAGCTTCCAGCTCCGAAACCTCCGCTGCGCCCGGCCACGCCGGCGACGGCGGAAGCGCGAGCGGGTCCAGCTCCTGCGCCTCGGCCCGCGGGCTGCCCGTTGCCGGCGCGGGCGCCCCTCCCAGCATGGAGAAGGACAGCTCCGCTACCGCGGCATCCAAGCCGGGGCTGCGCGAGCTACTGTCGCCGCCGCGACGCGCAACAGGGGCCGCTGCCGGGGCTGCCATGGGCGCCGTTGCCGCTGCCGCTGCCGCTGCGGTCGCCGACACATGAGGCGGCGGCGGCTGGCCGGCTCGGGGATGTCGCATGTCGGCGTCATCCACAACTGCGCGGGGGCCTCGGCCTGTGGCTACGCCCGCCTCCTCCGGCGCCTCGTCGTCTCGCTGGTCGTCCCCAGGGGTAGACCAATCCACGCCGGCGTCCTGCGGTGGGGAGGAGGGCAGGGGTTCGACCGGCGGCGCGAGGCGGCGCGGTGGTGACGTTGCAGTACCCAACAACGCATCCAGCGGCAGCTGTGTTTGCCGGCCGACACACCTGCAACACGATGAGCCGCCCGACCAACCCCGGCCCGAACGCCGGGTACTTGCGGGCGAAGGCGGCGGTGGCCGGGCCCCGAACCACTTCGACGCCAGCCCCAAGCGAGGGCGCCGCGGGTTCGGAGCCGCCGCCCGCGGCAGCGTCAAGCACCGGCGGTCGTGGTGGAGTCTCCAGCCCCTTTGCGGTCGTCGCCGTCGTCACAGTGGATGGCACGCCGGGGTCAGGGGTCGAGCCGCCAAGGGCGGCCACTGCGGTGTCCGCCGGGGGCTGGGAGCTGAAGAGGGGCGTCCGACGCTGGGCCGCGCGTTGGCTAGCGGCGCCACCGGCGCTGGCAGCCGCGGTGGCGACGGCCACATCTCCGGACGGGCCAACAGCCGTGGCGGACGCCGTGGCGGCTCGATTCAGCATGACCTGACTGAGCACGACCCGCGGCGGCAGTCGGGACGGAACCGCCCCCAGTGACGCGCTGCCGACCGGTCCGGCGCCCCTGGCGCCGTCGCCGAAATCGCCGCCGATAGTGTCAAAGTCGCGTGCGACCGCGACGCGCAGGGAGGGCCGAGGGCCACGTCGCAGGATGACGTAGCTGAAGCGCTCGTCCTGTACGGCATAAACCAAGCCAGATTGTCTGCGCTCAGAAAAAAATGCTGCGGATTGTCGATGGCAGCCATTGCTCTGCCAGCTTCGCGCAATTGCATGCTACGGTATTTCCGCGTGTGAGCGCTGCGAATCCGCCGGATCTGACACGACATGCGTGCCGAGGACACTGCCCTCACCGCAGCATGCACACATTGACGGAACCGGCCTCGCATTGGCTCACGGCCTTAGGGCGTCAACGCAGCTTCCCTTCCCGAGCCCTCAGGAAATACAGTCCCCGCAGCAAGCCACGCACCTGCAAGTTCAGCGCACGCGCGCGGCCATGCGCCTTGTCGGCGGGAAGGACCATGGCCTGCTGCATGAAGGCGGGCAGGAGCAGCGGCTGGCTGAAATGGCACCAGTTGCGTTTGCTCGCCTGCGGGACAACCGGGAACGGGGCAGGAAGACGGCGTAACGAACGCACCAAGCCGATGATCGTGACCGGCACCGATGACACGCCACTTACCAGCATGGGGCAGATTCCGTCGTGAGGACATGGAGCCACCACGTGCGCCCCCGCGCCCTTGAGCTTGCCAATGACCCGTGGGTCTGTAGCTGAGTCGCCGCCTCCCGGCTGCGCCCCGCCATAGGCGCCTGCTGCGGCAGCTTCCAGCTGCGCGCGCTTCCGGCCCTGACGCAACAAACGGTTTCAAGAGGTCCGTTTGTTTAGCTAATCCGGATTTCTTCAGGTTGGTGATTTGGGTTTGGCCTTTTGTACAAGGTGCAAGTGCGAGGCGCTGCTGTTCCCTGGCGTCGCACCGCACTGCCGCCGGCGCCCGTGGCGCCCCATCACTGGGCGCAGGAGAAGCAAGAGCCAAGGACACTCGCGCCACCCGCCAAAGCCGCTCTGCAATCCGGGCCAAACAAAAGATTGGGCTTCGGCCCGCCAAACGCGCCGACCCATGGCGCCTGCAGCCCTGGAGGCTCCCCGTTTCCATCTCCATTTCCTCCCTTCTTCGACCCAACGGGCCCCTCCCTCCTCCTTCCACACGCACGCACCTCGCGGCTCAGCACCAGCTCCCGAGCCTCCGCAATGACCGCGAAGCCTCGCGGTGTGCCCGGCTCCACCAGGACCAGCACGTCGCCGCACCTGGCCGGGACGCGGCACGACACGGCGCGGCACGGCGGCGGCAAAGCCGAGGAACGGCCAGCCAAAGACGCATGAGGGACCGCATGGGTATGCTTGTGGTTTACGCGCAGCTGGGAGTGATGCCGACGCCGCAGCAGAGGTGCGGGTGCAGCAGGGCGCAGACCCGAAGAAGGGCGGTAAACGTGGGGGAGCCGGCGGCGGCGGCTCTCAAGGCAAGAGTGCAAGACATGCAGCGCAAGTAGGCGATGCCCTGGACTTCCTGTCTGCCAGGCGCCGCAAGGGTTGATGGCAAAGGCACCTGCTGCCCGCTGCTGGAGCGCAAACATTCAGGCGGGGAACTGTTCGCCATCCTTCATCCGTGCTCGCGCGCCGCACCTGTCCCACAGCTCCCGTACCAGCCGCTGTCGCTCCTCCACCGTCGGCAGGACAGTTAGCTGGTACGGCGCGATGACCAGGTCGTACCTGGGGGTCAGAGAGTTCAGTGCTCAGTGCTCAAGAGTCCCACCCAACGGCCTGCTCATGTGCTTGGGCCTCTCATCCGCGGCTTAACGGGGTGAGCAATTCACATGGAATGCGCATTTGCCGGCTACGCATTGGGCTTGTCTCCGCTTTAGTGCAAGGCCAGCTGACCAACTGGGTCTACTCTTCCGAGGGTCTGGAGCCCACTGTAACAACACACAACAGCATGGGGCTTTGCCATGGCACACGGCCAGGCCGGCGACGCAGCGGCACAGGCAAACTCCACATCGCATCAAGCGTCGCACGTGTACACGCTCGCGAGCCTTCGGGCCCAGCAGGCGGCGCCTTGGGTCCCCTCATCCCACCATACACGACCGCCTCCCCGCCTCGGTACCCCGCCTACCTGCGGCGCTGCGCGGTTGCGGCCTTCGATAACGGCGGCAACGCCTGCACCCAGCTGACCACCGGGCCTGCCGCCTGCTGCCTGCGGGCGCGCCTGTCTCGAGCCTGGCCCTGGCGACCAAGACCACCCCCCGCCGCCTCTCCAAACAGCGGCTCGTCCTCCAGCTGCTGCAGACTGGCGCGATGCGCCTGTTCCAAGCGGGTCCCAAGCCTCTGCCGCATGGAGCTCGTTTCCAGGGCCACGATCCTCGTCAGGGACGGGCTGGTGCAGGCCTGCACGGCGACATGGAGGGATGCAGCCCCGACATGGCCCAGGGCAATGGGGGCTGTTGCGGCTCGGCGGGAGCAATTGCGGGCTGCAAGCGCCCGGCGAACGGGTCGCATTCGTGCAGGGCGCCAGAGGGCGTGGGCTGGCCAACCCTGGGCGCCTGGCGCACGACCGGATCGGCTGCACCAGCCTCGGGTGCACGTTCGAGCAGGTCAGGGCGGTACTGGAGTGCATTGCATCGCCAAGCGCGCGCAACGCAGGGGAGCCGCAGCATACAATCCCACCTCCAGCGCCGCCACCACCGCCGCGCCGACGCCGGCGCCGTGGATCAGCGCCTCCCGCGGCCGCCACTTGGGGCCCGACGCCCCCGCCGCCTCCGCCGCGGCCGGCGCCGCATCTGCCGCCTCCAGCAGCCTCGCTGCCTCGTCCAGGACGCGGCGGCAGACCGCATACTCAGGCGCCAGGCGGGCCACAATGTAGGCCATAACCTGAATTAATTCCGGAAGTCAACGTTGTTCACGGAGATTCGGTAAATGAAGCCCGAGGGTGATTTCACAAGGAATGTCGGGACCGAAGCCGTGCTTGTGCTCCCAAGCGCGGCGTGCCGGCGATGCTGCGCTGCCCGGTTTCTGGAAGTCTGAGTCGCTGAATCGACGCCGTGCCACCCCTCAAGTCGGCTATGCAACAGCCACGGCCCGCGCTGTGGATTTACAAAAGCGCGGCGTGACGGCGAAGCGCCCCTGGCAAATGGTGCAATACGCTGTACTGGGTCGCCTCGGCTACTACGCTGCCGTTCTTTTCCCACACCTCCCTGGGCCGCTCCCGAAGCGCCGCACCTCAGCCTCGGTCTTGTACTTGGGCACCAGCTTCTGCATTTGAGGGGCTGCAAAACGCACGCAGCGGGCAGCAGCGCCAGAGCACCAGGTAGAGCCCAGTCTGAGCAAGGAGATGTACGAAGCACGATACAGGTCGCGGCCCTGAAGAGCGCACGACACGGCGTGCAGAGGGCGCGCAGAAACGCTGCCAACCGCCCCTGTCGCACCAAAGCGACTGAAATAGGCAAAACCCCACCCCGCGCCCTTCTGTACATGAAGCCACATCATCGAGAGAGCCATGCTTGCAAGCTTGGCCCCTCCCTGAAAAGCCCTCGTCCCTACGGTGGCACACATACCGTGCCGTTCATCGTCCCGAAGCGGCGGCGGCAACCCCAACGCCGCATTCACCGCTCGGTCATCCATGGACAGCAGCTCGCCCGCCTCGAACGCCTCACGCGCCGCCAGGAGCTCGGCGCCACGTAGGCGCCCTCCACGGATGGGAGCCGGTCGGGTGCTGTGGGGCCCGACGCCGCCGCGCTGCGGTGTGTGGCTGAGCGACTGCGGCGGCACACAGGTTGGAGGGCCGTTCGTGCTCTGACGAAAGGATGCGTAAGTCTAGGAGGGTGGTTGTGGGCGCTGGTCTGAGTCACGCGCTGCATGGTGGTGGACGGGGATAGCGGTTGGCTGGGCTGAAGAGGAGAGGCGCAGGTCGGGGAAAGTGCCTGGCGTTCGTCAACAACATCGACCGCACAGTTGCCACCTTTACAACCCTCTTCGGTACGACGCGACGCCGGTTACGATACCAACCTTCAGACGTTCCGTGAGCTCGAGCCCCAAGCGCCGCGCCTCCTTCGGCTTCACCCCACGATCTGGGTTTGGTCGTCACGGGAGGGGGGGGGGTCAAGGCGGACAAACGCTTCAGCTGGCCTGTGCATACAGCTTGCAGCAGCGAATGCGCGTTAATTTATGCGACGCCTGGAAGTTCACGAGATTGACGGCGGGACCTGTTTGTCGCAGCGTGAAGTCCGAACTGCGCTGCTGAAGCTCCTCGCTCCCTGCGCTCGCTGTGTTGATCCATGCCCCTGTCCCGTGTCCTGGCTCCCCGCACCTGACAGCACAGTTTCGAGTTCATGCTCCACATTGGTCGGCACCCGCACCAATGGCACACTGCGCCTAGCCGCGGCTCCAGCGGCTTCAGCGGACACCTCAGGCTACGGGTTGCGCGGGGGACGAGGGCAAAGAACAAGGGGGTGATGAGGGAATGAGGGGGAGAGGAACGTGCTGCCAACACGCAGGAAAGCCGGTTGAGCGCCCCATAGCTGTGCTGTGACAGCCACCGTTTCAAAAGGGCACACGTCAACCTCTCCAGCATGCATACCGAAGCCATTCCGAGACATCAAAATATGTCACCACGATGGGAACCCACCAAAGCCGCCGGCAAGCCATGCACTTGACGAATGATCTTCCAAAACGCATTCAATGCGTCCGTTGATTTGTATGCCAGTTGACGGCTCCATGCCAACACGAAGAGCGTGGAACTGCGCATGTCAGAGTCCACAAATTCCTACAGTTCCCGAGCATTGCAGAAATACAAAAACCTCATGCGAGACGGAAGAATGCAAGGGGACATGCTGCATCATTGCCTGTGCCTCTGTGCTGTGCGTGCATTGTGACGTACGTTGGACGAGCACCAAGCAAGCCCAATGCCAAAATACAGCATGGTGTCGCCCTACAAGGGTTTACAACGAGACCCGAGAGGTGATATTTATACCAGTAATTTGCAATCGTGATCACATCTGACCGTTCACCTAACTTCGTCAGCTTTCGACAAGGCGGCAATCCGAGAGCCCAAGGCGTCCACACCTGAGCCTGAATTTTGCAACGTAAACTGTCAAGGATGAATTCTCAGCACAACTTACTCAGACCCAACGGGCAAAGCACCACGATCCCAAGGCCACCCGCTGTGGAGCCTCAACAAACAGGAATCGGTGCAAGCCTCCGCCAGAAGCTGTTGACACCGGCGCCTGCGACAAGCAGCTTAGGCATGGGATCTGGAAATGCGGGCGGGATAATTGAGAGCCTCAAGCGCTCCTGCGGTGAGAACTAATGCCGTTGGCCAAGGCCATAGCTACGCCTTGTTTGACTGTTGTTGTGCCATTTCAACACATTCTTCACATGTGGAGGGGCTATTCCCGCTTGTTATCGTTGGTTTGCCAGTTGTGGAAGACCCCATCCACCCAAACAGACATGAAAGCATTGCGTGTCCCTGCTTCTGTCCGTGCGTGTAGATCAAATGTTGGTGGCGCAAGAGAGCAACCGACATGACATTTCTTCATACGTGAGTAATCCCTCAGCTGATGGACGGAACGATGCGCGACCGTCTCTTTCCGCCATCCATTGCGTCCATTATTTGGTTGCGGTGACGAAATGCCGGGATTCCAACTTGCAAATTCGTCCCTATAGCTTTGAGCTATTTATCGACATGTTCTTAACGCTCCAAGTTCATTTTGGCTTTAACCCAGATGGGTTGATCTGCTGTTTTCGTATACCGTGCGTCGCCTCGCTACGCTAGCGGCGGTCGCCTACTTACCGTGCGTTTCGCTCATACAAACACGTATGCCGTATGCAGCGTGACAAGGTGGCCGAACTACAGGCAACGCTGGATCGCACAGAGCAGGATTTGGCTCGTGAACGGCAGGAGAATGTTACACTGCGCGCCAAGGCCAAGGACGGTGCGCCCACGACCCCGGCGGGGTGTCGGGTGGAGTCGTCACGGCGGGGGGTCCTGCTGGTGGATTCCATTGGGCCAGGTTGCTTGCCGGTGGTACGGGGTCTATTCCCTTGTATGTCCTGCCCCGGCACCTTGGGGCTCGCACGTGGAACTTGATCGTGCATTTCGCGACCTTGCAATTGGCCGCCCTTGCTGCCTTGTCGCGCGCGGTATTCAGCCTGAAGACTTGGCCCCTTCGCATTATGATTGCAGATTCCGCGCAGGTGGCGTACGTGATGGACAAGATGAAGGTATTAGGTGCAGTTCACGAGGCCATCCGGAGCTCCGTGGACAACACGGGCCTCATCATCGGCCGAGGTGCGCAGTGCCGAGCGAACGCCCATCGGCTGCGCTTTTAGGTGTATGTGCGTGGGGCTGAGGGGCTGAGGGACAGAGGGGCAGAGGGGCTGAGGGCTACAGCAATTAGGGAACCTGACGAGCGGCTACATACACATGGACACATTTACCGGTAGTTTTATTTATTTTGTCCACGGATATGCAAGGATACAACCAGCCGGTGCAATCTGCACCTAACATGACGTGGTACGTAGTAGGGTAGGCAGGGTAATGTCGTCGCAGCGCAACTGTATGTCGACCTGGCCAGCCACCTTGCCAACCTAGCCGATATGGTAGGCAGGGTGCACTTGATCCTATCTAACTACCTATGTACCTGGTATAACCCACTTATTTAAAGAACGCATTACGCCGCCTTGCACATCGTGCCGATAAACAATCTCAGTGGACCAGTCTCGCTGCGACTTGGATGTGAAGATATTGGGCCAGGAGCGCGATGTCAGCGATGTGCAGTTGGCGCTGCACAACGCATTGGCGGCCAGGGACGAGCTGGCGGCGGAGCTGCAGCGTGGTACGTTCGTTCGCATACCGTACAATAATGTCGCTTAAGGTCCGCAACAATCTTGAAGAAAATGGATGCGATTTGGGTGCGGGGGTTCTTGTTGGTTGGCCAATCAAGTCATCTACATGGCTTCGCTGCTTCGTTTTCTTTGGCCGAGTTAGAGGGGGGTTGGGGTTGGGTTCAGTCCATACACACTGCATGCGTGGTCAATACGCGTCGTGGGTGCTTAAATTAATGCGATATTCACATGCCGCTATGCAGCTCAAGGCCAGGCGGCGGACTTGCAGTCCCAGCTGCGGCAGGCGGCGGAGGAGGCTGCACGCAAGGATGCGGTGCTGGAGCGGCAAGTGGCCGATGCGGTCAGTACCGCCGTGGTGTGGCGACGAGACGACAGCAAGGATCGGGTTTCCCCGTGATTATAAATGACTATGCCACTCGCGACCCGAAGCGCGTCACGGATGTTACAGTGTACCAGCAACTATGTTCCCCACGCGCATAAATAAATGGTACCTGCTCGTAGGCAGCCAAGGAGAGGATTGCGCTGGCACACGCGGCGTCACTGCAGACATCTCTTTCGGCCGTGACTGCGGACTTGGCCACATCGCGTCACCATGCTGATCAACTACGTGTGGACCTGGACGCGGAAAGGTACGCGGGATAATTGAGCGCTCCTGAGCTTCTTGACACCTGCTGCCGGCCTGCTGACCCACATACATCATAGATGGTATAAATACTTTCTGTAAACACGATCGTTTACGTTGGATTTATTAGCGGGGTTGAAATGCCAGCGAGCGGCCGTTTGTATGTATGCTGCTTACAAGTCTTACTTGCTAGCTACTTACAAATAAACATGCATGGATTGCTTGCTTGCCCACAAACTTGCATGATAGGGTTGGTTTACTGTGTAAGCAAACGAATCACATGTGTAATGTGTACATGCATACCCTTACAATGTGTGCGCCGTTAGGTCTCGCTCTTCAAAGGCGGCTGCGCAGCTGACGGAGCGCTACCAGGAGGCCCAGCAGAGGATCATGGATCTTGACAGGCAGCTGTGCACGGCACAGGCGGAGAACAAGGCCGTCCGCGATCAGATTCTCAAGCTGGAGGCACAGGCGGAGGTGGGGCATTTGATTGTACCGAAGCGCAACATGCATGAAAGCGCCATCCTATAATGACGTGCCTCCCTACGTATCCGTCGTGCGCTGCACGCACCTGCGTGCCACACGGAGTCTGCATCCCGTTCGAATTTCACGCCAACATTGGATCCTTATGGCAATCCTTTATGCACCGCTATTACACTGCAACTCGGTACATACTGCAGACGCTGACTTCAGACGGCGCGGGCGTGCGCGAGGAGCTCGCAAACCTGCAGGCGACTTTGACGGAGCGCTCATTTGAGCTCAAGAATGCAACAGCCGAGGTTCGCTGCCTGACTCTGAAGCATGGCCGCCTTGGGAAGGGTGTTTCCTTCCTCGCATTGCCCACATTGCTTTGTAATGCATACCTTTTGAATCGTGTTCATGACGGGATGAGACATTTTTGCAACTTCTGGTGATTTTAAAGCGGTGCTGTTCCGGTGTAATGCGCGGGGGAGCTCCCATTAATAGCGTGAACGTACGGTCCTGCCCACCCGCTTACGCATGGGCAAGCAACTGGGCGGATCCGGAATGAAGCGCACTTCCGTCGAACCGCTTTGCTGCTGCAGGCGGAGCAGTTGAGCCATCGTCTCGGAGCTGCGCAGGAGGAGCTGGCCAACCGTGAGGCCGAGCTGCACCGCCTGCAGGACGAGGGCTCTGAGGCAGCCAGGCGCGCCGAAGAGCTCGCCTTAAACGAGGTAGGTTTTTGCCCCGTGCACGCAGCTTATTACAGCGAAGAAGGTTCCGTTTCAGGGGAATGCGTTCCTGCCTCTGAGCGAGGCTTCCATTCGTTTTTCCTGGGACTACCGATTTGCAAACTTTGAATGCCTTACAGGCAGCGTTGCGCGAGGAGATTGCGACGCGCACCACGGAGGCGGTTCGCCTGGAGGAGGAACTGATTGTGGAGCGAGACCGGGCCAAGCTGAAGGAGGTAGGTAACGTCGTACACCGGTCGTGAATAACGTGCGTGCATACGTACAGTGCATGTTGAAGAGCATCACGTACACCGTGGACACGCAGATGGACAGTGGCTCTGGGCCGGTTGACCCAGCCTGCTGCTGCGCCTGTCTTGATCAGCTTGTGCAAGATTGCGCAAAGAGCAATGCACGCACATGTAACGTCTGGGAGATACCCGGAAATGTCAACTAGTGCCTTTGCCATACGTTACAAATGGTATCGAGACTCGGACCCTAGAAACCTGCTCTAGGCGGGGAACCACTGCGAAAGCTATGGTCGTGGGTTCGATCCTGACAGACGTCAGCAAAGGTCCTCGCTCTAAATCTGAAGTTTGAGGCAGGCGTGGTGGCCCTGACCTGACGCAATGTCGTCTCTAGACGGTTGCTGCGGATGATTGGTGGTGAGTGAGGGGCTAAAACCGGTCCCGGGACGGTCCCTCCAAAGGGGGGGGAGTGTAACGTCTGGGAGATACCCGGAAATGTCAACTAGTGCCTTTGCCATACGTTACAGCACAAAATTGCAGCCATTAGCGCGCAGCGTGGCATTATCGTTGGCATACGTGTCACAACCTAACGTCTTGGGATTTTGCAGGAGGAGCTGATCAACCAGCTGGCTTCTGCGCAAGCCGCTGTCGCCAACAAGACCGCAGGTGCTGCTGCGGCCATAGCTGCTTCTGAGCAGCGGCTACGCGACACAGAGCGTGCGGCCGAGGCGCGGCTGGAGAGGTTCAAGGAGCGGACCTCTAAGGAGAACGACGAGATGCGGCGGCGTGTGCGAGCCGAGGCTGAGGCGGAGGCCAAGCGCGTGAGTTGATGCGTTTGGTGTTTTATGGGAGTCTTCTGATGTAAAATATATGTAAAATGTTGCCGCAGACACCCTGTAGCTGCGGCGCGCATCGCCGGCGGGATGCGTGTTGTCAAACCTCCTGCTGTATGTCATGTTCAAACGCTTCATTGCAATAGCCCCACGTTTTGCTGAAAGAAATTCACACAAAAATATAATGATATCCTTCGACCCTCAAGTTGCGTAGGATAGGGAATTACCACAACCGTTCTTTGTCATATATACAGTAGTGCCAAAGCAAGCAAGCACTTACTAATCAGGAAACTTAGAGCACGCATTGGGAAGCTCGCCAAGAGAAAATCTGGAAGCGGGATTTTACATAAATACTCAATGTATTTTTAATGTGCACCTGCAGTTGGCGGAGGAGCTGAAGAAGAAGACGGCGGCCTTGCAGGCTGCGGAGTTGCGCGTTGCGCGGAATGCAGAAGAGCAAGACGCGGCGGCCACGGCCTTGAAGGTTGAACTTGAGGTGAATGTGCGCGTAGCTCCACGTATTTGTGAGCCTGCCTTGCTTCCCGTGGGCAGCCGGGTGCTTTGGGGTATTTCCCATTCTTGCACAATTTCTGCGTGCGACTTAGGCAGGTAGCCACAGGCAGGTTGTCATGCATGCATGCCTATCGGCTGCATGGCTGAGAGGGCTGTGCAAGTGGCTACTTGGGCTAGGTGACAGCTGCTGGGATGACTTGGTTGTCGGCATTGCAAAGCTGAGATATTAATGCACCTCCTCAAACGACTGCAGGCCTTGCGCAAATCGGCGTCGGAGGAGGTGGCCACCATCAAGGCACACGCTGCAGAGGCGAGCCGGAAGGCCCGGGCCGAGGCACAGGAGATCAAGGCAAGTGTGCGTGCGTTACAATCCATGCTGAAGCACAACATGCTGTTTCGGACAACGATAGTGTTTCTTGCGGGGTTCACCATTACACGTTTCTGAGCTGCTGGAAACACGATCTATCCTACGGACCCCTTTTGCTTGGCAACTAATTTCGTCTGCCTGCGCCCATGCAGGCCCAATGTGAGCGCGATATTGCAGCGGCGCGCACCGTGGCGCAGGAGGCGGAGGAGGCGCTGCGCCAGCAGCTGGAGGCCGAGCACCAGAAGGAGCGGGACGAGTGGGACAAGTACGAAGCGTGATGCGACACGTTCGTTCCGGCGCGGCGACGTGCACCATATCAGTGGATTTGGCTTGCTCTCTGAGACGGGTTTCCAACCCCTGCAACTGAACAGGGATATCCTACATGTTTGCGCCGTAGGGGACGGATGGCGAAGCAACTGCGACGACTGCAGCGCATTCAATGTCACCCACGTCGCCATTCTCAAAGCAGTACCGTTTCAGGACGCACGTTCGGTGCCCCCAAAGCGCCATTCAACGACGGCACGCTTCTTCAGCTCGTTCCACATTTCCGACTTGATCTGTTCCCTATCCTCAGGGAGATGGAGGCCGTGATCGCAGCCGAGAAGGCTGATGCGGAGGAGCGCGCACGCCAAATGGTAGAGGCTTTGGAGGCGCAGCTGGAGGCCAACGCTGAGGCGCGCCTATGTGACGCCGCCGCGGACGCAGACAAGCAGAAGCACGAGCTCGAGCAAGAGCTACAGAAGCTGATGACAAGGGTGAAGGTGGGACTGGTGTCTACGGTGATCGTGTGTTGCAACGTGCGAACTGTGTACTGCGTGGTTCCGTAGGTCAACCCCCCTGCTGTAACTGGCGCACGGCCTCACGGTTTGTTAGGGTCGTCCAGAGGTTCGCGGCGCTCCTCGTTTAAAGACAGGCTCACGCTAATAGCTACCTGTCCAACGTGGAATTACAAACAACCCTCGCTTGGGCCCCAGTGAACGGAATCGCACCTTGTATAATGATCAGTCGCCCATGCCCCCCCCCCCCGGCCCCCGAAGTTTAACAGACGTCCCCGCTTTTGCACAAAGCGTGTAACTTGCAACTCTAGCTACTCGTGCCGACTACTCTAAAACGTTGATTATTCACTGTCTATCTTTCTCCGTCCGGCTTTCACTTCCGCAGGAGCTGCAGGATGGCACGGTGTCGGGCGACGAGGCGCTAACAGCCGCGCACCACTCCGTCTCGCAGCTTGAGCAACAGCTTGCGGCCGCCCGGCAGGACGTGACGGCGGCCCGGCAGCAGGGTGAATACGATCTGAAGCTCCTGCGCGACGAGCTGGAGCAGCAGCGCATGTCGATTTCACAGCGCGAGCTGGATTGGCAGACGCAGCAGCGTCGACTGGAGCTGGAACGGACCCAGGTAGAGCGTGACTCGGTCGCCAAGGAGGAGCAGCTGCAGCGCCAGGTGCAGAAGCTGGAGAGCGAACTGCGCGCGACGCAGCGCGAGCGGGACCTGGAGCACGAGCAGCGTCAGCAGCAGGAGCGCGAGTGGAAGGATGCACAAGAGCAGCAGCTAGAGCTTGAGCACAAGAAGTGGCGGGACGCAGAGGAGGAACGGCGCAAGCAGTTTGAGGCCGAGCTGCGCGCCGAGCTGCAGGAGGTGCGGCGACAGGCTGAGGCGCGGGAGCACGCCGCCGCGGCTGCGGCCGCGCAGCAGATCCAGCAGATGAAACAGGACGCCGAGGCTGCCGGCGCGGAGCGGAAGCAGACAGGCGATGCTGAGGGTGCCGCCGTGGAGATGGACCAGGACAGCGGCGCCCCTGCAGTGGTCGCGGTTGCTCATCATGAGGTCGGCGACACGGTGGAGGACGACACGGCTGCTGAAGTGCTGCGTGGGGACGGGTAGGTACGGCGACGATAGATGATGTATTCGTCACGCACCAAGGGGTTCGGCGGCGTCGCCGTACGTGCAATCTGGGTTTCGGGATATTGCCTTTGAAGTTGCGTGTCACTGTCAACCCCGCGCGATTTTTTGTCAAAAGGAATTCATCAAGCTTGAGCAACGTCGTCCATGCACGCACCGGGGAATGACGAACGCTGACCGCGGCATAGATAGGACATTAACGTGCCCGGGTCAGCGCAAATAAACCAGCATCGGGGCCTGGCAGCTCGCCTTAGCCAATGTATGGTTTTTGTGTTTTGTCCCCCTACTGCTTGCCGACAGGCACCGTGTTGGCCCTGATGCGGATCCCGTGCCTTCCCAGCGCCCGCCGCACGACGACCGCGAAGAGGATCAGGCCCCAATGTCTCAGAAGCTCATGTCACAGAGGCCGCACCCGCCACGTCAGAATCCGACGGTGGGTACCCACAGATTCATCGCCGGTTCTTCGTTGGTTATAGCGGGCTCCAGAACGTCCGGTGCTACATGTCATATTTACCTGCAAAACGTCTGCCAGGGTAAGCCACGCATACGATCGAGAGGACCCCAACCCAATTTACCGGTACCCTCCCACTCCCTGCATGCATCCATACTGCAGGACAAACCAGAGGCGGGCAAGAAGGACGCCCTGAAGACTGGCGCAAGCAAGCCGGCCGAGCGCATCTCCGCCCCCAGCACTGCGATGGATGCGCAAGCCGCCGGCCACGCAATGAGCGCCGACCAGGAGTTGTTACCTCCGCTAACTGCACGCACCGCTGCTGCGGAACTGAAGGCTCCCGCCGCCGCTGCTGCCAAGGACGCTGGACTTTCGGGCGCCACGGGCGGCAGGATCCAAAAGCCCAGCGGCGCAGCGCCCCGCGCCAAGGCCACAACCGCCGTCCTTGCAGACGGTCCGCCTGACGCGTCCCATCCCGCCGCTGCGACAGCGCCGTCGGTCGCTGCCAAGTGCTCTGCGAAGGGCAAGGGAGGCCCCATCGCCAACGGTAGTGGGAGTGGCGAGAACGCCAAGAAGAGCAGCGTCGTCAAGTCCACAGCTCCGGGCAACCGGGAGCCCTTGGCACCGCATGTTGGAGCCAACAACAGCAATGCCGCTGTCGCGAAGCAGTCCAAGGCCAAAGACGCCATGCCGCCCCCGCCCCCACCGGCCGCCAAGGTAACAGTACTGAGGTGTAATTGTCTTTGGAACCATGTTTGTCTGTAACTGTGTTTGGGAGCGGGTGGTGTGAGCCTATGAGCCTAGTGCAGTCGTGCATCATGGCGGATTCTATTGCATCATGCGACGGTGGTTGACATTAAGAACAGTCTTCGGCCGCCGTGACACTGTCAGGTGTGTAAGCACGGCGGGCGGTCCTCTGGGTTTTCAGATCAGCGCAGCATCTGGATAGACGTCTTATTTTCTTCGCGCAGATTTATTTGCACGGGTTCATTGATTGCGACCTGCATGCGCATTCCTTCCAGCTGCCACGTATTGCGTGTTCGTTGCTCGTTACCTGGCGCCCCAGCAGGCCCCAAAGCCCGCGCCACCGCCACCGCGCTTCCCGGCGACCCAGACGACGACCACTGCGACCAAGGCCATGGGTACCACGGCGGTGGCGGCTGGAAGGAAGGCCGGAACCGTGCGGCGGCCTACCGAGGAGTTTGACGACCTCACGACGGAGAGTGAGATGGACTACCCCAGCCAGAGCCAGGACGTGACCGTGACGGGCCACGCGAGCAAGCGGCTAAAGGTAAGTTAAACCTCGACTGGTCAAAGCTGGGTCGGATTCAAGTAGTGCTTGGGGACATAAACTCGAGTCTGGAAAAACATGTATTGGACATGCCACTGCAGTTGCTTGGGCAGGGTGCCCTGCTGCCACCGTATGACAAGGCAAGGGCCATGCGTTCGTCCTGTTCCTTGCATCGTACATAATCTCCCGTCCGGGCCCACGCATTGCGTGCTTCTGAGCAAACCTCGCTCCCCCTTGCTTCCTCTCTTGCTTGCTCGCACTAAACCCCATTTCGCCTGCAGACGGGTAAGGAGGCCGCGGCCGTTGCCGCGCCGTCCCAGATGCCCGGAACAACCAAGGGCGGCCGCTTCTCGCTTTTTGCCGGCATGTCGATGGGCACCTCTATGCAGGTGCGGTTCCTTGGCTTGCTCGCGGTCATGGGTATTTGTCGTTGATGGTTCCTAAGGCAGTCACGGTTCCTAAGGCAGTCACGAAGTCATTGGGTCATACTAGCTTATTTGAGATATCATTCCGCATTTACTATGATTCAATGCAAAAGAACCCTGATTCTCACCGTTTGCCGGTTTGCAGACGACGACCGTCGATGCTGGCGGCAATGAGGTCAGCTCCAGCCACGGAGGCGGCGGTGCGCGCAAGAAGGTGTGCTACATTCTTCTGCACGTGTAGCTGGGGTATTGCGTGAAGGTTACAGCAATCTGTGGGGGCCTTCTTTTGTGGCAGCTCGTGGCTCCCCTTTCTGCTCAGCTTATTAGGCTATGGTGCTTTTGTGCTCTGTGCGCGAGCGAAGGACTGGAGGCACCCGGGGCCGTGTCGTTAACAGGGAAGAACCTATGTTTGCCCGAACGGTCCTCAAACGCCAAAGTATTGCGACAAAGTACGTACCAGCACTTATACTGACGCGCGCCTATCCCACGCACGAATGTATAGGGGGCGAGCAACGCGGCGGCGAAGCGCAACAAGACACCCGCCGGAGGAGCGAAGGACGGCCAGCAGGGTGCGTTCATGGACCTATTCGCCGGCATGTCGCCGTACCCGAAAAAGTAACCTTCTCTAGTCATGCGCTTAGGTGAAGCACACATCGCCCAAATTTCTGAGCAGGTGCGCGTGGAAGCGCGCATCGCTCGCAATTTGGGGCATGTTTATGAGGACATTTAGCTATTGCTGTGGATGCATGGCTATCTGCTGTACGGCTCCTCGCGCAAGAATGGAGTGAACGGCAGGATGCGGCGGTTGTGTGTGTAGGTTGCAAATGTGCGCCCCCTGTACATATTCGACGCCGCCCGTCTGAAATCAGCAGCGGATGGGATTGCGTGTGCTGATACCGACGTGTCATTAACTATTGTTCCATACCGAGAGCGAAAATGCGCGCAGTGGTAGCATGGCGGATACGTCATTGTGCCGAACAGGCGTGCAGCAGAGAGCAGGAGTTCTGGGAGTGGGGCGTTTTGGGTATGATGTCACGATTCAGTGGGTTTTCGGTCGGTACATGTGCCAGGTAGGGTTTCTCTTCTGCTTCCGGAAGCGCTCCGGATGAATGCGCATACGGTGCAATCCGCGCACGAACGATTAGATATATGGGCTTCATGCCTTAATTGGCTGATTAGATGGGTCGTCGTTTCTTGAGACAGCATTACGCCCTGCGATGTCGAGGGTTTTTGGGACCCGTGGAAAGCTGGGGATTGCGCCGCCGCCGGGTATCTGCTGCTGGGTTTGCGGTAGGGTAGTGCGGTGCAATACATTGTGTCCGCGTGCACATTCCAAATAGCTGGACGCCTTGCTTGTGCGCCCTTGCAGCCTTCTGCGGCCGCGCGTGAGGGGTATTTTCGGCACGCATTGCCGCCGTGCGTGCGTGCGTGGTGGGCTCGGGTGAACACGACGACCGCCGAATGGAAGTCGTTATGATTACTGTGAGTATCGAGGATGAGAAACGCCTCAAACTCAGGCCCGATATACTCCTTATACCCGACATCCCCCTCCATGAAACGCAAGCGCAAGGGTACATGGGACCTCAGGACCCCAGCCAGCACACCGTACACATTGTTGAGGTCGGCTACACCGCCGACACCAACCACACACAGAAACAGCACGACAAGGCCGCACAACACGCAGAACTGGCCAAACTCCTCACGGAAGCCGGATGGAAGGTCCGCTACACAACACAGGAAGCCATCAGCCTCGGCTTTGCGGGTACTATCAAGAAGGACCTACGCCCTCTACTCCACAACCTAGGCACGGGCAGCAAGGAAACCCGAGCATGCTGCAACGACCTCCACGATCATGCGGTTAGGACACTCAACGCTATCGTTATAAACCGCAGACAAATGGAACGCAACCCCCATGCGGAACCGACACCGGCCGGCACGTAACCAACGTGGGACAAGTCTAAAGTTCCTTGCGGTGGTGGGGGGGGCTGGGACCGGGGAAACCCGTCACCCCACCCCCTCTGCTCCCATAACCCACGCCTCGGCTACCGGCCGGGCGTATCATTATTAATATTAATATTATTATTATTATTATTATTATTATTATTATTATTATTATTATTATTATTATTATTATTATTATTATTATTATTATTATTATTATTATTATTATTATTATTATTATTATTATTATTATTATTATTATTATTATTATTACTGTATGCGCGACTGTATGTTCGAGCTTTCTTTTGTAAGCGTTGCTTGCAGCCTGAGAGAATCGGTCTACGGTGTGCCCGGTTTGCAGTTTGCCTGTGTGGGTGAAGGTGGCAAAAAGGGATGAGTGTGTGCTCTGTTGGCTAGCGCCTTTCCCTTAGTGGTCGGTCTAAGTATATTCCCCTGCTGTGCGCGCATGGGTTTCGCTCGCCCCTAAATGTGACTGATCCGGATCGAATGGTCGCTACATTTAGCTCGGCCTCTGCTGCGGTTCGGCGCGTGGGTGTCGTCCGCGACGATGCCAAGTGAGGTGTCACCGAAGATCCGTTGGTCTACTGCGCTGTATATATGTAAAAGGGTTCATCCAGTTTCTATACACGACAGCGGAAGTTTCACCAAGTCACCAATAATGTCTATTTGTCCATAAGAGGCAAGTGTCATTCCCAGCTGCAGCTTTTTGAGACATGCGAACGGGTTCGGGTTTTTCCAATTGCGAGCGAAGCGTCAGCGGATAATGATTGTTGATTGATCAGCCATCGGGACATACAGCGGCCCTAGATACGGTAGCCGGGATCTGTGGTGCTCGCAAGCGAGGGTCGGTCAATTAAGAGCGGAGGCGAGGGTGGCAGCAGCAGGCAGGGCTTCAGCGAGGAGGAGGAGGATCGCGCCTGGGATAGCGAGGAGGGAGGGGGCAAGCAGTGGGGAGCTGGTCGCGCGACTCTCAGGACTTCGATTCCTTCCAGTGGTGCGCGTGGACGGATTTCGGAAAATATGTTGACGAAAGTTAGGTTTGGGCGACCATCAGGCGTAGGTATGGTATGTGAGTATCCAAGGTTTGACGAAAATCGCCTAGAACCAAATCGTTTGTGTGTGCAACGGAGCGAGCGAGGAGCTGGGAGGCAGCTGCCCCCGCATGCTGTACATTACGGTACCTACCCCGAGCGTTACGTTGCAAACCAAGCGTTACGACACGTCCGTCTGCATGATCCATCTATCTGCATTCATTCGTCACAATAGAGCTATCTATCGGCAGGACATACAGTTTACGCACACAAAGCCGCGTCGGGCCGCGTCGGGTGTAAAACGCCTCATGTAGGAATCGGAGGGAGGGAATGCAGTGAACCCGGAGGACCGCCTCATGCGGAGCGGCGGGGCGATGGCTCCAGCCAGCAGCAGCACGCAGCAGCAGCAGCACGTGTTTGACTGATGGCGGCCCCGCTGCCCGGCGGCCCGCCCGCAGCCGGCGGCCCCGCGTGTCAAGGGATGCAGTTCATCGCAGCGGCGTGCGCCACTAATGGGCGCCCCCGTGCATGCTGGGTAAGCAGTCAATCAAGGGCCAGCGAGGGTGCGGGTCAGGGGTTGCTTGCCATGGGTTAGTTCGCAGGGAGTGGGGTATCGCTGATTTATTTGCAGCGGAGAGCGGCCCAGGCATCCACCGCGCCAGACGTCCCCGCCGCGCCGCTTGGGCGCATTTCCCGGCCCAGCCCGTCTTCCTCCCCACCGCCACTGCCGCCAGCAGCCCGCAAGCCGGCAGCGCGGCGGCAGCCCAACCCGTCACTGTGTCGCCCCCACCCATCATCGCGACCAGGTCTGGATGGATCCGGGGGATGATCGAAGGGACCCACACACCCCCCCGCGGACCTGGCCCCAGAAAGGAAGCACGGCTGAACCTGCTGGCTGAAAGCCCGCTTCGTGGGAGCTGGCCCAGGCGAGGCAGCCGCGGCGGGAACCCCGCTCCGTGGCGCAAGTGGCCCCCAAGACCAGCCGCCACATACCACACACGAACCGCTGCACACACCTCTGCACAGACTCTGCACCGCTGCACAGACCTCTTCCCGCGGAAGCGAGCGCCCTGACGCAAGCATCGGCCTAAGGATTACAGGCTGCTGGGCAAAGTCGAAGATGGCGGCGCCGAGGACAGACGCGGTGACGGCCAACCCGGACAACCAGGTGGCGGCTCCGAGTTTCCGGGACAGGAGTTGGGCGGGAGCGCGCGAGGTAGACACACAAAGGGATCCAGGTGCGCAACGCGTAACCGAGGTCCAGTTGCCCGCCAGCCTGGGTTACGCACAGTTGCAGGTGCGCGAGCGCGGAGAGGGGAGTTTCGTTTTTCAGGACAGGCAGCCGCAGCACGGGCCCAACAAGCGTTACGTCCTATTGGTGCCTAGTGATATCCCGCAAGGATGTATGCAATGAAAGCGAGGTCGTTTAGAGGTTGCGGGGATGCAATTTTGTAACAGCTTCACATATTACATAAGGATGCCCGGGTGTGCCAGCAATGCCTAACTACACCTGAGCAACCGTGCAAGTTTGCAACACATTGAAACGGTTGCCGCCGTGTGACCAGGAGCGTAGAGTGGGCTTTCAAAGACATTTTTTCGACGTGAACCCGTGTGGGCCCTGCGCCAACTGCGTCGCACACTAGACCTTCAAATCTCAAGCACACTGCACGTACGTGCAGGACAACATAGAGAGCATACCGAGTTACATGGTAATTTTATGATAAATTGCGTTTGTGCTTTTGTGTAATAGATTCCATGCGGATTGCGAGAAGGTTGATAGTCGGCGACGGCGGACAGTCCCGCGTGCTTAGCACGTCACCTGTTTCAGAAGCATAATTAAAGCTTTTGTCGGTTACCACAATTTGCGCCCGGGTAAGGGTGTAATGCCATTGCGTGATTTGCAGAGCGTTGACTAGCGCTGTGTATACCGTAATGTTACTATACAGGAAAATCTAGGATGACACGCCAATTCGAGATACGTTGCCATACTACATAGATATTTCTTATGCCCTTGCTGCGCGCATCTTAAAAATCTTACACAAAAATCGGCGCTCCAACATCCCCTGAAGAATGCGCCGTGGCGGTGGCGATTGCGACAGCCCCACGATGTCAACCACCGACACAGACGAAAGCTCCGGTTGCGAGGAAGTGCCGGAGCACGAGGCGACCTCCAGTCGGAGGGGTGCTTCCGGTGCGCGCGCAACGTCTGGGTCGCACGGCACGGACGGCTCCGCGTCGCTGGGTGATCCGCTAGCCCGGACGCCATACAGGGCATGGAGTAAGGAGGCAAGTATAAGGAACTGGGTGTTATGCGCCGCAATGACCTAAAACCGCGAGACACAGTCCATTCCGTTCTGCAATCCCGTTCTGCAAGAAAGCGCAAAGGAATGTCCTTCTGAGTACTCGAGGTGCAAGTCGTTTGCGTGGTCTGTCCGCGGGAAGGCTGTTGCAGCTGCGAAGCACCGAGTCAGCGTGCTGAGCTGGCTGAGCTTGATTTAGCCGTCTGTTGCACGCCGTAGACGACATTTCGCATGTAGGGTATGCCTCTGTGTGCACGGGCATGTGGCCTTCACGCGCCCAGGCGGGCGCCTGGAGCGTTGTGTTACCCACCATCGACACGCCTTCGTGGCCTCCTGCCTGCCTACTTGCGCGCGTGCTGTGCCTGCTGCCAACCCACCAAGCACCACCATCACCAGTCAGCAGCCACGGGCCTTTTCCAAGCGCACGGAAGACTATTCGGGTGCTGACTCTGTGCGTTTGCTCTGCGTTTACACTCGCACCCGCATGCGTGGTTTTCTTCCCCCAAGAGGAACAACTGGCCTTTGAACGCACGGCATTCATTCCTATATGCAGGAGGACGAGCTTCTGCGTTCCCTGGTGGAGGCCCACGGCGCAAACAAATGGACGGAGATTGCCGCTGGGCTCACGGGGCGCACCGGGAAGAGCTGCAGGCTCCGGTGGGTAATGACGGCGTGGGCCGGGACATGCCTTGGCCAAGTGTTTCGACGTGCGCAGCCGCGCCGGTCGTGATTCTCCCGCCGGGTAGCGCCGCTGTGCCTTGCTCCGTCCCGCCACGTGGGGCCGTCAGCCATCTTTATAGCCGGCTGAGAACCCCACTCGCCGTGTCCTGCTTGCATTTGTAGGGCCTTTGCTGCTCGTTTTTGCCTGTGCTGCGTCTGCGCCGCTGATGGCCCCTCACCGCAACGCTGAGCAGCTTTGCCCGGTTTCACGCACATGGGGTCTGCCGCGCTTGCTCGTGCCCGAGGGGTTTGCGCATCGCCCACTGGTTGCCGCCGCGTACCCTGGAAACGGACCGCGAGCGGTTATGGGGGCTGGGGCAGCCGCTGGCTCACGTCGGTTGGCCCGCCCGCCGGGTTCGCGGCAAAATATGATCATTTTGTCGCTCTTTCCAAGGTGTGAGCCGTTGCCTGCCCCGCCTCGTCCTTGCAGGTGGGTCAACCAGCTGCGCGGAGACCTGCTGACCAGTGCCTTCACGCCGGCGGAAGACCAGAGGATCGTCGAGATGCAGGCAACGTACGGCAACAAGTGGAGCGCAATCGCTCGGGAGCTGCCTGGCAGGTGAGAGGATGGGCGGGAGAAATCTGGGTTTTCCCTTGCCAACTTGACACGGGAAGAGGAAGATGGGGTATCGTCCAGTTCTGGGTTTACGGGTGATTGGGTTGGATGCAAAGGTTGAGTGGCAGCGGAGCGACAGCAAGGGGAGGGCCGGGCAATCAGCAATGTTGTCAGGCCAGGGCCGTCGCCAGCGCGAACGGACTTGCGTTTATGCGCTTGCGTTTGGAAACTTGGTGTGTACGAACTTGGAACGTGCTTGAAAGCATCCATGCCGATCTGGTGCCGTTTGGAGGGTGTTGAGGGCCGTCTCATTGGGCGCATGCCATGAAAAGGACGACGTACCGCGTCCTCTCCCATCGCAACCTGTATTACGAGACCTCTTGAACTTCACTTTTGTGAACGAAGTCCGCCGTAACGCAAGAGCCTTGATCTGTTCCTGATCTGCAAGTCGCCGCCCGATCCCAAATCCCTGCCGTCACCCCTAGGACCGACAACATGGTCAAGAACCGCTGGAATTCGTACCTGAAGCGGCGCGTGGAGATGGGGCGCGCCATCGCGCTGTCCCTGGGTCTGGGCCTGGGCCTGGCTCCGGGCACCGCGGCCCCCGGCGCCGAGGGCGGTGCCGCTGCCGAGACAGCCTCTCAACAGCAGCAGCAGATGATGGCGGTGCTGCCGTCACCGCGCAGGCGGCGCAGCGGCGACGGCTGGGCCACTGCCACCAGTGAGGGTCGGGAGCGGCAGCGCAGGAGTATGGAACACAGCAGCGGTGCCGGGCCCCCGACGGGCAGCGGCGCGACGACCTCGAGCGTCGGGGGCGGCGGCCGCAGCGGCGGCGGTGGACGCCGTAGCAATAGCCGTGGGCGCGGCAGCGGCAGCCGCGGCGCCGCCAGTTCCGCCTCGGCCAGCAGCCAGCAGCAGCCTGCCCCGAGCCCCGCTCCGCGTTCGTCGTCCGGGGGTGCTGCGGTGCCTTTCCTCGCTACGCAGGCGCCGGGCGTCCTCTCTGCGGCGGCATTGCAGTCAGCTGCGTCTGCGCCTGCCGGCGCCTTCCCCGCCGTCCCTCTCGCCTTCGCCCTGCCCATGCCGCCGGCTCACCCCAACCCCAGCCAGCTCGCGGTCTGGCAGCCCGGCGCCGGCGGGGCCATGGGCGCGCCTGTCTTCCTGTCGCAGCACCCGCAGTCCGCCGGCGGGGCTTCCGTCATGCCTTTCACCACCACCGGCGCCGTGTCTTCGGCCGCCGGCTCCCACGGCACGCAGCTCTTGCCCGGCATGATTCCCAGCTCGGTCCTCGATGCCACCTCCCCTGCCGCGGCCAACCTCGCCGCGTCCTCTTCCAGCTCATCCTCGGCGCCAATGGCCGCTGGTCTGGGCATCGGCGCTTTCGGCATGGCCGGCGTCGCCGCGCCGGGCCTGCTCCACGCGCCCGGCGCAACGGCAACCGCCGTCGGCGGTATGGTCGGCAGCGCCACCGGCGGCTTCATGCCTGGCGCCACCGCGCTGCCCCTGGCCGGTGCCTGCGGCCTCCTGGGCTCTCAGCTGCCCCATCCCCACGCGCCGCAGCCGCAGCTCATGCCCGGACTCCACTGGCAACCGCATCTGCCGCAGCCTCTCCAGACGGGCGCAGTCCACAGTCACACGCTGCTCCACGGCGGCGTCGTTGCCCAGCAGCATCACCTGCTGCTGGCGCAACAGCAGCAGCAGGTACAACAGCAGGTGATGCTGCAGCAGCAGCAGCCCACAGCGGCGCCGGTGCAGCAGCAGCAAGCGGAGCGCGACGCGACGAACGTGCAGCGCCTGGCGCTGCTGCAACAGTACTTCATGCGGCACTTGCCGACGGAGCAGGCTGCCATTGCCGCAGCGGCGGCGCTCAACCTCTTTCACCAGACTGCGGCGATGGAGGCGGCGCAGCGCGCGGCACCGGAGGACCGACAGCAACAACAACCTCAGCAGTTGCAGATGCAGACGGTCACGGCTCCCGCTGTGCAAGTACCCGGCGGGCTGCCGTCGGCGCCGGAAGCGCAGCCCCAGCCGGCCCTGTGGACTGCCTCCGCGCCCGGCAGGCTCCCCACGGTTCCGGCCGTCGGGTTTCTGAACTCTGCCGCGGCCGCATCGGCGGCTGCCGCCTCCACGTTCTCCCTCGCGGGCGCCGCCTTCGCCGCGCCCCTGCCGCCCGCGGCCCCCGTTCCCATCCCAGGCGCGGCAGCGGCCGGCTTCGCCACTGGCGGTGCCGGTGCGGACGGCGCGTCGCTCCCCAAGCGCATGCGCACGCGGCGCGAGAGCGGCGGCGGCAGCCAACCGGCCTCCTTTGCCGGCGCCAACGCCGGCCGGGGTCTGCCGTCGCTGCAGCAGCAACAGCAGTCGTCCCTGTCGCAGCCCGCGCAGTCGCAGCCCTCCTCCCTGTCGGCTCCGCAGCACAGCGACGAGGCCATGCGCGGCGTGGGCTCCTCGGGACGGCGCCGGTCGGATGAGGCCGCCTCGCAATCCCAGTCGAGCTCCGAGTCCAGCCAGCGTGCGCCGCGCTCCAACCTCGCCAGCCGCATCCCGCAGCTAGAGCAGCGGGAGCAGGCGGCGGCGCGCGCGGCGTCGGCGGCGGAGGCGGCGCTGGCGCCCGGCGCCTCCGCTGGCACGCCGTCGCGCCCGTGCGGGTCGGCCGGTGCCTTGCAGGGCCACCACGCGGCGGCGGCGCCGCCGCCGGCGGCGGAGGCGGTGGGGCAGATGCCCGACGGCAGCGCCGGCCTGCAGCTGCGGGAGCTGCTGATGGCGTCACCCATCCGGGAGCAGCAGCAGCCGGAGCAGCAGCAACGCGCCGCCCAGGACATGTTTATCCTCAGCGGCAGCTCGTCGGAGGGCAGCCCGCACCGCCGGCACGGCGGCACCGCTGGCACAGGGGGCGCGGCGGCGCCGGCTGCGGGCGCCGGCGCGTCGGGCCAGCAGTCTCTTGAGGTGCTCGTGGCGATGGGGTTGGGGCTGGCTGCGACGCTGGGCGGGGGCGCCGCGGCGCTGCCAGCCGCGCAGCAGCCCATGCCGGCGGCGCAGCAGCAGCAGCAGCTGGGCAGCTCCACCGTCGTGCAGGTGGAGTTTGAGCGACTGCTGCACAATCCGAGCTCGGCTTCCGAGGCGGCAGGCGCCGGCGCCAACGGGGCGGAGGCCATGATTTGGGAGTCGAGTGGGCCGGGCAGCAGCTGCGCGCAGCCTTTGGCGGTGGCGGCGGCATCCGCCGCCGAGGACAAGCCCGTCGCGTCGGGCACCGGCGCCGGTCCCTCCACCCGCGCCCCCCACTCCAGCCACCACCACCACAACAACCCTCATCACCGCCACCACCACCACCACCAGGAGGCTCAGCAGCAGCAGCAGCAGCAGCAGCAACAGGCGCAGCCGCCCTCTGACCCCACCGACGCCGGCGGCCCGCTGGATTTCCTGAACCTCGGCTGCGACACCCACCACCACCACGAGCTGTGCGGTTTCCTGGCCGAGGCCAACAATCCCATGGGCATCCCCACGCCTGTCGACATGTCGCCCCTGACGGGCAGCATGAGCGACCTGGCGGCGGCAGCGGCGGCCGGCGACGACCGCGACGCGCACGACGCGGTGGACAGCCTCGCCTCAGACTGGCATCTCGACGGCCTGATGGATAAGTCGCACCTGCCCTGGGCCAGCGCGGATTTTGCGGCGCACTCGGGCGGCAGCGGTAGCCCCCCTGAGCTGTCCGGCGGCGGCGGCGGGGCGCACGGCCCGGGCCAAATGGCGAGGGGCGGCGGCGGCGGCTGTCAGTGATATTGGCGGGCGAGGCTCGGAGATTGGTGAGGCGGCGGCGACGGAGGCGCCTGGGGATGGTTTCGAGGGCTTTGTTTGGATGTGTACGATCGGGGAGCCACAGGCTGTCGTGTCGCAGTCGCTTAGAGGCGGGCTATGGAGGATGGCATTCGCAGAAGATGGGGCGCAGCTCGCGGGTGCTTGTTTGCGCGTGGGATTTGGGTTTGGGCCGCTCGTTTGCGGAAGGCTTGGGGCTTGGAGAGGGAATGAAGACGAGCGCCGCAGCGAAGAATCGTGGTGGATGGGTCACGTCGTGGCGAAAGACAGCGCAGCTTTGCATCGTAGTGGCTGCCGTAGTGGCTGCGGTGTGCATCTCACGTCGGCAAGCTGGCTGGCTGGCTGGCGGGCTGTCCCCACTCGCCGCTGGCAGTTTGACGCGGTGCGGCGGCTGCCCGCAGGAGCCATTCCTCCTCCCGGCAGGCACTGGCGCAGTGCCCGCTGCCGTCATCGGTGGGGTGAAACAAATGGTCTGGCTTTGTTTGCATCGAAGCTTCTGTCGGCGCTCGCACGCACTTCATCATTTTCAAGGCCCCCACATGTCGAGTTTTCGGCAGTAACGTGTCGTATCCTGGAAAGCAGTGGTCCTGGAAAGGCCCGTCGCTAGATCCGTTGTTAATCTGATCTCCCTTTTGTTTTTGCTCCGTGAGCATGGGCTCGTGCGTCGCGCCTGCTGTGTGGCCGTGTGTCGGAGCCGCGGCTCCATGCTGCGCGGCAGGGAGGGCCACAGGGCCCCCCGCGGGGCTGCTGTCCGGGGAGAGCCGTCGGATGGATGGGCTGGCAGGGCGCTTGAAACTGATTTGTTATGCCTTTGCTCTGGCTTGACTAACACTGCTAGAGGGTGGAGGGTGGGATTGGCATGGGGCGTAGTCTCTCGCGTGGACGTGGATGCGTGTCTTGGTTTGTCGGCCGGAGCGCGGGCGAGCACCTCCGACTAGGCCCGCCACTGCACGGAGCCGCTCCCGTCCCTCGCTGTGTCAGTAGGATAGGACCATGGGATGATGTATTCTTTCTAAGCATTCGTAGTTGGAGGGGATTGCAGCATAGGCTAGGGGCATAATGCAGGATCCAGTTCTCCAGCCTCAATTGCCAGGCAGATGTGTCGGCCCGGTAACGGGGTTGGTTTGGTTGGTTGTAGTACTTGCTGTGCCAAGGAGCTATCTCCTTTGACCCTGTCCGAGGGGTGCGCTGGCCGCGGCATGGCCCGCGGCGTCGGCGGCCGATGCCTAGGGCCTCTCCTCCACTCCCCTTTGACTCTTGCGACGTGGCTCGGATAGTGGCGGCGGTTACTTTGGCGGTCCGCTGGCGATACCCGGGTGGAAAGCAAACCGACGGAGGCACCTGCATCTGCAGCGGCGGCCTGCCGCCGCACCTACCCAGAGGCCTGCCATGCCCTTCCCCAGGCCTTGCGATACCTTTGATCCTCTCCGTTTTGATTGTACATTTACGTTTAGAACCACGGTGTGGATCTTGAATGTCCGCTCGGACGTTTGAGAGCCTTACAATGGACGGAACTCGATCGCTCGTCTGCTCCAATTCAATCAATGGCGACTGACCGTACCTGCGCCTGGCTTGATCCCAGGATCGCCCTCTTATAGGACGCATGAGGAGTAATGGCGGTTCGGCGTCGGCTTGGATTGCGGATCGGCACTGGCTTTGAGTGGTGATTTTGACTGTGCGAGTGAGCCGACGGCTGGCCCGGCGGCGCCGGCGCGGGGGACGTGGGCGCGTTCGTGCAGGGAGGCTTTCCAGAGCTGCAGGTGCTGTGCAGTGCTGCCCGCGCGCACCGTTTCTTTAACGGAAAGGGGCGCGGCGTGGGGTGGCGGAGCGATTGCCGCAGCGGCACATCGCTGGCGTGGTTCCGTGGGCATTGGGGGGGCATGGCGGCGGCGGCGGCACCGCGGCGCGCACCTGCACGAGCATGGCGGCGCCGACGTCATGCTTACATCGCCATGCCGGGTGCCTTTTTTTGTTCGATCCGTCGTCACTGCACGCGGCGCCGTTTCATTTGTCGCCCTCACCAGATGACTTACAGAACACAAATGGGGAGAGAGAACTCATGATCCGGATGGATGGGTCTGCCCCGTCCAGGCGGGCACGACCCCATCGCCTGTCGCGCGACTGTTGTTGGATGCATGTTGCTTGTTTGGTGGCGTGTGCATGAGATATACGGTAGATTCAAGGAACGGTGTGGTTGTGCCGATGTCGCGTCATGGTGTCAAATTTTCCTTTTTTACTTTGTCGCGAGACCCGCGTTTGGCTCTGTATGTACTGCAAACCCTTGGCATATGGTGTATGGCGACCGGTGGTGCAGCTGCGCGGCACACGCGAGAACCGTGCAATGTTTGCGATACATCCTCTCCTTTTGTTGTGGCTGCTTGGTATACTGTAGCGCTAAAAAATACACAACACGCGCATTTTGTGTGTGTCTGGTTTTTTTTGTTTGGCAGTCGTTTGGTCATATGCTCTGCGATGCTTGTTTGTTCCGTGAGTCCCCGTTCACATTGACGCCTAGATAGATATTGCGCTACTTCACATCATCGCGACTTTGGCGGTGCCCCCGGAGGGCCGCCTGCGCTCCATGCCACCTCGCCACATGCACATGTGTGTGTTTTCTAGGCGGTGTAGTGTCTCTTGGTGTGTGCCCCCTGACAGTTGGCGATGCATGTCCGCTCCAGGGGCGCTGCCTGGATCGGGGCAAACGCCCCGCGGCATATAATACCGGTAGCGATACTACGATTTTCGTTTATTCAATGAGGGGAAGGCGGACCCGGAAGCTGTCTCCCTCCCGGGCTTGGCCCGGGCGGGGCTGTGGCTTGGCGCGGGCGCGGTGTGCCGCCCCAGCGAGCAGTGACGCTTGCGTGCGCGGCCCTATGCGGATGTTTACTTCACTTATCCCGATACGGCATTTGTAAGGATAGGATACTCCGTACTCGGTACCCGCCCTGACCAACTTTGGCCTTCGCACAAAACAGACCTCTCGCCGCCATGGGCATGTCACGGTACCATGGTGCGGCGCTCTAGACCCTGTACGGCACATCTGCCGTGCCTTTTGCGCGACCCACATCGGCCGCCCTTACGGTCGACGGAGGGGGCATGACGAGGGGCCCGGCTCCCCAAAGACGGTACGGTACTTCGGCAGGCAGCTGCGGCTGCCCTGCTGTCATGGCGCTGTCCGCATTTGCACGACTCCCTCGCAATTGGGATACTGTGACTGTCGCAGCCCCTTTTGCAACCCGCGTGATCCGCCGGGTTCGGATTACCCCCGGGGGCCCTGCCCTGAACTCCTCGTGGGGCCAAAGCATTTAGCGGCGGTGGTGGCGACGGCTTCCCCCATTCCGATTTCTCAGCATGGCCGGTGTCCTGTCCTGGCGACGGGGATGTTAGAACCACCGCACGACTGCCCCCCGGGGGGTCTGGAGTGCACTGTACAAGTAAAGCACGACTGGTACACCTGCCGATGCCGCTTCCCTCTCCGTCTCGAGCGCTGAGTACATTCCCCGCAGCAGCCCTTCAAATCCCCGGGGCGCCGCTGAAGCCCAGCCGGGGCCGCACCCAGCGCCGTTGCTGACGTCACCTTGCGAGGGTTCCACCTACCGCCGCCATCGTCCCGCGTTTTCCTGCCCGCGCTTGTTGGCGGCGTGCCCGCGGGCGGCGGATCTTGGCAATAAAAATTAGGATACCGTTGAAGGATAACGCTGAAGGAACGCGTCTCGACAGTCTGTCGCAGGAATGGGAAGCGGCACGCAGCGCCCCCGAATGCACTCGGAACGCAGGCAGGCGTAGGGGTAGAAATTTTAATACCGTCACAGCTGGGCCTGCAGGCGGAAGGAGACCTTGCGAAGGTACAAAATAAATAATCAGCGGAACAAGGCTGCAGGCAGATGCAGGGCCTTAGCAGCGCGCAGCAGAGCAAAGGTCATGCGAAATAAACGACGCGGAACGGTTGCCGCCAGAGCGGGTTGCCGCCAAAAATGTTCTTGGCAGACTTGAAGTCGTCCGGTCCGCAGCCGCCGTGTCTTAAATTGCATGAGAAAAGCGCACGCATCAACTGACCCGGCGGGCGGCGGCTAAACAACCCGCCTCCAGAACCGAACACCCATGGCTGTTGCAGAAGTTGTGTGATGCGCCACCAGTGCAAACGAAGCACCGCTGCCGTCAGCAGCTGTGTCATGTACACGTGCAGCATCTTTGTGAGTAGTTAATCTCGGCGAGGCCGAGAGGCCGATTGTCGTGCAGCCTCCAAGTCGCCATACGGCCATGGGCAGAATTGCAATATCGCCGATATAGGCAAAACCCACATACTCACACGCGTCTTTGATGAAGCGGTTTAAAATGTGGATGCAATCTGATACACCGACAGGCATTTCCTGACTAGCGAAGCCATTCTGTCACTTCCGGAGGGGGACGCGCCCGGCCGTAGACCATGTCCAAGCATGCCCTTGGAGGATGTGCGCATTCTGCGTGCAACTTTATGGTACGCAACACGGAAGAACTTACTATGCAACCGCTCGTCTATCAGATAATTATTGAGTCGGAATCTTTCCTGACCCCTGCAAGGGCTCCGTAAACTCACGTTACTCGCTTTTGTTCAGCGACTCGTCTTGGGGTGATGGCTCTGTTAAGTGTGAGAATAGGGGCGAGAGGCTGAAGTCGCTTTTGCCTCCACGCGCCAAACATTGCTGTGAATGTAGGCGACAATGTGCACGTTGTTGTCACGTATGTCACTTTGACCGTGTGATTTGGCAGGAAGCGCAGCTAACTTGGTCTTTCTCACTGACCCGCCCTCGCAGTGCGAAAGTGGACTGCAAGCAGAAGCCTTCCCGTGCATTGTGAATGTGTGGCCATCAGCTTTAAGTTCTCAAGCGACCTGCTTGAACGGAGAAAGCAGCTGGGATGATGCCTGCAGCGGCAGCAATCGGCCCGATTGCGACTCAGTGACCAGCAGCCAGGCTGCCTGCTGCGACTCAACCAGCCTTATCCTTGAGAAGAGCGCAAGCGCAGATGGAACTGGAACGGGCGACGGTTGCGCTCATGTGAGTCACACGGCCGGGCCAACCGTCAACGCCCCTGGGAGCCCTTGTCGGGCCGGTGCTGCCGTTGGCAGCGCCAATTCACAAAGCCCTGGAGGCGGGTCTCTGAATGCTGTCCGCAAGCAGAAGGGCGGTCTTTCGGCCGCGCTGAAGGCGACGCCTGGCGCCAGCGCGGCCGATCACAATGCCTTGGCAGCTCGAGGTCTCAACCGCGTTGGAGCGCAGCTGGCAGATGCACAACGAGCTTCAGGCCTCATTGCGCAGGGCACGCGCGTGGCTGCGGCGCAGGCACACGAAACTGCAGTCGCGGCAGCAATGGCGAACCTGAATCGCGGTGCCATGTCCAGCGCACGCTCGCCCGCGGACGGCCAGCGCACTACTGTCAACAAAACCGTGCCACCACCGACTGCCACCACGGATCTCGAGGAGGCGAGCCGCGCGGGAGACGCAGCGCTGAGCAGCGTCAGCGAGGCAGCGTGGGACTCGCTGCCGTTCTTTTCGCCGTCGCTCGTGGATCGGCTCTGGGCAGGTCGAGCCAGCGACGACGACGACAGCGGCACCGCCAGCCCGCGCTCACGTCACCCCATCCGGCATTTCCATATCCAACGCTTGCAGCAGCAGCAGCAGCAGCAACAGGAACCGCAACCGCAAGCGCAACCGCAACCGCATCCGCAACAACCGCAGCGGGAAGGCGGCGTCCGGAAGCGTTCCCACCCAGGGCAGCGTCCAAAGCCCGCTCGGTGCCTTTTCTTCCAGCAACAGCAGCAGCAGCAGCAGCCCCGGAATGGCTCGGCGCCACCCCGCCGCGCCACGCTAGACTCGGGCGCCTCCACTCCGGCGGCCGCAGCGTCGATCGACGCGGACGTCGTCCTGGCACCCCGGGCGACCGCCGCCGCCGCCGCCGCCAACCAGGTGCAGGGCAACCAGGTGCAGGGGCGCGGTGGAGCGGCGGCGGCGGTGGAGGCACGTGACAGGCACGTGACAGGGGTCCCGGGGCTGTCGAGGGGGACGCAGGCCGCGCCCGGCGTGACGTCGGCGCTGACGGCCGCCGCCGCCGCCGCTGCGGCTTCCAGCTCTGGTGGGCGCGTGCCGTGCATGGCGCTGGTGGCGGCGGCGGCGGCGGCCGCCGCGGCTCCGCGGGCGCTTGGCGCCGCGGCCGCCGCCGCCGCCGCCGGCGGCGGGAGCAGTTCCAGTGGGTGCAAGCGTGCTGCGGCGGGCGGCCCCGATGGACGATGGCGTCTGGCTCCGAAGCCGCCGCCCGGCGCCGACAAGGCGGCCGCTGCAGCTGCGCCTGCGGGGGTGCTGGCGCAAGCGGCCGCCGCTGCGCCGGCGACATCTGCTGCGCCGCCGGGCGGCCCGGATGCGAGCAGCTGCGATGCGCTGCCTCCCCAGGCCATCGCCGCCGCCGTTGCACCCGCTCCCACCGCCGCCGCCTGGGCCCCGGAGGGTGGCGCCTGTTGCGGAATTGATGTTCTCGCGCCAGTGCAGCCGCCTGCCGCTGCCGCTGCCGCAGACTCACGGGCGGAGCAGCGCCCCCGCGTCTCTTCCGCCGCCGCTGCGCTTGCCGCGATGGCCATGTCAGCGTACGAGGCACCGCGAGGTCACGTGCACAACGGCCCGCGCATGCCGCTCGGCGCCGCCGGCAGCCCCCCTTCGCTCACCGCCTCGCGCCCGCACCCGCAGGAGCCCGCGGCGGAGCAGACGGCGCCGGCGCCGCCGCCGCTGCGCCTCAGCAGGCTCAGCGCCTGCGGCAGCGGCGCCGCCGCTGCCGCTACCGCAGCGGCCGCCCTAATGCCAGACGGCGCGGCCGAGTCGTCTTCGCGTCGCGATGACCCATGGGTCGGTGGAGGCTGTCCGCTACGCGAGCTAGACTCGCCGGTGTCCCAGGCCTCCACGGAATGGGAGCCGCGCGCCGGGGCTTCTCTGGCGTCGCTGGCGGCGGCGGCGTCGTTGGGAGTGGCCTGGAGGGGCTCCGCGGGGGCTCTGGGCTCGGAGCGAGTGTACAGCCAGGCGAGCCTGACCGGGGATTCGGAGCTGGGAGCGGCGGGGTACGACGGCCGTACGCAGTGGTGGGGCCGGGACCTGGGCGCCGGGCGCTTCCACGACGGCGACGACGCGAGGATGCGCCGCAGCCAGTACGAACGAAGCCCGGGGCGGCAGCGGCGCGGCGGCGCCGCGGCGGCGGCGGGCGGTGGCGGCGCGGGGCGGAGGTCGTGGTGGTGGTGGTTGCTGCCTGGCAAGTGAGGTGAAGCGGAAGCGGAGTGAGGAGGCCTGTCGCTGCAGGCTCTGTCCCTGTGCCGTCGCAGCGTTAGTTTGACGGTTTGAGAGGCGAGGGCGAAGGCAGCGGGCGGGGCGTAAGAGGGCGCTCGCGTGTCCGTGGGGCCACTCGTCCGCTGCTGGCACGAGGGCAAGGCCAGATCGGTGTGGGGTCGCGGCTTTGGAGGAGGGTCGCACAGATTGCCCTTGAGGGCTCGCGGGTCCATGGCGGGGCGGGGCGAGGCGGGGGAAGGGCGGCTTTTTGCGCCGGGGTTCTCCGTTGGGAGGTACGTCTCAAGGATCTCTCAAGGCGCCGATATACGCTCGTTTAGATTAATTCGGTGGGGGTAATGCAGGAGTGCAGTCGGTGGAGGTGGAGGTGGAGGACGTACTAAGAAGCGCGGCAAGGCGGAGGGGCGGGAGGAAGCAGGAGAGGTTGGGGAAGAGGGATTGGGAAATGGAGAGGGAGGGGCGGTGAAGGTGAAGAGAGTGCGGGCGCTGAAGCGGCCTTCGCCACTCGACTTTCATCCGCGCTGCCCTTCTCGGCACTTCGCTCGTCACTGTGCGCGTGCGCCTGTCCATGCATGTATGTGTGTGTGCGTACCTCCCGGCAGCGCACCGCCCAGCGGGCAATTTTGACACAAGAGGGCCGCGCTCCTGCAGCCCCTGTCGCCTGTTGGCTGCCCCTCCGTCCGTCTCGGGCAGCGGCACTCGGGTTGAGACCGGGAGCGAGCTGAGGAAGCAGCGGGCTGCGGCTGATGGCTGGAGGGGCTGCAGGGGTTGTGGAGCGACGTTGGTTCGGGCGGTAGGGAGGGAGCGGGGATGGGGGATGTGGGGCCTGCCGGCGCCTGCGCCCCGTTTCGGCAGCGGGCGAGCATTCATCCGTTTTTTCTCAAAAAGTCACCACACGTGGTCATGTTCGGGATTGCATGATGATGGGTTGATGGGGGGGGCACAATGCGTGTTGTTTTTTTCGGGAGTTGGGGCCGAGGCGACAGCCTTCATTGGGGCCGACCTCGGCTTGGTGTGTGTGTGTGTGTGTGTCCCCAGCCTGGCCTGGCGGGGGAAGTTGCGCAACACCCGTCTTCCTTCCTCCCTTTCCGCCCTTCCGGATGTGGGTTCCGTGGATGAGTGGCTGTTGGGATTTTGGTTGTTGGCATGGATGTGCCCAGCACAGTGTGCGGCCGTGGTGGTGCGGAGGACGCGTGTGGGCGTGCGCTGGCTGCGCGGCGGCGGCGGCGCCAGCGAGCGAGCGCGTGCCCGTGCCCGTGCAGATGCGTCGCATTGCGGATGTGTATCGGGGGCTCCCGAACAGATGAAAGGAAGATCAAAATGTGTTTGTTTGTGTCGTATCGCTGGGAAAGAAGGCGCTAGGTGGCGACGCACGCGGGGACTGTGGAGGGGATGTGGATGTGGATGTCGGTTTTTTTTGCTGTTTGGTTCCAGGCTCCCACGGTTTATTTTGGTCGGATGGACCCATGGGTCGGGTCGGGTGGACCAAGAACAGTTTTGACTCGACGGGGCGGGTGTGTTGCTACGCCGCGGGCCCTGCCGCGACAGCGCCCCGCGCCGTTGTCCCCCTCCCCTCTAGGGCTTTTTTAAGGTCAGTAATAAGAGTTTTGTTTTTAGGTTGGGGTTTTGACTCCCGGTCCTCCCGACCCATCTTCTTTTATCGTTGTTTGTTCTCCTCCCTTTGCTTTCTTTTCTAGGTTCCGCCATTCGGTCCCTTTTGTTGGTGGTGGTGGTGGTGCGCATGTTCAAATCGATGGCGCATGTTGGCGGGTTGGTTGGTGAGCGCACGTAGCGTAGCATGAGCGCACGTAGCGTGAAGGTAATACGTGAAGGGTTGTCCGCTGCCGCCGCCCCTTCTCTGGCAGCCGCTGGGTCGGGCTCCGCGTCACTACGCGCAGGGGCGCCCCGCATTTCTTCGGCGCTGCCTTCTCCTCCTCCCCTGGTCGTACGGCAGCGGTGGCTGTCGGTATCGGTGTTGTTTGGTGTCAAGGCGTGTGCAGGTACTGCGTTTGCGCCCTCCGTGGCCGGCTTGACGGCCCCCGCAGTGCAGTTCAGTGCAGTGCAGCTTTTTTGTAGTGTAGTGGGTGCTGCTGCTGCTGCTGCTAGGAGGTGGGGGCTCGCTGGTTTGCAGGACGATTGGAACGGATGCGCCGGCCCCAGCCCGATTCGCAATCCTCGACTCGGGGTTGTGAGGGAATGTGATTTTGACACGGTGGAGCCGCCAGGCCCGCAGCTGCCCCGTCCCGGGTCCGGTTCCGGTCGGGCCTCAGGCGCTAGCCGTTCGTGTAGGATCGGGATCGGATACCCTAGTAGTACGGATAGTCAGGCCACCCAGAATCGTCGTCACCACCACATAGCACAACATGGAAAATCGGGTTGCGAAATGCGGTGACCCATGTTCGGGAAGGCGCGGGCTCGTTGCGTTACGGTACGTGCGCTCCTCGTGCTGATGCTGATGCTGATGCTGACGGTTGTCCGCACGATGTTCGGGGAGCTGCTTGTGCTGTGTGCTGTGCTGTGCTTTGTTGCGCTCCTTGCCTGAGGGAGTCAACGGGAGGGGAGGGCCCCGACCGCCCCTTTCCCTTTCGCCCGGGATGTCGGCCTACTCTACCCCCCACGCACCCACATTCCCTCCCCCCAAATCACAACCAACAAGCGTGCGCAGGCCGGGGGAAGGCGGGGGAGACACCGTTCCGCCCCCTCGCTGTAACTACCGTAGTCGGCACTCTCAGCCGTCCTCGCGTTGCGAAGGATGTCGTACAGGGGGAGTCCCAATATGGTCTGGATTGGGGATTTGGGTTGCGAGCTTGTCCCCGGACTCGTCCAGAGGCATTGATCTCCGTTTGATAGATGCGACCCTCCGCCCTTCCGCCGTTTTTACAGCTGTCCCGAATAGTTGAGAGTGCCACAGGCGATATGAGTCGATATGGTACGATACGACCCCGACCCCGAGGGATGGTCAGCCCGCAACGGTGTCTAAACGCCCTACTCCGACTACTACAACTACGATTACCACTGCCGATACTTCAGTAAAGTCGCATACACACAGCTGATCCCCACAACAAAGTGAACGCAGCTGCCGCTCTTTGCCGCATCCAAGACCCGCATCCATTCGCGGCTAACGCTCCCGCAGGGGCACCTCTTCACGTCCACCAGCGCTCATACGGTGTACTTCATGAACAAACAAACCAGCCAGGAGGCCCGATATGTGACACAACAACATCAACAACAACAACAGAGAAGCTGGGGCGGCGGGTGTTGGGGAGGCTTTGCTCAGGACTGCCGCCGACAAACGGTACCGTACAAAGGTACAGTCCGTACCTCGGGCAGAGGTGGAGATGCCAGCCCGCGAACCCGGCCTCCGCGAATCCCTCCCTCCCTCCCAGGGTGGGTGCGTTCGATCGCCCACTCCCCCTGTGCCTGTATGGGTGTGAGGGAGACCATGTCTCAAACCTGTTGTGTATGTACTATAATGTTTGGATGCATCCTCACAGCGCTGTCTGCCCCGCCCCGCCCCCCCCCCCCCGCCTCGGCCCCTGCACACACACCTCACACACCTCACACACCTGGAGCCTCACCTGATCAGCCTCACTGCCGTACCGCGGCGCCCCCCCCCCCCGCCACCACCCCCAACCCACAGTCTACCACCCTCCCAGGCGACCACCCCGCCGCGATCGCCCCGTGTACCCACCCACTGACGCCCTCTCCCCCGGCCCCGGTGCCACTCGTCTCTCTTCTGATCAGAAAGCTCTCACTGGTCACGCAGCAGCGAATGCCCACCCCCTTGCCCCCCACTCCCCACTCCCGGGGGCCCCCTCTGGCCTCCCCTCTGATTCCGCGGCCGGTCCAGCAGTTGCTGCCTCCACTGATCCGCTGCACCACCACCCGCTGATCAACCGACACCAACACAGACACCGACACCGAAGTCGGGTCGGGTCGGGTCGGGTAGGGTCTGGTAGGGGCACGTGGCTGCGGCTCACACGGTGCCCAGCGCCCAGCAGCAGCAGCAGCAGCAGTCGCAGCGGCGGCGCGCGAAATACACACGTCCACACAGGTATGCGTACACACACATCCCTCGGCCGTGTGCGGGCGCTGCTGTCCCGCATCCCCGCGTCCCTTCACAGCCCCAGCGGTCGGCGCTTGGACAGCGCGGGCGTGGTGCCTCTGCGGCCCCCTGCCGCCCCCGCCCCCGCCCCCGATCCCGAGGAGGTGGAGGCGCTGCTCCCCGCCAGTCCGGGTGTGGCGATGGCGCCCCTCTCCCGACTTCGCTGCGCCTCCACCCGGGCCTTGACAGCAGCCTTTGGGGGGGAGGTGGAGGGGGGGAGGGGGAGGAGGGGGAGGGGGAGAGTGGAGGTGGAGGGGGGTCGAGTGGAGGGGGAGGGGAAGGAGGGGAAGGAGGGGGAGGGGGGAGAGAGTGGAGGGGGAGGGGGGAGGGGGTGCAGGGACTCGGGCTCGGGAAGCAAGGGGGGCGGGAAGCAGTGCGGGGGTCGGATGTGAATGGGGGCAGGCGGCGGAGGGGGCGGAGGGAGGGGGTGTCAAGGTGCGTTGCGTTTGCTCAACCCTGATCCGCAAAGAGAGGGGGGGGGGGAGGGGACAGGAGGGGAGTACGATGCGGAGATGTGGTACGGAGTTGGGACCCCCCAGCCCTCTTCCAACCCACCTCCCACTCTACCCTACCCTACCCTACCCTGACCCTCCTCCCCCCGAGCACACAGACACACGTACGCACCTCCTCCTCGGCCTTCTTGGCTTGTGCCGCCGCCATCTCCGCCGCCATGGCCTCCTTGTCCGCCCGCTGCTTGCGCTTCGACTCCAGCAGGCTGCCGCCCACCTCCTGAGAGCGGGTTTTAGGGTTTAAGGGTTGTTTTAGGGTTGTTTAGGGTTTTAGGGTTTTAGGGTGGTTTTAGGGTTTTTAGGGTTGTTTTAGGAGCAACGGACGGCAGGGGCCGCCACAGTCGCCACACCAACACCAACCAACCAACCAACCAACCAACCAGGTCGAAACAACGCAAAGGGTTGGCAGGTGGGGGCCGGGGGCCAGGGGCCAGGGGCAGGTGTCGTGTCCAGGATACCGATACGGGCGGCAACACAGCCTCGCCCCCGATACGGGTGCAAGGCCGCAGCCAGGTGCCGACTCCGATACCGGCTACGATCCGTTCGGACACAAAACACAAACCCATCGACGGCACCCCTCGCGCCTCCCCCGCGCCCCCCAATCCCTCTTTCACACACACACACACACACACGCATTCTTCCCCCCTCCTCCCTCCCCTCCCCCCCCTCGTCCCACCTTGACACTGAAGAACATGGGCCCCAGCTCCGCCAGCCACTCGGGCTCCACCGCCGTGACGCACTGTACGGCAGTCGTACAAAGTTTACGGGAGTTGCCACGTAATTGATGCGCCATTGAAGGGGACAGCCGCAGTCCGCACCTCCCCACCCTCCATCGTCAGGCACCCCTCCAACATCCCGCCCAGAATCCATCCCCCGGCCCCCCTACACACACACACCCCTCCTTGTCCCTTCGCCTCGGTAACTTCTTTCCTATCCTCCAGCCCACCCCAACCCCCATAAATTAACACGTACCCCTCCCTCCCCTCCCTCCCCCCTCCCCCCCTCCCTCCCTCCCTCCCTCCCCCCCCAACCCCCCACCTGCATGTACTCCTTGGTGGTGAACACCAGCTCGTGGTACACGATGTAGTCGGGGGTGTAGCCCAGGCCGTACAGAGCCGAGCTGCAGTACAGCACAACACAGCACAACACAGTACGGCAAAGTACGGGCAATGTAATCGCGGTAGAGGTGACATGTCGATCAGGATCGCGCATTTCCGGCGGGCTCTCGGCTCCTCCTCCACCCCCCACCCCCACCTCGCTGTTCTTTTGCAGACAGGATGATTTCAATCATCCCCGCCAATTACGGTACATTCCCTGCCCGATTACCAACCCGCCAAGAGCTCCGGTCTATCCGCGGCTAATCCCCCCCTTGCGGCCCCTCCGCACACACAGACACACACACACACACACACGGATTAGACACGACACACAAACCCAAAGTCTTTCCCCACGCACATAAACACACACACACACACATACACGGAGCGGCTGCTCACCCGTCACCCCCCTTCTCCCCCTTTGTCCCCCTCCCCCAAAGCCCTCACCTGGGGTGCAGGTGGCACGGCATGCCGGTACGGCAGTTGACGTACTCTCCAACCGACTTGAACTTGGCGGCGTTCTGAGGTTGCGGTTGCGGTTGCGGTTGCGGGGGGGGGGGTAAGGGGTCACAAGGAAGTGGGCCAGGGGGGCCAAGGGGGGACGGGATGGCCGAGTGGACGATCATTTTCCCCCCCCTTTCGAACCCCACAACCCCCAAAATGCAACCCCCGAGCTGCGCATGCAACCCCACACCCACCCACCCACCCACCCGCGCCCACGCCACCCTTCAGGACAGTCCACGTCCCCCCCCCCGCGCCCCCTCCGCTGCGGTATCATTTTTTACCCCTCCACACCCCACCTGGAAGTAGGCGGAGCAGATGGCCTTTCGAACAACGTCCCAATCGCTGCCGGCGCTGGTGATGGTGATGCCGCTCTGAGAGGGGGTGGGGGGGGTTGGGGGGGGTGAGTGTGTGTCGAACTTTTGCACTGTAACCCGCCCTCCCACCAAGACCCCCCTCTCCCCCTCTCCTCCTCCCCCTTCCCCCCTTGTCCTCCACTTTCTCTACCCCACACCCCAACGCCCCAACCCCCAACATCCCCCCTCCCCCCCCCTCGTCCAGACGACGGGTCGGCGCTACCACTGGTCAAGCATCAATGTCGGTAACGTATGGGAATGGGTGGGTTACAGCTAACAGTTTCGGAGGTTCAGCGGCCGGAGCAGCTTGATCAACAACATCCGCAGTGACTCATTATTTTATAAAGGAGCATATCACTCCCTCTCCCCCCCCCTCCCCCCCCACTCCCCTCCCCTCCTCCCCCACCTGTGTCATGATGTCCGCCAGCTGCTGCCGTACCTCCTTCGCCTTCCGCAGCCCCTTGGCCTGCAGGTAGTGCCGCTCGCACCAGTCACCCCTTTGGGAGGGGGAGGGGAGGGAGGGGGTGGAAACGGTGTAGAGAAGAGGGCGGGGTCGTTGGGGCCGTTGGGGCTGGGGGTGGGAGGGAATACCCGGCAATGTGCCATAGCCGAGTTGTGGACAGAGAGAGAGAGGTGGGCGGTGTTGGGGGGTAGGGGCACCGTGTGGTGGTGGTGACGGTGGTGGTTGGGGGGTGAGGGCAAGGGAGGACAAGGGAGGGGAGAACGGGGCAGTAGAACAGCCGCAGACCCCCAATAGTGGCCGCAGCCAACAGACAGAGACGGACAGGTGCCCAACCCCCAACCCCACCCCACTCCACCCCACCCGTCCACCCACCCGGCCACCCTTCCGCTCCCTTGCAATCCCCCTCCTCGCCCCCCTTTTCAGCCCCCTCCTCAGTCCCCTTCTCAACCCGCTCTCCCCCTCCTTCCCCTAAACCCCTCCGCCCCCTTAATCCCCAACCCTCCCAACCCTCCCCCTTAACCCCCAACCCTCCCAACCCTCCCCCCCCCCCCCTCCTCCGCCTCCTCATCCTCTCACCTGTATCCGTTGTTCTTCCACTGGTTGTACACATGCAGCAGTGTCAGGTGGTCGGACTCGGGTACGAAGAACTTCTCCCGGGCTGCGTCGCTCTCCTCGGCGCGGTCGGGCGGCCGGAAGAACACGGGCGGCACCGACAACATCGACACGATGGTCAGAACCTGTGTAAGGGGGGGGGCCGAGAAGGGGGAGGAGGGCGGAGGAGGGGTCAGGGAGTGATATGCTCCTTTATATAAGAATGGAGGGGGAGGGGTCAAAAAGGGGGGATAAAGGCGGAGGGGGGAGGGGGGGTTAGGGAGTGATATGCTATGATATAACGTAGCAGCCCCCCTGCCCTCTACACCCCCCACCCCCCACACTCCCACACAAAGTCCCCCGAGTTGCCCAAACGACCCCCCCACCCCCCCCCTCCTCCCCCCCCTCCTTACCTCGTTGCTGCACCCCATGGCCGCCCCGCTGAGCAGCATCTTGGCGAGAGGGGGGTCGAGAGGGAACTCCACCATCTGACGACCCAGGGAGGTGAGCCCGCCTGGAGAGGAGGGAGAGGAGGGAGGGAGAGGGGGGGGTGTTGTGGAGGAGAGGCGAGAGAGATCTCAGCGCGCCTCCAGTGAGTTGTGTGTGGGTTGGGGTTGGGGTTGGGGGGGGGGGTTCTTTCCACGGATAGGCCGGAGCCGGGCGGATAGGGGGTGGGGGTGGGGGTGAGAGTGTGACAGTTCAAAAAGAAGGGGGGGGGTAAAGCGGGTGCTGTGAGGGGTGTCATCCATGTACCGGCCGAGGCCCCGGGGTGTGCGCGTGGGGGGGGGGGGGAGATTGTGGAGAGAGGGGGTGGAGGGTGGGTGTATGCCCCGTGGATGCAGCCGGGTAGCAATGAGGAGGCACACGGGGAGTACGGCAGCCGAAGGGGAGCCCAGCGACCGACCCTGTGCAGCCACCCCCCTTGCCCTCCTACCCGCCCTGCCTCCCCCTGCCCTCCAGAACCTCCAGCCCCTCTCCCGCCCCTTTCGCGCGGCAGCATTCCCCACCTTTCCTTTCCTTCCCTTTCCTCCCACTCTCTCTCCCCCTTTTTTGTAAATCTGCCCGCCCCATCCCCCTCCCTCCCCCTTCCCCTCTCCCGTCCCCCTTCCTCCCTCTCCCTCCTCTCCCCTCCCCCCCACCCCCTCCCACCCCACCCCCCCTAACCCACCCGTGTTGTCCAGCGCCCCCAGCACCCATAGGTTGTACATGGAGTTGACGATGTTGTCCCGGGGGGGAGGGTCCATGAACCCGAACTCGAGCAGGTCGTGAACCTGAGGGGGAGGGGGGGGGAGGAGGGGGAGGGGGGGAGAGATGGGGGGGGGGAGAGATGGGGGGGGCGAGTAATAGAAACGATACCGCAGCGGAGGGACGAATCGGCGGGGGGGTGGGAAGAGGGGGAAGAAGACGGGGAGGAGAGGGGGGGGTAAGGGTTAGCAGCTGGGTTGAGGCAAGGCAGGAGACACATACACATACACATACACATATACACAACGCAGCCCTGTTCGCCCGCCCTTTCCCCCACAACCCCACACACCGACACGCACACACACACATACACGCACACTCGCCTTGAGGCTCTTGAGCAGCAGTACGACATTCGCCAGGTTGGTTCGCTGGATCTCGGGCACGTTCATGGACAGCATCTCGTGCCTGGCAAAGGGGGGGGAAGTGGAGGGTGTGTATGAGTGTGTATGTGTATGTGTGTGTTTGGGGGGGGGCGAGACACGGGGTGGATCGGCGGGGGAGGAGCAGAACAGTCCAGGGGGGGGCGGGGGTGTACCGATAATAGAGACTGACCCCGTCCAGCGGGGGGGGGAGAGGTGAGGGGAGAGGAGGTGAGAGGGGATCTACGCTGTGGGAGGTGATACCCCGGGGAGGGGGGGAGAGGGGGAGAGGGAGGCAGGGGGGGGGCAGCGGCCCGCATGGCAGCAGGCGAGTGGCTCTACCGTCACTCGCCTGCTGCCATGCTGGGGCAATCCCTCTCCTCCCCCGCACCTCGCCGCACCTCACCTCACCTCACCCCTCCAGCAGCGCGTCCTCACCCTCCCCCCCTCCGCGGCCCCCAGGCCTGTGTCCCCGCCCCTCGGACTCCTCTGATACCCTACCCTACACTCCCCGACCCTCCCCAGCCCCACCAGCCCCACCCACACAGCGGTTGCTTTCCTTCGCCCTCCCGACGGCCACTGCAACCCCCACCCCAGCCCCAACCCCCACACCCGCTCCCACCCCCGCCCTCATCCCCAGCCCCGCAAACCCCTTCCTCCTCCAAAACACACACACACGCACACACGCACGCACGCAACCCCCCCCACCTGAACGCGCTCTCCGTGTACAGTCGGTAGCATGTGCCCGGCCCCGTCCGCCCCGCCCTGCCGGAGCGCTGCCCCGCCGCCGCCTGGCTGATGGGGAACACCTGCAGCGCGTCCATGCCCATCTTGGGGTTGTACACCTGGGGGGGGGGGGGAGGGGAGGGGAGGAGGGGGGGGAGGTGGTAGGAAGGTAGGAAGGTGGGAGGAAATCGCAGTTCGTCGGAACGAAGGAGTAAACTACCGGTATTTGCGTCAGCGAAGGACTTGGAGCGGGGAGGTTGGGGTACAGAAAGCAGCTGAAACAAAAAAGGGGGACGGGTAATGTGAAGTGGTGGTGGTGGTTTGCAGGCTTAGGGTTGTTTCTTTCATCACCATTCACGGGCCCCATCACCCACCTCCTACCGCTGCGGCATCGGAGCCCTGGGTTCCTGAATCACCCCACCCACCCACCCACCCAGCCACCCAGCCACCCACCCCACCCACCCACCCACCCAGTCACCCAGCCACCCAGCCGCACACTCACCCCACCCCACCCCGCCCCTTCCCCCTCTACACCCCGCGCGCCCCCCTCCCACCCCTCCCTCCCTCCCTCCCTCCCCCCCTCCCTCCCTCCCCAGCTCCCCCTCCCCCCCTTACCTTCATTTTGACGTACCCCGTGTCGATGACGTACAAGATTCCGTCCACGGTCAGCGACGTCTCCGCAATGTTGGTGGACACGATCACCTTGCGGACCCCCTCAGCAGCCTTGTCGAAGATCTTGGCCTGGGGGGGGAGGAGGAGAGGGGGCGCGGGGGGAGGGGGGGTGCGTGTGTTTGGGGCTGCGTGGGTGGGTGGGAGGGGGGGTAGGTGTTTCCCTCGCCCGCCTCCCCGCCCCCCTCCCTCCCTGGCCCTCCCTCCCTCCTTCCCTGGCCCTCCCTGGCCCACCCTGGCCCTCCCTCCCGCCCTCCCTCCCGCCCTCCCTCCCTGGCCCTCCCTCCCTTCCTCCCTCCCTCGCCTGCAGGTCCGAGGGCAGCTGGCTGTAAATGGGCAGAATGAGCAGCTCGGGTATCTCGCTGCCGTTGCCCCGCATGTGGTCCAACCGCTCGGCCAGGCTGAAGCAGGTGGCCTCGATCTCCTCCTGACCTGGGGGGGGGGGGGAAGGAGGGGGGAGGAAGGGGGGGATAACGAGGGGGTTGGGGATACATGTGGGGGAGGGATTACATGTGTGTGTGGGGGGGGGGGCGGGGGGTAAGGTGAACGGGTAGAATACAGGCCAAGGTGGGGAAGAGGTGGGGAGAGGGGAGTACAGAACAAGAACAACGGGGTTCTTGATTTGACTTCAAAGTGCAATGCAGCCATTGGCTGCCCTTGCCCTCCCCTTCCCCCTCCCCCCCTCCCCCACCTCCACACAGAAGCACCCCCACTCCCCCCACCCACCCACCCGTCATGAAGATGAGGATGTCTCCGGGTCCGTCTCGGAGGTGGATGGTGATGGCCTGACGGGTGGGGGTTGGGGGGTGGGGGGGGGTGAGGGCGTAGAGCAGGGTGACAATGCGAAGAGGCAACATGCTGACAGCGGCTGACGTAAGGTGTATAACAGGAGCCAATGGATACACCCCCGGAGGGGGGGAGGTATCCACGGGTGAAAGGGGGGGTTAGGGTGTGAGAGTGACACGCAGTGATGGTGCCGTACCCGGAGTGCACAGCCCACGATGGGCCTCACGCCCAGCCCCCACCTCCCCCCGCCCCCCTTCCCCCCCCCCCCTCCCACAGCCCCCCTTGCTCTCCCCCCCCAGGCCAATCCCTCCTCCCCCCCGCCCCCACCTGCTTCACCGCCGCCTCCACGTAGTCCTCCTGCACAGTGCGGCTCCACAGAATGTCCACCGGGAAGGTGCGGCCTGAGCATTGGAGGGTGAAGGGGGGAGGGGGGGAGTGGAGGGAGGAGTGGAGGGAGGAGTGGACGGGGAGTGGAGGGGGAGTGGAGGGGGAGTGGAGGGGGAGTGGAGGGGGAGTGGAGGGGGAGTGGAGGGGGGAAGGGGGAGGCGGTGGGGGGCCGCATCTCGAAGCGCAACATGAACATCCACACAGCCATAAACACACACTCACCACGGACGCACACTCCACCTCCCTCCCTCATTGCCGGGCTCCCCTTCGAGGGCCCCCGCAGGTGCATCCGCCGCTACCAACGCCCAGGGGTTGGGGCCTCCCACATCGCGCCGGTGGTCCAGCTGGCTGGTGCTGACCCTACCCCCGCTTCCTCCCACAATACCACATCCCCTTATCGCCGCCCCGCCCCCCCGCCTGCCCCCCGCCCCGTCCTCCCTCCCAACCCTGAGGGCAGCCCGGCAGCCCCCGACACGCCCCAAGACACCACCCGGACAACCACCAGCCAGCCAGCCAGTCCCCCCCCCCCCCAAACACACACACATACACGCACACACGCACACGACGCACCTGGGATGGTGAAGACCGGCACCGATCCGAAGAAGTCGGAGAACTTTTGGGCGTCCAGGGTGGCCGAGGTGACGATGAGCTTGAAGTCGCGTCTGGCGGGGAGATGAGGCGGGAGAGGGGGGGTGGGGGGCGGTGGTGGTGGTGGAGGAGGAAGGGTTTAAGAGTTTTAAGGGTTTTAAGAAGGCATCCGGGTTTTGGGTCGCGGCAGACGGGCGGGGGGGGGGCGGGGGGGGGGGGAACGGGGGCGAGAGAGGCGAACAACGCCCCCCAACCGCCCCCCAACCACCACCGGAAGTTTATGGAGAAGACAGGAAGAGAATACAAGCAGAGGGAAGAGAGAGAGAGAGAGAATGAGAGACAGAGAGCGGGTGGGTGGGTGGGCGCGTCACGATGGGGGGACAGCGAGTGTGCCCCACGTAAGGGCTGGGGGGCTGGAGTGGGGTGGGGGTGGACAGGTACCCAGGTACCCAAGCGCGTATGTGCCCCCTCCCTCGCTGCCCTCAGTCACGTGTGCGCCCCCCCCTCACCCCCCCTCCCTCCCTCCCCCCCCCCACCTTCGCGCCACCACCCTCTTGAGGATACCGAACAGCACGTCCGTGTTGAGCGACCTCTCGTGCGCCTCGTCCATCACCACCACACTGTAGTTGTCAATGTCCTCGTTGATCTGAGGGGGGGAGGGGGGGAGAGAGGGGGGGGGAAGGGGTGGATGGGTGGCGGGCGAGGTTGAGGTTTCTGGGTGATGGCGGTCCAAAGAGGCAGAACTAGGCTGACCGGCTGACAGATGTGGACAGTGGAGATCTGGAGAAGCGGTGTGGAAACGAGAGCGGGTGGGTTGGGTTGGGTTGGGTTGGGTTGGGTTGGGGTGAGGGATGTCGCAAGCCCGACAGCCACGCCGAGCCGAGTGGGCGTTACAGCTGCCACCGCACCGGCGCCTCTTATCTGCACAAACCTAACCGCCCCCTGCTGCCTGCCTGCCCGCCACCTCCCACATCAGCCCCCCCAACCCCCAACCAAACCCTCTCCTCCCTCCCTCCCCTTCCCTTCCCATTCACGCACCCACCCAACTAAACCCTCCTTCCCGCCCCCTCCCCCTCCCCCCGCCCCCTCGCCCCCCTCCCCCTCCCCCCCCCCAAACACACCCACCCACCAGTGTCTCCCTCAGCAGCACTCCGTCCGTCATGTATTTGATGATGGTCTTGTCGCTGGTGCAGTCCTCGAAGCGAATCGAGTAACCCACCTGCAGGAGGGGCATCGGAGGGAGGGAGGGGGGAGCAGGGGGGGCGGGGGGGGAGGATTGTGGGGGGAGGGTGGGGGGAGGAGGGTGCGAGTGAGAAGGGAGGAGAAGGAAGGATTGCGGTGAGATGCGGAGGGACTAACGGGAATAAATTCACACGGATAGGGACAGGGATAGGGGGTAGGGATAGCGGGGTCCTTGGGGAATCGTATGTGTGTTTGGGTGGGGGAAATGAGTATGTCAGCCCAAAACGGCAAAAGCTGACAGCCTCTACCGCATCCCCGAGACCCTCCTACCGCCCTTTGTTGGTCGTTAGTTAGTTGGAAGGAGCCGGAACCCAAGCAGGAGTAAGCATCTCCCCCCACCCCTTCCACAGATCCACACCCCAGCCGCCCACACCCCACACCCCAACACACAAACACACACCCCCAAAGACACATACGCACCCCCCGCCCCTCACCTCCGCCCCCAGCTCCACTCCCATCTCCTCGCTCACGCGCTTGGCCACCGACATGGCGGCAACACGACGGGGCTGGGTGCAGCCTGGGGGGGGGGGAGGGGGGGCACGTAGGGGTTAGGGGAGGGGGGGTGAAGAGTGTACCGTAATGCAACAACGAAACCGGGAATCCTGCGGACGTTGTAGCCCCAAGCGCGGCTGGACCCATCGGGGGGAGGGGAAGGGGGGGGAGGGTGTGTTCAAATCCAAAGAGGCCAGCTGACAGGCTGATAAGACGTAATGCATCCTGGGGGGAGGGAAGGGGTTATCCACGTACAGGCCGGAGCCCCAGGGGGGGAAGAGGGCGGGAACGAGGAAGCGTCGGGACGGCCCAGTTCAAACGCAGAACGACACACGCACACACACCTGCACGCACGCGCGCATCTGCACGCACGCGCACAAGCACATACGCACACACACACACACAGACACACATACATGTACGAACACACGCGCTCTCTCACCAATGATGCCGTACTTGGTGTATCCGTCCTCCCGCAGATACTGAGTCATCTGGGTGGTCTTGCCGCTGCCCGTCTCACCAACCACCACAACCACCTGGTTCTCACGAATCACCTGCGCAGTACAGTACGGCACCGTACGGCAGCGGTAACCGACAACAGGTCAAGGTTACAGTACCACATCGCGCCGGAGGATGAGGAAGACGACGGGCAAGTCGCGCCGCGACGAGAGCCGGAGCAACAGCTGTGTATACGGCGTGTTCGTGTGGATGCGTGTGCATGCGTGTGTGTGCGTGTGTATGTCGTACTGTCGTACCTGCAGCAGGTCGTCCCGTACCGTGTACACGGGCAGGGACCTGCGCTGCTGCTCGATGGTCTTGTTGCGGCTGAACTCGCTAGCGGCCTCGCTCTTCTTCAGGTGGGTCCTGAGGGGGGGGGGGAGGGCGGGGGGGTGGGGGTGGGGGGAGGGGCGGGGAAGGGGCGGGGCGGGCGGTGGTGGTAAGGTACGACAGTCCGAAATTGCATACTGACAAGGGTGCTCCAGGTGGGGTGGCGGACACCGTCCAAAGAGACCAAGTGATACGGGGGGTACTGGCGGGGGGGGGATTATCCACGGATAGCCCCCCCCAGGGGGGGACGGGGGGTGGGGCCCGTTGGGAGTCAAACGTACGGTAGTACGGCACAAGATCCTGGGTTGCAGTCACCACGTCTCCAGCCACCTCCTCCAACCCAGGCGGCCAGCCGGGCGGCTTACCCCACCGTTTTATTTGATGTCCCGCCCTCTCCCCCCCACCCTTCTCCCCCAACACTGCCATATCTTTTCCCCACCCACCCACCCGCCCACCCACCCGCCCCTTCCTCCCCCCAAACCCTTTTCCTCCTCCTTTATAACCCCCTCCCTCCCCCTCCCTCCCCTTCCCTCCGCCTCCCCTCCCCCTCACTTGAACTGGCTGGCCGCCTTGTAGCTTCCCTCCCCCTCCCCCTCCCCGTCCTCCTCAGCCCGCTTGGCCTCCGCCTCCGCCGCCTGGGCCGCCTCCTCCGCTGTCAACCCCGTGATCTCGGCCATCTTGGAGCCTTTGGGGGGGGGGGAGGGACGGGGGGAGGAAGAGGGAGGGGAGGGAGGGAGGGGGGGAGGGAGGGAGGGAGGAGGGGGCGGCCGGGGGGGTTAATAAGCGGGTAAAGATGATACAACAGCGCACGGACGGACACACGGGGGGACGAATGGACGGGTGTATCGGGGCGGGGTATCGGGGGTGTTGGCGTGCGGTGAAGGGAGCAGACAGGCAGACAGGCAGGGCCCCCGCCCATTCATCTCGTTTTGCTCGTCCCAAGTCCCGCTGCGCCACCTTCCCTTCCGAACTGCCGCCTCGTCTCCCCCGCCCCCTCCACCTCGCACCCCTTCCTCTCCCTCTTACCACCTGCCTTCGCCCTTTGTTCACCGTCCTGCCAACTGTTTTGCCCATTCGGTCTGCTTTACTATTTCCCGCCCCCCGCCCCCCGCCTCGACCTCCGCCCACGTGTCTTACACACGCCCGCGCGCATACACATGCACATGCACACACGTGCGTGCCGTACCCCCGCCGTACCTGCCACCTCCCAGAACCGCTGCCGGCTCTTGTGCTGGTCCTTCTTCTCGCGCACCTGGGGTGGGGGGTTGGGGGGTTGGGGGGGGGCAAGAAAAAGATACCGCAGCGACGGGTCCAGGGGGGGGGACGTGTCATAGGGTTAAGAGTAGAATAGTAGATACATACACACACGCGCATTCACGCATTCACACAAACACACGTGTACACACCCAGCCTCACACGCAGGCGCGCAGGTGCAGCCCCCCCTTCCCCCCTCGCCCCCCCCCTTTCCCCCTCGCCCCCTCCCCCTCCCCTCTCCCCCTCCCCTCTCCCCCCCCCTCCCACCTGCTTGACCAGTCCTGATCCCTTGCGTGCAATGACCGCCATATCTGAGGTGGGGTCCTTCAGGGGTAGCACGATGTCAGCCTGGGGGGAAGGGGGCGCGGCGGGGGGAGGAGGACGGGGGAGAGGAGGGGAGGTGGGCAAGGCAGGAAGACGGACGGGCGGGTGGGTGGGTGGGTGGGTGGGCAAACGGGTAGGGTGGTTTAGGGTTAAGGCTTGTGGGTGGGTGGGGGTGTGGGCAATAGATCAGCCGGGGTGGTCCTGGCCTGCTGGCAGGTAGGTAGTTTGGCAGGTAGGCACCGCCTCCCCGGGACAGCAAAGGGTGGCGGGGGAGGGGCGCTATGAGTGCACGTTGGGTTGAGCTGACTCCCCCCCAAAAAGCCCCTACCCTCCCCTCACTATTCTCCCCCCCCCACACACACACAGGGCACCCCCCCCTTTGCTCTTGTTCTGTGTCCCCACGGGAATACAGAACACACATACACACATACACGCAGACACACGCACACATACACGCAGACACACGCACACACGCACACACACCTGTTTGTTGTTGACGACCTTCCCCTCCAGGAAGGGCGGCTTGGTGTCGTGCACCAGCAGCATCACCCGCGCCTCGTCCTCGTCAGCAAAGTTGAGGGACACCTTGCAGAAGCGGAAGCGGGAGCGGAAAGGGGGGGCGAGGTAGGGTAGGGTAGGGGGAGGAAGGGAAGGGTAGGGGAGGAGGGAAGGGTAGGGGGAGGAGGGAAGGGTAGGGGAGGAGGGAAGGGTAGGGGGAGGTAGGGAAGGGTAGGGGGAGGTAGGGAAGGGTAGGGGGAGGTAGGGAAGGGTAGGGGGAGGTAGGGAAGGGTAGGGGGAGGTAGGGTAGGGTAGGGGGAGGAGGGAAGGGGAGGGTTAGGTAGGGAAGGGGAGGGGGAGGAGGGGAGGGGAGGGGAGGAGGGAAGGGTAGGGGGAGGTAGGGAAGGGTAGGGGGAGGTAGGGAAGGGTAGGGGGAGGTAGGGAAGGGTAGGGGGAGGAGGGAAGGGTAGGGGGAGGTAGGGAAGGGTAGGGGAGGAGGGAAGGGGAGGGGGAGGTAGGGAAGGGGAGGGGGAGGTAGGGAAGGGTAGGGGAGGAGGGAAGGGTAGGGGGAGGTAGGGAAGGGTAGGGGGAGGTAGGGAAGGGTAGGGGGAGGTAGGGAAGGGTAGGGGGAGGTAGGGAAGGGTAGGGGGAGGTAGGGAAGGGTAGGGGGAGGTAGGGAAGGGTAGGGGGAGGTAGGGAAGGGTAGGGGGAGGTAGGGTAGGGTAGGGTTAGGTAGGGTAGGGTAGGGGGAGGAGGGAAGGGGAGGGTTAGGTAGGGAAGGGTAGGGGGAGGTAGGGAAGGGTAGGGTTAGGTAGGGAAGGGTAGGGGGAGGTAGGGAAGGGTAGGGGGAGGTAGGGAAGGGTAGGGGGAGGTCGGGAAGGGGAGGGGGAGGTAGGGAAGGGTCGGGGGAGGTAGGGAAGGGTAGGGGGAGGTAGGGTAGGGTTGGGGGAGGAGGGAAGGGGAGGGTTAGGTAGGGAAGGGTAGGGGGAGGTAGGGAAGGGTAGGGTTAGGTAGGGAAGGGTAGGGTTAGGTAGGGAAGGGTAGGGGGAGGTAGGGAAGGGTAGGGGGAGGTAGGGAAGGGTAGGGGGAGGTAGGGAAGGGTAGGGGGAGGTAGGGAAGGGTAGGGGGAGGTAGGGAAGGGTAGGGGGAGGAGGGGAGGGGATAAAAAGTGGCTGCAGCCACTCTCAAACTTCGCATTGCACCCTCATACAAACCCCCGCCCGGCCCCCGGCCTCCCTCCGCCCCGCCCCCCGCCCCCCCCATCCCTCACCTCTTTGAGTCGCACCACCCCGCTGGTTATGAGTCGGTTCTCCTCCCATGCGTTGAGCGCCTTCTCCAGCTCATTGGCTCGCCGACTGGCCGCCAGGGACATGGTGCTGCCGTCCTTGCGCACACGCTTCTGCAGGTCCAGTGTGCGGCGCTGCAGGGGGAGGGAAGGGGGGAGGGGAGGGAAGAGGGGGGAGGGAGGGGGGGGGAGGGGAGGGGAGGGGAGGGGAGAGAGAGGGGGAAGAGGGGAGGGGAGGGGGGAGAGAGGTGAAGTGAGGGGGGTTGAGCGGGGGGAAGGGGGGGAGAGGCGGGGTTGAGCGGGGGGAGGGGGGGAAGGGGAAAAGGCTCCCTTGGTCGCGTACTCGGGGTTGGCTCCTGGTTCGTTGTATTGCACCTCGCCCTGCCCTGCCTTGTCCCCCCCATCTCCCCACCACCACCATACCCCCCCACACACATCTACACCCCCCACCTCGAACAGCGCCTCGTCTCCTACGAAGCGGGCTGCTGCGCCCTGGTCGTCAGTCCCGCCACCAAACTCCTCCGCGTCGTACCTGTTGGGGGTTGGGGTGCGGTTGGCGGTAGGGGGTTTAGATTTTGAGAGGGTGGGGGTGGAACTGGGTTGGGTTGGGTTGGGGGGGTTGTGTGAGCCAGATTCGGGGAGTTGAAACCAACCAACTAACCAACCAATCAACCGACCAACGCCGCAGTGTACTGCTACACAGGTATGCAACCTCCCCCTTCCCGGCCCAATGCGGCATCTTCTTCTTTACCCCCCGTGCCCAATCCCCGCCTCTTCCCCTCCCCTCCCCCCCCCTCACTCTCCCCCCATCTCCCCTCTCCCCCCCCCTTGTCGACACGCGCACCAGTCCCTCTCCAGCTGCCTCTCCTCCAGCTCCCTCTCCCGGGCATACACCTCATCGAACTCATCACCGCCGCCATCGCCGCCCGCCTTGCCCGCGCCCTCGACCTCGCCTGACACCCCAGGGGGGGAGGGGGTGGGTGGGTACGGGTGGGTTGGTTAGGGTTTGTAAATGAGAGTGGGTGGGTACGGGTAAGTACGGGTGGGTGGGTACAGACCTCACTTGGTTAGGTTACCCCCCTTCATATTTACCGTTCTCTCGCTGCGGCCTATCCTCCCCTCCCTCCCTCCCCCCCGGGGATAACCCCACCTCCCCCACCTCCCCATACACCCCCCCCCCACACACACACCCCACACACCCACCCAGCCAGCCCCTACCTTCCGGCCGCAGCTCCGGCGATCGCTCCACTCGACCACCCCGCCCACCCCCCGCCCCACCCCCCGCTGCCGACCCGCGGTTCCAACTTGAGCTCTTCCAGGAGGGGGTCAGGGCGGGACTGGGGCCGCTGTCAAACTGCACGCGGCCAAAGCCGCCAGAAGCAGCCGCAGAGCCGGCGGTGCCGCAGGCGCCGCGGCCCGATGGCACGGCGGCGCCGGCGGCTGCGCCGCCGGACGGCACGGCGGCGGCGGGCAGCGGCGTGTCGCCGCCGCCGCCCCAGCCGCCGCCGCCGCCGGCGCCGCTGGCGTAGGACGAGCGGGGGGCGCCGGGACGGGAGGAGCCTGGCGGGGTGTGTGTGTGGGGTGGTGGTGGTGGGGGGGGTTGAGGGGTGGGGGATCAAGCGCCAAGATCATTTTGGAAGCAAGGGGCGGGAGGGGAGGTGGTGGCGTGGGGAACCAGAAAAGCGGTACGGCACGCAACCGCTTGTACGGCATGGCATAAAACCCGTGAGCGATATGGACGGACCACGTGAGAGGCTGGGGCCACATTCACGCCGCACGGGAACCTCTAAAGATGTGCGGTCGCAACAACACACAAAACCCAGGTCGCCGGGCTCCGGAGCCCTAGGCATCAGAGATAGAAGCGAGCAGAGACAACTGCGCAGACAACGAACAACGAACAACTAACGACGACAGAAACACCTCGCGGAAGCCGGTCCCCCTCCCGGCCGGGGCCCTGCCCCAGGCCCAGGCCCAGGCCCGGGCACACTGCACTACCGTGACGGCCGATGGCTTGATGGCCGCGTTCCCACGAAATGGAACGAAATGTAACCAAACGACAATCACACAGCGCCGGGCCGGATGGCCCGCCGGCTCTACCCCTCCGGGGGCCAGGAGCCCACCTCCACTCCCCCGCTGCGGTATCTTTTTTTTGCCCTCCCTCCCCCACATACACCCCCCACAAACACACCCACACACACACCCAACCCCCACACGCACCTGGCCCTCCCGTGGCGCCGCCGCCGCCAGCTCGGCCCGACGGCACCACCGGCGTCAGCGCCCACTCGTCGTCACCGCCGCTGCGCCGTACAGGCGTACTGCTGTCCCACTCGCTGCGCCAGAAGCCGCTGCCGCCGCCAGGCCGCGACGCGCGCTCCCCGCCGCCGCCGCTGCCGTCGCCGCCGTCGCGCCAGCGGCCCCTGTCCTCATAATCCCGGCCGCCGCGATCCCGGTCGCGGTCGTGACTGCCGCCGCCGCCGCCGCCGCCGTCGTGACCGCGGTCCCGATCGCCGCGCCTATCCCGCTCCCTATCTCTGCTGCCGCCGCCGCCGCCGCTGCCGCTTCTCACGCCACTGCTGCCGCCCTCTCGGTCCCTCTCCCCACTCCCTCTATCCCGCTCCCTCCCCCGATCTCGCTCCCGCTCCCTCTCCTTGTCCCCGTCCCGGGGCTCCCTCTCCCGATCTCGGCGGTATCGCTCCAGGTGCTCCTGGAAGCGCGCGTCCGAGCGCTGAAGCTCCGGACCGCCGCCACCGCCGCCGCCGCCTCCGCTGCCGCCCCTGCTGCCACCTCCGCCGGTCCCGCCCCCCGCTGCCGCCGCCGCTGATGTTGACGCGTACAGTCCTCCCCGCTCCCGGTCCCTCGCCCGCTGCCGCTCCCGGTGCTCCTCCAGCGACTCCAGAGCGGAGGAGCTCACACCGCCTGGGGCAGAAGCAGCGGAGGGGGGGGGGGGTGAGGGGTTGAGGGGGAGCATTCGTTGGGTCGCGGACGAGCGGACGGGCGCAGCGACTTCAACCCACGAACGCACGCGGAGTGGCGCGACTACCCGCCCCACCTCCCGTCCCTCCCTCCCCGCTGCCAAAATGCAGTTCTTGCTCCTTTTCAGCCCCGCCCCGCCCCACCCTGCCCCGCCTTCGCTTCGCTCTGCCGCCCTGCCCTACCCTGCCCTGCCCTTCTCCACCGTACCCTACCCGGGTGCGAGGGTGTTTCGGAGCGCTGGCCCCGGAACCGCCGCTCCTGAGCTGGGGGTGGCGGCATGCTGCTGCTGCCGCTGCCGCTGTTGTTGGCGCCGCCGCCGCTGTCGCGTGATGCCGCCGATGCCGGAGCCGCCGCCGATGCCGCCGCCGGCGGGTTGGTGGCGGCATCGGGGTCCTCATCGTACGACAGCTTGACGCGCTTGCCTGCACGGCACACGGGGTAAGGGCGGGTGGCGATGGGGGACAGGGGCAGGCAGGTTCAGTTTCGAGTGATAACAAACGACGGCGGCGGGAAGGAAAGCCCAAGCCCAGGCCCCCGCCCCCGCCGCCCCCCCCCTGCCTCTTCGGACCGTATCATCATCTTGTATTCTCTACCTCCCGCCCCCCCCCACTCTCCCTATTGGGTTCTGGGTTCAGGGTCCGCTCCTCCCCACTCCGCCGCCTCCGTCCCTTCGCTGCGACACCTCCTTCCCTACTACCCCCGTCAGCTCCCTTAAGCTCCCACCCCGTCCTTGTGGTCAAGCGGCGTCAGTCGCCCGTCGGGTTCGGAGGCTCACGAGAGACTCAGCGTGAAAGGCTGACCGACCGCCCCCGCCCGCCCCGCCCCCGCCCTCCCCTCCCCACCCTCCCCGTCCATCCCCCTGTCGGGGCCCCGAGGCTGCACTCACTCTCCCGCTCCGCCAGCTCCGCCCTCTTCTGGGCTGCCAGCTTATCGAGGCCTGGGAGGGAGGGAGGGAGGGAGGGAGGGAGGGAGGGAGGGAGGGAGGGAGGGAGGGAGGGAGGGAGGGGGGGAATGGGGGACGGAGGGAGGGAGGGAGGGAGGGAGGGAGGGAGGGAGGGAGGGAGGGAGGGGGTGAAAAGGGGACAGTCCGAGTACGGCAGGCAAAGAGGACAGGTTGACCGGCCGGGGGGGATAGGTACCCAAAAGCTGAGGGAGGGATGTGGGATAAAGTGGAACGGTCCAGAGAAGCCAAGCTGAGTGGACAAGCGGGGGACTGGCGGGGGAGGGATGTGTGGTGAAGCAGTCGGTGGGCAGCTGCCGGGCGGGTTTGCAGCAGCTTGAGAAAGGAGCTGGCGGGGTGAGGGGTGGTGGGGGCGGGGTGTGGGTGGTGGGGGTGGGGGTGTGGAGGCGGACGCAAACCCGGACTGCCCAGCTCGCTCGCTTGCGATGGGCGGCGTGGGGGCAGCGCGTGTCGCCATGGGTCGTGTTGTGCGGCATGGTGGGGGCTGCGTGCGACGCCGCCGGGGGCGCCGTGGCGCGGCGCGTCTGCGTGTCCGGTGTAGATCCTCCGGCGCGCTGGAATGTGTCTGAGGCGGCTCTGCTTGCTTTGGCTCACCTAGCACGGATGTCCTCGGAGGGGGCGCCTTGAAGACGGGCCGCTCCGGCCGGACGAGCAGCCCACCCGCCTCCTCCGGAGGCGCGTCCATCGCGACGACGCGCTCGAGCAGGGCGACACAGGTAAGGTGCTCGGTGCTGTAAGCGCAGCTACGCCCCCGCTTTGTTCCTTCAGCAGTTCAGATTGTCGTGCGCACCGAATCCCGAGCGGCGACAGCTGGTCTTAACAGCAGAACACGCTTCGATTATATGCGTCGGTAAAAACGTATCCCTAATCCGGGTCGGAGTAGCTTGAGAGAAACAGCTGGGACGCTAGGTTCTAGTTGTCAGAAGAGACTGAAGGGCTCAGTTCATCAAGTAGGCATTTTAGCCTTCATGGTGATCGCAGCAAGTCTGTTTGCAGTAGAGAATGCAACATTCAACTGCCGGGAAGTGATGCCGTACGCTTCCGCCAAAAGTTGCCTTGCCGACTTACGAGTGTGTCCCAATTTCGTTTGCTGTTGGGGATTAACGATAATGACTGGATGCTAGGTACTGGCTGGCTGCGGCCTTGAGCAATCCCCTGCCGATTATGCAATCTTCGGCGCTGCGGGCCGCCTGGGCCCTGCAGCATGCGCGTGGATCACTTCCGACAGCGCTACAGCAAGCGCTTGTCCTGTTGACACACGCACCGATTACGGATGTTGACGCCCCGGCATCATCAGCTAAAACACCCGCCCTCCACAGCCGCTCCTTGCAACATAGCTGGCGAACGATAAGGACCGCAGCCTTCTCACACGATCTTGCAGATGATGCCGATGCATCAGCCTCTCCGACTCCAACCTCGGCTTGGGCCCGACGCTACGCCTCCGCCACGCCCTCTCCCGCCCGCAACCCAGCTGCCTCCACCTCCGCAGCCCCGCGCCCGGCCGGCGCCTACGCCATCGAAATCTCCGTCCAGGGATTTGAGAAGCGCTACGTCGACATGGCCTGCAACGTCCTCGACGACCTGCTCATGCTCGCCTTCGCGCCCAAGAGCCTGTCCGCGCTCCCCACCGGCAGCCCCTCCCCCTCCGACGCGCCGCTGGCGCTGGCGCTCGGCGCCACCTCCCGCCGCGACGTGCGCCTGCCGTGGCGCCGCACGCGCTTCACGCTGCTGCGCAGCCCGCACATCGACAAGCAGGGCATGGAGCAATTCGAGCGGCGCGAGTACAAGACCGTGCTGTCCGCCGCCACCAACTCTGACGCCGAGCTGCGGCGCCTTCTGGAAGCGGTCAAGATCTACCAGTTCACCGGAGTGCAGATCCGGATCGACGTCACCAGCGCGCAGCGACTGGAGCTGCCGACGGACGTCCGGCGGCTGCTGGCCGGCGGCGCGGCGGCGGCGCCGCCGCCGCCGCCGCCGCCGCCGGCCGGCGGCGAAGCCGCCGGCCGACAGGTGCTCGGCTCGCCGGCGGTGACGCTGCCGGCGCCGCGCAGCCCCGAGGCGCTGTTCCGGGAGGAGCTGGGCGCCGTGCTGCGCGTGCTGAGGCCGCTGGTGTGGGCGGGGCTGGCGGCGCGGCGCGCCGCGATGGACGCGGTGCCGGAGTTCACGGCCTGGCGGCTGCGGACGGCGGCGGCGGCGGCGGCGGCGGCGGCGGGGGGACAGCGACCGGCGCCGCCGGTCGCGAGCGCGGCGGCGGAGGCGGGGGTAGAGGAGGAGGAGGGCGGTGGTGGTGATGCGTATGGCAGGCTGTTGCGGCAAAGGATGCAGCAGCAGCTGGAGCTGATGCGGGCGCCGGCGGAGGCGGAGGCGGGGGCGGATTCGCAGCCGGCGGCGGCGGCGTACGGCCTGGATCCCGCCGTCGCAGCGGAGCTCCTGGCGCGTATTGATGCGGAGCTGCTCAACGCCCACGAGGCGGCGCTCCAGGGGCAGCCGCCGCCGCCGCCGTCCGACGCCAGCGACGGCGCCGCCGCTGCCGCCGCCGCCGCCGATGCGGCGGCGGCGTGGGCGGCCAGGCCGACGGCGCTGGACGCTTCCAAGATGACCCCCGCAGAGTACGCCTATGCCGTACTCAAGTACGCGCAGTACGTCGACGCGCTGTACGACGCGGCCGGGCGCGGCGGCGCCGACGCCGACGCGGCGCTGCAGCTGTCGTCTCCGGGCCTGGCGCTGCGGCTGCTGCAGCTGTGGTGCTCGGCCACGAGCGCCGAGTTCAAACAGGCGCTGGGGTTGCCGCCGGCGGAGGTGGAGAAGCAGATATTGGAGGAGCGGCTGCGGCGGGAGGAGATGGCGCGGGCGGCAGCGGCGCTGGAGGCGAAGCCGCCAGCAGCGGCGGCGCCGTCGCCGCCGCCGCCGCAGGCGGCGGCGGCGACGGCCGCGGCCGACGCGGCTCAGGGGCAGGGCCGCGCGCAGGGGCAGAGGCAGAGGCCGAGCGACCGTCCGGGGCAGGGGCAGTACAGGCGGGAAGGGCAGCAGGGCGGCGGCGGTCAAGACGGGGCGGGCGGCTTCCGGGGCCGGGGTCAGCAGCAGCAGCAGCAGCCGCGGCGGGGGCCGGGAGGCTCGGGGCAGCCGGCGGGGGGGGACCGGTAGGCGGGGCGGGGAGCTTGAGGTTGGGGATGGGCTGATAGAAAGGGAGCGTGCACTGGTGTGTGTGTGTGTGTGTGTGGGAGGCAGGAGCAGGGACCTGTAGGCGGGGGCGGAGGGGGCGGGGGAACATGACATAGTGTCGGGACCCTATAGTCGGCGTGCTGGGGAGCCGGTATCGAGGTTTGAGCCCTCGGCTGCCATTGAAGCCCTGCGTCGGTGTTGGTGCTTGGGAGGCCCCGAGGCGGCGTAGGAGTTGGGAGCCTGGTGGCATATGAGGAAACATGGTGTGGCAAGGATGATTGGGTTCCAAGGCGGTGGGGGCGCGCCTGCCGCCAGACCGCTCAAGTTGCGGTGCTGCAGCTGCTCTGATGTGGGTCGGGTCGGGTCGGGTCGGGTCGGGCGCGAGCTGGAACACGCATGCTGGAACACGCGGGCGGCTTTGGGGCTGAAGGCGGAGTCGCTCGGTTCCGGGAGACCGACTCGTTTGACGGGGGTGAACGCGCTGTGTGTTCGCTCTGTGTGCCCTGGCGGCATCTGCAATAGCCGCCTCCCACCGCCTTGAAACTGGCGGCCCTCCCCCGCTGCGGATTTCTTCTGCTACATAACAGTTTACGGGCTACGGCCTTTACGTGGACCCATCGTATAAGGTCACCGGTACGGGAGCGGGGGTAAGAAAGAAGATACGGTATCGCAGCGAAAACACGGAGACGGGGGGTTGGGGGGGGGGGGTTCGGAGCTTGGAGAGCACTTGGAGCTGCTTGTGTGGGTCATCCGGTTGTTTGAGGCTTGATAGGTACCGTTACCGTTACCTGCCTGCGAGCTGTGACGCTGCTGCAGTGCGTTGGCCCGCTGGCTCTACCCTCCCAACCGGAGCCTGGAGCCCACAGCAGCAACAACCACACACATACACACACCAAGTCCCCAACCAGCGACACCGTGACACCACCACCCCTCGAGCAATCGCCGTGTCGCTGCGTCGCCAGGCGCCACGTTCCCCCCATCGACGACTTTATTCTCGCACAGCATTCCCGTTTTCTCCTTCCCCTTTTCCTCGTTCCGAAAAGGGCAGGCAGGCAGACACAAAGACAGAGCGCGAGCTGAGCGGCGGACACACTGCGAGCTGTCCGGGCGTCAGCGCCATGGGCACGTACATATGGGTTATTTACATGCCTGCCTAGCACCTACCATGTCTCCTAGGCGGGCGGGCCGGGCGCCGTCCCGGCGCCTCTCCATCGCAGCTCCAAGTCTTCCAACAGCAACACAACAAGAGAAAAACCATCCCAACTTCGACCAAAAGTGCGATTGGATTGGCAGGATAAGGCGACGGCACCACGATGCCCGCCCGCCATTATTCATAACGCGAGGGCGGGGTGGGGGCAGTAAGAAGAAGATACCGTCGTGGAGCCCGGCCTCAGACGCAACAACCGTACAACGATGCACAGACAGAGGCAGCAGGTGGCCATCATTGTCTGGACGCAGCCCCCGCCGCGACTGGATTGTGTACTGGTGCCACTTGCCTCTCTCCCCCCGGCCCCCCTTGGTAGGCGCTTGAATCCCTAGCTGGCTACCTAGATATCTAGGATTATCCTTAATCTCCATCAATGCATACAGATGTATGCATCTGTTTGTTGCTTCTGCCCTACCGACCGTAGCTCTACCGTAGATTCATGCACCATCGCCCGGCAGCGGCTGCGGCTGCGGCCGCGGCAGGGCCAACCGTCCATCATGGTGGGAACAACGGCATGTCTCGTGCCAGGCAACGCCGCCCGCGCCGCCCCAACCAACTCAACCCCCAACGCAACAGCGCGCCCTCCACGCACCCCAAATGCGCAAAGCCGCTAAGCACCGGTACGCGTTGACTCGAAAGCAACTCGGGCACACACAACACCGCACGCCCAACCGATCGAATGTTGGGTGCAGTGGGAAAGTACAGGATCAGAAAAGTACAGAAATATTCGAAACGAAAGCTCGGACGCCGCCGCATCCCTCATTTATGGTACAGGTGGCATAGAGCTGCCCACCGACGTACAGTACACGTGCAAATGCAACACAGGCGGTCAATCCCGCCCGCCGCCCGTTGCCGCAGACGCAGCGCGGCCCCCCGGGCGGGCGGGCATGAGCCCAAGACGAACGAGAGCACGGGCAAGAGGGCTGGCTGGCTGGACCTCCACCAAAACGGAAAGGGATGCGGACGTTGCACTGAAAACCCCTTTCAAAGACGAGAAAAAATCTCGCCAAAGAAAATCTCGCCAAGAAAATCTCGCCACATCTGTTGTCAGGATTTGAAGACCGGGACACAGGACCCCGAGTCCAGGGGCTACGAAACTCGCGGGGCGATGCAAAAACACACTAGAGACAAGCAAATGCCTGGACTGTTCAGTGCCGTACAGTGCAATGTGGTACAGTGCAGTACACGCGGCAACGGCCGCCAGGTACATGCCTCTCCCTTCTCCCTTTACGCGCCAGCCAGGTACACAGCCCTCCTGTGAGGACTGTAAAGGACTCGCGCTGGGGCGACCGCTATCGGTCTTTGCGCAGAGCAGTAGCACACACACACACACACACACACACACACACACACACACACACAAGGTTTTCAGCAAAAGAATCACGTTGTTTTCTTCTCAGGTGACGGGCAGCCGCACCCCGCTCCGAGGAGGAGGAGGGCCACGTCATGTGGGGTCAGGTGCGGATTTGATTCGTTCGTGGCGCTCTAGAGGGAGCTGCCGGAGAGCGCCTCCATGAGCCGCGAAAGCGTTGAGAAGAAGTAGCAGAGCTTCCAGTACGTCACGTACAGCGTCGTACAGTCGTTGTACACGGCCCAGATCTGCGGAAAGCGGGCAGGTGGGGGAAGGTGTTTGGCGGGCAGGCAGGTGCAAACAGCTCATACGGAAGTTACCATGCAAGCAGAGCGTGAAGCACCTGAACAAACTGGCTCCGGAACCGGAACCCGGCGGCTCACAAAAAGCGGGCTTTGCTTTGCTTGGCAATACTGCCCCGGGGTCTTCCCCGGGGTCTTCCGGAGAAGAAAAGACCCGAGAAAGGCCTCAACATCCACAAACCCCGAGCCGCTTCCCAAGCCAAGCACGGGGTACGCGTCTTCCGCGATCCATCGGACGATGCCATCTGCTGCTGCTGCGCCGGCGCTTTGACAGTCATCTCACACCGTCACTCGCCTTGAAGCCAATGTCTTTTTTGATGCGCTTCTGCAGCTTCCAGGCGGTGTAAGCCACGGCGTCATGGTAGCGCTCGCAACCCCGACGGTGTTCCAGCATTCGCTGGCCGGGTGCATGCAGCGGGTGTGGGAGGGAGGGTAACGGACGATGGGGAGGAAGTGGAGGAGGGGGAGGACGCGGCCAATGCGCCGAAAAGATTGCTGCTGCCTCGGGGCTCAAGCATCGTGGAGAGCGAATGGCAGTCAGGTTGATCTAGCCCAAGTAGCATGTGAGTCGTTCAGCGGACCGTTAGGCGCGAAAAACGTTTGGCAGGCAACAGCGCCGCGGCACCGCGCGATTGGACCTGCCTCTCCGCAACCTAATCGCACAGGTAGACAGGAAGACAACTCAGCACAGGGTTCGCGCGAAGCCGGTCCGTCAGTGTGTTGCAGGCTCGGAAGCCCCCGGAAGCCGGCTAGTCGGGCGTGCGGTGTGTTAGAAGACAAAGCGGAATCCTACCTCTGCGTGTGCCACCGTTGCATGGTGCAGGTATTGGCTCGAAAAATGGCCGCTTCCCACAAACGTGGGCAAGGGTAGGAGGAAGGTGGGGCCAATAAGGATCATCTTCGCCTTTACTCTATCAGGCCCCAAGACCGCAAAGCAAGGTGGCGACCTTTCCGAAAGTCATGAACTCCAGGACTGTCGTACTCTGTACGGAAAGAAGTCGAAAAATTGCTGACCGAAGCTCCGACTTCCTACGCTCTTGAGGGCATGATGCGCAATTTTTGTCACGTTTACCGCTGATCGTTTTATTATCCCGAGATTGACTAGGCCTGAGTTGGTTGGCGTGCTGACCTGCCTTATCCTATACTTTTTTTAGTACCAGGGATATTGGATGCCGCACAGCATACAAATTCTGAACGCATAGCGCTCGATCGCTTCCGGGGCCGGTGGGCGCGACCTCCTTGCCCCCCGACGGCCGGCCCTGTAGATTCCATAGTTGCATTTTTTTGAATGTCGTAAGGAATGGAGGAAACATTAGCCAGAACTAGCGAGGAAGACCCCTGCGTTGTGGGGGTCTCCTGTGGGTCATCGCATTCCGTCGCTCTGCTCAGTAAGTAATCCTGTATCAATTTTTCAAGTTGAAAATCAAGCATCTGTTTTCTTGATACCCCAAATCTTAAAGCTTATGTGGCATCAAAGATTGCGTTTGCCCCGTAACGTCCCTGCGCGTACCGACCCATGCACTCCTGCACCGCGACGCGCGCAGGCTGTGATGTCGTCGCCTCGTGGGGACGTGGTGAGGACGGCCAGTTGGGCCATGGCCAAGCAGACGAGTGCCTTGCACCAAAGGCAATCAATGCCCTGACGGATGCGGGGATCGAGAGCGTCGTCTGCGGAGCAGAATACACGATTGCAGTCGCGCCATCCAGGGGTCAGGTCTACAGCTGGGGATGGTGAGCAATCGACGACGGGATCACAGACCCGTTGTCTCAACCCCGGGCAACCCGGTGCCTGGGCGCCGGCTCCTCGGACAGCAACTTCTGATCCAACCCCTAGCGGCAGCTCACTGGTCGGTCTTCGGACAGACCCCGCCGTTCTGGTCAAGCGCACGGGCGCCTACAGGCTTCTCATTCTGGCGCAAAAGTCCAACCGACGCAACTGAAGGAACTGCCATCCGTACACTGTTGGCACAGTCAGCAGACAATGCAGGAATGCTACCGGTCGAGTTATGGCTGTGGCTGTGCACACGGAGGGGATGGAACACTATATGTTGTAGGAAACTGCCTGCGCGGGGCCGCCTCGCCGCAATCACTGCCTTGCGCTGTCCTCTCCACCTCACCATGCCCGCGACTCAAGGATGCATGCCACCCGGGAACAAGGAATGCGAAAACAGCCGTGCACGCACTCCAGGCACTCGAGGGCGCCACGCCTTGCGAAGGCGAACCCTTGCTCCTCAGCTGTAAACCCTAATTTGTTGCAGCGCAGATGACTCACCAGCCCGCCGCCCGGCAGGGCAGGGCAGGAAGAGGCGCGCGCGCCGTCCGTCGCGCGCTTCCCGCCTCCCAGCCTGCAGCCGCGCGCCAACCCGCACCCGCCTCCCCAGCTGTCCCCAGCGCTAATCCGCCCACCCGCCAGCAGCCATCTCGTGCCCCGCCGCCGCAGCCTTCCGTACCGCTGCCCCCCCTCCGGCCCCTCACCAGTGCAACTCCGCAACGCAACGGACCCACAACCTGGCAACCAACACCACCGTTGAAGCACCCAACTCAACTCAACCCATCCCACCCAAGTTCTCCCCGTTCAACTCCTCCCATCTCACCCAAGTCTCCCTCTTCTTGCGTCTTGCCCTTCCCCTTCCCCTCCGCCCGCCCGCGCAGGGGCGACTTTGGCCGGCTGGGTCACGGCGACTGCAACGACGTGTTCGTGCCTCGCCCCATTGAGTTCTTCTCCGGCCGGCCCGTGTCCCGTGTGGCGTGTGGCGACACGCACACGCTGGTGGTGGCGGCCGACACGGGGGAGCTGTTCACGTTTGGTCGCAACCAGAACGGCCAGCTGGGGCTGGGACACACCAACGACTGCCTCTCGCCGCAGCGAGTGGTGGCGCTGCAGGTGGGGGGGTGTGTATGGGTGGGGTGTGTATGGGGGTGAGGTGTGGTACAAAGGAACCGCAGCGACGGGACGGAGGCGACGCAAGAGGGTGGGTGGGTGGGGAAGAGGGGTAAGGTGGGTGCGCTGGCGGGAGTTTTGACCTGATCCTGAACGGGTCGTTACCTCTGACCCTGGTCTGATCCTGGGTCGTGGCGGTTTGCGATGCTCGGTTGCCGCTGCTGCTTCTGGTCCTGCTGCTGCTACTACAACGAATTGGTGCCGGTTCTGCTGCTGGTTCTGCCGCTACTGCTGGTGCTGCAGGGTGAGCGGGTGCGCAGCGTGGCCTGCGGCTCTGAACACTCACTGGCCGCCACGGAGAGCGGAGCGGTGAGCGGAAGGGGCGCCGGGGGTGGGGGTGGGGGGAGAGGGGGCGGCCGCAGGCGAATCTTGTCCTGTCCCTGGTTCTCCCGGGCGTGCAAGCAGATGGGCGGACGGCATACGACCGGCTGTCTGGGGGAGCGTTTGTGTGCTGGTGGCGCTGGTGGTGGTGGTGGTGCTGATGGGGGCTGTGCGCATGTGTGGTAATGCGTACGTGCTCGGGGAGGGGGGCGCTCCCGTGGTGTTGTGTGCGTCTACGTCGGGGTGATGGGTAGGGCAGGCTCCTTGAAGCGCTTCTACTACAGGCTTGCAAAGGCTGCAAAGGGCCGGGCGGGCGGGCGGGCGTAGTCCGTGGCGGTGTCGTTTGGCGAGTTGGCGGGGCTGTCAAAAGCTGGCGGGCATGTGGGGAGAGGATGGACGTTGGGACTTTGAGGATGGCGGCTGCCCCACTGCGGCCGCCGCAGTGACATGGAAGCTGCTGTGTCGCTAGCTCGTTGATTAGCGGACGGACGGACGGATCAACTGGAAAGGGTTTCCGGATCGCCTGCACAACGCGCGCGCACCGACCTGCCCTCCCTGTCCCTCCTCCCCCGCTGGTGTGTCCGTCGCAGGTGTTCGCGTGGGGCTGGGGTCGGTACGGCAATTTGGGCGACGGCGAGTCGCAGGACAGGTGGGGCGCGGCGCCCGCAGGCCTGTGGGGGCGGCACGGGAGCGGGAACGGGGGCGGGGGGGGGGGCTTCTTGAGGGCGTGGAGAAGGGAGAAACAAAAGCCGTACCAACACCCTCGACAGGGTCAACTCCTCTTTAGTTGACACTTGACAGAAAACCAACCTTGTCCACCCCGCTTGTTCACATAACGTCTGTGAGCATGTCAGCCTATTGCCGCTTTGGACTGTCGTACCCTAAACCCGGCCTCTCCCTTCCACCCCGGCAGGTACCTCCCCACGCGCGTGGTGGGTCTGGAGGGCGTGCGGGTGGTGTCAGCGGAGTGCGGCTGGCGGCACAGCGCCGTGGTTTCGGAGGATGGCCGCGTCTTCACGTTCGGGTGGAGCAAGTACGGCCAGCTGGGGCACGGCGACCACCTGTAAGTTCCCTTTCTTCCTTTCTCTCTTCTTTTTGCCGTACACTACCAGTGTACCGCACCATTACCGTACCGTACCGCACCCTACCTGCCGCGCGCTTCGAGCACGCGTTGCAATGCAACCAGTACTGTATGCCGCATTGCGCTCGACGCCCCAACCCGCTCCTCCTCCACCTCCTCCCCTCCTCCTCCTCTCCTCCCCCTCGCCCCGCCTCGCCCGCAGCGACCGCACTCGGCCGTGCCAGGTGGCGGCTCTGCGGCACTGCCGCATCACCACCGTGGCGGGCGGCTGGCGGCACACCATGGCGGCGGACAGCGCCGGGAACCTGTACGCCTGGGGCTGGAACAAGGTACGCAGAGAAGGGAGGGGAGGGGAGGGGAGAAGCGGTGAGGCGTCGCTGCGAATCGGTGAGGCGGCCTCGCGGGGCGAGGGACCTCCTCAGCAGCCTCTCAACCACCTCCTGTCCCCCTGGTCCCCCCATCCTTCCTTACAGCGCCGTCTCCTTACCGGCCCCTCTCCCGATTCGACCCGTGGACCTGTACCCCGCTTTCCCGCTCCCGCGGCCGCGTGTCTATACCTCTCGACCCTTGACCCGTTGATCCATCCCCCGCTTTCCCGCTCCCCACCGCTCCCCACCACTTGCCGCTTGCCGCTCTTGCCTCCTGCCGCCCGCCCCCACCTGATGTCCAGTTCGGTCAGCTGGGTCTGGGCGACATGGACGACCGCTCCGTGCCCACCCGCGTGGCCACCGGTGCGCTGGCGGGGCAGCAGGTGGCGCTGCTGGCTTGCGGCTGGCGACACACGCTGTGCGTCACCGCGACGGGGCGGGTGTACAGCTGGGGCCGCGGAGTCAACGGACAGCTGGGGCACGGAGAGGAGCAGGACCTGTGAGTGCGGGGCGGAGGGGGAGGGGAGGGAGAAGGGGGGCGGGTCGCGTCAAGCCACAGCGGCCGCCTGCGAAAAGGGCTGAGGAGGGCCGCGGTGGGCGGAGGGCGGAGGGCGAGGTGGTGTGCCGGGCCTGGGGCCTCTCGACCTCCAGGGAGCGGCCCGCGAATAAGGGGGGGAGGTTGTGCAGCAGCGGGGGCCTGATGTGGCGGCAGAGGGCCATGAGGCGGCAGTCCACCACGCGTGAGCCACACCCGGCAATACCGCCGCCGCGCCTGCGTCCAGTCACGTGGGGAGTCTCTGCTCCCAGCGGACGTTGGGAGCGCCCGCTTATACCCGAAATACGAGCGGGCGGGAGAGCGCCCGCCCCCGCCTGGCCCCACACCCTCCTCGCAACCCTTTCCCTTCCCTCCCGTCCTTCCCGTCCCTCTCCGGTCTGCCCCCCTTCAGACTGTCCTGTTTTTACGAAGGACAGTCCGAAGGGGACAGTCCGAAATTTTCTCCCTTTTGGACCACATCCTAAAATAATTCATGCCCTCCCTTCTCCCCCGCTCTGCCTGGCTGTTCCCTGCCTGTTCCCCTGCCTGCTCTGCTCTGCCCTGCTCTGCTGTCCCCCCGGTCGCGGTCCCGGTCCCGGATCTGGTCCCGGATCTGGTCCCGGATCTGGTCCCGGATCTGGTCCTGGATCTGGTCCCGGTCCTGGATCTGGTCCTGGTCGCAGCACGGAGCCCACGCTACTGTCCAGCCTCAGCCGCGGGCAGCTGCGGAGGGACGCCATCCTGGCCACTGCCGATGGCGACACGGACACCGGCCTCTACGTGGCACCCGCGGACAGGTGGGTCTGAAGTCTGGCGGCCGGGGGTCGGGGGTGGGTGGGTGAGGAGACTCCCCGCGCCTGCCTTCCCGGGTTGGTTCTTACCGTTACCGTTACGCCATCTGATTGATGACGTGCGCGGCCGCGGACAGCGGGACGTCATACGAAGATACGGTACCTCGCTTGCTGGTTTCAATCGACGGCAACGGCAGCCACCGCCCCGGCTCCTTCCTGTGTGTCCGCCCCCGGGCTGCCTGTCTGCGCGCGACGCAGGTACGCGGTCGTGCCGGGCGCCGACGAGCCGTACGGCAACGGCTCCGCGGCCGTAGGTGCCGTACCCAGCATGTCGCTGCTCGACGTGCAAGAAGAACAACAACAGCAGCAGGAGCAGCATGCGCTAGTGGAGGCGGGCGCGGGCGCGGGCGGCGGGGAGGAGGGGCGCTCGCCCAAGAAGGCGCGAATCAGCACCGAGCTGCACTAGTGGCAGCAGCAGCAGCGGCAGCAGCAGCGGCAGCAGCAGCGGCAGCAGCAGCGGCAGCAGCAGCGGCAGCAGCAGCGGCAGCAGCAGCGGCAGCAGTAGGCGGCGTCCCGACGCGTCTCGGCTTCGAGTTGTCTGTGGTCTCGATATGGGTTCGGCGGCCCCAGCAGCGGAGCAGATCTCAGCCCGGAGGTCGGGGGGGGCCGCTGGCCGGGCTACCAGTCGGTTCGACGTGGCCCGGTGCATTTCAGCTTTTGGCGCCGGGGCCCGCTACGGCCGTCCCCTGTCCTGGTTGCCCTCTCTGCCGGTGCCATCGTGCCCACCCATCGCTACGCGGCAGCTGCACGTGGAAAGGCGGAAGGATTTGACACAGGGTTTTGGTTCTGCTGGCCCGGCGAGTTGAGTTGGCGGTTGGCGGTTGACGGTCGGGCGGAGACGTCTGCGCTCATGGCAGCGAGACGAGACCCCGCTTTGATTTGGGGAGATGTCCCTTGTTGAGGGAAATGGTGGGTAGGTGGGTGGGGCGTGTGGTTGGGGGATCGCGCGGGCTCCTGCCTCACTTTGCCAGTTTCCGCTGCCGCTCAGCTTGCCGCCCTTGCTGGCGCCGCTGCGGTTGCTGCGCTCCCTACGTTTCATGTGTGCGGGGGAGGATGCGGATGTTGGCATACAGAGCAGGACGCATCGTGCAACGACATGACGTTACAACGTTGTTGGCTGTCCGTTGTTATTGAGTGGTCTCCAGAAGGACGCTCCGAAGCGTCGTTCGGAGGGGGTGGGGAGAGGTGACGGGCGGGACCATGCCCCTACCTACCCATCCATCCACCCGTGACATCCAGGCGTACCCACGCTCACACACAGGCTTATATGGTCGATGCACCGCGTCCGTGAGAGTTCTCAATCCGGGGCATAGGAAAGCCGTACCCAGGCCGCACTTTACACCCCACCCAAACCGGGGCGAGCGAGCGAGCCTGCCTAGGGCAAAGTTAAGCCCCGAAACCCGTGACCAAACGCGGACATTCCGTTCCGGCATTGCACATCGTTCCATCAGCCGCCTTGCTTGTTCGTAACGCCTAATCAGCAGCAGATTAGAGGTACGGTCGCATGCGACCGACACCGCTGTTGGGACGCGCGGATGCCGCCCTTTCGTTTCTGCCTATTAGATCGCGCCCGCCGTCGGCCCCCGGGCTGCAGCACTAAATCCGAGTCGCCATCTAAATTAGCACGGGCCACGGGGGGTTTCCTGAAGGTTCATTTCCACAATGGCCGGCGGCGGTGCGCCCGGCTGCAACATATCGTACTCCGCAACCAACCCACCAACCTTAACCCGTGCGGACCTCGGAGCTAGTGGACCCAGGTTGCAGGTTTACGGTATTGCAGGGTTTGCAGCAGACAGGCGACGGGGAATCGGGGAACCGAGCACATCCAGACTCCCCTGCTGCCAGCTGCTGTCTGTAGCTGCCTCTGCTGGTACCACATCACGCTCCACGTGGTCAGCCGCTCGGCAGCGCCGGCTCCAACCCTATCCAGGATGCTAGGTAGCAGCAACAAAGTACCAACGTCCGCCGCCGCCTAACACTCGAGGTGGATACATCGGTGGGTACGTCCCAGCGCCGCCGTACACACGGGGGAGACACATACGGTAGGTGGGTACTCGCTGTCTCAGGGGAAGTTGTAGAGGCAGCCCGCCTGCTGAACCGGCAGCTGCTGGCTCGTGTCGAAACCCAGCTCTGATGCAAGTTGGGATGGGGATGGGTCCGTCCGTACGGCACATTGCAGATGGCCGGTGTAGGAAAGGAGGGGCGGTGGCGGCGAGGGATGGACGGACGGGCGGGATGCGGGAGGGGCGAGGCAGGCGGCAGGGTTACCAGGTGGCCGAGGCACGTTTACTAGTTGTACAGCAGCCTGTATGCCAGACGGGCATTATGCCTGTGTGGTCTGTGGCGGGCTTGCCAAAGTTGCACCACAAGACTCCCAACCGACACCTTGAACTGTAGCAAGCTGTCGTACGCGCGTAGCACGGGGGTTGTTCAGTCCGTAAATGTCCGCTGCACACACACACACACTGCCATGCTTAGGCTCTTCGCTCGTAACCGCATTTGCTGGGCCGTTCTGCGTTCCCCGCACTGAGAGAGACCACGCCTCTCTCATCTCGCACCCACGCACGCACTCACCTTTGGCCTTCGTCATCATGACTGCAGTCGCCACCGGGTCCACCGGCGTCCGGGAGAAGAACCACAGACCTAAGTTGGAGGGGGGTGGAATGGACGGGGAGCCAAGGAATGAATGGAGAAGGAGAAGCGATGTAGGAATGATGGAGAAGCAACAAGGGCCGGTCATCCCTTCATCAGCAGGGTTATGTAGGGACCAGCAGCTGGCACAGGTGGCAAGCAAGCATCGCGCTGCGCCCTCGCTCGGGGTTCGGCCCTCTCTGTTGGTGCAACGGCCGCTCGGTGCGCGGCCTCCACCGTCGCCGCCGCCGGCCGTCGACGAAGCCTCTGCGAAGGACATGTGTCTGGGCGCTGAAGGAAGCGGGCGACGACAAGCAAGCAAGCAAGCAGGCAAAGTACGGACGACAGACCGGCCGGTAGCGAGCGAGTCACGCATCGAGTCAGCGAGACGTCGTTCCCGACCGAATCGGAGAGGTCCTGCCAGATGCCAGATGTCGAAGCGTTGTGAGGGCCAACCAGTTGACTGCCTGCCCGCCCGCCGTCGCTCCCACCGGCCCACGCACCTTCATGCACGTAGGTCGGAAATGTGAACCCATACACCCCAGCCATTCAAGTTGAATACAACCCAAATCTGGTTTGCCTAAGCGCACTGTAAGCGTAAAATCCTCACCTCCCCAACCGAATGCGTGCACCGAACGTGCGCACCCACCGACCCACCACCCCAAGCTAAGTCCTCACCTCCCCTATCAAACGTCGCGGGGCTGCCCCCGGGAAACGGCCCGCCCCCGGGGAAAGGCCCGCCCCCGGGGAACGGACCGCCAGTGAATGGCGGCCCCCCAGCCGTTGGCGCATTCCCTGACCCGGGGGTCGGTGGGCCACCCGCCATCAAGGCACCCCCCGGCCCCGGCGGCACCGAGGAGGGCCCCCCAGCAGCAGCTACAGCAGCAGCAGCACCAGCAGCAGGTGGGATCATGGAGACGGTGGCGTTGGTGGCGTTGGCGCCAGCAGTGGTGGTGGCGGTGGTGTTTCCAGGGCGGCTGCTGGTGGTGTTGCTGGATGTGGCGTTGCTGGTGTACGGCACAGAGCTGCAGCCCTGGCCGGCGGGGCTGGTGAAGGTGGGGGCGCCGCCGCTGATGATAGCCCAGTCGTAGGCCAGTGAGGTGTTCCGAGAGGGGCCTGATGAGCGAGAGAGGGGCGGAAAAGGGGGCAGAAGGGAAAGAACTTCGGCAGTGCGCGTGGCGGCGACCACAGGCGGGGCTTAATTTCTACAGACAGCACAGCACAGTGGTTTTGCGCATAAGACGAGCGCTGCCAAGCCGATTTGGCGGCTGACTGGCGGCTTTCGTTGCTGCCGTAACGCAACACGGCTGAGGACGACCGAGCAACAACATTGCAACGAATGAATACGTACGGTACCGCTCAGCACCGCCAGCAGCAAACACCCATGCATGCCATCCATCCATCATCATCATCATCATCATCATCATCATCATCAACATCATCAACATCCGGCGCACGCCCGCACGCACCGACGGCGACCACCCAGTAGGGCCCAAACGCAGCTCGCCAGGCCTGGTTGGGCAGCAGCGTCAACAGGATCTCCGGCCCCACCAGCAACTTGCCGTCCTCCGCGGTGTCGCCGGGGGCCGCGGGGAAGGCCAGCAGGCGGGAGCTGTTGGTACTGCAGCCGGGTACGGCAAGCACGGCAGGTACGGCAAAACGCAGGCAGGGCCATGTGAGCAGTTGGCGTACGTGCGGGGTCAAGTCGGGAGCGGCCCACATTACGTATATATGTACATGTATATGTACGGCAGGTCATAAGCTATGAAAGATCTAAGCGGGCCGGATATAACAATACTGTGCTATGAATCGTCTGAACCCATTTCACAGTGGTCCAAGGAGCCCGTCGAGCCGCCCCTCCGTATGTCGTCCTGCTGATGCGAGCCGCCGCCGCCCTGACGATGAACGAGCCGTCTCGTATCGCCCCAAGCGGTGCCGCCGCCGCAGCAGCCCCCAACCGTACGGCAGTCGTACCTGTCGTACTTTGAGCTCCCCCGGGGAGGTCCGTTTACGGCTCCTTTGTTGGCGTAGTTGTTCACAACCAGGCCCGCCTGGCGATGGATTCGGGCAAGGAGAGGAAAGCGAGCGAGGGGCTTTTACCGGTAGTTTAGAGTTTTGGTTCATGCTTTGTTTGTTCATGGCTGGTCGACACACGCCTAGCGGTAGCTTGGTTCCAGGGTTGGCTTGCTGCTGCTAGATGGATGGATGCATGAGAGCACGCACGAGGCCTCCCTCCTCTTCACGAAGGGCAGCTTAACGAGTCGGCGGTTCAGCAGCAGCGAAGTGTGTGACGAAACGCACCGACCGCCGCATCAAGTACCGTGACCAGCCACCGCGCGGCCCTGCTCGCACACTCTCCTCGCCAGGCGAAGTTGTTAGGGGCGCTCAGCCCGGCCGCTCGCTCGCTCGGCAGCGATATACATAAAGCCTTCGGGCAAGGTATCCTGATAAGGACGCAACCCCCGCCCGCCCAACCCCCAGCTAGCCATCTCTTTGCCCGCCCCCCTCTCCCCGCCCCTCTCCCCGCCCCGCCCCCGCAGAGGGACTCACAGATATGTTTTTGGGGTCAATTGGTTCGTACTCTGCCCTCACACAGAACAGCTCGTCCGGCGGCTGATAGTCCAGCGGAACCTGCGAGGCAGCGCACGTTGGGTTTTGGGTACCTACCTCGGGCAGTTGGGGTCTGGCACATACACGCACATACACACACATACACACACACGGATAAGCAACACAAGCGCGCGTGCGTGCGTGTCCGTGCGCGGCAGTCGCGACACATACGTGTCGTCCTGAACTAGGAGTGGCGGCAAACCAAGCGCCCTCGCTTGACCCGGCGCCCTCGCTCTGCGGTTCTCCGTCTCTCTGATGCTCATCCCAGTACCTTACTTTTGCTGCTGGGCCCTGACTGTACATCACGTGTCGTACCGTCGTACCTGCCGCTGGACGTACCACGGCGCCGCCACGTACGCCAACAAGTCAAAGTCGTTCAACGGAGCCAGCCGCGGCGGCGGGCACGGAGACGGCGGCGGCGACGGCGGCGCGCGTGACTGCCTTCCGTCGTCGTCGTCGTCATCGTCGCCGTCGTCATCATCCTCCCTGCCGCCCGCCGCCATCACCACCCGCGTGTCGTCATTGTCGCCGCCGCCGCCGTTACCGCACCGCGCCGGCGGCTTGCCGTCAGTCGCGGCCGTCGCCGCCGCGAGGGACAAGCTCGCGGCCAGCAGCAGCAGCAGCGCTGCGGCGGCGGCGGGTCGCATGTTCTGGGGAGGGGGTCACTCTAAACGCTCTGAGCACTGCCGAGCACGCACTGCTGAGCAAAGGGCGTGTCCACAACTGTGTCAAGATGACGGAGAGCCGCTAAGATTGACTCTGTGAGGCGGTCGCGAAGTGCCCAACAGCCCGACGATACGAGACGAGACGGTCAATCCAGCTGCAGCAGCACGCAGCACGCAGCAGCAGCACTTTGCGGTGGACGTAGAATGAGAGCAAGTTCGGTCATAACCTCCCTAGGTCACGTGTTGCCTTGTCTGCTTTCCTTCAGCAGGCCAGTTGTGACTGGTACGACGACGACGACGACGACGCGCGTCAAAGGCTTTGTGCTGACAGATGGTTGTGCGGTTCCGGGCAGCGATAGATCGACGCGGGCTCTTGGACGGAGCCGTGCGCAAGTCGTCTTGACGGCCGGAATCCGGCGAGCTCGTGAGTTCGTCTGTCGTCTATCTATCATCCGGCGAGAACGCGACAGATCGAGCGAGCGGCATCCGTTTCGACGACTGGACTGTCGGTGATCCTTTCGCAAGTTGTAATGTATCCATTTAAATAACATAAATAATGGGAGACGACGATCACGGGGTGCTAATGCCTGCAAATGTGATCCATGGCACATTGGGTAGGCTTGGGTCGTCTTGGGCCCCCAGCAAGCGCGTGCCCCTTTTGTCCTTTGGCTGAGATCGAGGAATTACTGACTATGGATGTGATACATGATAACCCACGGGCAGATCCCAGGGGGCCGCTGGCTGCGTGGCTGGGATGACAACAGCTAGAAGGCAGGCATATACGTATGCTGTCGGCACGTTTCATGGTGCGTGTACCTGCACTGCGTGGTGACCTCGTGTGCTCGTTGTGAAGCGAATTATCCATCCATCCATCCTAACTACCTATCTACCTACCTACCTACCTATCTACCTACCTACCTACCCACCTGCTCCCTACACCATTCATTTATGAGTGCGCATCCGTCCACAGCGCATTGATTGCTCACGCGCGCCCAGGATGACCCGCAGGATTGGGCCCCCGTACGTATGTGCCGTACGTTGCGGTGCCAGCTGCCAGGTAGGTGGTCTGGTCAAATGCTGACGAGGCAGCACCCGCCTACCGACGTACCCTCCCACCCGCCTTCCTTCCGCCGCGCGCGTTCAACCCAGCTCACCGCACACTTGGTTAGCTCAATAAATACCGGTAGCCATCCACCAGGCCGCCTAAAAGAACTGAATTCCCAGCAGCAGCTTTACTTTACTTTACTTTGTTGCCTTCCTAGCTCTGACTGTTCGAGCTGCTTGCGGCACTCCCTCCCTCAGACTGTCCCCCAAAACGTGCGCAAACGTGCGTGATCCGTGATGTAGTTTAGGAGTCGGTGTGCTCCCGTCCGTCTCCCCGACTCCTGCACTCAAAAGCAATGCAAAATGCTCCCTAAACACCTGTGCATCATCAATTTCACAGCGCCCTCTAAGCTTCCCCCCCAAAGCTCGCCACAGAGCACGTTGTTCAAGCCTGCACTTAGCCACGAACTTATGCATCCTAACCGTAACAACGGCTGGGCGCGTGCGTGAGGACCCAGATAGGTGGTCTGCCGGCGGCAGGCCCGTGAGGTTCTGAGCTAATTCAGAATGCGCCAGCGCAGGGCCCTAGTGGCCCCTCATTGTAACTCTCGCACCCTAGATAGATTGAGGATTCGGTGATGACCAGGGGAACCGGTTTTCACACCGGTTGCTAGCCGTACAGGCTAGACAGATTGTTCATCCTACCCCAGGGGCACCCGCGAAGGGGTGCCAAAAGCAAAGCCACCAAGGTGCACCAGCACCAAGCCAGGGGTGGTAGGCCTCCGACCGAGTCATACGGCGTCGCTCGGCTGGCGTCGCTCGGCTGCGGAAAAACTTGATAGTGATTTCATCACTCCAGGGTTTGTAGCAGGTTGTAAGGCTGTGCGGAACGTACAACAAATCTGCAGGGCTTCAGGGGATTCCGGCTTAAAGGGCTGAGTGTTACGGTAAAGGCGCCAGGGGGTAACTGGCGAGGGAGCCCGCTGTAAGCAACTGAATACTTACAAGTGAAAATACGCAAAATTTAATCTGTCGTGGTCATACCTGTATCCATTGGAAACAACAACCCGATGGACTTGTAACCGTGGCAACCGCCGTACCATACGGGACCTGCCGTACTATAGAGTTACTACATGGCAACGCTGCAGAACTCGGCTTCAAGGGCATGCTTTACAATCTTGGCGTAGTGTATAATGTGCTAAGAAGGTCTAAAGGGCCCGTCGGCTGCTGCCCTGAGACCCCTTCAACCGTGCAGTGCTTAGCTTACTTGATCAAGCAAAGCAACTAGCGTCTCGGATGGGTTGTACTTTCGATGTGTAGGAAGTGGCTGGACCGCACGTTCAAGACGAAGCTGAGACACAATCCTTTATCCGTGTAGCATACGAAGCGCCTGGCAGCTCCAATGTCTCAACAACAGCGATACAATCGCGTGGCTCTTTCAATTACAGTGTACTTCGGGATCGCAACCGCACACCTGGCCTGGAAACTGCAGAAGACACGACCTTCGCAAGCAAGGTGAAGGCTCTACGTGTTGGCATGATGCACTCTCGGAAAGCCTATTATAAGTCTGGCCGTTGTAGCTCCGTTTTGTGTGTACCCATGGCGGTGCCCCGTCATGCGCCTCCGACTTACAAACCTTTCTTGTTCACGTGCCAACCGGACGTTGTGAACCCGGCGATTCTGCCCAGGACATGGAGCACGCTTGTCCAGCACGCGACGAGTCTTTGGGACACCGCCCCCAGCGAGCTGACGGTGTTCGCGTTCCTCAACTTCTTCGTCAGCGCGCTCTGGATGGCCGGGGTCATAACGACGGTAAGCACCTCCCGTCCAAACGCATCGCATCCTGCCCCAAGGGCTTGCAACGCATAGCACCCTGTGCCCGCCACGCGAAGGCCTTGGCCTCCCTCTCCCTCCTCGGAGCCTTGCCGGCCCCTCGCGCCTCCTCCTTGCCCGGACCCCAACCCTCACCCGCCCCTCCTTACCCCTCCCTCCCCCTCCCACAGGTGCTGTTCTTGGGGCGCCTCTCCGCCACTGAGTCGCAGCGGCTGTCCCACCGCCTGGCCAAGTACACGGTATTCAAGATGGTGTTTTTGGGCTCCGTCATCACGCCCGACCCACGGAACATCGCGGTGTGGGTGGCCTGGTGAGAGCAGACCCGTGACCCAGACCGCGGCCAACCCACTGACCCAGCCTTCGCCGTAGCGAAGGCGCACCACGACGAGCCCTCTTTTGCCCGACATGTCCCTTGGGGCCAGCGCCATGTCACTCCTGCGGGCGGGCCACTTCTGCGGGCCTAGCCGGGCTGGGCTGGGCTGGGCCATGGCTCCCGCAGATCCCGCCATCCTACGGGTAATAATTAGGGTTTTAGCTGGCAGTGGCTGCAGGGCGCCCAATGCCGCAGGGACCGCTTCCGGAGCACTTGCTTGCCTTGGTTCCGGAGCGGCGCGGTCAGCCAGGGGCGGTAGCCGGAGCGAAGGCGGCTGCGCTGGGGCCGGGCAAACACTGCTGCTGCTGCGCCCCGTCATTCGACGCCCGCACAGCACACACGCGCGGCTCTTGCGTGCATGGTGTGTGTGTGTGTGTGTGTGTGCGCGCCCCGTTCCGGGGCCGCCGCTTCTTCCCAATGCACCTCGTCACGACCGATACTGACACCGAGTGCTGCCGCCGCCTCCGCCTCCGCCGCCCCCGCGGCCGCGGCCGCAGGTTCGCTGTCGTGGGCTACCTCCGCGTATTCCTGGGGGCGGCCAAGGACCGCCTGGAGTCGCTGCTGTCTTCGCCGGGTGGGTGATGGGACGGCGTTTGATGCGTGGTGGTACACAGGATGCTCATTGTACGCGTGGTGAAAACGCCGTCCAGGCAATGCAGATGGCGCGCGCGTGCGATAGGGGTCCCGTAAGTGGCTCGACCCAAATCACAGCCGGGGAAGAACGTGGGAGCGAACGGGGGAGAGATGGGGGAGGGGCACACCACGCCGAGCCTTGAAGCATAAAGAACCCCGGCGCAAAGGCGCAAAGCGGCACAGCGACGTTAGCGGCACAGCGGGAACAGACAGACGTGGCTTGGGCAGCGCAAGGCGAGGGAATGTGTTGCTGGACAGCGCGCCAACAAGCGACCCGCGGGTCGGCGTCGGTGTGGTGGCGACCTTTATGATCCCGTCCCGCCCCGTCCCCCGGCTGCCGCCCGGTTGGCAGGCGCGCAAGTGGGTCGGCACGCTCGCGGCGTGTGCCTGCTGCTGCTGGTGCTGGTGCTCAACGCGGTGTCGTTCGCGCTGGTGGGTATGTGAGGGTTGTGAAGGTTTTGAGGGGTTTTGAGGGGCTTTGAGGGTTGAAGGCGGGGCGGGGCGGGGCGAGGGAAGGCGGGTCAACCATCCAGGGCTTTGGGTGGGCGTGCGTTGCCCAGGACGAGACCTTGGGGGAGACCTTGGGTGACGGGTCAAGTTAACAAAACAGGGAACTGGGAACTGGGAAGCTGACGGGCTGGCATGCGGCGGGTGGGATCAGGGGTGAATGCGCGGCTGTTCTCATGTTGTTTGGCGTCCCGTCCATTCGTCCACCCATTCGTCCGTCCATCTGGGCATCTGGGTCAGATGGATGGTCAGATGGATGGATGGATGGGCCGGATGGGCCGGTGCGCGGGCGGGCGGGTGGGCGAGTGGGCAGCAGACGAGGCGTGCGTGCGTGAATTGGCCCGCCGGCCCCTGTTCCGTTGGCCTTAGGGCTCCGTTGGGCTCTCGCCCTTACCGGGCACCTCCCTTGGCCACCTACTCCCGACCCCGCACCCGCTCTCGCCCCGCATGGCCTACTTGACGCAGGTTCTGCGGCTGCTGCCGGGTCGGTCTTTGGCTCGTGTGCTGCTGTGCGCCTTTGATTCGTTGGTGGTGGCCATTGAGGGCCTCAAGACGCTGATGAGATACGGTGGGTGGAGCGGGGGTTGGGTGGTGGGTGGGTGGGTTGGTGGGTGGATGAGCGGGGGTTGGGTGGGTGGGTGGGTGGGTGGATGAGCGGGGGTTGGGTGGTGGGTGGGTGGGTTGGTGGGTGGATGAGCGGGGGTTGGGTGGGTGGGTGGGTGGGTGGATGAGCGGGGGTTGGGTGGTGGGTGGGTGGGTTGGTGGGTGGATGAGCGGGGGTTGGGTGGGTGGGTGGGTGGGTGGATGAGCGGGGGTTGGGTGGTGGGTGGGTGGGTGGATGAGCGGGGGTTGGGTGGTGGGTTGGTGGGTGGATGAGCGGGGGTTGGGTGGTGGGTGGGTGGGTGGATGAGCGGGGGTTGGGTGGTGGGTGGACCCACGCGCTCATCCACGAGTGGGTGGGTGGGTGGATGAGCGGGTGGGTCCGACATGCTGAAATCGAGGATACCTGGCAGCGAGATGGAGAGAGGGAGAAGGCTCGCCGTAACCTTGCCTACTGGACGCGCGTCAGCACTTCTTCACACTCGGACCTCATCTTACCGTGACACTCCTCCCCTCCTCCCGCGCGCCGCACCGCACTGCAGCCGTACACATGGCCGACCGCTATCAGTGCCTGGGCGCCGGCGCCGGCGCCGCGCCACCCTTCGCCGCCAACCACCTGCCGGTCGCCGCGGCCGCGGACCACGGCGGCGGCGGCGGCGGCGGCGGCGGCGGTTGGGACGTGGGTTGCTGGTCGGGCAAGGGCAGCTTTCTGTACTATGCGGAGCTTGTGGCGGATGTGTTGGTGCACGTGGTGACGCTGGCGCACTACCTGCACGTGTGGCTGATGCGCGGGCCCAGCTTGCACGTGAGTGCGAGTGGAAAGGGAAGGGAAGGGGGAGGGGGCGTGGGGAGGGGAAGTGGGAGTGGGGAGAATGTGCTAGCTGGGGGGCGGGTTCGGGGAGTGGGTACCGGTACCACCGCATCCTATCAATCGGTCGACCTCCTCATCCACCCATTCAGCTCATCCACCCACCCAGCTCATCACCCGCCAGCCTCCTTTCGGTGGACGTCTTCTTTGGACGTCTTCTCCCGGGCGCTCAGTCCCAGGGGCGGTTACTTAACACCGTGAGGTTGTCGATTGCCTCAGGGGCTCTATCCTCCACGCGGGCTTGAATTGGAGTGGCAGTGGGTAAGGGAGGGCGCGCTGGCTGGGGGGTTGGGGGGTGGGGTGTTGTGGATTTTCGGGAGTGGAGCGTCGTTGGCCGGTGGAAGGCGGCTCATCAGGCGGAGGCTGCCTCAGCGGTGGCGGCGGCAGGTGTGTGCCGCATCCCCGGGCGGTGCGGCCGTGTGCCCCGGCCTCAGCTTCCGTCTGGGTGGAGCGCGTCGTGACCTGGGCGTGCTGGTGCTGCACGGCCTTCGCAGCGCCAAAGGTTGCGCCGCCGGTGACGGCAGCGGCGGGAGCCTTCCCCGCCTTGGCTGGACCCCCGTCCCGTGTCACCCGCTGCCCCCGCAGCACCAGGGGACCAGCAGCAGCCGGTGCAGCAGCAGGTGCAGATGCAAGGCGGTAGCGGTAGCCCAGGCGAGGGCGGTCCGCGGCCTGGTCTTGCTGCGTCGGGTGCTGTTGATGCAGCAGCAGCAGCACCCGACGACGACGCGCGGGGTGTCGGTGTGTGGGCGGCGGCTGGCGTCCCCATATTACACCGCGCCCTGCTGCCTTCCCCCCTTCATTCCCCGCGTCAGCTGCCCCGATGCATCGCTGCGGCCCGTGCCTTGACCCCCCTTACGTCCTGACGGTCGTCATGCTGATCTTTATGCTCTCTTCTTGTCTGGGTGCTCCTGGTTGGGTTGCTGCACCCAATACCTCAAGTTTCGCAATTGCTGCGCTCTTACAGCCCCCCGGTACCGGTATCATTTTTTACCCCCCTTTTCGTTCGCAGCTTATCGACGCGGTCCTCTTCCTGGACATGCGCGCCGTGCTGCTGTCGCTGCTGCGGCGGCTCCGGAGCCACCTCTCCTACCGCGCCGCCACGCAGCGCCTCAACACCACCTTCCGCGACGTGCACCCCGCCGCGCTGGCGGCCACCGGCGCCGCCGACTGTACGATTTGCATGGACGAGATCGTACACGTGGCCAAGCAGCTGCCGTGCGGCCACGTGTTCCACCTCTCCTGCCTGCGCGCCTGGCTGCAGCAGAGCGGCACCGAGTCGTTCACGTGCCCTAACTGCCGAAAGCCCATTCTGGTCGGCGGCGCCGACGGCCCGGTGGATGACGACGGCGGCGGCGGCGGTCAGCGGCGGCGGGAGTCTAGCTGGTGGCTCGTACGGGCGTTGGATCGGCTGTACGTGCGGATGGTGGTGGCGCTGGAGCCGCTGCTGCTGACGCTGCTGCTGAGGTAAGTACGGCAAGGCTGCACTGCGTACGGCACGCGCATGTGCGATGTTTGACCCTTTCCTCGCAGGTCGCAGCCTCCCCCGGGCCGCTCCGGCTGCGGCCTCTCGCTCTTGATGCGCCCGGACCGTACACCTCTGATGATCCACATCCGACTCATGGGTTGGTGTCGCCTCCGCCTTTCTCCCTGCAGCATCACGCTGTGGCTGGGCGGCCGCGCGCAGATCATCCGCCGCTCCGCCAGGTCATCACCGCCGTCGCCGCCGCGGGAGGGCTTCGGCGAGTCGCCCGGGCCGTCGTCGACGGCCGCGCGCGGCGGCGGCTACCGCACCCGCAGCCGCTTGGCCGACGAGGACTGTGTTTCGGAGGACGAGGTTGCGGCGGAAGGGGCCGATGAGGAGTACGACGACGAAGATGAGTACGGCAGCAGCGACGGCGACGGCGACGACGGCGACGGTCGCTTTGCGTGGGAGGAGGGCCTGTGGGACGTGGAGGAGGAGAGAGAGGGGGGCGACGACGGCCGCGACGCGGATTCCGACGCAGATGCAGACCGGATTCGTGATGCGGCGGCGCGGCGGCGCGGCTGGGCGGCGGCGGCGGAGGACGGTGGCGAGGGCGGTCGGGGGCGGCAGCGCAGCGGCGGCTGGCGAGGCGCAGCGCGGCGCATGTGCTCCGCGCTTGGAACTGGTGGGTCGCCTGGGTTGCGGTCGACGGGTGCCGAATTGGGTTGGACAGGGCGTGGGTGGCGCTGCCGAACTAGGTGTTGGTTTTGGTTTTGGTTTTAATTCGAATTTGGTGTTGTGGTGGCCGGGGGCGGCCCATGCGATGTGGGTTTGCGGCCACGGTCCCAGCTCACACCGCATACTTGCAGCCCGTCATTTGGGGCTCCCCCGCACCCAGCTCGGTAAGGTTACAGGTATGTTCGGTAAGTATTACTGGGTTCGGGGTCCGTTCGCTAACGCCGTCTTCGTCTCCGCTGCGGTATTCTTTTTTACCCACCTGAAGGACTGGCGCGCAGCTATATGATGCTCTCTCCAACCCCTTGATACACCCACACCCACTGTGCGCACTCAATCGGTCTCGAACGGTGATTTGCCTGCAGGCCACGGCTGCGGCGGCTGCAACGGCAGCCACCACCACCCATCAGCAGCGGCAGCAGCGGCCGCTGGGGTGGCGCAGCACGCGACGCAGCAGCCTCACACCCGGGGCCGCCCTCAGCAGCGGCGCGGAGAACGCGGCGGCGGCGGAGGAGGGGGAGCGGGTGGCGAGCTTGGGCCGGAGCTGGAGCCGGAGGAGCAGCCGGGCGGGCTCGGGTTCCGCCGCCGTGGCGGGAGGGCCCCCCGACGAGGGGGAGCCGCCGCGGGGGGCGGGGAGGGACCCTCGGGAGCGGCTGGCGCGCGACTGCGGGGACGGCCACCGCCGTCGGCGGAGGTTCCGTCGTACAGCGGTGACGTGCTTGTCCCACAGGCGGCGGCGGCGGCTCGGCGGCTCGGTCGAACGATTTCGGCGTCGCTGCGCTCGTCGATGTCGGCAGGTGAGTGGGCGGCCGCGGCGCGGCCGGCGCCAGGCTTTGACGGGAGCCATGCAGTCGGTTGAGAGTAATGAGGGAAGGGCGCGCCGTTTCTGGATGGGTGGCTCCTACCGGGTTCAGAGTGCCGTCTGGAGTGGGTCGTGCGTCTGTCGGGTGTGTGGACGCGCGTGTTCCTGCGCGGGTGGCATCCCTAGCGCTTGGGATGTCACCTGCGCGGGAACAACTCCTCAACATTCCAATATACCAACAAAACGGCACCGTGTTGTCGCGGGCAGCGGGGTCAGCGGTGTGCGTGAGCAGCCGCTGCCACGGCCGCCAGCGGCGGCTATACAGCCCTTCCTCAGCTCGCCACCATCCCTCCTCGGCCCAATCCTTCCCTCTCCTCCGTGCAGCCCTGCAAAGCTGTGCACCGTGCGTGCTTGGCTTCTGGCGCCCCACGCCCTGCCTGCTCCGCCACATGACGTCCCTCGCACTGCACGCTGCGGCCCTGGCCCCCGGCCGCCCCTGGCCCTCTGCGGCAGGCTCCCGATGCCGAGGAGCTTGCATGCCAATCGCCCTTTGCTGACCCCGGCCTGGGCACTGAAACTTGAATGAACCGCGGCGACCCGGGCGAACGGAACGAGCAATATTTTATGTTTACCAAGTGCGCCTGAGCTTGGCGCCCCCTCTCCCGCCCCACCTTCCTTCCCTCCCGCCCTCGACTGGTTTCCAGGCGGCCGCTGCGCCGGCGCGGTTGCGTGGTGCGGCGACGACCTCGACTCCGAAGACGAGGTGTCGAGTCGGCGGCGCCGACTGCGACCCCGCGCCGCGCGGCCCGGCGGCGCACCGCCGCAGGAGGACGGCGCCGCCGGCGGCGCGGCAGGCCCGGACGGCGCACCGGGGGCAGGCGGCCGCCGCAACAGGGCTCGCTACGCGCTGGGCCCTGCTGCGGAAGGAGGAGAGCCGGGGGGCGGAGGCGCGGCGGCGCGACGGCGGCTTGCTGGCTGGGAGTAGCGCCCCCATGGTGGCTGCGGCGCAATGGCCTGGTGGGGCGTGTTAGGGAGAGCTGGGAGGGGGCGGAGGGAGCCGCGGAGATGTGGCGGCGGCGGGTGGCGGCCGGTGGCTGGTGGAGTAACTTCACTGGAGTTGTACGGCGGCTAGTGGCGCCGCACAGGACGGGTGCGGGGTGTCGCGCCGTGCGTTTCGGGCTCTGGCGCCGGCCCCGGACTCTGGTACCGGGCGCATCGTCCCGTACTGGGTAACGAGGGGGTGGTGGTGGGCTCGGCCGAGCCGGCGAGCGCGGTCGGGCGGCATGCACATTGGGCGGGTGGGTGGGCTGCGAAGGCCTTATGCCGCCGCCGAGATTTTATGCAGCGATGGGGTGGTGGTGGTGGTTTTTGTCCGCAGGTGGCTCCAGACTGTCCGAAGGGCCGTTTGGAGGGTTGAGCCAGTGGGGGTGGTTGTTTTGGGCGTCCGGTGCAATAATGCACACAGCACACAGCACACAGGCCGCCCAGGTTGCTGTGCCCTCGTGCACCGCCTCGAGCCATTGCTGCAGTGTACCGGTTCCAACCGCTTGGCACGGAAAGGCCTTTTCCCGCTGCACCTTCCGGGCGGCCTTGTATCCGTCGCTTACGATAGGTAGATGCTACCTAGCTGAATGCATGCGGTATCATTCGGGGTATCCGTTATCTCGGGAGCATAGTGGCGTGTGGTAGAGTCGCAATTGCCCTGCAGCCTTGATGTTTCGGGGGGGGAAGGCGCGGGGAATATTTGTGAAAGAATGTTTTGGGTTTGCCCCTCGGAGTAACTCCGTTGGGGAGTACCGGTATTTCCGTTTGGGACGCAGGGGGGAGGTGTAGCGGCAGGGTGCTGTGGTGGGATGTCAGATACAGTAGGATGCAGTGCAGTAGGATGGTCCCGGGGCTGCAAATACGGTGTACGATCGCAGCGCGCCAGCTGGCGCTGGAAGGACACAATCGTCATATAAGTATGCCGCACGCCGATTTGCCGACAGTGCAGGAGCTTTTCTTAGGTGCTTTATAGGGGGGTTTGCGCGAGCTGGCGGTCGGCTGCCCGCCAGTTGCAGGGATGTGGGTCGAGGCGCAGTGTTGGCATGGTCGGTCGTGGCGAAGTGCATCTATGCGCCCCTCTGAAATTACGAACATGGCTTGGCGGTGTGGCACATGCTGTGCGTGGCATAAAACGCGGCAGCTCAACCGGGAGGGGAAGCTTGCTGTGACGTGGAGGACATGGCTTGTGGGGCTGTTGCGACCACTTCGTAATTGGTGTCGCACGCCCTCCCCTGTTGAATGTAGTTACTTGACTCGCGTGTGTCTGTTAACCTTTACGCGCAGGTTAGGCCCGGCTGTCTTTGACGCCAAGCACTGACTTGAAGCTGCCCTGACTTGAAGGGGTGCGTATTGCGGTATTGCTATCCACCAATTACATCTCCATCATGTACTGGATGCCGTCTCAACGCCAAAGAGTACAAATCCAATTTGAGCCAACCCGGTGATTACTTCGGAGCCCTTCGGGCCACGTCCCTTCGGCGATTGTCGCTTGGTAAACACAAGAACTTGCCTCATACGGATAATCGTCGAAGTATTGGCCCGAAATGCCTGAAAAAGGGCATCCTGTACTGCAGCTCGTCGCTCGCCACAAAGTGCTTCCGTACTCAGAAAGTTCCATTAAAGGGTAAGGACCTTCAACCTGTTTCCCTAAACCACCTAACACCTCAATTTTGTGAGACAGAACTCATTTTCAGTTCCTCCAGAAAAATGGCCGCGATGCAGACGACTAGCTTCCTGGGCAACCGCACTGCCTTCAAGGTGGGTCCGCCGGCTGGGGAGTTTTCTGTGGTACCTTCATGATCATGAGCGAGTGGCATCGGAGATACCCGCAGGCACAGCATAAAGCTCTGCAGCTTGCCTCAGCTGCAAGTCCGCTAAATCGGCCTGGACAGCAGAGCACCAGGCCGTGAGGCCTTTAGACGGTCGCTTTACAATGCGTTGCATACGTTGATTTGAATGTGTTATGAAGCACTCGTAGCGCCTGCGCGTTGCTGTGGTCGTTAGGGGGGATTGATCCTTCCTGACGAAGCTCCGCCACCCAGCAGCAATCCATGCATTCGCGCGCGTCTGACGTCAAGTTTCCACAAAACTACCATCCCTGTGCGCGATGCGTCACCAATAAAGACATTGGTTGTTCTCCCCGTGCTTCCTCGTCCCACCATCCACTTCCTCAGTCGGCGGTGCGCGGCGGTGTCTCGCGCCAGAGCCGTGTCTCAGTGAACGCCCTCTTCACCAAGTCCAAGCCTGTCGCCAAGACGGCGTACGTGTGCCTGGACTGCGGGTACCTCTACGACGAGGCGACCCCGTTCGAGGATGTCAAGAGCTACTCCTGCCCAGTGTGCGGCGCCCCTAAGCGCCGGTGAGTTCGGCTTCGAAATCCCACATCGCGCGTCCCCCGGGGGTGATGGTGTGCGAAATGGTGTGCATGTGTTGGGCGTTGCCTGAACCAACTGACACGCATGAATTCCCTGATGCTCTTCGCCTGATCTTCATGGGGGAGAGTGCTTCGGCGGTTTCAGCATTTGGGTTGCGAACGGCCCCTTGACCCAAAGAGGATTTTTGACACCCATCATATCTTCTGCCACACTCTTTCCCTCGTTCAGGTTCAAGGAGCTTAAGAACAACTCCCTGCGTAACAACGACCCCAAGTCGATGGTGGCGCGCAAGGAGAAGCTCCGGGACCAGATTGTGGCGGAGGGCGGCAACCCGGATGAGTAAGTGGCGCTGCCGTTCGTGTCTGGGATGGGTTTCAGATTTCCACTCTCTCGTTTCAGGGATTTGCCTGCTGCGTGCTAACGCAACGGCGCTGAGAGGGCGATACTCCAAACACGGGCTGTGGAGCTCCCCTCTTGGGTTGCTGGGGCCTGAGCGAAATTCTTCGGGAGTTGTCGTGGTCGCTGTCAGATGCCCTGTCACATGTCTGCTTGATTCGGCAGGCAACCTCCTGGAACCTGTACTGCGTGTACGTCTCGAAAGAACTAGATGGGCCTTACTTGCATGAAACGCGGCTGGGAGATGCCTGCCCTGGATGTGTGACCCAAGCTTGCGACGTCGCCGCCCACGCACGGGCAGTGGCGCCCTCGCGGGAGCTTGCGAGCTGCTGCGGCTGCTGTTGCTGCTGCCGGTGTTACTGCTGATGAAGCCGGCTGACCTGACCGCTGTCTGTGCGCATTTGCCCTTTTTGCCGCCTCGCGCCGCAGGGGCCAGAACGAGTTCCTCATCGCCACCGGCGCCGCCATCGCCGTGACCCTGGGTCTGCTGGCCTACCTGACCCAGCAGTAAGGAAAGGCACAGACGGCGCCTTCCTTCGCAAGGGTTTTGCAGCGTGCACCCCGCCGGGGACGGGAGCCCCCGAGCTTACGCTTGACAACGATGACTGGGATCCAGGGGTTTGACGAAGCGCGCACGGCGTTTGATCGCCCACTCTTTTCGGGTGTGTGAAGGGCGAGGGGCTGCCGTGGGCTGCTAAGGTAACTGGCAGCTGACGAGCCCAGGACGCCCCGAGGACGCATCGCCGCTTAAGCACGGCGCTGGCGTGGCTGGGCTTCGACAGTGGCTAGGGCGAGGGCGTGCTTTGGCGAGCGTGCTCCAGTGAGGAGGGTGTTGTGAGAGTCAGAGAGCGTGAGAGCTAACGAGAGCGAGAGTGTGTGTGAGTGGAGAGAGAGTCAAGAGGTTGTAGTGGTCGTCCAGTGGTTACCCAGGGCGCGTGCAGCCCGTGGACACACTGGCTGGGTCCTGATATGATTATTTCTGAGGCGCTGTCTCATTCGACAGGTCATTTTGCGGTGGCAGGGGTAGGAGGACGTTGCGGAGTGTTCGATTAAATAAATTTATGAGAGATAAGTATGTGTGTTCGATAGCGCGAGCCAAGCGACGGTAATTATCGTGAGTCTGGTTCGAAATCAAACAGTTGTGGTGGAAGCAGGAGAGGACGATGTGGAATGCTACTGAATCCGGAAGTCCTGCAACGGGTTGACGGCAGAAATTGTAATTAAGGCTGCCAATCAAATGGCTACCTCATGACCCCCCTCCGTCACCGTTACCGTTCACGGGCTCCGGTTATAAGTGAACCTCCAGAACGACAAATATCACAGGCCGGCGAGGTGAACGGTTCCGGCGAAACTTAACAGCGCTGACGGCGGCGTACCATGACGTGGAAGGAGAGGCGGTTGGCACTGTGTCCAGAATAACGCATGTGGGAAGAATCTAGCTTGCTGGACATTCACATGGTGAACCAAATGCAGGGCGGACCAAATGTGAAATGTGATGAGAACGTTGACCTGGATCCAACTACCGGCAACTACCAAAGAGCCTTCGCGAGTGGGTGTCCTCCACCTGACGTGAACATAAGTGAAAAAGCAGAACGTCAAGTAGGTTGATGTTGCGAGAAATTCACTTTAGCCCATAAGTGTGCTGCGGACGAACTCTCCAACCGCTGGATATTTCCCAGCGCTTTACTCATTCCAGCCGGCGGACAATTAAATTAATTGTTACGATGGCTCTGAATATTCATTTCAGCTCACGCACATCACATAGTGGTTGGGCTACCGGTCGCCGTTTCGACCATGCAGCTGAACGCTGCGCGGCCACCCGAGCATTTGTCCGATCAAATGAGTCGTTTAACAAGCATGATGGGGAGCGGCCAATTCTGGTACTATCGCCAGCGATGCAGGTGCGTGATACAAGTCGCGCGATGGGGATCTGGGCTGGCAGTTTCGACGATGGATTAAACCGGGAGGTGACAGAGGAGCGGCATGGAGCATATGGAGCGGCATGTCGCGAAACACACAGCCCACTCGCGCTGTGCGTTGCCGAGGGTCGACGCACACCATTGCCCCTGGGTACTGCGTCTCGACAGTGGGGCCGGGAACTGCCCTCCCCTTCCCGGCCGTGCCCTCGTCTCCTTCCGGCCAAGGGGACTAAGCTCGCAGGCCCTTCAGGCGGTCAGCCTCCCGCCGCAACCATCTTCCCACGCATATCTCCCCAAGCCCACCCCCTCTCATGCTCCACTCTCTCAACCACCCATCACCCACACAGCCCCCCCTGCCCCCCTCCACACACCCCTCCCTCCTGCCCGCCGCGCCCGCACCCGCGCTGCCCCAGCCCGCGCCCGGCGCCCCTCCCCTCCGCGTCGCCTCCCCCCTCCGCGCCCGCCGCCCGCGCGGCCCGCTGCCCTGCCGCTCCTCCGGGGCCGGCGGCGCCGCCACCCTGTCCTCCACCGCGGGCGCCGCCTCCTGTTTCGAGGAGCTAGCGGCGGGGCAGCAGCGCAAGTACATCATGATCAGCGGCAAGGTGAGGGGTGTCCAGGTGTGTCCGTTCACCTTGGGAGGGGGAGAAGGGGAGGAGGGTTCCGCGCGAGGCTAGGCGGGACGACCGGCGGCGTGTCTGTGTCTGCCAGGCAGCGGAGCGGGCACTGGAGCACTGGCACTGGGACGCCGCTGCCGTCGCGGGCGCCTTCGGCACGCCTTTGGCAGGCGCCGTGGATCGGCGGGGGAGCCGCTGCGGCGGGGCGCAACGCGCGAGGCGAGGCGCGTGATCACACGCCCTGCCTGGGCCCCCGATGCCATCCTGGCGTTGGGGGCCAACTTTGAACCACCAGGGGGCGACTCCCTCGGAACACACGCCAACGGCCGGTGCGGGGCGTGAGGCCGGGCGCGGCCTCCGCACACACACACATACACACCTCTGCGTCGTGCCCGTGCCAGGTTCGCAACCCATCGTGCATCGCACCGTGCAGATGCATGCCCTGGCACTGCGGGACTTCTCGCCTCGCCTCCGGAGTCGCTGCACCCGCGCTGTGTTGCAAAAGCACAGCGCATCAGATTAGGAGAAAACACAAACAACGGCGCGGTGTGTCTATCTGTCTGTCCCATGTTACGTGCCTGTGTAATTGTGCAATTGTGTATTGTTTTGTATTGTTGTCTCTCTCATATGCCTCGCAGGGCGGTGTGGGCAAGACCAGTCTGTCCGCCTCTCTGGCTGTGAAGCTGGCGGCTGCGGGACACACCACGCTGGTGGTGTCCACCGACCCGGCGCACTCGCTCAGCGACTCATTGGCGCAGGTGGGTACAGAATGAGCTGAACCGCGGAGAGGAGAAGAAGACGGAGGCGACCGACGGCAGAGAAGGCGGGCCACGCGGGGCCGCGTGGGATGCGGAGGAGGAGCAATAGGAGGCGGAGGAGGGGAAGCAGGACTTAGAGTGAAATGCAGGGAACCGGAGTAACGGAAGGAGGAGGCGGAGGGGGCGGGGCTCTCGCGGAGCCCGGCAGGGGCGGGGCGGGGCGGGGAGGCTGTCTGGGGACGTGGGGAGCGTGTGGGGGAAGTTGCGTGTGCGTGTGGTGCCACAGCGGCAGCACCGCCGCAGCGGGCCTGCGGGACCGGCGCGGCCCCCGCGACTCCGCTCCGCGCCCGGCCCACCCCACCGACGCAGTGCGGGGGTCGCCCGGCCTGGCCTAGCCTGGCCTGGGCTGGACCTGATTGCCCCTAATGCCCTCCCGCTGCGGTCTCTCCCGCTCCCGCTCCCTCAGGATGTGAGCGGCGGCAAGCCGGTGCTCCTTCAGGGCACCGACCTGCCGCTGTGGGGACTGGAGATTGACCCCGAGGAGGCCAAGAGGGAGTTCTTCGAGGGGAGCGGAGGGGCGGGGGCAGGGGGGGCAGATGGAGGCGGCAGCGCTGGGCCCAGCGCAGCATCCCAGGTGTGTTTGTGTGGGTGTGTGTGTGACGGGGGTTATCCACGTATAGGCCGGAGCCCGTGAACGGTATGAAATCAGAAAAGTCCTTCCTGTCTGCAAAAGAAAAACGAGGTAAACTTGCAAGCAGCAAGGGCGTTAGATACAAACCGAGAAAGTGTAGCGAGTCCGAGTTGAGCCGCCACGTGACGAGGACGAGACGAGACGTAATGGTGGAAGCTGAAAATTCGCTGAGGCTGTGAGGTGACACGTTGCTGAACTGGTCGAGAAAATGCGGCTGGGGAAGGGGAAGTGGGCAGGGCCACTGGCCATGGAGGGTGGGTGGGTGCGAGGGTTGGGGTAGGGGATTGGTGCGGATCGGCGGGCCGCGCCGGACGCGGATGCCGGAACCGGATGCCTCGAGGTGGATGGACGAGGAGGGGGCCCCAAAGGTGCATGCGGTTTCCCTTGTTGCAGTTTCGTTTTGCAGTTGTGTGTGGTACTGTGCAGCGACGACGCTTAAAGGGGAAGGGCGTTTGACACGTGAGCCCGGCGGCCCTGCTCCTCCTCCTCTTCCCTGTGCTGGACCTAGCCGCAGGGGTGGTACACCCCCACCGCGAGGCGCTCTTTGGCGCCCCGACATTGAGTGATGGACACACCTACGTCCCGCCGCTGCGGCCTCTCCTTGACTACCCCGCCCCCGCCTCCCCTCCCCCCCCGCCCCCTCTGCCCCCGCCTGCAGGTTGGCGACTTCATGAACCGGATGGGGCTGGGCTTTGTGATCGACCAGCTGGCGGTGAGCGGATGCGTGTGTGTGCGTGTGTGTGCGTGTGTGCGTTCGGGCGCACGTGCTGGCCACGGGGTTTGTGAAAAGCAGGCAAAGTGCGTCCATTCGTTCTCGGCCCCCCCCCCCTTTCCCCTGACAGGTACGTTTGGTAACTATTGCCGGATCCAGGGTCCGCACCTCGCTAACGCCGTCTCCGTCCCTCCGCTGCCCCCCTCCCCCTCCAAGACTCGTTTCTCGTCGCCCGCATCCTACGTGTTTCTCAGCTTGTCAGCTTGACCACCTTGGACGGTCGTGAGCGCACTCTACACCCCCATCCCCACCCCTACGCTACGTTACCGTTACGGGCTCCGGCCTATCCTCCCGGGGATAATCCCCACCCGCCGCCCCCTGCCTGTACGTGGATAACCCCCAACCCACCCCCGGTATCGTTTTGCGGTATCCTTTTTTACCACCCCACCCCCGCCGTTACATCTCAGGATCTGAAACTGGGGGAGCTGCTCAACACGCCACCCCCGGGGCTGGACGAGGCGGTCGCAGTGGCCAAGGTAAAGCCCGTTTACCCGTTCAGCCGGTGTGTGTGGGGCGAAGCCAACACCGCGGCGCAGTGCTTTACACGATACACGTAAACATTCGACGAATAAAAAAGGGGAAACGGCTTCGTCGCGGCAAATGCGTTGTTAGGTTGTTGCGGCAGATGGTGGTGAGGTGATGGTGATGGAAGGGGAGGGAGGAAGCGGTGGAACAAAGAAACGACGAAACGGTGAAACGGCGCGGGGAGCCGGCGGAAGCCCAGGGGGGGCAGGACGGCGGATTCGCCACTCGCCGCCGCTGCCGCCGCCGCCGCCGCCGCAATGGGGCCAACCGCCGTGGGCGCCTGCAGGTTGCCATCCAATCGCCCTCGTCCCCTCCCCCACTGCACTGCACTGCACCGCACATCACTCTTCTCACCTTCATTTACCCCGCGCACTGCACTGCACCACATCACCGTCCGCGCGTCCCGCCCCGCTCCCGCTCCCGCCCCGCCCCGTCCTCCTCCCACCACCACCACTTCACTCCACTTCACTTTACTTTATGACGCACCACGTATTGACCGTCCAAGGGCTCCGGCCCATCCGCGGACTGCCCCGACCACCACCACCACCCTCCCCGCCCCCCGCCCCGCACCCCGCACCCCGCAGGTGGTTCAGTTCGTGCAGTCGGCTGAGTACGCCCGCTTCAGCCGCATCGTGTTCGACACCGCCCCCACCGGCCACACGCTGCGTCTGCTGACGCTGCCCGACTTCGTGGACGCGTCGCTGGGCAAGGTGGGGTAGGGGCTGGGAACCTGGGGTGTGGGTGGGATTGGGAGGGTTGGGTGGGGGGGGGGGAGTCCGGTGGGGTGTTGGCGGGGTTGTGCATTCGAGTGGGTGGGCTGGTCGGGTGTGTGTGTATGGGGAAGGGGGTTATCCACGTATCGGCCGGGGGGAGACGACGCCGGGTGCCCGGGGGGCCCCGGCCTCCGGCGGCCAGTCAGGGCTTTGGTGGACGCGTCGCTGGAGTGGGTTGGGTTGGTGAGCTGCGGAAGGCAAGCAAACGGTGTGAGGCCACCCCACGCGGTGCCCCTGTCCCTGTCGCCTCCCCCCACTCAGCCCGCTTCCCCGCCAATCACTCCAGCTTCCTCCGGCCGGCCAACCCAACCCAACGCTAACGCCGTCTCCGTTCCTTCGCTCCGTTCTGTAACTTCTGTTTTAACCCGACACGATCCAACCCGACCCGACCCCCACCGACCCCCACCGACCCGACCTGACTCAGGTCATCCGGTTGCGAAAGAAGCTGAGTGGGGCCACCTCTGTGGTGCGAGGACTGTTCGGAGCGGCAGACAGCCAGGTGGGAGAGGGGAGGGTGGGGTGGGGTGGGGTAGGGTGGGGAAGGGGAGGGGTGGGGTGTGGACGTGGGAAAGTGGGTTCCGAGGCCGTGGGGTGTTTTCGATTTCGCGCGTGTAGTTGTGAAGATGCGGCGCAACCAGCCGGTGGGTAAAGGCGCATGGTGCGTTGGGTAGAAGGGGATGAGGGTCAAGCGGCGCTGTAATGGGGGGGGCGGTGCTGGGCCCTCCTGTGTTGTCCACCCCGCTCCCCAAGGGGGAAGAGAAGGGGAGGGGAAGGTTCGGCCTTCTGCGCTCCGCCTCCCTTTAACGGCCCTCCAAGCGTCGCGCTTCGTCCGGCTCACTGCCACTCGCTCGCTGCTGGCCTCCGCCGAGCGCGCGCGGGGCGACCCGGGGCCCCCTCGCCCCCCGGAACCAACCGCAAGTCCGCAACCCCAAACCCAATCCCTAGCCAAACCCTATGAAGAGCCAAGCCCACCCTTATCCAAGGCCCAACCATCCGCTCAACCACGGCCCAACTCCAAATCAACCCATTAACTAACTAACGAACTTACTAACCAACCAACTAACCAACCCAAATCAGGACGAGGCGGTTGAGAAGTTGGAGTTGCTCCAGAAGCGTGTGCGGCTGGTGAAGCATCTGTTCCGAGACGCCAGTCAGACGGAGTTCATCATCGCCACCATCCCCACGTTTCTGGGGGTCAACGAGAGCGCCAGGTGGGGGCCGCTTAGGGGGGGGCGGAATGGGTATTTTGAGTGTTTTGGGTATTGGGCATTGGGTATTGGGGGGCCCGTTGAGGGTGAGCAGTAGGTAGGCCGCCTTCCACGTTCCACCCACCTCGGGAGGCGAGGGCGGTCCGTTCCCTCCCTCGACCGCCGACCCACCTGGCGACCCCGCGCGCGCTCCCCACCGCTTTCTCCCCCCCCCCCAGGTTGCTCCGAGCTCTGCGGACGGAGAACATCCCTTGCAAGCGGATCATCGTGAACCAGGTGGGAGTGAGGGAGGGGGAGGGGGTGGGCTGCCTCGCTCTCGACGAATGGCCCCGCGCTGCATACCGTATACCCACACCGTTTACACCCCGCTCACAACTACACGTCCTCCCTTCCCCTCCGCTTCCGCCTCCCCTCCGCTTTCCCCCCCCCCTTCCTCCTCCTCGCCCTCCTCCTCCTCTGAAGCCCTCCCTCCTCCCCCCTCCGCCCCCCTCCCCCCTCCTGCCTCCCCCCGCACGACGCAGGTGGTGGGTCCCTCCCAGGGTGATGCCTACCTGCGGCTCAAGATGAAGGACCAGATCGCGGCACTGGAGATGGTGGCGTCCGACCCCGCGTTGAGGCCGCTGCGCAAGGTGCGGATGCGGATGCGGGGTGGGTGGGGGGTGGGTGGGTTGGGGGGTGGGTTGCGGGGTCTGCGAGGAAGGGGGGATGAAAGCGGCAACATGTGTACTGTACTGGTGGGTGCAGTCTCAGCAGCCACTTCAAGACCCGGGGTACACTGAGCCTCGGGAGGTAAGGGAGCCCAGGTGCGAGGAAGTCAGGTACGAGGAGGTCAAGCCCCGGCGAACGCCGAGCTGCTGCTGCTGCTGCTGCCGGTGCGGCGCCCGGGTCGAGACGCCCTGCTCGCCACTGCTGCTGCTGCCGCTGCTGCTGCTGCTGGTGCTGGCGGAGGAGGAGGAGACTGGCGCTGATGGCGGTTACCCAACAGCCAGCTGCGCCCGCCCCCCCTTTCTTCCAGTGACTCATTGTTATATAAAGGAGCATATCACTCCCTGACACCCTTCCCCCCTTTCCGCCTCCGCTGCGGTCTCTGGGTTTTGCGGTCTTTGTTACAGCCCCCGGCCCCCCGACCCTCCCCCACCGCCTAACCGCGCCACCCCCACCCCCCACCGCCCCCAGGTCATCGCCCCCTCCGTGGATGTGGAGGTTCGCGGCGTGCCGGCGCTGTCGTACTTTGGCAACGTGGTCTGGAAGGACGTGTACGACAGCATGAACGCTGGTGCGTGCGTGTGTGTGCCGTTTGTCCCGTGTACGGCGCAGCACTCCCCGCGCGTCGCTGGCGCTGCCAACACCCCACACCACACCACCACCACCATCTCCATCCCCAGCCTGCCAGCTTGCCAGCCTGCCAGCTTGTCTGCGGTACTAAAACGGACTGTTTTAGTTTGGCCTTCCGTTCCCCCTCCCTCCGTGGTCTGAGGACAACGTGCCCACCACCACACCCCCACAACCGCCTCGGCTTGCCCCGCCCCCCTCGCTTTCCATGCCCCCCTCCCCCTGCCCGCCCACACACGCCTGCCCTCCCCCCCCAACACACCCGCCCACACACGCCCCCCCCCACACACACACGTGTCAACCCCCCCAGGCTCCGACCGCAAGTACTTTCTTCTCGGCGGCAAGGGCGGTGTGGGCAAGACCAGCTGCTCCTCCTCCCTGGCGGTTCGGTTCGCCTCCGAGGGGCTGCCCACACTGGTGGTGTCGACCGACCCGGCACACTCGCTCAGCGACGCATTCGACCAGGTGGGGGGGCGGGGAGGGGGAGCGGGAGGCAGCGGCGGGGGTGAGGGGTAGGTGAGGGGATGGTGACAGGGGGAAGGGGGCCTGGGGGTTGAGGATGTTACCGTAGGCATGGGTGGGGGTGAATGTGCGGTGGCCGCGGCGGTGAAGGGGTGCGGGTACAGGAGCGCACCTCGCCTGCCAACATGCCGCTGCTGCTGCCGCCGCCGCTGCGCCGTCGCTGCTGCTGCTGCTGCTGCTGCTGCTGTTCCTGCTGCTTCTTCTATTCACCATACATTCGGTACTCATGCTGCTGACGCTGACGCTGCTGCCGGCCCTGTGCCGCCGCTGTTCCTGCCCGTCCTCTTCCTCGTCCTCGCCCCACGTCCTCGTTGCCTGATCAGGACCTGTCCGGCGGTCAGCCGGTTCGGGTGACCTCCCCCCTGGGCGGTGATCTGCCGCTGTGGGGACTGCAACTGAACCCGGACCAGGTGGGGGGCGCAGCACACGGGTGCGTGTGGGTGTATGTGTATGTGGGTGTGCGTATGTGGGTATGTGGAAGCGGCGCAAGGTTTCCTCTCCAGCCCAGCACGGGACCGATCCGGGGAATGGAGCTCCTCCGGGGTTGATTGGTTGAGCTCCAAGGGAGAGGACGGAGAGGAGAGGAGAGGGCCCTTGTTCATGAGTACCGTATCGGCATCACGTACCAGATACAGATTTGCACATCCCTGCCTGCCTGCCTGCCTGTCTGCCTGCCCGCCTGCCCGCCCGCCGCTCTCCCCGGTGTCAGGCCAAGGCAGAGCTGCGGGAGGTGTTGGCGGATGATGGCGGCAAGAAGCTCAACGAAGTGAGTTCCTCGCACCGGGAGAGGGGAGGGGAGGGCAGGAGAGGGGAGGGGGGAGGGGAGGGCAGGAGAGGGGAGGGCCCTTCAAACGTACCCATTGGGCGGGGGGAAGGGAAGGGGGGCGTGGCAGCTAGGACTGGACTGGACCGGCAGAGGCGGCGCACCACTTTCCCCGCGCGCTGTGGCACCCTTCGCAGCACACGTGTGCTGTGCATTCGGCTCCGGAGGCGGGGGGATGGGCGGGTTCGGGCGGTTTCGGAGCAGCGTATGCCTCCCCGGGCTTCCTCCGCTGTCCGCTGTCCGCGGCTACCTTCCCGCACCCGCACCCACAACCGCACCCGCGGAAGCGACGCCGCCGCCGCCGCCGCCAGCAGCAGCAGCAGCAGCAGCAACATCAGTTCCGCTGCCCTGCTTCCTTAACTGGGCTGCTGCTGCTGCTGCTTCTTCCGCTGCTGCTGTTGATGGCACTGCTTCCGCTGCTGCTGTTGCCGGTGATGCTGTGTGCCGCCCACGCAGGTTCTGGACAGCTTGGGACTGGGGGTGGTCAGCGAGCAACTCAAGGTGAGGGCGAGGGTGAGGGCGGGGCTGCCTCTCGGGGTTTGCCTGTTCTGTTCTGTTCTGTTCTATTCTGGGGCCACGGACCCGGGCCCGGGCCGGGTGGGCGATGGAAGGGGTCGGTCAGTCGGAGGGGGCGGGGCGCAGCCGCGGAGGCGCGAGTGGCGGGCCCGAGGATGCTCAGCTGGCCGGTCGGTCCTGTCTGGCCGGGCGTGGTTGGGTGACGCCATCAGCGATCAGCCCCACCACCTGACACCTACCTGAGCAATTTGCATCTTCATGTGAGCCCCCGCCCCTCCAGGGCTCCGGCCCATACGGCGATAATCTCCCCCGCCCGGCCCTCCCAAGAAACGACCCACAACTCCCGGCGCTGCCTTACCGGTATCTTCTTCCTTAACCCCCCAAAACCCGCCGTCGGGTGTTGCGGCTGTGTGTTGTTTCGTTGGCCCTCAGGAGTTGCAGCTGGGGGAGCTGTTGGACACTCCGCCGCCCGGGGTGGACGAGGCCATCGCGATCGCCAAGGTGGGCAGGAAGGGAGGGGGGCGGGGCGGGGCGGGGGAGGTAAGGGGTCAGATGGGGTATCGCAGCGGGTGGGGGGGGGGCGGAGGCGGCGTTGGCGAGGGGACCCAGGGCAACCGAGGCAGAAGGGAAGGGGAGGGGGGCCTGGGGTTGGGGAGAAGGGTGGACTGAGGCCAAGTAGCCGGGGCAGGGGGGGGGGGAGGGTGGGGCCGGGGGCTGGAGCTTTGCGGGACCGTTCCCCTGCTGTGTGCCACACCCTTCTGGTTTCGGAGCATATCATTTTCTTTCATGAGCGTATCTTGCCCATTCCTTGGAAGCGTGTCTTCCGGGTCGCACCCACCTTTGGGTGCGACCACCAGAGTGGGTGGGTGGGTGGGTGGGTGGGTGGGTGGGTGGGTGGGTGGGTGGGTGGGTGGGGGCCGCAGTGCTGCATTCCTCCTCCAGGCCCCGACCGCGGCTTTGCCCCCTGCCCGTGGTCGGTCAAAGGGGAAGGCGGGAGGGTGTGTTCCTTGGACGAGAGACCCCTGACCCCCTGATCGCACCGTTGCCCTCTCCCGCAGTTCCGTAACCTCGCTGACGCAGCGTCTCCGCTCTCAATACGCAATGCCCCCTTGCGCTTCCCGCCCCCTTCTACACACACCCCCCTCCTAACAAAACAGGTGGTCCAGTTTCTGAAGGCCCCCGAGTACTCGCACTTCAAGCGCATCGTGTTCGACACCGCCCCCACCGGCCACACGCTGCGCCTGCTGTCGCTGCCCGACTTCCTAGATGCCTCCATAGGTAAGGAGCGCGGCCCGGTGATGACGGTGAGGGGCGGCGTCTCTCCCCTCCGCTGGCGCTTGCCGTGCTGCTGGCGCAATGCGAGGGGGGGGGGCGCCCCGCCCTTTCGGCGTCGCTTTGACACGTTGCGGTGCACCGCGCTGTGCGTTCACTACGACAATACGGTAGTGACGTTACCGCCACTTATCATTAGTAGTACTTTCAGTCGTAGGGTTTTCATTGGGACCCCAGACGCTGTTGTTCGCGGTCTTAACAGTGCTTTACAGGGCTGCACCCCCCCCCCGGTTGCGCCATCAACACGACCTGCTGGCGCTGCGTGCTGCCTGCTGCCTGCTGCCTGCCGTGTCCTGTTCAGGCAAGCTGGTCCGGCTGCGTCAGAAGCTGTCTAGCGCCACCAACGCCGTCAAGAACCTGTTCGGTGGGGGTCAGCAGGGCGGTGAGGAGGATGTGGCGGTGAAGCGACTGGAGCAGCTGCAGGTGGGAGGGGGGGTGCTGGGGAGGTGGAGGGGGTGGGAACGGGGGCGCTGGGAGGGGAGGGGAGGGAGGTAAAAAGAAGATACCGCAGCGGAGACGGAGACGGGGAGGGGCAGGGCGCTGGGAGGGGGCTTACTTGTGGTTCGGGTTTCTGGTTGGTGAGTCAACTGGGGCGTGGGGGAGGTTAGTGGGCTGGGCTGGGTTGGGTTTTGGGGGGGGGGCTTTCGGTGATTGAATGGGTTGTCTGTTAGGGTTCGGAGTCGAAACAGGAGGTTAAGGAGAGGCGGCTCGATCAGGAGGGGCGGGGTTCGCTCGGATTGCAAGAAGGCACCGGGACTGGCACAGGGCGGCGGTTGGAAGCTGTGCCCCGGAGCAGTGCCTCCGTCCGGAGACTAATATTACCGTAGCCGCGGCTCTCAAGGGCCTTTACTCGGGGGGCTGCATCCTGGCTTTGTCGCCGCTGACCCCGCCCACCGCTGCCTCCGCCGCCGTCGCCGCTTCCGCTTCCGCCGCCGCCCCTGCCCCTCCACCCCCCGCTCCAGGCTCCATTACACCTCACCCTCCCTCCCCGCCTTGCTTCCCCTCCCTCCCCGCCTTGCTTCCCCTCCCTCCCCGCCTTGCTTCCCCTCCCTCCCCGCCTTGCTTCCCCTCCCTCCCCGCCTTGCTTCCCCTCCCTCCCCGCCTTGCTTCCCCTCCCTCCCCGCCTTGCTTCCCCTCCCTCCCCGCCTTGCTTCCCCTCCCTCCTCCTGCGCCCCCCCCCTGACCCCTCCCGCCACCAGGCCCGCATGGAGGAGGCCAAGGCGCTGTTCCGAAACCAGCGGACCACCGAGTTCATCATCGTCACCATTCCCACCGTCATGGCAACCGCGGAGAGCTGCAGGTGGGGGCGGACGCAACACACTACCACCACCACTACCACTACCACCACCACTACCACTACCACCACCACCACCACTACCACTACTACCAGTGCCAGTGCCAGTACCGAACCGATCGTAACACCGCTGTGTGACGGGAATGGAAGGATGGGCGGGAGCCGGCGGCCGGGGGTGTGATAGGGGGGGGGACGCGGAAGGATTCCGCGGCAGAGCGGCTGGGGCTCTCAGGTCGGGGCTCCGGCCCCCCGCCAGGTACGGTACGGTTGTACTGCAGTAGGGAAGTTGCGCGGTCGAGTCTTCCGGGCGAAAGACCCGTGTCCAGCTGCCCCGCTCCGCCCTGGCTCTCGCTCCCCTTTCCCTCGCCCTTGCCCCTACCCGCTGGGCCTCGCCCCCCGCCCTCCCCCGCACCCACCCACCCAGCTGCTGTCGGTCTTTCGTCCCCAGCTGCGGTGTCGCATGCGTTCGGACTGCACATGAACACTGCGGTACCCTGGCCGCGGCACATTGATCCTCAAAAGTTGAAACCCCCCGGCACCGGGTGCTCCGCTCGCCCCCTATCCGTGACGTAACACCCCCACCCCACCCCCCTCCCGGTTTGCTTTGCGTCGCCTCCGTCCCTTCGCCTCCGCTGTGGTTTCTCCTTTAGTTACGCTCTCCGCCCCCGCCTCCTCCCCGCCCCCGCCCCCTCCCCGCCCCGCCCCGCCCCCTCCCCGCCCCGGCCCTTCCCCCTCCCCGCCCCGGCCCTTTCCCCGGTGTGCAGGCTGGCTGAGGCGCTTCAGCAGGAGGGTATACCGCTGAGGACCATCATCGTCAACCAGGTGGGTGGGTGGGTGGGTGGGTGGGTGAGGAAGGACACAGCGCGGGGGGTGGGGGGGCGGGATCCGGGCTGGGGTCGCGGTCGGAGAATGGCCCAAAGGAAGGGACCGAGGCGGGCTGGGGAGTGTGGACTGGGCTGGGCGGGGGTGGGGGGAGCCGCGGCCGGGCGGGGCGGGTGTGGGGTTGGAGGCCAATCCCTCTGTCTGGGGTCGCTTGCAGGCCGGGCCTTGCGCCCGGCCTCTCTGTCGTGGAGGGCTTCGAAGGGCTAGTGCTTGTGTGTGTGTGTGTGTGTGTGTGTGTTGCCGTGTGGGGCACCTTTCTACACAAGCCCATCAACATTTTCTGCACAGAGCTCCCCCTTAGAACCGCGCTCTCACCTTCATTTCCCTCCATGCCCCCCACCCCACCGGCCTGTTCGTGGGCAACCCCACCCCCACCCCCGCCAACGCGGCGCATACCTGGCACCCCCCCCCCACACACACACACTGCAAATTCACTATTCAATCCCCCCTCCCAACGTCCGCAGTGACTCATTGTTATATAAAGGAGCATATCACTCCCGCCCCCCCACCCCCCACTTCCTGACCCCCCCACCCCCCACTCCCTGACCCCCCCTGACCCCCCCTGACCCCCCCCCCCCCCGCCCCCGCCCCCCCCCCGCAGGTGGTCCAGGCCAACGCCACCGACAAGTTCCTGTCCGCCCGCCGAGCCGACCAGGCCCGTGCACTTGCCCACCTGGCTGAGGACACCGGACCCGACGGCCTGGCCTCCCTGGAGCTCATCACCGGGCCGCTGTGCGATCTGGAGGTGCGGGGGGTGCCGGCACTGCAGTACTTTGGAGGCGTGGTGTGGAAGTGAGGAGTGGCAGGGGGGGCAGGGAAGCAGGGGAGGAGAAGGGAGGGGTGAGGGGGGTGAGGGATGATGGGGCGGTGGTGAATGCGTATGTGGAGGGAGTGGGGGGGGAAGGAGGGCGTGGGGCAGTGCTCACGCCCGTGCCCGAGAGTCCGGCTGGGTTGGTGGGGATCAAGGAAAACGATACCACAGCGGCTGTTGGGGAGCCGCCGCGGACTCCCTCCGGAAGCGACGAGGGTGAAGCGGTGGAGGTGAAGGTCGTGGGGGTGCATTTGGCGTGTTGGTGGGACCAGGGAGTTCAGTGGGAGGACGAGCAACCTTTGGGAGGCGGTGTCAGGGTTGGTGAGAGGTGAGAGGCGGAGGCGGGGGGGAGGGCGGAGGAAGAGGAGGAGGCGCGCTGGTGTGGCAGGGAGCCGGGCAGCTGGCGGAATGTGCCCTTGCCCGGGCGGGGGCGTCCGGCGCCCCCAGCGCGACTCGCTTTGAAGTTACCCGCAATGGCTGCATGTGTGTGTGCGTGTGTTTTGGTTGTTGTTGTTGTTGGATATGCGGCTGTCATCGGGGGGAGGGGTAAAATGGACTTGGATGGAGGGGGGCAGACGGCGGGAAGTAGGGGCGCGGGGTGGGGTTGTGGCGGACGGGCGTGCGGCTGTCGGGGGGGGGCGAGGCTTGCTCGCTCCGGAGGAGGTGACGCGAGCTGGGGTACCGGTAGGCGGCGTACCCTGGGGGGGAGGGGGAGGGGGAGGGGGGCTGAGGGCTGTGCGGCCCGCTGTGGATGTGTGAACGCATGAGAGGTTGGCGTACCTACGTGGGAGCGAGAGCGGAGGGAGCCAAGAAGAGGGAGCCAAGAAGAGGGAGCCAAGAAGAGGGAGCGCATAATTACACGGGACTTGGGGGCGGGGTGGAGGAGGGGTCGGGGCTCAGGCAGTAGGGGGGCACAGCGCAGGATGTAGCACGCGGCGTCTGTGTGCGTCTGTGTGTGGGGGGATGGGGTGGGGTGGGGGTGGATGTGCACACGTGCAACCGTGCAGGGCCACTGCGCTGCGGTGGTGGTATGTGTGCTGCCTGCGCGCCATCGCACGTGTTGTCGGCAGACAGGCGTTGTCAGTTGGGGGTGGCACCTGGCGCGCAGGACATCTGTTGGGGAAGGAGTGGGTGGGCGGGGAGCGGAGAGTGCGGGGCGAGGAAGGTGCATGCCGCCGGGAAGAAGCGCAACGACCACCGTTCCATTCCTCGTTTTGTTGGAAGCTGGGGCCTTGCGTCGATGGATATCACCAGAGTGGCGCCCTTGCGTCACGCCAGGCTGCCTGACGGATCGCAAAAACGAATGGGAACACACCGGCGCTGTAACCGTGTAACCGTGTATCGGCAGCCGAGGAAGGCACGTGGGCCCAGCAGTCCTCCCACCCTGCTGCTGGTCCTGGGTCCGTTCATCGTCCAATGTCGTCGCCCCCCTTCCAGCGCCTCATCCGACCTCATCCTCATCACCGGTACGGTATTCCGCCCTACCAGCCGCTTGCCCTGCGGCTGGTCTGCGGAGAGGCACCGCTGCGAAGCTGCGGCCGCGTTCCCTTGGAGAACTGACTGACGGCGTCAGTTCAGCGGTGGCGGCGTCATCAGCGGTGGCGGGAGCACGCATCACTGCACCGGTCGATGCCACAGCGTCCCTCTTTACGGTATATTTCCCATCGGACAGCCATGAATTGGGCAGCTGCAGCAGCACTACTTGAGCGCCTAGCGGCCTCACACCTCGCATGATGGAACCGCGTCGTACCTGCGCCCGGGTTGTCGTACCAGCCGGAGGGGCGGGTGGCAGCGGGTGGCGTGGGTGGGTCTATGAGGCCATATGGAGCTGCTGATCTGGCTGCGAGTGCATTGTGCGTCCCGTTATGGTGCAGCGCCGCGCCTGCCGCACTGAATGAATGGAGAGCAGAGATATGCGGAAATTCGACAAGGGGTTGGTGTCGGCTTCCTTGAAGCCGGAAAAAGGGCGGGGCCCCGTTGAATCCGTACGGGTGGAGTTGAGTGCAAGGGCGGCGAGGGCGTCAAGTGTGAGAGTGTCGACAGTCCTGCTGATAGACTGCCAGAGCTTTATATCCGAAATGCCTGCGGCTTCAGTAATCCGCCCCATGTATAGCATCGCGCTCCGTCTCGGCACTGTGCAACTCTTCCCACGAGCGCATTGCTTGGCTTAAGTAGCTTGACAGTAGACATGGAGTGGAGCAGGCTGACTTGCAAATAGAAGGACAGCGGAACTGTTTGCGAGGGTCGCGACGACGTGCACTTGCCGACGAGTGCACAGGCTTCGCTACCGAGGTATTCGCCATAGAGGAGGCTTGACACCTTTAACATTAGGACAGGGAATGTAGAAGTCTCCTGGATTGCCGACTGGACTTGTTGGTCGGCCTGCAGAAGACCGCCGCATCGTGCGGGCATTTGCGGCTTGGCGTCCGATAACCAGCACTTTGCCCTCATGGTTTGTCCCTTGCAACTTTTGAAATAATAGTAATATGCGTCAAGGCTGTCGGACCGGCTAGCAGAGCTGTGGTGTGGTCGCGGGAAGAATGTTTGCATTGCAAATATAGTTGGTTGCCGAAACAAAGATTCATTTCACGCCGTCGTGCTAGAATAACATCATGAGGAACGATGAGATCTTCTGGCATTGATTAGAGGCCGAGAGGCGTTGATTTGACCTCGGCCTCGGTTCATAAAGACTGCAAAACTGGTTTGTACTCATACGATGTCGGTTGCCTATAAGAAAGATACCATGCAATAAAGAATGTAATATGTTTCTTATATCGGGTTTCTTCTGGCCGAAATTCTGCACTTGGTCCGTTACACCCCAGGCAGGCAGGCAGGCAGGCAGGCAGGCACGGACAAGCGCGCGCCCTGTGGGCCGCGGGCTGCCGTAGCGCCCCTTGCGGATGCGGAGTTACGGCTATGCGTGAAGCATGGGTGCATGCGGGGAGGAGCGTTGGAGCGTGGGTGCATAGCGTAGCGAAGCGTGGCGTTGCATAGCGTTGTGTAGCATTGCATAGTGTAGCGTCGCGTTGCGTAGCGTAGCACAGTGTAGTGCAGCGTGCACGATCGCATTTTCGTCGCAAATCGCAAGTCGCAATTTTAACGTGCGTGATTACAGTCGCGTGCACGCTACGCTACAGTACGCATCGCTATGCTTTGCTACGCTAGGCTACACTCCGCTACGAAATGCTACGGTCCGCCGCGCCGCTATGCTACACGACGCGACGTGACGCGACGTGATGCAACGCGACGCGACGCGTACAACGGAGCGGAGCGGACCCGAGCGCAGCGGATCGGAGCATAGCCGAGCGCAGTCGAACGCATGCAGCGGAGTGCAGCGTAACAAGCACAGCGGAGCGGAGCGCAGCGGAGCGTAGCGATGCGCAGCGCAGCTTGCCGGGCAACTTTTGGTCGCTCGTCAACTTTTCGCCGAGCGGCTTTCGGGACGTTTATTGATGTTGTCGTTTATATTGTGCTGCATGGTTGTGCGATACGAGGGCGCATGCGCTTGGCAGTGATCACTTGGATGTTTGTCGGTTGGTTTCGTGGCGGAGTGTCTATGTTGAAATGTGCGCTTGCCCGTGTTATGTGTATTGCTACTGCCAGTTGGCTGCTGGCGTGTAGCAGATTTGTTGGGTTGTGCCTTACGCACGTAAGCATTCGTATCCGAATGTAAGCACACGCTAGGGCTTACGGTCCAGTGTAAACTTTCTTTCTTCTATTCGTTTCTTTCTTTCTGGGCCCACCCACGCGCCGCGGAGGATTGGCGGAGGCCATCCTCGGAGCGGTGCTCATGTCTCTGGGCTCAGCGACGCCACTCGCGAATACGGCCGACGCGGCCGCTCAGCGGGGGCCGAGGCGGGGGCCGAGGCCCGCAGCGGGTGTGTATGCGCAGCTGTACGCACAGGAGCTTAGCTCACGCATCGCACCCGCACATGTCATACCGTAGTGGCGGCACCACCGGCCCCAGTGCCAGTAGTGGCACTGCCGGTAATGCCCGTACAGACACCAGCACCTTGCGGTACAAACCGTACGGCACACCAACCAACTGCAGGTCTCCCCAACAGCGCAAGCAGCAACACGTGCCGTACATGCTGTGCACACTGCTGGTGGGTCCGTGCTGCGTCCACTGACCGGCGGCTGGCTGGGCCGGCATGTACTCTTGGGGTGGACGAACCCGGTCAAACGCCCGCTCTAAACCTAAACCTAAACCTAAACCTAAACCTAAACCTAAACCCTAAACCCTAAACCTTAACCTTAACCCTAAACCTTACAGCTACAACTCCTGCGGGAGCTGCCCGGTGGACGCCCGCTTCAGGGCCCAGGCCGCACCCTCACCCACATCCCCACTCAGCGCACCCTCGCCTCCGCCACGGCCGCCGGCGCCGGCGCCGCTGCCGGCTCTGCTGGTGGGCAGGCCCGGGAGAGCGCGCACCGCCGGCCTCCGATCCATCTACCCAGCCGCCCACCGCGACCACCCAGCCGACCCAGCCGCCCCATCCGCCTCCCCCGGCGGACCCGCTGCGGTTCGCCCTTTTTTACCCCCGCCCCTGCTGCCGCTGCTGCTGCTGCTGCCGCTGCTGCCGCTGCTGCGGGTCCTGCAGCTGCAGTCTCTGCGCCTCCAGCTGCCCCGACTGCACCAGCTCCCGCAACCGGCCACTCGCCGCCACGCGGCCTTCAAGCGCGACAGCGCCGCCGCCGCCGCGGCCGCCACCGCTGTCGCCTGCGGCGGCGGCGGCGGCGGCGGCGGCGGCGGCGGCCGCCGCGCCCATGCCTGCTGCGAGCCTCAACTCCAACGACGACCGCCGCGACGGGCCGGGACTGGAAGCAGGAGGAGTGGGGCCAGCTGCCGGCGTCAGCGCCGACAGCGACGAACTGGTTCGGTATGAGAACCTGCTTCCTGGCAGCTGGACATCTAACTCGTCGTCACCGGTGGCCTCACCCCGGGGCAGCTCCACCTGACGGCGCGGACCGCCGCCGCCGTCGCCGCCGTCGCCGCCGACGCCGTCGTCGCCAGCCGTCGGCGTCCAGCCGCTGCTGCTGGGGGTCTTTGCGAGCCCAACCACGTCCAGCTGTGGACAAATTGCACCGCTGTCGCGGCGCGGGAGCAGGCCCAGGCCCAGGCCTGAAGGCAGCGACAGCCGCTTCATCACCGCCGGCGACGGCGGCGGTGGCGCCACGCCGGCGGCGGCACCTCCACGGGCGCCGAGCGGCTCGTTAGGTCGATGGGAGGCCCATCTAGGTGCGCCGGAGCTTAGTGAGGAGGTGACCCTGAGCGGCGACGGCCGCGACGGCGCCGCCGCTACAGCGGCCGGCCACACGGGGGACGCCGGCGCCGAGTCGCGACCGGCTGCGGAAGGCCAGGCGGCGGTCCGGCTGCTGCTGCTGCTGCGGGCCGCGCGAAGCAGCAGCGGCTGCTGCTGCTGCTGGTGTTGATGGGTGCCGCGCTCCAGCGCGGCCTCGTCCGCCCAGCCAACAATCGGGTGGGTGTGGGTGTGGGTGTGGGTGCAGCTTCTGTCGGAGGGCTGCCGCTGCCGCTGCCGCTGCCGCTCACCCGTCAGTGGCGTCGCCGCCGACGCGGAAGCCGACGCCGACGCCGACGCCACCTCGGCCCAGGCTGCCGCGGCCGCGCCGGCGACATTGGCGGTGTACGCCCGCCGAGCCGGGCCGCGGCCGCGGCCGCCGTCGCCGCCGCCGCCGCCGCCGCCGCCTCCTATTCGCGACAGAGACATGCGCCGCATGGCTACGCCGCCGGCAGTCGCAAAGGCAGTGGCGTCGCTTTTCAACAGGCGGGAGGGCAGCGGCGACGGCAGGGGCTCCGACGCAATGGCGACGGCGGCGTCGGGGCGGCTGTCGTACTCTGCAAGCGCCGGCCACGCGTCGCGCGCCGCCCTTACCGATGCTGCGGATGCTGGCGGTGCTGGCGGTGCAGGGGTGCTTGATGCGGCGTCGGCTTCTAGCGCCTGCGCGGCCAGTGCAGCCGCGGCGGCCGCGGCGGCCGCGGCGACGGCCTTACCCCAGCGGCTGTTGCTGCCTTCTCGTGCCGTTCTGGCGGGAAGGCCTGCCGCCCCGATGACCTTGGCACAGCTCGGAGGATGTGGAGAACCCGCCCAACAGGGCGCCGCCCCGCCCGTCTCCTCGTCCGACGGCGCCACGCCGCCGCCGCCGCCGCCGCTGCCGCTGCCCGGACCCACATCGGCGGCGGCGGCGGCGGCGGCAGCGGCTTGCACGCTGATGCGGCGGACGCCGGCGCCACTGCTTGGCCCGGCAGATGCGACGCTACCGCCTAGTGGCGATGGCGGGCGCGACCTCCCGGAGAGGGACGGCCACCGCACCGATACGTGCCGCGGCGAAGCAGCAGCAGCAGCAGCAGCAGCAGCAGCAGCAGCAGCAGCAGCAGCAGCAGCAGCAGCAGCAGCAGCAGCAGAGGCCGGCGAGGAGACCGCCCGGGCGCCTAGGTCGGCGGCCGCCCCCGTCGCCACCGTCCCCGGTCCGCTGCTTACAGCTGCGGCGGCGCCGCCGCCGCCGCCGTCCTCCGCGCCGGTCAGCTCGCAGCCCACATCGGCACCTTGCCACCCATCCGCCGCCAGGGAAGGCCAGGCGATTGCCGTCGTCACTGAACCAACAGAGGGCGCGCCGGGCAGGAACTGGTTGCCGCCGCCTTCCGGCTCCTCCGGGGCTCCTCCGGGCGTGACGGCGCCAGCAGCTGGGAGCGGGGTCTTGGCCTGCTGGGCGGCCGTACAAGCACATCCACATCCACATACACAGCCACATCCACATCCACATACACATGCATGAGGCCTCTGAAGCTTCAGTGGGAGCCAAAAGCCGGCCCGCCGCCGGTACACTGTGCTGCTGCGCGGGGTGCACGCACGTGATATCGCGTGTGTGGTGGCACAGCAGTCGCGGGCCGCGGGCCGCGGATCGCGCGCCCACAGCGGTGCGGCTTGGCCGGGTGAGCACCAGGCAGGATGGTGGCAGGGGGCAAGGCAGCCATTCACTATGCATAGCTGGACGGCCCGCCCTACATCGCGGGTCCTAGCCCTATGCGGTGCGCAGACAAGTAGCCGAATGATGTACCGCACCGAAAGCGGCACCGAAAGGGCCAAGCATCAGCATCATTGGGGTGAAAACTTGTAGCGTGCGTGTACCGGTATACACACACACGCACACACGGCCCCACAATGGCGGTGTACTTATGTAATGTGTGTACATCTTTGGGGCCTGGTCGCACCACGCCGCGCCGTACCTGCGCTGTCAACTGCTCCTGCAGCTGCTGCTGCTGCGGCTGCTGCCGCCGCCGCCTGTTCCTGCCCGCCACAAAGACCACCAGGCACATGGTCAGCAGCAGCAACGCGCCGCCGATGACCGCCGATGACACGATGACCGCAAGCAGCGGCGACGACGACGGGGAGGACGGAGACGAGGCGGCGGGGGCGTCGGGCGCAGGCCCCGAGAGCTGCTGCGGCGCGCGGCGACAACAAACGGCGAAAGCGCAGTTAAAGAAAGCGCGGGAATACGCCGGGTTTGTAAACGGCAGTATCGGATGCCATGGAGGTGTTGAACAGGGGGGGTGTGTGCAGCGCGACGCGATGCGGTGCGGGTGCGGGTGCGGGTGCGGGTGCGGGTGCGGGTGCGGGTGCGGGTGCGGGCGCGGGCGCGGGCGCGGGCGCGGGCGCGGGCGCGGGCGCGGGCGCGGGCGCGGGCGCGGGCGCGGGCGCGGGCGCGGGCGCGGGCGCGGGTGCGGGTGCGGGTGCGGGTGCGGGTGCGGGTGCGGGTGCGGGTGCGGGTGCGGGTGCGGGTGCGGGTGCGGGTGCGGGTGCGGGTGCGGGTGCGGGTGCGGGTGCGGGTGCGGGTGCGGGTGCGGGTGCGGGTGCGGGTGCGGGTGCGGGTGCGGGTGCGGGAGCGGGAGCGGGTGCGGGTGCGGGTGCGGGTGCGGGTGCGGGTGCGGGTGCGGGTGCGGGTGCGGGTGCGGGTGCGGGTGCGGGTGCGGGTGCGGGTGCGGGTGCGGGTGCGGGTGCGGGTGCGGGTGCGGGTGCGGGTGCGGGTGCGGGTGCGGGTGCGGGTGCGGGTGCGGGTGCGGGTGCGGGTGCGGGTGCGGGTGCGGGTGCGGGTGCGGGTGCGGGTGCGGGTGCGGGTGCGGGTGCGGGTGCGGGTGCGGGTGCGGGTGCGGGTGCGGGTGCGGGTGCGGGTGCGGGTGCGGGTGCGGGTGCGGGTGCGGGTGCGGGTGCGGGTGCGGGTGCGGGTGCGGGTGCGGGTGCGGGTGCGGGTGCGGGTGCGGGTGCGGGTGCGGGTGCGGGTGCGGGTGCGGGTGCGGGTGCGGGTGCGGGTGCGGGTGCGGGTGCGGGTGCGGGTGCGGGTGCGGGTGCGGGTGCGGGTGCGGGTGCGGGTGCGGGTGCGGGTGCGGGTGCGGTGTACCGGTATGCCTCCAGTGGCTCGCGCAACAGAGGCACCTTTTCGGGTCACCGTCACTGTGGCCAGCGCCGCGGCCCAGCCCCGGCCGTGCAGCAGAACCCACCGAGCTGGGGGAGAGGGGTACCTGGATGACCACAACAGCTTCCCTTCCCCTTCCCCCGAGCAAGCTACCCTTCCCCTTTCCCCTAGTGGGCTGCCCGTTGCGAGCTGCCCGTTGCTAGCTGCCCAGATCAAGAGCGAGAGCGAGAGCGAGAGCTGGCACAACTGCCCTAGTTGCGAGGCACCGCGACCCCTCCTGGGACCCACCCAACTCACCAGTTGGACCGCGGGGGGCGGCGCTGCCGCTGCCCTTCCGTCTAAACCCGCCGCCGGCAGCGCCGTCAGCTGGCATGCCACCTGGCTTCCCTGTCCCCCCAGCGCCGTGGTGGGTGTCAGGTCCTGGGACCCGCACTCGGAGGTCAGGGAGGCGGTGCCCAGTGCGTTGAGGGCCACCTGGCGGGACAACACAACCTGGCCACAGGAGGGGGGGTGGGGGGATGGGGGTTGGGGCGTGGTTGGAGGGGAGAAAGCGCCGGGGGGAGGGCAAGGGGGGAGACATCGGGCCGCCAAGGGGCCAACAGCCAAGGCCGCTACGCACCCTCCGGAGCAAGGCCTGCTGGCCCCCCTCCCGCACGTCCCACACCTCCCGCACCTCCCACACCCACAGCCCCAGTTTCAGCTCATGGCGGCGGCTTCACTCCCCACTGCCCCGCAAGCCCACTCGCACCGGCATCTGCACCCGCATGCTTTGTTGGGCGGGTTGGGTTATGAGGGCCTTATTCGCACAGCCTAATTCGCGACACCCTAGCGGTCCAACCCGGTCCCCTCCAGCACCCCTCACACACCGCGCCGCGGGAACACAAGCCAGCCAGCCAGCCAGTCGCGACTCCGCCACACGCGGCCACAGCATAGTCACCCCCACATGCACAGTCGAGTCTTGTCTCGCGCGCACAAGAGCCGCATGCGCAGCATTGACCTTAAATCCCTAGTCCCGCCTTGGAAGGGGTTTACAGAACCCACAGCCCACCCACCTCAGTCAACTCGGCAATGTCGCCGTCTGCTGCCGGGCCGCACAGCAGCAGCACCCCCGCAGACCCGCCGCCGGCCCCCCCAGCAGGGTCAGCAGCAGCAGCAGCAGCAGCAGCAGCAGCCTGCGACTCGGCCGCCCAGGCATCAATGGCGGCTCGCATGCGGGCCTTATACTCGGACAGGAGCTGCGGCCCCGCGCCGGCCGGAAGGCGCAGCAGCACAGTCAGACTGAGGGCGGCGGCGCTGCGGCCATCAGCCCAGTCGGCGGGGCAGGTGCCGCCGCCCGAAGCGGAAACGGAGCCGGGCGGCGACAGTGGCGACGGCGGGGGCGGCGGCGGTAGCAGTGGCGACGACGGTGGTGACGACGCTAGCAGCACACGGTGGTGGTGGCGGCGCCCCGCCGTTGCCGCCGCCAGCGCCGCCCCCGCGTCTGCCGTTTCTCCGCAGGTGACATTGGCAAGCACGGCATCGCTTATGTTTGCCCGGGTGGCCAGTTCGGAGCGGAAGGCGGTCAGGAAGGAGGTCCCGCAGCCCACCTGTCGGGGGAGGCCGTGTCGGGAGGAGGATGGGCGGAAGTGTAAGGGGGGTGGGGCGGGGTGAGGTGGGAGCTGCTGGAGGGGCCTTGGAGGCGCCGTAGAGGGGCCGTCGGAGCGCCTCCGCCCCACTGAAAGCGAAGCGGGCCACAGTGGACGACGCAGCAGCGGCGGCAGCAGCCAGCACCACCCACTTCATAGCGAAGCCCTGCCCGCCCCTGCTGACCCGCCCCCCCGCCCCCTCGACCCTCCCCCGCTCCCACCTGCACCTCCACTTGCTGCCCCGAGCTCGTCATCAGAACCGCCGTCGTCGCATCCACCGCCGCCTTCACCTGCACCGGTACGGCAAGCAGGCTGGCGACGGAGGTGATGTTGGCGGCGGCGGCGTCGGCGGGCAGGAGGCCCGCCAGGTCGTTCGGGTTCAGCCCCTCCGGCAGCACCACGGCCTGTGTGACGGAGAGGACTCCCTGGGGTGTGATGTTGGATGGGGCCAGGTACTGGGGCGGGATGAGGAGGGCGGGGAGCAAGAACGGAGGGGGCGGAGGGGGTGGAGGGGCCGGAGTGGGAGGCAGCGATGGCAATGGTGGGATGAGGATAAGAGGCCGCAGAGATGGCTGGGGCGAGGCTGGTGATGGTGATGATGGCGGTTTTCGAGGTGGCGGTGGTGTAGGAGGTAAAGGTGGAGTGTGTGGCGACAGTGGTGAGGGACGAGAGGGAGGCGGCGGTGAGGGTGGTGGTGGCGGCGGCGAGGGCGGCGAGGTTGGTGGCGGCGGTGAAGGCGGTGTGGGTGGTGGCGGTAGCGAGAGTGTTGAGGGTGGTGGAAACGGTGAAGGCGGTGAGGGTGGTGGCGGCGGCGAGGATGAAGATGGTGGTGGCGGCGGCGAGGATGAAGATGGTGGTGGCAGCGGCGAGGATGAAGATGGTGGTGGTAGCGTCAACGGCGGTGGGGGTGGTGGCGGTAGTGAGAGTGTTGAGGGTGGTGGAAACGGTGAAGGCGGTGAGGGTGGTGGCGGCGGCGAGGATGAAGATGGTGGTGGTGGCGGCGAGGATGAAGATGGTGGTGGCGGCGGCGAGGATGAAGATGGTGGTGGTGGCGGTGAGGATGAAAATGGTGGTGGCGGCGAGGATGAAGATGGTGGTGGTGGCGGCGAGGATGAAGATGGTGGTGGTGGCGTCGATGGAGGTGGGGGTGGTGGCGGTAGCGAGAGTGTTGAGGGTGGTGGGAACGGTGAAGGCGGTGAGGGTGGTGGCGGCGGCGAGGATGAAGATGGTGGTGGGGGCGGCGAGGATGAAGATGGTGGTGGCGGCGGCGAGGATGAAGATGGTGGTGGTGGCGGCGAGGATGAAGAAGATGGTGGTTGCGTCGATGGCGGAGGAGGTGGTGGCGGAAGCGAGAGTGTTGAGGGTGGTGGAAACGGTGAAGGCGGTGAGGGTGGTGGCGGCGGCGAGGATGAAGATGGTGGTGGCGGCGGCGAGGATAAAGATGGTGGTGACAGCGGCGAGGATGAAGATGGTGGTGGTGGCGTCGACGGCGGTGGGGGTGGTGGCGGTAGTGAGATTGTTGAGAGTTGTGGAAACGGTGAAGGCGGTGAGGGTGGTGGCGGCGGCGAGGATGAAGATGGTGGTGGTGGCGGCGAGTCTGAAGATGGTGGTGGCGGCGGCGAGGATGAAGATGGTGGTGGTGGCGGCGAGGATGAAGATGGTGGTGGCGGCGGCGAGGATGAAGATGGTGGTGGTGGCGGCGAGGATGAAGATGATGATGGTGGTGGCGGCAAGGATGAAGATGGTGGTGGTGGCGGCGAGGATGAAGATGGTGGTGGTGGCGGCGAGGATGCAGATGGTGGTGGAAACGGTGAAGGCTGTGAGGGTGGTGGTGGCGGCGGCGAGGATGAAAATGGTGGTGGTGGCGGCGAGGATGAAGATGGTGGTGGCGGCGGCGAGGATGAAGATGGTGGTGGTGGCGGCGAGGACGAAGATGGTGGTGGCAGCGGCGAGGATGAAGATGGTGGTGGTGGCGTCGATGGCGGTGGGGGTGGTGGCGGTAGCGAGAGTGTTGAGGGTGGTGGAAACGGTGAAGGCGGTGAGGGTGGTGGTGGCGGCGAGGATGAAGATGGTGGTGGCGGCGGCGAGGATGAAGATGGTGGTGGCGGCGGCGAGGATGAAGATGGTGGTGTTGGCGGCGAGGATGAAGATGGTGGTGGCGGCGGCGAGGATGAAGATGGTGGTGGTGGCGGCGAGGATGAAGATGGTGGTGGTGGCGGCGAGGATGAAGATGGTGGTGGTGGCGGCGAGTCTGAAGATGGTGGTGGTGGCGGCGAGTCTGAAGATGGTGGTGGTGGCGGCGAGTCTGAAGATGGTGGTGGTGGCGGCGAGTCTGAAGATGGTGGTGGTGGCGGCGAGGATGAAGATGGTGGTGGTGGCGGCGAGGATGAAGATGGTGGTGGCGGCGGCGAGGATGAAGATGGTGGTGGCAGCGGCGAGGATGAAGATGGTGGTGGTGGCGTCGATGGCGGTGGGGGTGGTGGCGGTAGCGAGAGTGTTGAGGGTGGTGGAAACGGTGAAGGCGGTGAGAGTGGTGGTGGCGGCGAGGATGAAGATGGTGGTGGCGGCGGCGAGGATGAAGATGGTGATGGTGGCGGCGAGGTTGAAGATGGTGGTGGCGGCGGCGAGGATGAAGATGGTGGTGGCGGCGGCGAGGATGAAGATGGTGGTGGTGGCGGCGAGGATGAAGATGGTGGTAGCAGCGGCGAGGATGAAGATGGTGGTGGTGGCGTCGAGGATGAAGATGGTGGTGGTGGCGGCGAGGATGAAGATGGTGGTGGCGGCGGCGAGGATGAAGATGGTGATGGTGGCGGCGAGGTTGATGATGGTGGTGGCGGCGGCGAGGATGAAGATGGTGGTGGCGGCGGCGAGGATGAAGATGGTGGTGGCAGCGGCGAGGATGAAGATGGTGGTGGTGGCGTCGATGGCGGTGGGGGTGGTGGCGGTAGCGAGAGTGTTGAGGGTGGTGGAAACGGTGAAGGCGGTGAGGGTGGTGGCGGCGGCGAGGATGAAGATGGTGGTGGTAGCGGCGAGTCTGAAGATGGTGGTGGTGGCGGCGACGATGAAGATGGTGGTGGCGGCGGCGAGGATGAAGATGGTGGTGGTAGCGGCGAGTCTGAAGATGGTGGTGGTGGCGGCGACGATGAAGATGGTGGTGGTGGCGGCGAGGATGAAGATGGTGGTGGTGGCGGCGAGTCTGAAGATGGTGGTGGTGGCGGCGAGGATGAAGATGGTGGTGGTGGCGGCGAGGATGAAGATGGTGGTGGTGGCGGCGAGGATGAAGATGGTGGTGGTGGCGGCGAGGATGAAGATGGTGGTGGTGGCGGCGAGGATGAAGATGGTGGTGGCGGTGGCGAGGATGAAGATGGTGGTGGTGGCGGCGAGGATGAAGATGGTGGTGGCGGCGGCGAGGATGAAGATGGTGGTGGCGGCGGCGAGGATGAAGATGGTGGTGGTGGCGTCGATGGCGGTGGGGGTGGTGGCGGTAGCGAGAGTGTTGAGGGTGGTGGAAACGGTGAAGGCGGTGAGAGTGGTGGTGGCGGCGAGGATGAAGATGGTGGTGGCGGCGGCGAGGATGAAGATGGTGATGGTGGCGGCGAGGTTGAAGATGGTGGTGGCGGCGGCGAGGATGAAGATGGTGGCGGCGGCGGCGAGGATGAAGATGGTGGTGGTGGCGGCGAGGATGAAGATGGTGGTGGCAGCGGCGAGGATGAAGATGGTGGTGGTGGCGTCGAGGATGAAGATGGTGGTGGTGGCGGCGAGGATGAAGATGGTGGTGGCGGCGGCGAGGATGAAGATGGTGATGGTGGCGGCGAGGATGAAGATGGTGGTGGTGGCGGCGAGGATGAAGATGGTGGTGGTGGCGGCGAGGATGAAGATGGTGGTGGTGGCGGCGAGGATGAAGATGGTGGTGGTGGCGGCGAGGATGAAGATGGTGGTGGTGGCGGCGAGGATGAAGATGGTGGTGGTGGCGGCGAGGATGAAGATGGTGATGGTGGCGGCGAGGATGAAGATGGTGGTGGTGGCGGCGAGGATGAAGATGGTGGTGGCGGCGGCGAGGACGAAGATGGTGGTGGCAGCGGCGAGGATGAAGATGGTGGTGGTGGCGTCGATGGCGGTGGGGGTGGTGGCGGTAGCGAGAGTGTTGAGGGTGGTGGAAACGGTGAAGGCGGTGAGGGTGTTGGCGGCGGCGAGGATGAAGATGGTGGTGGTGGTGGCGAGTCTGAAGATGGTGGTGGTGGCGGCGAGGATGAAGATGGTGGTGGTGGCGGCGAGTCTGAAGATGGTGGTGGTGGCGGCGAGGATGAAGATGGTGGTGGTGGCGGCGAGGATGAAGATGGTGGTGGTGGCGGCGAGGATGAAGATGGTGATGGTGGCGGCGAGGATGAAGATGGTGGTGGTGGCGGCGAGTATGAAGATGGTGTAGGTGGAGTCGATGGCGGTGGGGGTGGTGGCGGTAGCGAGAGTGTTGAGGGTGGTGGAAACGGTGAAGGCGGTGAGGGTGGTGGTGGCGGCGAGAATGAAGATGGTGGTGGCGGCGGCGAGGGCGGTGAGGGTGGTGGCGGCGGCGAAGATGAAGATGGTGGTGGTGGCGGCGAGGATGAAGATGGTGGTGGTGGCGGCGAGGATGAAGATGGTGGTGGTGGCGGCGAGGATGAAGATGGTGGTGGCGGCGGCGAGGATAAAGATGGTGGTGGTGCGGACGGTGAGGGCGGTGGCGACGGCAGCAGCGGTGATGGCAGTAAAGGCGTTGAAGGTGGGGATGTCGGGGAGGGAGGTGGCGTCCGGGAGGGCATCACTGAGGGAGGGGTCGGTGGTGGTGATGGTAGGGATGGGGATGGCGGTGGTAGAGGCGATGGAGGCAACGTCGGCGATAGAGGATCTGGGGGAGGTGGCACTGGCGGCACTGGGGGTATTTGCGGCGGTGACGGTGGTAATGGTGGAGGCCGAGGTGAAGGTGGCGCCGGCGGTGGTGATGGTGATTGTGGTGTTGACGGAAGACCGGCTGATGGTGGTGGGTCTGGGCTTGGAGGGCTGGAGCGCGGCTCGGGGCTGGGAGGCGAAGAAGGCGGCTCGGGGCTGGGAGGCGGAGAGGGCAGTGCGGGGCTGGGAGGCGGAGAGGGCGTTGCGGGGCTGGGATGCGGAGAGGGCGTTGCGGGGCTGGGAGGCGGAGAGGGCGGTGCGGGGCTGGGAGGCGGAGAGGGCGTTGCGGGGCTGGGAGGCGGAGAGGGCGTTGCGGGGCTGGGAGGCGGAGAGGGCGTTGCGGGGCTGGGAGGCGGAGAGGGCGGTGCGGGGCTAGGAGGGCTGGAGGGCGGCTCAGGGCTGGGAGGGCTGGGTGGAGGGTCTGTATTGATGGTACTAATCGGCGGTGGCTCTGGGCTCGGCGGCAATGGCTGTGGGCTAGCTGGCGAAGGTGAGATGGGCAGGCCGGGTGGTGGAGAGGGACCCGGTAGAGGGGCTGGAGGCTCGGGGCTGGGAGGGCTAGGTGGAGGCACGGGGCTTGGTGGAGGCTCCGGGCTGGGAGGGCTTGGCGGAGGCACGGGGCTTGGTGGAGGCTCGGGGCTGGGAGGGCTTGGTGGAGGCACGGGGCTTGGTGGAGGCTCCGGGCTGGGAGGGCTTGGCGGAGGCACGGGGCTTGGTGGAGGCTCGGGGCTGGGAGGGCTTGGTGGAGGCACGGGGCTTGGTGGAGGCACGGGGCTGGGAGGGCTAGGTGGAGGCACGGGGCTTGGTGGAGGCACGGGGCTGGGAGGGCTTGGTGGAGGCACGGGGCTTGGTGGAGGCACGGGGCTGGGAGGGCTTGGTGGAGGCACGGGACTTGGTGGAGGCTCGGGGCTGGGAGGGCTTGGTGGAGGCACGGGGCTTGGTGGAGGCACGGGGCTGGGAGGGCTTGGTGGAGGCCCGGGGCTTGGTGGAGGCTCCGGGCTGGGAGGGCTTGGCGGAGGCCCGGGGCTTGGCGGAGGCACGGGGCTGGGAGGTCTAGGTGGAGGCACGGGGCTTGGTGGAGGCACGGGGCTGGGAGGGCTTGGTGGGCTTGGTGGAGGCACGGGGCTGGGAGGGCTTGGTGGGCTTGGCGGAGGCACGGGGCTTGGTGGGGGCACGGGGCTTGGTGGGGGCACGGGGCTTGGTGGGGGCCCCGGGCTGGGGGGCGGAGACGGACTTGGCGGCGAGGGACTTGGCGGTGGGCTGCTCACACTTATTGGGCTGTAACCCACCAGGCGCACCGCGTATATTACCTGCGACGGGGGTGGGTGGGGGGTATCCACGTATAGGCCGGAGCCCGTGAACGGTAACCTAACAAAAGAATTCCGTCTCATCTCCAAAAGAACAGCGAGGTAAGCTTGCAAAACAGCAGAGGACGTTATATACAAACCGAGAAGGTGTAGCAAGTACGAGCGGAGCCGCCGCGGTGTCGAGGCGCGACGACGACGAGGCGAGGCTGGTGGAGAAGTGTAGGAAAGTCGCTGAAGTGGCTGAGCGACGTGTTGTGAAGCGGTCCGAGAAAGTGCAGCTGGGATGCAAAGAACGCCCCAGCCCCCGAGGCCCGCAGGAACCCAACTCACCTACGGCACGAAAAGAGGAGGACACAGAGCAAGGAAAGGGTGCGTGATGACACGGCAAGAGCAGCGGGGCAAACGTTACCGGCGAGACCCCATGCGAGTGCGGCTGGAGCTGCGGCTGGGGCTGGTGAGCTGGAAGGACGGGAAGGCTGCAAAGGGGAAAGGAAATATAAAAATAAAAGTAGTATAAGCAGAAAAGGAAAGAAGGGCAAGGACATCCCGCAAGTGTACGAGGGGGCGGGCGGGGATAACCGCGGGCAGGAAACGCAAAGGGCACGCGCAGAGGTGGGAAGCAGACGGGGAGGGGACGGTAAAAAGCAAGGGACGAAAGCCACACAGGGACAAGGCAGAGAACGAGTCAGGCTGGGGGCCAAGGGCAGCGCGATGGGCAATGACAGGGGGCGAAGGCAGGGGGCAGGGAAGGCAGCGAGCACGTCAAGCAGGGGGGCAAGGGCAGGGAGACGAGGACGGCACGGCGGGGCCCCGCAGGGCTCCCCAAACAACCGTGCGGCCCAAGCGGCCATTGCATGCGGGCACGCCGGGGCGGACAAGGCAAGCGACTAGGTGCGAGGCAAGGGCAGCGCGAGGTCGCGAACAAGGGCCGCCAGGCGGTCGCGGACGCGGGCGGGGAGGTGACGATGCGTGGTACGCCGTTCGACAAGGAAGAGCTGAGGGTTGAAGAAGAGCTTTTCGTCGAGCGTCCGCAGCATGGTGTGTTGCGAGTATCCTTGCTTGATCAGCGCCACTAGGACGTGCGCCGTAGCCTCCACGAAGTTGTCCACGTCCATGATGATCCGGCGAAGGCGGTGGAACTGGCTGAGGAAAAGATTGCGCTTAGCGGCTTCGTTGACGTTAGAGGACACGTGAACGAAGCGCGACAACCGGACGCCGTCGAACGCCCGTTGCTCGCGTTTATCATAGAGGCGAGTAACGAAGCGGCTGCGGCCGGCCGGCGTGGGCGTGTGGATAAGCAGGATATCCAGGTACGGGAGCAGCCCCTCGCCGAGGTGCGAGTGGTCCTGCTGCGGAATGCCCAATTCAGGCGGGTCGATTCCGTGCAGGCCGAACGTCGCAGGGTCGAAGGGGTGGCGTAGGTCCGGGAAGGGGGGTCCTGCCGGAGAGGGGGCGACCGCCGGGGTGTGGGGGGGGGGGGTCCACGGCGCAGTGGACCCACGGCCCTAACACGGCGCCCGGGTATGGCCTGGCGTCTCCGGTGGCGCGGCTCGGCTCCTGGTGCCGACAGCGGCTGTAAGATACTCACCGCCTCCCCCTACGAAGCCATGTTACCCTCATTTGCCCAGTGCCGCCGCCCCCCTCCTTGGCAGATGACACCCATCTAGGGTCGGATCCCCACCGTGGGGCCGAACCCCACATGCCCCATTTTGGAGACCAGGCCGTCCACCCCAGAATCCCCGCACGTTGCCACATTCCCTTCCTCCCCTCCCCCGCTGCGGTATCACATTTATTGGCCACCAACACACCCACACATGGCACACACATATATACATACAAGATACCGTACACCCACCTTTTGGGCCTCCAGGCCCAGTGGATTGGCCCCCGCGAAGAACGACATGCCCGACACGTACAGGAGCTCACCCGAGAAGTTGCACGTGTACCTGCCACACCGGTGCAGCAGGGGGCAGAGTTTTTTAAACGGTGGGAAGACAGAGTCCTGAGGTGAGGCAAGCGACGGGGACACACAGGCAAGGCATGTGACACACACGCACACGAGTACGACCCCTCGGCCCACCCACCAGTCACGAGCCCCTGGCCGCCTTGACCCGATCCCACAGCCCCTTACAGAAACGCCCCTGACCCCTGACCCCCGACTAAGCCCCTGGCCCCTGACGAGCACGGCCCCGCCGTGCGCCAACCCCCTCCCCCTCCGCTGCCGCTGCCAACACGTGCACAACCCCCCGGCCTCTGCCTCGTCCCCCTCCCCGCCGCACCAGTACGTCTGCGTGCCGCTACACTTGGTCGCTGTGCAGCTGTCCTGGGCGCAGGATGACGTCAGGGTGCTGCCGTTGGCCAGCTGCAGCGTAAGGCCCGCGCTGAGAAAGCCTTGCTGCGGGTCGCGACCGGGAGCGTGGGGCGCAATACAGCGGTGGTCAGGGCGGTGGAGTGGAAGAGACTGACAAGACAAAGAGACGAAAGCGGCAGCAGAGTATTGGTTGGGTACTCGGGCTAGGCCTCGGGTGAAAGGCCCCCAGGGCGGAATGGCGCCCCCGCAAATCGGGCAGAGTGTGGCTGTTGCCCGCGGGAGGTACGTTGGGGTGAACGTCCAGGGAAGCGGGCGGGCAACCCGCTGGCCACCCTCACGCCGCGGCCGCCCGGCCCAAGTCCGTCCATCAAGGGGTGGTCAGGCCATCGCTAACGCTGATCAGGCAGAGCAACGGGCCGCACACGCCAGGATCCCGTCAGGTGCGCGGCCTCCTGCCCGCCCGCCTGCCCGCCTTCCACGTCCGCGACCCGCCCAGGAGATGCCCTTGCTCGTGCACACAGGGGAGGCAGCTCGCCCTCGCGCACGTCTGTGCCGCAGTACCCATCCACGCGCCTGGCTGGGCGCCGGCGCGACCCTGCCGCGGAACAGGGCCCCCAGCGCGCAGGCCTGGTGCCTGGTATGGCCCCCGGGTGCACCGTGTCACCCGAGTCCTCCGCACCCTACCGAGTCGCAGCAATAATCCCGCCCCGGACGCACCCCGCCTCACTCCCCGTCGCCCCACGCAACCCGCCCATCCCGCCCCGCGCCCAGCCCGCCCCACCCCTCAACCCGCCTCAACCCCACCTGGCCGTCCCCGTCCCTTCGCTGCGGTATCTTCTTTTCTACCCACCTGGCAGCTGACCACCAGCAGTCCGACCTGCGTCGCGTAGAGGGAGCTGGCGAAGGTGACCCCGACGTAGCCGTTGGAGTTTATGTTTTGCAAGTATCTGCGGGGGGGCGCACGTCGAATGAAAGGCAAAAGGGAGGTTGGTGGCGGGCGGGGGGGATCCTGCGGCCGTTGAGCCGTTCCCCAAAAGGCGCTGCAGCATCAGGCGGTCCACACCCCTAAGCGAGACGCGTTGCATGAGGCCTAATAACCCCTGCCCGGGGAGTGGGCCCCGTGGAAACAAAGTGGCCGTCTGACACGTTGAGATCTAGCTGAAAGGCGGCACGGAATGTATGAAGGTTCGGCTGAACAGGTTGGCTCCTGTCCAGTCAATATCCCCACCCGCATCCTGATGAGAGACATCGTAGCCTCTCCTGCATGCTGGGCAGGGCCTTCGTGCAGGAAGCTGCCTACCAAAACCCCCGGGAGAGCGGCTAGGGTTGTGTTTCGGGACGGTCCCCAATGACGCACACGGTGTTCGCCTGGCTGACTGCATCGTTTGCTCCTGATGACAGACAGGCGCCGTCAAGCGTGTAGGATGGACTGCCATCAAGGGTGCCGTTCACAGATGTTCCGGACATAGTCGTGTTCATGGCGTATACCGTGGTGGGCGTCGCGGAGCAATTGTACAGCGCTGTGCCAGCACCGGTCCACACCCCGTTGCTGCAGCTCTGTGCTGAACATAGCGCCAAGAAGCTCAGCAAGAGAAGAAACGTGACTCTGGCTAGCTGCGACGCGCTCTCTTCGTAAATTGGGTGGGATTTCATTACCATGCTGTAAACAGTCGCAAGGCGTCAGACGTTTGACGTTCACTCATAATAGCAACATCGACGGCTACAGCGAAAGGACAATTTTGGAGGACTGAACGTATAACGATTTGACACTTACAAGCGACTTCGCCAGGTCCTAAGCAGTGAGGATTATCGGAGTTTGAATGTGTGCTGTTTTAGAGCGAGATGTCCAAACTAATGTGCATAGTTCGTGACGAGGGCCAATATGTAGCCCAGCCCTGCTTTGCCCGGCTTATTTCTTGTGCAATCCGTTCCTCATCCTGTTACGCCTCCTTTACGGCAATCGTAACTTTGCAGTGAGCACGCCCAAAGCAATTGCTCGTTGCGTGTACATGCATGGTACTGCCTTTTATTGCCTTTTTTTACCGATTTGGGTACCCGGATACCCGGAAATTGGTCTCAGACCAATTGAAGGGTTAAGCACCAGAGGAGTTGTGATCTCAATGAGGCATGAGGCATTACATGTGTACGAGCCAAAATGGCTGGTAACATGCGTCCCCCCACAACGGTTATCCGTCAAGGGGCGCACTTTAAGACAACATAAGCCGTATGGTTAGCTACCAAGCAGCTCGGTACGCGCTTTCTGAATCTGGGATAAGAGACTGCCCAGTTTCGCCGGGTCAAAGGTCCCCATCACATCCACCATGCTGCTACCCATAGGGAAGCCTATTGCCTCTCGTAATGGCGTATAGCCCGGACATTCCATCAGTACGTGCAACTCGTCTTCTACCGACCCGCCGTGGCACACCCGACATATCCTCTCCGCGCGCGGTTTCCGACCCGGTCCCCGTGCAAACCTTGACACATCCAAGTCCCAACGTCCCAGCCGAAAACGCATCAGGGCCGTGTGGTGCTTTCTCGGCATACACACCCTCAAGTGATCCAATGTTCGTTTGTGGTCCGAGAACGAATACGCCACACCCATCCATTTCAGGTACCGACACGCGGTAACCCCGGGTGCTCCCCGTCCCACACCCCCTTCCTCATACTCTGGGAAATTCCGCGGGTCCCTATCGAGGCTACCCGAGCTCCAATCCAACAGAAGGCGACGTCTGAACTCGGCCAGTAAATTGTCAAACGGGATCTCCAGGCCCAAGATCGCCTTTGCCTTCTCTTCATTGCTAAGACCCACGGGTACATGTTGCCTGTAGTCAAATCCGAGAGTCTCGAAAATCCGGAGCACCTTACCCGCCCAAAAATATTCGTGCGTGGCTGAATGATCTGTTTCCAACCACGATTTGATATCTTCCTCAAGCACTGCCCGTGCCAACGACGTGGATTGCCGCGCTACACGCTTCCAGAAGCCAAATACCTGTCGCGCCCAAAAGTAGTGCAATGGTAACTGCGACGTTTCCGCGAACAATTGTCGGTTAGGCGGCAGGCTAGCGCCTACCACCTTCCGCAAAAAGATCCTTTGGACCTCGACCATCGGGTCCGCCATACACCTCTCAAAGACGCCTGCCGCGCGCCCTACACTCTTTACCCATTTCCCCCACTTCTTTAGCAACACCCCATTCTCCCCTGCTGGCGCTGAGCCAGGGCTCTGTCCCCAACGGTGCCACTCTTCAATTCTTTGACGCCCCATGGTCCCCAGCGCCTCACGGATAGCGTCAGGGCCCCACACTTCAGCCCCGTACGACAGTAACGACCTGATTTGCACGTCAAAGCATCGCAACATAAGATCGGGGACCGGTGACCGGTGATCTCAATATCGGGGACCGGTGACCGGTGATCTCAATATCGGGGACCGGTGATCTCAATATGTGGGCCAGCAGTACACATGTGGGCGGTAACGGAGCAGTACCGTCGCATCGTCAGCGGCACCGAAGCACGCTGAGAACAGGAGAAAATGCAGAAAATGGCAAGGGCGGCAGTATGTGAGTCGGAAGCAAGGATCGGCGAGACGAAACGGAGTCAAACAAGGGAAAGCGCCTTGAGGACGCCAGTACAGGACACACTGCGCTGTGTGTCTGCGAGGGCCCTTACAAGCGCATGTGAAAGGCGACATGCTTTGGAATGGAAGTCGCCCATCGTTTGCCCGAGCGGACAACTAAAAGAAACGCGGTGACGCATGCGTAATCAGCAGGAAGGAGAACCAAGCGCCTGAAGGACGCAAACGTTGCGTAAAAACACACGTGAGAATGGCATACACAATGGAATTCATTTGTGCGAGGCAAAGCACGGGAGCGCGAACAGCGGGAAGGAGAAGGCCGAAACCGGCGGGAAGCGGACAATGCAGAGACGAAGGCGGACAACAAAAAAGGCAGCTCAAAGGAATATCAAGAAATGATGGCGAGGGAAGGCAACACGACTTAAAGACCAGATGGCGAGCTGTTACGGTCATGCGAACGGTTGACGCAATGCGCGGAGACCTCTGGACCGCCACCGCGATCAGAAAAACAAATACAACATGAATGGCGCTTGGGTGCAAAGCGGCGGCTACGCATGACGCAGGACGTAGGAGGCCGAAACCGGAGTCGGTATACGCTGCTGCTGCGCAGGTTCACACGCGTCCGAAGGCTGTTTGCGGGGCAACGGAAACGACGCAGGAAACGGTCCGAAAACTGAACCCCCAGCCGAGCACCTGGTCGGCATACATGACAGCCTGAAAGCAGCTCGCCAGGCAAGTGCGTGGGATGGAGGGCTGCAGGTGCATCAGGGGTTCTACTTGTACAGCTAGGCTCCTGGAGTGATCCTGAACCTGCAATCACATCACCGTTTTTTAGTACTGCACCATGCCTACTTGACTCCTGTAGGAGCATGCCCCGCCTGGGACACCCAAGCGCCCACACGACGCAGTGTCAGCCCTGCCCGAGGGCATGCGGGTCCACCTCGATGGTATGTTTGGAGGCCTCCACATTACCATATCGGGGGATCTATTTCAGCACCCGCCAGTAAAAGGCACGCCGTTGTACCACGGGGCAGCTTTCACAGAGGGCCTGCAGTCCATGCAATGGGCGCGTGAGAACGCCAGGGCTCACACTGGGCGGCGCCCATGGGAGGTTTTCTCCGTTTCTCTACGGTGTTTCGGTTGACAGGGCAGCACCGTCTAGACGCCAAGGACATCGATGGCGCTACCCTGTTCAAGTACAGCCGCCGCTTTATGTGCCCCGATGCTGACATCGAGGCCATGTGCGATGACCTGCAGCGCCGTGCAGTAGAATTCCAACGCACGGTCGACTGGGCTGCCTTGACTGCGCAGAACCCTCACTGTGTGGTCACACGCAACACGGTACGCATATACATGAACGCTAAGCTGGCCATGGCACAGGCTAAACACAGAAACGAGCGCTTCGTCGTCTGGCGCTCTGCCGATACATTCACCACACCCGGCATGCCGCAACCTCCACCACGCTGGTGTACATGCCCCAGGCCATTTACGTCCGCCCCATGAGCATCCCACCCCTGGGTCCGCTCCTCGGAGATCAACATCCCCCTGACTCGGAGGTCAACATCCCCCAACATCCGCTCCTCGGAGATCAACATCCCCCCTCGGAGATCAACATCCCCCCTCGGAGATCAACATCCCCCATCGAGCCCGTCAACATATCACGATATCAGTCTCCCTCGACTTGCTAGAGCCCTGGCTTGTGGGCCTGGCGATCCCGGAATTTGGTTGCGCCGTCGAGTTGTGGAAAGCGTGTGTTGACGTAAGGCCGTGCTGCAACGCGGACGGATTGCCGGCGCAATGACCCCCCTCTCCCCTTGGGCTGAAGCGTTGGCCCGGCACGCTCGAAGATGCTTCCCAAATTGTGTGCACGGCGATTGTGAACGGGGTATGTAATGGGTGTTACACTGTGGGCGACTCGCCCTGAGGCAGGACGATCACCGGCCCCGACCGGGCCCCGACCGGGCCCCGACCGGGCCGAGACACAGTGGAGGGGCGGGCGCGCGGCTACGTCCGTCTGTCCCGCCGCGCGCGCCTTGGTCCCTCACTCCGCGGCCTCGCGCCAATCAACCCAGCGGCGCAGATAAGTGCGGGTCGTGCTAAGCGAGAGCTACGAGGCTGTAGAGCAAGGGAAGCCGCCCCTGGCCAGACACGGTCCTGCATGAGGGGCCGAGTCCCCTCAACAAGGGCTTCCGCGAAAGGCAGCACGTAGCGCACAGCAAGAAGCACAACTGTCACAACACGATAGCCCCTCCCTCTCCACGTCTCTTTCGCCATATGCCAAAGCTACATGCCTCCCTCGCCGCACCTTTGACCCGTCAGACATGACAAAAACCTCCGCTCACTATTAGACGGGCTCCGTCTCCCGAGAAGAGGGTACACACACCCACTTGCCCTAAACAAGACATGCAGGCCTGCTTTTCCCCCTCTCCGCTAGCCCACGAGACCCCTCATTAGCTCCGACATGACCGGTAGGAGGGGGTGCTGCGCTTCCCCCGTATCCAGCCGTGCGGGGGGGGGGGTTGTCCACCATTGGCGCGAAGGAGCTCTGCCACACCCAGAAGTCCATCCATGCTGGTGTGGTCGAACTGTGTTGTGGGAATGGAGGATGAACAGAAAGGTTGTGAATGGTGGCCCTGGTGAATGAAATCCGTTTGCGTGTGTACCTGGAGCTGAGGTAAGTTGCAGGGTGTGGTTGGGGAGCTTACCAGCTTTACGGGGCTCCGGGCGGCGGTTGATGTTGGTTGCGCTGGTGATGAGGCCCAGGTCGAGGCGGAAGGTGGCCTTGACGGCGCGGGCGAGAGCGACGCACTTGGTGGCGTGGTCGGGATCGTCATCGCTGGCTTCGTCCGTGGCCCGTACGGCGTCGTACAGCGACGCGTAGTTGACGCCGTGGATGGTGACGGCGGGGACGAGGGCCTGGCCGGTGTCGGAGCGCAGCAGGACCATAGCCTGTGGGACAGTGTTGAAAGGTGAATTGTGTTCAAAAGGCAAGATGGGGACGGGTTTGGGGCAAGTGTGGCGCTCCCCGTGGGCCCCTGAGTCCTCCATCTGCGTTCCCTATGTCGCTGGGCATGCTGAGTGTTACCTGCACGGCCACAAAGAGGCAGCCGTCGACATGGATTGCGTCTACTCTCCACTGTGTCCTGTTGGTCCTGTGCAGCGCCCGTGTCGAGCGTGGTGAAGGGGTCCTTGCGGGGCACGAAGACGCCGGTGAGGTCTGCGCTGAGGAGCTCCCTGGCGTCTGTGACCGAGGTGTACGGCGCCTGCAAGAGGAGGTTGGACAGCCCGTCTATGCTGGTCACCGCCGTGACGACGATCGTGTCCGTGAGGATGGTGGGCAGGCCCGACCGAATCGCCACGCAGGTTGTGCAGACGGAGGAGTCCCGAGCCAGTGGTCCACTGGTGCCGGATGGCCTCAGCGAAGAGGGGCCCTCGCTGTTTGAGGCTGATCTGCAGGGAGGGTTGGAGTAGACGGAGGTCGCGTGAGGGGCTGACGTGGTGCTGTGCAGCCGAATGCAAGGCATGATTGCGACATGGTGGTAATGGTGGTTGCTGGGGCGTATAGTGGGGGTATTGGCGCGGTCATTGCTAAGCTTTAGTGTTTCATGGCGCGTGGTGTTGCCTGGAAGTCAGGATGGGGTGTGTCTGAGGGCAGTATTTACCACTAGCGGCGTGTTGTTGGTCATTTACTTGGACGCCGCGTCCAGTGTGCTGCCAAACACGATGACCTGCAGGCCGTAGCTAGCTGTAGTCGTCCTCGTCTAGCTCGGTGGCGGACTGGCGCACGGCTGTCGGTCGCGAGGCTTGCCTGCTCCGGAGGGGGTGACGCGAGCTGGGATAGGTGGCGTACCCTGGGGGGGAGGGGGGCTGAGGGCTGTGCGGCCCGCTGTGGATGTGTGAACGCATGAGAGGTTGGCGGGAGCGAGAGCGGAGGGAGCGGCGGGAGCGAGAGCGGAGGGAGCCAAGAAGAGGGAGCCAAGAAGAGAGAGCGCATAATTACACGGGACTTGGGAGCGGGTTGGAGAAGGGGTCGGGGCTCAGGCGGTAGGGGGGCACAGCGCAGGATGTGGCACGCGGCGTCTGTGTGCGTGTGCGTGTGTGTGGGAGGGTGGGTGGGGTGGGGTGGGGGTGGATGTGCCGCTGCGCTGCGGTGGTGGTATGTGTGCTGCCTGCGCCATCGCACGCGTTGTCGGCAGACAGGCGTTGTCAGTTGGGGGTGGCACCTGGCGCGCAGGACATCTGTTGGGGAAGGAGTGGGTGGGCGGGGAGCGGAGAGTGCGGGGCGAGGAAGGTGCATGCCGCCGGGAAGAAGCGCAACGAACGCCGTTCCATTCCTCGTTTTGTTGGAAGCTGGGGCCTTGCGTCGATGGATATCACCTAAGTGGCGCCCTTGCGTCACGCCAAGGCTGCCTAACGGATCGCAACAACGAAATGGAACACACACACTCGACACTGGCGCCGTAACCGTGTAACCAGGAAGGCAGGTGGGCCCAGCAGTCCTCCAACCTTGCTGCCGGTCCTGGGTCCTGGTTCCGTTCGCCCACGTCGTCGCTCCCCTTCCAGCGCCTCATCCGGCCTCATCCACATCACCGGTATTCCGCCCTACCAGCCGCTTGCCCTGCGGCTGGTCTGTGGAGAGGTGCCGCTGCAAGGAGAGGGAGGTCGGCCATGGGGAGGCGAGCACGGTAACGAGCTAACAACGAAACAAATGGGAAGAGGTCGCAGCCCAGAGGGCGATGGAGCGTGGAGTGAAAGGGCGCGGCACCGCGGTGGGCAGTCTAAGCTGCCTAACGGCCCTCGGATAGGCGCGCAAAGGCCACGGGGTGCCGGCAGGGTGGCCAAGGAAACAATGCAGGCAGGCACTTGCGTGAAGCCAGGACAGCCGGCCAGGACGCGGCGGGGACGAGGCCGAGGAATGCGCGTGGGGGGAGAGGGGAGCCTTGCCAGGCAAGGTGAGCAATGGTGGCGGAGTGCACGAGGTGAAGGACGAGAGCCCAAAGGGCGATTTTGGAGAGGTACGGCGGAACACGCGAGGGCTTCTGCATCGTGGGGGGTCGGGCAGGGTCGGGCGCCGCAAATATGCACGCGAAGTCGCGATTATTGAGTTCCTGGTGTGTGCGCGCGGTCAGGAGCTTTCTAATTATGGACGTCTTTGATTACTAAGAAAGCTCTTGGAATCGTACCCAGGATTGTACCAAACGCGACAGAAGCAGATAGAACAAGGGGCTGCTGGATTGCAACTTTGAAACTGCCAGCAGTCAACGCGGCCTTTTCATGTCATTGTCGCGAAATGATATGTTTGATGCTCACAGATGCATACCACCGAATAGGGGGAATGCTGGGCGCGGGTTGGGGAGGGTTGGGGCCGCCGTTTCGACGCTTTGCCGACAGGCACGACAGGCAGGCAGGCAGGCAGGTAGGGTCATACACAACCCTCAAATGACAGTGCACCTTATTTGGGTGCCCGGGGCCCATCGCCGCTTGCAGAGCCTCATTACTAATTTCCCCGTGGCCGTGGGGTTTTGAGCCTTTCCCGCGGGTTCGCTCGTTCCTGTCTGGGCGACTTGTGCTGTCTTCAGCGGAGGTTTTGTAATACGAGACAAGAGGCGGTATGTACAGTGGAGCTCGAACATACAGTTCGCAGAGCAGCGCCAAAGCGCCTTATTTCCTGCACCTGCACGACACTGCGTGTGCGTGGGCCTTATTCGGAGTGCCCTCGCTTCGTCGGCCGGGGCGTGGAAACTTCACCAGTGACAAGATCTCAGTCGCACGCAGTTCGTTCAAAACTGTGTGGCCCTTTCCATACTCGAGGCCTCGAGAGGCACCTGGCTGGCGGCGTGCCGTAATTGTCGCAAAAGCGGTTGTCTTCGGTTGTCGCAGTTGGGCGTTCCTCCAAGTATGTAACGACTGATGCTCCCATTCTGCGTAGACAGATGGTGCCTGTCCAACCTCAAGTCGTTCCCTGTACAGCATACGACGCTCCACATGGGCCGAACAAACAACACCCTGTGCATACGGCCTTTCCTATCGCACTTGCAGTTGTCCTTTTTTCTCATCATTGCCGATTATACAAAGGAATATATATGCACGTTTTCCTGTGACAATTTTCACGTGCTGAGGAATGAAACTTCGGGCGGGGGAGGCTGGGCCAGTGTCGAGGCCTTGCAACGAAATTCCATGGAAAGATAGTTGTGCTTGTTTCAAGAGGCGTTTTATAGTCATTCCAGTTTAAGGACGCTCAAAATGGCAGCGAGTAGGCCCGTTCCACTATCCACTTTCTGCATGGACGCTCGTCCCAACAAGTGTGAGTAAGAAATGCAATAAATGCCAGAATGCATAGTCATCGGCTGGATACCTAACCAAAGATTGTGATTTAAAGATGGTTTACAAAAGCAGTTTCTGTGAAAAGACAAACCTTCCCTGTCGGGCCAAGGGTGCAAGGGAGAAGGGGCCATGATGTACATTACGTCTCTCTGTGACAAATTGCCGTTTCCTTACAAGCTTGGCTCAAATCCAACCAGAATCAATAACTTAACTTTAAATCGCACTTTAGTTGTCACACAGGGTTAGCGGTTAGCGCCACACGCAGCAGCAGCAGCTTCAGTCATTTCCTTACGTTCAATAGGGAAACAGTTTCAGCGTATGGATTATTGGCCCTTGTCACTTGTGATTAGAAACTGAGTTAAATTGTATCCGTTGTAACTCTACCGTATCGAACTACCCTCTTGAAGCTCTTGTAAACAAGGGGATGTGGCTACAGAAACGGTCGAATTAAGGCATCATGTACAGTATCTTCATGCGGTAACATGGAGAATGATCGAGCACCATGAAGAGAGGATACAATACAGTACTCCGGGGTAAGGTTCTATTTGTTCTTTTTCAACGTTCGTGCGTGCACGTCAATACATGCTGGGCTCACAGAAAAGGCACATCACCGCCATCCGGGCTGGCCTCGGGCCCTCGGCACCGGCGAAAAAAGAGGGTCAACGTACTGCAAGAGCAGCAGCGCAGAGGACCCGCAAGACAGAGCCTAACGCTTTATTTGTATTGAGAACCTTGCTTTCATGTGCGATTTTTCTTTTCCACAGGAGCGGCATCTTGGGTGTGCTTGTTTCCCCTCGCCGTACTTATTATCGCGGCGCGCGCGTCACAAGCTGACCTGAATGTGGGTCGGTTTCAGCTGGGTTTCGGGAGGGAGGGGGGCCCACCTCGGAAGGCCTGCTGAACGCAGTGGAAGGCGGTCGGCCCGCCGTCGTATGTGTGTGGCCCGCACCCTACCACCGGCTGCCGGGTGTCTCTTATCTACGCATGGTCAGCAATAATGTGGTCGGTCATACCATCATCAGCAGCAGCTAGGTAGTGGCTTACCTGCTCTGGATTCCAGCCGCCCAGCGAGCGACGTCGTCCCAACCTATCCCATCCCTCCACACTCCACATACGTTCGTAGCGCCCCCACATACCGGTACACACAGCTCGGGGGCCCAGCCACCTTCCCACCTTATTACCGCCTAAATAGTACATACACCAGCATCGTAATAAGCCCGGCACCGGCACCGGCACCGCGCATGCACACAACGACCCAGCAGCACCTACGTACCGCAGTCGTAGTTTTTGACATTTCGGCCCGCCGCCGGTCACCAGCCACGTATGCACGTTGCACGAACACCCCCTGCTTCCAGTAGTCCTTCATCATGACAACGCATGTTCGTCGGCTCTTCCACGCACCCTGCAACCGACATACGTACAGGTGCCGTTCGTCCAGATCCAGATCTCAGATCTGCTGGCGGGCCACGATCTGGACTTGCCGGGTCTCGTGTTGCGGCTGACGGCGCCGCCGGGGAACGAGGTGGCTGAGATGCGGACCGGGGAGCCGCCGCAAGCCGTAACCATACGGGGCATGGGCAGCACCATGCCGGCGGAGTTGCTAACGGACTCCTGGCAAGGCGATTCCAGCTTCAACAAAATGCCGGTCGCTCGGCGGGCGACGATCGCGTCTGCTGGCGACGGCACCCCGCTGGATACACACCCGCCGCCCCTGTCACCATCATTACGTGTACCTTCCTCACCACCGCCGCCGGCGGCTCCTGCGCCGCCGGCGGCTCCATCGGCTCCCGCGGATCCGCTTGCCAGCAACCCACCATCGACCGACGCCGCCGGCAATTCGGACACCGTGTTAAGAGATATATCTGGATTGCGAACGGGCTCGTCAGATGAGCCGCCGTTCACAATTCTGGACTGGCGCTTCGTCCCCAGGCCGACTGTGATCCACCTGCACCAGGGTAGGCTTGTTTATTGGGGGCGGACGTTGTGGGTCCAGCGCACGACATGGCCGCGCGTTGTCAGACATACACGGTGGGGATGGGTTCGTGGATGGGGGCGTGCGTGCGTTCAGTGGTGGATGGGGGCGACCGTGTCGCACGCAAAACACACAGCAGGTACGGCAGCTAACCGGCTGCACCAGGTGCATTACCCTACCGGTACCTACCTTCGCCCAATTTCCATGCATCGTATTCGCGCACCGCCCAATCACTTCGCCCACAGGTCAGAACCTCACCCTGAAGTCAATGGTCTTCTATGCCACCCTCGCGGGAGGTCCCATGAGCGGCGGGGCGCTGTCGCAGCTGGCCTTCAGCCCCATCCGCCTCGACCCCGGGGCCACGCTGCGGCTCGAGGACGTGACCATCGTCCTGGAAGCGGCCGACTTTCGCTCCCTGCTGCAGTCCCTGTGCCAAGATCCCGACGCCTGGCCCTATGACCCCAACCTCGTGATCGAGGACAGAGTCATGCGCATTGCCAGCCTGACCTCCCGTGCGCCGGCGGGCCCGATGGACGGCACGGCCGGCGCAGGCGGGCATGTGCAGTGGGTCAACATCACGCTCATGTCCCCCGGTTCCTTCGTGTACCCCTCGACACCCTGCTTTGCCCAATCGGTGGCGACGGGGGCGGAGCTGCAGGCAGCGGCCGTGAAGGCCCTGGTGAAGGAAACGGCGGCCACGGTGTACCTGTCTGTCACCGCAGACGTGGCGCTGCTGCCAATGGATCGGAGCTGGAGCTTGCCAGTGAGTGAGCGATCGGGCGGGCGGGGGCATGCGTATGTGCATTCCATACATGCACGGGCGGTCGGGGACGACGGAAGAAAGGAAGGAAGTGCGGGCTCATCGCTCATCGCTCACGCACTTGGGGCGGTTCGTTATGCCGGAGGATGGATGCTGCCCTGGACGAACCCACGCTCGCTCGCTGTTGCGTATCGTAGTGATGACGGAGAACGCTGATGAGACGATTGCTGTATGCAGCCAGGGATTGTTTCTGCATGTCGCATACATACACACATACGTACCATGTAGCGCACGTCGTTGATAGACGGCGCGCGAGATAGAGCGACCCATCCTTGCACGTCAGTGGAATAAGCAACGAAACTACTGCTGTGTGTGTATGTATGTAGGTTGATGAGGTGCGCGCCCCAAACATATGTACTGCGGCACACACCCGCCTCGCTTGCGTGTATCTATCTGTGGACAGTTGGGCACCCAGCCAAGCAAGCAACTTACGAACCCCGCCGTGACCTCCCTCCCTCCCTGCTGCACATACACGTACGCGCATGTATGCAGGTGCCCTTGTGTTCGGGTCAGCAGCTGGTGCTTCTTGGCGACCCGGCCCGACCCACCACCCTGGACCTGTCGGGGATTGCCGATGTGTGGGCGCTGCAGGAGTACGACAACTGCATTTCTCTGCTGCTGGTTGGCAGCAGCAGCAGCAACAGCAACAGGCGTCGTCGTCCGGTGGCCTTGTTGTACGACCTCCTGCTCGTCAACGTGCCGTACCCCACCAGGCCAAACGGCCCCATGAGCCTGCTGAGTGCGTCCTTGCCCAGCTTCGGCATTGTAAGGTAGGCATGGGTAGAGCGAGGCATACATCGTAGCTAGGCCGCAACGAGCCATTCACGCACCTATATATGTATGTACGTACGTAGATAGATAGGCCATGTGGGGGGTAAGCGGTCCTGCTGTCATCAGCAGCCGCCGCCCGGGGCCTGCAATGCGGGTTACCCCATCCATCCATCCATCCATCCATCCATCCATCCATCCATCCATCCATCCATCCATCCATCCATCCATCCATCCATCCATCCATCCATCCATCCATCCATCCATCCATCCATCCATCCATCCATCCATCCATCCATCCATCCATCCATCCATCCATCCATCCATCCATCCATCCATCCATCCATCCATCCATCCATCCATCCATCCATCCATCCATCCATCCATCCATCCATCCATCCATCCATCCATCCATCCATCCATCCATCCATCCATCCATCCATCCATCCATCCATCCATCCATCCATCCATCCATCCATCCATCCATCCATCCATCCATCCATCCATCCATCCATCCATCCATCCATCCATCCATCCATCCATCCATCCCCATCCATCCGGCCAGCGGGAGACGGGCGACAGCAGGGGCACGGCTACGCACCCGCCCCCAGCGGGGCCAGCTCGGGGTCCTGGATGGGGGCTAACCTACCACCACCGGGCCTATCTAATCTCTGTGCTATATACAACCTAACTGGGAAAGTCGTCTTGTTATTAATATTCGTCTCCTGTTGGTTATTATTCGTTCGTTCCTCCGTTGCAATCATGCTGCATGCGACTCATCCGGCATCGCAGCAGCAGCAGCAGGTTGATTGCTTGGTGGTAGGTGCCAGTGATGAACGATTGTGTGTGCGTGCGTATGTCCTGGTGCTATAACGACCAATAATATAACGCACACAAACCGACATCCACACAGGGGAGCTGTCGGAGAGGGGTATCCACAGATCCAGCTATGTCGGTGTACGGTTGTCGTACCGCGCCAGGAGCTAATCTTTCTGGCGGGGGCGGCGGACCGCAACGGCAGCAGTGATGATGTGTGGCCGGGGGAGCCGCCGGGGGCCTTCAACATCACTCTGCTGAAGATGGAGGAGGTACGCTGAGCGAGTGGAACGCACGACGGGTGACGGACGGCATTACTTAGGGATTAACGGGTAGTAGACACGCTGGGTGGGTCACCCTCGCTCAGTCGGTAATCGTCCACCGGGTTTCACTGGTAATCGTTCGCCGGGGTTCACCGGTACCGTAAGCATGCATTCGTTTCCCATTGCCGTATGTGTGTGCATCAGGCCCGCCGCCAAGGCCCCTCATCAGACGGCGGCTCTTCCTCTTCCTTTTCCTCGGAGCCGCAGCGGCTGGCAGTCCAGCAGTTGAGGCTGGGATCAGAGGTGCGTGCGTGTACGACGTGTACTACGACGTGTACTACGACGTACCCGGTGCGCTGCGTGGTGGCTGGATGAGCAGCATCTATCATTAGTTGCTGCTGCTTTTCTATATGTACGGTATGCCGCCGACCCGCCGACCCACCGCCGCGTGCCGCCCCCAGGTCCTGCTGTCCAACTGCACCCTGATGTCCATTGGCAGCTACCAGCAGCTGCCTGGTGCCGTACCGATGGTGCCCCAGGCGGTACGGCAGTTGTGGGCTCCGGAGCTGCTGGCGGCGCGCGACCCGCAGACGGTTGCGCAATGGGTGAGTGAGCGGCGTGAGGTGACTTTGCTGCTGCGGCCCCACCTGCTGGGGCGGCCAAGCAAGATAAAGCGTCGAGCGTGCATAGGGCAAACTGAACACGTGCAATGCCTTTTGTTGTGTACGTATGAGCAGCGAGTGGGAATGGTACCTCGTGTTCTAACGCTTCCCTAGGTTCTGTATCTAACGTCTCGTTTCCCCGTTTATAATTACCTATCGTATTTGTAATATTAGGTCGAATATATACGTACTTGCGTCACGCACTTCTAATCAGCAGCTTGCGCTGCTCCCGTCACTGCTGTCGCCGCGCCGGCCGCCCCTTCCTGCTGCTGCCGCTGATGCCGCTGTAAATACCTACCTACAGGGCCCGGGGGGCCTGGCGGTGGTTTCGGGGCTACAGCAGGCGTTGACTGCCTTGAGTACCTGCGACTCAAGGCCCGGCTACAACCCTGTCCGACTGATCTGGGGGTGAGCGAGCGAGCCAGGACGGAAAGAAATGCCGCGGTTGGTTGGTTGGTTGGTTGGTTGGTTGTGCTTACCGACCACACAATGGTTTTCCGCCGACATACGTACGTACGTACGTACAGGCAGCAGATGGGGGTTCGGGTGGATGGGATTTTAGGCCGATCCGAGTAATGTTGGCGGAGAACGAGCGAGTTATTATGCGCATGAAATAAAGCCACGCACGCGCACCGCAATGTAGGCATCGAACATGCGCTAGCTGAAACTTCACGGCCTCGCTGCCGTACGTAAACCCCTATCCCCATCCTCACGCACGCACGCACGCAGGTCCGACGACCGGTCGGTTCCGCCGCTGGGCCCCTCCCCCGCTGACGGCAACGGCGACGGCGACGGCGACGGCAACGGCAACGGCGACGGCGGCGGCACCTCCGCCACTCTCACCCTCTCCAGCGGAGGGCCGCTGTCAGCCGCCGCCACCTGCACCGTGGACGGAGCCCCCACCACCACCACCAGCACCACCAGCACCAGCGGCAGCGGCACCACCAGCAGCGGCGGCGGCAGCAGCAGCAGCAGCAGCAGCAGCAGCGGCAGCAGCGGCAGCAGCACCGGGCTGCTGCCGCCCGGGGGAGGAGCAGCATACGCAGGAAGCGGCCGCGTGTTCTCAGATCTGCGGGTGGGTGGTAGGGTGGGTGGGTGGCTGCTGGGACGGATTGGCCTGTGCAGCCGCAGTTGATGGAAATCGCCAAATGAATAGGACTGCTCCATGTATTTGCTCACTACTACTTGCAGTTGAAATTGCTGCCTGTTAGATAGGCTTTTCACTGCAACTCGCTCGGTTTGCTGTTGGCCCGTTACGCCGCGCCAGGGTGGCATCGGCCGCTTCTCCCTCATCCGGCCCATCACCCTCCGAAACCTGGTGCTGTACAATCTGGCACCCGGGGGAGTGTACCCGCTGGAAGCGATGGAGGCGATGGAGGCCGCCAGCAGCGACGGCGGCGGCGGCGGCGGCGGCGGCGCTCGGCGGGGCGCGCCGCCCCGGCTGCTTCCCTCGGATGCTGCCTGGGCGAACAGTTCCCTGCCGCTGTGGTTCTTCGATTGCGCGAGGTAATTCGCTACCCCGCCGGCCAGGCTTGCTTGCTTGCCTGCCAGCTTGCTGGCTGGCCAATGTGCCAGATACTGACTGCCTGGTTTCATTTCGAGAGCGACAGCGAGAGCGAGGAAACCGCTGCGTGTGTGCGCGGACCTACCACCAGCTACGTATCCTTATCCTGCCGCCAGCCGTCCGACCCTACCATCAATCCACGCACTTCCAATGCCCCGCTAGCCGATAGATTGCTTGTGCTTCAGTGCATCTGCGCCACTTGCAATGCGACGTACAGGTCCGACGAAGACTTGCAGTACCAACCGGACAGCAGCAGCCCCGCCGACGGTGTTCGCGCCTCCTCTGTCCCACCGCCGGACTCGTCGGCGGTTCCCAGCAGCACCGACACCAGCAGCAGCAGCAGCAGCGGCAGCAGCGGCGGCAGCGGCTCCCCAAACCAGCAAGTGCGGGAGCAACCGCCGCAGCAGCAGCTGCCCCCCCGGCTGGTGCTGGAGAACGTCACCCTGGTGGTTCCGGAGCGAGAGTGGCGGGCGCTGGTGGCCGCAGTACTGCTGCATCACGTCCCGGAGCTGATGTCGGAAACGCAGAGGCAGCAGCAGAAGCAGACACAGACACAGAAGCAGGCAATAATGGCGACCCGGCTGCGGCTGCTGCAGCAACTCATGCGGCCGCCGCCGCCGCAGCAGCAGCAGCCGCCAAGGCCGTCACAGCAGCAGCAGCAGCAGCCGCAGCCGCCAACCTATCCGCTGCACCCCCCAACATACCCGCCACCATCATCATTTGCACCGCTGCCGGCCCCAGCAGCGTACCCGCCCTCATATCCGGCGCCGCCTGGAGGCCTGCTGACGAGCCCTTTCTCGGGGGAGGTAATTGTCCTGACCGGTGAGGTCACCGGCCTCGACGTCCTGCCAGATGACCCTGGGCTGCTGCCCGCCCACCCGGGGTTCAATGAATCCCTACTGACCACCGATGATAACCCCGCGGATGGTGGCGACGCTTCTGGACGCCGAGGGACGGGTGACGACGCGTCATCCGGCGGTCAAGCGCAGCAGCTCCCGCCGCTGCGGCCTCCCGCGGTCGTCCTCCCGCCCTCCGCCGCACTCCCGAGCTCGCAGTCGCAGCATCAAGCACAGCCGCCACCCTGTCCCCCGGGCCCTTGCACCATTGACGACGCAACGTTGGCGCTGATGGGATTCGCTGCGGCTTCCCGAGTGAGTGAGGGGATGGTGGGCTTGTTGGGTGGGTGCGTGCGGGCGGGCGGGCGGGGGCACACCGACGCTGCTGCTTGGCTGGCTGGCTGGCTGTGCGGCATCCGTCCATCCGCCACCCGGCGACTGCATGCCGCTGGCCAGACACGCATGCAGTACGTCCCCCTTAGTACCTTAACTTAGATAGAAGGTATTGCACGCCTGCCCGCGTTTGGTGCATCTTTTCCTGCTGCCTGCATGCTAGCTAGCTTGGGTCGCTATCATCAACACGTGATGCTTTACCGACATTTATGCATGTGCATTTGTATGCAAGCAATTACTTAACGGCGGGCTAGCGTTGGGTTGAGCCTCTCGCAGTATGTAGCCGCCCTCACCGCATACATACACTTTATTTGCTGGCGCGTGCACCTACGCACACGTCGTACCATCATCGCGTGCAGGTGCTGTCGTACAGTTACGGCGCGGGAGAGCTGGTGCTGGCGGCTGCTCGTCATTACGGCTGGAGCGGTACCAATGTGACGATCACGTACAAACTGCCACCGGATGCTCCCAGCGGTGCAAAACTCCTGTCGTACCCCAACCTAATGCTGCCGTACGACGAGCTCGTAGGCAGGTTGCTGCGTGGAAAGGCAGGCAGGCAGGCACACACAGTCATTCCTTGGCAACAGCACGCGCACGGTGGATGCTCATCACCGCACCTACCTGCTGATCCCCGCGTTCGCTGTGCTGCTGCTGGCTTACCGGTATTTCTTTTTTTTCTTCCCTCGCTTTCGCACGAGTTCCTTCTTTCCTCGCTTTCGCGCGAGTTCCTGCTGCCTATCTATCACCTAACTGAGCGCGCGAAAATCGAAATGCACACAACCGTTCCGCCTTGCTTGCAGACCTGGCCATCGACGTGGACACCGACGGCTCTTTTGCGAATGGTGTGGTGGCGGCGGGTCGACTCATCCGCAGGCCGGGGGCACCTCCGCCACAGCAGCCGCCACAGCAGCAGCAGCAGCAACAGCAGCAACAGCAACAGCAGCTGGAGGCAAGGGTGGTGGCAACGCCGCCCTCTGCCGCGATCCCGCCACCAGCAGCCGCATCCCCCTCCAGCAGCCCTCCTCCTCACCGCATGAAGCCCGGCTGGCTGGTGCCCTTGGCGGCCTCCCTGGCTGTGGTGGGGGCCGCACTGGCGTGTGCAGTCACCGCTATCCTGGGCGTTACCTTGGCGGGTCGGTGGAGGCGCCGCCGTGGGCGAATGCAGGAGGGCAGCAGCAGAGGCCAACAGCTGGAGGGCAGCGGCAGCAGCAGCAGCGCGGAAAAGTACATCAAGGCGTGGCCCATGGTCGTATATGGGCAGCAGGGCCCGGATTATGAGCAGCCAGCAGCAGCGGGGCTTGGAGTGGTGAAGCTCCTAATCACCAACGGCGAGGGTGGCGACACGAATGGTGATATCGATTCTGCCCGCCGCCTAGTGCCTGCTGCTGCTTCTGCTGCTGGCGTCGCCGCCGCAGCAGCAGCCTGCTGTGGTGCTAATAATGCGGCGAAAGGTGCAGCAGCAGCAGCAGCAGCTGTTGCCTCGTCGTCTGACGAGGGCGCAAGCAGCGATGCCTTCCCACCCACGGCGCCGCCCGCACGCTCTACGAGCGCAGCGGCTTGCATTCCTCAGCAGTCCACGTCCACCAACAGCTGCTGCAATTCTACTACAACCGCTTCTTGCAGCAGCAGCGTCTTGGCTCTGGTAAGTGGCTGGCTGGCCGGTGGGCTGAGTACTGTTACGATAATTGGGAAGATAGCTAGACTGCTGGTGCGGCGTCGTTACAAGAAGCATACAGCCGCAGCAGCAGCTGCTGCTCATACCTACGTGTCAGTTGCTTGATTGCTTGTCGGCCTTCGCGCCTGTACATACATACGTCGACGACCAGCTAGCGAGTCTCACTCGCTGTTGGTGCTGAAGCTTCGCTTCCGAAAACGACATGCACTCGTTCACAGCGGGTTTGCTACGTACGTAGATAGCTAGGAGAGCGGACTGCCGACTGCTCCCGGTAGGTCGGGCTGGAACGGACGTACGTGTGTGGGTGTATATATATTTGGGGTATATATATAACCCTATATATAATCGGGTGTTCGGGTCTGGTTGCCTGCATAAAGGGTTTACCTACCTCCCATGTCTACCTTTCACTTGTTACATAGGCGAGCGAGCGAGAGCGAGCGAGGTACGTAGAACGAACCCTATTTCGTTCGTTCCCCATCCCCCTGCGTGCCCTTTCCCACGCAGGCCAATCGAGCCGCCCTGGCCCATACGTTGGCAAGCAGCCCCGTCCTCTTCTCGGGAGCATCTGCAGCTGCCACCGACCCGGTAAAGGGCCATCCCCATCTTGGGCACGACGAGAAGATGGCCTGTGGAGGCAGAAGTGGCAGCGGCGGCATCGCGGCTGGTTTGTGGCGGGCTGGTGCGGACGATGCCGTGGCGGCGGCGGCCGTTGCGGCTGCGCCTCCCCAGGTGGACGATGGCGACTTCTTGAAAGCCCTGAATGTGAGTCTACCTACCTACGTATCTATCTGGGTTGCGAGCGGGTGTAGGGCCGCATGTACGGTATGCGGGAGGACGTGATAAAATAATTTGGTATCATAAGAACAATTATCATTATTATTATTATTATTATTATTATTATTATTATTATTATTATTATTATTATTATTATTATTATTATTATTATTATTATTATTATTATTATTATTATTATTATTATTATTATTATTATTATTATTATTATTATTATTATTATTATTATTATTATTATTATTATTATTATTATTATTATTATTATTATTATTATTATTATTATTATTATTATTATCATCATCACGCACCTGACGACTTCATTCGTTGTGCTCCACACACGCACACAGGCCTACTTCCGGAATTCCGAGCTGCAGCTGTGGTCGTCAGATGTACAGCAGCCCGCCAGCGGCGGCGCCGCCGCTGCGGAAGCCTCGGCGGCCGCGCCTGGCGGCGGCGCCGCCGTTCCCAACGCGAGGGGGACTGCCGTAGCCGCACCGCGCGAGATGGCGGACGCAATCAAGGCGGTTCAGGTAACAACAAAAAATACAACCAGCCAACGAAGGGACACCGCCGCCGCAGCTATCTAGCTACATGCATGCGTGCGTGGTGGCAACACCGACCGACGGAAGCCGGTGGCTGGCTGGCTGGATGCATCGCATGCATGGGGGTAGTACCGTAACTGAGAAGCGACCGCGAAGATAGGTAGATAGATAGGTATATAGATAGATAGTTGGTTGTGTCACCGGCGCACAACTAACCGCTGCACTCCACCGGCCTCGCTGACCGACCTGCTGTACGTGTACGTGTGTACGTGTGCTCACAGCCTCTGAGACGTTCATTCATTCGTTCGTCCGTTCGTTCGTTCGTTCGTGTGTAGGCCGAGCTGCGGGATCCGGAGCTGCTCTTCGAGGGCGTCATTGCCAGTGGCGCCTTCGGGGTGGTGTATCGCGGGCAGTGGCGCGGCCTGCCCGTGGCGGTCAAGACGTTGGTGGTGCCCCAGCAGCAGCAGCAGGGGCTGGCGGCCGGGGGCAAGGAGGCCCGAGCGCAGCAGCGGGCGGTGCTGGAGGCCGCCATCTCGATGAGCATGACGCACCGGCACGTCGTGGGTGAGAAAAGCAAAGAGAACCGGATTGAGCAATTTGACTGCTGGCGCGCGGGGTGCGTGCGTGGGTGGTTTGTGTACAACTGCTGTACATGCCGTACTAATGGTTGTAGCGGTAGCAAGAATGTTATTGTTAGGGCTGAGGTTGGCTGCTGGAGGCCTTTGTCTCCATGGCTGACCGGGGCGAGGAAGCGGGCCCTTGCTTGCTTGCTCGATACATAAATGTACAGCACAGGGCGGCGGTAGTACGGCACGTCGGCGATCGGTTGCTAGAGCTGTCTGCGTGTATGGTACGTGTGTATATATGCGGCTCTTGCATGTTCTTATCTATACCTTTTTGCTTTCATTCTTTCGCTTTACCTTGTTGCGCCCTCGCTCCCCCATGGCACGCAGCGACGTACTCGTACGACATCAAGCCGCTCGTCCCAGCACCAGCGACACGCGACCACACAGAGCATGCGGCGCAGGCCACCGCAGCACCAGCAGCCGCTGCCGACTCGCTCGTCGACGTCACTGAGGCGGTGGCGCCGCCGCCGGGGGCGGAAAACACGGCGACGACTGGCGGGCGGCCAGCAGCAGCAGCAGCAGCAGGGGGCCCAGCCGGTGCCTTGGCGGACGCCAGTATTGCGAGCAGTGACGTCATCAAGCTGTACATCGTACAGGAGTACTGCAACGGCGGCACGCTGCGAGACGCGCTGGGTAAGCCGCGATTGTCATAGAGCGCGCGGACCGCTTTATCTTTCTGCGGCGCCGCGCGGTGGATACTTAATAAGAGCCCTACATACATACCGGGACCGGCCTGCTTGGCGGGGGGCGCTGCTCTTGTCACTCGTTAATCGACTGCTCGCTCGCTCGCTCGCTCTGTCGCCCAACGTCGTCGGTAGGTTTGCGTACGCAACTGCGCATGCCCGTGATGTCCTTTTCGGCTACAAATAAAGCAACCCGACATCGCAACCGCCGCAGTTCCGCCCTTATCACCCCACGCCACGTGCGTGCGTGATGCGCCCATCCACGGGGTCGTCCGCCCTGACCCGACCCGCCCCGACCCGATTCGATTCGACTCGATTCGATTTGATCCGTCCATCCGTGTACGTGTGTACGTGCGTTTACGCAGACCGGGGCGTGGCTGGCAGCGTTCGCGCCGGGGGCTTGGCGGGCCTGCTGGCTCGTCGGCTGGCTCTGGACGTGGCCCTGGGCATGCGGCACATCCACAGCTGTCGCATCGTGCACGGAGACCTAAAGCCAGGTAGGGCAGCACCTGAAGCCAGCTAGCCAGCCAGCCAGCTAGCTAGCCAGGGTGGTGCAGCACGCACTGCATGCGTGCGCGCGCAGAGTGGGTGCACGGTTCGTTGCGTCGTTGCGTGCATGCAATGCCTCCAACTGACCCTTCCACCCGATACATCCATCCATCCATCCTTGCGGCCGTCTGCATGCCGCAGAGAACGTGCTGCTGGTGTGGGGCTCGCGTTGCGGCGGGTCGGAGGCCGCTGTTGCCGCCGGAGTGCTCTGCGTCGAGGCTGAAGGCGGCATTGATGAGTCGGCGGCGGCGGCGATGCAGCAGCAGGAGCAACAGCAGCAGTTGATCGCCAAGGTGGCTGACTTTGGGTTGAGCACGCCGCTGACGGAGGGCGCCACACACGCGTCGCGGCGCTTCCACGGCACCCCCCTCTATCGTGCGCCCGAGGTGAGATAACAGATAAGACGTACAGGCAGCAGCAGCGATAGATGGCTGGTTGCATGTTGATGCTTTGCTTTGCTTGGTATCGGTATTCATATGCGTGTGGGGTGTGGCTACCATGTATGGGCGGCGCTGCTATCTTCTTTATGCTGTCTTTGTCACCCCCGCCCGCCGCGCTACCGTACTGCTCTTCATTGAGGCTGGCCTTCTTTGTATTGTTGCTTAATCAGCAGCAGGCCGGCCAGCAGCGCCGCTGACATTGTGCGCGCGCCGCTGACATTCCCGTGCGTCGCGCCCGTTCGTTCATCAATCGTGCTGCCACTGCCTGCTGCCTGCTGCCTGTCCTTTTCATTTTGATGGGACCTGAGCACCTTACCACCTGCCTGCCTGCCTGCCTGCCTGTCTGCCTTCCTGCCTGCCTGCCTGCCTCCCTGCCTCCCTACCTCCCTGCCTGCCTGCCTATCCTGTCCTGTCCTGGCAGGTGGAATCCGAGGGTCGGCTGTCCCCCCGGGCCGACGTGTGGTGCTTCGGCCTGATGCTCATCGAGCTCTACTTTGGCTGCTCCATAGGGGACGTGCTGGAAACCGGAGCCGCAGTCCTGGGGCGGGCGGCTCGATACGAAGATTGGCTCCAGCGGCCGGGGCACGCGTTCCTCAAGGTGGGTGCGTGCGTGCGTGCGTCATTGCGTTTGTGCCTGGTGCGATCACAGCCTGGGTGGTTGGCTTGCGCGCACTGTACGTTCTGGTCGGCTGGTCGGCAAGCAACGAGAGGGATGGGCTAGGTGCGTGGCTGACTGGCCGGCTCCAGGGCCGTCCGGTTAGGTTTCTGTGGGGACTTCGATCCGGCGGTTGTAGCTAGACGGCGGGCCATTGGATGGGGGGAGGGGCTGGTGGATGGAGGGATACATACAAGCACATGGGCTTAGGAGGTGGGAGGGGGCGGAACAATGGCCAAGGCGACGGTGTTGTGTGCGTGGGATATGACAGAGCGAGGATAGAAGGAGTTGGCGAGGAGAGGAGGCTCAGCGGGTCGGAGCTGGCATCGCTTCCATTCCTCATTCCGCATTCCGTACTGTTATTGGAAGCAATGACGAGTTAGTTGACGACTTGTGCCAACTTGCTGGGAGCGAGATGGCGAGTGAAGGGTGTTCAGATACATGGAGGGCCGAGTGGATGGGCTGAGACCTGAGGTCTGAGATCTGAGGGAGGTCTCTCTGGGAGGGAGGGATCGGACTTATGGATGGATGGATGCACAGTCCCCTCACTAACCACGCGCACCACTGCCCCCCTGTCTGTCTGTCTGTCTGTCTGTCTGTCTGTCCGCGAGCAGGCCATCTTCTCCGCAGTGCTCGCCGACCCGCCCTACACGGATCTGGTGGAGAGGTGTCTGTCACAGCAGCCGAGCGACCGCCCTGACTTCGAGGAGATCGTGACAAGGCTGCAGGCGATGGGAGGGGCGTAGGGCGTGTGGAGCGGAGCGGAGCGAGGTGTAGATGGTCGGGATAAGTGGATAGCGGGGTTGAATTGTCTCGTACTCTCGTACTATTTTCGGGGAAGGAAGAAGTGCTACGGTGAATTGCAGATTGTTGTGGAGGGATGAAGGAATGGAAATCGGAGGCAGCAGGCAGGGGAGTACGGTGTTCCTGTCGCATCGATCGCGGGATAAAGCGAAATAAGCATGGACGGAAGGCATACTCATGTACGACGCTGCTTAATTTTATATGGCCGTTGACTTGCGCACGTTTGGTTGCGCCACTTCTGCGTGTTGCTTGCGTGCTGTCGGTCGGCAGTTGGCGGCGGGCGGGAGGGATGGAAGGAAGCAATCATGGAATGGAATGGATGGGTTCCCACGCACGCACGCGCGTGCACACATACACGCACGCGCGCACGCTACCTGCCTGTCGCATGCGCTGAAGCAGCGGCCCAACAACCAGACAGACCCAGAAAGGTAAAAGGACGGAGGAGGGCGATGGGCGGATGGATGGGAGATGCCGTCTAGCCACCCACCCAATACGTGCGTTGTCATGTCGCATCGCGTCGCTCGCGCTTACGTACGTACGTATTATCTAGCAGTCCAGCGGGTATGTATGTAGGGGCTCGCCGCCCTTGATAACCCTACTTGATATCTGATGAGCCCATCCAATTGAGTGCGTGCATGCATGGGACTGCTGATTACACTCAACGTTGCCGGTAGTTACGTATTGCTGCATTGCGTATTGCTGCCCTGATGGGAAGTAGGTTCGTATTGCTGCCCTGATGGGAAGTGAGGGCGCATGGGGTGCATGATGACGCGCTGCCTGCCTGCTTGCTGGTGGCCGTCCGTACGTACAAGGGGTAATCTCAACGCAGTTGATTATTATTCAGGTGAATGGAGCCTGGATAGGTGCTAGCCTAACTAGGCGCTGGTGGAGCGAGGTCAAGTAAGCCTAGGCGCGTGCTAGCTAGCCTATTTAGGCGCCGACAATCAATTATCAGGAGCAGTAAGCTGCCGAGGGAGCCGCTACCCCTTCTCCTACCTACCTCTACCCCCACCCCTACTCCCAACCTTTTTCCTAGATCCTGCGCGCGTGTATGTGGTATGTGTGTGTGGCTGGGGGCGCCTTGCTTGGGTGAAGATATACATACACGTGTGGTGTGCGTGCATGTACGGCTATCTAGCTGTATGTTGCGTACCCACCCTCCTGCTGGGTATGTTTACCTGCAGAAGTAACAATGTGCGTTGTTCGATGGATTGTGCTTTGAATGGATCCTGTGCGTGCGTGGGTGGGTAGGGTGTTTGTTTGTTTTGTGTGGACTGTTATTTTGCCAATGCTCTTTCCTGCTGGCTGGGGCTCTTACTTATTTGGCACGTCGTACAAGCGAGCGGGCGCTTGGATAGCGTGCGGGGTTAGGTGGCCGGATGCTTGTATGGCATCTTTATTTCGTTACCGGTAGTTGTTGTTCGATGGCTGCCGATAGATGCGACGTTGTGGACTGCTGGGTGGATGGCGGGCGGAGCCTGGACGTCCACCCCCCACACACACAGTGTTGTGTAATGGAAAGTACTTTGATAGCCCACTGCTGTGGTGGCAGTGAACACCGCCGATTGAGAGATGCGATCAGCTTTAAGTAACTACGAGCTTCGTGGAGCGTGAGCAGATCACGCTTGTAGTACATCAGTTGTGGAATTTCCATAGGAGAGTATACTCTCAACCGGACTCAGACCGAGAAGTGAAGTGCAGCCCTGAATGAGTACCGGTACCAGACAGATTCCGATACGGCCCAGCACTACCAGAGTCAGACAATCACCGGTACAGTCCTCTGAAAAGCCGGCGCACACAGACTGCGCGTCGAAAGAGAAACACCGCCCGATCACCTGCTCGACCCTCGCGAGCACGGAAGGTGAAACTGCACGACCCGTACGGAAACGTCCGCCAGAGAGTTCGCTACCAGACCCAGGAGACGGCCCCGAAACGAGCACCTGGGCAGACCCCTAGGCGGAGGCCTTTCCCTTTCCCTTGCCACCCTGGCCACCCTTTCCACCCGTTCCACCCTTGCCGTGGTCCGGGCCCTTCCCGCCCTTGCCCTGGCCCCTGCCCTTGCGGTTTCGACGTTTCTTGTTTAGAGGGCAGTCGACCCAGTAGTGGTCGGTCTCCCCACAGCCGAAGCACTTGGGAGTCCGAGACCCGAGCACGGTACTGCTCCCGGGTCAGGCGCCTTCCTGGAGGACCGACGTTGTCCATCACGAAGGACGCAGGGTCCACTCCGGCCGCCGCGGCCTGGGGCACCAGCCTGTGCAGCCGCGGCCTCGGGCGCCGCAGACGGGCGCTTCGCCGGCGGGGCGTCGTCCCCGCCGTCGGACATCTGAGTGTCCTCGTCCCTCGCCACCAGAGACGGGGCAGCAGAGCCGTTGGCGCCAGAGCCAAAGTTGGTCGGAGCGGCGCCAGAGCCGCCCCCGCCGGAACCAGGACCCGACGGGCCTCCGGCACCAGAGCCGCATCTCTCAATCGGCGGTTTTCACTGCCACCACAGCAGTGGACTATCTTAGTACCTTCCATTACACAGTTTCAATTGGCATCGAGACGGCTTTCTTGGACTCTCGTCTGCTTGCTTTCCTCGCCTGCTTTCCGCTGCGTTGGATGTCTGATAACCTGAACCTGGAACCTGGACGACCTGCAGCTCCTGGCAGCTCGCTCTTCCGGACGTGACGTCCGGACCGAGCCGACCGATACGGCTGACGTTTGCCCGCTGTGCAATCGGGACTGCGCCTGTATGCGGCTCTGCCGTGGGCGGCTACGGCGTGCAACGGTGCGGCGCAGATGCCCACCGGTGTGACGGCGGCCACCCGCTGCCGCCGTCACACCGGTGGGCATCTGCGCCGCACCGTTGCCGCCCACGGCAGAGCCGCATACAGGCGCAGTCCCGATTGCACAGCGGGCAAACGTCAGCCGTCTCGGTCGGCTCGGTCCGGACGTCACGTCCGGAAGAGCGAGCTGCAGGTCGTCCAGGTTCAGGTTATCAGACATCGAACGCAGCGGAAAGCAGGCGAGGAAAGCAAGCAGACGAGAGGCCAAGAAAGCCGTCTCGATGCCAATTGTTGTGTAATGAAAAGTACCAAGATAGTCCACTGCTGAGGTGGCAGTGAAAGCCGCCGGTTGAGAGAAGCGATCAGCATTACATAACCACGAGCTTCTGGAGCGTGTGTACATTAAATGACCACGAGCTTCTGGAGCGTGTGCAGATCACGCTTGTAGTACATCAGATGTAGAATCTCCATAGGAGAGAACACTCTACACCGCCCCGTTGACCACAGTCTAATTCTATCCATACTCCCCAAACATCTGACAATGCATCCGAGCATTATTTCGACTCTCAATACTTGACTTTCCGTTGTGGATCCTAATTTTCATTTTGGCGGCCTGAGGGGCAAACTCCTTAAGGAAAATGTATCTTTCGACCGCCCCCAAAAAAAATTTTCGCGGCCTCCGGCCGCGATGAAGGTTCAGACCTGTCCATAACACCGAAAATTTGCCCCGGTTGAGAGTGTTCTCTCCTATGGAGATTCTACATCTGATGTACTACAAGCGTGATCTGCACACGCTCCAGAAGCTCGTGGTCATTTAATGTACACACGCTCCAGAAGCTCGTGGTTATGTAATGCTGATCGCTTCTCTCAACCGGCGGCTTTCACTGCCACCTCAGCAGTGGACTATCTTAGTACCTTCCATTACACAGTTTCAATTGGCATCGAGACGGCTTTCTTGGACTCTCGTCTGCTTGCTTTCCTCGCCTGCTTTCCGCTGCGTTGGATGTCTGATAACCTGAACCTGGAACCTGGACGACCTGCAGCTCCTGGCAGCTCGCTCTTCCGGACGTGACGTCCGGACCGAGCCGACCGATACGGCTGACGTTTGCCCGCTGTGCAATCGGGACTGCGCCTGTATGCGGCTCTGCCGTGGGCGGCTACGGCGTGCAACGGTGCGGCGCAGATGCCCACCGGTGTGACGGCGGCCACCCGCTGCCGCCGTCACACCGGTGGGCATCTGCGCCGCACCGTTGCCGCCCACGGCAGAGCCGCATACAGGCGCAGTCCCGATTGCACAGCGGGCAAACGTCAGCCGTCTCGGTCGGCTCGGTCCGGACGTCACGTCCGGAAGAGCGAGCTGCAGGTCGTCCAGGTTCAGGTTATCAGACATCGAACGCAGCGGAAAGCAGGCGAGGAAAGCAAGCAGACGAGAGGCCAAGAAAGCCGTCTCGATGCCAATTGTTGTGTAATGAGAAGTACCAAGATAGTCCACTGCTGAGGTGGCAGTGAAAGCCGCCGGTTGAGAGAAGCGATCAGCATTACATAACCACGAGCTTCTGGAGCGTGTGTACATTAAATGACCACGAGCTTCTGGAGCGTGTGCAGATCACGCTTGTAGTACATCAGATGTAGAATCTCCATAGGAGAGAACACTCTCAACCGGGGCAAATTTTCGGTGTTATGGACAGGTCTGAACCTTCATCGCGGCCGGAGGCCGCGAAAATTTTTTTTGGGGGCGGTCGAAAGATACATTTTCCTTAAGGAGTTTGCCCCTCAGGCCGCCAAAATGAAAATTAGGATCCACAACGGAAAGTCAAGTATTGAGAGTCGAAATAATGCTCGGATGCATTGTCAGATGTTTGGGGAGTATGGATAGAATTAGACTGTGGTCAACGGGGCGGTGTAGAGGCCAATAGAACATTCTCAAGTACCACCCAGTCCATGGACTCTAAACATAATTGTACTTGTAAGGAAAATGCCATGAAAAGGGATGAGACACCTTGAACATCACTTGGAGGACCGTGTTAGATGGATCACGTTACATTACTCCAAAATATTTACCTTACAAGCAGCAAACATGAAAATCACGAAAATAAGCTAGCTTTTAGAGGTGCATGTCCAGAAAGATGTCAGGAACGAATACGTGTGTAGATCGACCCGCGGGCCAGACCGGTTCGGCAGGGTGCGGCAGCGAACGCACGCACGGTGCCCTGCAACCACAATGCCCGACTGCAATGGCATGTAAGACAAGACCGACAACATTCCTTACTGCGATAGGGCCTCCAATATCAGGAACGGTTCCCTCCCCTCTGGGTTACGTAGCCCCCCCCCCTCCGCCCTCATATGGATTCTAACCCAGCAATCCATTCGGGGCTACAGTGTCCCATGCGCCACCTTTAGCGTACCTTTCTATGATAAGAAGGCATGGATCGATGTCGGCGCCGTGGGTAGTGGAGGCAGCGGCGCGACGGAACGAGGCTTGACGTGTGGGAGCTAGGCTGAGGCCCAGGAACCCCAGGCAACCCACTTGACGGTTCACACACCCGTCTTTCGTAGGAACGCTGTCTCTTTTTCGCGTGCCGCCCTTACCGTACCTTTCTATGATAAGAAGGCATGGATCGATGCCGGCGCCGTGGGTAGTGGAGGCAGCGGCGCGACGGAACGAGGCTTGACGTGTGGGAGCTAGGCCCAGGAACCCCAGGCAACCCACTTGACGGTTCACACACCCGTCTTTCGTAGGAACGCTGTCTCTTTTTCGCGCGCCGCCCTTACCGTACCTTTTTATGATAAGAAGGCATGGATCGATGCCGGCGCCGTGGGTAGTGGAGGCAGCGGCGCGACGGAGCGAGGCTTGACGTGTGGGAGCTAGGCTGAGGCCCAGGAACCCCAGGCAACCCACTTGACGGTTCAAACACCCGTCTTTCGTAGGAACGATCTTTCGGTATGACTCGTATTGGTAAACAAGCATGTTAACAGTCCACCAATACATCCTTACCAGTCTGCCAGTATGCCGTTCAAGCAGAGTCATTGAGACGGAGTCAATGGCTACACCAGCATCTGTCACTGAGGCGTCTACCGAACCAGCCAGCATTCGCAACGCCAATTGCCACAGGAGCAGTAGGGCGTTCTAGCATACAGACACGGGGCTCTTCAATCGTCTAATAGTGAAGGGAAATGGGGCACGGAACATGCACCGCCTGTAGACCTCCGTCACAGACAGCGACCGGTCAAAAAGCGTCTTCCTGCCATGCCCAGAGGTGTGGGTACCATCGCAGCAAACAACCCGCTAACTTCACGGGAATGAACACTCGCCGGTCCAGGCGGCTGCAGCAGAGGCGACGGCGCACGCTGCTGGAACTGCAGCTGCGACGGCCCCGCACCGCTCGCTGCCTGCGTGTTGCCGAAGGGCCCCGCACCGCTCGCTGCCTGCGTGTTGCCGAAGGGCCCCGCACTGCTCGCTGCCTGCGTGTTGCCCGAACGGCCCCGCACTGCTCGCTGCCTGCGTGTGGCCCGAAGGGCCCCGCACTGCTCGCTGCCTGCGTGTTGCCGAAGGGCCCCGCACTGCTCGCTGCCTGCGTGTGGCCCGAAGGGCCCCGCACTGCTCGCTGCCTGCGTGTGGCCCGAAGGGCCCCGCACCGCTCGCTGCTGCGTGTGGCCCGAAGGGCCCCGCACTGCTCGCTGCCTGCGTGTTGCCGAAGGGCCCCGCACTGCTCGCTGCCTGCGTGTGGCCCGAAGGGCCCCGCACTGCTCGCTGCCTGCGTGTTGCCGAAGGGCCCCGCACTGCTCGCTGCCTGCGTGTTGCCCGAAGGGCCCCGCACTGCTCGCTGCCTGCGTGTGGCCCGAAGGGCCCCGCACTGCTCGCTGCCTGCGTGTGGCCCGAAGGGCCCCGCACTGCTCGCCGCTTGCCGCGCCAACACTGCCAACGGAGCACAAGAATGTGTCCAACTTCTCCATTGGCGCGCCAAAGTCGCAGCATAGTGGCGGTTCTGGGGGACAGGGTAACAAGTAGGGACGGTCAAAGGGTTTTAACTAGTATGCAACCTGGACGAGAGATGCAACAGCCAGGCCCAGCCCTGGCCCAACCTTGGCCCGGTGCTGCCGCCACCTGGCCCGGTGCTGCCGGCACCTGGCCCGGTGCTGCCGCCACCTGGCCCGGTGCTGCCGGCACCTGGCCCAGTGCTGTCGACACCTGGCTCAACAAGCCGCCACCTGGCCCGGTGCTGCCGCCACTTGGCCGGGTGCTGCCGGCACTTGGCCCGGTGCTGCCGCCACCTGCCCCAGTGCTGTCGGAACCTGGCTCAACGCTGCCGGCACCTGGCCCAACGCTGCCGCCACCTGGCCCGGTGCTGCCGGCACCTGGCCCGGTGCTGCCGCCACCTGGCCCAACGCTGCCGGCACCTGGCCCAACGCTGCCGACACCTGGCCGGGTGCTGCCGGCACCTGGCCCGGTGCTGCCGCCACTTGGCCGGGTGCTGCCGGCACCTGGCTCAACTCTGCCGCCACCTGGCCCGGTGCTGCCGGCACCTGGCCCGGTGCTGCCGCCACCTGGCCCGGTGCTGCCGCCACCTGGCCGGGTGCTGCCGCCACCTGGCTCAACTCTGCCGGCACGTGGCCCAGTGCTGTCGGAACCTGGCTCATCGCTGCCGGCACCTGGCCCAACGTTGCCGCCACCTGGCCCGGTGCTGCCGCCACCTGGCCCAACGCTGCCGGCACCTGGCCCAACGCTGCCGGCACCTGGCCCGGTGCTGCCGGCACCTGGCCCGGTGCTGCCGGCACCTGGCCCGGTGCTGCCGGCACCTGGCCCGGTGCTGCCGCCACTTGGCCGGGTGCTGCCGGCATCTGGCCCAACGCTGCTGCCACCTGGCCCAATGCTGCCGGCACCTGGCTCAACGCTGCCGCCACCTGGCCCAATGCTGCCGGCACCTGGCTCAACGCTGCCGCCACCTGGCCCGGTGCTGCCGCCACCTGGCCCGGTGCTGAGGCGCGCGAGACGTACTGCGTGACCCGCCCAGTGCGCATTCCAAGACCTGAAGAGCGGCATGGAGGAGAATCCCGGCATCAGAACCCTGTTTCTATAATAAGTCAATGAAATGTAAAGTATGTTCAACATGCCGGGGCTTTCCATCATGTGTAGCTGCGTCGCGTCTTACGCCAGACGGGATGGCCAGGGGTGCACACTTCGGTAATGTACACGACTCATTGGAAAGTGTGTGAGTTGCGCTACAATATTTAAGTGCTGATGAGATGTTGCTGAGACACCTGGCGCCGGCAAGTTTCACAACGGCTTGCATCTTCCCCTTGCAAGCGCTGTTCGCAAGTTGCTCTGAACTGTAAGATATTCAAACGTGCATTAAATCGAGTTTAAACCCAATGAATTGGTGTGAATTGAAGGAAGTTGGGCATGAAAATTACTTGGTACGGAAGCATGAAAATAAGAAAATTGTGGTACGGTACGACTGTCCAAGGCATGAAAATTAGACCTGGACGGACTCAGACCAAGAAATGAAGTGCAGCCCTGAATGAGTACCAGACAGATTCCGATACGGCCCAGCACTACCAAAGACCAAATGTCTCGACCGTCGTCAGAGTCAGAGTACCGGTGCGTCGGCCCTAAGGGTACGCTCAGATAGCATAACCTTTACAGATATATGCATACCGATATTATGCATATTCAGACAATTATTAGAATGCACAGATGCATCACACACACCTGCCGACAGTTATTAGCAGTTATTTAAGTCGGTTACCTATTCGAATGCAGACAGTTATTAGCAACGTAGCACGTCAGACACGCTATGTAAAGCGTGGCACATCACACACACTCAGGGGGGGGGCCTCTCGCTACTGGTGCTGGTGCCGCTCTGCGCTCTGTGCACTCTGTGCACGCACGTCTCACTCGCTCATCGGGAGTGAGTGAGTGAGCTGTCCTGCCGTACTTTTGGTGTTTGGTTGTGCGGACGGATCACTTATTATTATTGTCAGCACGTTGGGTTGGATGGATGGATGGATGTTACAAGCTTCAGTGAGCTCGTACGGCTCAAACGAACCCGGAGGCTCATGAACCGCTTCAGTCGCGCAGAAAAAGATAAAGAAAAACAAAAACAAAATGACAGCACAAACGTCTCTTAACGAAAGTGGTGCAATGGAACGTAAACTGTGTGAGATCGCACAAAAACAAACTTCTCAAGATGAAATGCGTTCTTGCCGCAGACTGAACATCTCAAATATAGCTTTCGCAAGGCCGCGCTGATCGTCGACTTGCATGACATCGTGAACACTCGCAGTATTGGGTACGCCTAAGTCCCAAAGCATCTGCCGTGCTGACACAAGGGCAGAACACTCCAACAGAAAATGCTTCTCATCCTCGACCGCACCGTCAGAGCGACACGCTTTGCAAACACGGAGCTCCCTAGACCGGCTACTCTCGCTGTTAATCGCCAAAGCAGAAACACACAAACGAAAACGAAGTAAAGAACGATGGTGCGCCAGGGGGATGTAACCCTCAAAACGCTTCGGCAGCCCCATCCAATGTTTGTGGCGACACATCTTAACACCGGGCTTTCTACCGTCCGTAACGAAAGCGCTCGGGTCCACAGCCAACCTGTCGCTGCTCCAGTCGTCATTAACACGACCCCTGAGGGTGTCCATCAGCGCCTCAACATCAAGCTTGCTGGCCGCGTACCGCCTAACCCTAGCATCAATGCTACCCGCTGCTGCGTCCTCGCCCCAGACATGCCCTAAGAGGTTTAGAGCCCTGATGACCTTGGAACCCCAACCGTCACCCTGCAGATTGGTTTCTAACGCCAACCGAATCTCGTGACGACAAGGGGTTGGTGTCGGCTTCCTTGAAGCCGGAAAAAGGGCGGGGCCCCACTAAATCTGTACGGGTTAAGTTGAGTGCTAGGGTGGCGAGGGCGTGAAGTAGTGTGAGAGTGTCGACATTCCTGCTGATAGACAGCCAGAGCTTTTTCCCGAAATGCCTGCTAGCCGAGTCGTTAGCAAGGCCTGCCGGCGCCGCGCGAAGCGCATCATCCCGTCGGGTGCATGAGCGCATGTGTGCATCGACCGAAATACGGCATTTCCAAAGCGAGCGGCGAGGGCGTCAACTGTGAGAGTGTCGACATTCCTGCTGATAGGCAGCCAGAGCTTTATATCTGAAATGCCTGCGGCTTCAGCAATCCGACCCATGTTTAGCATCGCGCGCCGTCTCGGCACTGTGCAACTCTTCCGGCCAGCGCATTGGCTGAAGTTACTTGACAGTAGACATGGAGTGTATCATTTACACATCACGCAGGCTGACTTGCCAATAGAAGGACAGCGGAACTGTTTGCGAGGGTTGCGACGACGTGCAGTTGCCGACGAGAGTGCACAGGCTTCGCTACTGAGGTATTCGCCGTAGAGGAGGCTTGACTGCTTTAACATTAGGACAGGGAATGTAGAAGTCCATCCCCTAGGTTGCCGACTGGACTTGTTGGGCGGCCCGCTGAAGACCGCTGCATCATGCGTGCATTTGCGGCTTGGTGTCCAACAACCAGCAGTTTGCCCCTCATGGTTTGCTCCATGCAACATTTGTAATATAAATGTGCGTCAAGTCGGTCGGACCGGGTAGCAGAGCTGCTGTGGTGTGGTCGCGGGAAGAATGTTCGCAATGCAAACTTAGTTGGTTGCCGAAACGAAGATTCATTTCACGCCGTCATGTCAGAAATCCACTTTGAGGAACGATGAATCTTCTGGAATTAATTATAGGCCGAGAGGCCTTGCTTTGACCTCGGCCTCGGTCCATGGAGACTGCCGAACTGGTTTTTACTCGTGCGATGTTGGGTTCCAATAATAAATTTACCGTGCAATAAAGAATGTAATCTTTTACTTATGCAGTATTTCCGTTGGCCGAGATTCTGCACTTTTGTTAGGACACCACAGTTCACAGTCCACAGACACGGACATGGGCAATCCTACAGGGCGGGGCCTCTTTATAAGTGAGGGCATAAGGATAGTCCATGGGCATGTACGGAAGGATATGTGCTCGGAAAGGATATGTGTTGGGAAGGGCTCGTTTTTTGGGCAAACTGAAAGATGTGTTTGGTTTGTCGCGCGTCCGGTTGTAAGTGTAAAGCTTCGTGAGCCCGCAACGGCGAGGCCATGCACTTTGCCGTCTGTGTGTTGTCGCGCAGGACTTGCAATAATTTGCGATGTTGGCTTTGCATATTGTTCATGTAGACATGATGGAGTTAAAGAATTGTTTGGCCGGTAGGCGACATGGATGTTGTAGTGGGGACGGCTGTGGGGCATGGATGTGGTGAGCTGTAGCTGGCTAATATTGATTGCAGTTTTACATTTTATATGCACATGTATTCGGTAAGGTTGAGCGGGGCTTTGTTGGTTGGTTTACATGCATGGTCACAGCCTGGTTTGTGAGGTGAGGAAATGACACGTGTGATCGAGCGTGCTGATTTCTTGCGACTTCTGTATGAACGTTTAGTTAGCGAGCAGGTGCACCAGAGTGTGTTGATGCTGTTACAAGCTTTGAGCTCGTATGGCCCAGATGAGCCAGGAGGCTCATGGACAATTTGAACTCGAAACACAAGAACACAGAAAGAAAAGATAAACGTAAGCCTTGAACTGAGTGTGGAATGCTGGTTGTTGGTAAGGGGTACGGCAGCAGGCGGGCGGAGGAACATTGCAGGTGTTCATACATACGCTTGGGGCTTGGCGTTCTGTTGTCTGTATTTGCCTGTCTGTTTTTGCTATAATCTACAAGCAGTCTTTTTTGGTTGGGTTACTTCGCGCTGGGGCCCCGCCCAAAAATGAGCGTATTAGGGATGCGACTGGAAGGTGTGAGCCGCCCGTCGCTCCGTGCTTATGTTGGCAGCGTTGGGCGGGATTGTCGTCGTGCAGCGTTGTTCTGTGTCGTCACAAATATTGCGGTTGTCGAGCTGCTCCGTTCCCCTTCCCTTGTTCCTAACACGCCGTTGGTCGCCATTGCTGCAGTTAGTTTGCGCGCGCAGCTGCTTGATTGAATATGTGTATGCAGCAAATTGAGTGTCTCTCACGCGGCGCTTTGGCGAATTCTTGCGATCTTTCGGATTGAAAGCACGATAATAGCATCGGAAGGGACTGGCAGGGACCGGAAAGATGTTTGGCAGCGGCGCTTCGCGCTGGGGCCCCGCCCAAAAATGCAAAAAATTGCAGTGAGCCGCGCGCGGGATGAAGACGCTAGGCATGCTGTGGCTACATGGTTGCCGCTGCCCGCGCAAAAGGGCAGGCCCATCCAGTGCTTATACTTCGCCATCTGAATTCCCGGCTGCTTCCCGTCCGAAGGGTAGACCTCTGGTCATATACCTAAACGCTCATGCTCCCACCCGCTCCCTCAGCGCTGTTACAATCGTTCCTTCGGGGAGTGGCTTACCGGTACTCAACAACCAATCAATGCGATTATCGAAACCAATGACGTCCTGCGGCAGCCCACATGTTACAGTGTGGGAGGCGTACTGGGAATCGAAGGGTGAGAGCACCGCCCTCCTATTGTTTTAACAGCCACGAGTTTGTGCGCTTAGAGCGCCTTCCACCACCGTCACACTGTCTAACGCCGTACGAACTGCGAGTCCAAGGCCAACCAGGACCCCATCTCAGCCGTTCACCCGACAACCCTAGAGTCTAAGGGTTCAGTGATTACCACCAATCAAATGCGTCATCTGCCAAATCAACTGGGGCCAAACTCCACATCTCATCAGCAGCTAGCCATGATCTCGCCGCTCCCGACAATGCCGGGGTCTATTATATGTTGTCTGTTATGGATGGTGCCACGCTTCGACCGGAAGCCTCCCTGGTAAGGACTGCGCGCTCCGCAACCCTCTCCTCACGCCTTCAACCGCCTTTCCAACAAGAATGCGTAAAGCTTAGAGAGGGCCCCGCCAACAGCCAACCCACGGCGGGGTCCCAGCGCTTCGCGCTGGGGCCCCGCCCAAAAATGTCGTAGGTGTCGAAAGGTAGACCACGTCTGACAGGGCGTGACAGGGTCTCTGACCAGGTCTGACCACGTCGTTCTTCATGCTCTGCAACGCCAGATAAATGACATGTTTTAGGGCTTAAGAATTCAGCCCTTCCACCGTCATGCTTGTGATCCTAAAGATCTACAGACGGTGGTGCACCGTTTGCGGATGGCCGCGGCCGTACCGCGGCCATCGCGTTCCGGCTTCCGCCGCCGCACGTACGTCTCACGAACAGCGCGTGGTTGGAATCGCTTCTGCATTTTAGTATCATGAAGTATAGTAGTATGCTTTAATTATATACATGATGCGGAAAGGACAGCGATTACCCATCCATACCGTCGATAGACTGCGCAGACCGGGCTCAGCCCTGGCTCGCTCGCCTGCATCGGCCTGCATGCGCGTGGGTTCCTGCGAGGCCCTGCCTTCTGGCCGCCAGTTCGCCCGGTGTAATCCGGTGCCCGAGGTCGAGGCAGGGCTGATGAGGGCGGGGACTGGCATCTTAGAACAATTCGAACGAGCGACGTTGACTGGAACGGGCATGCCACGACACTAAGGCTTACCAATTCGGTACAGCAAGCGTGGTTCATCACGATTCACGAAGCGGAGAGACAGGTAGGATTGTTACCCCTTCCTTGCATGCTCTGCCCTGCTGGCTTGCTTGCTTGCTTGCTTGCGCGCGGCCCACAGGCAGGTTCTTCTGGGGCTGTAGTGCTTGGGCGGAGCAAAGGCTACTCGAGTTGCTGTGCGACGCCTTTCTTAGGCTTTATGCTAGCCGACTGTACGGCACCTATGACCTCGGCGTTACATTTCCCCCCCTCTGAAGGGAACGTCCTCGGTCCTCACTGCGTCCTCGCAGTGTCTGTGCACAGTCCACTCCGCCATTCACCACCTGTGCATGCCTGGGGTCTTAGCCAGGTCTTCGGCATTGGGGTGGACAACTTCCCAAATCAGGTCATGCCGCGGCATACATGCCTCTAGCCTTAATTTGCAAGGTTTTCTGGAGTGGAAGCCTTTCCGCGAGTACCAGGGATCGAACTGACGACCTCTGAGAGACTGTACGACAGTACTGGTCTCGATACCAATGTAGTGCTTGGGCGGAGCAAAGGCTACTCGAGTTGCTGTACGACGCCTTTCTTAAGCTTTATGCTAGCCGACTGTACGGCACCTATGACCTCGGCGTTACAGGGGCGGTGGCTCGCTGCTGTGTGCATGCGGCGCAAACCAGCGGCGCCCCCCCCTGCCTGTCGTGGCGTTGATGAGCCGTCCCTGGTACGCGGCCCTCGATCCCAGTCCCCTGCTGCCTGCCGCCAAGGGCTGTGGTACGTGTCACAACTGGTAGCGCCGGCAGGCGTGACCGGCATTGTACGATGAGGCAGCTTCATTTGGGCTGCCGTGCGTTCATCTCTACAGGGCCTGGCTCCAGCCGTGCACGCACCCATATCATGTACGTAATGCCACTGCTGCTGGGGGCTTCGGCCTACCTGTGCCTCTTTGCCAGGCGCAGAACCAAGATAGAGCCTGCTGTGTGCCGATTCATTCGCGCCCGGTCCCCCGTCCCCTACCTGACGTCGGTCGGCATTGCCGTGCTGCAGCAGGGGGCATTGCCGTGCTTCGCGCTGGGGCCCCGCCCAAAAAGCACTGTGATACACGGTGCTAGTGACCTCCACCAGACTATTCCAGAAGCGAAAAACCGACTCGGCCCAGTGCAACTGCAAAGGCATCTGACCAAGTTCCCTAAACAACAACTGAAGAGGCGGAACGGCGGCTCCAACCAATTGCTTCATAAATGAAATCTGGAGCTTGACCATCCGGTCTCGTATAGCCGCCTCAAAATAACAAGAGCGTGGAGCTTCATTGGCCGGGAAACCCCTCTCTAGCATGGCTAGGACCAAGTCAGCACCCCACAGCTGCGATCCGTACGACAGCACGGAACGGACTTGCGCGTTAAAACATTTCATACCGACGGAAGGCAACAAAAGCCCCTGCCGCCGCAGTTTACTGAGCAGGGCAAACATGGCCCGCCGGCCCGCAGGATGGATGTTACAAGCTTCAATGAGCTCGTACGGCTCAAACGAACCCGGAGGCTCATGAACCGCCTCAGTCGCGCAAAAAAGGTAAAGAAAACCAAAAAGACAAATAATGATTCGAAGCGATGGTGGTACAGTGAATGTAGTAGACTGGATGTGTTCGCACACAAACAAACTCTTAGGAAGCGATACGCTCACGCCGCAAAGCAAACATCTCGTAAATAGCTTTCGCAAGACCACGCTGGTCATCAACTTGCATGACATCGTGAACACTCGCAGTAGTGGGTACACCTAGGTCCCAAATCTTCTGCCGCGCCGACACAAGAGCAACCAACGTACGTTGGGTTGGGGTCGCGCGCGTACGTTGATGATGTACTGTCCTCGTATGTTATATCATTGCGTGCGAGCGAGGCAGGGGCAGCAGCAGCAGCAGCAGGGCGCGCGCGCAGGTTACTGATTGGTTGTCACAGCCGTCGCGTCGCTTGATGTGTGGTGGGAGGGTGGGCAGCTCCGTGTGTGGCCGCTCGCTCGCTAGTTTTGCTAGTACGTAGCATATACGTACAGCGCGGAGTGCACAAAGGGTTAGGGTCAAGCAAGCAAGGCAGCTTTATTTTTCCCACGTTGTCGTACGTGCTTGTCGCGGTAGGTATTGCTTGCCCTGTGTAGTCATTTGCATTTATTGGCATTTCCCTTTAATTCGCAAGGCACGCGCATGCTCGGCCGCCGTACACTGCACATCGTACTTTGGTACAGCGACGTATTACTGATGATGAACAACTTGCGTAGTAGTACCTGGGTATTGGGTCTACCAGCCAGCTGTAGAAGCCCCCTTCAGCGCACCGCACCGTGTGCAGTGCAGTGCAGTGCAGTGCAGTGCAGTGCAGTGCAGTGCAGTGCAGTGCAGTGCAGTGCAGTGCAGTGGCTGCAGCCCACATCCATTCAACAAAGGCAATTGCTTGTGCCGTTGTGCGCGGTCAGCAGCTGTCCGCTTCGGCCGTCATCTCATTGAAACGCAACGATCAGACATGCAGCAATCAACGGGGCCGGCCAGCCGGCCGCCCGGGCGCCCGGCGGGCCGAGGCCCCTTTCCTTCTTATTCCTTTGCGTGCTGTCATGACACGCTATCTACCGTAACTGTGCCGGCGGGCCTAGATAGAGGCGCAACTCGAGGCCACAAATCCCCTCCGTGCCTCCGGCGGCCCATTCAACACCCACAGCCACGAGCTCGCAGCAATATTTGGTAGTTATATATATTGTACGGTACCGGTATATGGACGCACCGTGACGAACGAAATGAACGAATGCGTTTGTATGCGGCGGGCACGACACGACACGACACGACAAAACACAGCCACGACACAACACAGCCACGTTTGTTTCCTCGTTTTTTCATCGTGCGCCCTGGGCGCGCGCATCGCTGACGCGCGCGAGCACACGCAAGCAGACACATTGCTGGTCCGGCACGCACCGTCACCCACCATCGCATCGGGGGTCAACCTCAACGTTTGGGCAGCGGCCCGGTCCTTGCGCCCCCGCGGAGTCAATTAGGGGGGGGGTCCATCGGGGGACCTACCTGCCGGCCCGCCGCGGACACGTAAACAGGTCCGCACAACCACTTTATTGCACTTATGGGTTTTCCTCCCAACACGTACGTATGTATCATGCATCCCGGTACGTACCCACAATGGTTGCGAAATAATGGCAACAGGTTTCATATTGGTAGTAAAGCTGGTTGCATACGGCAACAGCGGCCTCGGAACGCACGGAGTGGTTGGGCATGGCAACGGCCGCAAACAACGAATTCAACAAGCAACTGTCCAACGATTGCGCGAGATTTCCGGAGGGGCTCGGCATACTGACGACCGGCGACGGCGGAAAACGCGCGAGCGAGCGCATATACAAGACCCCGCAGTCACGTCACAAATGCAGGCCTCACCCACAGTCCGGTAGGTCCGTCCAGGCACCCGATGACACACACACACACACACACACATACACACACAAAGACGCGGATAGACGGACGGACTTGGCCGTGCTTCGTCGGCTGCGCCGTTGCGCTCCGTCCCCGCGGGCCAGGGCCCGCAGCGGGTGTGCATGCGCAGCTGTACGGCATACACCCAAGCTGAGCTCGCGCATAGCACCCGCACATGTCATACGGTACGGTAGTGGCGGCACCCCCGGCCAGTGCCAGCAGTGTCAGTGGCGGTAATGCCCGTACAGCCACCAGCATCTTGCGGTACATACCGTACGGCGCATCAACCAACCGCAGCAACCAACTCCCCAACAGCGCAAGCAGCAACACGCGCCGTACATGCTGTGCACACTGTTGGTGGGTCCATGCTGCTCGCACTGACCGGCGGCTGGCTGGGCCGGCGGTTGCTCGGTGGCGGACGAACCCGGTCTAACGCCCGCTCTAAACCCAAACCTAAAACCTTAACCTAAACCTTACATCTAAAACTCCTGGGGGAGCTGCCCGGTGGACGCCCGCTTCAGGGCCCAGGCCGCACCCTCACCCACATCCCCAGTCAGCGCACCCTCGCCTCCGCCATCGCCACCCCCGCCGGCGCCGGCGCCGCTGCCGGCTCTGCTGGTGACCAGGCCCGGGAGCGCGCGCACCGCCGGCCCCCGAGCCATCTGCCCAGCCGCCCACCGCGACCACCCAGCCGCTCCATCCGCCGCCTCCCCCGGCGGCCCCGCTGCGGTCCGCCCTTTTTCTCCCTGCCCCTGCCGCTGCCGCTGCTGCTGCTGCTGCTGCGGGTCCTGCAGCTGCAGTCTCTGCGCCTCCAGCTGCTGCCCCGACTGCACCAGCTCCCGCCACCGGCCGCTCGCCGCCACGCGGCCGCCAAGCGCGACAGCGCCGCCGCCGCCGCGGCCGCCACCGCTGTCGCCTGCGGCGGCGGCGGCGGCGGCGGCCGCCGCGCCCATGCCTGCTGCGAGCCTCAACTCCAACGACGCTCGCCGCGACCGGCCGGGACCGGAAGCTGGAGGCTTCGGCGCCGACTGGTTCCACGGACTGGTTCGGTATGAGAAGCTGCTCCCCGGCAGCTGGACTTCCGACTCGTCGTCACCGGTGGCCTCACCCCGGGGCAGCTCCACCTGACGGCGCGGACCGCCGCCGCCGTCGCCGTCGCCGCCGCCGCCGTCGGCGCCAGCCGTCGGCGTCCCGGCGCCGCCGCCGCCGCCGCTGGGGGTCTTAGCGAGCCCACCGACGTCAAGCTGTGGACAGGTTGCACCTCCGTCGCGGCGTGGGAGCAGGTCCAGGCCCAGGCCGGAAGGCAGCGACAGTCGCTTCGTCGCCGGCGGCGGCGGCGACGGCGGCGGTGGCGCCGCGCCGGCGGCGTCACCTCCCCGCACGGTCGCGGCGATAGGGGCGATTAGTGATGGCGGCAGCGCCTGAGGAGCTTCGGCGTGAAGGCTGGCGCGGCGGCGGCGGAGGGAGCCCATTGCGGCGGCGCCGCCGCCGCCAACGTCATCGTCGCCGTCGTCGCGCCTTGGTTGAGGACGGCCAGTGTCGATGTCAAGCGCGCTGGCTGCTGAGATGGGCGCGTCGCCCCCATCCTCGCGCCAATCCGCCACATCCTCCTCATCGCCGACGCTGGAAGCAGCAGCGGAGCCGCCGCCGCCGCCGCCGACGACGACGACGCCACGGGCGCCGAGCGGCTCCGCAGGTCGATGGGAGGCCCATCTAGGCGCGCCGGGGCCTAGTGGGGAGGTAACCCTGAGCGGCGACGGCCGCGACGGCGCCGCAGCGACGGCAGCGGCGGCGGCCGGCGACGCGGGGGGCACCGGCGCCGAGTCATGACCGGCTGCTGCTGAGGGCCAGGCGGCGGTGCGGCTGCGGCTGTTGCTGCTGCGGGCCGCGCGCGGCTCCAGCGGCTGCTGCTGGTGTTGCTGGGCGCCCCGTTCCAGCGCGGCCTCGTCCGCCCAGCCAACAACCGGGTGGGTGTGGGTGTGGGCGTCGGTGTAGCTTCCGTTGGAGGGCTGCCGCTGCCGCTCACCCGTCAGTGGCGGCGCTGCCGACGCCGACGCCACCTCGGCCCAGGCTGCCGCGACCGCGCCGGCGACAGTGGCGGTGTACGCCCGCCGAGCCGGGCCGCGGCCGCCGACGCCGCCGTAGTCGCCGCCGCCGCCTCCTACTCGCGGCAGCGACATGCGCCGGATGGCGACGCCGCCGGCAGTCGCAGAGGCAGCGGCGTCGCTGTTCGACAGGCGGGAGGGCAGCGTCGCCGCTGGCGGGGGCGCGGCGGCGCTCTCCGGTGCCTCCGGCCTTGCCGCTGCACCCGCGGTCGATCCCTCGACGGCCGCCGCCGCCGCCTGTGCCACCAACGACGGCCACTGGCCGCTGCCGTCGGCACTGCCGCCGTGGCCCCGCCGCAGCCAGTGCGACAGCCATTTCGACAGCGGCGGCACCGTGGCGTGAGCCAGCGGCTCGCTGAAGAGCCCACCTCCGCCGCCGCCGCCGCCGCCGTCGCCGTCGCCGCGCGCCGCCGCCAGCTCAGAGGCTGCGGCAGCCGCGTTCCTGACGGCGCACCAGTGGCTAGTGCTGCTGAAGCCGCCGCCACCGCCGCCGCCGCCACCGCCGCCGGGCAGCCCTGCGCGCGTCACCGCCGCGGTGGCCGCGACGGCAGCGGCGGCATCCTCCGCCGCCACGCGCGCCCGCCATAACGATCCCACCCTCGAAGGCGCGGCGCCGCCATCACCGTCCGGTGCGGCCGCCGCCGCCGCCGCCGCAGTCGCCGCCGTCGCCGATGTCGCTGATGCGAGCGCGCCGCCACTTCGGGTTGTCGATTTCGCTTCCGCGGCGGCCTCATTTGCCCCACTGGCGTCACTGCCGTTGGGACTGCCGATGTGGATCCACAATGTCGGAGCCCAGGCATCCCGCCCTGCGCCAGCAGAGCCTCCGTGGCGCAGCCGGCCGCTCGGCCCTTCCGCCGCTGCTGCAGCCTCCGCCGCCGCCGGCGGTGGCGGCGGTGCGGCGGCGGCGCCGCCGCCGCCCGCCGCGGCGCTCCCGCCAGCGCCGTCGTCCCATATCCTGACCCGCCGCACGGGTCCCGTCCGCGGCGACGCCTTGAGCGCTTGCGGCAGCGGCGACGGCAGGGGTTCCGACGCGATGGCGGCGGCGGCGTCGGGGCGACTGTCGTACTCCGCAAGCGCCGGCCATGCGTCGCGCGCCGGCCTTCCCCATGTTGCCGCTGCTGGCGTCGCAGGGGTGCTCGGCGCGGCGGCGGCGTCGCAAGCTTCCGCGGCGGCCGCAGTGACGGCCTCACCCCAGCGGCTGCCGCTGCCTCCTCGCGCCGTTCTGGCGGGAAGGCCTGCCGCCCCGACGACCTTGGCACAGCTCGGAGGACGTGGAGAACCCGCCCAACAGGGCGCCGCCTCGCCCGTCTCCTCGTCCGACGGCGCCCCGCCGCCGCCGCCGCCGGTGGCGCTGCCCGGGCCCACGCCGGCGGCGGCGGCGGCAGCGGCTTGCACGCTGCTGCGGCCTATGCTGGCGCCGCTGCTGGGCCCGGCAGATGCGGCGCTGCCGCCGAGCGGCGACCGGGCGAGCGGCGACGGCGGGCGCGACCTCCCGGAGAGGGACGGCCACCGCAACGATAAGTGCCGCGGCGAAATAACAGCAGCAGCAGCCGCAGCAGCAGCAGCAGAGGCCGGCGAGGAGACCGCCCGGGCGCCTAGGCCGCCGGCCGCCGCCGTCGCCACCGTCCCCGGCCCGCTGCCGCCGCGGCCGTCCTCCGCGCCGGTCCGCTCACAGCCCATATTGGTACCTTGCTGCTCATCCGCCAGGGAAGGCCAGGCGATTCCCGTCGTCGCTGAACCAGCAGAGTGCGCGCCGGGCAGGAACTGGTTGCCGCGGCCTTCTGGCGCCTCCGAGGCTCCTCCGGGCGTGACGGCGCCAGAAGCTGGGAGCGGGGTCTTGGCCTGCTGGGCGGCCGTACAAGCACATACACGTACGCATACGCATGCATGAGGCCTCAGTGGCTTCAGTGGGAGCCAAAAGCCGGCCCGCCGCCGGTACACTGCGCTGCGCTACGCCGGGTGCACCCAAGTACGGGTGGTATCACGTGTGTGGTGGCGCAGCAGTCGCGGGCCGCGGATCGCGGATCGCGGATCGCGGGTCGCGGGCCCACAGCAGTGCGGCTTGGGCGGGTGAGCACCAGGCAGGCTGGTGGCAGGGGGGCAAGGCAGCCATTTGCTCTGCATCGCTGGAAGGCCGCCCCACATCGCGGGTTCGAGCCCCATGCGGTGCTCCGGCAAGTAGCCCGGATGATGTACCGCACCGAAAGCGGCACCGAAAGGGCCAAGCATCAGTATCCCTGGGATGAAAACTTGTAGCGTGCGTGTATACACGCACACACACACACTGGCGGTGTACTTGTGTATACATCTTTGCGGCCTGGCCGCACCGCGCCGCGCCGTACCTGCGCTGCTATCTGCTCCTGCTGCTGCCGCCGCTGCCGCCGCCTCTTCCTGCCCGCCGCAAAGCCCACCAGGCACATGGTCAGCAGCAGCAGCGCGCCGCCGATGGCCGCCGATGACACGATGACCGCAAGAGGCGGCGACGACGACGTCGAAGCGGACGGAGACGAGGCGGCGGCGGCGGCGGGCGCGGGCTCCGAGAGCTGGGGCGGCGCGCGGCGACAAGAAACGGCGAAAGAGCGCAGTGAAGGAAAAAGCGCAAAGGGACTGCGCCGTGTTTGTAAGCGGCAGTATCGGATACCACGAAAGTGCTGAGCAGGGGTGTGTGTGTGCGTGTGTGTGTGCGTGTGCGTGTGCGTGTGCGTGTGCGTGTGCGTGTGCGTGTGCGTGTGCGTGTGCGTGTGCGTGTGCGTGTGCGTGTGCGTGTGCGTGTGCGTGTGCGTGTGCGTGTGCGTGTGCGGTGTATGCCTCCAGTGGCTCACACAACAGAGGCCCCCTTTTGAGTCCCTGTCGTGGCCAGAGCCGGTGCCCAGCCCCGGCAGTGCTGCAGGCCCCACCGAGCTACAGCTGGGAGGGGGGAGAGGGGCACCTGGATGACCACAACAGCTTCCCTTCCCCTTCCCCAGAGTGAGCTGCCCGTTGCAAGCTGCCCAGATCAAGAGCGAGAGCGAGAGCGAGAGCTGGCACAACTGCCCTAGTTGCGAGGCACCGCGACCCCTCCTGGGACCCACCCAACTCACCAGTTGGACCGCGGGGGGCGGCGCTGCCGCTGCCCCTCCGTCTGAACCCGCCGCCAGCAGCGCCGTCAGCTGGCATGCCACCTGGCTTCCCTGTCCTCCCAGCGCTGTGGTGGGTGTCAGGTCCTGGGACCCGCACGCGGAGGTCAGGGAGGCGGTGCCCAGTGCGTTGAGGGCAACCAGGCGGGATAACACAACCTGGCCAACGGAGGGGGGGTGGGGGAGGTGGAGCGTGGTTGGGGGGAAGAAAGCGCGGGGTGGAGGGAAAGGGGAGGCGCGCGAGGTCGAGGTGGGGGGGTTGGTCTTGAGCGAGCAGCCAACAACACGAGGGAGGAGACATCGGGCCGCCAAGGGGCCAACAGCCAAGGCCGCTACCCATCCTCCGGAGAAAGGCCTGCTGGCCACCCAATCTAGCTGACATAACCCTAATCCCATCTTAAAAGGACACTACAAAATTCACAGCCCACCCACCTCAGTCAACTCGGCAATGTCGCCGTCTGCTGCCGGGCCGCACAGCAGCAGCACCCCCGCAGACCCCCCAGCAGCAGCAGCAGCAGCCTGCGACTCGGCCGCCCAGGCATCAATGGCGGCTCGCATGCGGGCCTTATACTCGGACAGGAGCTGCGGCCCCGCGCCGGCCGGGAGGCGCAGCAGCACCGTCAGACGGAGGGCGGCGGTACTGCGGCCGTCAGCCCAGTCGGCGGGGCAGGTGCCGCCGCCCGAAGCGGAACCGGAGCCGGGCGGCGACGGCGGTGGCGGCGGTGGCGGCGGCGGTAGCAGTGGCGGCGGTGGCGGCGGCGGCGACGGTAGCACTGGCGGTGGTGGCGAAGACGCTAGCAGCACACGGTGGTGGTGGCGGCGCCCCGCCATTGCCGCCGCTAGCGCCGCCGCCGCGTCTACCGTTTCTCCGCAGGTGACATTAGCAAGCACGGCATCGCTGATGTTTGCCCGGGTGGCCAGTTCGGAGCGGAAGGCGGTCAGGAAGGAGGGCCCGCAGCCCACCTGTCGAGGGAGGCCGTGTCGGGAGGAGGATGAGCGGAAGTGTAAGGCGGGGCGAGGTGAGGTGTGGTGGGAGGGCAGCTTCTGGAGGGGCCTTGGAGGCGCCTGTGGCCGTCGGAGCGCCGCCGCCCCATTGGAAGCGAAGGGGTGGGCTGCAATGGACGACACAGCAGCGGCAGCAGCAGTCAGCACCACCCGCTCCATTTAAAGCCCTGTCCTGTTCTGTCCTGCGCACCCCGACAGCCCCCCCCCTGCCGCCCGCCCCCTCGGCCCTCCCCCGCTCCCACCTGCACCTCCACCTGCTGCCCCGAGCTCGTCATCAGCACCGCCGCCGTCGCATCCACCGCCGCCGTCACCTGCACCGGTACGGCAAGCAGGCTGGCGACGGAGGTGATGTTGGCGGCGGCGGCGGCGGGCAGGAGGTCCGCCAGGTCGTATGGGGTCAGCCCCTCCGGCAGCACCACGGCCTGTGTGACGGAGAGGACTCCCTGGGGTGTGATGTTGGAGGGGGCCAGGTACTGGGGCGGGATGAGGAGGGCGGGGAGCAAGAACGGGGGGGCCGGAGGGGCCGGATGGGGTGGAGGGGCCGGAGTGGGAGGCGGCGATGGCGATGGTGGGTTGAGGATTGGAGGCCGCAGGGGTGGCGGGGGCGAGGCTGGTGATGGCGGTGATGGCGGTACTCGAGGTGGCGGTGGTGTTGGAGGCGACCCCGGGGTGGGTGGTGATGGCAGCGTCGGTGGGGAAGGTGGCACCGGTGGTGGCCGTGGGGAGGGTGGTGTTGGAGGTAATGGTGGAGTGTGTGGCGACAGCGGTGAGGGCGGAGAGGGTGGTGGCGGCGGTGAGGGTGGTGGCGGCGGTAAGGGCGGTGAAGGTGGTGGCGGCGGCGAGGGCGGTGAGGGTGGTGGCGGCGGTGAAGGCTGTGAGGGTGGTGGCGGCGGTGAAGGCGGTGAGGGTGGTGGCGGCGGTGAAGGCGGTGAGGGTGGTGGTGGCGGCGAGGGCGGCAAGGGTTGTGGTGGCGGCGAGGGCGGTGAGGGTGGTGGTGGCGGTGAAGGCTGTGAGGGTGGTGGTGGCGGTAAGGGCGGTGAAGGTGGTGGTGGCGGCGAGGGCGGTGAGGGTGGTGGTGGCGGTGAGGGCGGTGAGGGTGGTGGTGGCGGCGACGGCGGTGAGGGTGGTGGTAGGGGCGAGGGCGGCGAGGGTGGTGGCGGCGGCGACGGCGGTGAAGGTGGTGGCGGCGGCGAGGGCGGCGAGGGCGGTGGCCGCGGCGAGGGCGGTGAGGGTGGTGGCGGCGGCGAGGGTGAAGATGGTGGTGGCGGCGAGGACGGCGAGGGTGGTGGCGGTGGCGACGGCGGTGGCGGCAGTGAAGGCGTTGAAGGTGGGGATGGTGGGGAGGGAAGTGGCATCAGGGAAGGCATCACTGAGGGAGGGATCGGTGGTGGTGATGGTACGGATGGGGATGGCGGTGGTAGAGGCGATGGAGGCAACGGCGGCGATGGCGGATCTGGGGGAGGCGAAGGTGGCACTGGCGGCACTGGGGGTATTGGCGGCGGTGACGGTGGTAATGGAGGAGGCCGAGGTGAAGGTGGCACCGGCGGTGGTGATGGTGACTGTGGTGTCGATGGAAGACCGGGTGATGGTGGTGGGTCGGGGCTAGGAGGGCTGGTGGGCGGTTCGGGGCTGGGAGGCGGAGAGGGCGGAGAGGGGCTGGGAGGCGGAGAGGGCGGAGAGGGGCTGGGAGGCGGAGAGGGCGGAGAGGGGCTGGGAGGCGGCGAGGGCGGCTCGGGGCTGGGAGGCGGCGAGGGCGGCTCGGGGCTGGGAGGCGGCGAGGGCGGTGCGGGGCTGGGAGGCGGAGAGGGTGGCTCGAGGCTAGGCGGCGGCGAGGGCGGGTCGGGGCTGGGAGGCGGAGAGGGCGGCTCGGGGCTGTGAGGCGGAGAGGGCGGCTCGGGGCTGTGAGGCGGCGAGGGCGGTGCAGGGCTAGGAGGCGGAGAGGGCGGCTCCGGGCTGGGAGGCGGAGAGGGCAGTTCGGGGCTAAGAGGTGGGGAGGGCGGTTCGGGTCTGGGAGGCGGGTAGGGCGGCTCGGGGCTGGGAGGCGGAGAGGGCGGTGCGGGGCTGGGAGGCGGAGAGGGCGGCTCGGGGCTGGGAGGCGGCGAGGGCGGGTCGGGGCTGGGAGGCGGAGAGGGCGGCTCGGGGCTGGGAGGCGGCGAGGGCGGTGCAGGGCTAGGAGGCGGAGAGGGCGGCTCCGTGCTGGGAGGCGGGTAGGGCGGTGCGGGGCTGGGAGGCGGAGAGGGCGGTGCGGGGCTGGGAGGCGGCGAGGGAGGCTCGAGGCTAGGCGGCGGAGAGGGCGGGTGGGGGCTGGGTGGCGGAGAGGGCGGGTCGGGGCTGGGAGGCGGAGAGGGCGGCTCGGGGCTGGGAGGCGGAGAGGGCGGCTCGGGGCTGGGAGGCGGAGAGGGCGGCTCCGGGCTGGGAGGCGGGTAGGGCGGTGCGGGGCTGGGAGGCGGAGAGGGCGGTGCGGGGCTGGGAGGCGGCGAGGGCGGCTCCGGGCTGGGAGGCGGAGAGGGCGGTGCGGGGCTGGGAGGCGGGTTGGGCGGCTCCGGGCTGGGAGGCGGAGAGGGCGGTTCGGGGCTAGGAGGTGGGGAGGGCGGATCGGGGCTGGGAGGCGGAGAGGGCGGTTCGGGGCTGGGAGGTGGGGAGGGCGGTTCGGGGCTGGGAGGCGGGTAGGGCGGTTCGGGGCTGGGAGGCGGAGAGGGCGGTGCGGGGCTGGGAGGGGGGGAGGGCGGGTCGGGGCTGGGAGGCGGAGAGGGCGGTGCGGGGCTGGGAGGCGGGTAGGGCGGCTCCGGGCTGGGAGGCGGAGAGGGCGGTTCGGGGCTGGGGGGCGGGGAGGGCGGTTCGGGGCTGGGAGGTGGGGAGGGCGGTTCGGGGCTAGGAGGTGGGGAGCGCGGCTCGGGGCTGGGAGGCGGAGAGGGCGGCTCGGGGCTGGGAGGTGGGGAGGGCGGTTCGGGGCTGGGAGGGCTGGAGGGCGGGTCGGGGCTAGGCGGCGGAGAGGGCGGGTCGGGGCTGGGCGGCGGAGAGGGCGGGTCGGGGCTGGGCGGCGGAGAGGGCGGGTCGGGGCTAGGAGGCGGAGAGGGCGGTGTGGGGCTGGGAGGGCTGGAGGGCGGGTCGGGGCTGGGAGGCGGAGAGGGCGGGTCGGGGCTGGGAGGCGGAGAGGGCGGGTCGGGGCTGGGAGGCGGAGAGGGCGGGTCGGGGCTGGGAGGCGGAGAGGGCGGCTCGGGGCTGGGCGGGCTGGGCGGAGGGTCTGTATTGATGGTACTAATCGCTGGTGGCTCTGGACTTGGCGGCAATGGCTGTGGGCTAGGTGGCGAAGGTGAGGTGGGCAAGCCGGGTGGTGGAGAGGGACTCGATGGAGAGGGTGGAGGCGTGGGGCTGGGAGGGCTAGGTGGAGGCACGGGGCTAGGTGGAGGCCCAGGGCTAGGTGGGCTTGGCGGAGGCACGGGGCTTGGTGGGGGCACGGGGCTTGGTGGGGGCACGGGGCTTGGTGGGGGCACGGGGCTTGGTGGGGGCCCCGGGCTGGGGGGCGGAGACGGACTTGGCGGCAAGGGACTTGGCGGTGGGCTGCTCACAGTTATTGGGCTGTAACCCACCAGGCGCGCCGCATCGATTACCTGCGACAGGGTGGGGGGTTTCCACGGCGCACTGGACCCACGGCCCTACCACGGCGCCCGGGTATGACCTGGCGTCTCCGGTGGCGCGGCTCGGCTTCCGGTGCTCTCGCAGCCGACAGCCGGCTGCAAGATACTCACCGCCGCCCCCTACGAAGCCATGTGTTACCCCCATTTGCCCGGTGCCGCCGCCCGCCCGCTCGCCCCCCTGGCAGATGACACCCATCTAGGGCCCCGAACCCCCACCATGGGGCCGAACCCCATCATGGGGCCCATCCCGGAGACAAAATCCCCCGCACGTCACCGAATCCCCTTTCCCCTTCCCCCCGCTGCGGTATCACCTTCATTGGCCCCCAACATACACACATACATAACTGCCCCCCAACACACCCACCCACACGTGGCACACACCCACACATACAAGACACAAGATACACGATACACCCACCTTGTGGTCCTCCTGGCCCAGGGGATTGGCCCCCGCGAAGAACGACATGCCCGACACATACAGCAGCTCACCCGTGAAGTTGCACGTGTACCTGCCACACACACGGTGCAGCAGGGGGGCAGAGTTTTAAGCACGGTGGGAAGACAGGGTCCTGAGGGGAGGCAAGCGACGGGGACACACAGGCAAGGCAGGCATGTGACGCACACGCACACGAGGACGACCCACCAGGCCCACCCACCAGTCACGAGCGCCTGGCCGCCTTGACACCCGATCCCACAGCCCATAACAGATACGCCCCCCTGACCCCTGACCAAGCCCCTGGCCCCTGACGGGCGCGGCCCTCCCCGCCGTGCGCCAACCCCCTCCCCCTCCTCTGCCCCCTCCGCTGCCGCTGCCAACACGTGCACAACCCCCCGGCCTCTGCCTCGTCCCTCTCCCCGCCGCACCAGTACGTCTGTGTGCCGCTGCACTTGGTCGCTGTGCAGGTGTCCTGGGCGCAGGAGGACGTCACGGTGCTGCCGTTGGCCAGTTGCAGCGTCAGGCCCGCGCTGACAAAGCCTTGCTGCGGGTCGCGACCGGGAGCGTGGGGCGCAATACAGCGGTGGTCGGGGGGTGGGTGGGCGAATTGACTGATAATCCAAAGAGTTGAAAGCGGAAGCGGCGTGTTGGTTGGGTACTCGGGCTAGAAGGGCACCCAGGGCGGAATGGCGCCCCCGAATTGGGCAGAATGCGGCCGTTGCCCGCGGGAGGTACCTTGGGAAGTTGGGGTGAACGTCCAGGGAAGCGGGCGGGCAACCCGCTGGCCACCCTCACGCCGCGGCCGCCCGGCCCAAGTCCGTCCATCAAGGGGTGGTCAGGCCATCGCTAACGCTGACCAGACCGAGCAACGGGCCGCACACGCCAGGATCCCGTCAGGCGCGCGGCCTCCTGACCGCCTGCCCGCCTTCCCACGTCCGTGACCCGAATAGGTGAGATGCCCTTGCTCGTGCGCACAGGGGAGGCAGCTTGCCCTCGCGCCCTTGCCTGCGCTGCAGGTCTGTGCCGACGTACCCATCCACGCGCCTGGCTGGGCGCCGGCGCGACCCTGCTGCGTACCAGGGCCCCCAGAGCGCAGGCCTGGTGCCTGGTATGGCCCCCGGGTGCACCCTAGTGGCCACCCGAGTCCTCTCCGCATCCCACCTATCCGCATCCTAACGAGTCCCAGCCATAACCCCACCCCCGCACGCACCCCGCCTCACCCCCCGCCGCCCCACGCATCCCACCCATCCCGCCCCGCCCCGCCCCGCCCCGCCCCGCCCCAAGCACCCCAACCACCCCGCCCGGCACCCCGCCCCGCGCCCCACCCCTCATCCAGCCTCGACCCCGCCTGGCCGTCTCCGTCCCTTCGCTGCGGTATCTTCTTCGTTCTTACCCACCTGGCAGCTGACCACCAGCAGCCCGACCTGCGTCGCGTACAGGGAGCTGGCGAAGGTGACTCCGACGTAGCCGTTGGAGTTTTTGTTTTGCGAGTAACTGCGGGGGCGTACGTCGAATGAAAGGCGAAAGGGAGGTTGGTGGCGGGCGGGGGTTGACCCGCGGTCGTTGAGCCGCTCCCAAAAAGGCGCTGCACATCAGGCGGTCCACACCCCTAAGCGAGACACCGTGCATGAGGCCTAATAGGCGACATCGTGGCCTCTACTGCATGTATGGCAGGGCCTGCGTGCAGGAAGCTGCGTATCCAAACCCCCCGGGAGAGCGGCTAGCGTTGTGGTTCGGGACGGTCCCCAATGACGCACACGGTGTTCGCCTGGCTGACTGCATCGTTTGCTCCTGATGACAGACAGGCGCCGCCAACCGTGTAGTATGGACTGCCATCAAGGGTGCCTTTCAAAGATGTTCCGGACATAGTCGTGTTCATGGAGTAGACCGTGGTGGGCGTTGCGGAGCAATTGTACAGCGCTGTGCCAGCACCGGTCCACACCCCGTTGCTGCAGCTCTGTGCTGAACATAGCGCCAAGAAGCTCAGCAAGAGAAAAAACGTGACGCTGGCTAGCTGCGACGCGCTGTCTTCGTAAGTTGGGTGGCATTTAAATATCATGCTGTAAACAGTCGCAAGGCGTCAGCCGTTTGGCGTTCACTCATAATAGCAACATCGACGGCTACAGCGAAAGCAACGAGCACAGTCGTTAGTAAGGTCTTTCTTGCTGCTAGAATCATCCATTATATACAGACTTAAATAAGTCGTTATTTCAGTCGTTGTTGCGTCAAGTATGCCGAATTTCTTTGTTGCATTTTCGACCTCTGATGTGGACATGTACCACATGTACGGAACTGTATTGCCCCGACGTGTACGACCTGCCGGAACATAATTGGCATTGTCCTCACCATAGTTACAGGCGAAAATCGAGGACGATTAGAAACCTGCTTTGCGGCGCGCTGCCTAAGACACCCGGACTGGGCTTGGGTAAGGCGAGGAGCCCAGGCGGGGGGCACCTGCGCCACTCATACCCGGAGCGTACATCTTGCCTCCAGTGATCTCCAGCTGCCCAAACCGTCCGAGTTTGCTCCACAATCATCGCCTCCCACGACTGCGGGTATGACCTTTCCTATCGCAGCTCAGGCATTGTGCTACGCCTCCAGTCTCCAACCTCAAGCTTACGGGCCAATTTGCAAGACTATACTCTCTTCCCAGGATCTTTCTAAGGTAACTCACCGAGGATCGGGTTAGCCCATTGAAGAGTAATTCTCTGTCGTCTCCACGTAGAGCGACGCCTTAATGCGTACTCCAGATGCGTACCATTCCGCAGTACAACTGCTAACGGACAGGTAACAGGTACTTTATTGGCTCGTTCCTCCGCCAGGACGTGAGACCAATATAACACTATTAAAATAGCGTTGAGTTCGTGCACGCAAGCTTACACAATTCCAGGTCCAAACCAGATTTCATCAGCGGCAACCGAAAATAGGCAGCCCGCAACCGCCAACCGCCAACCTCTAACCACTCACCACTGACACATACGATTTGTTGCGGTCATGCAATGGGCACACCAATGAACGGTCGTGAGGGCACGACAGTGACGGTCGTGTGCCGACTGCCAGTCCAGCGACACGCGCAACAAGGCCTAGTCCTTTAACTGTGCTCCTCCACCCAACAATGCAGAGCTGCCGCGGGAAGCAGTGGCAGGGCGACGATTCCCGAAGCTACTGCCGACATCGCCGCCGGCTGATTGCCGCTGCGCCTCAGATGCCGCACGAGGCCCTCGCCTGGTCAACTGTGATATTCCCCAGGAAGGAGTTGATCTCGGCAGCGTAGGTGGGGTCGCTCAGGCAATCCTCGTACTTGGCAAACGGCACCAGCTGCGGCGAGAGACGGACAGGCGAGAACAGACGGGCAAAGGCCGGGACAGAGCGGCGGCGGGACAGAGAGGCGGCGGCACAGAGGGCAATGAGCGCACGCTGCCTCCGTGTAGGGCTCAGGCTGGAAAGATACCACCCGGCGTGTGGAGTGCGGAGTGGGCTCGAACTCCCCGAGACCCTAGTCGAGCAACTCATCGGTTGCTAAGGGGGCACCGGCCAGGGCAGATGACGGTCCCGGGCCGCGGGGACTTGACTCAGGCCTCTGCTCTCACGCCTTCGGCCAATCCACCGCTGCAGGCCAAAGCACGGCTTCGGCTGGCCTCACAGGGCCCCGCCGGCGCCTATGGTTGGTATAGTGCATCTTTGGGCATCGACTACGACGTTTTCAGGTGCAATATAACAAAAAAACCGGCGATTGTACATCAGTACTTACAGTTTTAATGATAAACAAGTGGAATTTTACACCCATGGAAGCAGCCAAGGCTCGACTACCGGTACGACAACGCACGCGCGCACCTTCTGGCAGCACTCTGGGGGAGTATCGGTGGGCTTGACACATGTCTTGAAGGCCTCCACCTCGGGGTTGTTCGTGAGCTCCGTCCTAGCCTCCTCACAGAGGGCCTTATCCACAGCTGCAGGAGGGCCGGCAAACGCGGGGCAAGACGAACTGGACGGCAAGGAAAGGACCTGGCACCGTCATTGCATCTGGCACACGCGCATGCACTTTGTCTGCGTGGCATGCACTTGCCACTGGGGGTGAAGAGCGCTAGGGTGGCGGCTGGGATTGCAGTTGCGCGATAGTGGTGCGATTAAGAGACCCAAGGGTCGGTTTACACTGGTGCCACAACGTGCTTTGGCCTCTGGATTCGCTGTGAACCGATACTTTATCCAACGTGAGACGCTGAGGCGGGCGCAGTGCTGCCCCGAGCGCGCACAGCACCACAGGACCTTCGGGTAGATCAGCGCCCCCCCATCCTGCGCCTCGTCCTTACCCGACACCATGGCAGCGCCCACAACCAAGATCAGCAGGGCGGCAGCGGAGCCGACGACGAAGGCACGGCGGCGGTCCATGGCTGGCGGGAACTGTCTACCACCCGGTTATCGAAGGACCAAGAGGGGGGTCAAACGTTAACACAAACGTGATTGCGGTTTGCTCCTGCAGATGAGTACGATAGCGCCTCATTGCATGAACTTGGTACGCTGGGGCTTAAATATGCGTATTGGCGTCCAATGCGCGCTAGCGGTTGTGCCCGTTGTGTCTTCGTTCGGTTCGCCGGCCAAGGCTATAGCTAGATGCGGCCGGCTCGGCGGGTCCCCAACCGAACGCCCCGGATCCCATTGGAACCAAGTTGAAAGGAGGTGGGACAAATCTGATGGCGGCGATGTCCTCCACCCAAGAGGCACCGTTCGTTTTCCGCAAGGAAGAAGACGCCGTTCGCAGCGCTGTCGTTGCGAGTTTAAGGACGACAGCGCGAACTGCCGCAAAACTCGAAGCTCGGTCTCTCTGATGGACAGCATGGGGTTGCCTCTGCTTGCTACGGTAGTGGCTGTCCGCCCCCTTTTCGTACGCAGACAAAGGAGGGTGAGGCGGTGGGCGAGGTGGACGGCGCCCGGTCTCCCGACATACATGCGGATCAGCGCAGCGCAGGCCCGGCACCGATGATTGACGTGAAATGGCAGGAAGGGCAGCGCACCTGATGGCTATGCGTGTGGCCTTACATGCGTGCAAACACGTCCGGAGGGGGCATCGGAAGAGGAATGCTGGCATCCAGTTCAAGCAAGTAAATGCCATGCAGTCTGTGCTGCCATGCACACTGCGATAGCACAACCCCAGCCCCACCATGAGAGTGTCTCTCCAAAGCCTGGCAGCGCCAAATGAGTTTTGCATGCTGTCGTGCTGTGCAGGAGTCCCAGCGTACCGTATGCACTGTATGCTCTGTAAGAAATCGATGCGTTTGTATTGCGCGGAGCCCTCGTTCAGATGGGGTTGGAAAACGCGCAACTGCAGAACCGCTAGGACTGCGGCCTTGCGTGCAAACCCGTCGCCCGGACCCACAACCACAAAAACCACTGTAAAGGTTGGTGAAACACAACTACACAAGGCATCCGGACCGTGTACCGGTAATGCATGTCAGCATCATCCTGCGTCGCAACACTTTTCATTCTCCATCAACCAACAAAACACACGGAAACTCCAGAAGCGCAAAACACGGACACGCAAAACCCACCTCCCAGATTCACCTCGAGTGTTCTCCAAACAAAACAACGAACGCCCACCGACCGGCGGCCTGTGTTGTGTCTTAAGAGCGGTTATCGAGGAGAGGAGATGGCACCCGGAAGTCAAACAAGGCGGCAGCGAGCCCCCCAAGCCAGACGTTCAGACGCGCGGACGATCCACACGGAGCCGCCCAACATCTGTTCACAGCAGCCGCCCCCCTCACCCCCAACACACACTCACACTCTCTCACACACACACACACACACACCCCACACACCACACATTCACTTCCGGGACCTGCGCGCTCTCCCAAACACGCGCAAGGTGTCACCCGGCGTGCCTCAACGCCGCCGGCGCTTGACGCGGCGCCGTGTGGGCGGCTCCGCCTGGTCCGTGGTGGCCTGGGTGTCCGCGACGGAGTTGGCGCGCAGCGACGCCTGCGGCACGCCGTCAGAGCCGCTGGGCTGCTGCTCCTGCTGCTGCGGCTGCTGCTGCTGGTCGGAGCCCTCGTCCCCGTCCGCAGCATCCCCATCCGCGCCCTCGCCCGCATCCAAGTCCTCTGAATCCGCGGCGTTGAGGCGGCGCTTGCGCCCGGAGAGCGGCATCCGCTGCGCAGCCGCCACCTCATCCTCGTCTTCCTCCTGCTCCTCGGGCTCCTCGTCTCCGTCGCCGCCGATGTCGGCCGCAGCCGCAGTCGCGTCCTCCTCCTCCTCCTCCTCCCCGTCGCCCTCCTCCTCGTCCTCGCTCGCCTGCAGGTCGGCGCCCGTGGACACGTCCCGGCCGGCGTCACCAGAGGTACCCTGGCTGACGTGCCCGCTGGCCTGCGCGCCTCGCTCCTCCTCCTGCTCCTCCTCCATCTCGTCCTCGCCCTCCTCATCATCATCGGCCTCCCTGCGGACGGCGCCGCCGCTGCGCGCATCTGCCTGCTCGCCGTCCCGCCAGTCTTCTTCCTCCCCCGGGCCTTCACTGGCCGCGAGGCTGCCCATGTCGACGCTGCGCGCGTCGAGCGAGGCGGACGCGGCGCCTGCGCGCGACACGGACGGCACTGGCGCGGCCGCAGCGGTAGCGAAGCGTCCGCCGGCGCGCCTGCCTGCAGGCGTCGTCACCGGCGCCATCGCCGGGGTTGCCATTCGGGCACCACTCTTTCCGGCGGCAGGCACCGGGGCCTGCGCAATCGCCGCTGGAGTCGGCATCCGGACCGCGCGCCTCCCGGCGGCAGGCGCCGCCGCCGCCGCTTCCAGCGTCGGGGTCGCCTTCCGGGGGCCGCGCTTCCCGGGCGTGCGCCGGGCTGGCGGCGGCAGCTCCTCCTCCGTCGGCAGCACGACAGGCGTGCCATAGCCCTCCGCGCCGCCCTCCTCGGGTTCCGCATCGGCCTCGTCCTCGTCCTCCTCGCGCTCCGCATCGTCCTCGTCCTGCCCGCCTTCGCGGGCCTGGTCCTCGTCCTCGTCCTGGCGAACGCTGCCCGTCTGGCCTGTTGTAAGACCAGGCAGCAGCGCAAAGACAGCGAGTCAGGGCGCGTGCATCGCAACAGAAAGGCAAAGCCAAGCACCGTCCCGTCCCGACTCCATGAAGCCGGGAAACGCCCGTCGTGCGTGCAGGGTATCGTTATGTGCAAGCTGGGGACCCCATCCCTTTGTCGCTGCCTCCTGCCTGCGCCCAGCCTATCCGTACCTGATGCTGTCCGCCCGCGGCTCTGCGTGATCGCCCTCAGATCCGACGGCGCGCCGGCGCTCTCCTGCCTCTCCTCTTCCGGCTCCTCCTCCCATTCCTCCTCCTCGCCTGCGCCAGACACCGTCCGCCCGCGGCTCTGCGTGATCGCCCTCAGATCCGACGGCGCGCCGGCGCTCTCCTGCCTCTCCTCTTCCGGCTCCTCCTCCCATTCCTCCTCCTCGCCTGCGCCAGACACCGTCCGCCCGCGGCTCTGCGTGATCGCCCTCAGATCCGACGGCGCGCCGGCGCTCTCCTGCCTCTCCTCTTCCGGCTCCTCCTCCCATTCCTCCTCCTCGCCTGCGCCAGACACCGTCCGCCCGCGGCTCTGCGTGATCGCCCTCAGATCCGACGGCGCGCCACCGCCCTCCGCCGGGTGGCCCCGCGACGGCCCGGCCGACGGGCCCCGGGACTGGCTCGGCGACTGCGACAGCGCCTGGCTGTTCAGCGGCCCCGCGTCAACATCCACAGCGCGCAGGCGGGCTGCCACTCCAGCGGCAGCGGCCCCATTCGCAGCTCGCCCGGCGGCTCCGGGGGCCCTGCCCTCCTCGGCATGAAGGTCGGCAGCGAGGGCGCCCTGCTGCTGCTGCGGAGGAGTACAGCCACGCGTAACATGCCAACATCACAGACGTAGCGCTTGCCATGGGTTCCAGTGTGCGGGCGGCGGCGAAGCATGCGTGCGTGCGTGGACACGCTCACAGCAAATGGGCGGCCCCCATTCCCATACGTTTACGTGCGATAAGACCCAAGAGCACTGTCGGCGCACGGCCAAGCTACCACACCACCACACACACTGCCACACACACAAACAGCCGATGCTGCGGCACACCGCCTGAGCTCCGTTTCAGTAGCTGCAGTACAAAGGCCATACTTGTTTGGAGGATTGGAGCGCCATTGGCTCACCTTGCGTCCGGCGGCGGCAGCCTTCGGCGCCCCGCGCTGCTGTGGCTGCTGCTGCTGTGGCGGCGGCGGCTTCTTGGCCGCCTGCTCCTCGCCGGCCTTCGCCGGCTGGGGACCAGCCTTCCTCTGCTGCTTGGGAGGCGTCCTTGTCGCCTCCTCCTCCACCTCCTCCTCCACCTCCTCCTCATCCTCGTAAACAGGCTCCGCCGGCTTGCGGACGGCCCGCACGGCCTTCTGCAGCCACGCGCCCTCCTCCTCAGGCGGCGGCGCCGCCGCGGCAGCCGCCCTCGCCGCCACCTTGGGCGCCTTTGGCTGCGGCTTGGCCGGCTCCGCAGCCGCCTCCTCTTCCTCCTCCTCCGCCGCCGCCTCCTCGCCCTCCTCGCCGTCGTGTGGCGACGGCGCAAAGGTGATCTTGCGCTTGCGCGCGGCCTTCGGAGTCGTGGCGGAGGCGCCCTTGAGCACCCGCGGCGCCACGCGGCCCTTGGATGCCTTGTCCTGCAGGCACGGACAAGGCGGTCTGCTGGTCTGCGGTCTGCTGGTCTAGACGTGGCGACAGGGATCACACCACACCGGGGATGGCTCGGGATGGCGTCGATGGCGCCGATTCAACCTCCCCTTGGGTCACCTTCTTCCACACAGGTAAACCAAGGAAGCCAAAAGAGCCAAGCCAAAAGAGCCAATGGGCTGCTGCGTGCGCAAGGGCGCGCACCACATGCCGCCATCAACACAACTGCACGGAATTGCAGCACGGAACTGCAGCTGGGTGTCGCGTCGCTATGTGGCGAGAGACGGAAAGCCGCTGCTGCATCCACAGGTTCTAACATGCTGGTAGTACGGTGCTGATGCCTGGCCTGGGCAAACCTCCCCCCCGAGAACCCCTTTCGGGGTCCCGGACCAGAAACAACTACCAGCACAACCACCAGGACCGGACTGGCACTCCCGGACTTGCACTCCTGGACTTGCGCTCCCGCGGGATGACCGCCCCGCCGGGCCGTCCAAGCCCACACACACACACGCATAGGTTGGGTGGGACCGCAGCTACCGTACGTATGTGACCCTGTAAGCAGCAAAGGCTTATCCCGCGGATGCTCAGGAGCCAGGCTTACAGACCCAACCCACTTTGAGAAGGCCCAGGTAATGGTACATGGGCGCCCAGTCGGGGTCGTCGCGCTCGTGCGCCAGGTCCGCGGCGCCCGACGCGGCGGAGCCCACCGCCGCTGCGGCGCCGCTGAGGCGGCCCTCCATCTCGCTGACCAACGTGGCCGCATCGGCCGGCGCCAGCTTGGGCACGAACGACGCGGCGCCCCAGGCCAGGATGGCCAGGTTGGTGGGCGCATCCACCAGCGCCTCGGCGGTCAGGTCGCGCAGGATGTGGAGCAGCTCGGAGCGCGAGGTGCCGTGGCCTTAAGAGGGAAAGAAAGAAAGAAAGAAAGAAAGAAAGAAAGAAAGAAAGGGAACGAGTTGGGTTGGCGTACAGCGCGTTTAGGCTTGGGGGGCCAAAAGAAAGAAAGAAGGCGAGTTGGGGCGTGTAGCGCGTTTGTCGGTGTGTGCGTCAGGGACGATGACACAGTGCTTGGGCGGACGCGCGGGCTTTATATATGGCAGCGGGTGGGTAGTTCCGGCTGCTGACATGGCGCGGGACGGCGGGACGAACTCATTGAGGCGAGCTCATAACCACACCTGCTTCATTCCATTCCATTCCACGCGTCCCCCTCCCGCCCTTTGCCGACCCTGACGCAGCCCACGGGCGCGCACGTGTTACCATTGATAAGCCGCAGCGAATCATTGATAAGCCGCAGCGCGGCGCCGCACCTCGCACCTCCCGCACCTCTCGCGCGCCTCACGTCTCACCTGCGTACATGCTGGCGATGTGCTTTGCCAGCTCGGCGAAGCGCTGCAGCGCCTCGTGCTCCTCCTCCTCGCCCAGCTCCCCCGCGACCGTCACAGACGCCCAGCACTGCGGCGGCAGGGGAGAGGGCACGCAAAAAAGCCGAGGCCAAGGCCGCAGCCACCGGGTCGCCTTCCATTACTGTACGTGTTTTGGCAACCTGCCGTGGATGTACCCGGTAAGCCCAGGGGGCTTAGCCCCCCGGCCCGGCGGGGCCAATAACTGGCGGCTGAAGCCGCTAGAGGCCCCCCCAACCCCCTGTTGCGACGACGACAGCGCTATGCGATACTACGCGCGAGGTAAGGGGCGCAGGTTAACGAGCAGTCCGGGGGGCACAGCGGCAGGGGGGTGTCAGCGCGGCGCCCCAACCCCCGTCACGCCACGCTAACGCCACGCCACGCACGACGCACCTGCCGCATGGCGCCCGTGTATATCTGCGGCATCTCGCCGTGCGGCCGCGACGCGGCCATCTCGCGGCACACGTCGCGGATGAGGTCCGCCACCTCCGGGCCGTGGCTGCAGAACTGGGGACCGGGGGGAGGGTAGCCACACGGGGTAGCCACACGGAGTAGCCACACGGGGTAGCCACACGGGGTAGCCACACGGGGGCCCGGGGGGCGGGGGGGGGGTTGAAGGATGAATTTGCAACAAAGAAGCAAGAAGCCCTGCGGACGCTGTAATCTGAAGGTGGGGGGTTATCCACGTATAGGCCGGAGCCCGAGAGGGGGGGGGGCAGAGGAGCTCACGTCCGTCAGAGCTGGCGGCAAAGCGATGCCCCTCTTACAGCCTTCCACGCACTGACGTAGGTCAGGGGCACGGCATGGAAGCGCCATGGGAGTTGTGTGCAGGACCAAGGACCAAGGACCAAGAATCCGAGATGCAAAAGCGGATAGGGTGCGAAAGCAAATACCGCAGCGGAGGGAAGTACCGGTAGGCGACCGAGAAGCCGGTAGGGTGCGCGCGGGAAGAGGAGCGGAAGAACCAGAGCCACGTTGGCGTACACCGCCGGCATGCGCAAGTCACAGCGGCCAAGGGGGCCGGCAGGCCTTACCGTACCTCGGCCGTGAGGTTGGTGGCGATGGTGCGGTGGGCGTCGCCGCACACGTCGTGAGCCAGCAGGCGACCCAGGCAGCCCACGACCGCCATCTTCTTCGCGACGGCTGCCAGGCGCCGCGCCCGCCGGCTGGCAGCCGAGTCACGCGGCCCGGCGGCCAGGTCATCCCCCAGCTCCTCGTCCAGGTCTGCGCGGGAGAGCGAGGGGGCCAGCGCCAAAGCGGTGCCACATCCCTCATGCGATACTGGGAGAATTCCAACCGTGCATGCATTGGAGGAGCAGCCATAACAACCGTGCACCGTGCATTGAAGGAGCAGCCATGACGGTTCGTTTCTTCCTCTTTCACGTGAGCTTTCATCCCCGCCAGTGCGAGAGGACACGCATGTAGGAGCGCACAGCACGCGACCACAGACGGACGTGCCGGGACAGGGCACGGCGAAACGCACGGTACCTCATCGCCCCCCCGCCCCGACGCGGCGATATCGACAGAATGGGTGTCGATGGGAGGTACCTCCTACAGGTACCTCCTTGCGCGGCTCCTTGGGATCGCCAACGCAGCCACCCCCCAACAACACCAACAACCCACCGTCTCCTTCTCCGCTGCGAAATTCTCTTTATACCCAACACCAACAACGACGCCAGATACGGTACGCAGCGATACGGGTGATACGATACCTGCCGCAGCTCCCCCCCCCCCCCCCCGTTGCCCTCGAACGCAGCGCCGCGAACGCGCACCTGGCTCGGCCGCCTGGTCCTCCTCGTCCTGCTCGTCCTCACGGGTGTCCTCCGAGCGCAGCACCTCCGCGCAGTGCCGCCACATCAGCCCCGCCATCTGGCTGCTGAGGGTCAGGAGGCAGGCGGGCTCCATCTGGGTGCCCTGCGGTCCGCAAGCAGCAAGGATCAGGGGGGAAGACGGAAGAGACACGGCAGGCAGCAGGCAGCAGGCAGCAGGGAGGGGGTCAGGGAGTGATATGCTCCTTTGTATAAAAATGAGTCACTGCGGACGTTGTTGATCAAGCTGCTACCGCCGCTGAACCTCCGGAACTGTGAGTAAGGGGGTGGTGGTGCGGCCGAGCGAGCGACGGCGCTGCCAGCGGGTAAAAAGTGACGTCCGCAACCCGCAACCCCCAAACCCATCAGGCCGCAGCCAGCCGCTCAGTTTCCCAGGGGAGAGGCTCACAGAGGAGCTCACAGCACAGCAGTTGATCCCACTCATCGCCGCCGGGACTCCTTCCTAGGAGCTCCAGCCTGAAGCGCACGGCGCACTGCCGTATGCCCGGTACTAAGGCGGATGGGTATCGGGTAAGCAAAAAGACAATACCGCAGCCAAGGGAGGCGCGGGCGGGCGGGTGCATGGGCGGCTGCTGACCCGGCCGCGATGGCGGTACGTACCCTGATGCCGCCGAAAGAGAAGGTTGTTCTTTCCCCGGGGGGGAACCCGCCCTACTGCCCCACCGCCTCACCGCCCCCACCTTCCAAGCCTTGGACCCAAACACCAGCGCCACATCGCTCAGCACCCGGAACGCGACGTCCTGGATGACGGCCACGCTGCCGATGATGGCGGCGTCGGACCGCGCCTGCCCCTCGCCGCCGCCGCCGCCGCCGTCCTCCGGCTCCAGCAAGGCGTCCGCCTGGGCCGACGCGGCGGCGGCGTGCATGGAGACGAGGTGCGACACCAGGGCATCCCGCGCCTGCTGCAGCCGCTGCACGGGGACCTGCACGGCGCTGCCGCTCGGCCCCGGACCTCCGGCGGCGGCGGGTGCGGCAGCGGCACTGGGATGTGCGTTGATCTGCAGCGAGGTGGTGGTGATGGTGATCGTGATGGTGGTGGAGAGGAAGCGGGGTGAAGTCATTGGACGACGACAACGGCGACGCCGCCTATTGTGCCCACTTTGTGACAAAGGCAATATATGGCGCGACCGCGCACTGACTGCGCGGCCACACCGCCCGGCCCGGGTGCCGGGTCATGCTCGCCCAACGACCGAAGCCGCACTGCCTCCCCAGCCCCCCCTTTATGCATGCTTGCATGACTGTTGTTGACGTGTACTTGGCAGCTCGAAACACTCTCTTGCTATTTTACTTATGGTGTGAGGCAACACACCTAAGCACCTACGGCCCCTGAAAACATGCGCCGTACCCCTCTAACGCTGCGAAAGGCGCCTGGAGAGCAGTGCTAAACCCTAAAACCCCACAAAGTGACGCACACCCGCCCGCCCGCCCCCACGCCCGCCCGCACCTGGTGTACGCTGTTGAGCAGCACGATCAGCTGGGTCTCCGCCAACAGGCCCGTGAGCTCCGGCCCGAGCAGCCGCCCCGAGCCGCAGCCCGCAAGCAGCTCGTCCACCGCGTCGTACACCCGGGGGTCGGCCGCGAGCGTGGTGCCGCCGCTAACCTGGCGAGCGCAACACCATCCAACCAAAAGGCACGTACATAAATATATATACACATATATATAAATACCCCGTGTGGCTCCGCACCGCAAGCCTACCCGATTACTGCAGTGGAACAGGGTTCAGGGTACAACAGAGAAAGTCGCCAAGGAACGCAGACTAGACTGCTTGTACGGCATTCTCGCCGTACCGCACGCAGACCGCGAGTCCGCGACCACAGGCTGGCCGGCCGGCAGGTTTGGTCCAAGCCGCAACGCGCCAGACCCGGTTTCCGACGCTAGCAGGAGACGACGACGACGACAGGGGCACGAGTCCTCGGCCCTCAGGGCCGAGCCCTCCCCTCATCGCTCATTGCGATCTCGAGTATGTGTCTGGGTCGGCCTATGGGTCGGCCTATGGATCGGCCTATGGGTCGGCCTATGGATCGGCCTATGGATCGGCCTATGGGTCGGCCTATGGGTCGGCCTATGGGTCGGCCTATGGGTCGGCCTATGGATCGGCCTATGGGTCGGCCTATGGGTCGGCCTATGGGTCGGCCTATGGGTCGGCCTATGGGTTGGCCTATGGGTCGGCCTATGGGTCGGCGTATGGGTCGCCTATGGGTCGGCCTATGGGTCGGCCTATGGGTCGGCCTATGGGTCGGCGTATGGGTCGGCCTATGGGTCGGCCTATGGGTCGGCCTATGGATCGGCCTATGGGTCGGCCTATGGATCGGCCTATGGATCGGCCTATGGGTCGGCCTATGGATCGGCCTATGGGTCGGCCTATGGATCGGCCTATGGATCGGCCTATGGATCGGCCTATGGATCGGCCTATGGGTCGGCCTATGGGTCGGCCTATGGGTCGGCCTATGGGTCGGCGTATGGGTCGGCCTATGGGTCGGCGTATGGGTCGGCCTATGGGTCGGCGTATGGGTCGGCCTATGGGTCGGCCTATGGGTCGGCCTATGGGTCGGCCTATGGGTCGGCGTATGGGTCGGCGTATGGGTCGGCGTATGGGTCGGCGTATGGGTCGGCCTATGGATCGGCCTATGGGTCGGCCTATGGATCGGCCTATGGGTCGGCCTATGGATCGGCCTATGGGTCGGCCTATGGATCGGCCTATGGATCGGCCTATGGGTCGGCCTATGGGTCGGCCTATGGGTCGGCCTATGGGTCGGCGTATGGGTCGGCCTATGGGTCGGCCTATGGATCGGCCTATGGGTCGGCCTATGGATCGGCCTATGGATCGGCCTATGGATCGGCCTATGGATCGGCCTATGGATCGGCCTATGGATCGGCCTATGGGTCGGCCTATGGATCGGCCTATGGGTCGGCCTATGGATCGGCCTATGGGTCGGCCTATGGGTCGGCCTATGGGTCGGCCTATGGGTCGGCCTATGGATCGGCCTATGGGTCGGCCTATGGATCGGCCTATGGGTCGGCCTATGGGTCGGCCTATGGGTCGGCCTATGGGTCGGCGTATGGGTCGGCCTATGGGTCGGCGTATGGGTCGGCCTATGGGTCGGCGTATGGGTCGGCGTATGGGTCGGCCTATGGGTCGGCCTATGGGTCGGCCTATGGGTCGGCCTATGGGTCGGCCTATGGGTCGGCCTATGGATCGGCCTATGGATCGGCCTATGGATCGGCCTATGGATCGGCCTATGGGTCGGCCTATGGGTCGGCCTATGGGTCGGCCTATGGGTCGGCCTATGGATCGGCCTACGGGTCGGCCTATGGGTCGGCCTATGGATCGGCCTATGGATCGGCCTATGGGTCGGCCTATGGGTCGGCCTATGGGTCGGCCTATGGGTCGGCCTATGGGTCGGCCTATGGGTCGGCCTATGGGTCGGCCTATGGGTCGGCCTATGGGTCGGCCTATGGGTCGGCCTATGGGTCGGCCTATGGATCGGCCTATGGGTCGGCCTATGGGTCGGCCTATGGATCGGCCTATGGATCGGCCTATGGATCGGCCTATGGATCGGCCTATGGGTCGGCCTATGGGTCGGCCTATGGGTCGGCCTATGGGTCGGCCTATGGGTCGGCCTATGGGTCGGCCTATGGGTCGGCCTATGGATCGGCCTATGGGTCGGCCTATGGATCGGCCTATGGATCGGCCTATGGATCGGCCTATGGATCGGCCTATGGATCGGCCTATGGATCGGCCTGTGGGTCGGCCTATGGGTCGGCCTATGGATCGGCCTATGGGTCGGCCTATGGATCGGCCTATGGGTCGGCCTATGGGTCGGCCTATGGATCGGCCTATGGCTCGGCCTATGGATCGGCCTATGGATCGGCCTATGGATCGGCCTATGGGTCGGCCTATGGGTCGGCCTATGGGTCGGCCTATGGGTCGGCGTATGGGTCGGCGTATGGGTCGGCGTATGGGTCGGCCTATGGGTCGGCGTATGGGTCGGCCTATGGGTCGGCCTATGGGTCGACCTATGGGTCGGCCTATGGGTCGGCCTATGGATCGGCCTATGGATCGGCCTATGGATCGGCCTATGGGTCGGCCTATGGGTCGGCCTATGGGTCGGCCTATGGGTCGGCCTATGGGTCGGCCTATGGGTCGGCCTATGGGTCGGCCTATGGGTCGGCCTATGGATCGGCCTATGGATCGGCCTATGGATCGGCCTATGGATCGGCCTATGGATCGGCCTATGGGTCGGCCTATGGGTCGGCCTATGGGTCGGCCTATGGGTCGGCCTATGGATCGGCCTATGGGTCGGCCTATGGGTCGGCCTATGGATCGGCCTATGGGTCGGCCTATGGGTCGGCCTATGGATCGGCCTATGGGTCGGCCTATGGATCGGCCTATGGATCGGCCTATGGGTCGGCCTATGGATCGGCCTATGGGTCGGCCTATGGGTCGGCCTATGGATCGGCCTATGGATCGGCCTATGGATCGGCCTATGGGTCGGCCTATGGGTCGGCCTATGGGTCGGCCTATGGATCGGCCTATGGATCGGCCTATGGATCGGCCTATGGGTCGGCCTATGGGTCGGCCTATGGATCGGCCTATGGATCGGCCTATGGATCGGCCTATGGGTCGGCCTATGGATCGGCCTATGGATCGGCCTATGGGTCGGCCTATGGATCGGCCTATGGGTCGGCCTATGGGTCGGCCTATGGATCGGCCTATGGATCGGCCTATGGATCGGCCTATGGATCGGCCTATGGGTCGGCCTATGGATCGGCCTATGGATCGGCCTATGGATCGGCCTATGGATCGGCCTATGGGTCGGCCTATGGGTCGGCCTATGGATCGGCCTATGGATCGGCCTATGGATCGGCCTATGGGTCGGCCTATGGGTCGGCCTATGGATCGGCCTATGGATCGGCCTATGGGTCGGCCTATGGATCGGCCTATGGGTCGGCCTATGGGTCGGCCTATGGGTCGGCCTATGGATCGGCCTATGGATCGGCCTATGGATCGGCCTATGGGTCGGCCTATGGATCGGCCTATGGATCGGCCTATGGATCGGCCTATGGATCGGCCTATGGATCGGCCTATGGGTCGGCCTATGGGTCGGCCTATGGATCGGCCTATGGATCGGCCTATGGGTCGGCCTATGGATCGGCCTATGGATCGGCCTATGGATCGGCCTATGGATCGGCCTGTGGATCGGCCTATGGATCGGCCTATGGATCGGCGTATGGGTCGAGCAGCAGCAGCACAGCAGCAGCAGCACCCGCAGCAGCAGCAGCAGCAGCCCCTCCTCACTCACCAGCACCGCGTGTGTCCGCAGCAGCGCCACCCGCAGGGCCAGCAGCTCCTCGGTGTCCTGCCCCCTGTCCCCCGCCGCCAGCTCCGAAACCGCATCCACCAGATCCAGATCCTCCATCCGGCGCACCGCCGTCGCCGCCGCCGCCAGACTGGCCGCCAGCTGATCGCAAGCCTCGCGGAGGACCACGCCGGCGGAGGGCTGAGGCGGCAAAACAGCACCGCGTGGCAGCGACGGGGGAGCAACGTGTGTGGGGGGGGGGGGAAGGGGGGAGATTGAGGGGGCCCCGGCAACTGGAGGGCATGACGTGAGGCGGCAACGTCCCGACTGCGGGGCCCGGACGGATGCCTACCAGATGTTCACAGTAGACGCGCATGGCGATGGCCGATGGGCGATGGCTGGGCAGGGGCCAGGGACCAGGGCACCGCTTAGCACCGCGGCTCGACTGCCACCAACCACCGCGCGTAACCCTCCTCGGTACCCCTGTCACAACACACCCGCCCGCCCAACCCCTCGCTAACTCGTAAACTCACCCGCAAAACTGAAGCAGCCGAGCTACCCCGCCCCCCGTCCCCCAACCCCACGCCCCGCTGCGGTATCATCTTTATAATCCCCCCCCTCCCCACACCCCTCCGCCCACCTGTAGCGCCGGCGGCCCCGACGATGCCGCAAAGGTAAGCGTCTCGGCGCACTCGGCGAGCAGCTCGGGCGCGGCGCCGCGGGTCGCCAGCTGCTCCCCCACCAGCCCCAGCAGCGCCCGCCAGCCCGCCTCGTCGCCGCGCAGACTGAACAGCTCCAACTTCAGATCGCGTATGAGCGACACCAGGGCGGCAACCTGCGGCGGAGCGGAAACAAAATGGTGTCTTGGTGTGGAAACATAGCTTTTGAGCAGGCTTCAGCGCAACACAGGGTGGGGCGTGGGTGGGGTTTTAGGGTTTTAACGGCGCCGCGGCGGCGGCCAGGGCGCTCAACGGCAACAGCAACAACAAGGAGAGCGAATCATTCATGGCCGGCATCTGTCTCGCAGCCACCGCGAAAAGGAGTCACGAGCTCACGACACAACCTGGCAAAGTCGCGTGCGACATGGTTTGCAATGCGCATCCCAAGTTCCCAACCTACGCCACGACGGTGAGCTGGCATCCGCTCGCCCTGCTGCGAGTGGGAGGAGTTTCTCCGTATGAGCCGTATCCACGTTTCTACGGGTGGAGGGACGCCGTGTGTCTGGGGGGAAGGGTGGTGCTGCTAGTGCGTGGTGCGTGGTGCGTGGGGGCCCAGCTCGCTTACCACGCTCTCGTCCGTCTGGTGCCGGCGCAGGAGGCGCGGCAGGGCGGCAATCAGCACCTGGCTGGCCTCCGTCAGCGCCTCGCCGTCGGGGGCGTGCGCCTTGGAGCGGGGACCATTCTGGAGCGGCGGAGGCGGCGGCGGCGGCGGCGCGGAAGGAGGAATGAGTCACATGCAGGCGCTGCACAGGTCTCTCCCGAGAGACCAATACCTTGGGAAAAAAGCCTACTACGGTAGCATCGCGCGGTCACACAAAAGCTTGAGCACACAGCCACACACAGCCTGCAAGAAGGACGATATAGGTATCCTGTGCCACAGGCGGGCTGCAGGAAGACAGTTTTGGCCTGCGGCGGCGGCATCGGCGCGTCGGCTATAGAGGCTGTTAAGCAAGGAACCAGCAAGACACGTGAACGAACGAGAGCGGTCCGAATCGGACGACGCTTGCTGAGCGGCACACACACGCCCAAATCCACCGCCGCTAACACCCCGGCGCGCTCCCGTTCCCGCTCCCGCTCCCGTTCTCGCTTGCAGCTTGCAACCACTCCCGGATGGCGCCGCTGTCCTGGCCGCAACGCAGCGCACCGCAACGCCCCCCTTCACACACACTCATGTCCTGTACCTCCTGTGTGCCGCCGCACGCCCCCCTGAGCCCTGACCCACCTGCCGGCGCAGGTGCGCGCCACCGCCCTTCTCCGCCGGCGGCGCCCCCAGCCGCGCGCGCCTCAGGGCCGCAGCCAGCAGCTGCGCCAGGTGCGCCAGACCCATGGGTCCCCACACCTTGGCCAGCAGCTCGTCCGACAGGCAGTCCACCACGAGCCGCCAGGACCGCAGCACCGGCAGCCTGGGGCGCAGGCGGTCGCACACGCGGAAAGAAGCAGGTGAGGGAAATGGCCGATGAGGATGAAAAATGATACCGCAGCGAAGGGACGGAGACGGCGTTAGCGAACGGACCCCGAACCCGATGAGGGTGACCGCAAACCCGCATACCGGTACATAATATGAAAGAGATGAGAAGCAAGCAAAGCAGTTCAGTTCCTTCCGTGACGTAGGGCTCCGCTCGGATGAGCCGCGGCCGTGGCCCGTGGGCGCAACGCGCACAGGGGGCCTTGTGCAACGACCTATTGCACCATTGAGGACTATTGACCTTCCGCGCTTCCGGGAGGGAGGGAGGGAGGGAGGGAGGGGCATCAGAAGAGGGCTGTCACGCTGTGAAGAGGGGTCGTCCGCGCACCGCAGGCCGGGACGCTGGCGGCTCTTGCCCCCGTTCTGCATGTGCACGTGACACACCCCCCGGCCCCAGCTGGCTTGTACCGTTACCGGGTTGGCGCGGCAATGCAAAAACCACGCAACAGTGCACATGTACGGGTGGGTCGTTCGTACCTCTCGTACAGAGCGTCCACCAGCTCCTCCACCAGACCCGGCTCCAGCGGCGCCGCCGTCACATCTGGAAGGGAGGGAGGAAACGCACGCGGGGGCGGGGGGGTTATCCACGTATAGGCGGGGGCGGGGGCGGGGGGGGGGCGGGGGGGTGAACACACCGCTGCCCTGCGCAGTCGGAATTTGAGGTTGAAAAAAGCATGGTTTCAGAAGATCCGTTTATTCTACTTAAAACGAATGTTTTAAGTACATCGAGACGGCCTTCTCAAAACAATTGAGGATTCCATGCACCGTTTCAAAGGGCGAGAGCCGGAGCGATCGCTGCCTTCGGCCACGGTCGTCTAGTCACGCGATGGAGGTAGGGGGCTACGACTGCCCGCGCGCGCGCCGCGACGCCCCGACAGAGACGATTCCAACCCCCCGAAGGGCGCTGGCGCCACACTGCAAGACTCGAGCTCAGGCAGGCGAGCCGCCGCCGCAGGCGCCGCACCTGCAGCAGCGGGCGCTGTCGCCGGCTTGCCGGTGCGCAGCAGCGACATCATCTCCAGCAGCGCCCCCAGCATCGTCGCCCTCTTCCGCTGCTCCTGGTCGGACAGCAGGGACACGACCGCTGGATGTCCATCACCGCCGCCGCCGCCGCCGCCTGAAGCCGTCGCCGGCTGGCCGGTGCCGGCCGCCGCCTTGGACCGGCCGCCGCGGCGGCCGCCGCCGGTCGCCTTGTCTGCCGCCGCCGCCGCCGCCGCCGCGGGCGCCGCCTCCGCCGCCTCCTTGGCGATTTGCGCGTAGCGCTGCAAAGCAGAGGAGGTGCACAGCACAGCACAGCGACGCGAGCCGAAACATGCGGCGCTTGGCCAACTTGTTTTGGGGGCCTCCGTTGGCTAACTTATCGTATCACACACAGCCCGGTCTTTGGACGGACTCGTGGACTGCGGCGGCACCGGGGGGGCGTCTTCCGTGCGGGTGCGACCAACAACCTTCCCCTCACGACACGACACGATGAACCACCCACCCGCAACGAGAACCGTCGCCAGTCGGGTGCCAGACGACGGTCCGAGAGCAGCACGCCCAGACATCACCCCAGGTTCAGGCCCAGGTTGTCATCGCGTTCTTCCGGTCACACCATCCCGCTACCCCCCTGCCCCCAGCTCACCACCCCTTCACCGACTTCTTCCTATTTACACCCCCTCCCCTCTCTCACACACACACAACCTCCCCTTCGCTGAGTTCTTCCTATTTACACTCCCCCTTCCCTCACACACACTTATAAAACCCTAACCCCCCCCCCGCCCACACGCACACACAACCTCACCGCTTCCAGCTTGGCTGCATCCTCCCGGAGCAGCTGCCCCGCCAGCTCCGAAGCCGCCCGGCGGATGGCCGGCGGGTTGTCGATGAGCAGGCGGTAGCAGTCGGATGCGGGCAGTTGGGCGTCCGTGAGGGCGCCCACCGCCACCAGACGGGTCAGCAGCCGAACCTGGGGGTATCAAGAGAAATCGCAGCGGAGAAGGAGACGGCGTGAGGCCCGAACCTGAGCGCCGGCGGAGGCACAACACAGCGGCGCTCCGGAAGCCCCGGAAGCCGCGTGTGTGCACCGGTACGGTATGTCCATTCCGCAGCACACAAAGACAGGAAAGGAATAAGGAAATGGGACGGGGGCAGGCAGGAGGTACGCGGCTACCCGCCGCAATGTGAGGGTATGCGGCTAGCCGTCTTGCATGAAGCAGGAGCCGCTGTGTTGTCTGGGCGGCGCAAGGGTTTCAAATCAGTCGGGCGCGTTGAAGGTTGCACCCAGGGCTGGAGCGCACCCCGCGCAGCACGGAATGCCGCTTCAAAAAGGGGAGCAGAGCAGCTGGGGGTTGTGGTAAAAAAAGAAGATACCGCAGCAGCGAAGAAGGGGTGGGGATGGGGGTGGGTACTAGCACAGCTGGGGGGTGGGTGTGCTGGCAGTGTCTGCTGCGCCGTCGCGCGCGCGCGCGCGTGTACGCAGCTACGCACGCACGCACCCCGAGCACCGCCACCTCCTCGTCCACGTCGTACGGCAGCTCCTTGAATCGGCCCGTGAAGCGCGCGACAAAGTCGTGCAGCAGCGGCAGGTGCGCGGGGGGCTCGATTCGGGGGGCGCCGGGCACGGCCGGCGGCGGCGCGGTGGGGGAGCCGCCGAAGAGCTCCAGCAGGCGGCTGACCGCCGTGGCGCGCACGCCGGCATCCTGCAAGGACGGGCGTAGCGGCCTTTGCGCTCCGACTTGGACGAGGAGGGCCTCACTACCGTAGGACGGGGGACGACGCCGCCTTGCCTGTGACTTGGCTCCTCGCGTCACCCCTAGCGTGCCTGCTAAAACGAGACGCCTCGTGCCACGGAAACACGCTGCACCCGCCGCACCCCGCCCGCTGCTGCTGCGGGCATGGTCGTGCATTCGATTTGTGTACCCTCATGTCAACCCTAAGCCCCGGTCCGCGTTGCAGCTCTTCTGTAGGCCCCGCCCCGCCCCGCCGCGCCCGCGGTGAGCTTCCTCCGTTTCACACGCTGCCCAACGCCGTCCCCCTCCGTCCCCCTCGCTGCGGCATCTCGCTGCGGCATCTTTTGTATCCACAAACCCCGCCCCGCCCCACCCCGCCGCGCCGCGGTGGTCGGTGCACTTACCCGGTCGCTGAGCGCCCACGCCACGTACTTGAGGTAGTGGTCCACCATGAAGGTGGCGGGAAGCAGCCCGATCCAGCGGCCCACCAGGTCGATCACCACGGCGCGGATCTCGGGGCCCACATCCCTGCCGAGAGAGACACAAGTCACCGGTATGGGCGTGTACTACAAAGCTACAAACACAGCACGTGCTTGCCCGCCCAAACCCCTAACACCCGTGTTTGCCCAGGACGGAACGAAGCTGCCGGGGGTAGGCTACCAAGTGCTTGACCACCGTCCGGTTCCTACGCTGCCGAAGGCAACGAGTTTGCCCAGGACGGAACGAAGCCACCGGGAGTAGGCTACGAAGTGCTTGTCCACGCCGTCCGGTGCTTACGTTGCCGAAGGCAACGTTCGGGGCTGCTGGCGCTGGCGCCGCAGCGGGGTGCTGCAAACGGTCGGCCCCGCAGCGAGGAGGCGCATTCGCGCTCCGTGCGATTCGAACTCACGCACGCACCTGAAGCGCACCGCAAACACGGCTGTGAAGGTGGACTCCAGCAGGGACTTGAGCTGCCGGACCTGGCGCTGTGCCGCCTCCGCCTGGCGCTGCAGGCTCTCGATCAGCCGCTTCTGCGGGCAGAGGAAGGAGAAGGGACGGCATCTGGTCGACGACACCTACGTTGCGGCCCTGCGAGGACTGACTGACACACTGCAATAGTGACCATGACAGCCGTGAGCCGTGATCCGTGGGCCAATGCGACGAAAGACAGCAGCCAGCCCCTCTCATCATCCCGATACGATCGACCGGACAAAAACATCCATGCGCGGTGTTCCAGGCTGGTCAAGGGCGGCAGTCGACACGCCTCAAGGCAAGGGGCTTGAAGAGCTCTTTTCGTTTCTCCAGGGGCGGCGCGAAACCGAGGCAAGCTGGAAAGCCGCCCCTCCCAAAGCCCGCCCCGACGAGCCAAATACCGGTACTCTTTTTGACCCGTGCGGGCACGCACACTGCCCTCCTGGCCGGACAAACGTGGGTAGCAGGGCGGATGCCGGGGATGCCGGGGCGGATGCGCGCCCCCTGCGGAGCAGCTTGATCAACAACGTCCGCAGTGACTCATTGTTTTATAAAGGAGCATATCACTCCCTGGCCCCCCCCCGTTTACCTTGTCCGCGCCTGCCTTCTTCTGTTTCTGCGCCGCCTCCTCCATCACTCCCTGGCCCCCCCCCGTTTACCTTGTCCGCGCCTGCCTTCTTCTGTTTCTGCGCCGCCTCCTCCTGGTGCCGTGCGGTGCTGATGGCGTCCGCCAGCTGCTGCTGCGCGCGCACCCAGCCCGTCACCAGCAGGCCAGCCGTGAGGGTGCCCGCGTGCCGGTACCCGCGGACCTTGGTGCTGCGCTCATGCACACGGCAGGGAGGGCCCCGGGCCCCGGGCGGCACACAGAGAGCAGGCACGGCAGGCCAAGCGAAGGAGGAGGAGGAGAGGTTTACGGCTTGTTGGCAACGGCGTAGCCATAAAACTTGATAGACGCCGTTGGGGGCATCTGTGGCATCTGGGTTTTGCTCTGAAGGTGCGCACGTCCCATGGCCCAGCAAGCCGCGTGCATGTGCCGCAAACCTCGGTCACCCCACCATCAGCAGGTCACTCAGGCCACCAGACAATGACGCGGCCTCTCTGCACAACAAAACGACCTAAACAACCGGGGCCCAATAGAACGACCTAAACAATCGGTGCGAAAACGAAAGGCTGCCGTGCGATTGCGCTTTCCGCGACCTACACGCTCAGGCCGATGAGCAGGTTGTTCAGGCGGTCGCACACGTGGTCGTCGAGCAGGCGGCCTGCGGCGTGCAGCTCCGAAACCACCGCATCCCAGAAGCTCTCGTACGAGGCCCGCAGGTTCCGGAGCTTCTTGTCTCTAAACGGCTCCGTGCCGCCGTCCTGTTTTAGAGGCAGGGCATTTAGAGCAGGGCGACACCACTGGAACCCATTCACAATCCTGCAACCCATTCTGCACCGTGCACGTGCGCAGCGTTGCAACGAGCCGGCAGCTCCCCCTGGCATTCCTGGGCTCGATGCAACACTGCCGGGGGGCCAATTAATCAAGCAGCTAAGGGCAGTTGCGTATGCCACCCCACATCTTGGAGCGCTAGAGCGCTAGAGCACGGCTGTGTCACCCACATCGTTGCACCCGCCGCAGGCGCCTGCTGGAGGCCTTGGCACCTCGTGCGTGCGTTTCGAGGACGCGTGGAGGCACGGCGCCACCCAACCGGACTTGTGTAAAGTGGAAGCACAGAGAGTTAAGAGACGGCCACCGGACCGAAGCGGCCCAACCTACCCTCACAATGGTGTCGACCAGGCGCTTGACCACATCGTCCATGTCACCCGACTCCACATCCTCCACGCTCACCCCGCTGTCGCAGCCGCCGGCCTTTCGACGGACGGGGACAGGGACGGGAAAGAGACGGGACGAGCAGAAACCCAAATGGCATATCATCGGGCACTGGCACAACCTTTTCGGGTTGCATAACGCGCAAATCGGGCCGGCCGCGGCGGTTCCGCGCACACACGCGTTTCAGCCGGATATCCACACACTCAGGCAAACGTCGCCGTCGCCCGGGGCCCTCAGCTAGCCACGTGACAAGCAGCCAAGAGAGGACGAGACGCAGGAGGGCCAACCGTGGCAAAGGCACGCGCGCCTTCCGGGCTAGTGTACGGTTGGTACGCGGGCGGGGCGCCAAATACAGGACAAGTGACGAGTGACGACACGCCTTGCGCATCAGGGCCAGCCAGGGCCGTGTATGTCCGGAGCTGCCGCTGCTGCCGTCAGCTGCTCAAGGTCCCCCACAAGGACACACGACCGGCCTGCGCAGACCCTTAACGGTCCACCCAGTGTGTGTGCCGCAAAGGGTGCCTGCCTGCCGCCTCATCCCGAACCAGGTGCGCCCAGCTGCTGGGGCACACACACGCACACATACACACACGCACACTCCTCTTGTCGCCCGCTCACCTGCACAATCGTCGACATGAGCTCCGAAGTCGCCTCCAGCTTGTCCTGGCAGTAGCGATCGACCCACTCCTGCGGACCGCGTTTGACCGGCGTGTGCGCGCATTCGGTCGCCGTGTTCAGTACAGTACAGGGCTCCACTCCACGCGCAAGGGGGCGGACGACAGGACAGGACAAGAGGGCGCAAGCAGCCAGGGCAACGGGCACAGCGCTGTGTGTGCCCTGCACGCAACGCGATCGCCCAGGAACCGACCTTTGCCGCGCGCTCCACCGAGGTCGGATGTTTCGTGATGATATCTGCGCAGGCACAACAACAGGGCAAGGAACCAGGCTCAACTTGCTGTGTCACCTCGGGGCAACTGAGAGAGTGAAATGAAAACGGCCGCTGAGAGAGTGAAAGGCAGGCTGACGTACCCCAGAGCGTCAGGTTGTGGAGGGACGCCAGGGGAGCTGCCTTCCCGCGCTTAGCGGCAGGCTTCGGCTTCGCCGGCACCGTGCCTGCGGGGCCGGGTCCTGCTGCTGCCGCCACGCTCGAGGGGCCAGGCCCCGCTGCCGCGTCAGGCGCCGCTGCCGCGTCCCCGTCCTCCTCGGCCGCCTCGCCGTCGCCGTTGGCGCCGTCCGCCGTTACCTGATCAAGGTGTTGTTCGCGCGAACCGAGCACGTGGGCAGGGGGATGGAAGCAAGCTCGTGGAACTTGGTAACGCCCGCGTGCTGGTATGCCGGGCCCACAATCAAGGGCAGTCTCTGCCCGGGCGTCACGAAGTCAACTCGTCACCGATGGGCTCCAAACAGAAGTCGACGACTCAGTCGTAACCCCGTTCTAATTCAGTGTCGCCGGGGTAACGGATTCAGTCCCCACCATCGCCGTACCTTGCGCTTTTTCCGTGCTGCTGCGGGTGCCCGTGGCTTTCCCCCACGCTGCGCCGGGCTCGGCTGCTTCTGTTGCTGTGGGGACTTGGCGCTCCCGTCCCGGGCTCGCTTTGGGCTCTCCGCCGGCGCGTCAAACTCCTCATCATCGCTGTTATCATCACTGCTGCTTGTGTCCTCGTCAGAACTGTTTCTGGCGAGTGTAAGGGCGGAACCGGTCAGCAACATCTTTCATGGTCACGACCAACAGCTGGCTTGAAATTACAGGCGAGTTCGAAGCCCCTGCTCAGTATTTTAAACCTTATAGCAAGCAAAGTGTGAAACTGATGCTTACTCTGGCTCGTGCGCCTTGGCTGGCGATTTGTTCTCAGCTGCCGCGAGCCGGCTGCTCCGTCGCCGTGTTTCAGCCATCAGAATACGACTTGGCAAGTAAATTGCTTAGAAGCGGGTCTGTGCGTTCTTCGTCAATAGTCTCGGTATGTCGGTAAACGGGCGGGAGACTTTGGACTGGACCACGTCATGCACGTCGCTACAGTCAGAGCGTCAATTACAGGTAGGGGTACAGATTCTATATAAGAAACGATGCGAGTGTCCTGGACGCCCGAATTGTGTGCCATGTTTGCTGCGGATTGCGTGCTGAGCGAATTTGTACGGCAATGCGGTTTACTTGAATAAAGCTCGGGGACATCATCTCGTTGTCTCCGATGGATGCATCTCAGGAGAGTGGTGGCATAATCGTCCGCATGAACTAGCCCAAGCGCTTGGCGGGACGTTGCCACAGAAGCCAGCTGTCCGCAGCGTACTTCCCCGCTGCGTGCTGGCCTGTGCTGGCGTTTCTCACCCGCTTGCCACGCCTCGCTTCTCCGCGACACAGGATGGCCGCCGGAGCTTGTTTCCTCGGTTGATCGCCATTACAAATCCTGAAAGTGATTCGGCATGGGCATGCTTTGTAGCATTCGGCGAGGCGCTGGCGAGGTGCAGCATGAGTGGCGGTAGGGCATGAGTTGGGTATAGCCTGGCTGTGTCAGGCTGTGCCGCCTGGCTGTGCCGCCTGGCTGTGTCGTTGATGTGTCGTTGCTGCATCGTGGCACATGGCTGGGTCGTAGAAGAGCAGCGTTAAGAGGCGAGGCCGGCCGGACCGGTCGGGCAGGGTCGGGCCAGACATCCGACAGTTTTTGGTTGTGGATAACGACTTGGCGTTCTCTAAAACGGAAGCCGCAATAAAGTTCTTCGAAACCAAAACCTGCAAATAAGTGCGCAATGCAACTTCCATGCCATCTCCTCATACAGATTCCAGCGCAGTTTAGTCGCCCCACAGCAACGTAAAAAAAAACCGGCGTACGGCAACTAAAGGCCCCCAGAAGCCATCTGGCGGTCTAGGCCCTACCTAACTGCGTGAATAGAAATTGTATAAGCCTTCCATCAACACTGCGGGCAGGGCCGAAACTGGAAGGCCCATTCGCCCCGCGGGTCGCTGCAGTGCTTCTTCAAGTCTATGGGATGCGTCTTTCACGCTGCTTGTTGACTATTTACGGAGAGCAGCCAAGCGGCCCCAGGTTGCAAATCGAGCTGGCGACGAGTTGCCACCCTTGCCCGGCAGGCCAACGACGCAGCGCCGCTCCCAGCCGCTTTCCAAACCAGCCCCAGCGCTCCAGACGACGCAGCTAACCGTATCCCGATGAGTGTAGACAAGCGCAGCCACCGCGGCACTGCAGCCCAGCATCGCGCCTGGCCGCCCACCCTGGCGGCCGGTGGCGCCGCCGCCGGCGCTGCCGCGCCGCTGGCGCCCGGCCGCAGCCGCAGCCGCCGCCGCCGCTAGCTTACTGTTTGACGCTTCTGGGGGCGCTGCTGGCGGGCTCCGCGCCGGCGCAGGCGCAGGGCGGCTTTTGCAGCGGCGGCGTGTGGGTTGGCGGCGGCGCGCCGCTGTACAGCTGCACCGCGGCGGCGTCCACGGTGTATGCGGCCAATGACACCAAGTCGGGCACCTCGCTCAAGGGCTCGCTGGCGGGAGACCCCAGCTTCAGCGCCGGGGCGGCGTGTCTGCCGGCGGGCGCCGACGCGACGACGCAGGCAACAACCCTGTAGGTGCCGCTATCGCGTACGGTAACTCCGTTGCCGTACCAACCGTTGCCGTGAAATGGACGAGCGTCACGGGAAAGAAAGGTATCCCATCACCAACCCGCTTGTGTGAATGATAAGGTACAGGTAACTTACATACTTGTGACTTGACATGCAATTGCGGTCACATGCTACCTGTCGCTGTCCTCGCCACCCGTCGCTTACGGCTCCATAGGCTCCTTTCCAACTTGAATCCTTCCCGACTTGCGCAATTTCGACCCCCCCCCCCTGCGGGTGCCCTCTTGTGCCTTATACGGCATTGTACGGCACGGAAATGAGTACGGCAGGTACTCTGTCAACAAGGGCTCCTCGGGCACCGTGTCCGTCACCTTCGCCAGCTCCCTGTACGCGACGCAGGTCGGGCTGCTGGTGGTCAGCTGCCAGGTGGGTTAAAACCGAAGACACCGCAGCGAAGGGGCGGAGACGGCCAGGTGGGGTTGAGGCGGGAGGAGGCGGGATGAGGGGTGGGGTGCGGGGCGGGGTGGCTAGTGTGCTTGGGCCCCGCACGCCGTGGGACCGCATCGCATCGCACCGCATGGCGTGTTGGCGTCCCCTCCCGCTCCCTTCACCTCTCCTCCCCTCCCTTCTCCTCCCTCCCCGCTCCCTTCTCCTGCCTCTTGCCCCTCCCCGGCCCCCGCTCCGCTCCCCTCCCTGCCCCAGCAAGGCGCCATCCAGGCCAACCTCACACTCAACCTCGTCAACGGCAGCGCAGTGGGCAGCGGCTGCCCCCAGGACGCTTGCACCGCCTCCGGCTGCACCGGCTCCTCGACATACTGGTGAGCAAGGTGGAGGTGGAGAGGGAGGCGGAGGCGGCGGCGCGAGCAGGCCGCTGGAACGGGCCGGTCGGTGGTGGTGGTAGCGGTGGTGGTAGCGGTGGTGGTAGCGGTGGTGGTGGTAGTGACAGTAATAACAAAACGATGTGGTGCTGGTGATGGTAGGGGCGGTGGTGGCGGTGGTGGTGGGACGGCGGAAGTGGGGCAGTGGGGTTGCTGCAGGGGGGCTCTTGAAGGAGGAGGGCTACCCGGCTACCGTTGGTCGTGCAGCGCTGCAGCAGAGGCAGCCACAGAGCGCCTTCCCTTCACTTCACTTCACTCCCCCCTCCCATCTGTTCCCTCGCATCTGTCCCCTGCCCCCTGTCCACTCCCCGCCCATCCCCCCCCCGCCCTCACCCCCCCGACCCCTATGTAGGTACACGTGCACCTTCAGCGGCAGTCTGAGCTACGTGTCCGGCATCACATTCGTGCTGGGGGACAACCCCCTCAAGCTGGGAGACTGGAAGGTGGGTAACGAGAGTCTGGTGGTGATGGGGGGGAGGGCGCTGTGGCTGGGGCTGGGGCAAGAAGGAAGGTACCGCAGCGGAGGGACGGGGACGGGGGCGAAGTCCGTGAGCGGACCCCCCGGCGGGGACGGGGGAGGACGGGGGGTCCTGAGAGGGCCCTGTGGTTGGGGGAAGGGGAAGGCGGGAGGGGGGGAGGGGGCCGCTGGCCCCGCCATGGCTGCTAGGGAGCCGGTACTGCCTGAGGACCTACAGCCCCCCCCCCCTTGGCAAGGTGGGCCCTCCCGGGCGCGGACGGGTCGAACCCGCTGGCTGAATGGCCGCGTGATGGAATGGCTTTACCGGACTGGGAAGCTGCGGCTGCTGCGCCTGGGCCTGTGGGGCGGTGCGGCGTGCCGTGGGCAGTAGCAGGAGGAGGCCACCACGCCGCACCCGCCGCTACAACGCTGTTGCTGCTGCTGCTGCTAGCTGCGGAGACTGCCGCGCCCGCCGCCGCCGGTGCGCCTGACCTCAGGTTCTCGACGCGGCGCGACTGGTCGGCTACCCGCCCCTGGCACCCAGCTCGCCGTCGCCGCCGCCCAGCCCGCCGCCGCCCAGCCCGCCGCCGCCCAGCCCGCCGCCGCCAAGCCCGCCGCCGCCCAGCCCGCCGCCGCCCAGCCCGCCGCCGCCCAGCCCGCCGCCCAGCCCGCCGCCGCCCAGCCCTCTATCGCCAAGCCCGCCGCCGCCCAGCCCGCCGCCACCCAGCCCGCCGCCGCCAAGCCCGCCGCCGCCAAGCCCTCTACCGCCCAGCCCTCTACCGCCCAGCTCGCCGCCGCCCAGCCCTCTACCGCCCAGCCCTCTACCGCCCAGCCCTCTGCCGCCCGGCTCCCCACCAGTGCCGCCGCCATCCCAGTCGCCGTCACAGCCGCCGTCACCGCCGCCGTCACCGCCGCCCTCACGGCCGCCTTCGCCGCCACCATCAGAGCCGCCTTCGCCGCCGCCGTCGCTGCCACCGTCACCGCCGCCGTCACCGCCACCATCACAGCCGCCGCCGCCGTCACCATCACAGCCGCCACCGGCTGTGCTGCCTCTGCCTCCGCTGCAGCCCAGCATTCCTCCATCACTGCCGCCGCCAGTCTACCCACCAACCTCACCCTCACCGCCGCCGCCGCAGTCCCCGCCGCCGCCGCCGCAGTCCCCGCCGCTGCAGCCGCCGCAGGCCCTGCCGCCGCCGCTGCCGCAGTCCCCGCCGCTTCTGCCGCCGCAGTCCCCGCCGCTGCCGCCGCCGCAGTCCCCGCCGCTGCCGCCGCCGCAGTCCCCGCCGCTGCCGCCGCCGCAGTCCCCGCCGCTGCCGCCGCCGCAGTCCCCGCCGCTGCCGCCGCCGCAGTCCCCGCCGCTGCCGCCGCCTCAGTCCCCGCCGCTGCAGCCGCCGCAGGCCCTGCCGCCGCCGCTGCCGCAGTCCCCCCCGCCTCAGTCCCCTCCGCTGCCGCCGCCGCAGTCCCCGCCGCCGCCGCTGCCGCAGTCCCCGCCGCCGGCGGCTCCATCCACCATGACGCCGCCGTTGCCTGTACCTCTGCTGTGGGCCTCACCATCACCGCCGCCGCCGCCGCCACCGGCGGAACTGCCACCGGTGCCACCCTCTCGCCCACCGCCATCACCGTTGCCGTCGCCGCCTCCACCGAGGGCTGCATCGCCGCCGCCGCTACCGCCGCCGCCGACGCTGCCCTCACCTCCGTCACAGCCCTCCACCGCTGCACCTTCCTCGCCTCGACCACCGCTGGCGCCGCCAATGCCGCCGTCACCTCTGCCGCCAGCGGCGCCGCCGTCGCCCCCATCGCCATCTCCCCCGTTGTCATCATCGCCGCAGCCGCCTTTGCGGGCGCCGCCGCCGCCTCCACCTGTGTCAACGTCGCCACCATCACCGCCCTTGCCGCCGTCGCCGCCGTTGCCACCCACCCCGCCGTCGCCATCCCTCCCACCATCACCGCCATCACCGCCCGTCCCTCCGTCGCCGCCAGCGCCGCGGTCGCCGCCCTTCCCGCCGTCGCCACCCACCCCGCCGTCGCCGCTGTCGCCGCCCGTCCCGCCGTCGCCGCCGTCGCCGCCGTCGCCCCCCGTCCCGCCGTCGCCACCCGTCCCGCCGTCGCCGCCCGTCCCGCCGTCGCCGCCGTCGCCGCCGTCGCCGCCGTCGCCGCCCGTCCCGCCGTCGCCGCCGTCGCCGCCCGTCCCGCCGTCGCCGCCGTCGCCGCCCGTCCCGCCGTCGCCGCCGTCGCCGCCCGTCCCGCCGTCGCCGCCGTCGCCGCCCGTCCCGCCGTCGCCGCCGTCGCCGCCCGGCCCGCCGTCGCCGCCGGCGCCGCCCGCCCCGCCGTCGCCGGCCGTCCCGCCGTCGTTGCCGCCCGTCCCGCCGTCGTTGCCGCCCGTCCCGCCGTCGCCGCCCGTCCCGCCGTCGCCGCCGTCGCCGCCCTTCCCGCCGTCGCCGCCCTTCCCGCCGTCGCCGCCGTCGCCGCCCGTCCCGCCGTCGCCGCCGTCGCCGCCCGTCCCGCCGTCGCCGCCCGTCCCGCCGTCGCCGCCGTCGCCGCCCGTCCCGCCGTCGCCGCCCGGCCCGCCGTCGCCGCCGTCGCCGCCCGTCCCGCCGTCGCCGCCCGTCCCGCCGTCGCCACCATCACCGCCCGTCCCGCCGTCGCCGCCCGTCCCGCCTTCGCCGCCGTCGTCGCTAGTCCCGCCGTCGCCGCCCGTCCCGCCGTCGCCGCCGTCGCCGCCGTCGCCACCTGCACCCCCTGTGCCGCCTTCGCCCCTGCCACCCCTGCCACCCCGCGCCGTCGCCCCGTCGGCGCCGCCGCCAACTCCGCTCCCCACCGCCGGCCAGGGCGCACCTGCGCCAGCCCCAGCCGCGCCAGCCCCGCCACCACCATCGCCGCCTCCGCCGCCGCCTCCCACTCCGCCCCCTCCGCCCCCTCCGTTCGTGCTCCCCGCCCTGCTCATCCCGCCCAACTACCTGGCCCCCTCCAACATCACACCCCAGGGAGTCCTCTCCGTCACACAGGCCGTGGTGCTGCCGGAGGGGCTGACCTCGGACGACCTGGAGGACCTCCTGCCCGCCGCCGCCGCCGCCAACATCACCTCCGTCGCCAGCCTGCTTGCCGTACCGGTGCAGGTGACGGCGGCGGTGGATGCGACGGCGGCGGTGCTGATGACGAGCTCGGGGCAGCAGGTGGAGGTGCAGGTGGGAGCGGGGGAGGGACGAGGGGAGGGTGGCGGGTGGCGGGTCGCTTCGCTTCCAATGGGGCGGGGGCGCTCCGACGGCCAAAGGCGCCTCCAAGGCCCCTCCAGAAGCTGCCCTCCCCACCTCACCTCACCTCACCACGCCCCCTTGCACTTCCGCCCATCCTCCTCCCGACACGGCCTCCCTCCACAGGTGGGCTGCGGGCCCTCCTTCCTGACCGCCTTCCGCTCCGAACTGGCCACCCGGGCAAACATCAGCGAACAGCTGCTGGGCAACGTTTCCTGCGGAACGTACGACCCAACGGCGGCGGTGGCGGCGGCGGCGGCCGCGGAACCACCCGGCGGCGGCGGCAGCCGCCGAAGCGCGCGGCTTCTAGAGTCGTCGGCGACGCCGTCTACCCCACCGTCGTCCCTACCGTCGACACCACCACAATTACTGCCGCCGCCGCCGTCGTCGTCACCACCGCCGCCACTGCTACCGCCACCGCCGCCGCCACCGCCGCCCGGCTCCGGTTCTGCTTCGGGCGGCGGCACCTGCCCCGCCGACTGGGCTGATGGCCGCAGCGCCGCCGCCCTCAGTCTGACGGTGCTGCTGCGCCTTCCGGCCGGCGCGGGGCCGCAGATCCTGTCCGAGTATAAGGCCCGCTTGCGAGCCGCCATTGATGCCTGGGCGGCCGAGTCGCAGGCTGCTGCTGCTGGGGGGTCTGCGGAGGTGCTGCTGCTGTGCGGCCCGGCAGCAGACGGCGACATTGCCGAGTTGACTGAGGTGGGTGGACTGTGGGCATTGTATACCCCTTTCAAGGCGGGATTAGGGTTATGTCAGCTAGATTGGGTGGCCAGCAGGCCTTTCTCAGGAGAGGAGGATGGGTAGCGGCCTTGGCTGTTGCGTCTTGCTCCCTTGGCGGCCCGATGTCTCTTGATGTTGGCTGCTCGCTCACCACCCCTCCCCACCTCAACCTCGCGCACCTCCGCTTGCCCTCCGCCCCGCGCTTTCTTCCCCCCAACCACGCCCCACGCCCCACCCACCACGCCCCACCCTGTACCCCGGCGGCCAGGTTGTGTTGTCCCGCCAGGTGGCCCTCAACGCACTGGGCACCGCCTCCCTGACCTCCGAGTGCGGGTCCCAGGACCTGACACCCACCACAGCGCTGGGGGGACAGGGAAGCCAGGTGGCCTGCGCGCTGACGGCGGTGGGGCAGGGCTCGCTGGCGGCGGCGGAGGAGGCCGCCGCGGCGCCGCGGCCGCAACCGCCGCCGGGGGCTCAGGTGAGTGTGTGTGGGCTGTGGGTTCGACACCCAGTTGCGGTTGGGGGGAGCACCGGCGAAGCCGGCGAAGTGGGCGAAGCTTGGTTCACTCGCAGGCGCGAGGAGCTTAGGGTTGGTTTGGGTCAGGTCTTTGGGGTTGGGAAGCCCCTTTCCAGCCCCTGGTTTCCCTTCTTCAGGTTGGGTGCGAGGTCTCGCGCCTCGGTCGCCGCGCCTAACCGGCTGCAGGCCTACTGTACTGGGTTGATGTCTTTCCGCGCAGTCTCTTGGCCCGATGGCCAAGGCCTAAGCACCTAGGATCTGGAATCCCCCACACTGTCCCGACTACCGTACTCTGCCCTCCTGCCCTCCTCCTCTCCTGACCCAGATACCCACCAACCCGTGCCCCGGTAAGAGACCCTTCCTGCCTCGTGCCGCCCTCCCCTCCCCTCCCCTCCCCTCCCCTCCCCTCCCCTCCCCTCCCCTCCCCTCCCCTCCCCTCCCCTCCCCTCCCCTCCCCTCCCCTCCCCTCCCCTCCCCTCCCCTCCCCTCCCCTCCCCTCCCCTCCCCTCCCCTCCCCTCCCCTCCCCTCCCCTCCCCTCCCCTCCCCTCCCCTCCCCTCCCCTCCCCTCCCCTCCCCTCCCCTCCCCTCCCCTCCCCTCCCCTCCCCTCCCCTCCCCTCCCCACCCCTCCCCGGTTTCCGGCTTCCTGCCCGCTGCAGGCACCGCTCTTCAACAGCCCAGCCGCCCGCCACCTGTCACCGCCGCTGCTTCTGCTCCTGATCGTCGGCTCGGTGGTGGCCGGCACGGGCCTGCTGGCGACGACGTGTCTATACCTGGTGGCGCCGGCCGCCGGAGCCCTACGGCGCAGGCGGAGGGAGGAGGAGGAGGAGCAGAGGATGCCCTCCGGCTCTCAGCTGGGGACCAGTGGGACGCAGCCTTCCGACCCCGCCCTCTCCGACCCGGCGCGGACCCTCGCGTCCCCCGCCGCCTTCGCCGCCTCCGGCGGTGGCGGCGACGCTGACGCTGACACCTCCAGCAGCCCGGCAGCCGACCGGGATAAGGCCCGGGAGCGGGAGCGGGAACCGGCCCTCGTTCGTGGCGGCCGCAACGACGGCGGTGGCGGCGGCGGTGGCACCAGCCGCCTGGGTGCCGTACTACGGCGGCGCATTTCCTGGACCACCGGCCCCGCGGCGGCGAATTGCCGCGGCGCCAGCGCTGGCAGCGGCGGCGGCGGCGACGCCGCGGCGGCCGCCCGCATTGGCGGCGGCGACGCTGGCGGCAGGTACGGCGCCCGTCCGTCTGACGAGGAGACCGGCGACGCTGATTCGGTTTCGGAGGCCGGTGGACGAGCTGCTTCGGCGGGCGGCGGCCGTGGCGGCTCCGGGCTCACCAGGGACGGCCTATCGGCAAGCCGGGCTTCTGGGTCTTCTGGCATCGGCGGCGGCAGCCTCGATGTGACCCCTAGTAGCGATCGCGGCGGCGACGGCGACGACGGCAGCCGCAGCTGGGGTGCGTCGGCGGCGGCATCGGCGGCGGAGTCCGGCGCTGCGCATCGGCCCTGGTTGGCTAGCCCGTGGCGGGTGCGCGTCTGGTCTGAGGACGCCGCCGGCGCAGGCGCGGCAGGGCGGCGGCGGCACGGCGGCGGCGCATCCGGCGGCGGCTTATCCGGCGGTGGCGCGACGGCACCGAACGTCCCCGAGGGCAGCGGCGGTGGCGGAGGCGGAGGCGGCTGGGCATCCCTGCCGTCGGATGGGGGCAGTGAGGCCAGCGGCCACGGCAGCATCGCCGGCGGCGGCGGCAGCGCCGGCGGCCAAGGTTTCGGGCGCGGCGTTGGCTCAGGCGCCAGCTGGGCGCCGCTGACGCAGCAGGCACCGGGGAGTGGCGGCGGCACGAGCGGCGCGAGCAGCGACGGCGATGCGGCGGTGCAGGGTGGAGAGCGCAGGGCGGCAGGACGGCCCGCGCGCGGCGGCAGCGGCGAGGCACTGCCGTCCGTTGGCGACGCGACGACGGAGGCGCAACGACTCGGCGTCGGCGGCCAAAGGCAGGAGGGCGCTTTCGCCGCCGCCGCCGCCTCCGTCGCCGCGGTCGCCGCCGCCACCCAGCCGCCGCCGCCACCGGCGGCGGATGACGTCATCCCGCGCTCGACCTCGCTGCTGCCTGCGGGTCTCTTCTGGCGGTCGAGGGTAGCGGCGGAGGACGCCGGCGCGGCGGCTACGGCGGTGGCGGGTGGACGGCTCCCCAGCAGCAGTGGCGGCACCTGGCGACGCGGCAAGGCCGCTGCCGCGACGGCGCCCGGGCCGCAACCTCAGCCCTCCCTGGACGCAGCCGCCAGTGCCGCTGCCGGCGCCGGCCAAGACCACCGCGCCGGCGTCGACAGCGGCGCCAGCCGCAGCGACGCTTCCTGCCTCGCGACGCTTCCTGCCGGGGCACGCGCGGCTCTTGCCGCGGGGTCCGCTTTGTTTCGGTCCAGAGGAGGAGGCGTTGGGCCAACAGCTGAACAACAGCCCCAGTCCGGCCAGCCCCACCAGAAGAAACAGCAACAGGGAGAGGCGTCTGCAGCGTCCGCGGCCCCCGACATGGCAGCTGTCGGCGGCGCAGGGCGGCCGGCCGATGCACCGCAGCTGCCGGTCGTCGTATCTGGCGGCGGCGGCGGGAGCGTCGGCGGCGCTGCTGATGGGTCAGCTGTGCGCAGGGTCGGCTGGGCGGCTGGGCGGGGAGGCGGCGGCGGCGGCGGCGGCGCGACGCGGTCCGCCTGGGGCTCCGCCGCCGCCTTCAGCGGCGGCGACGGTGGCGGCGGCTCCGTGGAGTTGGAGGTGGAGCAGGATGAGAAGGAGGAGGAGGAGGAGGGAATGGCGGTGGCGACGGGAGTGGACCGGGTGGGGCCCGGTGGGGGAGGCGAGGGCGCGGGCGAGGACGAGGAGGAGGGGCAGCATATGGAGGAGGACGTGAAAGGCGCGGAGGCGGGCTGGGCGAGGGGGCAAGCAGTCCAGGGGCGGGTGCGCTGGCCTGCGGCGGTGCCGGCGGCGGCGCCGCCTCCAGGGAGGCCGAACTTCTCCGGGGGGGCGCTCCCGCTGGATGGCGGCGACGGCGGTGGTGCGCGGCAGCGGCAGCGGTGGGCCGACCTGGCGCCGCGACCGCCCTCCCGCGCCGGAGCGCATTGCGCGCTGGGAGGCGGAGGGCGCCGCTGGCGCGTCGGCCGCCCCCTCGGCACCGCCGCCGCAGCGGCCGCATCGCAGCGCCTCCCGCTCCGAGCCGCAAGTCGGGGCAGGCGGCTTCATCCTGCAGGACCAACAGCCGCGGCGCGCCAGCACGATCTGGCAGCGGCCCCTGCCGCAGCTGCAGCCACCGGATCTGGATTTGATGCGCGATCTGGAACTGGCGTTGGATTTGGATATGGATGGGGGAAATGCGGATTTGGATCTGGATCCGGATCGGGGTGAGGTACGGGAGATGGCGCTGCCCGGCGAGCGCGTCACGCGCCCGACCGGCGCCGCACCCGCCGCGCGGCCGCTGCTGACGTCGGCAGCGGCGGTGGCGGCGGCCGTGCACCGACGGCCGACGGCGCCGCCGGATGTGGGTCAGACGTGGCGGCAGGGAGGTATGGCGGGTAGCGAGGGAGGTGGCGGTGGCGGTGCGCGCGTCGCCTGTGGAAGGACTGCACGGGGTTTCGGAGGCCACGCGAGCGAGCCTGGGGTGGAGGAAGCGGCTGAGGGCGAGTGCGGCGGTGGTGCAGCTCTGGGCTGCGGGCCAGGCGGCCCGGGGTCGGAGGCGGCGGGCGGCGGGTGGAGTGTGGGGGGAGGCGGAGCGCTGGCGGCTGTGCCTGCCCGGACAGCACGGACTGCCGTCGGGCGGCGGCGGGATTGGGACGGGCGCGCGCCTGGGGATTCGGGAGATGGGAGCGGAGGTGAAGGGGCGGCCGAGGTGGAGGGGCCGGCGGCGAGCCCCGTGTCGGTGTCGGTGCGCGCGGCCGCTGTGCTGTCCCGCCTCAAGCGGGCGTCCACAGGGCAACTGTACGACCTGTCGTCCAGCTGAACAGCGACGTGCTTTGCTGGTGATGGTTCCGTGGTTGTGCTTTACCTGCTTGTGCGGCGGCACCGAAGCACCGTGTAGAGGCATCTTGCTTTGACTGGTCAAAGATGCATGTGAGAGCAAACATTCGGGAACTTCACATGGTATAAGGCTGAATTGTTTTAAATGATAGCTGCGCGCTGACTCCCAAGGAGCACTAACGGGCGGCAGCCCCGGCGGCTAGAGCAGTCTTTGAGGAGTCTCGGCGTTTCCATTGACGACGTGCCACTCTACGTTTTGACGGGTTTGTTTAACAATTAAGCTGTGGCTAACGATAGACGGAGGAGAGGCGAGAGGGGCGTTTATTGTCCATGCGACGAATTGACTATGGAAGTCAAAGCCCTGCTGGAAATGAATGGGAAATGCTTTGCAAGGCGCGCATGAGATAATCTTGTCGCATGGGTTCATTTACTCTGCCTGAATGCAGCAGGGCGAACGAAAAAGGCCCAATTCAAGCGTCCTACAATTCCACCCACCATCGCGTCCGTGCCCGGCGTTGGTCGGCCTGAGTTGGGTCCGGTCTTGGCACTGCTCCAAAGTCAACCATACTTACCTGGCCCGCTTCTCGAGGTGGTCCAGATGGCCTCGGTTGCATGGTTGGTCTTTGCCTTGCACTTCGCAAGGGCCTTCCGTGGTCGGCCCTTTATGGTGTCCGGCAGGGCTTAATTTTTGTAAGGCTGAGGATCTGCGCACTGCGCGACCTCGGCACCCAAAATTAAGATGTTTGTCAATTAAACTTTTGTCCATTGCTCCCGCTGGCCACCTGACTCTGGTCAGCTGCCCATGTACCGCACCGGAGTCCACGGTAACTTTTAACGGGGACCTGTAGGCCCTCATTGCAGATCGGAGTCCACGGTAACTTTTAACGGGGACCTGTAGGCCCTCATTGCAGATCACTATAGTTTAAGGGATTCCTCAAAAGTCCCTTCAAGTCCCTGAAGTCCATATGCTTCTGTGAGGTCTGCGATATTCATGGGACCAAAGCCAGCCAACGCTGCGTGTGCATGGCCCCCCTGCATACATGCCAGCCTGCTATCAAAAACCCTGCGGTTGTAGTTCGCTCCCTGCCCTGCGGCGCCAAGACTGGCGGCGCCGGATTTTGCCATTTGCGAGCGGCCTCCCAAACAGGCTGTATAGGTTGTATCCGCATACGGCAGCACGTGAGAAGCACTGCCCGAAACTTCCTTCGACCTTCTGTCGTTGCCGCATTTCACAGAACCGTGGATTAGCCACGCTAGGGTGCATGGCTGGTTTCCAACCCGCCGCATCCACAATCGCGCATCAAACAGCGGACTGCAGCGGACGTCTTCACGTGGTGCCCGCGTACACAATTGGGGATCACAAAGCGCTGGCGTCATGGGCATCCTCCACTGCCACTCGGTGCCACTGCCACTGCCACTCGGTGCTTGTGTTCCTAAGCAAAATGCCTTTGGGTACGACACTCGTACCCGAGGCTCCTGTCCTGTTCAAGCAACACAGCACGCCATGGTTCGGCAATACCGTCCAACGACGCGCCCTTGACTTCTGGCGAAATGCAAAAGCAAATGGGACGAGGATGAGGACGAGGACAGTGTGTAATGCAACATGCAATGCAGGCATGGAAAGAAACAAGGTCATGGCGGCAATGCAGTCCCATCCAAGGCCAAATGCTATCGCGACGCGGAACCATTTCCTCCACCTCCACCTGGCTCCCACGGAGCAACCCAAATACCCAATGCGGAGCCACCCGAAAAGGGGCACGAGAGAAATCGGTGTGGGGTGGTGGTGCCGGTGGTGGTGGTGGCAATGACAACTGAAGACAGTAACGTCGTTCTGTCAGTCAGTCAGTAAATCGCGCGACCGTCCATGCATCCCCCGTCGTCCCAGCAAACTCCAAATTGTTATTTTGGGTTTTCTATCCCAAGATGCGGTTTGTTGCGCAAGGGGAGGCACGCCTACTTGTCGACGGGGAGTTGTTAGCTCTAGGGTCTAGCGGTACGGGTGACTTAGTACGGCAGTTGAACAGCGTGTCTGCGGAGCACCAAACTGGTGTTTGTTTTCTCGTCTTTTCCCGTTGTTTGGCGGTTTAGCGGTACTCGTTGCGGCCTTTTTCAACTCGCAGGCAGTCGGCTTCGCTCGCTGTTACGGTACTTTCTCGCGCTAGTCGTCCGCGGCCTCGTCGCTAATGCGCATCTCCTCGGCCGGTTGCTCCACTGCACTCCACTCCACTCCGCCCATCAAAGGGCGGGGTAGGCCGCCTCAACCCGCTGCATGGTGGGCACGCTGGCGTAGTACGTCGCCGGCAGCGCCGACCCACGGGTCCTTTCCCGCGCCGCGGTGCCCGTTAGCGGGTAGCCGCCGACCCGCGGGCCGCCCGCCATGCCGCCGCCGCCGCCGCCACCGCCGCGCGTCGCCGCGCCGGCCATCGCCTCCAGCCCCGCCATTGCCCCGCCGTCGGGGCCCAGCATTCCCACGGTCGCGAACGGGCTGACGGCGGCGGCGCCGCCGCCGCCCCCCAGCGACCGGGCGCCGGGAGAGTACGGCGTCGAGACGAGCTGCATGCCGCCGCCAACACCGGCGGCGACGCCGCCGCTGGCGGCGCCGGGCGGCGGCTCCATTTCTATTGCAACATGGGGCCCCACGTAGTCGTACTGTGGTACGACCAGGCCGCTGGCGGTGTGGGCGTGGACCAGTCCCCCGCCGACGCCAGGCCTCGGGCCGCCGGCGCCGTCGCCACCTTCATGATCACCGGCGGCTGTGTCGAAGCCAGCGACCTGGGGGCGCAACGAAGCGAGACGATACCGTTACGGTACTTCGCTACAAGAAAGCGCAGCGATATAATCAAGCAGCACTCGCAATAACGCCTTCCCTGGTACGGACTCTTCGTCCCCTTCGTCGTAAAGCTGGCAGTGGCAGTTGTACCCCTGCCTCGAACCCGCTGCAAGACAAGCCCTGAGCCCGTATTTGCTCTGGAGCAGACGCACCCGCACACCCACACCCACACCCACATCCACACACATACGCACACGTGCACGCGCACTCACCCGGCCGATGGTGGTCCAAAGCACCCGCAGCCGCGAGCCCCAGCCTCCACCCTCGTGGCCGCCGCCGCCGCCGCCGCCGCCGTGGCCGTGGCCGCCCGGTGCAGCGCGGCCCGCGGACGCCTCCTCCGGCCTGTCCAAGAGACGAAGAGAGGGGACGGTTTGGGGGCGGTTTGGCGGAGGGGGGGGTTGGGGGTTTGGGCACACGATACGAGGGCGGACGTTTGCCCGTCTGCTCGTTCTCCCGGTGGAGAGTGGAGACTGGTGGAGGTGGAGGTGGAGATGCAGGCGGAGCGGTGGCGACCCTCGCGGCGCAGACGGGTGGCATGGGCACGTGGCAAAGGTGCAGGAGCCGCCCAGACCGACACCCTGCCCCTGCCCCTGCCCCACCCGCGGATGATGCCCATGGTCTGCAGCGTGGGCGTTACAAAGTTGCTCAGCAGGAAGCCCAGCACCCCGCCAGCGCCGCCGCCGCCGCCGCCGCCGCCGGCGGCCGCCGCCTGGCGCGCCGCCGCCGCCGCTCGCGCCTCCAGCGCCGTCGCCCTGTCCGTCATGCAGCTCCGCACGATTGTTATGATCATCACCAGCAGCACCAGGCCCGTGTTGGTGGCGGCCACGATGACCAGACTGCGGGAGAGCCTGCGCGCGTTTGTTTTGAGTGTGGGGGTGGGTGTGGGTGTGGGTCTGGGTGTGGGTGTGTGGGTGTTTCCTTGGATGGGGAGGGAGGATCGGGCGGCGGGCAGTGATGAGGGGGTGGGGACTACCGCGACAAAAAACGGTCCCGGTAGGAAATGCGCGAGCGGGCACCAAGAGGAGCGCGGGAGCAGCACAGCGGCAGCTCTGTACTTTTTGCTGTGTCGGCATTGTTGCTGGTTGTGGCAGCGGTGTCGGCAAGGGCAGTCGAGCAGTCTTAGCGGTGGTGGTGGTGGTGGCGTCCACACGGACACAGGTGCACACCGAGCGACCTAGCCATCGCGCCTTGACGGCCTGACGGCCGGCGATTGCGCGCGAGGAGACCCCCAACGGACGCGCGCGCGCGCACGCCTCGGGGCGACCGCACCCACGCCCCGGGCACCGTGCGTCCCCACCTCTGCCTGCGGTCCAGGTATATCCACGCCACCAGCGCCGCATCCAGCAGCAGCAGCGCAATGATTGCCAGCAGACACACCCCGCAGTGCAGGAACAGCTTCACACCCGCCTGCTGAACAGTGGTGCGGATGGCGCGCTGAAGAGGAGGAAGAACCGTGCCGCCGGCGCCGCCGCCTCCGGCGGCGGCGCCGCCTCCGGCGCCGCCTCCGGCCGCGGCACCGCCGGCGCCTCCGGCGCCGGCGGCGCCTCCGGCGCCGCCGGAGGCACCGCCGCCGGCGGTGGCGGCGGCTGCGCCGCCTCGGCTGGCGGCGGCGGCGGCCTCCGCCTTGGCCGCCGCCTCTGCGCGAGTGGCCGCCTCCTCTATCGAATGGGGGGCTTGGGCGATGGAGCTGAGGATTAGGCCAGCGGCAAGGGCGCGCGACGCGGCGGCGGCGGCGCCGCCGCCGTGCACGCTTCCGTCGCCGCCTTGTGGCAGCGACGTTCGCCAGCCTCCGTTATAGTCGCCGCCAGCTGCGAGGACGGTGCTGTGGTGGCGAACAGAGGGGGAGTGAGGGGAAACTTGCGGAATTGAGGGAGGACGGGTTGGAATGCAAGCGTTCGGAGAGGAGGACAAGGGAGTACGAATCAGCTCCTGAACCGGGAAGGAGGCAGGGGACACACACACAGCCTTCTCTTTCTCTCTCTTCCCCCAAAAGTCATCGGCATCCTATCGGTAACCACCGCTCCCAAGGCCGTTCCGAAACCCCGACGGTCGAGCCTCAGACGCGCACCTGTCGTCCAGGAACAGAGCGCCTTCGCGTCCGGCGCCGCCGCCGGCAGCGGTCGGCTCCAGGGGCGGGCCGGCCGGACCGCCGCCGCCGCCGGCGGCGGTGCCAGCGCCGGCGCCGCCCGCGGACTGTGTCGCCGGCGTCCCCGTGGAGGAGACGCCCTGACCCGAATTGACCGCAGCGTCGCCTGCAAATTTATATTGGCACCGTACCGCAAACGCGTACGACATGGTACGACAGGTTTAGGGCGCTGAGGACTGTCCTGCGCTCTCGCTGGGGGTGTGAGCCAGCGCGGGCCGGTCATCATACCGTATACCGGTACTTTACATGCATCAAATTCCATACGAAAAAAAGAGTTAAAATAAGATCACTACCTGCCACTACCGGTAGTACTATAAGGCCTAGCGCTCACCGGAGGCCACCGCGGGTCTGGAGGTCCGCAGCCACTTATTCACCAGTCCGCTGACGGTGCGGCCCGGGTGGCCACCCCGTGTCGACTTATCGGCGGCGACGGCAGCTGAGCCGGCGGCGGCAGCGGTCGCAGGCGCACCCTCCGACCCGCCGCCGCCGCCTGTCCGAACAGGCTCCTTGTCCTTGTCTTGCTCGTCCACCAACGCCGCCAGCAGCGCCGACCCAGTGACCTTACCCACCATCGGCTCCACATCCAACGCCGAGACCGCCGCCGCCGCCGCCGGACGGCCGGGCTCGGTAAGGGCACCGGTACCGGTACCGGCACCGGGGGCACTGGGCGGTCCCGGAGCACCGCCGCAGGCGGCGGCGGCGGCAGCAGCGCCGGTTTCTCGACGTCCAGGTGGACTGTCGGGCATGTCGGGATGTTCACTGACGCGACCCAAGGGTGACCCACGGGTCGGTGTCGGGACGGGGACGGGGGCGCTGGTCGGGCTGGCGGCTACCACCGCCGCCGCCGGCAGGCCTCGCGGCGGCGCCGCTGGCGCCGGCGCCGGCGCCGGCGCCGGCGCCGGCGCCGCGACCAACTCCGCCGTCGCAGTCACCGTCGCTGCTGGCGCCAAGCCCCCTGCTCGCGATGAATAGCCGGGCGGTGGGCCTACGCCGAAACCAACAGACGGCCCAATGGCGCTGCTGGCTCCGTTTGCCGCCGCCGCTGCCGCCGCCGCTGCGCCGGCGGCGGCAGGGCCCGTCGTCCCCGCCGCCGCCGCTCCCACCCTTGGTTGGCCAAGGCCCCAGATCGCGCCGCCAATGTACGACGTCGCAGCCCAGAGGCCGCCGCCGACCCAGGTTACGGGCTGCCGCGGAGCGGCGCCGCCGACGGCGGCGGCGGCGCCGTCGGCGCCGCTCCGGCGCTGCCTGACGGCGACGGAGGTGGCCTCGGAAGGCCTTCCGGCGGGGGAAGCGGACCCCGTCGAGTCGCGCGGCGGGGCCCTGGCCCAGCCCCACGCCCAAAACCACGAAGACGACGAGGCGGCGGGGGGAGCCGTAGGTGGCCCTAACTCGCCGCTGGCGGCGGCGGAGGGAGGGTTGGGGCCGGCGGCCGGCGACGCCGACGCCGTCGTCGCTATGGACACCGTCGCGGTCGCTGTCGCTGAGGAGGAGCGCCGCCGCAACGCGCCGGAGTTGATGGACGTCGCCGGCTCTGAAAACGAGGCGGCGGCGGCGGCGGCGGCAGCGCGGGCAAACGGCGTCACGCCGCCGTCAGCCAGCGCCGCCGCGCCGCCGCCGCCGTTGTCCAGCGTCGGCAGCGTGTGACACGACGCGTCACCGCCCACACCGTGCGGCAGGCCGACGCCGACGCCGCCGGCGCCGCTGGCACCCATCATGTACGGATTCTGAGTGCTGCCGGAGCCGCGGTCCAGGGGCCGGTCTGGGGAGCCCTGCTTTTGGAGCAGCGCCCAATGGGACGAGACCGTACCACTGCCGTACGCCAGGCCCATGCCCTGCAGCTGGCTGGCGGTGGGGCTGTAGGCGCCGCTGCCGCCGCCGCCGCCGTCGGTTGGCACCGCCGCCGCCGCCGAAGGCCGCCGCAGGCGGGGGGGCCCTGACGGCAGCGGCGGCCCTGACGGCGACGGGCCGGCGGCCCCTGTGGCCACAACCCCGTGGGAGCTGCCCGGGCGCTGGTGGTGTGGGTGGTGCGGCTGGTGGCCGTAGGAGGGCGGCCGTGCCGCCGCCGCCGCCGCGGCGGCGCCGCCGCTGCCGCCGCTGTGGCCCCTCGAGTGGTGGTGGGCGAGGAGGCGATGGTGGTGTGTGTGGAGGTGGTGATGGTGGTGGGCGCCGTCGCCGGCCCCGAACGGGTGGCCGTGCGTTGCCGTGGCGCGCTGTACGACAGCCATAGCGATGTACTCCGCAGCAGATTGTACGACAGGCGCCAGGCGGTCGGCTTTCAGAGGGTTGAGCGCGGGAGAGCGTGAAGGGAGTGGGGGGTTGGGGTTTTTTTGAGGCGGGACGCCGCGGGGTGAGACGACTTGCGCGGCATTCCGGACTGCGGGATTTCAGGACGGCGGCGCCGTTCAGGACGGCAGGCATCCCCGACTCCGCCCCGCCCCATCCCATCATGCAGGATCTGGACTTGCTTGCGCCGCCTCCCTCCCATCGCTGCAGTATCAATTTTGTAGTGTCTCCCTTCGCTACTGCTGAGCGCTCGCCTTTCCTATCCCCCAACCCTCGCCTCGCTCGCTTCCCCCATATCCCCGCCCCACACAGCGTCAGAACCACGCAGCCTCGCTCCACACCCCGCAGGGTCCCCCGCACTCTCTTCCCCCTCCCCTCCTTGTACGACACGAGCCGGAAACCACCGGCCACGCAAACACACACACACACACACACGACCAAAGCCGTCCCCACGCACCCGTCAGCCGCGCCGGCAGCCCCGCCGGCCCCTCCGCAGGCAGGCAGTGCTCCTGGAACGCCCCCAACAGTGCCGCATCAAGCACCGCCCGACTGTCGTCACTGCCGCCAACGGCGCCGCCGCCACCACCACTGACCCCCGCCGTAGGCGGCAGCGGCAGCGGCAGCGGCTGGCCTGCCGCCGCTGCAGCCGCACCGCCGCCGTCGGTCCCTGGCGCCGCCGCCGCGCCTGCGGCGGGCGCCTGCGGCGGTCGTTGCAACGCATCGCCGGAGATGGTCGGGCCGGGGTTGGGGCCGGGGTTGGGGTTGGGGCCGTGCGGCCCGCTGCCGCTGGCCCCTGGCTGGTGACTGGGGGGAAGGTGGCCCGGCGGCGAGTCGGCGGCGGCGCCGCCGCCCCGGGGCAGCGGCGGCAGGTTGAGTACGACACGGCCGGCGGCGGCGACGGCCACCAAAAGTCCGCTCAGCCGCTGCAGCTGCGGCAGCGTCAGGTAGCCGGCGCCATCCCTGGAGCCGCAGGGATGGAGGGGAGGTGGCGTCCCCGTGTGCAGGGAGTCTTAGGGAGTCTTCAGGGGGGGGGGGTTACGGTGTGGGTGGGGAGAGGCCTCCTGGCGTCGCTTTTACTTTGTTTTGCCGGCGGTGCCGCCGCCCTCGCGAGTGAATAGGGCGAGGAAGGGGCGGGCAGGAGTCTGCAGTTGGCGGTGCTGTGCATCGGGGCACCTATCTCTCCCCCACACCCCCTCCCCAACACCCCCTCCCTACACCCCCTCCCCACACCCCCACCTGTCCAGTGTCCAGAACGCTGCCCGGGCCCGCTCCTCCATGCCGCCCCCTCCCGCCACCGCCACCAGGACCACCTGCGGGGTGACAGAGGGCGGGCCACGCAGCGCAGCGGGGGCGCGGCATTATCCCAAGGGCCAGATGCGAGCGGATACTGCAGTTCGCGGTGCGGGGCGTGCGGTGCGGGCGTGTGGCCCGTCCATTTCCCCCATGCCGCTCTGCCCTTCCCTGCCCTTCCCTGCCCCTCCTGTATGCGGTATGCGGGCTTGCGGTATGCGGACTTGCGGGGGCCTATGCGAATGGCTTGACTCTCCACAGTTTCCACAATCTCCCGGTGGTCAGACGCACCAGCGGATCCAGGGGCACCACGCGGCTCAGGCCGAAGCCCATGAAGGCGCGGCTGGCGCCGCCGCCGCCGCCGGCGCCGAAGGCGCCGCCCAGACGCGACGAGCCGCCAGCGACTCGCGGGTCATCACCGTCGCCCAGCCCGGCCCACGCCGCCGCCAGCGCGCCCAGTACGGCTTCCGGCTGGACATGCTGCCGGATGTGGGTCGGAGAGGGACGGGGATTGATGATGGGGTGTTGACGGCGGTGTGGGGTTTCGGGGAGTCGGAGGTCGGAGAAGGGGAGGAGAGACAATATCAAAGGGAGCTTGGGACGAGAGGAGACGACGGACGGCGTGGCTAGGGGGAGGTGAGGTGAGCCGGGTTTGGGGAGGCGTGCGGGGCGTTTTGCCGGTGGGAGTGAGGCTTTTGTGGGTGTGGAAGAGGCAGCGGCGGGAGCTGGAGGAGGCAGCAGTTTGAATGGTAAGGCTGGAGCGGGGGGGCAGAAGCGGGTCAGGGGCGCGGTTGACTGGGTCAACGGCGGAAACGCTTCGTGCTGTAGGGCTGCGGGGGGACCTGGGACGGCCGTTCCGCGACAGACCCGGCATGGAGATCCGCTTGAGGATGGACAAGTCAACGTCTGAATATTGATAGAAGAAGGTGCATGGCCAGTTGCGGGCGAGCGCGCTCGGGTGCCTGCATTCGCGCGCTTAACAGGTAGGGATGAGGCGACAGGCCCTCTCTTAAAACCTACCGGCGGGACGCAGGCTATGTCACGGACGATAGACGCCGCGGCTGACTCCGCCAAGACATCCGCCACAGCGCTCCGAGAGGTGCCCGGGCCAGCGCCTGTGTGCAAGCCATAGGTGGACGCGACAGTTGACAGACAAGACAGCAATTGCCGAGCTATCTGCAAGAGTGCACTGTATTAAAAAGTTTGTATTGTTGTCAACAATTGAGTAGCAACTCACCAACGGAATTGAGGATAAGCTGGAAAGCTGGAACTGGCGTGGCCTCGCAGAGGAGCGATGCCTCTGCGAGAGCCACGAGAGTCTCTACAACCAGCATCTATAAACTCCGAACAGAGCCTGGCACTGCTACGCCCTGAGGCGAAAACCCATGAGCCGATGGGACGATCCATTGTGTACGGTGGTTTCGTTCCTAGAGTACCTGCCTCGGCTGCCTTTCTGTTTCATGTCACGGCCTTCTGCCCCTGACTGTGCGCCATAATCAATTCTTAAGGATCACCGTTTTCTTCTACCTCCCTAGTTGGGACCCCTGGAAAATCGGAAAATGAGCAAGTGCCGTGAGCAAGTACGGTTGGGACTCGTGTGTATATATGAAGTATAGTGTGACGGGATGGTTCTGCCAGCCTCCTTGATGGCAAAACGCTAGACGTGGCACGGGCTCGCGCGATGACCGTGCATGGCCGGGCTGCCGGAATAAAACAACTTGTGTAGATGTTCGGCGTCTCCCCCGAAAGCGATCGTAGCTTGAATACTCGATATTTAATAACGGTGCATCGCTGCTGCGCCTGAGACAACGGCGCGCACCAACACATGGAGCGCTGCGGGCCGTCGCAAGCTGCTAAACCGCGCAAGGAGTTGTAAGTACCATCATGATGGGGCGCAGCAAAGATCACGATTATAACGCTAGAGGACTAAGCGCTTTCTTGCCCCGCTGCCTACCCACAACGCGACGCCCACAAGGAACTGGTGGCATAGCTTCAATACTTGGTAAGCCTTACAAGCTTTCTGTAGCTCTACTTGCAATGGCCATCGAGTTGTCCCTGCTAAAGCGGCGGGCGGGCGGCGAAACCCCGAACTTTGCAGGTGGCGTGAGGAATATGACAAGCTAGGGAGGCGGCCGCGGATGCAGGAAGTCGACGAGTGAGTGACGAACCCTTTGCTTGGCCGTTACTGTTGGGGGCCGCTGGAGGGAGCAGGGAGGGGAAGAGCTCACGCGGGCACGCTTTCTGCCCCTAGCGACTGACTGGGCGGGCAAAGGGACGGGCTGGAAAGGGACGGGCCACCATGTCACTAACGCTGGGCTGCCTCTGCCGGCAGACGCCATCACGTTAAGCCCGCGTTAACCACACGGCCCCCCACACGGAGCGCCATGAGCTGGCGCATCTAGCCCGGGCCTTTCTCGCCAAGCCTATCGGCGGCATGCTCAGAGCGGCCCCGCGACACCCTCCCGGCCTGGCGCGGCCGCGACGTCCCCAGGCACAACGCGCCAGCGCCGCGACCTCGGGCCTGCCTGTCTGCCTGCCTGCCTGCCTGCCTGCGACCAGCCCTGGTTGGTTGGTCGTGGCCGCGGTGGCCGTCGTCCTGACCGGGGCCCTGTGACCCAGGGGGCTGCGTGCGTGCGGAACACTGGACGAGCAGCAGGGGGGCGATGTCCACGATGTGTACGATGTGTACGAACATGCACGTGTCTTGCGCCCGGCGCGTCGATGCCGCCAAGACTGCCAACGCCCGTTACCCCATCATTCTACACCTGATCAGCCCCGATCCAGATCGTCCCGCCCGCGTCTGCATCCCGCCCTCAGCTGGTACCGCGAGCACGCGGAGCGCATCTGGGGCGCTGAGAAGCCCTCCCTGGAGGCAACCCGCGACCACGCCAAGTGCCTGCGCAGCAAGAAAGAGCAGCGGGAGTACTTTCAGCGCTATAACGCCAAGAAGGTAAGGCGGAGAGGCGGCAGGCGGAGAGGTGCCGCTCCGTCCTCCACCTCCGGAGTCCCTGTCAGGCGGCGGGCCCTGCGTCCCGGCGGCGGCCCTGCCGCATTCGATATGCCGTCCCACCGCCTGACAGGCGTCCACTTGCCGTGCCCCCGCCCCCGTATTAGGCCGCGGGGCCGTGTCCGCGGATAGATAGCTTGGTGGATCTCGGTTGGTGGATGTTGGATGCCTGCGGCATGCTGTGCTGTGCTGTGCTGTGCTGTGGTCATGCTTGGAAGCGCGCGCGGCCCGCAGCGCCATCAAGTAGAAGCGGAAGCAGACCTGCGCGTCCCGACACGTCCCGGCACGACACAACAGTCACCGTCTCTCCTGCCGCGCAGACCGCTCGACGTGCGCGTGCACTGTTACCTCAATTGCCCCCCTTCCCCGGAAAGCCTCCGCCCCATCGCTGCGTTTCCGTCTTCATTACCTGTAGCCCCCGAAGAGAAACCCTGCCGGGCCCCTGCCACTGCCCATGCACACGTCCTTGCCGTGTTGCGCCGTCTCCTGCCGTAACATCAAACTTCCCGGGTGGTACGACACGCAGCAACTCGGACGGCCCTTCACTGATCTTCGCCAGATGCGCGGCAGCCGGCAGCGCAGCGACAGCCAGCAACCCGCCAGCCAGTCGCCAGGGTCCGTCTCGGACCCCGGCGGTGGTGGTCGCGGCGGCGGCGGCGTCAGCGCGGGCGTCAACGGCGCCGGCGACGCCGCGGCTGACGGCGGCTGCGACAGCGGCAGCAGCGGCGACACGCCCGGCGCGCACCAGACGGCGTCGACGCCGCTGCCTTCCGCCCCCACGGAATCCCCGATGTGCGCCACGGGCCCCGCGGACCGGCTCCGAGACCCCGACCCCGACCGCGACCCCGATCGGGACTTGGACAGCAGCCTTGGCGGCGGCTTCAGCGACGGATGCGGCTTGCCAGTCGTCGCGACCACCATGCTGACAGGCGGCTCGGATGGGGATGCCCTGGGGTCGAGCCGTTCGCAGGGCGCTTGCCCCCTAGGCCTCGCGCCGCCGCCGCCGCCGCGCCCTGGGCGGCAACCCAACCACCTCCGAAACCACCTCGCTGTCGAGCCCTGCGGCGATCCCGACAGCGCGGACACGCTGTCCAACACCAACAACACGGTCGAGACCAATGCGACTGACGGCGCTCATCGGAACCAGTCGGTGCGCAGCAGCAGCGGCGCCGCCGCCGCCGCCACCGCCGCCGCTGGCACGGCGTCGTGCTCCGTCCCGCCCGTCCCCAACACCACTACGCGATCTGGGCCGCGCCACGTCGCCTCCAGCCTTCGGCCGCCCGCGGCGTCGGTCGCGCCGAGCCCGCTGTCTCAGTCCCAGTCGGTGTCGCAGTCGCGTAGCCACCTGGCTCGAACCCCGGTCAGCGGCGGGACGGCGGGCGGGCCTGGCGACGGTGGCGGCGGCAGCGGCGGTGCCGGCGGTAGCGGCGGTGGCGACGGCAGCGGCGGTGCCGGCGGTAGCGGCGGTGGCGACGGCAGCGGCGGTGGCGGCGGCGCCACGGCGAAGGGGCAGGAGGCGGCGGGCGGGCAGGGCTTGCCGCTGGGCCAGCCCGACCCGTACTTGGGCAACAAGGTGCGTGTGACGAGGTGGCTTGCGGGCCTTGCGTCCACTGCGCTCGGGCACAGGATGAGCTTGGAGCCGCCGCAGGGTGCATTTTCGGAACCGGACGCCAACGGAGGCGGCGAAGATGCCGTACTGAAGTACGACAGTGTCGGTGGCGACGGCGGTGGCGGCGCGGCCGCAGCGCGGGCGGAGGCGGAGGCGGGGATAGAGGCGGAGGCGCTGGAACCGGGGGGCCTGCTGGGCGAATCGGCGCGACGCGCAGCGGAGCATGCGCCGTCGCTGCCGGCTCCTGACGCGCCGCCGCCGCCGCCGCCGCCGCTCCAGTCGCAGTCGCAGTCGCACGGCGAGGGGTCCGGAGCGGTGAATGCGTACGACTGGGCTGCGGGGGTGGTGAGGTCCCGCGGGTGGGGTCTGGAGGGAGGCGCCGCCAGGGCAACATCCCTGGGGCCTGCAGGAAGCGACGGCACCGGGACCTTGGCCGCCGCCGCCGCCGCTGCCGCTGGAGATAGCGGCGGCGACGCTTCGCTCGACTTGGGGGATGCGGGCGGGTACGACGCGGACGACGACAGAGGCGACCCGGGGCGGCCGAGGACGCCGTACCATCACCGCCACCACCACCATCGCAACCACCACCACCACCACCATCATCACCACCACCATCACCATCGCCACGCCAGGTCTGCTTCCGCCGCAATGGGGGAAGCCGCCGCGGGCCCACGCCCGTTGCTGCTGCGGAGCAACAGTGCGCGCACGGCCCCCGCCGGCGGCGACGCGCCTGGTGCGCGCGACGGCGACTCGCCAGGCTCGCCCAAGCTCGCTCCAAAGGAGCCCAGCTTCTCAGCATTCGCGCAACCGCTGCTGGCGGAGGCTGGCGCCGCCACCGCCGTCGCCGCAGCAGCAGCGCCGCTGCTCCGCCGCTCCAGCGGCGCCTTCGCCGCCGAAGACCCGCCCGCGGCCGCGGCCGCGGCCGTCGGCGCGAAGCGCTCGGCGGCGTCGCTGGGACCGCTGCTCGTGCCGCCGTCGCTGCTGCGCGCCTCCTCGGGCGAGGGCTCCGAGGGCGAGGTCCCGGACACGCCCAGTCTGCAGCGCGCCCCCAAGCTGCTTCGTCTGGACCAAGTCCACCAGGCGGCCGGGCGGCTAAGCCTCACGCAGCGCCTGAGCCTCAGCCTCAGCAGGGCCTCCTCCGGCTCCACGGGCCTCACGGCACCAAGCCAGGGGCACAGCCTGGGCCAGACGCAGTGCCAAGAACAGCGCCTGCTGCCGGGCTCCGCGCAGACCGGTGGCGGCGGAGGCGGAGGCGGAGGCGGCGTCAGCGGGGGGACACGCGCCGCCGCCGGCGGCGGCAGCGGCGGAGGGAGTCCTGCTGTAGCAGCGGCGGCGGCGGGGGCGGCCACGCCGGCCGGTGCCAGCGGGTGGGCTGCCGCCGTGCCGGGGGGAGCCAGTTCAGAGGGAGGTGGGGGGCTGCTGTCGCTGGGACCGCCTCCGGATCCCTTCCGGACTCCCATGCTGCTGCTGCAGCGCTCGGTGGGCAGCCAGGGGATCTTTGGCCCTGGCGGCGGCGGCGGAAGCGGTCCGACGGCGGGAGGCGCGGGGGCGGCGGCGGCGGCGGCGCCGCCGCCGCCGGCGCTGTCGGAGCGGGAGTCGGTGAGCACCCGCGGCGGCGGCGCGCCGCCGCCCCCGGCGCTGCTTCCGCCGCGGGAGTCTGTCTGCACGCGCCGCATGCTGCCGCCGCCGCCGCCGCCACCGCTGCTGCTGCCGCGCGAGTCGGTGGGCACCGCCCAGGCGCCGCCGATGCTGACGGGCCGCGACTCGCTGCTGGCGCCGCCGATGCTGACGGGGCGAGACTCCCTGGAGACGCGGCTCATGCCGCCGCCGCCGCTGCCGGAGCGCTGCTCCGTCGTGCGTTCAGCTCTGCCGTTCCTCAATCCGACGTCGCAGCAGCAGCAGCAGCACCAGCAACCATACCTGGAGCATCCGCCGGAGCTGCTGCAGCAGCAACAACAGCATCCCCATCAGCAACAGCATCCCCAGCATCCCCAGCAGCACCAGCAGCAGCACCAGAACCAGCAGCGGCAGCAGCACCAGCAGCGCGGCGCGCATGCGGTGTTTCCGGCTGGGCCCGACGCCATCGCAGCGGCGATGGCGGCGGCGGCGGCGGCGGCGACCGTGGTGACCTCGGACCCGACCGGCCAGGCGCCACTGCCGGCGGGGGCTGCGAAGGCCGCCGCCGGCGGCGGCAGCGGCGCCAGCAGGGGCGCAGCCGTTACCACGGGCATGTCTGCCGGCGCGGCAGCGGCGAGAGCAGGACCGGGGCCGACGGCGGCGGCGGCGGCGACGGCGGCCGGCTTGGGCGTGGCGGCGGCCAGCAGCTTGCCCGCGGCTGTTGCCGGGGGCGGCGGCGGGCCGCCGCTGAGCGTGCCCATCATCATGGAGTCTTGTGGCATCGAGCGCGTGTGTGTACGGCATTCGTTGGCTGACGGTCGTCTGATGGAGGCGCCGCTGCAGGTGATCACGCTGCGCCTGACGCTGCCGGCGTCAGCGCTGGGAACGCTGCGCTCCGCCTCCGCCGTGTTGGCACCAGCTCGTCCGCAGCCGCCGCAGCCGCCGGTTTAATCTGCGAGCAACTTATACACACACACACACGCCCGCCCACACACACGCGCGCTCTTGCGCGTGCGCTCTTGCGTGTGCGCTCTCGGAGCACCTCGCCGCGAGCGTCGTCGTGGGGGATGCGGGCGGGGGGTATGCCCTATGCTGGCGGCGGCGGCGGCAACGCGCGTCGGCTTAGGTGCAATCCAGCTAGGTTTAGTTGCAAGTCGAAATGAGGTTTGGTTGCAAGTTGAAATGGATATTGGGCTAAAGTTGGGTTGGGTTTGGATTGTGTTGGAGTTGGGTGTTGGGAGTTGGGTGCAGGAGAGGCTCTTAAATTGGCATCTTTCGTAGTTCCGTTGGCGCAGGCTTTTGAGCAGGGGGGAAGGAGGGGCACGAGGAGGAGATGCAGCTGTTACGTACAGTAGGGGCGAGCAATAGAGGAGCGCGATCTCAACCACCGCCGGAGCAATCCCAACCACCACGTCTGAACTGAACTCAAGGGCCGAACTGCCCTGGGAGGTGGGGCGGTTATAGGCCGAAGCCCCGGGAGGGGGGCCGGAGTCCTGCTATCAACTGTCTATCTACGTATAAGCCGGAAGGCTCACTCCGATCCGAAGTCTGGCCCGCTGTGGCCACCGCCGCCGCCGCCGCCGCCGCTCTGCTGCTTCTGTGGCTTTACCAGGACAGCTCCTCGCGCCCACCTCTCTTCTTCCGTTTCGCAGCGGTCTGGCGCGCGGCGGGGCAGGGCGTGTGTTTTCGAACGGTGACGGACAATCGGACATCCGAATGCACTGGCGCGTACCGTACCTTTAGCGTGTGGTGCCGCGCCGCCTTGTTCGTGTCTGTGGCACTGTGTGCGTATATGTGGTAGTTGCAGTGGGCTCCGGACTCTAGTGAGGGTAGCGCCGACGGGCTATCCAGCAGCTGGCCCCCTTGGTGAACTGCACTGCGCTGCACTGCACTGCACCGGAGATAGGCGACCCCGGGGGGTAGCCGAGGCTTCCATCTAGACCAGAAGGCACGAGCCTTGTTGCTAGTTGTCAATACCGGTAGTGGTGGCCACAGAGCGAGGGCTCCAGAGGACTCCGGACCCAAACCCACAGAGCCCGCAGGAGCTCACGACCTCGCGACGCCCAAAAAGCGGGTCTGCGTTGTTTTCCTTTCTTTTTGCCCAGGTAAGGTAAGGCCAGGCCAGGCAGCTACGCAGGTAGACCCGACTACTGGTACGCGCGGATCGAGGTCTTCAGGCATTTCGTTGCGTTGGCAGGGGTGTGGGTGGGTGTGTGTGCGTGCGCATCGACAGGCGCCGGACAGGCGTCGCGGAACGCTGCGCGGCCCCCACCCCAACCCTACCCCACCTAGCCCCATTCCCCGCGTAACCTGTGTCTCCTTTTCTGCGCAGCGCGGGGCGCGGGGCCGTTTTCGCTGAGGGTGGCAGAGTGCTGCAGCGCTGGAGTGCGCGCGCGTCCTTTCCTTGAGCCATGAAACGAAAAGGTAGACGGTTAGACGGTTAGACGGTTGGTTCCGGGGGGCGGGGATGCGGTAACGACCCAGCGGGTGGCCCGGGTGGTATCTTGTTAGTCCGCTGCGATAGGAGGCTCGCCCGCGGGCCAAGTCGGTGCCGTGGTATTCTCGGCAGCGGCGACCGCATTTGGTGCTGCGAACGCATATCTCGACAGGCATCCGATGTTGGGAATGGGATTTGAGAATTGGTTGAGGCGTTGAACCGGTTGATTCGGAGCGGCAGGCGGATGGGTCGGCGGGTACAGATCGTGGCTGCGCAACGAATTGCGCAGCGCGGCTCCGCCACCGGAGGTGCTCCCCTCCGGAGGTGGGAATTTGGGAGGGCGGCGGCGGCCCGGTGCGGGCCCCTCCCGTACTGCTGTATGGCGCGTGCGTGCGGGGAGGTGCGCAGTGCGTGTTGCGCATTGTAGGCGTGTGTATGTATGTGTGTGTGTGCTGTATGAGTAAGTAGTCGTATGTGAGTGTGGGTCGCATCGGGCGCGTTGCACGTTGCCCGGGACGACGGGTTGCCGTCTTCGCCTCGTCCCACTGGCTGGTTGCAAGGTCGAAGAAGAAGAGCAGCGCTGGGGGAGGAAGCGGTGGGCGAGCTGGCTGCTGTTGTGTTGCGGCGTCTCTTTCCCTTGCGGGGGATATGGTTGCAAGGTTTGGAGGTTTGCAAGGGAGATTCGAAGGGCGTGGCGCGAGGGGGGCAGTGGAAGGAAGGGGAACGCCGGACGCAGGCGCTGGGGCTGGTGCTGCCGCTGGCGCGCTGCCGGTGTGCTGGGGCGTAAGAAGCAAAACCGCAGCGGAGAAGGAGACGGCGTTAGCGAACGGACCCAGAACCCAGCGGCTGGGGCGGAGCAGCGCCGGATGGCAGCACAATGAGGGGATACCGTACGGCGCTGGAGGAGATACGGTGCAGGGGGAAGGGCCGCACACGGAGAAGGCACCCTCCGAGTGGGCCCCTCCCGGGAGCGGACTGCGGCCTTCCGAGTACGTTGGTTAATGGTAACCGGACTGCGGCCTCCCTGCATTGCATTGCATGGCATGGCATTGTGTTAGTGTTGTATTGTATTGTTGTTAGGTATGTACAGGCCCTGGCAGTCGGGCTCTCGCCAACAACACCATTTGAGACCTGTGTGAGGTGAGGTGACTGAACGAGCAACGTGAAAGGCCACATTGTGTGAGTGTGTTTGTGTAGCGTTGCGCGGCGTTGACAGCGTCTGTCTCCGTGAAGCATCCGGGAAGCGGAGGAGCGGGAGGAAGGGAAGAGTGAGGAGGGAGGAGGGAGGAGGAGGGAGGAGCGGAAGGAAGGGGGTAGAGACGGACAGTCCGCAAGGGCGAGGTGACTGGCTGACATGCACAGAAGTGAAGAGTCCAAGTGGGAGGGAGGGAGGGAGGCGGGAGGGAGGGAGGGAGGGGCGAGTGCCGAAGGGCAGGGCCCTTTGGCTGGGTGAGCGTGCGAAGGCGTGCTGTCCGGGTGTCGTACTGTACCGGTACAACTACCATGGAACGACAAGAGCAGCCCGCGGCCCCCTCGCTCCTGAGAGCATGACTCACTGCGGCGCACCCTTATGGTTGACTTGGTCGCACTCTATGATAGCGTTGGCAACAGCAGTCCCCACGCCTTGCTCCTGAAATGACAAATCGTCGCAGCGTGTGCGATGAGCCGCCTGTTAAGTGACGCCGTGGGGAGGTACATGTGCTTACAAGAGGGGTGAGGGTGGTGGGGTTCTGGGCCGGGACAAAGCCGCCTCAAGGACAAGGCCGCGAGGAGGCGGGCGGGGGAATCGTCCTGTGTAAGAGCTGGGAACGCTCCTCGTCTTCTCGTGTGTGCACCAAGGGTAAGTTGGCGCCAGGAAACCTGGCCGCCTTATGGGGAGGTCTGGCCGGCGGCGGGCTCGGTCGGTGCGGGGCGGGCTATCGACAGGTGGGAGTGAAATTGGGGCAGGAGTGCGGGCCGGGGGGTAGGAGAAATTCCAGCCTGCTGTGGGAGAGCGGGTCGACATGCTGCTTGTTGTTGAAAAGGCAGGAATGAGAGAAATCCGTAAAAGTGTTACATACTTGCGAAATCATAGGCCTCTACGCGGCGCTTGGTTTCGGTTTTTGGTCCCGTGGGGTGTCGTGCATGTGTCCGCGCACGTGCAGGGTGTGCTCATAAAGGTGATGCAAAGCGCGGGAGGAATTTCTAGACCGGAACCAAATGGCGCTGTCAATAACTTACGACCAGGCTGTGAGCTGCTGCGCATCTACCAAGTTTGCGCAGCAGCTTGCTGTCCAGGGTCCCTATGCGGACCTGGACGCGCTGCTGACAGCGGCTCGTCGCATCTGGTGGACGCAGACCGGCGTTCCGGGTTGGCTGGAAGCTCTGGCTGCCCACCCAAAAATTGGAGATAAGAAGGGGATAGAGGGAAAGCCAGAAGCGTTTGCAGGCTTCAGCAGGAACGAGCAGGCGGCAGCGAGCCAGACCCTAAGCAGCGATGTCAGCGCGGAGCTGGTCGACTGGAACCAGCGCTACCTGGACAAGTTTGGCTTTATTTTCATCATCTTTGCAAAGGGCAAGGCCGCTTCGCAGATTCTGGAGGCCCTGAAGAAGCGCTACCAACGTCTGCCGCATGAGGAGCTTCAGACCGCGGCCCAGGAGCAGATGAAGATTACAGAGCTGCGCCTTTGTGGCCTGTTTGGTGCGTCTGATGCGGCAGACGCGCTGGCGGCCAGGACACAGCGCCGCGCGGAGCAGGTTCTGACTCATCTCGCGCCTGCGCCAGGCGGCCCGCTGCGGTCGCCAATCACTACTCACGTGCTGGACACGGCGACCGGCCTGCCCGCGCGTGGCCTGCCCCTGGCGCTGCTGAAGCAGGATGAGTTGTCCAAGACCTGGGAGACTGTCGGTGAGGGCGTCACCAATGAGGATGGCCGCGTGGGCACGCTACTGCCGCCCGGCAACTTCATCGCGCCGGGCCGCTACCGCATGTTCTTTGACACTGCGGTGTACCTTGCTGCGTGCAAGCTGACGCACCCGGCCTTTTACTCCGAGGTGCCGTTCTACCCGGAGGTGGTTGTGGAGTTCATAATCACGCCCGACAAGGCCACCGAGCACTACCACATCCCGCTGCTGCTGAGCCCGTACGGGTTCTCCACCTACCGTGGCAGCTAAGGGGAAGGGTCCCATTAGTGCGGTCGCTCGCGGACGTCATGTTGGCGCATCCCCCTTCCCCCGGACCAAAGTGCCACGACCTCGCTTGGAGGGGCCAGGGGTTTGAACGCGGCAGCGAGCTCCGTGCCCCCGGCGCAGTTTTTCGATGCAGTGATTACATGGGAGCGCAGGTCGAGCAGGCGTGATTCAGGAGGCAGCCGTCCTTGACCGCACAGGACGGACAAGGAGGTTGTCCTTGGTTTCGGGGCGCGTCTTTGGGGTTCCAGTGGGTTCTGGGGTCTTGTCTTGCGGGCTGCCGCGGCTGCGGTTGTGGGTTTCTAGAGAGAGGTGTGGTGCGGCGTTAGTCGAGCGGTGTGCGGAGGCTCAACTGACTAAATGACGGAAAACTTACGGCGACTATGGGGCGGCCATGATATGGACAGCACTTGCCAAGTATGATACTGCGTGCGGTACCGTATATGTCGCTTTTTGAAGACGGAATTGATACCGGTACCTGGCATCACAGCAAGGCGGGATACAAACCTGATGGTCGCACAACGCGGGCAGCAGGGCCTTACGCAGGTCCACCAGCGACGCAGCCGGCGGTGCCTCTGGGTGCCGGGTTGGGAGGGAGCGTCGGCTGCGGCTGGCTGTCAAAACGAACTCCGGTGGTGCCTCTTGCGACATCGTGCCGCCACGAACCAGTTTCAACCGGCCAACCTGGGCCAACTAAAGCGTTCCTGCAGCGTAACTAAAATGGTGGCTGCTTATTGTACATACTCCCTTCACAATAGACACGCGTTTTAGGGCCTATAATTTCCTAGACGCATCGAAACGGCTCTGATCGAATCCATAACAGTACGGCAGTTTTACGGGCAGTTTCACGGGCGTTTAAAACGTGCAGAGCAAGGAGCCCTGTTGCAGACGTAAGCCTGTGTAAAAAATAAATATCAATCAAAATGAGTGAGTCTCAGTTTGAGAACTCTTGTATGGACTGTTGTGACGTGACTTCGGGCGTCACGGCCCCCCTCCCCCCGTCCCCGCTAGTTTTCGGGCAGCCTTCCATTGACCCACCCGGGCACGTCGCGATAACCCATTTCGCCAACACTCTCCAGACCCGCCAAGGGCGGGATCCGGGCTACCGTGCTCACATACATGTCGGGGGGGTGTAAGGGCGGTAGGGTCGCTAGCTCGTTGGGACGGCGACCCGGGGGGACAAGGTCTCTGCGCGACGCTGCGTCAGCTGGCTGGCACCAGACACACACTGCTGTCTGTCTGTCTGTCAGTCAGCCTGGGGGATCCGCACAGCTTCCGTTCCCACTTTTGCTGCGGACACAAGTGGGGAACCATAGCAAGTTTGCAAGGAAAGGTTGGGATGGGGCGGCTCACGGGGCCACGCTAGAGGCTGGAGGGGCCTGAACGGCAACGGAGAACGGACCTGGTTAGCTTACATGAAGGGAAACACCCCCCCCAAGTCGGCTGCAGCCAACCATATATTATGACCGGTTCTCCAATGCTCCGGGACAATGAAACAGTCTCTGTTCCACGGCTAAATGGCCAAGCACATCCTCCCTCGGTGTAAAAACGTAACGCGGCATCGGCAGCCGCTGCAGCACCGCGCCATCGTCAGGGCACAAACACATACACACATACACAAAAAGAGGGCGTGGGCGCCCGCGGCAGCGGGCACAACGCGCCCCGCGCCGATACTCCTTCTCGTTGCGTTAAAACATAAGAGGGCAAGCAAAACAGGGTTAAAAAACACAACATGGTTCGTGCGAAATACACGTATGTCCTGCCTCCGTGCCGCCACTGTCTAGCCCCCGAACCCACCCACTTGGGCTGCGAGCACCTATCGTAAAACCTAAAGAGAAAGCCTGCGCCGCTTTTTCAGCAATGGGCGGACAAAAAAAGAATAGTGAATACGGGCGCGAAAAACCGATGTGCGCCGCCGGCCCCCCCTTTTTTGCCCCCTTACTAAAAGTTAGCCGATATATCGCAGCCGACGCGGTGCAGCCGATGCAGCCGAGTCACACGGGCTCCCGCGGGGGCAAGCGGGGGCGCAAGCAGCAGCATGGATCCGTCAGGAAGCCAAGCCGCAAGGTTGGCACCTCACCCCGCGTCACTCACTCCTGCTGCACCATCCGACAACGACAGCGCCCGAAAAGGCGCGCGGGCAATACCACCAGCCCCGTCCGGGCTCCTCCTCCTCCCCCTCCTGCCCCGTCTCCTAGAGACAGACAGCTACCGTATCCTCCGATGACTCCTCCAAACACCCGGCGGCACCCCCCCTCCCACCGCTTAGAAATGACGAAACGAGCCGCAGCGAAGACGTCCCATCAACCCACTGCCACCCACGGCCAGTGAAGCAGGGATGCCCTGCCCGCACACGCGACCGCCCGCCCTGCTTGAGGGGAAGACGCCGACCGCGCCTCCGCCTGGGTCACACACACCTGCCGCCGACACTGCACGGCACTGCACCGCCCCGTCTCAAAATGCTCCGGCGCTCTGGCCTGTGCGGGTCGGGACGGGTCGGGTCGGCCAATGCCAGGCAGACTCCCGGCCCTGCAGCCCTGCCGGTGCGACCGGCCCCTTGCGGCAGGCACCCGCCACCCGCCTCCACCTGACAACCGCAGGGCCGTGACAGTACCGTGCCGCAATGCCGCGCCCCGCTGCGAGTCCGTGTTGTGTCGTGTCGTGTCCTGTCATTTCCGAGCCCCCACAATCGGAGTGCGAGTTCCGGCTTGGGTCGCATACGGTCGAATATCCGGTGATGTACAGCAAGCCATAATTCTTTTTTTGTCTTCTCCTTCTACTCATAATGGATTGAAATGTGCGGCTGGCTGGAAGCATACATGCAGCAAACCAAAACCTCTCCTCTCTCTCTCTCTCTCTCCGAGGTCAACCTCTCCGCCAGGCAGCCCACCACGCCCTCCCTCCCCCTTCACCGTGCCGCTCGCCCAAAAGGGAAGCGCGGCTTCAAGACTGCGCGCCGCCGCCAAACCCTCCCTCCCGGTTGTTGCCCGTCCCGCCCCTCCGCCCCGCCCTGCCCCGCCCGCCGAGCGCGCCGCGTGATTTCGCTGCCGCTGCCTTAGGCGGCTGGGCCCCGGCCTCGGCGCCCACTCGGAGCCCACTGGGGGTATGGAGACCTGCCGCAGCAACCTCATCTCTCGCGCTCTCGGGTATTGTGCACCAATGCCTGTCAACGTTTTTGTTTTCCATTTTTTGTTTTGTAAAGTTGCGCTGCGCTGCGAAAGCCTGGTTTCGGAAAGACGGGCAGACGGGCAGTCACTTCCTGCACCAGCCCCCGCCTCGAAAGACACAGACGCAGACATGACACACATACACATAAACACAGTAACACACACAGACATACACACAGACACGCGGTTCACAACCAGCTCTACCTATGAAGGCTGCGCCTGCAGCTGCTGCTGCTGCTGCGGCGCCGCGCCCGCGCCTGCGGCCGCGGCGCCCTGCCTCGCCACGTACTCCGCCACGCGCTCCCGCAGGTCCCCCAGGTCAGCGTGCAGGTTGCGCCGGGCCTGTTTCCACACCTGAAGGGACGGGAGGGGCCATTCAGGGAAAGAGTTTTGGGGTTTCCTAGACGCAAGGGTCGGAGGCGAAAACGCGAGCCGACATTCCGGCCGCACCCCCGAGCCCCCCCTGGCAGCAGATCCTGGCACGTGAGCACGGGGGGTGATCGCGTGTCCGCGTGCCCTGCCCGCGGCGCGCGGCTTAAGAACACACCGTCAACACGTCCCGCGCGCAAGACGCGGGATAAGGCCCGCAAACACCGCTCTCGTCATCCTGCCAAACGTGCACGCGCGCACGCTCAAGCCTACATAGCCCTTTTGTTTCTCTCTCTCCCCTCCCCTCCCCTCGACTCGCGTCCCCGCCTCACCTCCAACCGTCGCCACTTGGACGCGCCCAGCCGCCACAGCGCCGCTACGCAGCGATGGCGCTCCTCCGCGCCGCGCGCCGCCTCGATGGCCTCCCGCAACGCGTCCGCTTCCCGTACGACTCCATTGTACTTCTGGTTGAGCCGGTCGTACACCTCAAATTTGTGGCGGTACTCCAGTTCGTACTGCTCGTACTGCTCGCACGACTGTACGGCAGCGTGCTTCTCGGGCTTCCAGTCCACAAACTCGCGATACCATTCGGCGTCCTTGTCCTCCTCCTGCAGATCCAGATCCAGATCCGCGTAGGCCTGGATCTCTGGATCCAGCGCCGACTCGCAGTCCGGCGACGCAGTGACCGCCGTCGCCGTCGTCGTCGCCGCCACCGTCGTACCCCGGCCGTCCGTGTCCATTCGGCTCTCGCTGCCGCCGCCGCCGTCCTCCGAGTCCCGCCGCACGCTTGGCGACTGTCGTGACGGCCCATTGGCAATCCCGCCATTCGTCGCCGCTGCCGCTGCCGCCGCTGCTAACGACGGCGCCGACGGTTTCGCGGGCGCGTAAGCGATTCGTCTCCCCGGGCTCGGCGACCCGGCAGTGCCGCCGTCGGCGGCGCTGACGCCGCCGCCGCCGCCGCCGCTGGCGGCGGCGGTTCCGCTGCTAGGCGCCGGCCGAGCTCTTTCTGTCGGCACTGGGGGCTGCGGCGGTGGCTGACGCTGCGACGGCGGCGGGCCGCCGCTGGAGGGAGTGGCAGCGGTCGCAGCGGCGGCGGCGGCGGCGGCCGTGCTGCTCGCCAGCTGCGCGTGGGAGGGGAGGCCGCGCGGGCCGCCAGGCGCCACCACTATCTTCTTGGGTTTGGAGCCAGCCGCGTTCGCCTTGGCGGCGGCCGCGCGGCCCGCGTGGTACTGACCCATGGGTCGGCCGCCGCTGCTCTCCCGCAGCGGCGGCGGCGCCGACGCCACCGGCGCCGGGTCCGCCAAGTCATCGAAGTCATCGTACCCCTTAAGGCCCCCTCCTCCTCCTCCTCCGCCGCCGCCACGTCCTCCGCCGCCGCCGTAATACCCGTTGGCCGCCCGCTGCTGCTGTTGCTGGCTCGCAGCCGCCGCCGGCCCTCCTCCTCCGCTCCCTGCGCCGGTCTTTTGCCGCTTCGCGCCCGGCGGCGGCCCCTGCCGCCCCGCGGCGGCGCCGCTGCGCACCGGCCCGGAGCCGTGAAGGTTGCTGCCGTCGTCGTCGTCCTCACACATCGTGCCCGTCCCGCCACTGGTCGCGGCGGCGTCCTCAGTAGGACTCCGCCCACCGCCGCCGCCGCCGCCAGCCCCGCCGCCGCCGCCGCAGCCCGGGCTGTGGTGGAGGTTGACCTGCTCAGGGGACATGCGCGGATCGGGCGAGCAGCTCGCCATGCGCTTCGCCGCCGCCGCCTGCCCGTACGCACTGCCGTACCGCCCACCGCCGCCAGCTGCACGTCCGCGGTCGCCGCCGACGCTGGAGCCGCCGGCGCCGTTGGGCGTGTCTGTGGCCGGGGAAACGGAGGGAATCGACCAAGGACATTCGGGGGAGTGATTGGGGGGCGGGCTCAGGCCTCGTTGCTCGTCGATTCGAACGCTACTGCACACCACCGCACCACACCGGCAGTACTACAAGGGCAGTCGGCTGGCTTACCTGCCGCTGTGGGGGAAGTCCCGGACACGAGTTCATCCAGCCGGGGCCCTTCCCGGGCGAGCACGTCAGGTCTGTGAGGGTAAGGAGGACACGGAGGGCAAGGTGGACACGGAGGACACGGATGCCATGACAAGCATGAGTGCACAGAGGCAAGCTCTGACACGGGCAGGGGCAAGGCAGGTGGGGCAAAAAGAAGATACCACAGCGGAGATGGAGACCACACTTCAACCCACCAGCCGCGCCCGCCCGCCCGCGCGCCGCGCCCCGGCCCCGCTTACATAGCCCACCGCGTCACGATCAGCCGCACACCCACCCACCCAGACCCACCATCTTTGCCACGAATCCCATCCTTGCCCCGCGATCTCAGGTGACCCACCTGAGGTGCATCCGGTTTGCCGACATGGTGCAGCAGTTGTCAATCACGCGCTTCACATACTCCCGCGCCTCCGGCTTGGCGGCCGCCGCCCGGTAGGTCTGGTCGATGCGGCTCTGCAGACTGGAGGCCGTCAGCGGCTGCTCCCGGAGCAGCGCCGCCACCACCAGCGGCAGATCGCCCCGCCGGGCCGCCAGCACCGCCGCGCGAGGCAGCTCCACTACCTGCGGCTGCGGCGGCGGCGGCGGCGGAGCCGTGGTGGCGGCGGAGCCGCCACCGCTGCCGCCGGTCCCGTACCCCACCGGCGAGCTGCCGCCGCCGCCGCCGCTGCCCGGCCGGCCGTCGGCCAGCGGCGGCTGCGCCGCCGCCGGCGGCGTCGGCGCGGCCGCTGACGCGGCCGCGCCGCCGCCGTTCATGTCCGGCGGCGGCGGCGTGGGCGTCTTCCGTACCTTGGGTGCTGGCGGCGGCGGCTGCGGCGGCTTTACCAGCGCGCCGCCGCCGGGCTGTTGCGACCGCGGCCGCGGCAGCTCCATGGGCTTCGGCAGCTCCATAGGTTTGCCGGCGCCGGAGCGGGGCCCGCTCGGGGCCGACCCGTGGGTCGGTCGCAGCGACGAGCCGGAGCCCAGCGCCGCCATGCCGCCATTGGTGAAGCGGCCGCTGGGCCCGGCGGGGCCGCCCATGGGCGGGGCCGGCCTCGTGACGACCTCCGTAGTGGTGGTGACGCGGGGGTGAACACCTGCCGCCAAGCGACGAGGGCCAAAGAGGAAAGCGATGGGATCGCGAACGCGATCAGTCAAATACGGTCCGTTTACTTCCTCTTCCCCTTGCACCCACGTACACTGCTCGCGCAAAGGCGAGAGCGACAGTTTTGACGCCGACGAAGAGAGATTGCGCGAGAGAGCCAGGCAGCTACCGACGGGAGTCGCAGCGTGTGCACGTGACCGCCGCGTCGTCGTCGTCGTCGTCGCGGGGCACTGCCATCCTCCCTTCCCCCCCGGAGCCCCATCCTGTGCGAAGGCCCTGCCCCGCACAACCGATGCGGCCACGCGAGGTCCCTCCCCTCCCCTCCCCGGCTCCGTCTCGCGCCTCTCTCGCGCCTATGTGCCCTCCACCCGCCCGCCCGTGTGTGTGTGTGTGCATCGCGTCGCTCTGCTCACCGCCTCCGCGCTGCCTGCCGTTCAGCAGCACCGCCGAGCGCTTCCTTCGGTCGTCCTGCAGAGTGCCCGCCAGGCCCAAGCCGCGAGGGCGGGCGTCCGAGTCCAGCGGCCGCTGCAGCGAAGCGGAGCGGAGAGGGGCCAAGGGTATGTTCGCGTGAACGTCAGAGCCCAGAGGCCGCTGCAGAGCGCGAGGAGGTGGTAATAGACGATGCCGCAGCCGAGGAGCACTGGGCCCTGCGCGTGCGTCGACGACGGCGCAGGCCCAAGAGAACGGACTGGGGGCCGTCACGCAGGGCCCGGCGGGAGACGGCGGCCCGCACCCTTCCTCCTCCCTTTTTTCAGACGGCGTGACGGGCAAAAGGCCTCCATGCATCTCTCTCCTCCCCTGGTGGCGCCTGGCTTCAAGGGGGCCTGTTGCCACGAGGACGAGGGTGGCGTCCCCGCCACCGCCACCGCCGCCAGCCACCCCGGTGCAGTCCCTTTCGCGGCAGTCCTGCGGCGCGATCTGCGGCGCTGCCAGGCCGCGCAGCATCTCGCTGATACCGCTAGCCCCGCGGATAGCTCCTTCGCATATTCCCCCGGGGGCCGGGCCCCGGCGCGTCGTTTATTCGGCATGGCGTCGCGCTCCCAACAACAGCTGAGGCAAGAGGCGCACAGCCGCCTGCCGCGCAAGGATTCCGTGGCTGCGTCAGCGACGGCGTTTCTGAAGGGGCGGACTCATAACGCGCCAGCCTTGCCCCAGTGCCACAGACCCATGGGTCACCCTCCACCACGCGTCGCACGATTCGGCACCTGGGTCACGCGCACGCGCCCGCGCAGTCAAAGAGAGTCCCCTGACTGACTCCCCGGGCGCCCCCCCCCAGGAAGAGCTGGCGGGAGTTTCGGCCTCCTCAGCTGGCGAGGGCGCAGGCGCACGGAGCCGCCGGAGCCGGTGCTGCGTGCCGTGTGCGGCGGTGATGGTTCGAGTTCGAGAGGTGGCCGCAAATGCCTGTGCGCATTTGCGCGTTTGCGCACGCCACGTCACGTCACGTGCAAGCGCCAAACCGACCCACATCCGCGCCGATCAACCACGCCGCCCGACACGCCGTCACACATCACCACCATCTGCCACCCGCTGCGCTCGCAACGAATGAATCGGTGCACCACGGGGTGGCCGCCAACTCCGCGGCCTTCGTGACCCCAGGCGCGGTCTTCCTCCCTACGCCAGCCAGCAAGCAACCCACCTGCAGCGTCAGGCGCTGCTTGATGCTGGCTATGCTGGTGGTCTCCACAGCGCGGGGCTCAACCTTGACCACCTCCACCTGACCCGCCTGGGGAGCAGTGCTGAAAAAGTACTCCTGCCCCGCAACGGATAAAACGGCCTGTGCGCGCGAGGGAGGGATCAAGAGGCGGGCGCGGGATCAAGGGGGGAGGGGATTGAGGGTGAAACGTGGTCATGTGAGTGTGTGTTTTGCGAGGATCAGGGAGTGATATGTTTTGGGGGGTGTTCGGGTCGTGGAGTGAGCGGTGATGCGCCGGATTGGGGATAAAATACACACACATCAAGGCCGCGAGGCTCCGAGGCAAGGGCAGGGCGTGTCCGGGGTCGAAGGGCATCCGAGCACGGAAACATCAATCGATCGACGAGAGGACCCGAACGGACCCGAGCGGATGGGCAAAGACGTCGAGACGCATTGTTTGATGCTCAGCGTCGTCCTTTGCTGCCGAATGCTCCCCTGGCCCCGCGGGCCAGAATCACCACCACGGCAGCAACCGCGGTCGCTCAACCCTTCTGCAGCAGCAGCAGCAGCAGCTGGCGCTGCTGCTGCTGTTAACCGCCCCTTCGGTAGCCTCATCAGCCACCAACGATTCAAACCCTCCAGTCGATGACAGGCGAGACGCGGCATCCCGGGGTGTTCTGCTGCGGCTGGCCGTGGAACAAGCGTCCCAAGGAAAACCGCGCGTGCCAAAATGGAAAACGCCCCGGTGGCTTTGTGGCATCCCGGGATCTCTCTAGGAAATGTTGAATGGAGCGTGCGCGTCTGGTGGGCCGGTGCGCGTGGTGGCAGGGTTGGGTTGCCAGGCCCCGCGGCCGCGAGGCACCGCCGAGAAGCTAAGGGCCAGGTTGCAACCTCGGCGCAACAGGCCGGACGTTACTGGACAGCGGAAACGCAGCCGCAGCGCAGCCGACCGCGTCAACCGGACAACTGGCACCGAATGTTGTTGGGAGGTGGCTGGGGCGTGGGGGTTTGGGAGCGTGGCCTGTGCGAGGCACGTTGACGCGACACACGCGAACAGCGCTCGAGGCGCGCGTGTAACGTGCCAAATCGACTGGGCCGCGCAGGACAGCCGCAACAGAGTCCGAGGTGAAAAGCTGGACCCTCGCCTGACAGAAATCCTAGGCAGACGCAGCCGCCGAGCAACGGGCGCGTACCTCACGATGCGGTTCCTCGCGGAACCGCAACGACACCGCTTCTCCGCTTGCCCGCGCATTGAGGATGGCCTGCTTGAGCTCTGGCGTCAGACGCAACTGGACCGCAAAGCCCAGCGGGTGGCCACTCGTAAAGCTGTATGGCCTCGAGTCCATCTTCGCCGCTGGGGGGCGGTCGAGCTAGAGCCGTCACAAGCTCATGCTAATTTCAGAGCACACGTGCGCCCTCGAGTTGTTAAAGCGTTACGCCGGTATTGGGGCAAACGAAACCCGCAGCGAACTGAACAGCAGCTTTGCTCGGAATGGGTTATTGTCAGGGCTTCGTTGATATCACAGTGGTGATGTTAAGGAACGTATATGTCTCAGAACAGTTGTGAGTTATCACAGCAAGGTAAGGAGGGGTCGGCACCGAAGCTATCGCTCCAGCTATTTTCTTAATTATGTAAAAAAAGAGCGAGGTTCTGTCTTCTATAATGTATGCCATCATATTGCTACAGAGAAAATCCTGCCAAGTGATGTGTACATCTCGGGTTTTGGCCCTCCGTCATCGGGGGCATCCCCTCCTCGCACTCCAATCAATCATCAGTTGCTCAACGTCCGTTTTCCTGTACCCTTTTGTAATGCATTCACTATAATTTGGTATCCATCGTTACGTTCTGATGTATTACACTGCGATTTTCCGGTTCAAGCACTGACTGGCAAAAGTCGTTTGGTATGGGAGCGCCCGATCATGTAGGGCAGTCCGTAATGACCTTCTGCTTTGTTTTCTAGTGGAGATCTGTGTTGACACGCTCGTTCGGAACTCCAAAAGCTGGCGGGAAGCTTCTATCAGTTCTTTCTTGGCTGTGAATAGGTACAGCCCTCGGAATAATGCTTTGCGGCCAACCTTTTCATGCATCTTTTGGCAACGGTTTCATCTCGAACTGCAAAATCAGGCGAGCGTCTCGTCGACTTCTGCTTTAGCGTGAAAAGCCAGCTAATGACTTGTTTTCATTTCCTTATCATACGGCTAAACGGATTCGTCATGGTTCGCGTAATCGTAGGCGTGTTGGACCCTTTCTGGTCCGCTGAGCTCCATCAACGCGTCTACCGGCCGGCAGCGCGAGCATGTCGCGCAGGGATGTGGAGGAGCTGATTCGGCAACTTCAGGATGCAGCAAAGGTCGGCTGGTTGTGCGCGCCGAAACAAGTTGGGGTTTGGGCGCGAACGAGGCCTTGTTCGAGCATCTGGCGTGTCCTTCGCGCGGACAAATTACGACAGTATGAACACATGATGTAAACAGGGGGAAACGAGGAAAAGGGGGGACCATGCTACCCGGGCAAGGGGCGTGTGCCGGAGTGGTACACCCGAGGGAGCTGGGGTTCGAGGAGGCGCCGTTCCCACAACCTGCCCCGCCTGCCGCCTGCCCGAACCCCACCAGATGCGGGCATCCAGCGCCACAACCGGACCCCTGGTGCCTGCCGTCCCTTCCATTCGCTTCTCCACATCCTCGGCCTTCCCCGCCTCCCCCCCTGGATTCTTCTGACACGTTACCGTTCACGGGCCCCGTTCACGGGCCTATACGTGGATAACCCCCCTTCCCTATCCCATCCGGTGATCAGCCCCCCGCGACTTTTGTCATGGCACCTGCGCCCCCTGCACCCCATCCCTCGCTTCGCTCGCCTAACCCCCCTCCCCTTTCCTCTCTCCCCCTTTTTCCCCCGCTGCATCCCGCCTCTGCGGTATCCTCTTCATCGCTCCCTTCCCCCCCGTCCTCCAGTACCAACCTCACATTCCACTCGGACATTACCCCCCTGCCCCTCCCCAGGACTCCCCCGACCGGGTCACCCTGGAGCGATCCCTCTTCGATGAGGCGCTCAACAACCTGGGCCGCCTGGAGCAGGTCCGTTGAGGATTCCCGCGGAAGCGAGCGCATGTGGGCTGAGGGACGAGCTGAGGGACGGGCTGAGGGACGGGCTGGGAGACGGGCTGAGGGACGGGCTGAGGGGCGGGCTGAGGGACGGGCCGGGGGACGGGCTGAGGGACGGGCTGAGGGACGGGCTGAGGGGCTGGCTGGGGGACGGGCTGGGGGACGGGCTGGGGGACGGGCTGAGGGACGGGCTGGGGGACGGGCTGAGGGACGGGCTGGGGGACGGGCTGGGGGACGGGCTGGGGGACGGGCTGTGGGACGGGCTGGGGGACGGGCTGGGGGACGGGCTGTGGGACGGGCTGGGGGACGGGCTGAGGGACGGGCTGGGGGACGGGCTGGGGGACGGGCTGGAGGACGGGCTGGGGGACGGGCTGAGGGGCGGGCTGTGGGACGGGCTGTGGGACGGGCTGGGGGACGGGCTGAGGGACGGGCTGGGGGACGGGCTGGGGGACGGGCTGAGGGACGGGCTGGGGGCCGGGCTGGGGGACGGGCTGAGGGGCGGGCTGAGGGACGGGCTGAGGGACGGGCCGGGGGACGGGCTGAGGGACGGGCTGGGGGACGGGCTGAGGGACGGGCTGGGGGACGGGCTGAGGGACGGGCTGAGGGACGGGCTGGGGGACGGGCTGAGGGACGGGCTGTGGGACGAGCTGAGGGACGGGCTGGGGGACGGGCTGGGGGACGGGCTGAGGGACGGGCTGGGGGACGGGCTGGGGGACGGGCGGGGGGACGGGCTGGGGGACGGGCTGGGGGACGGGCTGGGGGACGGGCTGAGGGACGGGCTGGAGGACGGGCTGGGGGACGGGCTGAGGGACGGGCTGGGGGACGGGCTGGGGGACGAGCTGAGGGACGGGCTGAGGGACGGGCTGAGGGACGGGCTGAGGGACGGGCTGGAGGACGGGCTGGGGGACGGGCTGAGGGACGGGCTGGGGGACGGGCTGAGGGACGGGCTGAGGGACGGGCTGGGGGACGGGCTGGGGGACGGGCTGAGGGACGGGCTGGGGGACGGGCTGGGGGACGGGCTGAGGGACGGGCTGAGGGACGGGCTGGGGGACGGGCTGGGGGACGGGCTGACGGGCGTAACAACGGAAGGACGGACGTGGGTGGGACCGTGGGCATGTGGGAGGGAGGGGGGAGCGGCGGCCCGGAGGTCGTTCCCACACGGCCTCTGCCTGAGAGGTCCTGTGGTGGGTTAGCGTTCAAGGGGTGGACGCATCCGTCTCTGCGTCGGTGGTTTCGGGGCCCGGTCCACTCGGTTGGAACTGGGGGGGTCGTCCCTGGTCGGGCGGTGGCGGGGAGTGGGAGGGGGGCAGGGGCAGGTTCAGCGCCGCTGATGAGAGTAGGGGCAGCGCCGTGCCCCCTAGGCTTGAGCCTGGAGGCGTAGGGCGCGGCAGGAAGACGGGGAGGGGGGCCGTGAATCCCGGGGGAGAAGAGGAGGCGAGGCTTTCACGGCCCCGGGGGAAGGGGGGGTACCTGCAAGTGCGGCCAGTCGGGGCCGCTTGCCGGTGGGCCCGGTGGGCCCGGGGACACACGGGCGTGCGTCACACGGGTGTGCGCCCGAGGGGGAGGCCCGGACAGAGGTATCCCGGTTTGGGTGGGACGATGGAAGGGGACGGAGGTCCTCCCCGCCCTCGGGCGGCATCCAGGCATCCAGCGGCGACGCCCGACCGGCGAACCCAGTGTGATGGCACCAGCGCTCACGTGCGCCACAGCGCGCCACTGCGCGCCGCGCACGTGTGTGGCTGCTGCGCTTCGGGGCTCCACCGCTGCTGAGAGGCAGGGAGCGAGCTGGAAGGGCCAGCGGCGGGCGGAAGGGTGTTGAGGTTTGGAGTGATCAATGGCAGCGGCAGCAGCAGCAGGAGCAGCAGCAGAAGGAGCAGCAGCAGGAGCAGCGGCGGCGGCGGCGAGCGCGCTGGGGTCTCCAGGTCTCCGCCTTGGACAAGGGGGCTCGAGGCGGCTGCGCCATTTTCCTGTCCTGCTTCTTTTCTGCCTTCTTTTCTGCCTTGCTGTCCCGCTTCCTGGAAAGAAAGGAAGGTTGACAGTCCAGCACACGCCCCTCCCGCCCTCCCTCCCTCCCTCCCTCGTGGGCCGTGCCGCTTCACCCGGCCCCACTGCTGCTGCTGCCGTTGACTCCCGGGCCTCCCCTTCGGACGCACCCGACCCGGCCTCACCCGACCCGGCCCCACTGCTGCTGCTGCCGTTGACTCCCGGGCTCCCAGGCACTGGACAACCGGCCCTCGCTCATCAAGAAGCTGAACGAGAAGATCATCAAGGTAGGCGTGTGCGTGTGTGGGGGGCCTGGATAGGGAGGCAGGGCGGGAGGGAGGGCAAGGTGAGGCGAGGTGGCTGCACCTCGTGTGTCGTTCGCGCCGTGCTACACGGCTCGCTCGACCATACCCTTGCGCCCCTAACCTCCCACCTCCCCGCCTGGCAAGATGTGGCATCTGGTATACCGTATATCGAGCACACGCGCGCGCGTGTGTGTGTACGTGCGCATGTGTCTAACGGCAAACGGCCGTGCGCTGCGCCGCCTCTGCCGGCCGGGGTCACCGGGCCACCCCGCGAGTGTCCCACCGGCCACCATCCCACCACGGACCCGGCCGAGCCAACTCCGCCGCGGTCAGCTGCTCAGCCGCCCTCCCTCCCCGCCTCCGTACCACGTCCCAATGTCGCCGCCGCCCCTTCACCGCTGCGGTATTATCCTGGTTACCCCCCGCCGGGCGCCACAAGCCCATCTACCCACCCACCCACCCCGCCTGCCCGTCCTCCCCCGTACCCCGCTGTCGCCCCGCTGCCGGCCCGCCCCGCAGCTGGAGGGCGAGCTGGAGATCCTGCGCAACGAGACGCGCGTGAATGAGCTGGAGAAGAAGGTGCAGGTGCGTCTGTGTGTGAGTGAGCGTCAGCGGCCGTGCGTACGTGCGTACGTGCGTACGTGCGTGCGTGCCGGCGAGCAGGCAGGCAGTCAGTTCCCCGCGCTGCCCTCCGCCTTCCCTCCTGGCGCGACGCGATGACTCCACGGCGTACTCGCACGGCGGACTCCGCTGCGGCTTTGGGTTTTACTCCAGTAACGCCTCGCCGGTCGCCGCGTGCGCGGTCTCGTGCCGTCCTTCCTGGCCCCGGGGGCGGGAGGCAAGGGAACGCGGCTGCGGACGACGCAGTGGAACTGGGAATACGGCACTGAAGGAAGGGGCGAGTGTCGGAAAGGATGGACCCCACCCACCTAGCCACCCACCCGGCCACCCACCCACCCCGCCGGCCTCAGGCGGCCTCTGGCGGCACTCGAGCTGCCCCCAGGTTGCTGAGTTCTCCGACCCGACCGCTGCCAAGGAATCAGCCCAGCGGCCCAACGACCCGTTCCTTTTCCTCCTCGTTTTTTAATATGATTTTCCATTTACAGTCCCCGGCGCCGGCCCCGTTTCCCCCCCCCCCCCCCCACCACCACCACCACCACACGTACACACCCAGCGGCTGGAGGGCGAGCTGCAGCGGTCGTATGCCACCAAGAACTTCACTCTCAAGAACGGACTGCTGGAGATTGAAAAGGCCTACCGCGACTTCATCTGCGGCTCGCCTGCCGTACAGAGCCTATGGGACGAGATCACGCTGCTGCTGGTGGGGGGCCGCGTGATGGGTGGTGCGTGCTGGTCAGCTGGGTCGGGCTGCTGGCTGGCTTGCTGCGCGTTACCATGGGTCTGTGCTGGTAGGCGGGTGGAGGCACAGGGACAGCGAGCGCCCCGCGGGTTGGAGAGCTCCGGGGGGGGGCGGTTCTCTATCGTGGAGCCTTAGGGTTGTGCGTTTGGGGTGCCGGGGTGGGTGGGGTGGGTGGAGGGGCGCCTGCGCCAGGTCGTCTGCCGGACTCCCCGCCTCCCCGCTGTTGTCGTGTGGGTTGTTTTACCTGCCTGTGTGTCTGTCTGTCTGCCTGTCTGTCCACCTGTCTGTCAAGTCCCACTGCGGTGTGCTGTGCTGTGATCCAGTTGAGCCCAGGGCCGCGATTCATTGTACATGGACAGCCGCGCAAGCGGCGACGGACCATCGGCGCTGTCCCCTTCTCCCCCCGGGAGGAGTCCCACCCTTAAACATAACCATCCCCACCGGCAGCAGCACCATCACCACCGGCACCCGTCCAGAGGAGAGTGCCAATCGGACCGCGCCGCCGTTCCCTCTTCCCCCCCGCCCTCCTCGCCCTTCCCCCGCCCTCCGTCCTATACGTGGATAATCCCCCGCCCCCCGCCCCGCCTCCCGCCCCGCCCCCCCCTCAGGTGGAGGACAAGGAGTCCCTGCCGCAGCACATCCTGGCCCGCCGCAACACGTTCCCGCGGGGCAACGACGCCGAGGCTGCGGCAGCTGCGGGTGGGTGGGTGGCTGGGTGGGTGGCTGGGTGGGTGGCTGGGTGGCTGGGTGGGTGGCTGGGTGGCTGGGTGGTGGCTGTGACTGTGACTGCCTCAGAAACCCACTTTGGTGACCGCGCGCCCCTTCCGACCCCTCCGACCACCCACTTATACGACCCCTCCGACCACCCACTCCTGCACACCCCCCCCCCCAACTTCCCGCTCTGTCTTTGCGCCTCCAGACTCGCCGCCGCACCCGCCCATCGAGGCGGAGGGCAGCGAAGGCGGGCCGCAGAGTACGTTGTCGTACGTGCAGCAGCAGGTGGACAAATTCAAGGTGCGGTGCGCCCTGCCTCCCTCCCTCCCTCCTTCCCTCCCACCCTCCCGAGGCTGCTGTCTGCGAGGGAACCTAGGGGAGGGAGGGAGGCTGGCACCGGCCTTTTCGGGGGTGCAGAGTATAGTAGGTACCCTCCCTCCCTCCCTCCCTCCCTCCCTCCCTCCCTTTGGGCATCTTCGCCCTCGACGCCTGTCCGCCTGTCAGCTTGTTGCCTAATCGGGCTGTCATCTTTTTACTCCCTCCGCCAGCTTGTCAGCCCGCTCATTTGGACTGTTTGGACTGTGCCCCCTCGTCCTCTCCCCTCGCCCCCCACGCTCTCTCCCCCTCCCCCGGGCCTCCTCCCCCCCTTCACCCCCCAGGACTACTCGTTCACTCCGGGGATCCTGGACCCGCACGACCCCAACCACCCCGCCAACCCGAATGCCCTGTACAGCCACCACCACCAGTACTTCCCGGGCGGGTCGCTCGGCGGCGCCGCGCCGGACGCGCGCGCCGGCGAGGCGGTGGACGACCGACCCGTGGGTCTGGATGACCGCCTGACGCAGCTGCGGGAGCAGTACAACGACTCGGCGGGCGGCGCGGGTGCGGCGGCGCCGGCGCTGGAGCCGCACTGGGGCTCGGTGGTGCCGGCGCCGTCGCCGCTGCGGCCGGTGTCGCTCTTCAGCGCCGGGGGCGATGGTGCGTGTGCGTGTGTGGGTCGGGGTTGGGTGGGCTTGTTTCGGGGGTGTGTGCGGGTTGCGAGTTGGTGGGTGGCTGGGTGGGTGGGGGTGGCTGGTGGACGCGTGAAGTGGGTGGGCGCGTATGGATGGAAAGAAAGGGCACGAAGGACGAATGACAGTGAATGCGATGGAGGCAACGGAGTGGGAGGTTAGGCACACCGTGCACACCTGGCGAATCCGCCAGGTCCACCGCAAATCGGACCTAATCATCGAGCCTATTGCATCCTACCTAACTAGGCCCGATATCACTCTTCGTCGTAGGCGCCACGCGTAGGCCCCATCTCGATATAACGATATGCCCATACGGACTTTTATTTCTGAGGCCAGTATCGACAATATCAGTACTCATACCGGAACCGAGCTATAGTATCGACAGTTCGACACGCCCCCCTCTTGCGTCCTTCCGTCCGTCCGTCCGTCCGTCCTTCCCGCCCTTGCGTCACCCCACCCCCCCAAAGGCAAGCCCCCCGACGCCTCGGCGCTGGAGGCCTGCCGCGACGAGCTGAGCGCCTCCCTGGAGCACCTCCGAACCTTCTTTGCGCAGTTTGACTGGGCGCCGCCGCTGCCGCACACGCCGGGCGCCGCCGCGGCGGCGGCAGAAGGCGAAGAGCAGCAGCAGCAGGGGGCCCAGCGGCGGCTGCCCGACGCGAGTGCGTTCAGCAGCATGGCGGAGTCGTTGGAGGTATCGGTGGCCCGGCTGCGGGAGCACTTTGCCAGGATGCACTGGGCGCCAGGCGGGGACGCGGCGCCAGGTGGGGAGGCTGGTGTATGTGTGCGTGTGTGCGTGAGCTTGCGTCTGAGTGTTGGGTTTTGTGGGTGTGTGGGTGTTGGGTGGCGCCACGGCTGGCAGCGGTGCGGGCGCATGGTGGGGGGAAAGGCTCAGGGCCCAGGGCTTGGGGCTTGGGACTTGGGGGGGGGGGGTTGTAGGACGCCAAGCGTGCGGCTGTACCGGCCTCGTCGAGCTGACAGGTCCCCGGCTTGTGGTGCTGGTGGGGCCGACGGGTCGCGTGATCTGTTCGCAGGGCCTGGCAGCGGCGCGGCGGAGGGCCCCGGCGGCGCCGTCGTCCCGGACGCCCGCTACTTCGACTCCCAGGCGGAAGTCATCCTGGCTTCCGTACAGCACCTGCGGCGGCAGTTCCAGGAGGCGGCAGCGGCGGCGGAAGCGGCCGCCGCCGCCGCCGGCTCCGCAAGTGGCGCAGGGACCGGTCACGCCGGCTCCGCCGGCGGGGACGGCAGCGCCGGCGGCGGCGGCGGCGGCAGCGGCTCCGCCGCCGCCGTCATCCCCGATGCTCGCTACTTCGAGACTCAGGCCGACGCCATCGCCGCCTCCGTCAACCAGCTGCTGCGGCTCTACGAACGCGAGGCCGCGGCGGCGGCGGCTGCCGCCGACGGCCGCAGCGGCGCCGGTGGCGGCCAGGGGCCGTGGGCCTCGGCAACGGCGGAGGCGGTGGCCGGCGCCGACGGTGGCAGCCGCGCGGCCGTCGTTCCCGACGCGCGAGCGGGTGAGGCCGTCGTCGATGAGTACGACGCGTCCGTACAGCCGCTGGTGGATCTGTTCTCGTCGTTTATGGCGCACATGGCGGCGACACGCGCGTCGGCGGGCGCCAGCGGGCCGTGGCCGCTGGGGCGGCCCGGCGGGGACGTGGACGGAGCCGCCGCGGCGGCGACGGCTGCGACCAGCGGCGGCGATGGGGATGGCGAGGAGGGTGGAGAGGCGGCGGCGCCGTCGCCGCCGGATGCGTCGGAGCTTATCCGGCTCTTTGCCAAGTACGCCCGGGCCTGGCCGGCGGTTGCGGCGGCGGCGGCGGCGGCGGCGATGCGGACACCGTCGAGAGCCGCCGCCGCCGCCGGCGGCGGCGGTGGCCTGGCGTCGGCGTCGCCGATGGTCACCCGTCAGCCCAGCGAGCTGCAGCTGGTGTATGGAGACGGCGCTGGCGGCTCGGCGGCGCCTGGGCCCGCGTCGCCCGCGCCCCCCGCGATCCGCTTCCGTATCCGGATCGACGCCGCCGCAGCGGCCGCCGACGCTGCCGGAGACGGCGGCCGCGCGCTGAGGGCGCACCTGTCCCCCTCGCCCTCCGGCGTCAGCCTGCCGGAATGCGGTGCGCTGCCGCTGCAGCGCCTTTGCAGCGGCGTCGACGCCGCCGCCGTCGCCGACGGCAACGGCGGCGGCGACGCGGAGGGAAGGGCACTGACGCCGGCGGCGGCGGGATGCCGGTCGCCTGCCCCCACGGCGGCGGCGGCGCTGCCGCCGGTGGAGGTGCTTCTGTCCTCCCTGGAGGCCCGGCACGGTCGCGGCCTGGCGACCAGCCCCGAGGCGGTGGCGGTGTGGCGAGATCTGTTGGCGCTTCTGGGAGTGGACTCCAGGTCGCGGCCACTACCGACCCGCGGGTCGCCGCTGCCCACGTCGTCGCGGCGCAGCGCGTCCGGCACGCCTTCGCGCGCGGCGGCGCCTGCGGCGCCGCCGCGCCAAGCGGATGGCGCCGGCGACGGCGAGGACGGAGATGCGGCCGCGTCCCCGGCGGCCGCTTGGGCAAATGCAGGGGCGGCTGGTGCGGGAGCGGGAGCGGGGGCGACGTTGCGGCAGCGTGGGGAGATGGGGCCGGTCGATGCCGGGACGGCGGACGTCGATGCCGACGGCGAACGCGCGCTGCGCGAGGCGGCGGAGGTTGGGACTGCGACAGCGGCGGAGGCGGCGGTGGAGGCTGACGCATCCTGGAAGGCACGGCGACGGAGCAGCATCGCGTCTGGCAGCGGGGACGCAGCGACGGGTGACGATGTGGGCGCAGGCTGGGCCGCCGAGGCGGGCGCCGGCGCGGCGCCGGAGGCGGGAACGGCGGCTGTGGCTGCGGCGCGTTCGGCCTCGACGGAGGCGTTGGCGGAGGCGGCGCCGACGGCGGAGGCGGGGGCGGCAGAAGGCGCGCCGGCGTGGCGGCCGCGCGGCGAGCACCCGGAAGGACCGTCCACTCGGGGGGATGCGGATGTGTACCGGGACGTCAGAGGGTACGACGGCGGCGACGCTGCCAGCGACCTTGGCCCGGGCGGCGGTGACCTTGCAACTGCTGCCGTCGCGGCCGCGGGCGCGGAGGCGGAGGCTGCCGCCGCTGCTGGCGGCGCAGCAGTTGAGCTTGATGAGCAGGGCCGCGGCGAGCAAGACGGCGGCGAGGTCCCGGGTCTGGTCGCCGGCGGCGTCCGCTTCCAGATCACGCTGTCGGAGATCAATCCGGTGGACGAACCGCTGTCGCCCTCGGCGTTGTCGCCACCGCCGCCGCAGCAGCCGCAACAGCAGGAGGCGGCGGCGGCGCCGCTGCAGTTCCGTGCCAATCTTAACGGCGTCGACCCGGAGGCGGCGGCGGCGGCTGAGGCGGAGCTGGCGGAGCTGCAGCAGGTGAGCGGGCGGGCGGGGCCAGGGCTCGTAGCTTCTACCTTGGGAGGGACGCGGGTGCGGGCAGGTGGGGCATCGCGAGCAGTCGTCTCGCTGTATTCCCCATGCGGACGACATGTGGGTCGTCTCTCATGGTTTATTCCCCCATGCGGACGAACCCTCATGTGGGTCACACAGGTGGGTCGCCCACCGGTGCTGCACACCGCACCCGACAGCTGACACTGTCGCGGCCGGTGTTGGCCCCTTTCGTTGGCCCTTGACCTTCACTTCGCGGCCATGGTGCCATCACGCAGCGCCGACGAGGCACCAGGCACACACACACACTCTCTCTCCCCACAGGCTGCGCGGCTTCGAATCCTTCGTGAAGCAACCGCCTGGCTTGACGTGAAACCGCCCAGCCTGCCGGCTTCGATCCTCGCGCCGCAAACAGTGTTCTTTTGGGGCCGATTGCGAGACCCACACCACACCGCTCCGCTCCGCCCCGCCCCACGCCGCCCCGCCCCACGCCGCTCTGCTGGTCCTGTGCTGGTCCTCTCCAGGTCCGCCAGAACTTGTCGGAGCAGTTGGCGACCACTCAGGAGCTGGTGAGGACCCTCAACCGGCAGCTGAAACTGACGCTGGAGAGCCGGGATGACCTGGCGGCGAGGTGAGGCGAGGAGGCGCGCCTGGTGGCGCGCCAGGACGGCGAATGCCGCGGGGAGGAGGGTGGTGGGTCCGTTCCCACTGCACCATGGACCGAGCCATCCATCGGGGGCAGCGCGGCGCGAGCCGGCAGATTGCTGGCGGCGTTTGCTCCTCCCCTATACGTGGATGACCCCCCTGCTGTGTTTCTCTGCTGCATTTTACCGTTTACGGGCTCGGGCCTACACGTGGAGAACCCCTTTCCAACCCGGTCTTGCAGTCGTCCCGCCGGAGGACTGCGGGCTGGCGCGAGCGCAGCTGGTTCATTCTTGCGGGCCACTCCAGCGCATTGTCCCTGCCTTTAGCTGGCCGGGCCTTTGCGCGCGGCCATGCCTGCCCGCTGGCCGCGACAGGTGTGGCGGCAGCCAATGTCGCTAGCCCAGCCTAGCCGCCGTTCAACTCCGCCCGCCCGCGCGCTTGCTCCCTGGCACTCCCTCGCCGTCCCTCCGCTGTGGTTTCGCCCTTAGTGTTCCTCCCCCGTGCGCGCTGCCCCCCCTCCCCCAACTCCTCCTCCCTCCCTCCCTCCCGCCCCCCAGGGTTGAGACCCTGGGCTCGGAGCTGTTTGAGGCGCGGGCCGACGCGACTGAGGCTCGCCACGAGAGCGACATGTTTATGCGGGAGCTGGTGGACGCGAAGGTGCAGCTGGCGGAGGTGCAAGGTGCGGAGGGAGGGGGCACCAGTGTGTGTGGGGAGAGGGAGGCGGAGGTGGAGCCTCACGGAGGGGTGGCGACGAATGGCGGCGAGGGGAGGGGAGCGAGGGGCAGAAGGAGAAGGAGAGGGGCACAGGGCCGGGGTGTCGGGGGCGGGTGTCGGGGGGGCTGGGGTGGCGGGGTCGTGGGCGAGTTCGGGGTGGAAGGTGGGAGACCCGGAGAGGGTCCTGGGACGCTGGGAGCATGCCACTGTGGGACAGGCAGCCCTCTTGGGGAGTGGATCCAACCCACGTCTCTACTGGGTTTATCCTTCAGCGGGCCCCTGTCGACCCATGTGTGGGTTTCCCTATCTGGGCAACGTGGTTGCTGTGGCCTTTGCTCGCATGTTCCTCCTCACCCCTATCCCGCGCTTGCCGTGTGTTCTCGCTCCCGCCCCCGCGTTCCCGAGCGGCTCCTGTCATGTGGCGCCATTGCGTAACCACCTCCCGGTTGCCCTGTCCTCCCTCCCACTCGCCCCCGCGCCGGTTCGGGGTCCGTTCGCTAACGCCGTCTCCGTCTCCGCTGCGGTATCATTTTCTACCCCGCGCCTCTCTCTCCAACGGCGCTGCATGCTTGATGCTTCTTGCACCGCTCACCGCTCGTCGCTCGCTGCTGCTGCGGCTGCAGGCGAGTACATGCAGGTCTACCTGGCGCTGAAGAAGGCGCTGGGCAACGAGAAGGGCATGATTGCAAAGATCGATGAGCTGGAGCGGATCCTGGCCGTGGTGGGGCCGGGAGACGTGTCCGTGGACGACGAGTACGGCAGCACGGTGGGCCAGGTATCGGCCATGGTGACGCCGCGCGATGACGGTGGCGGCAGCGAGGCTGGTACGGCAAGCGAGGCACCCGCGGGAGCGTGGACCGGGACGTGGACGGGGACGGCTGGGGGCGCGGGGCCGGGGGCGCAGCACCAGACCGGCGGCGGCGGTTTCTCGGAAGGCGGCGGGAGTGACAGGCGGAGGTCGCTGGGGGACCGCGGGACGGCGGCTGACGCTCGGAAGAGGGGCTCGGGCGGTGGGCGGTCGTCGGCTTCCGGAGGCAGTGGTCACAGCGGTGGGGGGTCGGGTGCAGGGGGCGCCCGGTGACGATTTCGGAAGGGGGAGAGGCGATGGCTTGACTGGCACCTAGCGAACTGGTGAGGAGGTTTCTTTTGACGCTAACAGCGCGATCAGAGAGTGTGCTTGGCCTCGTGGAGAGTGTCCTCCATCCTTACGTCGTGTGTCAAGTCCACGGCTCTGCGCGGTCGCACTACCAGACGTAATTGTTGCGGTTCGCTTGTGGCGAATGAAGATGCGCCTCATTGAAGTTGATAACAACTTTTCAAGGCTTCTAGTTTGAAGCATCGAGGATTGATCACCGTTGACCGTTAGCGGACGAGAGACCAACGATCGTTGTGACGAGCTGCGTGAGCTTCGAGAACTCATCAAACGCAGAGATGGAATTTGCAGCTACAAGGGTTATGTTGGCCTGCACCCGCACCAAGCAAGTTGGGATGGGCCGGACCAACCGTAAAACTCATCTATCTCTTTCACACAGCGGCTTTTTCATTCGCCTGTGTCATAAACTTGCGCATAGTCCAGTACCTCCCGACATCTCTGCGGCCATCCTCCTGCGGGCAGCACCTGCCTCTACTGTCCTGGGTGCTACCGTCCATCATGGAGCGGGGGGCGGAGGCCTCAGTGTCCTCGTCGCTGCTGCCAAATGCCGCGTCGTCCTTCGCCTTCTCTCCGCACTGCAAACGTTGGTGATGCTGAGTGTCAGTCGGCGCTGACCCACGCCGTGGATGTAGGCCAGGAGGACCTGTGTATGGGGGAAACCGCATGTGCCGTTCATGTGGGTTGGTTCCTCGGGCTTGGTAAACGAATCTGGCTGACCTTCCCGGGCCCAAAGCCAGGTGGGCATGGTGTCATGCAGTTTAACTGTAGTTACCTTCGCTGCCTCGTCGGTGAGAGCGCATGGTGCGCCTGGGAGTGCGCCGAGTTGGGAGTGCGCCTTGCGCCAAACGCCGAAAGATGGCCTCAGTAGGGATATATATCGACGTGCCTAGCAGCCTCCCGGATGCTGCACTTCTTCTCCTTGTAGTGTGTCAGCAGGCCCTCCTCAAGTAAGTCCTCTGCTGCCTTGCGCCTGCTGGGCAGGGCCCCCCAAGGGCTTCGACACCTGTCGCTTTTTTCATGCCTTGCAGCGAAGGACCCTTATACATAAGCTATACAGCAGCTTTGAGCGATGAAAAAGGTGAATTCACGTGATTTCTCGCTGGTGTCGCATTTCGGCGATCAATGTATGGCGTCTCCCAGAATTCAGCTCTTAGCGTGGATCATCACGGAAACCTAACTAAAATGTTGTAAAGATGTCTCGTGTATGGCTACCACGAGCGCCTACGCGTTTGCATGCACCAAAATGTGCCGGAGTCGATCTATATATTCCTGTCTATTCCGCCCACGCACCCAGATCGATCGTAGGCCCCGGAACCGCCAAATTGCATTTTCACGTAGACCACCGCTGTAAGCCAGTAATTTAAAACCCATACATCATAAACATGCATGATTTGAGACGGCATTGCCTGGTTTGAAGTATTCGTAAAATAAAGCGCCCTGCGTCACATAACTACTGGTACCTACCCCCTGCGTCATAATACCCCTGCCCACCTGTAGTGCAGGACGCTGTGAAGCCATTTCGTGCAGCAGCCTGTGAAATTTAGGTCTGCGCACAGAACTCTTCAGGCGGCAGTGCCTTCAGCTGCTCGGATCAGCACGCGCCGTAAGGCGTGTGCCCCGCCTGGTACTTGACAAGGGCGCTAGCTGGACTTGCTTGTGCTGCAGCTGCTGCTGGCCTGGGCGAGCCCTGGGTTTGCTTGGGCCTACTGGGTGACAGAATAGCTCCGCACCGGCGGACGCTCTGCTGGAAAGCAGCATTTGTCAGCGCGACAGTAGGCGAGCATCTTGGGCGTCCTGCAGCGCGCGGGAGCGCAGCCAACAGGAACCGAAGCCTTGAGAAAAGGCAATCTTCGGGCGCACAAAAGCCTATTTATTACAGAGTTGCCGCGCACACATCAGATGGCTTCACTGGTGTTATTACCGACCTTCTGGCTCCTGCTGCTGGCAGTCATCTTACGCGGCGGCTGGGCCGCGACCCCGCTCACCGATTTCATGATCTCCAAGTCGATTGTAAACCACGGGGATTTGGCCATGTACTCAGAAATTTTTGAAAAATTAAGCGCAAATCGCTGCCTTAGGATTACCGCGATAGGTAAGACGCGCATGGTCCTTGGACTGGCTTGATTTCTTTGGATGGACAGCCTGATGACCTACCCGCCGGTGCTGTTGGTTTCTCCGGTCGGCACCCTGCCTTCATTCGAGCGACGAGCTCCCCGCCGAGCAAATCCGGCGGTCAACTAACGTGTCCGCCTTTGCGGACGTCCACTCCCGAAACCCAAATCCAGCACACAGCACATACGCCACTGCAACCCACTGTAACAACCACACAGCACATACGCCATACATGCGCGGTGCGCGTATCCTATCTAGGCACGGTGCTCGCTGCTGACAACGCACACAAGGGAGAAGAGCCCGTATCGTAACACTACGGCCGCGTGCGTGTGTGTAGCAGTCTTAGTTGCTAAAGGCCACTCGAGTTGTTTGTGCAGGTGTAGCTTAGGCTCTTATAGCCTAGCCGCACTGTCGTACAGCTGCTACAGTGTGATCCTGCCACATTGAGCGGACCACCCCAACACGATTACATATGTTTGATGGATCGATGGGTTATATAGCACTAGCCCGACACTTCACCTCATCTTCATCACTTACCATCCACGACCCTTGACAATGGCCGCTCCCCGCCCTTCATTCCCCTTCCCCCCGCGACGCAGGCGGTAGCGTGACGCAGGGCCACTTCAACCACACCCTCATACCGGCGCAGCAGCGATGGCCCGAGCAGCTCGAGCAGCTGCTCAACATGCGCTTCCCCTGCACCGACCCCGCCGGCGGCCACAAAGTCAGGAATAAGGTACATACGTCATGTATCCATTGCCGCCGTGGTTTGGGGTGTGATAGACATACAACTGCATGTATGTATGTAGGGGTCACCGGCGGCCTCTATCTGGTTCCCGCCGGCGGCCTCTGCTGCTGCTGCTGCAGGTCGGTTGGGCCTTGCTTGCATACATTGGTCCTTGACGGACCGCAACAGTGTTATTGCGCTGTACATACGTAGATCGGGTGTATGTCGTCTTCATATCATTTGGGTCGCACCGATACGTGGTGTATGCATGTCGTCTTCATTTGGGTCGCACCGATACCTAGTCCTTTTGGTCGCCGGCTGTATGTGGCCCGCGTGTTTCATTCCATCAATCACGCAGGGCCTTGGCTCCACAAGTCCGGGGATGTGGATTGAGATGCTGGTTGGTAAGCAAGAGGAGATTTTTCGTGGAGTGGACCTGGTGCTCCTCGAGACGGCCGTGAACCAGGTATGTGTGCGTGTATGTAGCTACGCTTACATTCTAGCTCGACAGTAGATAGATCGCAAGTAACGAACGAAGAGTGATTGTTAGAGTGATTATTACCGGCCGGCGGCTAGCTAAAGCTAGGAACGCACTCACGCACCACGTGCTCGATGGCTTCACCTTGACAGTGATGATGACGACTGATGAACTGCGAGCTGCCCTAGCTAGCCTCGTAACAACAATACCTACCCCTCGCTCGCTGAGTTCAGACACGGTCGAAACGCGCGCGGCGAGGTGCTGCCTGCGTGCGCTGGCTTGACCGTACTACTGCCACCCGCGCGCGCACAGTTGCGCTGTATCGGTCGTAATGATGATTATGATGATGATGCATTTCGCCTCGCACGCACGCACGCACGCACGCATGTCGCACCGCTTCTGCGGCGAGAGGCCGGCTTCGTTCCTACCTTGCCTGACTGCAGTCACTTCTTACATGCAATCCGATCGAGCTCGCTGCTCAATCGCGCGCGTACTTGCCCTTACGTACTTCATTCCGATCTGCTGTACATAGGGGGCGGGCCGGGAGCAGGCTCAGATGGATGCGGAGGTCCTCATGTCGCTGGTTACAAAGCAGACCCGCCGCCTGGCCATTAACAAGGACCCGGCTAGTGAAAACGCAATGGCGGCAACTGCTGCAGCCGCAGCCGCTCGTCGCCTTGCGCTTGACGGTTCGGTGGCTGCTGCGGCAGCATCAGGAACAGCAGCAGCCGGCAATGGCAGCAGCGGCGTGCAGCAGCAGACTGCCGCCTTCCGCGACTTCACAGGCACCGCTGCGATGTGGGTCGTAGCCTCGACACGGAGGTTCACGACGGTCTGGTGAGTGCAGTGCCGCTATGCCTGATTTTAATAATAATTAACATTAATATAATATACTTATATAATGTTATAATTCTATATTATAATTCTATATTATAATTATATATATTATAATATATTATAATATATATTATATATTATAATTGTAATATTCTATAAGTATATTATAATTTAATAATTAATACGATCGATTTACAATCGATATAAAAAATACGCCCGGCGGAGCCAAGGCGTGGGTTATGGGGTAAATGTAATCAAGTGCCGGCGCGCACACGTACGAATGCGTAAGTTTTGGCTCCCTGCTGTCTGTGCCTGCGTGCAACCATCTGCATGGATGTACGACAGGACTGGTGTGCCGTACGAGCGCGTCTCCGACGCCATGTACGCTCAGCTGCCTGTGGCGGAGCATCACGGTGTGCCGATCATCTCAGGTGCGTGCGCAGCCGGCAGCAGTGGGAACGGCAGCATATATATGTTACCCAAATTCGCGCGTGATAGTAAACGAGCGAGTACCCTTTATCTCGCTCACGCCGTGTGTGAGCGTGTCTTTTTGTGTTTTCTGGCCGCACGCAGTGATTAACGCGCTGGGCCCCTTCCCCACGCCGGCCCTCCAAGCCTGGTTCAACGACACGTGGTACCGGGGCGACATGGTGCATCCCTCGGTCTGGGGCCACACCCTCCTGGCGGACCTGGTGTACCGCTACGTGGACATGGCCTACCAGCACTCGCGCCTGTGGCAGATGTACGACCTGCCCAAGCAGTACGTGCCCCGCGAGCCGCGCTTTGCCGATCCACAAGACTTGGACATGTTTCTGGACGCGCGCCCCGTCTCAATCACCCTCTGCAACATGGTGGACGTGATGGCTCGCAAGGTGACGCCCTGCAACGGCTGGTGCGCTTACGCTGACGGTGAGTTGATTGTCGGGAGCCCGTTCGCTGTTGTGCACGCTTACTACCGCGCACTCACACCCGCATCTGGGAACGCCACGTTAGCTCCAATCTCCTTGCTTCAACGAATGACCGGCCAGCGCCCTGCTACTGCTGTTCTTTCTTGATGTCCGTCATTTGCTTGCGTTGCTTGTTTCCGTGCATCGATGACGTGCCGACCACCGCCCTTGTGTTTCTATATATCAAGTATCGGCAAACGAACATGTGTGCGTCCATACATGTGCGAACATGCGTGCGACCATCGTCCTGCTATTTATCTTTGATTGTATGATGAATAAGGCGCATCCCTGGTCATGTACAGAATCGGAGTGCGACGGAGCACACTATGCATGTCAACTTGTTCACGCCCAAAGGCCCAATTCGGTTCGCCGCCTCAGTCCATCCCTCGCTCCACCACAATAATGCAGTCCCCGAGAAAATTGGCTACATTGCGAATCGGCCCAATGCGGAGTGCGTGCTCTCCTTAACGCCGGCCGAGGTTGGGCGGCTCAGCCTCGGCAAGGCTCACGTGATGTTGCTCAAATCGTATGAGAACATGGGTGTGTTTGAGATGACGATCATGGCCGGCCCGGCGGCGGCGAACGGCAGCTGCAAGGGCGCCGCTGACAACCTGTCGAGTGCGGCCGTGCTGGGGTCTGCGGAGGTGGATTGCCTGTGGGACGAGCATGCGTCTCTGGGCAAGGTGGCCAAGGTGGAATTCAAGCTGCCCCCGCAAGACAACACGACCTGCCTGCTTGCGAAGCTGAAGGTCAAAGACGTGAACAGGGCAAAGAACAAAGTGAAGCTTCTGGGGATTCAGTTCTTTTAGGTGGGGTGTTGGCGGTGGCGGGGGAGGGCTGGGACCGGGGAAGCCCGTCGTCAACCCACCTCTTCTATCTGCTCCCTTAACCCACGCCTCGGCCTCCGGTCGAGGGTATTGTGATTAAATAATTATTATTTATAATAATATAATAATATTCGTTAATATCATTCTTTTAGATAGGTGGATGGTACGGTTGGTTGTGCGTGGCTGCGTGCGAGGTGGATGGTACGGTTGGTTGTCCATGCGACGACATCCACTCGTGGTGCAGCAGGCGGCGAGCATACAGGTAGCCCGATCGGTGGAGCCAAGCGGCTACCGCAAACCTTGCAGCCTATGAACCACGCACACGCAAGTGCAGCTGGCCATGTTGCAGCAGCAGGCGTGCAGCGCGACGCACTGCGTCTTGGTGGTGAACTACGGAATCAACTTAGCCCCTCGCTGATGAAGCCCCGTGATGTGTTGACATTATTACGAGCTCTCTGCTGTAATGCAATGTGCTCGTCATGTTCGGTTGGTGCAAGGGTGCGTGGGTGGCTGGGGGAGACGGAAGTACGGTAGCTAGCTCGTGGGTCAAGCCTGGCTACACAATGGAGCAGATTTCCGCAGCTTCATCGCTGATAAGCTTGGGAGGGCGGCGTGCGGGCCGATTTGCCAATAAGAACAGCAGGCTAGGCTTGCGGGCTCAACATCGATGGGAATTGTATCGTGGTTTATCAGCAACTGGATCGGTTCGCTCCAATTCCTTCAGTGAAGGGTGGGAGGGCGGGCCTGAAACAGATGGTCAGACACTCAAGGGGGGTGGGGGCGGGCCCTCCGCCCTCGCGCCGCTTGTCACCGGGTCCCCGCACTACTACGACGCCCCCTCGGCGGGGCGCCCCCACCGCGGACCCTGTGGTGATGCCGGATGTCACGGCCGAGTTCTGCTGGCAGCAGTACACCTCAACATCTGCTCTATCTGCCTCCCCGCCGACCCGCCGACCCCAGACACCGCAGCGGCGCGCCATCCAGCAGGTCCTGGCCGCACTTCAGTCCCATGGCCCCCGCCCCGTTGCGCCGCCACTCCGTCCTTCCGGACCTGGGTCACCCGGATGCATGTCAGCCCCGCTGAGGTGCTCGAGGCCATGCACGCTACCCCCCTCCCCCCCCCCGGGTCGAGTGCACCTGGCGCCGACGGCATTCCCCCCGAGCGTTACCAGTGATAGTCCGGCACCTTCGTTCGCGCCCCCTGCTGGCACGTGTCTTCTCGGCCATTCGTACCACCGACAGCACCCCCGCGGGCTACCTGGACGGTGTCATCTCCTCCATCTTCAAGTCCGGCGACCCCACCCTCCCTGCCAACTATCGCCCTATCACCTTGCCCGCCGCCACTGACTACCGGACTCTTGCGCTCTTGCTGACGTCGTGTGTCAAGTGCACGGCTCTGTGCGCTCGCACTACAAGACGGCCATCATTGCGGGCGTCAAAGGCCGCTCGGAAGAGGCGCTTAAGAGGTCTGCACCGCGCAATTCCGACTCAAATGTCTGGAGACGCGCAATTCCGGCTCGGTGTGCTGGAAAGAACGGTACGAGTAAGAGCTATGTGTCAAACTATAAAAGCTCTGCAATTTAGGAGTGCGGCTCGAGCGGGGGGTGACGTGGGGTTGCCTCGCCTAAACTCGCCTCGCCTTGGATTGTCGGCGTTTTAAACTGCTCTGAGTTTGCAGTATTACAATTGGAGCATCAACCTTAAGCTACAAGCAAAGATATTGGTGAACAGTGCAACTTGGTGCAAGTTTGTCATCACGCGACCGTTGGCGCATGACATCGGGCCCTTCTGAACTCGGGCGAGGTTTCGGCGACGGCGGGCGCTGGCGGGCGGGGTTTAGGCGTAGCCGAAGAGACAGGAAAGAGGTGCGCGGCGGGCGGTCGTTACGCCCATTTCAATTTTACGCATTTTGAGGACCTTTTTTAGACTGCAACGTGATTTATCACTTTTTGTAAGATTACTGGAGTTTTTGGCCGCATTACGTAATACAGAACATAATTACAGTTACGCGAAAACGTCCAACTGTAACTCCCAACATTAAATATCATAAACACGCAAGTTTTAAAGCGGCCTTGCCTGACGAAATCGCTCTGCATCACACTACCCCCTGCGCTACACTACCCCACCTTTAGTAGTGCACGCAGCAGGAGGCTGTGAAGCCATTTCGTGCAGCAGCCTGTGAAACTTAGGTCAGCGCACAGAACTCTACAGGCGGCAGTGCCTTAATCAACTGCTCGGAACAGCACACGCCGTAAGGCGTGTGCCCCGCCTGGTACTTAAGGTTAGGGACAAGGGCGCTAGCTGGACTTGCTTGGGCTTCAGCTGCTGCTGGCCCGCCCGCGCGAGCTCTGCTGGGCTTACACTACTTAGGCCTACTGGGTGACAAAAACATTTCACACCGGCGGACGGACGCTCTGGAAAGCAGCATTTGCCAGCGCGATAGTAGGCGAGCATCTTTGGCGTCCTGCAGCTAGCGCTCGAGAACGCAGCCAACAGGAACCGAAGCCTTGAGAAAAGGCAATCTTCGCTCGGGCGCACAAGAGCCAATTATTTACAAGAGTTGCCGCCCACGCATCAGATGGCTTCACTGGCGTTACCCATCTTACGGCTCCTGCTGCTGGCAGCAGCCGTCTTAAACGGCGGCTGGGCCGCGACCCCGCTCACCGATTTCATGATCTCCAAGTCGATTGTGAACCACGGGGATTTGGCCATGTACTCAGGAATATTTGATAAATTAAGCGCAAATCGCTGCCTTAGGATTACCGCGATAGGTAAGACGCGCATGGTCCTTGGACTAGGCTTGCTTTGAATGAACAGCCTGACCTAGCTGCCCCCGTCGCTGCTGCTGGTTTCTCGGGTCGGCACCCAACATTCGACCGACGAGCTCCCGAGCGAATCCGGCGGTCAACGTGTCCGCCCGCCTTTGCGGACGCACGCCCACGCACCCCCGAAACCCAAATCCAGCGTACAGCACATACATACATACGCCACGCACTGTAACCCACTGTAACATCCACCCAGCACATACGCCATACCGACATGGTGCGCGTATCCTAGGCACGGTGCTGCTCGCTGCTGCTAACGACGCACACAATGAAGAAGCGAGAGCCCGTAACACTACAACGTTGTAGTGTTACGGGCTATCGGTTCTTCATTGTGTCGTTACGTAACGACCGCGTGGGATCCTGCGTGCCGCATTGAGCGGAACACCCCAACATGATTACATACATACGCTTGATGGATGGGTTATGTAGGCATAGCCCGACATTTCACCTCACCTTCATCAGTTACCACGACCCTTGACAATGGCCCCCCCCCTTCCCCCCGCGACGCATGCAGGCGGTAGCGTGACGCAGGGCCACTTCAACAAAACCCTCATACCGGCGCAGCAGCGATGGCCCGAGCAGCTCGAGCAGCTGCTCAACATGCGCTTCCCCTGCACCAACCCCGCCGGCGGCCACAAAGTCAGCAATAAGGTAATGCGTCATCATGTTTCCATTGCCGTGGTTTGCTTGGGTTGCGTGTGATAGACATACAGCTGTATGTATGTATGTAGGGGTCACCGGCGGCCGCTGGTTCATTATTATTCCCGCCGGCGGCCTCTATCTGCTGCTTTTAGTATCTCATGGATGAAAACCGGGGCCTTCCCTGACATCCACCCATGGGCCTTCTTTGGTGAGATACAACACTGCTGCAGCTAGCTGCAGTTATTAGTTGGTCCTTGGTCCTTGGTCCTTGACCGCAACACGCAGTGTTATTGCGTAACGCCGGCTTTGGCACGCGTGTTTTATTCCTTCCATCAATCGCGCAGGGCCTTGGCTCCACTGGGCCGGGGGTGTGGATTGAGATGCTGGTTGGGAAACAGGAGGACATTTTTCGTGGAGTGGACCTGGTGCTCCTCGAGACGGCCGTGAACCAGGTATGTATGTGTGCATGTATGTATGTAGTTACGCTTACATTCTAGCTCGACAGTAGATGGTTCGGAAGTAAGAGTGCTTTTGCGGCGAGAGGCCGGCTACCATACCTTGCCTGCCTGCTGACTGCCGTGACTGACTGCAGTCGTCACTTACATGCATTCCGGGCCGCCGCTTGCGTGCGGGGTTACGATAGCCATTATCATCAGTCGGCCTACGTATGTACCTGTCACGATGACATCCCGATTGACACAAGCATGCAGGAAGAGTGCGTGCGTGTGCAATTGATGGCCCCTACGTACATACCTTGCGCATTCGTCGGTCGAGCCATCCATGTGTATATATGGATGGCTTGGCTCGACGGATGCGCATATCTACATATACTTATACTGCTGTACGGTTGTCTTCCAAACTCCGCTCCGTCATGCAACTAGGGAAAGATCTGATAGTTACAGGGCGGTTCCTCCCTTTCTACATACGGACCTGCTCGATCACGCACGCGCGTACTTGCCTTTCAAGGGCAAGTATGCAAGTTGCGTACGTATCTCATTCCGATCTGTTCAACCATTGTATGTATCCATGTACCATACATAGGCGGCGGGCCGGGAGCAGGCTCAGATGGATGCGGAGGTCCTCATGTCGCTGGTTACAAAGCAGACCCGCCGCCTGGCCATTAACAAGGACACGGCTAGTAACCCGACGGCGGCAACTGCTGCGGCCGCAGCTGCACGTCGCCTTGCGCTTGACGGTTCGGTGGCTGCTGCGGCAGCAACAGGAACAGCAGCCGCCGGCAATAATGGCAGCAGCGACCTGCAGCAGACTGCCGCCGTCCGCAGCTTCACGGGTACCGCGGTGATGTGGGTCGTAGGCTCGACACGGAGATATACGCCGGTCTGGTGAGTGGAGTGCCGCTATGCCTGATTTCAATAATAATAGCAATTTATGATAATAAATAATAATCAATGATAATAATAACAATAATTAATAATTAATAATAATAATTATTAATCATAATTATTAATCATAATTATTAATAATACTTAATAATGCTAATACGCCCAGCGGAGCCAAGGCGTGGGTTATGGGGTATATGTAATCAAGTGCCGGCGCGCACACGTACGAATGCGTAAGTTTTGGCTCCCTGCTGTCTGTGCCTGCGTGCAACCATCTGCATGGATGTACGACAGGACTGGTGTGCCGTACGAGCGCGTCTCCGACGCCATGTACGCTCAGCTGCCTGTGGCGGAGCATCACGGTGTGCCGATCATCTCAGGTGCGTGCGCAGCCGGCAGCAGTGGGAACGGCAGCATATATATGTTACCCAAATTCGCGCGTGACAGTAAACGAGCGAGTACCCTTTATCTCGCTCACGCCGTGCGTGTGTGAGCGTGTCTTTTTGTGTTTTCTTGCCGCACGCAGTGATTGACGCGCTGGGCCCCTTCCCCACGCCGGCCCTCCAAGCCTGGTTCAACGATACGTGGTACCGGGGCGACATGATTCATCCCTCGGTCTGGGGCCACACCCTCCTGGCGGACCTGGTGTACCGCTACGTGGACATGGCCTACCAGCACTCGCGCCTGTGGCAGATGTACGACCTTCCCAAGCAGTACGTGCCCCGCGAGCCGCGCTTTGCCGAACCACAGGACTTGGATATGTTCCTGGACGCGCGCCCCGTCTCAATCACCCTCTGCAACATGGTTGACGTGATGGCTCGCAAGGTGACGCCGTGCAACGGCTGGTGGACTATAGCTGACGGTGAGTTCGTTGTCGTGAGTTCGCTGTCATGCACATTCCCACGCACGCGCGCACTCACAGCCGCCTCCAATCCCCTTGCTTCAATGACCGAGCGACCAGCGCCATGCATCTGGTGTTCTTTGTTGATTAGATGTCATCTGCTTGTTTCCGTGCATCGATGACGTGCCGACCACCGCCCTTGTGTTTCTGATGTATCGGCAAACGAACATGCGTGCGTGCGTCCATGACCACCGTCCTGCTATTTATCGTGACTGATGAATAATAAGGCGCATCCATCCCTGGTCATGTACATACACCAGAATCGGAGTGCGAGTGCACAATGCATGGCAACTTGTTCGCGCCCAATCGATTCGCCGCCTCGGTCCATCCTCGCTCCACCACAATAATGCAGTCCCCGAGAAATATGGCTACATTGCGAGTCGGCCCAACGCGGACTGCGTGCTCTCCTTGACGCCGCCCGAGGTTGGGCGGCTCAGCCTCGGCAAGGCTCACGTGATGTTGCTCAAGTCGTATGAGAACATGGGCGTGTTTGAGATGACGATCATGGCCGGCCCGGCGGCGGCCAACGGCAGCTGCAAGGGCGCCGCCGACAATCTGTCGAGCGCGGCCGTGCTGGGGTCTGCGGAGGTGGATTGCCTGTGGGATGAGCACGCGTCGCTGGGCAAGGTGGCCAAGGTGGAGTTCAAGCTGCCGCCGCAAGACAACGCGACCTGCCTGCTTGCGAAGCTGAAGGTCAAAGACGTGAACAGGGCAAAGAACAAAGTGAAGCTGCTGGGGATTCAGTTCTTTTAGGTGGAGCGGTGGCGGGGGAGGACTGCTGGGACCGGGGAAACCCGTCACCCCGCCCACGCACCTCTTCTGCTCCCTTTAACCCCTCGGCCTCCGGTCGGGCGTATTATTATTATACAATAGTAATGATATTATTATATCATTCTTTTAGGTGGATGGTTGGTTGTGCGTGCGTGCGTGCATGCGACATCTTCGTGGTGCAGCAGGAGGCGGGTGGGGAGCGAGGTCCTGCACGCACATCGCCGTAGACCGACGGCAACACGGCATACATACATAGCATCATATAAGACAGCAGCGAGGCCGCGGCATACAAGCACCCCGATCGGCGGAGCCAAGCGGCTACCGCAAACCTTGCCGCGATAAATCACGCACACGCAAGTGCAGCTGGCCATGTTGCAGCAGCAGGCGTGCAGCGCGACGCACTGCGTCCTGGTGGTGTACTACGGAATCAACTTAGCCCCTCGCTGATGAAGCCCCGTGATGTGTTGACATTATTACGGGCTCTCTGCTGTAATGCAATGTGCTCGTCATGTTCGGCTGGTGCAAGTTAGGGTGCGTGGGTGGCTGGGGGAGACGGAAGTACGGTAGCTCGTCGATCGGTCATCAAACTAGCAAGCCTAGCTACACAGTGGAGCACATTTCCGCAGCTCATTGGAAGCACTAGATAAGGGAGGGCGGGGGGCAGGCCGATTTGTCAATCAGAACTGCAATGCCATTCTACATCTTCGGTGCCAGTTCGAGGAGGGGATGCACGCCACCGTCGACGCCGTGCCGGACGACCCTAGCTACCTCCTGCAGTGGTGGCCCGCGTTCAAGAGCGCCCTGGGTTGTTCTGCTGCCCGCCTCAACCGGTTGGCCGGATACCAGCCACCGCCTCGCTGCCTGCCGTGCTGCCGAAGCAGCTCACGCCGCCGCGGATGCAGCCCAGCGTCAGCTGGAAGCGGGTGATATTTCCGCCGCTGCCCGGGTCTCGGCTGCTCGATCGTTCCGCCGCCGCCGCGGCGGTGGTGCGTGCTGCAGGCTCGTGTGCCAGCCGGCCCCGTCACACCTGGCTTCGGACCGGGGAGCGGCCCAGCCCCCCCACCCCTCAAGACCCTCCTCCGCCGTCTCGCCGCTTGCCGCGGCGGACTATCACTGGATGTACCAGTGATAGTCCGCCACCTTCGTGCCCCCTGCTGGCACGTGTCTTCTCGGCCATTCGTACCACCGACAGCACGCACCCCGGCGGGCTACCTGGACGGTGTCATCTCCTCCATACATCTTCAAGTCCGGCGATCCCACTCTCCCTGCCAACTATCGCCCTACGTATCACCCTGCCCGCCACTGACTACCGGACTCGTGCGCGCGTGCTGACGTTGTGTGTCAAGTGCACGCACGGCTCTGTGCGCTCGCACTACCAAACGTAATCTTCCGAGATCAATTGTTGCGGTTCGCTTGCGCCAAATTAAGATGCGCCCCGTTGAAGTTGAATTCTACTGCTCGAGGCTTTTAGCTTGAAGCTTCGAGGGTTGATCACCGTTGACGGTTAGCGGACGAGAGACCAACGGTCGTTGTGACGAGCTGCGTGAGCCTCGATAACTTCAAACGCAGAGATCGAAGTTGCAGCTACAAAATGTATGGCTCGCACTCGCACCTACAAGTTGGGATGGGCCGCACCAACCGTAAAACTCATCTCTTTCACGTGGCGACGCTTATCATTAGTTTCTTCATATGCAAAGCATGCGCCGACTGCCCAGATTCTTACTGGGATTGCCTACTTGGATCGGAGACAAGCCCTGAGGCAGCTGCACCTACTGGAGGTGGTATTCGGTATGGCAACTGCTGGAATTGGCACCGGTTGAAGTGTTCGCCATGCAATGATCGTGACGTTATGGACGCCACGTACATACTGAATAAGTGCAACAACGCTGTCCTCGAGTGTCGCGGGAACTGCCGTTTCTACGCCGATTTGCCCGCGTGCTGTAGTGGTGCTGGAAGTTGTGGCAATTTGGATACCACATTGTTATGGCAGAGTGCATGCGGCAGCAGCATGGACGCAGTGGTTCGGCGGTAGCTGTGGTTTGACAGACGCCTTGCCGTTACAACTTTAAACGCGGAGTGCGCAACGAGGGTGAGGAGATTCTTAAATGGAGTAGGATACGTAACGGCAACGTGGGCAGTTGGTCGGGAGTGTATGTTCAGGTGTTGCACTGCTGCCCACGCCAACGGGCAATTGACAGTACAGCCATCCGATACGCCATATGTTACGCCGCAAACCTTGCTCACCCAACCCTGCAATACTGTCTTCATAATAGCAGAAATGAGTTCAGCACGTTACGCACTCCCTCGTCGTCTTCACATACACACGGCAATAGACACCACAGCCCTCACACATAAAGTTCGGAGGCCCACACAAGCCCAGACGAGGACCCTAGTACATCCATAATGCAGCTGAAAGCCTCACAGACAGCCTCTCTTGTCCACGGCTGTCTTTCGCATGAGCTAGGACATAAAGGTGAAAAGAGGGCAATAAACCCCCCATCTGGCAGCTGGTACGCCTTAGCACCTTTCCAGTCGGTGTGAACATCTATGCGACCATACCCCCCATACCATTTACCGAAGCACCACGTGCGAGCGGCCCGATACCCAGACCAGCAAGGATGCCCGCAGCCTCAGACTCTGTATAGAACACCCGGATACGCTAACAAAACCGCACCCTGCAAATACAAATACCCCGTGCAGATAACAATCCGGTTCCTGGCAAACGGCAATCACCAGACAGTGTTGAACCGCATCCCTCGAAGATCGAGGGCCTTCATTCCTGCACTATCTAACGGTAGCGACTACGCACACAAGAGCCACAGATGCGCCATGCATCTCTTAAGGCAACTGCATCACAAAGCCGCCTCCGTCAGTCCCTTTGTCCTCTTCACATCCCATGCTGCATTCCTTAACCCTTGGTGACCCCCTTGGGCGCCTCGGGCGCGCGGACCTTGCTGGGCTTGGTCCGGAGGTACGGGCTGATCCGCATGCCCAAAATCTTTGCCCGGCGCCGCGTCTCCTCGTCTCCCAGCGCCGCAACCGCACCGGCTTCCTGCGCGACGCCGCGCTGCTGTGCGCCGCGCTTAATCAGCACGCGCTGCGGCCCGCCTGCAGCGGCAGCGCAGGTGAACAGGCGGCGGTGACGGACCACACGCTCAGCAGCCGACGTCGCGATCTGGCCGCTGTGCTCATCATCGTCGCTCTCCGCGGCAGTGCTGGCGCCGGACACCTGGGTACCGGTGCTGTTCGCCATGGGAGCAGGAGGCGCGGGTGCGGGTGGGAGGCCTCCCGGCACAGGGATTCTCGACCTATAAGTCGGCTTGCGGGCGCCGTTGGCGCCTCCGTCCGAAGCCTGCCCGAACGGTTGCACAGGCGGCGGATGTGGCGGAGCACTTTTGCTTGCCATGCTCCCAGCTTGCGACGCCTGATGGGGGCATAAAGTGATATCAGCGTCAGCAGCAACAGGAGGGAAACGACAAAATGTCTACAACAGGCAAGTCCTTGACGTGCCAATACAGCTTTCAGACCTTCCCAACATGTGCCATACCCGACAAGCTGCGCTCGCCCTGGAACTCGCTAGCCAAACCTTACTTTGCTCTCGGAGTCGAACTGGGTCTTCACGAGGCCCGGTGTCGTCTGCACGTCACGGCTAGTGAGGACAGGCTTCGCGGTGGCGGTTGCCTGCTGCGGGACAGCAGCCTGTTTAGGCAGCGCTGACTCCGGCTTGGCCGCCGGACCAGGCCCGATGGACACCGGCACTCCAGCAGCGGCGGCCACGGGCGCACTGCACGGAATGCCCCAAGCAGCTCCCGCCGCTGGCCAGAGCCCTAGCCGCTGGCTGATGGGCAGGTGAGCCCTCGGCACCATCGTCGCAGTCGCAGAGGCGAGCGCGCCCTCGATGCCGGTGGCTACAAGCTGCTGCAGGTGCGGGCCCTGACCGGGCTGCAGCGCCAGGTTGAGTGCTCCCGCCTGCGCGCGCTCCATGAGGTGTCCGCCCGCCACGGACACGCGGGCCGCGGCATTCATGTTGGCAACGGCATTGTGCTGCGCCCGTGATGCTGCGGCAGGACCCAGGGCGGGTGCCGGCGCGGGCGCTTCCTTGGAAACCGGCATAACCGGCTTTGGCGCGTCGCCGGGAGCCGCGGCAACCATGGTCGCAGCCGACGACACCTGCGGCGCGGTAACCTGGTGCTGATTTTGCGGACTGAGCGCCAGCTCCCAGTTCTTGCCGGAGGGGCTCAGGTGCAGCGCTCCCGGCCGGGCAGCGGACGGCCTGGGGCTCTTCATGCGGGGAGTAACAGCGCCCGTGACGGAGTCCACAGGCACCGTGTTGGGAATGTGCCCTGGCGACCCCTGTTCAGATGGCGAGATGGGTTGGGGATGCAGATAATAGTGACCCCGAAAAGACGACAAGGTACGTCGGTACGTGTTGCCAGGTCCGGGTTCGCTAACGTCACCTCGTCTATCCTCACTGTCCAAACGGACACTCATGTCACCTGGCCTCGTGCACCTCAACGGGCGCCCTTATGGTACCGAACCGGGCAAGGTACGATAGAGGAACTATCGCACGGAGCCCGAACAAATAAGCGTCCCCGGCGTTATTCACGCCCACCAGCGAACAAGGTGTCCCCGGCATCATTCACGCCCACCAACGAACAAGGCGCACGCCAGCGTACCTGGAAGTCGAGCAGGAGGTCGGCGTTGGCGCGGATGCGCCGGTTGCAGGCCTCAAGGGTGACGCGGTCACCTGAGGCGGCGGACGGCCCGGACGGGCTGGGCGCCCAGAACTGGCCAGCGCCACCGCCGCTGGACCTGGGCGAGACCCGCGGGTGACCGAAGAGGCCGCCCTTCCCCGTGCTGGCAAGCTCGGCTGTGGGCGGCGTCGAGGGAGGTGTGCCGGTACCCAAGTACGAGAACGTCAGTGGCGAGGCAGGGCCCTCACAGGGCCGACCCTTGGATGGAACGGGAGACATCACGAACGCCGACGTTACTGTCTGCTCCAGTGCAACGCTTGAGCTTGGCTCTGGCGCTAGTGTGTTATCTGGCTTGCTGGCAATGGCTTGCGGTGCTGGCGCGACGGCGTCCTGCAGGGACAAATCACGGCGGCAGCACTCAGCAGCAGCAAGAGGCAGGGACCCGGCGGCATATTGCTTGGCACTTAAAGACTGCATTTGGCGTGGGAAAATTTGAAGGCTCCCAAGACAGGGTGCGACATGATCTGCCCCAGGCGCAATCATTCACCTGGAAACCAGCGCCGATGCTGCTTGCGGCGTCAGCAGGCTTGACTTCCTCACGAGCGGGCGAGATGGGAACCGTCTCCGAACACGGTATCGCTGCCACCGCCGTGGTCGCCGTGGTGACCGAGCCAGCACCGAACAGGAGGCACGGCACGGCATCAAGAGAGAACGCAGGGCTCTCTTCCGGCAGTGAGCGCTCGGCGGCCGCGGGTGAGCCGCACTGGGCGGCGCTGACAGTGTCGCGGCCCGAAGCGGTTGCGGAGCTCTGGCCGCATGGACTGGCACTATCCGCGGCCGGAGGAGCGGCCTCAGTGCACGCCGCCAAGGATGTGCCCGGGACAGGCATCGGTGAGTCTGGGCTGGCTGAGCACTCTGACGCGACGTGGAAGCTGAACACCGGCGAGCTGTGCACCGAGTCCGCGTCCGGAATGGCGCTGCACGCGCTCGCGGGCTCGGGGTCAGCTAGGCGCGACGGCGTCGGAACTGGCTCCGTGGTGCAGCCGGCCTGCTCCTCAGCCGCGAACGCGCTGACGCTCCGATTGCTGCCACAGATGGATTCGATCTCCAGCTGCCTGGGGGAGCCCGACTGACCGAGCGCCAGCGCGAGGGGGCTGTCGTCAAGGGCAAACGAGCCGGCAGCCGCCAGCGGACGGCCAGGCTGGAAGAGCCGCTCGGGGACAGACTCGGCCATGGACAGCGGCGCGGTGTCAGCCGCCAGCTGCAAGACCGTAGGCGCGGGCTCGTCGGGAGCCACCGTGCGGCGCACCAACGGCGTCGGGTTTTCGCCGATGGAGCTGCAGGTGTCCACCGCTGCGCCGGTCCCTGAGTCAGCCTCGGGCGGCTGCGCTGGAGTGGAGGCGGATAGGCACAGCCCGCGGGCGATCAAATCCGGCAGATCTTCATACGGCGGCGGCGCCTCATTGAACGCGCCGCTGGCTACACTGAGCGCGTTGGCGGCCACTGCGGTGTCCTTCCGGGTTGCGGCACCCGTTGCGTGTGGTGCCAACCCGCCAGCGACGGACCGTGCAGCCGATGCATCCGCTGAGCCCAGGGCTGGGACTGTGTCCAGCGATGGCGGAGCCACAACTACGGACGGAACTTTGGGCTGCGCCTGGGGCCATCCTCGTCGCGCGTGGGCGTGAACCGCCGCGGGCATCGGCGAATGCAGGGCACCCGCAAGGAGAGCCGTCCACAACACCGCCGTCGCCGGCACGCAAGCGTCGGCTTGCGGACTCGCCGCGGAGTCTTCAGCGAGCGGGACGCGCTGCGTCACGCCCGGGGTGTCCTGCGGGCTGCCGTGCACCGCCATGCCAAACAGGGTTGGCGACGCTGCCGTCGCGAATTGATCCAATGCGGTGCTGATGTCCCGCATGAAACCGACGTCAGGCCTGTCAGCCGCCGGCTCGGCCGCACTAGCGCCGTCGTTAAATCCAGGCCAGACGGGAGTTGCCATGAGCGAGGCGGCAAGGTGGTCGAAGGTGAACCCTCGTTCCGAAGGGGTTCGGTTGGCGGCTGCTGCCTGGGCCTCTCCGCTCAGGGGAATGCCACCCCACACGCCGAGCGAGAGCGCCGGGCTGCTGCCCTGGCGCAGCATGATGCCGCCCCGATCCCGAACATTGCATCGCACGGCGCTCTGAGCCGCTTCCGCTTCCCCTGCTTTAGGCGCACCGATGTCCTGGGCGACGCCCAGCCCAAATGGCGCCGTCGGCGTCGCAAGGCCAGCCGGCAAGGCCGCGAGCTGTGGGCCAAACGAGAATGCGGGAGACCCGATGGCTGGGTTGAAGCTGAATGACGCCGCGGGGGACTGCCGAACACCGCCAGGTGACGCCGCGATGCCACCGGCCTGCTTGGCGGCGGTTTTCGTGCGGAACTCCTCCCCGGAGTCCGGAGCGACGGGCGACAGGTGCAAGTCAAGCAGCCTTGTTGGCGACTGCCCATGGTCGACATTGCCAATCTTCGGGAGGCCGTTGCCCACGGCGGGCGTGGCTTCCTCGTCGAGCGGCAGGACGCCAAACGGCCCGAAGCTGAAGCTCATTGGCGTTGGCGGCGTACGAGAGCCAAGCCTATGACAAAAAACACAAGGGGGATTCTACGTGTGAACAGGTGCAGGCAATTGCATAATTAAGCATGACCACAACCTGCACGCAACCTGCAGTGCTTCCTTCACGCGAGGTCGTAACTTTACGGCTGTGAGGAAGCTCACTCACCGGCCCCGCACGTGACGTGCATCGCTGTCCAGCCGAAAAGATGGGGGCCCGGCCTCGTGCGCCCAGGGCATGAAGCTCACGCCGGCGCCCGGGGTCGTCCCGGGCGTAATGCGGGATGGCATGACCTTCGCGGCAGTGCTGAAGCCAAAGCTGGCGGCCTCAGACGCCGGCGAGTCGTGCGCACCGCCCGCAGCTGATGGGCTGTCGACGCAGCCGAAGCCGCAAGCTGCGGCGTCCACAGCGCGCGCCACCGCTTGGTTGGGCATTGGTGAGTGTAGCTGCGCCAGCAGCTGCGCGAGGTTGAATGCCGCGGTAGCAGCAGTCCCAGCTTCGCCCGCCTCGATGCCGGTAGCGACGCCGACGGCCGGCTTTCCTTGGATGCCCGAACCGCCCGCGGCGCCCGTGTTGGCGCCAACATGGGTGCCGGAGGGAGCGGCAGCTGCGGTACGGGTTCCCGCGTTTAGGAATGACATGAGGCGGGCGAAGTTGGGCATGGGAGAAGCGGCCGGCATCGGCGCTGCCTCGTTGGCAGTTGCAGGCTCCACAACAGCTGGCCCCGCAAGCTTTGCGCCACTGAGGGAAGCGCTGGCCGGCGCACCGGCCTGCTCGTCACGCTGCTGCTTGGCCGCTGACGCCTGAGCACTTGCAAGTGCAGCCACCGCCTGCTCCGGGGCAGGGGCAAAGCGGCTCCGTTGGTGCACCGGTGCCGGGAGGGGCGACCGCAGATGCTCCAGCAGCTGGGACAAGTTGAAGGCCACTGAGGCGGCGGCGTTCCCCGGCTGCAGGCCGCCGCTCAACACGTGCTGGCCCTGCGCCGGCGAGGAGCTGTCGTCGGGTGGCGGCTTGAATGCGGGGCTCATTGCGGCGATGACATGGCCCGCCAGCTGGTCCAGGGCCCGCAGTTGTACCGGTGTGAGCTGCACCAATGGGACCGGCGAGCCGAAGCCAGTATTTGCAACCGCCTGCATGCCCAGACCCAACATCGGCGTTGGAGCCTCAAGGTGCCCTCCAGGGCCCGCCGGTGCCAGGTGCGAGAAGCCGAACGTGAAGCTTGACGGCGTGGCGCTGCCCGACGGAGCCACCTGCTGCCCGTCCGGCGTCGAGAGCTCGCCCCGCATCCGCATAGCAGTGAGGCGGATCGCGCTGCAGAATGACGCCAGGGATGCGCTGGGCGTCGAGGAGAATGCTTCGAGCGGTGTCGCATAGACAGTTGTGGTCGGCGACGCGGGCCATGCAGCTGATGGAGTGTTTGGGTAACTGTGGGACGAGCCATCACCGCCCACCGCCGGCGCGGCCGCCAGCTCGTCCGGAGTGGCAGCGCAGAAGGGAGGCTCCTGGTCTGCCGCGCACGTAGCCTCGGGAGAGCCTTGGTCCCACAGGTTCGCCACGGAACCCGTCTTACCGCGTAGACCGTCGTCAGCGGCGCCGTCCTGCAGCAAAACAGGACACCGCGTCAGGAGTGGGTCTCAGGGCTAAATTCGGCGATCTCGCGCACGCCTACGCGGCTGGCTGTACAATGCTGCGCGGACCGTGCTTGCAGCTATGCGATAAAAATGTCACAGTACGATAAATCGTCATAGTGCGATGAATCGTTATAGTACTATCGGACGGTGCTTGCGGCTATGCGATAAATTGTTGCTGCATTACGGTTACGCGTTGAGGTGGCCATTGTGACTGCAAGCCCAAGGGTCACTGACAGTACGTGCACTCTTACCTTTTTCTGGTCCTCAGCTTCCGCGCTGGCGTCGGTCAGGGTACCGTTGGCAGTTGGCATAACGGGCTGCGCGTTCAGGCCCACGCCGCGACACGCAAAGCCGTCCGCATCAGGGCTGGCGATAAACTTTGTCGTGACAACGCTGTTAGCGGCAGGACTGGGCATGTCCTTGGGGCTCGAAATGACCGTGTCGCAGGCGGTCCCCAGCGCAACCTTCGGCGCCTCCGCGACAGCCTCCGGCGGCGTTGCGCAAGAGGGAGATAGGGGCGCCAAAGCCACATCAGGCGATGGAGAGCACGGCTCCTCAGCCCCTGGGCTGTCAATGGTTGCTTCGTGGAGACTGACCTCATATTGCACCGGAGACTGATCCGACGTCGGACTCACATCGCCGACGACCGCAACCGGCGACGCTTCAAGGAGTCGGGGAGATGGCGCTGCTGTATCCAGCGCAATCCGGGGCACAGCCGCAGGGGGGCTTGGCATGTCGCCGATATCGAGCCCATTTGTGCCGAACAGCCCCGGGCTGCAGCCTCCATAGGGCGGCACACCGGGGCTGCACGCACCCTCGCCGTCCATGGGGCTGGCGAGGTTGCTGCGAAGCACCTGGCTGAAATCGGACATGGGCGTCGAATCAAGGCTGGGAGGTGCAGGCTGGGAGCGCGCGTGCCATGGTGTTGCCGCCAGGCCCCCGAGTGCGTCCGCGCGCACTGGCAGCGCACACATAGTGGACGCCGGCGAATCAATCTCGAATAGCGGGTTGCAGCGCACGTGCGCGGCCGGCGAGGCCTGTGCGGCGCTACTCATGGTCCCACCGGGCGGCATGCTGTCCGCGCCGTTGCACCACGAACCGGGGGGCTCGGGTTTGGAGACCGTTCCGATGGAAGAAAGAGGCGACGCTGAGTCGTAAGGGCCAAGGCTGGGGCTGGTTTGGGCGACGACAGCGGCCTGCGCGGTGCGTGCACGCTGGACGGATGCCCAGACGTCGAAGGCGACGGCCTGGGGCGTGTTTGATACGAAGCTTAGCCCTGCCGACTGCTGCGGTGAGCCTGGGAAGCCGTGTCGCTCCGACGCTGTGCTGAAGCATGACGCAGCTTCTGGGGCTGCTCCGGGACCGCTGATGCTGGCCATGCCGAACGGGCAGGGAGACGCAGCCGAGGCAATGTTCTCTCGTTCAGGGCTCACGTCGACGGCGGCACCTTCGCCTGGCCTGTCCGTCGGCAGTCCGGTAGGGGCAGCGCCGCCCAGTCCTGGCCACATGGGCGTGTCGGTCATATGCGGCTTGGGGCGGGCCTCGGCGCCTGGCGGAGTGAAGTCCTCCAAGCCGAGGGATATAGTTGGGCTGTCGCCCTGGCGTGCCGCACCGACGTCGGTCGGACCCGAGGGGGTCTGCTCGGCCTTCTCCGCTGCCCACGCGGCGAATGCGATGGGTTGAGCCGGCCGTGACAGAACGCTCAGTCCAGCCGTAAGTCCGGAAGCCGCTGCCTGAGGGCTCAGAGCAGCTCCGGGGGATGGCATAGCGCCTTCAGGCGTGGCCGCTGCTGCAGGCGACTCCGCCGGCTCCGTCTTCGCGACGTCCAACGTGCCAGGGCTGGTCGCCGGGCTGGCGGCGCCGTTCACGCCGGCTAACCAGGCATTGAACGGTAGTGCCTCAGGTTCGTGGCTGATAACGCTCAGACCGGGCGTCGTAACAAGCCCGCCGCCCGCGGTTGCGCCTGCGAAGCTTGCGCACGACGATGGCGATGGTAGCAGCTCTCCAGCATGCATTTGCCCGAACGCGGCGCTGGTGCTGCTCAAGCACGGATGGACCTGGGAGCCCAGAGAAATGCTCGATGGGCTGTCAGCGCCGTGGTGCAGGTCGGCCACGTCTTGGGGGAGCTCGTCGTAACGCGCACTCGCGTCGACGCCAGACGTGAAGCGTATCTCCACCGTGCCGTGCTTCGAGCCCTTCTCAGACCCCTGCGTCCACATAGCAACGCTTGCGGTGCTGCCCGCAGGGCTGTCGACTTCACCGGCAACTGCGGCGCCCGAGGCGGTGCCGGGCGAGCTTAATCCATTCTCGGGCCCAGCGAGCTGCGGCGTGGCATCTTCGGCGGCGTCTGCAGCGCCCATGTCGATGCTGGGCGAGATGGGGCCATCGCTGCCTGACACGGCGAGCTGCGGCAAGGCGCCTGGCTCCTGCATTGACGCAGCTCCGGCGCCCTGCAATGGTGCGCAATAATCGGCCGGTGTCTTTGACAGTGCCAAGCGCGCGAGGCGCTCCTCCGCCTCCTGAAGCTTCAGCTGCATGCACCCCTTCTCGCCCACCAGGTCCTTGTTCTCGGCGAGCTGCGCATCAATGCGGGGCATGGGTGTATTCGAAATGGATTGACACAAGCAGGAAACGCGTGCGCAACCGAACGTGCTACATGCGGCTATGCCATCTCACCAGAGAGGACAGCGTTTTGCGGGACGTGTACACAAGACGCTCCATTACATAAGGGCTTTATCACCAAATCAATGCCCCAACTCCCTCGGACAGCCGGCAAGGAGGGGACTTACCAGCGAGTCGAAGTAGCGCGCGCTCTCATCCACCTGTCGCCGTGCCAGCTGCAGCTCCTCTTCTTTCAGCTGCTCGACGAGCGCCTGGAGCCGCACTGCTTCTTTGGCCTGCTCCCAAAGTGTGCGCATCTTTAGCATGGCGATGTGGGACAGGGCCCCCTCTTCCATGCCCATGGACGCCAGCCATGAACCGAACGAATCCGTCAGCTCCTCAGCTGCAACAGGTTTACGGAAACACATGGATTCAAGTGAGCGGTCGCAATGCCGGACAAAACATTATGTCGGCCAGACGCACAAACCACACGTTTACACCCCATGCCCTTACTTGGAGCATCCGGTTCCAGGCCTTGAGCAGCGCTCTCCAGGGCCAGCACCATGTTGACGCACGCCGAAGGGGTACCGCTTGCTGCATTCGTGGTAGCGCGTGACAACGGCGTGCGAACCTCCTGCGCGTACTGGTAGAGCGCCGACACCGACGGGTGTGGGGATGGCCGCGGCACGGGGCTGGCCAACGGCCGGTCCTCTGGCTGGCAAGCCTGCATGAAGCGGGGCTTTGCATTAAGGACTGCCCAAGCTGGGAGGCCAGAGCTCCGGGTTTTGAGGCGTTTGGAGCTTACCGCGTGTGGTTCGGGCACGTCCACCTCGATCCGCACCGGCGAGGCTGCTGGGGAAAAGCCGGTCGATGGCAGCTCATGCTGGGAAGCGGGAAAGTCATCAATGGGCTGGCCGCGGCGGCGCGACGTCACGAACTGGTCGGAGGGCAACGACGTCACGAGGCCCTGTGGCTCTTCTGTAGTGCCGCAGGTCACGGGGTTCGCTGGAGGCAGCGCCGCAGGAACATTCAGGGCGCTGGGGAAGTCATGCAGCGGGCCATCGGCGGGGACAGACCCTGCGCAGTGAGAGGGGTGTCAGAATCACGTTGAGCTTTACTCAAGCGCCTGCCACGACAACACAACTCACCAGCTTTCTCGTCGGCTTCTGTCGGCTTTGAGCGCCGCTGACTGAACACGGGCGCTGCAAGCTTGCTCTGGACATGCTGGAACTTCTTTGACACAGGCAGCCTGTTGTTCTCCTTGTTCTCCTGCGCCTTCCGTTTCCAATTTGGTGAAGCCTGCGCACGCAACGTAAAAAGCAGAGAGCGAGGGTGAGCAGACCCTTCCAATCCAAATTGAACAAGTTCACGAGATTTGCGTGCCCCACCCGCGTCGAGTTGTTCCAGCCACGAGAATTGATGTTCGTTCGATCATGGATGGAGCCTGGGCGCTTGCTGGCAGCACCGGTGAGCGTCAGGTTCTCATCGCCGAGGCTCCGGTGCCCGCGAAGAGCGCCCGCAGCCGGAGCTACCGACGATGCTAGCACCACGCTTCGACGTTCCGTCTTCATGTTGGGAACAATGTCAAGCAGGAGAAGCTGGCAGGGCAGGGGTCTCCATAAATATGGCAGGGAAGCTGCTCACACTACAAGACTTCAATCCTATGTATAGGCCCTTAACAGCCTCTTGTTATGCAAAACAGTAACTTGTTAAATTTGTCGCAAGTCGGATGCGTGAAACACAACGAGGCTTGGGACCCGTTATGAACTTTAAACCGTGTTTGGATCTAGGGATTTCTGTTCGCAATCTGCACATGTCCTTCCTTAGGTTATAATGCCCATAGAGTTCGCACTCGTCTCTTTTTATTTGTCATGAGTCTCAAAGGCCAGCTGTGCACACCCGAGTTACAACATGCCGAAACCCGGGCCCATGCCCCGCTCCCGAGAGCAGTGTGCCAGCCACCCCGCCCATTTCCAACCCCAGAACCCTGCACATACAAGCTCTCTTTGTACACGTGCAGTTTCTTACAAGGGCTGGCAGTCGGTGGGTACCCCGTATGTTGTCTGGTGTGCGCGTGGCCAAGCGCCACAAGAAGCACAACGCACTGCGACGCACTAATTCAAAGTGCCAGGCCTAGGGATACACGGAGGGGTTACCAGAGAGCTCCGCTCCGTGCCGGAAGAGGAATGCCGCTCCCGGGCTGGTTCATTGAGGAGGGCCAATCGGAGTCCCAACCGATTCCGTCAGCCGTCCGCCAGCCGTCGCCACCGCAGCACTTTTGACCAGATCTACCGGATCCTCCCCGGAATGGTGACCGGATAGTCGTGAGGACCATCCCCCTTTCGAGGGGAGGTCCTCAATCGTGCTTGGGTGCTGCGGCGGCGAGCGCTTGAGGGCGCTTGCCTGGTGCGACGCGCTCCCGGATTTCCACCACGGAGTACCGGTCCTCACCGGTACGGGACACGCGCTTGCACTTCCTTGCGGACCGTGTCATTGATTCGCCACAGCGCATAATACAAACCCGGCAACCCTCCTTGCCCAAGCAGACTGCTGGTGAAGTCTGTCCCTTTGGGGGCACTCCCCTTCAAACCCTAGCGTGGAGCTTTGTACGAAGTAACTGCTTGCCAACCATGAAGAAGCACTCATGGGCCGAACACTAGCGCAGGACATTAGATATACGTATACTTCATGCGATCTGCACTCTATGTAACGAAAAGCACTTCGGCATCTCACTGTTTGCTGACTCTTAGCAGCCCGGCTTGAAATGGCTAGTGACGACCCACAAAAATGCAGACCATTACATGTTTGTTATTACATTTGTAGTTCGTTGTAACGCACGCATACCGGTAATTCATCGGAAGTAGGCCAGTCGCCCCAGCATGTCGACTTTGAGAACCCCGACCGCTTTTGAGCTTTTCTTGCAAAGGTACACTATATTCTACGAAATATAACCCTATTTGACAAGGTCTAGTCTGTGATGTTCGGTGTCGCCCCTAACGCGGCATGTCACCGATTCGTTCGGCACGGTGCGTTTGCAGGCGACAGCAGGCTGCCGCGGAGGGGAGCGGAAGCTCCGAGCCGCGAAGGTCTGGGCATGTGGCGGTAAGCGGGGACTGCCAATTGAATAGGAGGCGCCAGGTGTCGGGTGCCGCAGGGCAACGGAATCGGGCCCTCAAATCGCGACATGCCAGCGCGGGCCTGAAAGGACACACGGACGCAGCTCGCGGCGTGCTAAGTCACGTCTGGGCCGTGTGCCAGCAGCGGCGCCCAGTACTGTTGCCTGCAGCAGCTTGACCTGCGCCTGAGCATCGCCGGGGGCCTTCCGTAGCGCTCAAGGTGACCGCGCCCGTGACTCGCTCGCCAGCCCCCTCCCCGCTTCTCCACATCCTATTTCCATGGCGATCCGCGGCACCGGCCCAGCCGCTGTCCTGGCCGAACCCCCTTTCTGAACCCTCCGCGTGCCCCCAGCCGCCATCTCTCGAGGACCTCGCCCCTGCGCTGCCTCCGCCTCCGCCTCCGCCTCCGCCGCCACCGCCGGCGCTGGCGGACGCGACCCCGGCCGACGCCGCGCCCACAGCAGCCCCCTCCAGCTACCCGCGCCCGCTGACCCTCGGTACGCTGCGCGCCGCAAACGGCCGGCCCCTCGGCAGCGGCGGCGGCGGCGGCACCGAGCGCTCCTCCGGCCGCATCTCCCTCCGCCGCGCTGCGCCGGACCTCGTTCCGGAGGTCGTAGCCTCCTTGCCCAGCCCCCGGCTCGCCGGCGGCGGCGGAAGCGGCGGCGGCGGCGCCGCCGCCGCCGCCCTCGCCGCCGCCGCTGCCGGCGGCGGCAGCGGTGACGGCACCGCCGGTCGCGGCTCCGCCGTGTACGGAGAGCTGGCAACCGCCGCCGCGTCGCTGGCATCAGCGGCTCACAAGCTCGCACGCGGTTCCGCTGCGGACCGCTCCGTCGCCTCGTCGTACGAGTCCCTGGCGCAGGCCGCCGCCGACCTGGCGGCGTCGGCGTGCCTGATCCGCCCCCTCACCAGCTCCGCCAGCGGCACCATCGGACCGTTTGGCGGCGGCGCCGCCGCCGCCGCCGCCGGCAGGTCGTCAATGACGATGGTGGCGGCGGCGGCGGGCCGGCCATCCGAGGTGTCGAAGGCCGGCGGCGGCGGCGCGCTGCCGCGCGCCGTGGACCCTATCGCCGCGGCAGCGGCGGCCGCCGCCGCGGCCGAAGCAAAGTCCTCCGCGCATCAACACCACCACCAGCAACAGCAGCAACAACAACAACAACAACAACAACAACAGCAGCAGCAGCAGCAGCAGCAGCAGTCGTCGCGGCCAGTCACGGGCAGCAGCGCCGCCCGTGCGCGCGTCCAGGCTCCGCGCTTCCCGGGCTACAACCCCCTGATACACATGCTGGAGAGCGGGCTGCCGCCGCCCGGCTCGGCGGCGCCGCTGCGGCCCACCACCTCCAGCCCCATCACACATCAGTGAGTGGCGAATGAGCGCTGTCGCCCTCGTCCCATCCCGCCTCGTCTCCCCTAATTGTCACACGCCGGCTCGCGTGTCGTCCCGCTTGCGGCACGCCGCCACGCACACGCACACGCACACGCACACGCACACGCACACGCACACGCACACGCACACGCACACGCACACGCACGGAGGGCAGCGCGCCGCCCGGCCCGCTACCTTGGTACCTTACCTGCTCCGGAACCGACGCCTCCGGAGCCCGGAGTCGGGACGCGGCACGCAAGTGGCGCAAATAGACCCCTCCCTCCTGCCCTCCCTCCCACCCTCCCGCCCTCCCTCCCTCCCTCCCTCCCTCCCTCCCTCTCACCCTTCGGGTCCTTTGCTCCGTCTCGTCTCGGTTACCGCTACCTCGCTTTCGGTCCTTCTGCAGATCTGCACCTTGGTTGCCTCTGGGTCCCTGCCCAACTCGCACACCCCCTCCCCCTCCCTGCCGTCTCCAGGCTGATCGAGAGCCGCTCTCTGATGCAGCCCTCCGCGCCCGGCAACGCCAGCGCCGCCTCGCACCTGTCGCGCAGCCGTCGCCGCAGCAGCAACAGCGGCGGCCGCGCTGCCGGCTTCCCCTTCGGGCGCGGCGGTGGCGGCGGCGACCCGTTGCTTCCCTCCGCCGAACTGTCGCGTCTGCCGGTCCTGAGTTTGGGGCCCGACGGCCAGCCGTCGTACATGCAATCGCAGGCTGGTTTCGGAGCGAGTGGCGGGGGCAGTCGCGACATCTGGTATAATTCCCATCTGACGGAGCCGGGCGTCAGCGGCGGCGGCGGCGGTGGCCGCGTCAGCGGCGGTGGCGGCGGTGGCCGCGTCAGCGGCGGTGGCGGCGGGCATCTGGTGGGTGCAGTAATGGGAGGAGGACAGGGGTTTGAAGAGTGAATAAGCAACAATGAAACAAGAAGCCCTGCGGACGTTGTAGTCTGAAGGTCGACTGGATCCCTGAAACAAGGGGAGGGGGGCAGAAATGCTCGTGTGGCGTTGCGGGAGGGGGGTACCGGTAATGAAAGCGGGTGGGAGCAATGAAAACGATGCCGGAGTGCCGTATGCGGGTCCCTCAGAACGCACAGAAAAAGTGGGAGTATGGGGAAGGGAGGGGAGGTTGGCGCCGGCGAAGCGCGGCAGTCGCTGCGGACGCGGTGTGCGCGTCGGTGGGATGCGCGTGGGTGGGATGCGGGTGCCAAGGTGGGATGAGGTGACGGGTGGTATCCCCACCGCCGCCACCGCCACCGCCACCGCCTGCTGCCGCAGCGCTGCAGGGCCGTGCCTCCACCCGTCCCATCCCAAAGCGGGGGTCGCCTCCCTCCACCCCGATTCTTCCCCCCTGGCCCGCACGGAAGCTGTTTCCCCCCAAGCCCCAACTGCCCTGCCCCTCCGCGCCCCTCCGCGCTGCCCTTCCCCTGCTCCATACCCGCCCCCAGGTCGATCCGCAGTACCAGCTTGCGCCGTACATGGATGTACGGCTGCCGGAGCTGCTGCCGCCGGAGCCCGTGACGGCGCCGGAAGTGGATCCGGAAGAGGTCGACATGCGGTACAACAAGGCGAGTACGACACGCAGAACAGTACGGCCCGATTACGGTAGCGCGTCTCCGAACGCGTCGCGTCTCCGAACGCGTCGAGCTGGCGGTTGACGGCACCTCCTCACTGCCTCGCTCGCTGCCCCCTGCTCCTGCTCCTGCGTATTGCCCCTCATCCTGATCTTACGGCACCCACTCTCTCACCCACTCAATCGTGCCACTCACGCACCCACGCACTCAATCGCTCACGGTCCTTCTGCCCCTTTTCCCACCCCGCTGCGCTCCTTTCCCTGCCCCTTGCCCCTTTCCCCGCCCCTTGCCCCTGTCCCCTGTCCCCGCTCCTGTCCCCGCCCCTGTCCCCGCCCCAGGTGCTTGCGGCGCTTCGAGAGCGGGTCTACGCGCGGGGTCCTGGCCGCCTGGCGGCCGCCTTCCGCGACCTGGACAAGGAGGGTTGCGGTCTGGTCAGCCGCCGGGATTTCACCTCGGTGCTACAGGCCATGAACCTGGGGGCGGCGGGGCTGGTGGATGAAAAGGTGGGTGAGGGCTGAGGAGGTCCGCGTGTGTGTGGGTGTGGGTGTGGGGGGGAAAGGGGTAAAAAGAAGATACCGCAGCGGAGACGCAGACGGCGTTGGGGGGCGTGTGGGGGAAGGGGGGGGGGGCGTGGGCGGGGAAGGGGGCAACGAGGACGCAGCCGCGGCGATGGGGCCTGGGTTGAGGCCGGGGAGGGGAAGGGAAAGGGGGAAGCGGGCGGGAGAGAGCGGCGGCCGACTCCTTTCGGGCTTTCGGGGGATGGTGCTGCGGGCCCTGAGCCGTTGGCAACCCTAAAATCCCCTTCATTTGCAAAACCGTTCAAGCCCTAAACCCCTAAACCCTAAACCCTAAAATCCTAAAACCCAGGTGGTGGAATTGATGCTGTCCTCGGTGGAGGGCGCCAACCGCCCACCGGCGGCGGCGGCGGCGGCGGCGGCGCGGGTGCCGTACGGCGACTTTGTCAATGCGCTGCGGTTCGGGACGCTTCCCTGGCGGGGCGGCAATCGCAAGGTGCAGCACCGGATGGGGGGTAACCCGGACCAGCCCATCGGCCTGCCGCACAATGCCGGGTGAGCCGTGGAGGGATGGGGGGGATGGGGAGGGGAGAGGAATGCGGTTCGGTGTGGTGGGGTTGGGGTTGTGTGTGTGATAAAGAGGATACCGCAGCGGAGGGACGTGGGCGACCGAGAACCGCCCGGTAGCACTTACTGGGAGGGGCGGGGGGGGAGGGAGGAAGCGGTGTTGGTCGCTTGTGTAGGGAGGGGGGCAGGAGGCGAAGCGAAATCGATTGGCAGTCCAGCTCGCGCTGTGCGCCCGATCGACCCGGTTCGCGTGTGGGGTGTGGCATGTTCCGCTGCGCGGCGAGGCGCGGCGAGGCATGCAGTTGGGGGCGCATCGGGTCGGGTGGGGTGAGGGTGAGGGCGGGGGGCGGGGATGGGGGTTTGGGGTGGAGAAGTCTGTGCCGCGCGGCATGGTGCACGGCGGGGACAGCACAGCATGGCGGGGACAGCACAGCATGGCGGGGACAGCACAGCATGGCGCAGCACAGCACAGCACGGTGCACCGCACAACGACGTGCGCGAGGTTGGTTGTGTGGGCGCGGTGGCTAGAGACGCGGGGCCGCTGCGCATCGAGGGGCACGTAGGGAGCTAGTGCGATAGGGCACCATGCACCGTTGACCCCGGCCTGGAAGGGAGGGCAACATATGACGCATAGGGCCCCCTTAAAACCAGCCGCCGCCGCCGCAACCACCGCCACCGCCGCCGCCGGGGCGGGTTTGGCGCCACATAGGTCGCCGCCGCCGTACAGCTACGCGTACGGGAACAGCAACTCGTCAGGCGGGGCGGCGGCTGGCGCGGTCGCTGCCGCGGCCGCCGCCGCCGCCGGCGGCGGCGGCGGCTTTCCGCCGCCTGCTGCGGCGGCTGCAGCGGCCCCGCCAGCCGCCGCCGGTGCCGGTGCCGCCGCCGCTGCCGCTAGCCGGCTGGGGGAGCTTCGTTCCGCGTTTCGCTGCGTGGATCACGACAGCGACGGCGTGGTGGAGTGGTCGGAGTTCCGGGAGGCTCTGAAGCGGGTGGGGGAGCAGAACCGGCTGCAGCTCACGGACCAGGAGCTGCTGCAGGTGGGGGGATTACCGTAGGGGTTCTGTAGGGTTTTTTTTGTAGGGTTTCTGTAGGTTTTTTTTGTGGGGTTTCTGTAGGGTTTCGGTAGAATTTTTGTGGGGTTTTTGTGGGGTTTCTGTAGAGGTTTTGTAGGGTTTTTGTAGAGTTTTTGTAGGGTTTCTGTAGGGATTTTGTAGGGTTGAAACGGAGCGAGGTCTCTGCGTCCTGGGGCGGGTGGGTGCGGCTGTGGGGCTGGGCGCCGCAACGGCTGCTTGTGTGAGGGTGGGACGGCGAGGGAAACCCCTCAGCACAGGCCGCATGGGGGTACCGGCACCTCTCCGGGGCGCGGATGGGCTGGCGGGGCGGGGCGGGGCCAGGGCAGGCCGGGTTGTGCCCGGGGGCCGGGGACTGGGTCCAGGGGGGGGGGGGTCGCGGGGGCAGAGAACAAGGGAACCAGGGAACCAGGGGCCTGGGGGCAGGGGCAAAGGAGGGCGCGCGTGCCGGAAGGGGGGAGGGCCGCAGGCCGCACGAGTGTGGCCTTGTCTGTTGTGCCGGTCGGCCGGAATTCCGTACGGTGACTCCGTAACACTCCAGGTTGGTCCGGTCGGTGAATCCGTGTGAGTTCGGAACTCCGGGTTGCGGTTGCGTTTATGGAGCTGACATGCCGGGGGGAGGTTTGCTGGTGGTGCTAGTGGTGATGATGATGATGATGATGATGATGGGTGGTGTAAGTGCGGCGGGGCGTCTCTTTAGTGGTGTTCTTAGCACCGGAGAACATATCGGCGCCATGTTGGCGGCTCCGGGAGGGGTCGAAACGGCGAGTGCAATACAGTACTGCAGTTTGTACTGCAGTTCGCTCCCCCGTCAAAGGACACGGCGAGGCTACGATGGGGTTTTGCCCCCTCCCCTTACCCCCAAATCCCCCCTGGGGTAGGGGGCCACATGGGTCGCGCAGACCCACGCGACTCCTTCCTCCCCCCTCTCTGCCCTCTCCCCCTTTCCCTGGGTAACCCCCGGGGGTCACTTTGCTGCGTTCCTTTTTTTCCAGCCCCCTCTCCCATTGTCCCCCCGGGGCGGTTTGGCTTCTCCTTGCGCACCGGGCTTCCACCTCCATCCTTCCCCCTTCTGCTCGCTGCCATCCCCACACCGCAACCCCTAACCGCTCTTCCCCCGCCCCGGCCCCCACCCCCACCTCGCTCTGCCCACCACGCCCTGCCGCAGATCTATCAGGACGCCGACCCTGACTTTACCACGGGTGTTGACTACGAGGCCTTCATGGCTGCGTACGGCAGCAGCGCCGGCGCCACTGCTGCCGCCGCTGCCTCAGTCCCGCAGCCTGGGGGCGCGGTAGCGCCCTTCGCCGCCGCCGCTGCCGGCGGCGGCGGCGGCGGCGGCGGCCACCCCGGCGGCCGTCCCACTCCCTGGAGTTGGACCGCGCAGTGGCGGCCACAGGACCTGCCCCGCCCGCCGCCGCCGCTGACGCCGCTGCCACCGTCGTACAGTCAGCCGCAGCTGGGTGAGCCGCGGTACGCTGACGCCGCCGCCGCTAGGCCGGGGCTGGGAGCCGGCGCCGGTGCTGGCGGCGGTGCCGGCGGCGGCGGAGGCGGCGGCAGCTCTTGGGACCCCTGGTGGCGTACGGCGCCGGGATGGGGCGGAGGGCCCGCCGCCGCCGCCGCCGCCGGCAACCACCGGCCAGAGGCGTTCCGGGAGATGCGGGCGGGCGCTGCGGCCATGCTGCGACGGCTGGGCAGCGCAGGCGGCAGCGGTGGCGGCGGCGGCCGGCCGAGCGTGCGGGCGTGATCGCGTCGTGTCCTTCGATCCGTTCCGTTCGCCCTGGGCGTGCCGGTTCTGCGGTTGCCGCATGGCGGACCGGGCTTGCGGGGCTTGCGGGGTTGCGGCCAGAGACGTGGCGGGGTCGTGTGTCTGCCTCGGGGCTGGGAGGGCAACGCGCCGGCGGTGGCCGGTGTGCTTTGCTGACTGGGTGTTTTGCTGACTGGATGGTGTGTGACGCCCGACGAGGCTCGACGGCTTGAAGCGGATAAGCGCCGGTCCCCGGTTCGACGGTCCCCGGTCGACTGAAATGACGTCGTCTGTAACCCAGTGGTTGGCCTGTCTTTTGTATGGATTGGGGTGAAAGGAGACGAAGATATCTTGTTTAGGGATGGGGGGGTAGTAAAGGAGGACCGCAGCCAAGTGACCAGGTGCGTGTGGATGGCGGGGCAGCGGCATGGGGGGGGAGGTGCGAAATAAGCCTGAAGCCGGGCGCTGAAAGGCGTTGGAGCCGGGGGTGAGCCCCAGCCGGGCGTGCGTGGCGCGCTGCGCGCGTGAACGCGCGCGTGTGCGACATGGGCGTGCCCCCGGCGCGGTGCGCCGCGCGGGCGGTGGTGGTGGTCGTGGTGGTAGCGGCTCGTTTCGCGGCGGTGACGGGACTCTCGTCTCTGTTGTTTTACTTTAGTGCGCGTCGTGTCCGGGACAGGGCCGAGGAAGCTTGCGGGGTTGGGGGACGTTGGGTTCTCACACAGCAGGAAGTGCGATGTGGGTTTGACTGTTGGACAGCCACGCAGTCTGGCTGGCACGTGTCTTTCGATTGCAGCCAAAATCAGGGCACGTGCAGGCGTTGAACAATTGAACTGGCCAACACACCGGGGCGGGGAGTTATCCACGTATACGGTAGGCCGAAGCCGATAGGGGGCGTCCGGCGTGACCGGATGCCTGCTTTGCTTGCGGACTGTCTCGACATGAAACAAAGGAATAAATGAAGCCCATTTTACAGTGGACCCAGAGGGCCCATCGGCAACCAGACCGCATCCGGAACCTTCGGAATGTAAATGCCCCCGTCTTGTTGCCAGCCGGCACCGTGCCACCTTGCTTCACGGGCGACGCGGAGAGCATGCTGGCAAGATCTGCCCCACAGCCGCGGCCACCCACCGGCGGCCGCCCACACACCAGGGCGCCAGCAGCACATCTATCGTATTGCCGTACCCCGGCATTTGCCGTACCATGCTTGCCGCACCATACTTATTACTTCTGAAAATGGAGTCGTCCCTTTCCGCACACAGCGTCGCACGTTCGAGCCTCGCTGCCCACGCCGTGGGTTGACTTGGGGTTGCCGCGCCCACACAGGCGGCACGCCAAGCTGCGGCGCAGCTGGCAGCGGCTCGTCCACACCCATAAAGAGCCAGCATGCGCCTTTGGCGCCTTTGGCTACATGCACCCGTATGCACGACACGTCCCACGACATGACACAGTAACAGTGCAGTATCGCTAGTTCGCTACAGTGAGCGGCAGTCGAGAGCGTAAAGGCCATCATACAGGGGGATTGCACGGTATTACTACTGTAATCTGTTGAAAGAGTCGTCCAGAAGTACGGTATTGTCCTGGCGGCGCCCCGTCTCCCGTGCACCCGGGACAAGGTCTGGCTGCCGGGCTGGATGCCAGCCCGCGCATGAAGGGACGACGGGGAGGAGGAGGCGCGCGCCTGTCCTACGGGGCAGCCGGCGCCTGCCTGTCCCCCACAAGAGCACCCGCTCCCGCTCCCCCACCCCCTTGGAAGACGGCATGCAAAAAACAGCCCTGGCCAGGCTATGCGGTAATACGTAACACGCGGCGCGCGACGCTGCCCCGCGCAGCTTGCCGCAACACGTCGAGGTTGTGGAACGCCGCTGCCGCGCAAACACACGTCGATATCACACACTGATAACACCGCGATCCCCAGCGCTCGCGCGGTATGTCGTAGGGTATCACGCGACTTCACGGGCCCAAATGAAAAGCTGCGGGCCTTAAATTTGCTGGGGGCGGGGCGGACACCCTTGCGGCGCCCACCACCACCACCAGCGCCATCCCAAACCCTGCACACACACAGAGAGGTCAAAGATCGGCGACGACCTGAAAGGTAAAGGAGACAGGGCGCCCTGTCGGTCCCCGGCCGGGACAACATGCCCGGCCCCGCGCATCACGTACAAGATTGCGGTCACGGTCACCGGGGCACGCGCGCGCGCTTGTACACCGCCGCGCGGCCCCTCACCCACAGCAAGCGATGCCCAGGGAGGAGGGAGGCATCACGCCCGGCGCATATGCACACGCCCCCGCGCCCTCAAAGCCCAAAGGCTCACTCCCCACGGCCCTCTGGCTGACGCCTCATCGGCGCATGAAGGTGCGGTAAGCCCGGTCCGGCCGTCAGCGCGGCGACGCCGGCATCGTGAGCCGGCGGCACACGGCGGGCGAGCCTGGGGCCCTTCCGCCGCCGGCAGCACCGGCCTGAGCCCCCTGGGCGAGGGCGCGCGGGCGCGGGCTGGCGACGACAGCGCGCGCGTGCAGGGCCCCTGCCGCCGCGACCGCCGCCGCCGGCTGTGGCGCCACCGTGGGCAGCGCCACCGGCTTGCTGCTGAGGCAGCCGCCGCCGCCGCCGCCGCCGCTGAACGGCGTGTCGCCGTCATCCGCCACCTCAAGCGCGCTGGACGACGGCGTGCGGAAGGGCACGGACAGCAGCGGCGACGCGGGGCTGGCGGCCGCGCGGCTCAGGCCGTGCTGCCACAGCGCAAAGGGGACGGGCGGTGGGGGCTGCGACACCATGCTGAGGCAGCCCAGGGAGGACGGCGGCGGCGAGCCGTCCACGGTGACCGAGTCGCCGCCCGTCGTGGCGCTGCATGGCGTGGCCTGGTCCAGGTTGAAGACGTGCTCCCAGTCCACGAATGCGACTTTCGGCGCGGGCTCAACCGCGGGGCTGAGCCCCGCCGACAGCGAGTGCCCCTGCGCGGCCCGCTTCCCACGCCAGCCCGCGGAAGCCCGAGGCAGCTGGGGCCATTCGCCATGCGCATCGGCGGGAGTCCAGGCGGCGTCGGCAAGACCGCTGGTGTGAGCTCCAAGGGCCGCGGAAACTGGACTGTGAGAGTGCGCCGGGGACGCGGCGGCCGGCATGGCGCCCGCGGCAGCAGCGGCGGCGGTAATGCCCGCGAGCCACTCGGAGAACGGGATAGGGGCGCGCGCATCCTGGTCGATGCTCAGACCTGGTGTGCTTACGACGGACAGGCCGAGGGGCGAGTGGTGGCGAGAGGTGGCAGCCGCGCGGAGCTGGAGGGCGGCGGGGCCCTTGGTGCTGCTGAGGCACTCAGGAACGGCAGCTGTGTTTGCCCGGCGTGCGGCGGGTGCCTTGGTGCTGCTGAGGCAGGCTTGAGCCTCCGCGGAAGTGTCTAGTGGCGGGGCGAAGGGAGCGCAGGCGCGGTGGTGGCGCTGCGTCTGCGCTGGCTCCCGCAGCGCGACGCTGCCGCTGCTGCTCGCAGTGCTGATCGTGGGGCTGCCGGTGTCCTGCGTCTGCGCTGGGTCCCGTAGGGAGACGCTGCCGCTGCTGCTTGCCACGCTGCCGGCCGGGCTGCTCTGTAGGTCGTCGGCTGTCCATGGGGGTGCGTGCGCCGCCTGGCGTGCGCCGCCCGGACGCTCGGGGTGCTGGGGCCAGCGCTCCGATTTGGCAGGCTGGAGTTGCAGCGCGTTCATAGCCGCGGTCGCCTTGTCGATTTCATTTTCGGAGGACGGGCGGACCGGCATGGCGGTGATGAAGGTTGCTCCTGGAGAGCCGAAGCGTCCCGATGCCATCGGGGGACACGGGGAAGGGGCGGGTGGGCGGTAACCTTTTGGCTTGCAGGGAGGAACGCAGTGCGTGCGGGATGCAGGTCCAGGAGCAAAACGCGGCAGTATTCGTTGGACTCCTCTGTTAAATGTGTGCTAGACGTTGCAGCAAGCGATGGCGAGACCGTCTCACTCCCATGAACTAGACGCCAATTCGACAGCTGCCAGCGACAAGAGCGACAAAGAGCGAGCAGCTTGTACATGGCCACCCGCAATTTTTTGTGATAAAAGCCATAATAAGGCACTCATGTTCAGATAGTGGGGTAGTAGGGGCCAAGGGACATTGCCTTACCGTGGCCGTGCGGCTTTCTCTGACAGCGAGCTTCCTGACCGCAACCGGACTCCTGCTGTCCAATATGCAAGGCCTAAAACAACGCAACCTCTGATCTAGATGGGACAGCCAATTCTAGACGAGCTGGCTCCTAACAGCCAATGATGCTCAGCAAACTTGACAGCAAGGGACTGTGGCGATAGCGTATGCGGCTATACGTAAATAGTAAAGATCCCAAAAGTTTTTGCAACAGTGTCGCTGCGGGACTTGTGGTGCGGCGCGCGATGACAAAGGGCGACCAGGACGACAGCCACCCTTCGAACTGCGCTGGAACCAACCAAAAGCTCTTATTCATGAAATGTTCTAGGGCAAACAGAACAGATGGATTATAACGTTGTGTTGGGTGCATTGATTCCGGTTCATAGAGCGCTCTGGGCCCGAAAGGGCTGGGTGCGACAACCCAAAACAATTTTTCAGCGACCATGGTGCCTATTACATTTCATGTTGTCTGCCATAAATTAAATTAAGGGCTTTGGCGTCACTGGGTAAATTGCACGGTTCTCGCTCCCGACACTGTTGCATGGCCAAGCAAGCGTCGAATAGGTTTCGTGGTCGGCAGCAGACGCCGTCCAGCCCTGCATCTTGGGTGGCGTGGGAATGAAGCACGCTACCGGTCAGGGGGCAGGGCAGCGATGCAGTCCTGCCGCCTGAGGCCAGAGGTTGGTATTGTTGTCGTGTTTGTTGCAGTGGGCTTCAGACACACAAAAAAGTAGAGCCGGCGAGCCAGCTGGCGTTGCACTGTAGAGGAGACGACCAGGGCAGAAGGAGAGCCCGGGAAAGCACACACAGACCAGACAGCACATGGCAACCAGACAGAAACGAGCAAACTCGGGGGGAAGGCTCAGAGCGGCCCTCAGATACCCGCGACGCGCGTGTTTTCAACTGTTCAAGCTGCTTGCGCCGCCCCGCGCAGGGGAACGCGCTGGGTAGGAGGGGTATGAGCTATGAGGGGTATGGCACGAGGCCTGGATGTTGGTGTGGTTGTTCCAGTAGTAGGCTGCTTGCAGTGGGCTCCAGTGTCTTGGAAGCGTATTCAGCCCCGCGTGCATTATGGGGCCTGTGCTGCCTCTACTGCGCGATGTACTGCACTGTGAGGTGGCCGCCGTACTGGCGCTAGGCCAGAAGCTACCGGTCAGGGGGCAGGGCAGCGATGCAGTCCTGCCGCCTGAGGCCAGAGGTTGGTATTGTTGTCGTGTTTGTTGCAGTGGGCTTCAGACACACAAAAAAGTAGAGCCGGCGAGCCAGCTGGCGTTGCACTGTAGAGGAGACGACCAGGGCAGAAGGAGAGCCCGGGAAAGCACACACAGACCAGACAGCACATGGCAACCAGACAGAAACGAGCAAACTCGGGGGGAAGGCTCAGAGCGGCCCTCAGATACCCGCGACGCGCGTGTTTTCAACTGTTCAAGCTGCTTGCGCCGCCCCGCGCAGGGGAACGCGCTGGGTAGGAGGGGTATGAGCTATGAGGGGTATGGCACGAGGCCTGGATGTTGGTGTGGTTGTTCCAGTAGCAGGCTGCTTGCAGTGGGCTCCAGTGTCTTGGAAGCGTATTCAGCCCCGCGTGCATTATGGGGCCTGTGCTGCCTCTACTGCGCGATGTACTGCACTGTGAGGTGGCCGCCGTACTGGCGCTAGGCCAGAAGCTATATCCCCGGAAGGGTGGGAACCAGGAATCAGTTGGGGAAGGCCACCCCTTCCTGCGTATGTGTTAACAGGTATGGGTGCAACTGAACCGAAGTGCCGACCAGCTACGTAACCAAGTGGACCCCGGCAGCGGTCGTACTTTGGCGGCTCCCATGGGACCGAACCCCTTATCTGCCGACGGTAAACGGAGGGGTGACGGCCTGCAGGCGGCCGGCCCGTGGGGTTGGGCCTGTGCGCTCGCCGCAAGAACCCGTACGGGACCCCTCATTGCAAGACACAGACCCTATCGGTGCCAGGACAGCGGCCTATCAGTGCCAGGGCAGCGGGCTAAATTGCGAGGGGGCACGGGTTCATGAGCCTACGTGGCAACGTGTGGGTAATCGTAAATTCTCGTGCGTCGGCTTGATGCGCACAGTGCAGAAACAGCAGGACTGCACCACATTGCCCGTGGAAGTAATCAGGGTTGCAGTAAAAGGGGCGGACAGGCAATGCTTCTTTCCGTTTCCTAAGAGCAAGTGAGTTTTGCGGTATCGTGATTCTTGTGCACGGCGTTTCCCGACACTAGGGTGTTACTGGTAACACCCTCGGTCGCACAGGCCGCACACACGCGAGAGGTTGGCGCCCGCCCCTAACCAGTGTGACAAGGCCGGTGCGACTTACTCAGCATGAAGCTCATGCAGTATGTCTGAGGATAAGAGTAAGAAGTATTGCTTCTTCGCCTTACTTCACACGCATGCAAGGCCCGCCACCGGTTGCACTTCCGCGTTGCGGGCACATCGGGAGGGTCTCACTCATAAGACGCGGAATACGCTCATGTTATGCCACTATGATGCAGTGATGGAAATTTTCTGGGTTTGATAAGCGTCTGTGCATGGCAGATGCGGACGCCGCACGACCAAGTGTCGCGACACATCATACGAGTAACTCTTACAGGCATCACGACGGCCCACTTTACTAGCTTGCACCCACTATGATGCAACAAAGCTCTTCATGTTCAAGCGGTTGAACATATTATGCATATGCACCTTTCTTGTGGGCAGGTGACACGAATGCTTGTTGCTGCCGTGCGTTGCTGCCGACAGCCGAAGGCACTTGATCACGTATAGGGTTAACCAACAAACCGAATTGCAGGCCAAAGATCGTGATAAATTAATATTATGGCAGACCTGCTTGCTTTGTGTTTGCATTGCAAGCTGGTAGCACTAATCGTACGAAGGTGGTTGCAAGGTTCGTTGCTACTTCTTGTGCTTGCGGATTGCCGTGCTTAACAATCACCATAGACATGAACGTACATATCTACCGTCTTGACTGTGCTTTTGACATACTGTGAACCCCTCCGACATAGACAAGGGCGTCCAACCGTTTGGGTGACTTACATGTTAACAACCCCTTGATTTGTAGGAGCGCCCCAGGTATTTTGGCTTATTTTACTTTGTTTATTCCTTACACTGAGGTTTTTCATAAATGTCGGCCGAGCAGCGCCTCCTAGCGGTGTCGCCAAACCTTCCTTGCGCGATGGATCGGCAAGAGTGGAGTCTGGAGGATTACCACATTTGTAAAACGCTGTACAATGGCTACGCGGCACAAGTATACACGGTGAGTTATCGGCTTCTGATGCTACTGGGTACAGAAGGAGAGGGTTGCAGCACTGGTACACTGGTCCGGAATGCAAAGTAATTTGATTGCCGCAGCAATTTTTTAGGTTCGAGAAGGGCATTCTGGGTTCATTAGGAATGCCGCAAGGTAGTTGACGCCGGAATGCGACAAAACTTCACCTCTCACTTCCCCCGCCGATGCGCGTTCAGGCTACATGTCGATACTCGGGCATGGAAGTCGTGCTCAAGGTATATCACGATGTGGACAAGGCGCCGGACGTCGCGCAGCACGAGATGTACCGCGAGGTGGCGATTCAGAGCGGACTGCAGCACCCCAACGTGGTGCACCTCTTTGGCGCCTTTGAGGTGAGCTTTCTCAAACCCATCCCAACCCAGCCGGCCTCCTTTGCTCGCTCTTACCTGCGGGCTTCGCCGACTCACCGCCGCTCCGCGCAATCTACCTACCTCGCGCCTCAACCCCAATCTGCCGCATCTCGCCGAACCGCAGGAAGGTGATACGCTCGTGCTGGTCCAGGAGTACGTTCCAAACGGCGACCTGCTCGCGCTGATGCAAAGCCACGGCGGCCGCGTGGATGAGGCGACAGTTGTCAAGCTGGTCCTGCGGCCGCTACTGGGCGCGCTGATGTACCTGCACCGCTGGGGCATCGTCCACCGAGACGTCAAGGTAAGCCCCAGCCCCGGGCGCTCCTCCCCCTTCTCTCCTCCCTGCTCCTCCTCCTCCTCCTCCTCAACTCCTCCTCCGCAAGGTCCGTGTTGCCTGAAATCCTTTCCCCTTTTTACCCCACGCACCACCAGCCATCCCTCGGCCCCCGTACGTCCCCGCCCTTGCTGCATCCGCCCTTGCCTTTGCTTTATCCGCCCGACCACTCGCCTCACCCCAGCCCCCGCCTCCCATGCTCCCATGCTCCCGCACCTCGCCCGCAACCACCAACCACCAACCGCCAACCGTCAACGCAGCCCGAGAACGTGTTGTTTGCGGGCGACGGCTCCATTAAGCTGGCGGACTTTGGGCTGGCGATCAATATGGTGGAGGAGCGGCCCATCAGCCGGGTGGGCACCCTGGACTACATGGCACCGGGTGAGAGAGGGAGCGAGGGGCGAGGGGCGAGGAGCGGGATAGAGAGCTCAAGGGTTCAGGTGCACCCGGTGTTCAAGCAACCATAGTCCGGCCCTCGTCCGCCCTTTGGTCCGCGTGGCCTTTTCCTTCCTTGACCCGCCTTGCGTACCGCACCGCACCGCACCGCAACGTCGCTCTCTGGACTCCGTTCGCTAACCCGTTGCCGCCCGCCCTGTGCGCCCTGTGTGCCCCGCTGCTGCCCTCCTCGTGCTGCCCTCGTGCTGTGCTGTGTGCGCAGAGGTGCTGCGCTGCCCCATCAAGCAGAGCATGGCCATGACGCCAGCGCCCGGGGCCCCCGCGCGGTACGGCTTTGCGACCGACGTGTGGGCGGTCGGCATCGTGACGTTTGAGCTTCTGACGGGGCTGCCGCCGTACGCCTCCGACTGCCGATACCAGGTGAGCCCCCTCCCCCTAGGTGGGCCCTCTGGTTCACTATCAGCACCCCTCGCTCCCTTCCCCGGGCTTAGCGACTCGCTATTAGCGAGGCGTGGGATGTATTGAGCGCCCGCATTGCCCGCATTGCCCGAATGGCCCGCCTGCCTGTGCCCGCCTTCCCTCACGTTCTATTCGTCACTCTTTATGTGTTCCCCCCACCATCGCCACCCTCGCAGGCCGAATCTCGCATCTGCTCCTCGCTGCCGCCTCTCTTCCCGCACTCGATCTCTCCCCTGGCGCGCGACTTCATCTTGCGAGCGCTGGCGCCCATCCCCGGCGACCGACCCACTGTTCGCCAGATGCTGGAGCACCCCTGGATCGTCAACCCCGACGCCTGTCTGACACCCGGCCGGGCACCCGCGCTCCTGCACTCGTACTCCTTCTCCCAGCCGCCACCGCAGCCGCAGCACAGCTTCTTCCCGCCGTCGTCGCAGCCGGCGGCATCGGCGCCGCTGCCCTCCCCTGCTGGCTTCAGCAGCAGCGACCCGCACAACCCCTCGACGTCCCGGGCCACCGCGGCGGCGGTGGCCGCGGCAGCGTCGCTGTCCGCCGCCAGTACGGCGGTGTCGTCGCCCGGCGGCTCCGCCCACTCTCACGCAGCCCCGCAGCTGCCGCTACTGAGCCAGTTCAGCGCCGCCGCCGCCGCCGCCGCCGCTGCCGCCGCTGCCGCCGCCGGGCAAGCCAGCCTGCCTCACCCTCATCCCCACCCTCACCCTCACCACCACCACTCGCCGAAGCAGCAGCAGCAGCAGCAGCAGCAGCAGCAGCAGCAGCAGCAGCAGCAGCACCCACAGCAGCAGCAGCAGCAGGCAGGCACGGTGGCCGCGTCGGTCGATCAGCAACTGCGCGCACTGCAGCAGCAGCAGCTCCTGGATCTCAGCAAGTTGCCGCTGGATCAGATCCAAGGCATGATCCAGAAGCTGCAGGAAGCCATGCAGCTGGCCGTCGTCGTCCAGCAACAGCAGCAGCAACAACAACAACAGTCGCCGCATCAGCAGGCGGCGGCGCTGCGGGCGGCAGGTAGCGGCGCCAGCGCCGTCTTCGACCACAATGCGCACGACGCCGCGCACAGCCGCTGCAGCGGCGGCGGCGGCGACGGCGCCGCCATGGCCAGCGCGAGTGCCGATGCGCCGGCGGCGGCGTCGTGCAACGGCAGCGGCGGCGACGTGCCGATGACGGACGTGCTGCGCAACAGCGCTTCCGAGCCGTCGCCTGCGGCGCCGGTCGTCGCCGTACTGCCCTCTGCGGCGCTCAGCTGTACCAGCAGTCCGCAGCAGCAGCGTGGCGCCACCGCCGCCGCCGCCGCATCCGCCGCCGCCGTAGTCCAGCAGCCCTGCCGCGGCTCCCCGCGCGCCGCCGCCGCTGCCGATTCGGCGTCGTTCGCCTCGACGGCGACAGGGTACGGCAGCCTGTGCGCCAGCCGCCGTACGACGGTGGACGCGACGCCGCGGGCGGCGACGGCGGCGCCCGCTGCGGCCATGGCTACGGACTCGCCTACGCAGGTCAGCTTCATTCGGCCGGCGCCCACTCCTCGCGAGCTGGCGGTGGTGGCAGCGGCGGCGGGGCAGAGTCCAGTGCAGGCCGCCGCGACGGCGACGCCGCGGGCCACCTGCAACGGCGGCTGCGGCAGCGACGGCGCCGTCGTCGTCGTCAGCGGGGCCGGCGGGTCGCAGGGCGGCGCCCTACATGAGGGCGATGGGCTGGTGTATGTCAGCATCGGCAGCAGCCGCAAGGCGGCGGCGGGGGCAGCCCTGGTACAGTGCGAGGGGGGCTGCCTTGGCGGCGGCGGAGGCGGTGGCGATGACGCCGCGCGGGAGGCGTTCCTGACTGCGTGGATGGGTCAGTTTGGAGCCCCGTGAGGGCGAGGGCTGAGTGGGGATTGATGACCTGGTGACGGCGGCAAGTCGGTGTAGAGGGGCCCGAAAGTTGATGGGTCGGCAGTCGGGGGATCGATCAGATTTAGTTTTAAAGAAGGTAGGGTTGTTTTCTCAAGGGTTTGCTTGCGCGTTGTGTTGTGTTGTGCTGCGCGCGTTGCACGCGTAATGGATATTGGTGGATGCCTGGTGGGGGCCCGGCGGATGGACAGCTGTAGGCCCTGGCGTAGAGGAGGCAGGGCAGGGCAGGGCAAGGCATGGAGCCACCAAATGATGCGGTGGATTCTGCCGTGTGACGTGACGGGCCTCGTACCGGTATCCGTGACCAAGGTTGGTCAGATTCCAGGGAGCCCCGCCGGGTGCGGGAGAGGGGGAGGCGGCCAATGATTAGTGTAGTACATCAGGTAAAACAGAGAGGGAGGAGAGCGGGTGCCGATTTTGCACCACTAGACCGCTGTTTAGCAATATAGCTGTTGGACGGTTGTACAGTGGGTCACTGTGGCCCAACCCTGAATGGGTATTGTGCGAAACATTGGCGCCATGTTTTCCGTCGTGGGTCGATGGGATCCTTCCTCAAGTGGTACGGCAATTAGGACGGAGTCGTACGGCTGGGACGCCCTGCGTCGTGCCGTCCCTCTTCCTCTCTTCGTTTCTGCCTTTCTCTCTCTCTCTCTTTCTCTTTCTTTGAAATGTATGTACATGGGTGTTGCAGGAGGTTTTTTATTATTCAAGATGCGGGTATTGATGTTGCCGTGATTACGTGTCGTACTTGCTCACGTACAAGGTGTGGGGCGATTACAGCGACTGAAGCGTGTTGATATTTCACGATAGATCCCTAGCGTCGGTACAGAGACCAAATGATAGATAGGACTGCCTCCCGGGCTATGCTTCCGGCCCTGAATGTGCACGGCCCCGTAGGGGGTCAGCGGTTGTTGTTGTTGTAACCAACAACCGTCTCGCTGCGACGCTCTGCCGTACTGTCGACCTTGCGCTGCGTGCTGCGTGCTATGGGGTTAGTATGCGCTTGCTGTTGCGGACCTTGAACCACGACTTTGACTTTTGCGAGGGTGTAACGTGGACGCAACAACACGCGCACGTCGTGTGTTACGTTTTTTTTCGCGGTCATGCCCGCAAACCCTAGCTTGGGCCATTGGGGGCATGCGCCTTCAAAGTCCCCGGGTGCCCAAGTGCCTTGAACAACTGTCCAACTGACCGTCCGACTGACTGCCTGACGTGATGTGATGTGATGTGATGTGACCTGCCGAGCGACATCTTCACTGCTGCTATCTCGGCCAAGCCAAACGGGGGCCAAACGTCCTCCGCCCCCCCTTATGTGTTTATTCTCTTGTCGGCGCTCTTCTTTGTTTTCGGTTGGGACGTCCGCGTTTGTGTTGTGGGCTCTCGCTCCTCGCCTCTGCGTTTATGAACGAGTGGAGCTTAGTTGGTGGCGGTGAGAAGGGAGGGGGCGCAGGACAGGACTGCGCAGACCGCACTGCTCCTGCGCGGCAAGGTCGGTTGTGATGCATCTTCGTGTGCATCAATCCATCTAAGCCTACCGAAATGTGTCAGCGTCGATTCGTATGACGGTACCCGCCGTGTGGGTGCGGTCCGCTGTAAGACGTAAGATGCGATTCTTTCTGCCCGCTGCTCCTCCCCAGTCCCCACACATGACCTGAGTCGCCCTCAACGTTCGTAGGACGTGAACAAACGTCCGACGCCGCCGCGATGCCACCCCTCCAACCACTCCTTGTGTGATCCGGGTGATCCAATAGCGGGACGCGGAATCTTCGGAAGAATCTTCGGATCGCGCACTTGAGTGGCCCACAGGCCAAACGAAAAGCTGGTTGGTGATTCAGCGGTCCGGGCAGCAGCAATGGCATTCCTTGGTCCTGCTTCCTCAGTCCGGGGCGGCGCGCTCCCTTGTCCCCCGCTCCCCCAGCGCTCCCTGCATGGCGTCTGTGTTGCTGTGTCTGTGCGTGTCCGTGCGTGTCTTTATGCATCCGTGTTACTCCCCCGCGGCACGCCGCGCGCCTCCCACAAGCCTCGACGGGACCTCGACGGGGGCAATCACAGTCCCCGAATCAAATCGAATGGTGTTCCGGGGACATCCGGGGACGCTGTCTGCGCCAACGTCTACGGTACACCGTTGGCATCATGACGCAATACGGGTACGGCGCAGCTTCGATACGGTCCGCGGAGCTTCCAGACGGGGGAGCCAAGTGGGCACCAAGTGGGTGGGCGGCGCGCGGCGGGGGCACACCGCCCAATCCTCGCTTCCGCAGCGACTGGGCACTAGGCGGCGCCGCTCCCCCGCCCCCGCCCATCCCCAACCCCCTCCTAAGCCACACGAGAAACGATGTGCCGGCTGCTGTTGGTCTGACTCTGATTACGGCACCGCCCATCTGCTAGTTTTCCGGCTGCGCGGACCGGACGCGCCAGGTGGACCAGCCGGTTTTGTTCTTCCGGGTGCTTCCGATCCGACGCAGCCTTAGGTGGATACGTGCGGCGCCCCAAACGACGGGCGGGCGGGGGGTTCTTGCGATGATGAGGATGAGAGCGCAAAACCGCCTTGAGTGAAATGAAGTGAAGTGAAGTGACTTGGTGCGGACCCATAAACACCGGTTTTGCGAATTGCGCTGCACAGGAACATAGGTCAGAGTCCTCCCCCGAAGCCCAAAGATGAGCAAGCCGGCGGCGGCGCGGCTAAACCCAAATGAGAAGCAAGCCGGCAAGCAAGCCGGTGGCGGCGCGACTAAACCCAAATGAGAAGCAAGCCGGCAAGCAAGCCGGCGGGGGCGCGGCTAAACCCAAATGGGGAGCAAGCCGGCGGCGGCGCGGCTCATGCAAACGGTAAGAGGGGCGGGGCAGGGTGGGTGGTATGACCTGACCGCTGTAAGACCTGACCGCACACCGCAGGCCCTCGCCGCGAGTTTCTGCGGTGCGCACACTCTGACGGAGCGCCCCGCCCGCCCCCCACGCACTATTCCACCGGCAGTGGAGCGCAGCCTTCATGCTTCCCGATCCGGGACAGGCGCAGCGGCAAGAAAAACTTGCGTCCTACAGGTAGGGGTGGGGGGCACGTGTGTCGCGACAATCGCCTACAATGGCATTCGTTGCGTAAGAAGCCCAGGTCGACCAGATTGCAGGGCCTCTCCTGGTTTTTGTTGTAGTTTATCAGGGTTTCTGCGGGAGCCTGACAAACTTCTTGTGAACGGCTGGCGGTTGCCGCGCGAGCGAGTCGCATCTGGATGCAGCCACGCGCGTCAACATCCTGCGTAACTGGATGAGTTGAGCTTATTGGGAAGAATGCGCTCCCACTGGTCGTAAGGCTGCATCGGGGCACGCTTTGGATGTTGTGCACTCGGCGAGGTGGGAGCTGACTCAGTAGGAGGCGGTGCACCGTGCACGCGTGTATGCCACACCGTTAATGCCAGTGTATGAATAAATATGTCAAAGTATGTAAATTTATATTATAAATGAAACTGTCATTTGGTCGGCGAGGCGCCCCATCAGCCTCGCTACGCAATACTTGCTTACACGCCAGGAGCCCACGAACAATCCCCAATCAATAATCGAAATGTCACAATTATCAATTTCAAGAAGTATACTTCCGGTTAGGATATCCAGGTTAGGTTGTGGGACGTTGCACTGGAAGGGGACGGGTCGCACCTCAGGAAACTTGTCATGATCCCTTTGTGAGCAAATGCTGCCAGATATGCAGCTTGAAAATAAAATCTTTCAATGTCCTTCCCTGAAGTTGTGAACAGAAGTTAGAGACAGTAGTCTCCGTACCGAGCCCGTTGCGACTCGCCCGCCAAAAGCACTCCGGATGATGCCAGACCCAACATCAACATCACGTCGCACCGCGCAACTCGCAAGAGTAGCACGCAGTATGGGCTCTCGCATAGCTTAGAGAAGCCTTAGGATTCATGGCCTCTAGATTAACATAGTTTGGCCCGGAAACTGCCCTGCACCCACGCGTCACTCGTTGAGCACAGCGCCATCCACTGTGCCGCAGCAGCGACAGGTCCTCCAGTATTGACCCCTTGCTTTCCACCATCGGCGGCCAAGGTCTCTCTGGATAGTACCTAAGCACGTAGTGCGAAGCCAATTGAGCATCGGCGTTGGCGACCGTCGCAGCTTCCCGAGCAGCACTGACACAGATCCGTCTTAGTCTTAATCTTAGCTTGAATTCGGCCTGGCAGGTTTCGACGAGGTGGGTTCCGCGGAAACCGCGTTGAATGTGTTGTGGCATTGCCGGCGCGGCCCATTGCAAATTTGTTTGAGGAAAAAGGAGCTCATCTTTGTTAATTATGTTTAGCTGAATGTGTCTGAAAGCCTGTTTGAACATCCGCGTCCGGACAACCTGCTGCGGTTGCAAACGGCTGCTAAGCGAGTTGTGCCTTGAAACTGTGACTGTGCTACTTAGTTTTATTATCACATCTGCTTCCTGCATTTTTCGTGCACATAGCTACACATCCTCTCTTTGGCGGTGTTTGCGTCTCGCACCACCGCACCCAGACCATTTCGAAGCTCGTTCAATCAGAACTGGTTACAACCCTTAGTTGAAATTACAAAGTTTCTCTGGCTGCCCTTGCTGCCGGTGCCAACGCGTTCCCGCTCATCTTCTGCCCATCTTCTCCCGCCAACCTCGAATTTGCTGTGCATCTCAGGCCGCGCCGTAAATTTGACTCCTTGGCCACACAATCATGGCCGAGGTCGTCCACCCGGGAATGGCCACGGCGCCCATCCGTCATCCTCCATCCGCTTTCGCCGAGGTGCAGCACCAGCCCGATGGCATGGATCTTAACCTGGAGAGCCTGCTGCCCGCCGACTTGACCTTCGCCATCGAGTTTGCGCAGCCCGCCAAGCCTTCCAAGCCCCCTGCCTACAAGCCTACCGCCCTACCAACCCAGCTCCTGCAGCCCTCCACCTCCGCAGTTATTCCCCCCAACAATCCTTGGAGCTACGACGTCGCCGAGAACGCAAGCAGTGGCCGCGTCAATACCGGCGGCGGTGGTGGCGGCAGTAAGCAACACGCCTACAATAACCAGCATCTCCCGCCACCGCTCGTCACCTCGCGCAGTGTGCCGGACCGCTCCGCCTACTCCTTGCACCACCACCACAACCACCACAACCAACACTTCAACCACCACAACCACCACAAGCACAACGGCACCGCCTCCAACGGCACCGCCTCTACCTTTGCCGTGGCCGCCAACCCTCGCCTCCCCATGACTCAGCCGCCTCCGCCACCGCCGCCGCCCCGCGGCGGCACGAGTGCGTCCTCTGCCGCACCCGTGGCGGCACCGGCGCCGCTTCCCCAGTCTCCGTCTGGCCCCGTCCGGATTGCTTCGAGCTCCAGCTCAAGCGCTTCGCCGCGACAGTCGCCGGTCCACAGCCGGTCGGGTCAGGCCTCGGACTATGGTTCCGGAGCCAGTCCCGAGGACTACTATGCTGCCGGCCAGCCGCCGCCGCCGCCGCCGCGCGACGGCGCCGGCGCCGGCGCCGCTGCGGGCGGCCGGACAGGCGACGGAACCCCAGCGGGGGGCAGCCAGCGAGGCTCCCTCATGAGCCGCAGCTCTGTGCGCAGAAACAGCGCCGGCAGCGGCGCCGCCAACAACTATGGCGGCGCGCCGCCGCCGCCGCCACCGCCGCCGCCGCCGCCGCCACGTGAGGGACAAGTGTCGTACTGCCCGCCTCTGGACCTTGGCGCGCTGGCGACTTCCGCCGGCGACGGCTCGGTGCTCGTTACGCAGAACTCGCGCGGCGGCGCAGGAACGCCTGTCGGCGCCGACTGCTGGCCGCCGCCGCCGCCGCCGCCGCCGCCAAGTAAGAACAGCACGCCCCGACCCCCTTCTGCGCTTGTGCAGCCCCCGCCGCCGCCGCCGCCGCGATCCGACCCAGAGCGCCTCCGCAGCCGCTCGTCCAACTCGGTTGCCGTACCCTTCAACGCGCCGTACGCCAACGGCTATCCGGCCGTCGTGCCGCCACCGCCGCCGCCTCCACCGCCGCGAAACCCGGCCGGCGGCGCCGCTGACGGCGGCATACACGTCGCCGTCGATGCTGCCGCCACCGCCACCGTTGACGGCGACGCCGGCTTCAAGGTGCCCACCGTTCAAGAGGCTCAGATGCTGGTGGCGGCGGCGCTGCAGGACGGTACGGACAGTAGCCTGGCGGCGGCGCTGGAGCTCTCGTCCAAGCTCCAGACACTGGCGGCGCAGCGTATTGCATCGTCGATGCCCGGCGGCGGCAATGGCAACGCTACCGGTCGCCAGTCTGTGTCGTCATCGCCGCAAAACAGCCCGTCTGGCGGCAGCGGCGGCGCGGCGGCGGCACCCGTCGGCCCGCGCAGCCCGTCGCCACTGGGCGGCGTCAACGGTCGCGGCAGCTTCACCGCCGGTGCTGTACCGCCACCGCCGCCGCCGCCGCCGCCGCCGCTGCTGGCGCCTGCGGATAGCGGACGCCTGCCCAGCATGGGAAGCGGCGCCAACGGTTTGTACTCCCGAGCCTCGAACACTCCTCGCGGCGGCGGCTGCTACTCCGCTGTGGTGCCACCGCCGCCGCCGCCGCCACCTCGGCGCCTCAGCTCTAGCAGCAGCCTCAACCCACAGGCGTCTTCGCCGCCGCCGCCGCCGCCACCGCCTCCACCGCCGCCGCCGCCGCGGGCGCCTGTTCCGCAGCCGCCAAGCGCCGACGTGGCCGCCGTCATGGCCGCACTCCCCGAGGTCCGAAGCCCCTTCGCGCTCTACCAGCGCCCCAGCGACGACGACGACTGCTGCCCCACGCCGCCGGACGAGGCCGCTATCCTGCAGCAGCAGCTGCAGCAGCTGTCAGCCTTTGGCACCAGCCCGCCCTGCCCCGGCTTTGCCGCGAGCAACTCGGCCGCTGCCGCGGCCGCCGCTGCCATGGCCGCCGCCTCGTCGGCGCCGTACGGCAATCCATACGCGGGCCTGTTTGGTCAGGCGGCGGCGGCGGCGGCGCCGCCGCCGCCGTTTAGCGGCCCCCTTAACCCTTTTGCCGCCGGCCCTGGCCCCGTCGCCAGCGGCGCGTTTGGCAGCGACGTCTTTGGCGGCTCGATTGCGTCGGCGGCGACTGCCGTCGGCAGTCAGGAGGTCTCTCTCGAGTCGCTGACGTCGCTGCTGGCGACATTGGCGGCGTTGGCGAAGCAGGGCGGCGGCGCCGTCGGCATATCGCCCGACGCCGTCCCGATGGGCATGGCGACCCACAGCATCGCTCCCAGCTCGTGCAGCGACCCCGCAGGCCCCGCCACTCCGGCTGCCAAGGCGGGCACGCCGGCTGAGTCGTCGTCGTCCTCGATGACATCTCCGGAGGCGCCCACGCCCACCCCGGGATCGACGGCGGGCGTGAGCCTGGCCGGCAGCGATGACCTGTGTCTCAGCGGCGGCGGCGGCGCCGCCGCCGCCGCTGTCGAACTTGCGCAAGCTCTGACGACGCCGGCGGTCTCGCCGCCAGCTTCGACGGTCGCGCCCGGCGAGCCGTCGCCGGTCCAGGACTTCGCTGGCCTCGCCAGCGGCGCCGCGGCCGCGCCGACGCTGGCGGCATGGCAGCAGGCGCTCGCGCTGCTGGCGGGGGAGGTGCCCGCCCAGGCACCGCTGGCATTTCCGCCGCCGCAGGCCCCAGCTGCGGCCGTCAGCAATGGCGGCTGCGCCGCCGCCGACGCGGTTTCGGGTGGTTTCGGTGCGCCGGGACTGGCCCTGCCGGGCTATACGGTGACCCCGCAGGAGCTTCAGATGGCTCGTAGCCTGCACGCCGCGCTCAAGGTGGTTGCGTTGCTGGATTCGCTCTCGGGCGGCGCGGCGGTTGGTTGCCCGCAGACCGCGTTCCGAATGTGAGGAGGAAAGACAGCGGCAGTTGCTGCAGCGGCAGCAGAATAAGCGGCTGCAGTGGCGGCAGAATAAATGTAGAGGAGGAGACGACTGAGGACCGGAGGAAGGCCCTTGCGGTGTGAATGGCCATGTTGAAATTTCGGCCGTTGGCGGCCGTTGGTTTCGGTTAGGATCTGGATCTCGTCATGGTCGGTTGTAGTAGCCGTTTGGCATTTTGATGCGCGCGTGGTAGTGTTGTAGTCGTTTTTGTAGTCCCGCGTCCTTAGAGGGACGTTGAATTCTAGTTTTTGCTGCGATGGGGATTTTGAGATTTCCAAGGAAGACGACGTTCGACGACGACGGGATCTGAGGAAGAGAGAGCACGCGCCTCAGATTTAAATGATCTGTCCTAGGAGTGCGTTGTGCGTTGCTCAGGTGTAACTTACGATGGATGAGGGAGAGGTGGTGGAGAACCGCCGGCGCGATTGACGCGGCATCTCCCCCTAGAAAGCGAAAGCGAAGGGCATAAAGGGATTTAAGGTTTTTTAGGGTATTAGGGCTTATGGGGTTAGAGGCCTTCCTCGTTTGTGGATGGGAGGCATGAGATGGTTTCGGGGCGGGATTTACGGAGGAACGACGGTTTCGGAGGCCGTTTGGCGCCGGTGTGAAATTGGGGGGCGGAGTTGGGCACAGCGGCAGTCACGGCACGGGAGTTGCGCCGGCTGATGCCTGAATCAGGTAGTCTTATAGGCCACTCTTGTTTTAGCTTAATTATAAGTTTTCGGCCGCAATTGACAACCGACTAACCGTCACGAGTTGGTTGTTTCAGTTCAATGCGCATACATGCGTGGTTGCACGTCGGCTTGTGCGGTGCGTGGTTGGGGCGAGTTGGGGCGAGCTGTGTAAATTTGCCGGCCTCACCACTTGCGGGCGCGTGTGTGTGCGCGTGTGTGTGTGTGTGTGTGTGTGTGTGTGTGTGTGTGTGTGTGTGTGTGTGTGTGTGTGTGTGTGTGTGTGTAACTGTTACATATCTGCCGGGCCGACACTGGCCGGGGGCGCTAACCCGCCCACATACGGGAGACCGCCGAAGCACTCCTCTGTTGAGGAGGGGCGTACCACCTTGTCTGCACACTGCACCGGGAAGTGCTAACCGCTGCGCCGTAATCGTCACAGGACAGCGTCCACCTGATTGTCCATGTGCCAGCTAAGCTAGCCCCAGGCGCCTACTGTCCTCGGTCCACCGAACGCATGCTCTACAGCTGCGTAATCTACCAGGGCACTCACACCGGTGCCATTGCCACCTCCTATATCCTTCGGAAGCCTGCCGCCGCCCGAGCTTAGTTATCCAACCACCACCTGCTATGCAGTCTGGTCCAGGCCCTATGCAGACTCATTCCTCCACCACTGCTCTGCGGCAGCGTAATTAGTCTTCTTGGTGGCATCCCACTCCAGCCGCCCCGCGCACCAGAGGACACCATTGTCTCCAGCCTTCGACACCCCGATCTCTTTCACCCGGGGGACCAGCGGTGGGGTACGATCCCACGTCTTCCGGTTAAGTTAGTGCCGACTCTGGGGATCGAACTCCAGACCCGCCGGTTACTGTGTGTGTGTGTGTGTGCGTGCGACCTTCGCGAGCGCGCGCGGGTGTTGTGTTGGCTGAGAAGACGCGGAGGCAGAGACGCGCCGCGCGCGCGGCATATGCCGGGGTTGCGGACCACGCGATGAGTAAGTAACACGCGAGGCGGTGAAGACGGGGCCGGGGGGGCCGGGACTGCTCCGGGTGGCACCAACCTGCCTCTCCACATGATGCATTCGGCAACGAGCCCGCGGCCACGGCCGCGGCCGCTGCACGTGCACGTTGCATGATGCATGCTGTGCTGTGCTGTGCTGTGTCGTGCTGTGTTGCCGCAAGGGGAAGGCGGGACTTGGGGGCTTGGGGAAGGCGGGACTTGGGGGCTTGACTTGGGACGAGGCGAAGCTCCTTTCCGTTGGTTGCCGGGTGCTGCTTTTTGGCTCGTTAGGGTGGTCGGTTTGTGTTCCGCTGCTCGGTGTGGGTCTTAGGGTGCCTTTGTCCTTTTGTCTGTTCCGGCATTTGTTCCGCATTGCGCTGTCAGAGTTCGTTTGCGCGCCTTTTCTTTGTGGCACGGCCAAGTTGAGTAGAGGAGGCGGGAGAAGAGCCCCTTAGCTCCCTTGCCTCGTGCGCCAGCGCTGTGCCGCGGGTGGCGGCACACTCTCCCGCGCGGCGCAGCGCGGCGCGGCGAAATAGCAGTTGTGTTTCTCATGGGCCGGGATGGGCCAGGATGGGCCGAGATTGATTGATTGCATGTGTGTGCGCGTGTATGTGTGTTTCAGAGGATCCGGCGGCGCCTCTGGAGCCCGCCGCCGCAGCTATCCGGAACCCCAAGAAGGCAAACCCGCAGTGCCCGTCCGTCAAAAAAGAGGTGTTTTTTAGGGAAGCGTTTGGGCTGGCGGCGTGGGTACATCCTTCAGGCTCTGTCGGAAGGGGGCGGAGCGGGGCGGGAGTAGAGCACCCGGCAAAGGCGTGTGGAGGTGGGGAAGGAATAAAGACGAAACCCCCGCGGTGGCGGGTTGAAGCGGCGGTGGTGGTGTCTGTGTTGGCCGGCGGTCGGCGCGGCCGTCGCTTTGGCAGCTAGCGGATGGTACTTTGGCCAGCGACCTGCAGCATCGCCATCAGCTGCTGCTGCTGTCTGCGGGTGGTGTATGTCGTACAGTCGTAACGCTGCCTGGTGTGATGGTGTGATGGAGCGTGACACGTCGCCGCCCCCCGAGCCCCCCGCGGGGCGACCGGGACTTCCCGCGGAGGCCCCCCCCCCGGGGGGGACACGCGGCGCACCAACAGTAGAGCAGCAGGCACACAGGATCGCGAATCGCGGGGGGCCGGCGCGGACTGCGGCCCTTTCCGTCCCTTCTTTTAGGAGCAGCAGGACACATTGCACGGCACGGACACATTGCACGGCACGACGGCGTGTATGTGTGCATGTGCGGGTTTTGGCAGGTGGATTTGGATTTGGATTTGGATGTGGAGCGCAGCCGAAATGGGGTTTCGAGCTGTTGTCGCCGCCGTGCCTGGGCTGGGGTCATATGGGCCCGGGTTGTGGGCTCGTGCTGGCGGTCATCTCTGGCCGCCGCCGCGACCTTTGTACTTCGTATCGACGATGTATCGGGCCCTCTGGGTGCCGTCATCGACTTTGGAGAGGAGCATCAGTAGAGTTGTATCGTCGCCTGGCTTGCCTCTTGTACGCGTGTGTGTGGGTGTGGGTGTGTGTGCGTGACGGGCTGCGTGACAGAGAGCCCGATGGGCTGTTTTTTTTTCTTCGTGCGGTGTGTTTTGGCGCGCGCGGATGAGCTGGTGTGTGTGCCTTCTGGCGGTTTGCAGGGCGAAATCTGTCTCTGGGTTCGCGACACGCCGCCAGCCAGCCGCCAGCCAGCCGACATTCTATCCGTTTGGAGAACCGTCTGCGCTGCCCCCCCCCCTCCTCTCCTCTCTTGCCTAAAGCTAGCTGCTGCTGCTGCTGCGGCTTCCGCCGCAGCGGTTTGAAGAGCCGACGGCGCTAACGGCCAACTAAAAAAACTAGCTAGCTGCGTAATTTGCAAACGCGTCCTTAGTTGTTCTCCGGCGTTGCCGAAACGTCGCCGCGCTGCCCGGCCCCGACGAGGGAAGACTGGCTGTTGTCAGAATGCCTTTTGACCGCATTATTTTTACCTATCTATCTGTCTATCTATCTATCTACCTAGCTCAACCTAGAGCGTGTTGCTGCAAGGGATATGGCTGGTGGGGGCGGCCTGGCGCGCTGTGGGTTTGTTCAGTCCGTGGGGTGACTTTGCTGCCGCCCGCCGATTGTGGCGGTTGTTGTCGCCAAGACTGTTGCAGTTGTGGCTGTTGCGGCCGCGGTGGTGGCGGGCTCGCGTGCGGCTGAGGTTGGGGGGTGCGGATGTGCGAGCTGGGCTGTGTGACGGATGTGTGAGGCCGGTAGGTTCATCCTCCAGGAGTTAGGCGATCCACCCCCCAGCCCTCTATTGAGGATTATCTTGGGTGCGAACCTCTCCGGACCTCTCACGACCTCTGGGAGACTTGCTCGTCTCGCTACCGCCGCCGCTGCCGCCAAAGGCTGGACCCGCCCAGCCCTGGACCCCGCTGCGTTGCGCATCCCACCGCCACGCCACGCTCGCGTGCTGTTCTGGTGCCTTGCTTGTGTTGTGCTGCACATGCCGTGTGAACAGGCACGGTTAGGCGCGGCGTGAAAGTGGTGGGGGTGGTGGTGGTCGCGGCTCGGGGGATGGCCGTGGACCCCCCCGGCCTTTGGACTTGACCGGGCCGCGTTGCCTGTTGCTTTCCGCAGCACACATTGAAAGCTAGAACTGCTAGATAGGTAGCGAGACGCTCCGAACAGGCGTGGCCGCTCTTGTAACGGAAAGGGTTGCGACCTGGCACGATTGTCCAGGCCACGATTGTGAAGGTCACGAGGAGATCTGGATTCTGGAGGGGGGGCTCCCAGAGTGGCCGCCCCAGGGGGCGCACTTGAGTACCGTATGGGGGTGATGGCTTGACGGGCTTTGCAACCGATTGGCAAGCACCGGGAATGTCAAAAGAGTGCTCACATTCGCGCTTACGGCCAGCAGCGCTGCGCAGCGCTGCGCATGCGGGGCATGTGGGGCACGAGCCGCGCACGTGGCGACAACACGCATACGCAGCAGCACGGGGGCCACCAGCGGATACACGCATGGTAACACGCATGGTGGTGGTTGTGGTGGTGGTGGCACACATTGGATGTGATGGTCTTGCAAAGAGTGGAGGACTCCATCCTTCAAGAAGATGTGTTCACGGTGTGACATCTCACGCTACCGGTACCGTATATCCCCGTCCGATTCCGGATGTGCGAAACAATACCGGTAGTTTTCGCCACTTAAAATGGCAAAACATGAATCGCCGCGCGGCATTATGGGCATCACAGACTACTGCATGTCACGAACGAACGTTTATACCGTAACTCCAGGGATCGTCGGCCAACCTCAGATGGTGTTCACGCGAAACCGGGCTTCTGGGGGCGCGAGTCTCTTGCTCCACCCCCTCATGCTTCATGCTTCGTACACGCGCACTCTCTACCCCCCACCCCACCCCCCCACACACATGCACGCGCACGCACGCGCACGCGCGCATTCCCCCCAATGACACACACACGCACGCACACACGCGCCCTTGTGTCTGTATTCCAATTCCTGAAAGAAACGCGGATTGCCGTTCAAGATTAAGTTTCTTGAGCTCCGACCACCACTCCGACAGCGAGCAGGCATGCAAAAGGAGCATGCCGTATTTATGCCGTACGTATGAGACCGTACCACAGCTCGTGGTGCGGCGCCCAGGCCACCCACCCACCCCACCCACATGTCTGCTGTGGGCCTTATTCCGTGCCCTACTCTAAAACGAGCTTGGCGGGGACAGCCCCGTGTACGAATGAATGAACCGTTTGTACGACAGACAGCAACCTGATTTGAAGCGGACACCGCCACGAGTTGGGCCTCATGTCAAACGCGTGTGCTCGCAGACGAGCTTCACCTGCCAGCCCGCAGCAGCCACCTGACGGCCGGAACCCGGAAACCAGTGGACCGGTTGCGGCTGGCCAAGTGACGCGCGACAACCGTCGTCGCCTGCTCTTCACCAGCTGTACGGCACCAGTACGACAACATGTGCTCAGCCACAACGGGAAAATACACACACACGCTGGGTCCGTTTATCGATCACGTCGCCTCCTCCGTACCGCCGTTGCGGCAACCCCGCATCTTGATTGATTAGCGGCAACCCACAAAAGCCACAAAAGCCACAAAAGCCACAAAAACCACGGATGATTCTGATCCTTCCGGAGGGCTTCTGTCGTGGCCTGCGTGGGGCCCCCTGGCGCCTTGCCGTACCACCAGTACGGCACATCACGTCAGCGGTGCGAAGAAGGATCCGTCGATGGCGACGCTGCTGCCATCCTCCGGGGCCTCTGCGGCGCCATCCACCACCGAAAGGCGCGCCAGGGGGCTCACGCCGTGCCACTCGAACGCCACCAGCTGCCGGTAGCTTCCGCCGCCACCCGCCCCTCCGGATCCGGATCCGGATCCCAGGAGCGTCACGGTGGGCGCGCGGCTCCTGCCCGAGAGCGGGGAGGTGTCGCCGTAGCCTAGGGATTGGAACACCTGAGGGTGGGGGGAGGGGAGGAGGAGGGAAGGGCAGCGGAGGAGGAGGGGGGCAATGGTGGAATCAAGGGCGAACCGCGGCGGTGGAGTTGAGGCGACGGTGGTGGTGGTGGAGGGACAGACGCGTTGAGGCGGCTTTGTCGGTGGTTTGGGTGCAACGTAGGTGGGGGAGGGTTGGGGGGAGGGCGGAGCAGGCGGGGCGTGTGCACCAGGGCTGTGTGTGTGTTTGCGCAGCTTTGCAGGCATGGGCTGGCTGGCTGGCTGGCTGGCTGGCTGGCTGGCTGGCTGGCTGGCTGGCTGGCTGGCTAGCTGGCTGGCTGGCTGGGCTTGGGCCTCTCCCCTCCCTCCCGCCCTCCCTCCTCTCCTCCCCTCCTCTTCTCTCCCTCCCTCCCGCTCTCCTTCCTTCCCTCCTTCCCTTCCCCCCTCCCTCCCGGCCAGACCTCCCAGGTATGTCTATGGTAAGTATCAACATGTCTGATAGTGCTCGTTTTCGTTACCTCCGGGTTCCCCACCTGCTGACTGCCCAGGTAGACGGCGGTGGCCAGGGTTTCGGAGCCGCGCACTGTCAGTTGCCCCTGGCTGAAGCCGCGGCTCATCCAAGCCCAGCAGCGCACGTAGACCAGGGGCGGCAGGGTGTCGGCGGGGACCAGGTCCTGGGGGTGCAGGGAGGGAGTGGAGGGAGTGGAGGGAGTGGTAAGATAAACAGCAAAACAGGAGAGACCGCAACGGCTGGAGATGAGGCCGCAAAGGAGAGGATAGAGGATACAGGATAGAGGGAGCGGAGGAGCGGCGAGCTGTCGTGCTTACCTGCGTGCGAAGTGTGAAGTTGCGGCCCGCTGCGCAGACGGTGCCGGGGGGCCAGCAGGGCGCGAAGCTGGCGCGCGCGTCCGGCAGCCGTAAGTGAGCCAGCGGGGGGACGTCCTCGGGGCGCGGCAGCGCAGCCAACACATCGGGCATCGGCGGCGCCACTTGCGACTCGCCCCACACGTCGCACTGAATGGACCCTGTTGCAGCGGCGGCGGCGACGGCTGCGGCGGCGCCGCCGGTGGCGGCGGCGGCGGCCTTGTACCAGGGTCCCGGCGCCATGATACCCGCTAGCGGCAGGAAGGTCAGTGGCGGCTGCGTCGCCGCCGCCGCCGTCGCCGTCGTCGCGGCGGCGGCGGCTGGCGCGCATGTTGCCTGCTGCAGCACGAAGCCTGCGTTGGCGACGCGGGTGCGGGTGGCGAAGCGGATCTGCAGGTGGTGACGCGCGCGGTTGACGCCGGTGGTGTTGGGGTTGGTGACGGGGTCGAGGGTGACGCAGGGCGTGATGCGGGTGGTGGTGGCGGGCGGGGTGGCGGAGCCGGGCACGTAGTTGGCGTCGAAGGTCTCGTGGAAGAGCACGCCGTCCAGGTAGAGCTGGCACTGAGTGCAGGTCACCTAGGGGGGGGGAGACGGGAAGGGGGAAGATGGGGCCAGTAAAGCGAAGGGATAAGAGGGAAGGGGAGGAGGCAATGGAAGTAAGGAGTACCGTACCGACGCAATCTTTTTGCGACGCGGTCATTTTGCGAGGCCAGAAAATATTTAAAATTTGGATACAAAAACGCTATTATTTTGCGAGGCGCCGGTTGGAGTTTATTTCCAAACTTTTTAAATTTGCGAGCTCGCGAGCCGTAAATACAAGTTTGCGAACTCACATCTTATCGTCAGCGTTGTCAACGCAAAGGCACCGCATTCTACTGCCGAAATTGGACATACCGGCAGCCTGCCCACCCGCTCCCCGCGCTGCCCTTCTGCCCCCGCCTGCCACGGCCCCTTGCCGGCTGAGACGGGCCTGCCCCCGTTGGCTCCGCTGCCGCCTCTACTCCCCGACCGGCCGTGCCCGCCATAGCCCCGGTGGCCCTTCCCCGCCGGCCCCCACCGCCCGCAGCTCGCGGTAAATAACTTACTTACGTATTTATTTATTCGTTTAATTTTCGTTTTTTAATTAATCACAAAATGGAATATTATTCAATTTTCATTAATTGTTTGGGCCATTTAGCTCCTATTACTTATTTTCATTTTTATTTATTATTTCAATTATCAATGTTTTCTTATAATCTTGATTCTTGATTTTCTTGGCAGGTATGGAAGCTAGCCGCGGACTTCGCGCGTCGAGGGGCGAACGGGAGATCCCGTGACCCATGGGACCACGAAGAGGGGGATGCGGTGGCAAAGACGCGGAAGGTAAGGCGCTAAGGCCACGCCCGGCTGCCCACTTAAACCACATCTGCAGATATATACCAATACCGTACAACCGTACAATTCGTACCCGACCCGCGCTCGCAGGGTATCGGCTTACACTCACCCGGAACGCGACCGACGACGACGGTTCGTTGACGGTTGACCGGATGTAAGTCGTTGCGATGCCGTACACCGGGCCGCTGGCCACAGCCGCGGCGGCGGCGGTGTCCACGGCGAGCGGGTTGGCGGCGCCGCCGGCCAGCGCCGCCGCCAGCGCGTCGCCGCCTAGGAAGCTCAGCTCGTCCACGAAGACGCTGTACGGAAACTGACCATTCGGCGACAGCATCGACAGGAAGTTGGGGCTGAACACGGCGGCGTTCGAGGGATCGGCGACGGCGGCGCTGACGCCGGTGGCGGCGGCGGCGTGGCCGCCGTAGTACGACATATTCCGCGGCGGCGGCATCGTGGCCCACAGGACCTGATAGCCGCCGACGGCGACGGCGGCGTCCGTAGACGGCGCCGACGGCAGGTCGCGCGGTGCGTACGGCAGATGTACGGCGGTGTTCATGGTTCCGGAGACCAGCCAGCCGTCCGGCAGCAGACCCCAGGTGGTGCGACTGGTGGGCAGGGACCAGGTCAGGTCGATGCCCTCGACGGGGTTGCCGTACAGTACCTCAAACTCGTACCAGCCTGCATGCACCGTACGGAAATCCAAAACCTTGGCAACTACGACGCGCGGTTCTCCGCGTTCATGGAATGAGGCAAAGGGAATGAGATGTAACCCACGGCGGCACATTCTCTTTCGCGATTCGCCTTCCTCTGTCTATAGGTTCCCCTGTCTATAGAGCTTGCGGGATCACGGCAGGCAGCGGGCAGCATAAGGCCTATCCGGACAGCGGCAGCGTGGCGGCGCAGCGGCGCTCCATCAAAGCCACACGCCCTGAAAGCGACGGACGGCCCCCGCGGATCGGGAGTGTGGCTGGCAACGCGGCGCTGCTGCCCTCCTGCCCTCCTGCCCTGCAGCCCTCCTCACCGGGCGCGACGTCCACTTGCAGGACAGCTTCCCACACCGGCCCGGTCGATGCCGAGGGCGCCGCCACCGGCTGCCACACCAGGCGCCGCTGCCCCACCGTAACCGCCAGGCGCGCGAGCGGGGCTGTGCCGGACAGGCGCAGTCCGTAGAAGCCGGGACCCGGCAGGTTGAGCTGCCCGCGAATCGCCACCAACACATCGGCCCCCGTGTACTTGAAGCCGCGCAGGGAGCCGGTGGCGGGCTGTTGGGAGTGGGGGTGGGGGTGCGCATGGTGCATATGATACGGAAGGGCATGGAGCGGGAGCAGGAGCAGGAGTGGGAGCGGGAGCGGGGGGAAGCATTAAGAGTCGGGCCTCAGGCCTCAGGCGTTAAGATGAGGAGATGGCACACAGGGGTGGGCGGGGAGGGAGCAAACGACCGCCCGCCCCCCCCCCCTCGAGTCGATCTCGCTCTCGGAAAGAACGATCGAATGAACCCAGTGCAACGAATACTTGGCCCGGAATGAGCGACGGAGCGGATGGGCGAACGTATCGTCAAACGGGGAACATGTGAACATGAAGGAGCGAGCAAGCGAACGAGCGAACGAGCGAACGAGCGAACGAGCGAACGAGCGAACGAGCGAACGAGCGAACGAGCGAACGAGCGAACGAGCGAACGAGCGAACGAACGGACGGGTGAACTAATGGAGGAACGAACCTCCCGCCACACAACCCCCCCAACAGAAAAAGGGCCCTACCCGCGCGCCCACGGCGAAGGGCGTCAATCCGAGCGTGCTGAGGAAGTCGGAGGTCACGGAGGGCGCCCGAGCGACGTCCGCCGCCAGGCTGGTTGCAGCCACGGGGCTGAGGCGGAAGTAGCTCTCGGTGAGGATGCGCATCAGGGCACCACTCTTGACGCCAACGTCGACCGGCATGGGAACCAGCACTGCGGGGGGCAGGGGAAGGGCGAGGAGGGGGTGAGGGGAAGGGAGGTGGAGAGGGGAGGAGGGGGGTGCGGGAAAGGATGGGTATGTGGGAAGGGGTGGGTAGGGTGGGGTGGGGTGAGATGGGAGGAAGATGAGGCAGAGCAGAGATTGGGAAGAGGGCAGGCTGAAGGGGGGGAACGAGAAGGGAAGGTGGGACAGGTGAAGGGAAGGGTAGTGGGAGGAGCGGTGTGCGTGCGTGAGGGAGGGGTTCTGCACCGCTGCTGAAGAGATACCTCTCCCCCCCCTGGATGAGGGCGGCGGGCGGCGGGCGGCGGGCGAAGGGGAGGCATCTTTTCTGTGGCTGTGGTGTTGTTGTCAGTGGGAAGTGGTGAGATGCAGGTGCCGGCGTAGTGCGGTCTGAGGTGTGGTCCCGCGCCATGATATGTTGTGGCTCATATGTGCTACGGCGCGGTTTCTTGTTGCGCTGGGGCTGCGCTGTTATTGAATCGGTCTATGGGTGACATGCAGGGCGGTGCAGTACCCATATGGCGCAGTGCCGCGCCGCGCCGCGCCTTGCAGTGCCGTGCAGTGCCGTGCAGTGCCGTGCAGTGCCGTGCAGTGCCGTGCAGTGCCGTGCAGTGCCGTGCAGTGCCGTGCAGTGCCGTGCAGTGCCGTGCAGTGCCGTGCAGTGCCGTGCAGTGCCGTGCAGTGCCGTGCAGTGCCGTGCAGTGCCGTGCAGTGCCGTGCAGTGCCGTGCAGTGCCGTGCAGTGCCGTGCAGTGCCGTGCAGTGCCGTGCAGTGCCGTGCAGTGCCGTGCAGTGCCGTGCAGTGCCGTGCAGTGCCGTGCAGTGCCGTGCAGTGCCGTGCAGTGCCGTGCAGTGCCGTGCAGTGCCGTGCAGTGCCGTGCAGTGCCGTGCAGTGCCGTGCAGTGCCGTGCAGTGCCGTGCAGTGCCGTGCAGTGCCGTGCAGTGCCGTGCAGTGCCGTGCAGTGCCGTGCAGTGCCGTGCAGTGCCGTGCAGTGCCGTGCAGTGCCGTGCAGTGCCGTGCAGTGCCGTGCAGTGCCGTGCAGTGCCGTGCAGTGCCGTGCAGTGCCGTGCAGTGCCGTGCAGTGCCGTGCAGTGCCGTGCAGTGCCGTGCAGTGCCGTGCAGTGCCGTGCAGTGCCGGGTGATGCCGGGCCGTGCCGGGTGGTACAGGGCGGTGCAGGAAGCGGCGCACTGTTCTGGATCTGTTGTGTTAATGGGGCGACTCACGGTTCGCTCGGGAGCTGCCGAATGCCACCGCTGACTGCACGGCACGCGCGGCGTTGAGGGTGCGGCTAGTGATGACAGCCATGTCGGGCTGCGTGTCGCCGCTCTCCAAGATGATGGACTTGGCTTGGGCGGCCTGCGGTGTGGGGGTTGGGGGTGGGATGGGTTGAGATTGGGTGGGTGCGGGGTGGGCGCGCAATTGGGCGGGTGCGAAAAGGGCGGGGAGGGCGGGGGGGCTTTCCAATGAATCTTTGGACGGGAGGAGAGGCTTAAGGCTGCAGGAGGTCGGGGAAGCCGAGGGGAGCGTTAGTGAGCGTTAGAGAGGCTGTTGAGGAGGGAAAGGGGGCTGCATCGAACTTACGATTCCCGCCTTAACACGAACCGGCCCACCATGGGTGCATCCGCCTGCCACCATGCCACCCACTATCATCCACCCGCAACCACACCACAGCACCTACACCTTCACGACCCCTTTTCTAACTCGTACCAGAGAACCGGACAGCTCCCTCTCCGCTGCCCCCAGTGTCCTGCCGTACGGCCCTGCCGTACTATCCTGAACGCGCTGCCGTACTGCACCCTACCCGGAAGTAGTTTCCATCCGCGGTGCCCAGTACGGACAGCACCAGCGCTGCAGCGGCTGACACCAGGGGGGTAGCCTGCGTGCAGGGCGGGGCGGGGTTGGATCCGGATTATGTTGAATCCGGATTTCGTTGGATCCGGATTACATTGGATCCCGAATTTCGTTTGACCCGGATTACATTGGATCCGGTTTACGTTGGATCTGGATCGGATGGTACTCAAAGAGGTGCACCCGGATGCCTTTCCATTGTCAATTCAACCCAACTGTCACTCTGTCAGCCGGCGAGTGGGCAGGGGGCGGGGGGGCGGGGGGTGAGTGGGTTCCTGTTCGTGGGCTGCTCAGGACGCGGTGAAATGCATGCAAAGTGTGCACACGGACAAGGGGCAGCACGCATCGTCAACCTCCCCCCGGCTAACTTCCCTCCACGCTCACTCGCCCTCTGCTGTGCCGAAAACCCCCATGCAAAACCCCCGTCGCCTTCCCTCCACCCAAACCCACCCGCGTACCCAACCTGCGCACCCAACCCAGCCCCATCCGACCTGCCCCGCCCCCATCAATTCAGCGTTCCAGCCCAAGCCCACCCTCCGCGCCCTCCAAAAATCTCCCCCGCAAGCCAGCCCCGAAACCACGAAACCCTGTAACCCACACACCCGCCGTCCAAACGTGTCCGAAACCCAGCACGGCAGAGGCCCCCCCACAAGTGGATGACCCACCATCGAGCTGCCCGATTTGCGGCCGTAGGCGCCAGTTAGATTCACGTTGCCCTGGTAGAAGTTGTCACCGCCGACGATACTGCCGCTGCCGCTGCCGCTGCCGCTGCCGCTGCCGCTGCCGCTGCCGCTGCCGCTGCCGCTGCCGCTGCCGCTGCCGCTGCCGCTGCCGCTGCCGCTGCCGCTGCCGCTGCCGCTGCCGCTGCCGCTGCCGCTGCCGTTGCCGCTGCCGCTGCCGCCGTTATCCCCCCCCAGGGCCGTTGGCAGGGTGCTGAGGACGCGGGCGCCCGGCGCGGCGATGTCGACGGTGCGCGACCCGAAGTTGCTGCCGACTTGGCGGTTGGCGACCTCCTCGCTCCACAGCTTTTTGGTGGCGTCGGTGGCGGCGACACACAACACGTTGGGCAGGTCCAGGGTGCAGGGCAGGTAGTGCATGCCCGAGTCGCGAACGAGGTCCAGGTCGACGTGTTCGTTGCCTGGTTAGGATATTAACGTGAGTTGACGCCGCGGGAGTTCGGGAAAGGTTGTTGGTCGTTGGTTTCGGAGGTTTCGGAGGGGCTCTGTTTCAGCGGCAGACGGGGCTGCGCGTGGTTTCGGAGCGGCGAAAGGTAGCGAGGGGCAGGGTGGCTATCTTATTTTGCTGAGAATCTACGGCCAGAGATACTCCTGGCTCAGAAGCGCTGAGGGTACCTGTCAGTTTCTGTCTAGGAGGGGATTTTCCCGGCTAAACACGGCCCCGGGAGATATCATGCCCACCTGTGAGGCCGGATCATCTAAACCTTCAGCTTTTTGCACGGCAAAAGTATCTTCAGATTTCCAAAATTTTCTCCCGAATATATATTCATATCTTAAGATAGCCACCCTGGCGAGGGGGCCGCGAGGCGGGAGCCGTTTGGGGGGTTGGCGGGAGGAGGGCTGCACCCTCATCGTGACGTCACACGCTGACACCGTCAGATCCGAAGATCCGAAGATCCGAACCGGAGCGCTGAGTGATCTGTCCTGCCTCCTGCGACGTCACTTCTCTTTCCTTTCGCCCCCACGCCCTCACGCCGCTCCGCTTCGGCCCCGCTACGGCCCCGCTTCGGCCCCGCTTCGCTGCGCTGCGCTGCAATCTAGGTGCGGACGAGCTGACCCCGGGCCCCGGAGCACCGCTCTTGAGCCCCGACCCAAACGAAAGAACGAACGAACGAACGAACGAACGCACAAACGCACCCGCAGCGGCCACCAGCAGCACGCCCTTGTCCGACAGCGGCCGTACGGCACGCTCGTACAGCTGCGTCTGGGTGCGCGAAACTTGCTTGTCGTACAGCGTGGGATTGGCCACCACCCTGGCCGGTCCGAAGCTGTTGGACACCACGTGGGCGCCCATCTTGAGCGCGTAGTCGTACGCCGCGATAATGTTTGAGGCGTAGAAATTGCCGTACGAATCTGCTACCTGCAGTACGGCAGTACGACAATTGCGCAGATGTGGTACGGCAGCGGAGACGTGATGCGCTGGGTAGATTAATGGATGGACACGTACGTGCGTTTCGTACAAGTGTTGGGGTTGCTAAAAGGGGATTGGTGGTGGTGGTGGTGGATTGCGCCTCCGAATAAAAGAGTTTAACTGAAGGTTGCGGAGGTACGGCATTCGGATCTCAGATCCGTGGCCCCGGACAGTGACCCCCACGCATCGCGCCGACGCCCCCGACGACGAGGTGCGCCCAGCACCGCCCCTTCTCCACGGCTCCAAGGCAGGAGGGAAGTGACAAGTAGGCCACAACGATTTGCAGTTGCAACTGTCAACGACCTAACCGTTGCGGCCTCGCCGTTTAATAACCACTAGGATGTCCACAAGGATTTAGGTTTTTCAACTCGCCTTGAGCGCCATGATCTTGACGCGGGGTGCCAGGCCGGCGCCTCCGATGCCGTTCCCGCGGATGGCCGCAATAATACCCGCCACGTGGGTTCCGTGGCCCTTGTCGTTGGGCAAGTCGGGGCGGGGGTCGGAGTCGGAGCCGCACCTTCGACAAGTGAGGAGCAGCGGGAGGACGGCCGAGAACGCCCGGGCCCAAGTGTGGTTACTCACAAGCACCAGCACCGACGTCTGCATCATCAACACCAGCACCAGCACCAACACCGGGACACTGACAGTGCGCGCAACGGCAAAACACAGGCCTCCCAGCCCCTCCCTCCCTTGCCCAGCCCCTCCCTCCCCAGCCCAGCCCCTCCCTCCCGTGTCCCGTGCCTCTGCACCTCCTCACCTGCCAGGCTGGTACACCCGCTCCCCGCCGCCGGTCTCTGCAGAGGCGGCAGAATACACGTCCTCAGAGGGCGCCGAAGGACTCGGGAAGATGCCGCTGCCGTCGGCGGCGGGAGGCGCTTGCGGGACCTCCGGACTCGCGGGCTTGCTAGGGGGACGGTTCCGGGGCGGCCGTGGGCTTGGAGGGAAAGGCTGGAGCCTGTTGCGGACCGGCGGCGGCGAAGCCACCTCGGCGTTACCACCGCTGGCTGCCCCAGAGGCGGAGGAGGACGACGGCGACGAGGAGGAGGAGGAGGAGGAGGAGGGGGTGGTGGTCTGTGCGAGGGCGCGGGCGAGGAGGCGACGGTTGGAGGAGAGGGGGGATGCGGTGGGTGGTTGGACGCGCCTGGGCAGCGGCGGCATTCGGGCGGCGGGTGGCGGCGTCGAGGCTTCGGCTTTGCGCCAGTCGACGGTGCAGGGCCCCGCGAAGTCGTAGCCGTTGACGTCGTCGACGAAGCCTGTGGGGGAAGCGGTTTGTTTCGTTTTGGTTTGGTCTGGGCTGTGTTGGGGGTGTGTTGAGGGTGCGATTTGGGTTTCGGTTGAGGTACCGTATGGGAGATGGTCAGAGACACCTGCCGGCGAGGTACCGGTAGGTGGAGCGTGATTGATGGAAAGGGAAGGGTCAGATGAAGCGAGAGGGCGTGCTTATACGGACGGACGGGGTTCTTTCTTCATGTGTGGGCATGGGGAGATGGGGAAATGGGGAGATGTGGGCATGGGGGGACGGGGCAAGGGCCGGTCTCCGGATGGCGGGGCGTGGCTCGCCCGCGCCCCCCTGCGCCCGGGCTCCGGCGCGGTTTGTGGTTTTGCCGTGCGCATGCATCTGCGAACGCACCGTTGCCGTCGTCGTCTATGCCGTTGCCCGGGACCTCGCCCTTGTTGACCCAGATGTTGTCTCGCAGGTCGGGATGGTCCAGGTCTATGCCGGTGTCCATAACCGCCACAATGACCTCGGGCAAACCTGCGCGGTGTGGAGGGCGGGCGAGCGTTTGAGGGAGCTTGTGGGCAGGCAGGCAGGCAGCAGTAGAGCGGGAGAGCCAGCGTGGGGAGGGGCAAAGCGAGGAGGTGGTGGCAGATGTGGTTTCGGAGCGGCGGTGTTCGTTTCCCGTGGGCGGCGGCCGCGGCAGCAGCAGCAACACCAGCAGCAACGGTAGCGGTGGCGGCGGCGGCGGCGGCCGTGCGCAACCGAGGAGCCGACAGCCCTGGGCTGCCTTCGCCCTCCCACCGTCCCACGAATGGTTTGAACACCCGCGTCTCGCCAACGCAGCTCCAAAACGAAGTGATCCGAAGTGATGCCTTCACGTCCCAACCCGCCTCACGAGACCTAACGACCTAACGACCCTAACGACTGACAACCTCTAACGACCTGACAGCCTAACGCCGCGTCGCTCATCTTGCGATGCACCCCATCCCAGCCCGCACCGCATCCCACATCCCCCACCAACCCAACCCACCACACCCACCCCCTACATGTCTTCTTTATTAACCCCCCAAACCCCACCCCAACCCGCACCTCTCGTGGTGGCCCACGCCCCGGCCGCGTTGACCGCCTCGAGGTGCCACATGTCGTACTCGAGCGGGTCGGCCTTCGTGTCGTCGTACAGGGCCTGGGCGCTGCGGCGGCCGCCGCCGCCGCCGCCTGCACCTCCTCCTCCCTCCGCTGCACCCTCGCCGGCAGTGCTGGGGGTGGTGGCAGCGTCGGCGGCAGGCGCCGCAATTTGCACCTGGGGGTTTCCCAGCGCCTCCAAACTGAAGGGCGCCATGGGTCGGTTCAGCGCGGACATCAGGCCCGGCGCCTGGGGCCGCGGCGGCGGCTGCGGTGGCGGTGACGGCGACGGCTCCAGGGACGGCGGCGGCGCTCGGTCGCCGGGCTTGAGTCCACTAGAGAGCACAAAGTCATTGAGGAGTAGCTCCAGCTTCTCTGAAGTTGGAGAGGAAAGGATGTGTGTGTGTGTGAAGCGGTTGGTGTTGGGGTTGGGGGTGGGTTGGACATGGGAGGGCAGTGGGTTCGCCTAGAGGGTTGGCCCAGTGGGGAAGGGCGATGCTGAAGTTCAGTAGCTGAACCGCGACGCAGACCGTTGCGGGCTTCCTTGGGAGTCGGTGCACCGGCCCGAAGCCAACCCAACCAACCAGCCCAAGCCAACCCAACCGAACCCCACAATCACATCCAATACAAGCCACTCCAGTCCACTCCTGGACAAGGCCAAACCACAGTGACCGCCCCGCTTCGCAGCTCCCCGAACTTCTCCGCATTTCTCGCGTCCCTCACACGGTGTCCTGCCTAAATCCCTAGGTCCCTAGGTCCCTAATCCTACCCGCGTACTCCTGCTTCAGCAGCCCCTTCACGCGCTTCAAAAGCTCCCCGTCCTCGAACTGCAGCACCTCCAGGCGACTGGAGCCCAGCTTGGTGGTGTTGAAGAACCGGGAGAGCAGCGGCAGCAGCTTCGCGACAGAGGCGTCCGCCTGTGTCAGGCGGACCATCAGGCGCAGAGAGCTGGGGACCTCCTGCGGGGCGGGGCGGGGTGGGGCGGGGCGGGGAGGGGCGGGACCGGAGCCGGAAGAGGTGTGGGTGGGGCGGGGTGGGGGTGGGGGGCCGGGCGGGGCGGGGCGGGATGGAGTGTGACGGGAGGGGCGGGGGCGTGGGGGATCGGGGGCGAAGGAGAAGATGGAGTACGTCGGCGGCAACATGCAGAACTGGCCAAACTCCTCACGGAAGCCGGATGGAAGGTCCGCTGCACAACACAGGAAGCCATCAGCCTCGGGTTTGCGGGTACTATCAGGAAGGACCTGCGCCCTCTACTCCACACCCTAGGCACGGGCAGCAAGGAAGCCCGAACCTGCTGCAACGACCTCCACGACCATGCAGTTAGAACACTCAACACTATCGTTATAACCCGCAGACAAATGGAACGTAACCCCCACGCGGAACCGCAACCGGCTGGCACATAACCAACGACAGACCAGTCTGAAGTTCCTCGCGGTGTTGGGGGGGACTGGGACCGGGGAAACCCGTCACCCCACCCCCTCTGCTCCCATAACCCACGCCTCGGCTACCGGCCGGGCGTATCATTATTATTATTATTATTATTATTATTATTATTATTATTATTATTATTATTATTATTATTATTATTATTATTATTATTATTATTATTATTATTATTATTATTATTATTATTATTATTATTATTATTATTATTATTATTATTATTATTATTATTATTATTATTACGTCGGCGGCGGCGCCGGCGGAGGAGCAGGAGGATGGGTGTGTGGGCTGTGTGAGAGGGAAGCAGGGAGTTGTGTGTCGTGTGTGTGTGTGCGGGTTTCCGGAGAGGTGCGGGGGAGGTGGGGGGGGAATTGCTCATCGGTGGTCGGCCTCGGGGTTCGGGTTCGTGATTGGAGGAGAAGAAAAGAGGGCGCCGGCGCCCGGGGCGTGCGCCTTGCAGTGGCGCCGGGCGGCAGCCCCTTGGGCGTCGGGTTCGCGACCTTTGCAGCTTGCAGAGGCCGCGTGAGATGCTTCTGATGCTGCTGCTGATGATGCTGCTGCTGCCGATGCTGCTGATGATGATGATGATGCTAATGCTTCTGATGCTGCTGATGACACTGTTCTGCACGACCGCGGACTGAGACGATGTTGGGTGCACCCGTCACGTGTCTTAATGGACTGCCCTGCTTATACCGTAGTAGCATCCGCGCGGATGAAGGGTTCCCTCAATTCGAGGGTATGGAGGAAGCGATGAGATGGGATCCCCCTCGTTTGGCGAAGATGCTTGAGCGCATCTGGGCCCACCGCAACTCAATGGTCCCCTTTGGCCGCTAGTATCTCCTCCTCCTGCATGGGCGGTTTTCTACTGTCGTGCTTTTAGGCGTTTTTGTTCCCTTGGGCCCTCGGCTCGTATGGGCTTTTTTGTTCATGAGAGGGGCACGCACCCCCAACCATGTAACAAACACAAGCAGAAACAGAAACAGGGAAACAGAAACATCAAACCGGTGAAGCGAAGGGACCCTTTCCGGGCCCCGTCAAGCGCCGCATCCATGACCGACGCGGCGCGGTATTCAGGATCGGTCGTCATTTGGGGTCTGTTTGGGTGCGAACGATGGGGAGGATGACAGGACGGCGTGCGAAGATCGCAGGCCAGGGCCGCCCCCGGGGGTGGGTTCAAGGGGGCGCACCTCGGGTTCCGGGGCCTTGGGCTTGCAGCCGATGGTGGAGCAAACCGACGGCACAACGACGGCGGCTGTCACGGCCAGGAGCGCCAAAATGATCAGCGCAGGGAACAGCCGGGGGTGCGCCGCGATCTGCGGGGGTGGGCAGGGCAGCAAGCAGGGCGAGGAGGGGAGGGGAGGGGCGGGGAAGGCGCGGGGAGTGGGCGCGGGGGCGCGCTCGCGGCTTGCGACATTGCGACTGCGAGTGCGAGTGGGATCAGCACACGACGAGGCGGGACGCATCGCGCGAGAAGAGGCCGTGTCGCGACGCCGCCGCAGCGCGGTCTCGTTCGACAGACAGTTCTGCGACTCGCCCGGAATCGACTACGAACGCGAGCACGGAAAAGCATTCGCGAAAAGCGTCGTGAGGAGACTACGAGGAGTAGTACGCGTTGGCCATGTAATGCGAAACTAAAGTTTTTCGGACTGGAAATATGCCGGTTGCGCTTACCCATTGCTTCCATCGCGGGGGCCTGGGTCCTCTGGGGCTGTCGACGGTTTCTCCTTCGGGGACGCTCTGAACCGGTTGCTTGCGCTGTGCCACCGGTATCGCGGTACCGTATCTCAAACTACCGATTTTCGTTAAGGCAGGCCTATCGGCGGTGTCGTTTTGGGCGGGCTCCGTCCGGGCAGCCGCGTCAGGCCCTGGCTTGTCGCCAGCGGCCACCTCAGACGCGGCGCCCTCGCCGGTTGATTTACGTCCAGATTTTGAAGCCATGAAGTAAACTAAATATCAATATCCTAAATCAGTGGCCTGATAAGCATTGCCAAGCGTTCGCAATGAAAGAATTATGACCACACCTTCGACAATTTCGGTCAGGGTAATGTTCTTTCTGCAACGTCTCTGTTCTTTGGAAATTGATTATAGTGTTTTTATAAATAACTTTGCAAAAACGTCATGTGCAGTGCTTGCGACCAAAATTGATTCTTGCCTCTCGGCGGGATACGAGAGGTCGCCCACCCTTAAGCAAGGTTTCTTGTTCCGTGGCAAGGGTTTCCGCCACCATGCGTTATTGCTAATATGATGACGTAACTTAATTCAGGAAAGGGCCGCAGGACGCCCGCCCCGCGATGTCTGCGGTTTTCGACGGTTTCAGCTTCCGGCCCCCGACGCGACCTATCTATCCACTGTATAATTGTGAACAGCCGCACCGAGCCGCCGGCGCCCACCATTACGAATCATAAAGTGACAAAATAATATTAGGTAGTGGCCGATTGAAAACAAGTCTTTTACAATGACATTTTCGTAAGAGGCAGGTGCGCTGGAGTGTCAGGGGTGTCAAGATCCTACCAGATCCTACGGTCCGCACAAACGGACATAAGTATGTGCGCGGGTCGGATGGCTGTGATTTAACGCCTAAACGAAACAATTATCTTTCTATTTCCCGCCCGGACCCTCGATTTTCTGCGGCTCAGCTGGCCTGCACCAACTGGCCACCATGGCAGACGGCTTGGTCGCGCCCCGCTGGCTGGTCGGTCAGGAACAGGTCGCACGCCGGTCCAGCACCAAAAGCGGATCTTGCAAAGTGCTGTGTACAAATTCAGGGACTCTACATTGCTCGCAACGAGCGCTCAGACAAATATTAAAGCTAGCCCACACATAAGGGCCCGTGACGACAGCGGCCGATCGACGGCGCCGTCTTTTCACGTCGGCTAGTGTTCTGTGCAAGCTGGAGAAGAGCAGCTTTAACAGCCAAAGGACAAGGGTCCGCGGCGTTCTCGGACACATAAAACAGTCCCGAACGGAGGATGATGCAGACCGGGTCTTATGCGCACAAGCGTTGCTTCTCGCTTGTCCGTGCCTCCAATACCGTCATACTCAAGCGTGCTACCTTACTAATGCATCGGACAGGGAGTGCTACGATCCGAGCAGTGCCACGAGCTCGATGAAGTTTCGTTGGGAAAGTTCCGTTGAGACACGAGGAAGTTCCGTTGGGAAATACCGGTAAAGTGCACACACGGCCAGCTTGTCGCGCGGCTGGGATCTCCTTGCATTTTGTCGTTCACCATATGTAACGGGTACATCGGATGAGCACCCCTCGGGGGGAGGCGGGTACGTACTGCTCAGCAACCAATCACCACCAGCAGCAGGAATGGCTCTCAAGCCCGCGATGACGGAGTACCGTACGTAATAAGCCTGAATACGCCAAGTGCGTGGCTCCCTTACAGGCGACGGGCCCCGGCCACCCAACACCCACAGATAGCCGCACCAAAAGACCTGGCAGCAACACGCGGACAACATGGAGGTGAGGCCTGTGCCCTAGGCGCCCCAGGTGAATGGTGTGGACACGTGATGATAAGATCACGTGCGTCGATGGTTGCAGCTGGTATGGCCGTGACATAACCAGCCCTTTGAAGACTGCAGTGACTGAGACTAAAGGCCCTTCATCATACGATACCAGCTTATCAGGGACCACCATGCGTGGCCGAGACACTCGATTCGAACCGAGGGAAGGGTGGCGGCCTCGCTCTGACTTTTCTGTATGACGAGTATATAATGCTGTCGGTATCTCATCAGGTGAGGTGATGTGATGTGATATGTGGAGTTTGCAGCTCAAATGTCGAAAGACGAGGGACGGGACCGAGTAAGCCAAGGCTGGTTTGGCGGTTTACGTTCCGACTTGCACAGCTACGGAACCATACGACACCTTCACCTGGTCGCTGAGTCTAGCAGCGTGTATCTTTCCCTACTTCTAATGTACAATTGCTTTTCCAAGGGACAAAAGGCACAGGTGAGTCTTTTAAGTCAGACTGTTACAAACTGTCCGTACGCCGTACTTCCGTCCGCCCGTAGCTGGGCTTGTGTAGCTGGGTTCCTCAGCTGTCCTCAAAATGGCCTAGCTCTGCATAATATATATGGCAGGTCTATGGCAGATAGATAGATAGAGAGCGATCATAATTTTCCACGGGTCGGTTGCAGACGCGCCTGCGGCCTAGTCACCCAGCCACCAACACGCTTCCTTATTCGACCACGCGCAGTGCCTAGCACCTAGCCAGCGCGGTTCAGCGGTCGAGGGGAGTGGTCAGCGGTCATTTCACGCCGGCACGAGAAACGCACCGATTCCCAGGTAGTCAGTCAGTCAGTCTGTCTGTCGTACCACGCACACAAAAAAGAGCCTCATTTGAATTAAAAGACGGGCAAATCTTGATTGCTAACCCATCTATCTCGCTCATTACGCATCACGCATTAGCTTCTGCTCGTTCATTCTGCAGAAATCCAAGCAAGGTCTGGATTCCGCAAACATCCCGAACACCTAGTGTTGACGGCCAGGACCATCACGCCTCCTCATCACTCCTCAACTACTATTCCACGCCCTCCATTCAAGCACGGGCTTACGGCACGGGCGCGTTGAACGACGAATCCAACACGAGGGCCGCCGGCTCGTCGTACGGAATGTCCGTGCGACCCTCCGTAATCGACAGGCGCGTGAACGGTGTAATGCCGTGCCACTCGACTGCAAGCAACTGGCGGTACTGGCCTGCCAGGTACGTGGAGTTGGGCGCGCGGCTCAAAGAGGAGTAAGGGGTGTTATCGCCGGGTCCCAGAGACCGGAACACCTGCTGATCGCCCAGGTACACAACCGTAGGCAGCGTCTCCGCCGCAAACACGGTGACCAGGCCATCCTTCAAGCCGCGGTTGGTCCAGGTCCAGCAGCGGGCATACAGATAGTTGGGGAGGGTGTTGACCGGGTGGATGTCCTTGACCATGACGGAGAAGTTGCGGCCGGTGGGGCAGAAGGAGCCCCACGGCTCGCAGGGGTAGTTGCTGGCCTTGGGGTTGGGCATCCGGATGCGGGCGACGGGCGAAACGTCCTCCGGGCGCGGGATGTTGCCCAGCTGCAGCCATCCAGACGGGCCGACGGCATCGTAGTCCCACATCTCACAGTTGATGGAGCCGTTAAGGGCGGTGCTGGGCGCGGCGCTGGCCTTGTACCAGGGCGCGGGCGCCATGATGGGGCGCACGGGCTGGAAGGTGTTGGGCAGCGGGTTGGTGCAGGCGGTCTGCTGCAGCACGAAGCCTGCGTTGGCGACGCGGGTGCGGGTGGCGAAGCGGATCTGGAGGTGGTGGCGCGCGCGGTTGACGCCGGTGGTGTTGGGGTTGGTGACGGGGTCGAGGATGACGCAGGGCGTGATGCGGGTGGTGGTGGCGGGCGGGTTGGCGGAGCCGGGCACGTAGTTGGCGTCGGAGGTCTCGTGGAAGAGCACGCCGTCCAGGTAGAGCTGGCACTGAGTGCAGCTTACGCGGAAGGCCACGGACAAGGGACCGTCGACTGTAGACTGGATGAAGGTGGTGGCGAAGCCGTAGATGGGGCCGCTGGCGGCAGCCGCGACGGCGGCCCGGTCCACTGCAGGGCCGGAACCGCCGGCTAGCGCGTTGACGAAAGAGATGTTGGTGTTAAAGTTCAGCTCGTCCAGATAGGTGCTGTAGGTGAAGTGGCTCATTAGGGTGAGGCCCGACAGGAAGCTGGAGGAGAAGACGACGGCGCCGGCGGGGTCGGCGAGGTTGTTGATGGGGGCGCCGGAGTCAGGCGTGGAGTTGCGCCCCGGCATGGGCCGCCAAAGGATGTGGTAGCCGCCAATGGCAGACGGGACCTCCGACGCGGGCACGGAGCCGGCCTTGGGCATGTCGCGCGGCATGTAGGTTATTGGCGTGGGGTAGCTCATGGTTCCGGAGACCAGCCAGCCGTCCGGCAGCAGACCCCAGGTGGTGCGGCTGGTGGGCAGGGACCAGGTCAGGTCGATCGAATCGGAGGGGTCGGCGAACAGCACCTCAAAGTCGTACCAGCCTGCGTTGGGAGGGATGTAGTAGGCAGTGGGGTTGGGTGCGGGTGGTTAGGGTTTGGGGGCAGGGTTGGGTTGGGTTGCGCAGGGTTGGCAGCGGATGCTTCGGCGGCCCCAGTGCGTCCAATGCGTCTGCCTGTGTGGTGGGTGTGTGAGCTTGGCGACGCGCCCTTGACTCAGCTCGCAGCTTTTAAGCTGAACCGTACTGCACTGTACAGGTGCAGTACAGTGCACTAGGGTGTACCGCATTGTACTGCATTGTACTGCACTTACCAGGCGCGATGTCGACCTGCAGCAGCGCCTCCATCACGCCCGCAACTCGGGTGGCGTTGAAGCTCAGACGGCGCTGGCCCACAGTGACGGCAATGCGGGCGTGCGGGGCGCTGGTGGCGATGCGCAGGCCGTAGACGCCGCGCGAGGGCAGGTTAAGCTGGCCGCGAACCGCCACCAGCACATCGGCGCCGGTGTGCTTGAAGTTGCGCAGCGAGCTGTTGGACGGCTGTGGAAGGGCGGAAAGGCGGAGAGGTCACGCAGCAGGTCGGCAGGATAAAGGGGAAAGGTGGACGACGACAACATGGACGACGACGACAATACGGACAGCAACGTCGACAAAACCGTATTCAAGGGGGATCAACGTAGATCATGTCCTGATGTGGAGCCTTACCCGTGCGCCAACGGCGAACGGCGTCATTCCGAGCGTGTTGAGGACGAGAGAGCTGGTGTTGGGCGCCCGCGCGACGTCCGCCGCCAGGCTGGATGCAGCCACGGGGCTGAGGCGGAAGTAGCTTTCGGTGAGGATGCGCATCAGGGCACCACTCTTGGCGCCGACGTCGACCGGCATGGGGACCAGCACTGCGGGGAGCAGGGGAAGGGCGGGGAGGGGGTGAGGGGAAAGGAGGGAAAGGCAGGGGACAGGGTTCGGATTGGCTGTGTACAGGTGGCTTCTGAAGCCCCCTCTAGGCGTAGCAGTCAGACCTGGAGGCTTAGCAGTCACGGCGCATTCACGGAAGAAAGCACTCACGGAAGGAGCCGGTGTTGCCGAAGGAGCGGGCCGTCTGCACTGCGCGGGCGGCGTTGAGGCTGCGGCCGGTGATGACAGCCAGATCGGGCTGCGTGTCGCCGGTCTCCAAGATGATGGACTTGGTCCGGGCAGCCTGGAAGTAGTTGCCGCTTTGGGAGCCCAGCACGGACAGCACAAGCGCCGCGGCGCCGGACACCAGCGGCGTGGCCTGCGTAGCGATCACGGCAGGCCATCACAGAATTTCATTCATCTGCGTGAATAACGAAAATAACTGCTGCAGTTCCATCAAAGCACTGGTTTCGCAAACAAAGACAGCTGCCCAACAAATTGCGTCCAACGAAGTTGCACCCACCATCGAGCTGCCAGTCTTCAGGTCGTAACCGGAGGAGGAGGAATACGGCCCGGTCATCGGCACCGTGCTGAGGATGCGGGAGCCGGGCGCCGCGAAGTCCACTGTCAGTTGGCCGTAGTTGGTGCCCACCACGCGGTTGAACTGCTCCTCCCGCCACAGGCCGCTGGTGTTGTCGGTGGCGGCCACGCACAGCACGTTGGGCAGGTCCACGGTGCAGGGCAGGTAGGTGGTGCCAACGCTGCGGAGGCCATCGAGGTTGGAGTACTCGTTACCTGCGGTTTTTTTGGCGCGTGAAGTCGGGGTGTCGGGGCGATGGGTGGTTAGGGTTTGCTTCTGTTTGGTTCCAGAACCCATGGGATGGTGGGGCGGGGCGTGGTGGGGCGAGGCGGAGCGGGGCGAGGCAAAGGAAGCAAGAGAGGGCGCGCGCATTGCACTGTCGCTCTGCGTGTGCACAACACCGGTGGAGTACCGCCCCGGAACCCCGCAGTACCCGACCCGGCCTCACCGGCGGCGGCAACCACGAGGACGCCCTTGTCATTCAGAGGCTGGATGACCCGCGTGTACAGCCGCTCCTGTTCCGCATGCTGGGTTTTGTGGAATTCGGTTGGCGTGAAGTTGGGGGTCTTTGGGCCGAAGCTGCACGACACGATGTGGGCGCCCATCTTGAGCGCGTAGTCGTACGCAGCCATGATGTTAGAGCCGTACATGTTGCCCCATGGGTCGGAGATCTGAGGGCGGTACGGTGCCACAGGGTTACCGTAGTCATGAAACAGGCAACCAACCGCTGTCACGAAACCGCGGCACAACGGATCCGAAATTTCTGTTGAATGACAGCATATACACAACACAGTACATAAACAGTAGCAACACGAACAAGGACACTGCGGATGGAAGAGAACAAGCAGTCCCGGTGCCCCCCTTGGGCCCCCAGTTCCCAAGCCCTGAGCTATATTTCAACTTGCCTTGAGCGCCATGATCTTGACCCGAGGAGCGATGCCGGAGCCTCCGATGCCGTTACCGCGGATGGCCGCAATAATACCCGCAACGTGGGTACCGTGGCCCTTGTCGTTGGGCCAGTCGGGGCGAGGGTCGGAGTCGGAGCCGCACCTGCCGTCGGGAGACCATTGCTGATCAACTGGGTTGGCGTTGAAGGGACGGGGGGGAGGGGATGGAGGACGAGGGGGCGACGGTGGGCTTTGGCGCCACTGCTGCAGGGAGCGACCCCAGCGGGCTCCCGGGGGGCGTCCAGGGCCGGGTGGGGGCGGCGGCGGAGTGCCACGCCAGTCGACGGTGCAGGGGCCCGCGAAGTCGTATCCGTAGACATCATCAATGAAGCCTGCGGGGATTGGGGGAGGGAAGGGCGGTGGTGTTGGCTGGCTGGTTTCATTGCCTGTCGACTGCATGGCTGAGCGGTCTGCCGGCTGTGGCGCAGCGGGGGTTCGGAACTAAGGCAGCGAGCACGGCAAGACACTGATGACGGGCCGCCATGCAGAAATACTATGGGTTTCAGGGTTTTAGGGCTAATAAGTTGTAGTTATGCGTTATGGGGTTTTCGTAGTCTGGCTCAGGCGGCAGCTCCCGGTAGCGCAGAGGGGCCCACAGGCACTGGCGCTCACCGTTGCGGTCATCGTCAATGCCGTTGTCGGGGATCTCGCCCTTGTTGATCCAGATGTTGTCCTTCAGGTCGGGATGGTCAATGTCGATGCCCGTATCCAGAACAGCCACAATGACCTCGGGCACACCTGGGGACGAGAAAGGGCCAATTCGGACGGCAAGTGAGGGCAGGACGACCACCGAGGGGAAGGAAGGCCCGGCCCCCTAGAAGATGACACCACGAGCGAAGCGAGCAAGGCGTGCCTAGCTCAACGTCTGGAACACACAAGCACGTGCCAGCTTATGGCCCCATCCCGCAACATGAGATCCCGCAGCCCGCTAACCCCAACCCCAGCCCAACCCGCGCACCTCTCGTGGTGGCCCACGCCCCGGCTGCGTTAACCGCCCTGAGGTGCCACATGTCGTTCTCGAGCGGGTCGGCCTTGTTGTCGTCGTACACGGCCTGGGCGCTGCGGCGGCTGCTGGACGGGGCAGGGCCGGGGGCGGGGGCGGGGCCGCTGGTGTCGTTGCTGGCATTGGCGGGCGGCGAGCTGGGCGGGAAGGGAACTTGTGGCGAGGGCGGCATGTTGGGGGCTGGGGTCGCCGTGAAGTTGCCGTCATTGATGGTGATGCCCGTGGAGACCACGAAGTCGTCCACAAGCAGATCCAGGATAGCTGAGAGGGAGGGGCGCGTGGGAGAGGTCGCGAGGTGGCGAGGGGGAGAAGGGCCAGGGACAAAACTTTCAGCAACCACAGCCCGCTGCGAGGCAAGGGAAGGCCGCCGAGTCGGGGGCGTTTCAAAGACACCATTGTGGACAACTACCGGTATTGCCGAGTCGAATGGCACTACGTCGAGATCTGAGATTGGCGCTATGGCTCGTTTTATAACACATGTAAGACAACATTTAATCCATTGACGTACCTTTATATTCGTCTCTCAGCAGGCTTTTGACCTCTGTCAGAATCTTGGTGTCGATGAACTGCAGTACCTCGAGACCGCTGGTGCCCAGCTTGGTTGTGTTGAAGTACTTTGACAGCAGCGGCAGCAGCTTCGCGACGGAGGCGTCGGCCTGGTTGAAACGAACCATCAGTCGCAGCGACGAGGACGCCTCCTGCGGGAGCAAATGGGCGAATAAGGGAGCGATGACGGAGGAAGCGGAAGAAAGCTGATGAAGAATACGGTTAGACCAGTCCGAAGTGGGCGGAGGAAGAGGATGTGGGCATGAGGGTGCAACTGCGGGAAAACAGCGCTTCGCAAATCGACAGCTCGCGCGGCGCATTGCGCGTGGTGTACTGTCTTTGCGTACTGTCATCGATACTTCCAGATGACGATACACCAACACAGGAATTAATTTTTTGATTGAAATAATTACACAGGAAGCGAGAAGATTAATCGGTATCCCGGCATAGCTGTGCCGTAGCAGCTACAAGTGTCGATAGCGCGAGCGGAACGCTTTGGAACGAACGAGGTGAATTCGGAAACGTACCTCGGACTGATGGCTCTTCTTGTTGCCACAGCCGACAGTGGAGCAGTAAGCTGACGGAACGATGATCACGGTCAGGATGGAAAGCACGCCGAGCACAACCAGGCCGGTGAACAGGAACGGGTGAGCGGTGACCTGCAGGCGAAGGGCGATAGCGTGTTTGCGAAGGACAGCGAGTCAAAATAACAGCGCATAATATGATATATTTTTGCTGTTTATTTCCTTAATTCCGGAGTCCCAGAAGGCCGACAGATCGACATTCGCGCGCTTGGTCAGAACTGTCAAAACACTTTTGCCAAATGTAATACAAGCGACGACAACAGCGGACTTCAGGACCCAACTAAACTTTTTTTGTTTTTAATAGCTCGAAACGGAAGCCGCGACTCGAAGCGATTTGCGGTTCTTCTTGTCGTCGCACTTACCCAGCCTACGAAGCCGGACTTTTTCGCGCCTCCGTCGTCGACGCCCTTGGTGGATCGGGTGCTTGGCTGTGATACAAGGGTGCCATACTTGGCTTGGCCCATGTTCGCGGCCTCTTGAGACCCGGCAGCAGCGTCACCGGCTGCTGGGGTGCTTACATCCCCGATAACGGCATGCACGGTGCCATGCGGCGGCTTGGTGTACAGGGGGTTATTTTGGCCATCGCCCCCTTGATCGGGGCCTGGAGGTTGCATCGGGCTGTGTCGGATTTAAAATGAGCGTTACAAGTATAACCAAAAGTGCCCTGGGCTTGTTATAGAGGGTAAGAGTAAGGTTATGAGGTCAAGTCGTCAGGGTTATCGTCGTTATATATATTGTTGATTGTAGCGGGGCGGGTTTTTATTCTATTTCCGAAGACGTACGGCCACCAACCACGCGGTAGCAATGAACGGAAGCAAGATTACGCCTTCAGCAAATTCGATCAGGGAAATAAATTTTTTAGTCACAATCTTTAACTTTATCATTTTAAAATATATAATTGATAAATAACTTTGCGAAAACGTCATGTAGAGGGCTTGCGACCAAAAATGGTTCGTTCCTGTCGGAAGGATATGAGAGGTCCCTCACCCTTCAGCAGGGTTCTTGCCACCGGTTGGAATTGCAGATGTGATGACGTATGGCAAACCAGGAAAGGGCCAGAGGACGCCCTCCCCTCTGCGCAGTGGTGGTCGCGATTGATTTGCGGCGGTTTCGGCTTCCGGCCCCCAACGCGACCCTCTCGTTTATCTATCCACTGTATAATTGTGAACAGCCGCGCGGCGCCGCCGCCGCCTGCAATTACGAAGCACAGAGTAACACAATCATAATAGGCAGTAGCCGACCAATAATTGCCTATTTTGCAAGCACGCCGCCGTAAGGGGCGCGGTCGATTGTCGAGTGCGCCACGCGATCCACCGGTCCGCAAAAAGAGCGGTTCGTTTGGCACTCAGTTGATACTGTGGCTATACGCAGCAATTATCTATTTCTTTTTCCTGCCCGGACCCTCGATTTCCTGCGGCTCGGCTGGTCTGCACCAACTGGCCACTATGGCAGACGGCTTGATCGCGCCCCGCTGGCTGGCCGGTCGGGAACTGGTCGACGCCGGTCCAGCACCAAAAGCGGATCGTGCAAAGTGCTGTGTACAAATCCAGAGACTCTACAGTGCTCGCAACGAGCGCTCAAATATTATATCAGTTCGACTGCGTGTACATGACGGCCTGGGACGACGGCGCTGCCTACTGCCCTACCGGTGTGTGCCTTTTCATATCGGTCTTTGGGGTCTGACACACAGGCTGACACGCTCGAGAAGAGTAGCTTCGTGATAGTGAAAGGACAAAGTTCCGCGGCTCCCTCCCTCGGCTGACTGGGTCACAAACAGTCCTCACTCCGGACTAGGGGTTTCAGACCGGCTCTGTCTTGCGCGCGCAGGTGCGTGCTGCTTTGCTGTTGGCCGTTGGCCGTTGGCCCCACTCATGGAAGCAGGCTTGGGTCACATACGGACCCAAGCCTGCTTCCCTTTACGTGATCCTCGTGTAGGGAGCGCTACGATCGATCCTAGCAATGCCACTAGATCGAGTTTGTTTTCATGAATAGTTGAGTTGCCGCACCGCTTAAAGACGGGGATGGGCTTGAGTACCTGCGAGCAGAAGAGTGTCGGTGCTTACTTGCTTCCGTGGGAGGGAGGAGAGCCGGCAGCCGGGTTGCCGAATGACTGCGCTATCCGCCGCGGGGCGGTGTAATTGGCAGACGGGCGACGCAGCGTTAACCCCATCAGTACTGACTGTATGAACTCGCGAAATTACTCTTCCCGGCAAAGATGCCGCAGCTTCGCTCACGCACGCCAGTACGGCTCTATCTGCCGTACGCTCCAACGGCCAGCTGAGTATGTACGCGCTCGGAAAATGCACAGAAAGCCCACCTTGGTTTCATTTTGTTTCTCTACTAAAAATCGTTCGGTTCCGAGTAATCACACGCATAGTGGCCAGCGAATCGCGCGGTTAGCTCCATCCCGCGTCTGTCGTCGCCAGCAGTGAACCGAACCCCTCATGAGCAAACAATTCCAGGGGAGGGAGGGAGCGAGGGAGGAAGGCGGTTAGGCGGATGTATTTCTGTGTATGCAGGTGGCAGTGGCAGCAAGGGTGTCCATACGACAAGGGGTTTGCATACATACGAGGGTGAGCTTACGACAAGAGTGCTAGGGACTTGGGCCAAACCGCTGGATGCCCGCTGCCTCAGCGAGAACGCCTCAGGGGTATGACAACGTGGTTTCGGGCAGTTTCACCGCGAGAGGTTCGAGATGCAATCGAGCCGAGTCAGCTGGTGGGGCTTCGGCCCTGCCCGGGAAGTGGGGTTTAAAGAAAATTTCGCAGCGGAGAAGAAGGAGGAGACGGCGTTAGCGAACGGACCCAGAACCCAGCAATACTTACCGAAAATACCTGTAAACTAACCGAGCTGAAGCGTGCAGCGACCACGTCGCCGCCAGACCAACCCAGACGGACGATTACGCGCGACAGCACAAGAACAGCACGAGCGCCCGGACAAAACAACCCGACAAATGGTAGACTCACCTGGGCTCAATGGAGGAATCGAATTGGAAAGAAGCGAAGGAAACGGCGTGAGCAACGGCAATGGGCAACGGCAATGTCAGCGAAGGAAGGAGCGAGCAGGCAGACAAGCAAGGCAAGACACGCATAAGCCCACGAACGAGCTGGGGCGGCGACGCGGTGCAAAAGAGGGCGGGAAGGGGCGGCGGGGCAGAGAAGAAAGGATACGGATGGGCAGAACGTACGACGGCAGGTCTTGACAGCGGATCTCAACAGCCATGATTTGGTTCCGTCCCTAGTGGAACCCGTACGGTCCGGCCTTCCCAACCCCAACCCGGCCGCGTGCCATCGTTAGTTAGGTTCACATAGATGTTCAAAGTCGTCGCGAAGTCGCGCGTCGCGAACTTATTACGTAATTTCACTATAGTTAACAGCGTACATCCGGCATAATTAGGTCTTGCCGACTGGACCTGTTGGGCGGCCCGCAGGAGACGGCATCGCGTGTGCATTTGCGGCTTGGCGCCCAACAACTACTTCGACCCTCATAGTTCGTCCCTTGCAACCTTTGTGATATCTTGTAATAGTTGATGCGTAAAGGCGGTCGGAACGGCAAGCCAAAATGTGTCGTTGTAACCAATCTTCGCTGTGCATTTATAGTTAAATGTCGAAACGAAGAGCCGCCGTCTTGTAATGATATATATAAACTAGACGTGGTATTAGTTGGAATTAATAGGAGTTCTGGATGCGTTGGAGCGAGTGCGGCCTCGGACCATGGACTCAGTCAAACATGTTTTGCCCAGATACATGCACTATTGGTTTTTAATTATAATAAAGTTTTTCAAGGGCTATTAAGCTTGCGTAACCGCGTATCGAGCCATCAAGGTTGGCCGTCGCTCAGCCAGCCAGCCAGCCAGCCAGCCAGCCAGCCAGCCAGCCACGGACAGGGTCAACCCTAGGGGGCCGGGCTCCCCAGGGCGCTTCGCGCTGGGGCCGCGCCCAAAACGACAAGAGGAGAGATCAAGAGAGGCAGGTGGAGCTTCTAACTCAGACTGCTACAGGTTGTCCGTTCTTGTCCGTCCGAAGCTGGGCTTGTGTAGCTGGGTCCCTCATCTGTCGTCGAAATGGCATAGCTCTGCATGAGATTTCTGACAGATAGCGAGATTATAATCATCCACGGGACGGTTGCAGACGCGCCTGCCGCCTAGTCACCCAGCCAACAACACGCTTCCTTATTCGACCACGCGCAGTGCCTAGCACCTAGCCAGCGCGGTTGAGCGGTCGAGGGGAGTGGTCAGTGGTCAGGACGCGGGCACCATGATGCTGGTGGCCTGCTGCGGAATCGGCGATGTGGGTGCGGGTGGCGAAGCGGATCTACAGGCGGTGGCGCGGTTGACGCCGGTTGCTTGGGGTTGGTAACGGGGTCGAGGGTGACGCAGGGGGTGAGCGGTTAGATCATTTGCGAGTGTATGCCGTTTAGATCATTAGACGGCGGACCCGGTATAGACCCGGTACATGAGATAACTTTTGGGGCAAGCGCACAATCGAACTGTTACAAATTGTCCGTAATTGTCCGTACTTAGGGTCCGTGGCTGGGCCTGTGTAGCTGCTTCCCTAACCTGTCGTCCAAATGGCCTAGCTCTGCATAATACGATCTATGGCACATAGAGAGATGCATTGCCACAGCACTGCTTCTTTCCTTCCTTCCGATCACGCAAGCAAGTCCGATCGCGCAGTCTGTACGTCCAGCTGTCGAGAGGAGCTGGTCAATGGTCATTTCACGCCGGCATAAGCCCACCAGTTCGCCACACACAAAACGCAATAATCGGGCATAACATAGCTACTACTAACCCATGCATCACTACGCACTTGCCTCTGCAGAAATTCAAGGAACAGATTCGGCCAAAGTGTCAACAATCACGCATTCCAATCGGGCGCGTTGAATGACGAATCCAGCTCCAGCGCCGAGGGGACGTCGGCCGGCACACGCGCCAAGCCTTCTGTAATCGACAGGCGCGAATACGCCGTAATGCCGTGCCACTCGACTGCAAGCAGCTGTCGGTACTGACCGTTCAAATAAGTGGAGTTGGGCGAGCGGCTCGACATATAGAAGGGGGTCTTGTCGCCGGCGCCCAGGGTGCGGAACACCTGCTGATCGCCCAGGTACACAACCGTAGGCAGTGTCTCCGCCGCAAACACGGTGACCAGGCCGTTCCTCATGCCGCGGTTGGTCCAGGTCCAGCAGCGTGCGTAGAGGTATTTTGGCAGGGTGTTTACCGGAATGATGTCATCGGTCAGGAAGGTGAAGTTGCGGCCGGTGGGGCAGAAGTTGGGGGACTTGCAGGGGTAATTGTTTGCCTTGGGGTGGGGCAGCCGGATGCGGACGACGGGCGGAAAGTCCTCCGGGCGCGGGATCTTGCCCAACTGCAGCCAGCCAGACATGCCGACGGCCATGTAGTCCCACAGATCGCAATTGATGGAGCCGTTAAGGGCGGTGTTGGGCGCGGCGCTGGCCTTGTACCAGGGCGCGGGCGCCATGATGGGGCGCACGGGCTGGAAGGTGGGCAGCGGGTTGGTGCAGGCGGCCTGCTGCACAACGAAGCCGGGACCGCTGACATTGTTGGTGCTTGTTGCGAAGCGGATCTGCAGGTGGTGACGCGCGCGGTTGACGCCGGTGGCGTTGGGGTTGGTGACGGGGTCCAGAGTGACACAGGGCGTGATGCGGGTGGTGGCGACGGGCGGGGTGGCGGAGCCGGGCACGTAGTTGGCGTCGAAGGTCTCGTGGAACATCACGTCGTCCAGGTAGAGCTGGCACTGAGTGCAGGTCACGCGGAAGGCCACGGACATGGGCCCATCGACTGTAGACTGGATGAAGGTGGTGGCGAAGCCGTAGATGGGGCCGCTCTGGGCAGCCGCGAGGGCGAGCTTGTCCGCTCGGTTGGCGTTGACGGAGCCGCCGCTGATATCGTTCATGAGCGCGGTGTTGGTCTTGGAATTGAGCTCGTCCACGTAGGCGCTATAGTTGAAGTGGCTCGTGAGGGTGAGGTCCGCCAGGAAGCCTGAGGAGAAGACGATAGCACCGGCGGGGTCTGCGACGCTGTTCCAGGGTCCAACGGGGGTGACGTTTGCCAGCATGGGGCGCCAAAGGATATGCCAGCCGCCTACGGCTGCAAGCACCTCCGACGCGGGCACGTTGCCGGCCTTGGGCATGTCGCGCGGCATCCAGGGGAGGGGCGTGGGGTAGCTCATGGTTCCGGAGACCAGCCAGCCGTCCGGCAGCGGACCCCAGGTGGTGCGGCTGGTGGGCAGGGACCAGACAAAGCCGATAGTGTCGTTGAAGCCGGCGACGAGCACCTCGAAGTCGTACCAGCCTGCAGTCAGGAGGGTTGGATAGGGTTTGCGCGTTAGATTGTACTGCACTGTACTCAATGTTAAACACAACATTGTACAGAATTGATGTCCCTAATGTTATGCACAGCATTGCACAGCATTGCTTTCCCTAATGTTATGCACAGCGTTGTACTGCATTATACTGCATTGCACTAGGGCGTACTGCATTGTACTGCATTGCACAGCATTGTAATTCATTGCACAGCATTGTACTGCATTGTACTGCACTTACCAGGCGCGGTATCGACCTGCAGCAGCGCCTCCGTAACGCCCGCATCGCTGGTGGCGTTGAAGTTCAGACGGCGCTGGCCCACAGTTACGGCAATGCGGGCGTGCGGGGCGGTGGTGGCGATGCGCAGGCCGTAGACGCCGCGGAAGGGCAGGTTGAGCTGGCCGCGAACCGCCACCAACACATCGGCGCCGGTGTGCTTGAAGTTGCGCAGCGAGCTGTTGGACGGCTGTGGAAGGGCGGAAAGGCGGAGAGGTCACGCAGCAGGTCAGCAGGAATTAGGCGGAAGGGGGTCGATGGCTAAGTGGACGATAACAATGTGGACAGAAACGTCAACCGCTGCGTTTGATGTGGGTCCTAGCGTTGTGGAATCCTGGTAAGCCTTCTTACCCGTGCGCCAAGGGCGAAGGGCGTCAATCCGAGCGTGCTGAGGGCGGGAGAGGTGACGTTGGGCGCCCGAGCGACGTCGGCCGCCAGGCTGGATACAGCCACGGGGCTGAGGCGGAAGTAGCTCTCGGTGAGGGTGCGCATCAGGGCACCACTCTTGACGCCGACGTCGACCGGCATGGGAACCAGCACTGCGGGGGGCAGGGGAAGGGCGAGGAGGGGGTGAGGGGACGAGAGGTGGAGAGGGGAGAGGCCATCAGCAACAAGGCAGAGGGGCCGAGCTGGTATGCGATATAGGCTATGCTAGCGAGGCTACTTCGAAAGGCTTGTCAAAGCACAGAGGCTAATGTTTAATAGTCGTTATGCGAGATTTGGGCCGTAAGGTACTGAAAGAGGCTTGGAACCTGAAGGCATAAGGGCTTCGCAGTCGAGGCACACTCACGGAAGGAGCCGGTGCCGCCGAAGCTGAGGGCCGTCTGCACGGCACGTTCGGCGTTGAGGATACGGCTAGTGATGACAGCCAGGTCGGGCCGAGTGTCACCGGTCTCCAGAACAATGGACCTGGCCCGGGCACCCTGGAAGTAGTTGCCGCTTTGGGAGCCCAGCACGGACAGCACAAGCGCCACGGTGCCGGACACCAGCGGAGTGGCCTGCGTAGCGATCAAGGCAGGCCATCACGGAATGTCATTCGAGTGCGAATTCCTCGAACGAATTCGTCAAACGGTTTCATTGAAGTATGGGTCAGAACGCTGCACCGCCCCTCACGCCCGTGCAATGCAACCCTCCGGGCGACCTTCCGTAGGGTCTACTAAGGCCTACTGCTGGGAGGGCCAGTTACAACAACTAACTTGCACCCACCATCGAGCTGCCAGTCTTCAGGCCGTAGCCAGAGGATGAGGAATACGGTCCGGTCAACGGCATCGTGCTGAGGACGCGGGAGCCGGGCGCACCCATGTCGACCGTCATTCGACCGTAGTTGGTGCCGATAATGCGGTTGAACTGCTCCTCGCGCCACAGCTTGTTGGTGTCGTCGGTGGCTGACACGCAGATCACGTTGGGCAGGTCCAGGGTGCAGGGCAGGTAGCTCATTCCCACTCCGCGCAGTCCATCCAAGTTTGAGATCTCGTTACCTGCGATGGATTGGAGAGGGTAGGAGGCGTCGGGTGATGAGGGTTTGGTTTGTTTTGGTTTTCGGTGTGATATCATGCAAATGCAGGATCTCATTTTGGATGGGGAACCTGAACAAGAAGAGTGCGCCAACGCAGGGGTACGTGGGCCTGATGTTGGGAACCGGAATCGGACGCGACCCGACCCGACCCGACCCAAACTCACCGGAGGCGGCCACCACCACGACTCCCTTGTCGTTCAGCGGCTTGATAGCCTGCGTGTACAGCCGCTCCCGCATAGCGCTCTCGGCCTTCTGCTCATCGTCCGGGTTGAAGACGGGAACTGGTCCGAAGCTGCACGACACCACGTGGGCGCCCATCTTGAGCGCGTAGTCGTACGCAACCATGATGTTGGACGCGTACATGTCGCCGTTGGGGTCGGCGACCTGGGGGTAAAATATGGCGATTCGGGAGGTGGTTGGTGGTTAGTTGTTAGGGTTTAGTGTGAAAGGTGAGCAGAGCAACAAACCAAGCGTTGGTAAAGGACAGACACCTAACTGCAACACAAAGAGCACTGGGAAACAAGGGAAAAAGGGACCCCACAAGCAGCCCCGATGGCCCCCAATTCCTCTGCACTGGGCTTCCAAACTCGCCTTGAGCGCCATAATCTTGACGCGAGGAGCGATGCCGGAGCCTCCGATGCCGTTACCGCGGATGGCCGCGATGAGACCCGCAACGTGCGTGCCGTGGCCGGTGTCGAAGGGATAGTCGGGGCGGGGGTCGGCATCGGAGCCGCACACCTCGGGAGACCACTGATAGTCAACTGGGTTGGCGTTGAAGGGACGGGGGGGAGGAGATGGAGGGCGAGGGGGCGACGGCGGGCTTTCCCGCCACTCCGTGATCTGATGCAGGGAGCGGCTGTGGCGGCGGCCCCACCAGCGCGAACCCGGGGGCCGGGGAGGTGCGGGTGGGGGCGGCGGGGGCACAATGCGCCAGTCGTCTTTGCAGGGGCCAGCGAAGTCGTATCCGTAAACATCGTCAACGAAGCCTGCGGGGGAGGGATTGGGGGAGGGCAGGGGCGGTGGTGTTGGTTGGTTGCATGGGCTACCAATCTGTGGTCCCTGGGAGCTAACAAGGGGGCGTGTGTGTGTGTGTACGCACAGCACGGTTGGTGCCCACAGGCACTGGCGCTCACCGTTGCGGTCATCGTCAATGCCGTTGCCCGGGATCTCGCCCTTGTTGATCCAGATGTTGTCCTTCAGGTCGGGATGCTCGATGTCGATGCCGGTGTCAAGAACAGCCACAATGATCTCGGGCACACCTGGGGACGAGAAAGGGCCAATTCGGACGGCAAGTGAGGGTAGGTCGACCACCGAGGCAAATGGAATATAAACATGGCTGGCGGATATCACGAGAGCTGGTGCCAAGCTTGGCGACACACCCCTGCTCCAGACAATGGTCGATTCCCTCCCGCAACTTCAAATCATGCAAACCACACCGCACCTTTCGTAACGGCCCAAGCCCCGGCCGCATTGATCGTCTTGAGGTGCCACATGTCGTACTCCAGCGGATCCGCCTTGTTGTCGTCGTACTTTGCCTGGGCGCTGCGGCGGCTGCTGGACGGGGCAGGGGCGGGGGTGGGAGCGGGGCCGGGTACGGGGGTGCTGGAGGCGCCGTCGGCGGTAGCGTTGGCGGGGACGTCGGGGTCGGCGTCGGGGCCGACTTCGATAGGCGAACTGGGCGGGGCGGGCGGGTAGGGAGCTCTCGGCGGGGGCGGCGTGCTGGGGGCTGGATTCGGCGTGTAGAGGTCGTTGATGGTGGGGGCGATGGCAGACTTGAAGTCGCTCATGACCAGATCCACGACAGCTGCGCGGGAAGGGTGCGTGGGAGCGGTGGCGGGGCAGGGGGAGGGAGAATCCTTTTAGCGATAATGGCCAGTTTCGAGGAAAAAAAAGTTGCCTGGTGGGCTGGCTCTCCCTTGCGCGACCACTCAATCATTCGCGAGCCGCACCGCATCGGTTCATATCCAGCAATCCAAACCAAGAAGGCATTTTGGAAGGCATTATTCTATGGAGGGCGTTCCATTCTTTCCGGTAACACATGGATAAATTCGTTGCCGTACCTTTATAATCGTCTTTCAGCAGGTTTTTGACCTCTTTCAGGATCTTCTTGTCGACGAACTGCAGCACTTCGAGACCGCTGGTGCCCAGCTTGGTTGTGTTGAAGTACTTTGACAGCAGCGGCAGAAGCTTCGCGACGGAGGCGTCGGCATCATTGAGGCGAACCATCAGGCGCATCGTGGTGGGCGCAATCTCCTGCGGGGCACGAATGAGGGCGAAGGGGAGCGAAACGAAATTTACGGCAAATATTACAGTTGAATTCGAGGAGTGGCGGAGAAAGAGGATATGGATGTGAGAAGCAGGTCTGACGGTGATGACCTCGACAGCTCACGTTGCATTTTTTGGGATGCACTAGCTTGGTGTACTGCAGTGAATTTATCGATACGCGCAAGTATTGCCAAACATCAAGACAGAAACGAGATCCATTATTGTCCATCCTGGCATATCGATTCGCATGCCGACTTCAAGTGTCGATAGCGCGCTTGACTCTTCGAACTGAAAACGGAAAACTCACGTCGGACTTGTCTTTGTTTTTCTTGCCACAGCCGGCAGTGGAGCAGTAAGCTGACGGAACGATGATCACGGTCAGGATGCAAAGCACGCCGAGCACAACCAGGCCGGTGAACAGGAACGGGTTCGCGGTGACCTGCAGGCAGAGGGCGATAGCGTATTTGCGAGCGAAGGACAGCGTGTCAAAATAACAGCGCATAATAGTTGCTGTTCAATTTTTTATTACAGGAGTCCCAGAAGGCCGACAGATCGGCATTCGCGCGCTTGGTCAGAAATGTGAAAACAGTTTTGCAAAGTGTAGAACAAGGGACGACGTCGACAACAACGGGCTTCAGAACCCAAATATTTGTTTTTAATAAATTACTATATATAAAGCCGTGACCCGAATCGATTTGCGGTTCTCCTTGTCGTCGCACTTACCCAGCCTTTGAAACCGGACTTTTTCGCGCCTCCATCTTCGCCGCTTCTGGCAGGTTGGGTGCTTGGCTGCAAGACAAGGGTGTCATACATGGCTTCGCCCATGTTCGCGGCCTCTTGAGACCCGGCAGCAGCGTCACTAGCAGCTGGGGTGCTTACATCCCCGATAACGGCCTCCACGGTTCCCTGCTGCGGCTTGGTGTACACGGGGTTATTTTGGCCATCGCCCCCCTCATCGGGGCCTGGAGGTTGCATCGGGCTGTGTCGGATTTGCAGTTAAAGTTTAACTAGAAGTGTCGTAGTCTTGTTATGAAGGGTAAGCGTAAAGTTACTAAGTCAGAGTCAAGTTGTCAGGGTTATCGTCGTTGTAGAATGTTGATTGCATCGGTGTCGGCGCGGGTTTATATTGCATTCCGAAGATGTACGGCCACCGGTCCATTTCGGCCGAATTGTTGGACCGTTGACTACGGATCGGTGCAGGAGATGAATCGGCCGACATTGTTAGTAAGTCCAGCGAAGATAAATTCGATGCATACTAAGCAAACAATTCGTAATTTTTGCATCGATTTCTCGAAGCAACGTGTTAATTTGCGTAAGCGTCAGCCACGGAGTTCGCTGCAAGAGCAACCAGTGTCAGTCGAAACGGCAAAATGCGGTATAGCTCCCGAAAGCCGCTCACCTCGTGACCCATTCGTCAATATTTTTGCATAAAATAATAAAAAACATTTACATTTCCTGTCTCCGCGCGACTGCTTGTTCAGCAGCGTTCGAACGCTCTCGACGCTACTGCAAGCGGCATCTCCTTGATGCAATACATTTGAAACTTGATAAGTTTAAGTGGATAAATGAATAAACATTCACGGTTCGATGATACTTTTAATTGTAAATAATGAGCCGCTCGCGTCATCGTTCTCAGCACACGCGAGGAGATTTCACGCATAGATTCGCCCACGGTAGACTGGCAGCAGACTGGCAGGGCTCAAAGATCTTCAAATACTTGTGTTACTCTTAACAATGTTCAGCTGCAAGTCGCTTACGCGTGCTCTCGCGCCGTTGGACGATGGCTGTGAATTTCGAAGCAGTCCGACAGTTTACGGCTGCCCTCCAAACAATGAAGGCCTTGGGGCAAACATTCTAGCATGAAACGTTGTGCTTAAACAGCATTCCTTTCGCATGACGGCAATCACAAGTCGTAGGCCCCGCCGTTTATCCCAGCGTGTGGGTGCACCCGTCACCGACACGCTGGGCTAAACGGCGGGGCCTACGACTTGTGATTAGGGGGCGGGAAGCGAGTCCAGCAGAAGCCGCCGCTTGTCATGGCTTCACACTTCCCCCCGCGCAGCCGTGCTCGGATTATATACACATATGCGTAAAGCCCCACACAACAAAACCACGCGTCCCAGAACATATTGTCACTTCGTCACACACGCATTTACCGTTCTCGGGCTCCGGCTTGTCCGCGGATACCCCTCCCGCGCTCCGTCCCCCCCCCCCAGCTGCGTGCTTGCGAGGTTTGCGGCACCTGTCCGGGGCTTCAGGCCTAACATGTGTTTTGAGGGCTGCTAGAGTTTTTTCATCAGGCCTGAACCCTGAAGCTCCAAGCCCGCTTGCCGTCGTCCTTCCAGTGTTCACGCCCGCACCGTTGCTGCCGTACGTAGACTTGGGGTTGAGGGTGCATGGCCAATTGGCCATACTCCATTTCGGGTATTCCGTTCACTTCTACGGCATTTCAGCGAGCCAGAAAACCGAGCAAGCCCGTGCCGACGGCGACCCTGGCCGCCGCCACGGCCGTCGACGTCACCATCGGTCTCGCCAACACCCCTCGCTGCACTGTCGCAAGCAATTCTCTCGATCTCTCCAGAGCCCCCAGTGGTAGCAGAGTCTCAAAGCAAGGCCACGATCGAAGCAGGGCCTCGAACGGAGCAGGGCCTCGATCGAAGCAGGGCCTCGATCGAAGCAGGACCTCGATCGAAGCAGGGCCTCGATCGAAGCAGGGTCTCAAGCGAAGCAGGGCCTCGATCGAAGCAGGGCCTCGAGCAAAGCAGGGCCTCGATCGAAGCAGGGCCTCGATCGAAGCAGGGTCTCAAGCGAAGCAGGGCCTCGATCGAAGCAGAGCCTCGATCGAAGCAGGGCCTCGATCGAAGCAGGGCCTCGAACGGAGCAGGGAGCAGGGCCTCGAGCGAAGCGGGGCCTCGAGCGCAGCAGGGCCATATGTCGGAGAAGGAGGAGGAGGAGGATGCGCAACGGACTACGTGACCACTGGCCCTGCACCGAACATACACAGAAACGGAGGAGTGACCACAGTTACACGCGTCAACGGAAAATAAGCACCAAAGCACCCGGCACCAGAAGAAAGTCGCTCCGAAGCAGGGCAAGTGTATCGGACGACCCCGGGAGCCGGGACCCCAAGGACCTTACACACGTCAGGCCGGTGGGTGGCGCCACACCGGGCGACGGGCCCAACGGGCCAAGCGGCCGCATGAGGCATGACGCGGCCGGGCCGTGTCAGGCGAATGGCGGTGAGGGCGGGGGCCGCCCGTACCGGTATTCGTTCGTGAATCCATGTTGCCCGGGGTGTTAGGTTCGACCGGGGGAAAGGCGTTTGAAGCTGGAGAGGGGTGACGGGTATTCGGTACTCGAGGCTTCTGTCTGGGTGGCTCCTGCTGCCTCCTGCCGCCTTCTCGCGGCGCTGTCCTTCACCGTTCCCCCTGGTCGCACCCGCTGCAGTGCAGCGCGGTGCGGTGCAGTGCAGTGCGGTGCCGGCTGGCAGGTGTGTCCTGAACCACCGCCATTTCCCGCCCCGCGCAGACCAAACCCACCGCTCCCAGCCCGCGTCACAGCCGCACCTGCTGCCTGCGCGTCGCGTCACATGCCGTACAAGCGATGAGATGAGATCCTCCCCGTTTGGCGAAGATGCTTGAGCGCATCTGGGCCCACCGCAACTCAATGGTCCCCTTTGGCCGCTAGTATCCCCTTCTCCTGCATGGGCGGTATTTCTACTGTCGTGCTTTTAGGCGACAGTAGAAATATGCTTTTAGTTCCCTTGGGCCCTCGGCTCGTATGGGTTTTTGTTCATGAGAGGGGCACGCACCCCCCACCATGTAACAAACATACACACATGGTACGGTACTGCATACGGCACGGCAAACGGATACGAGCAAACTGCGCATTCTTGCAGAACCGCGGCGCAGACAACGGCCAATGGACGGACAGGTCCTCCTTTCGCTGCCACAGTTCTACGCATGCTGCGCTGCGGTGAAGAAAGAGAGCGAGCGAGAGCGAGAGATAGAGCGCGCGAGAGAGAGCGAGGGAGAGAGAGACAGCAGCACAGCTTTTGGCTCCATAGGGCTCCCTTCACTGCTGCCGCCGCCCCGCAGCGCCGCACCATACCGCTACATGCGTCAAGGCGGCGCTCAGGCTTCAATGAATCACTTTACAGGTGGACCCTGGGGATGGCCACGTGGCGCATACCACTCACCACCCGCCTACCTGCCGTATATTTACGGTACATGGCGCAGCTTGGCGGAGGCCCGACACCTGGACTCCCAACACAACGCAACCCCGGAGCGGCGGATGCCACCCGTCAAGCGCACCCCGCGACTGAGCTGGGAATCCGCGCTGCCGCCTGATGCCAGCACCGCGTCCTGTCCTGTCTCCCCAGCCTGTTCGAAGCTCTATCAGAGTCACGCTCATTAGTCTCTTTGCCTGCCCTGCCCTCCCCCTTCCGTGCCCTCCCCGCCTCATCTCGGAGGCCCAACATCGCGACCCCTGCCTCACCTCCGGCCGCACGGCCAGCCAACCAAGCCAGCCAGCCAACCAAGCCAGCCAGCCAGCCAGCCAGCCAGCCAGCCAGCCCGTCAGGTAGAGGACGTGCGAATATTGCGTCCTGCTGTACGGTATGTAAGTGTCAGTCCATTATGCGCGTCGATACGTAAGCCATATCGCTATGTATGTCTTCTCGTCTCAAAATGTTCCTCCCACACCTACGTGTATACCTAAGGCCGCCTCCTGCAGGCTCAGGGAAAAGACGACTCCCTTGGACGGAGCACGCCGGCCACCCCAACTCGCCGCACGTCACCCCCACGCCCACCCCCACGCCCAGCCGCCCCGACAAAGCCCAATCGACTCGGCCGACACCGACACAGCCGTATGCCCCCCGGGAGCCCCCCCGGGAGGCCCACCGGCCACCCCCGGCCACCAACCCGGGGGATGCACAGACCCACAACCCATAAGGAGGAGGGCAGTGGGCCTTCCGCTGTGGAAATCGATGTGGGTCCAATCCGGGGGACGCGGGCAGAGGGAGCAGGAGGGAGCGCGTGCGCCCCTTCCTCGGGGCTGCGAGTCGTCCGCCGACGCGGAAATCCATTGCCGCCGCGGCATAAGTACAGCCGTACCCTCCCCCCCCCACCTCCACCCCACCACCACCACCATCGATGAACCGGTTGTGCAGGCAGGAGCGGGGCGGTGCCGAACCGCCAACACGGCGGCCTCCGCTCTCCCTCTCTCGTCCGTGTGGAACCCCACCTACACCTCCCTCTCCCCCTCACCCTCCCCCGGGACGGCGCGGGCGCCACTTTGCCCAGCGGCCCCGCCACACTCGCGCCCAGTCGCCAACTCCGCCCCCCCGTCCCTTCGCTGCGGCGTCGTCTCTCTCTCACCCCCGGCCCCAACCCCGACCCCAACCCCGACCCCCTCGCCCCTCGCCCCGCTAGCTCTTGAGCTGCGCCAGTCGGGCCACCAGGTCGTCATCGAGGTCCGCTCCCTCCTGGACCTGAGTGGAGGCGGCGGAGGCGGAGGCGGGGGCGCGGGCGGCCTGGCGGCTGCGGGGCGCGGCCTACAGCGACAGACAGCGGCAGCGGGGGAGAGCGGGGGACAGCGGGGGAGAGCGGCAGCGGGGGAGAAGCGACAGTGAGGCAGAGCGGATGGGGTGGGCAACGGTGACGAGCGGAAGCGGTGGGTTTCGTTCTTGCTGCCTGTACACGTGTACAGACAGACCAGCCCCAGCACACCGCAGCACACCGACCGACTGCTTGGGGGGGGCGGGGGGCTGGGGGCGGGGGCCGGGGCGTGGTCCCGGCGTCCTTCGGCACACCATGTGGCAGTGGTGGGAGGCGCGGGTGCAGCAGTGGCGTGTGTTTGCGGCAGCAGCGATTGCGGCTACAGCCCGGTCTGCTGACGCTGGTTGCGGCAGCAGCGGCTGCGGCGGCTCGGCGGGGGGCGGCCCTGGGGCCGGGCGGGTGCCAGCGGTGCCGTGCATGCGTGCCTGGACGGCCCCGCCCCAGCCCCGTCCCCCTCCGCCCGCCCTCCGGCGTGAAAGGTTACCTCCGGCCCCCACCCCCACCCCCACCCACCTTCATGCTGGCCGCCAGATCGATTCCGATCTCGTCCAGCACCTGCCCCACCAGCTCCCCCGTCTCGTCCTCCATATCCTCCGCATCCAGCGCCCCCTCCAACGCATCGCCGATCAGCTCCGAAGCCATGTCCAGCCGCTGGTTCTCGCGGGAGAAGGCGGTCATGGCGGAGCCGATGGCGGCGGGGTTCAGGGCAGACTGCGGCGGGCGGGAGGGGGGGCGGGCGGGAGCGAGGGAGGGAGACAGAGGGGGAAGAGGGTTTTAAACCAGGGGTAAGGGGGATTGATTGATGTGCGAGGAGAAGGGGCCGGGAAGGGTTGGCAATGCGAAATGCTTTGGTGAAGTGTTAAAGCAAAACCCGCCCAGCAAGCGCCGAGCGCGGGGACGGCGGAGCGCTGGGAAGACGGCTGCCGCTGCCGCTCGAGTCCCCGGCTGTCGCTGTAGCTGCTGTCTCCCACGCCGTTTGGTTCGCTGCGCCGCGACGCGCTTTCCTCCAAGGGAGGTGTTGCAGCAAGGAGGACGAGAGGGAGGGGCAGGGGGAGGGGGAGAGGGTACCGGCACAGAAAACAGCCCCAAAGAGCCCCCAGGGGGCTAAGGGGAAAGGCCCACAGGGGCAGGGGTGGCGCGGCGGGCGCTAGCGCACTGGGTGGCTGGGCTGGACCACCGCGACGACGACGACGACGAGTACGAGGACGAGGCGGCGGCAGAGGCCCCCGGGGTACCGTAAACAGAAGATACCACAGGGGCCCCCGGGGCAGCGTCAGCCCCATCGGGTGCAGCAGTGGCGTGTGTTTGCGGCTGCAGCGGTCCCCCGGTCCCCCGGTGCTCTCGCCCCCCGGTCCCCCCGGGGGATCGTCAGCCCCATCACCCGACCCTGCCCTGCCCCGCCCTGCCCTGCTACCTGCATGGCGGTCATGGTCTTGGTCGCTGAGCCCACCGCCTTCGCCACGCTCGTCGTGGCGGCGGCAGTCTGGGGTTGGGCCAGGGGGGCAGGAGAAAGGGGGGAAGAGGGGGGAAGGGGGAGGGGGAAGGGGTAACGGGTAAAAGGGAGGACCGCCGGGGAGCAGCAGTGCGGAGCAGTGCGGAGCAGTGCTCCACACGGAGGCAATGGAATGTGTGGCGTATGCGGTGTGTGCGGTGTGCGGAGGTGGGGGCGTGCCGGTCCTGACCACACGCGGGCGCGCGCGCGCACGGCGGCGTGGCGGACTTTGAGCGGCGGCAGCCGAGGCGCGGGTTCCGGAAGACCGGAACCCCGCCGCCGGCGACGCCGCCGCCGGACAAAACCATAAAGCCAGGCAAGCGGCTCCTCGCCTCCCCGCCCGCTTAGACAGGTACGTTTGGTTTAGTTACTGCTGGGTCCGTTCGCCCGATCGCCGTTCCCCTTCCTTTGCTTCGGCTCGTATCGTTATTTTTACTACGGAGCAACCCATCCCCGAAACCCGCACGGCGGCCCTTTGGGCCCAAACCCGGTGCCGTCACACGCCCGCCGTGGCGTACCGTGATCTGGGTGCTGATGCCGCGAAGGTGCGCCGAGCTGCCTTGCAGCTTGGCGATCTGAGCCCGTAACCGCACGAGCGACTTGGCAAGGACGCGGGTGGCGGGCGTGTTGCCGGCCTTGGCGGCCGCCTTGATCTCCTTGATCAGCTTCTCCTCCTCGCGCCGTAGCGCCAAGATCTCACGTTCAACATCTGAGATGAGGTGAAAAATGGGATGAGATGAGATGAGATTGTCAGGCGGGGTGGGGGAGGAGGGCAGGGAGGTTGGGAGTGGAGGGATAGGGGAGGGAGCAGGCTCGGCGGGCGGGGTGGCACGACAGCGCAACGGTTGGGGTGTTTAGTAGGTCGGTCGGCGCAGGCTCTTCTGCTACGCAGACCGGCACAGGGACGGGTGGGCCAGTTTGAGAACGATGAGAAACGGTGTTCAGATTGTGCTGGATGGAAGGCTTCGCCCTTGGGGCGACGCCTTCGGCATGCCCGTGAACCCCAGGCCCGATGGTCGGAGCTGGACCGAGACCGACCTCGTGAGCCTTTTCGCAGCTCCCGTTGTGATTCTCGTACTTGTTCTGAAGGGAGGTAGGCAAGGGACACAAGCACCGTTGGAAATGCCTCCGGCTGTGTCTCCACCACGGAGCTAGGTTACGGAAGAAGCTGCCAATGGACCGATGGCGCCTACCCTTCACATCCGGTTTCTTGAACATCTTGAGCATGATGCGTGTCCCGCTGTCCGTTTCTCCGTAACGTCGACTGATGTAAAGAAGCACTCTCGTGTGCAGATTTGCTGAATATAGTGCTGAGTCAAACTAGCCTATGCACATGCGAGCGAACGCTGTTTTATATCGCTGGGGGAAAATGGGGGATTTTTTCCAATCAAACAGATAAGCTTGGGACTAAATGATTCTGACAGCAGGTGTTACAAAGCTGCTACAGGTTGTGTCTGTCTCCCTGTGTAAAGAGTGAAAAAATCAACGCAGCGTGGACAACATAGCGTTGCGGCTTTCAATATCATGTACACATTTTTCTTGCATCGACCACGGGCCCGCGACTTCCGTCAACGGCTCGCCAGCTTCCTCACCGTACAGTACAACAACTCCCAAATTCACTCTTCTCTCAGCGCTCCCACACCGCCACGGCCACCAGCCCCAGCCCCAGCACCGCCAAAGCCGACAAATCCGCCAGCGCGCTCACCTGGCGCGGCGTCGGGAGCGCCAACGGCCCAGCGCCGCCAACCGCCAACTCCCCGCCACCCGAGCCCGTCCCGCCGCCCTTCACCAGTACCATCACCAAACGGAACAGCGCCTCAAAGCCCTTCCGCCCGTCGCTCAGCTTGGCCCGAATCTCCTCCTCTAGTCCCCGCCCCTCCACGCCATCGTTACCGCCGCCGCCGCCGCTGCCACCACCACCCTCCCGCCCCGCATCCCCGCTCTCTCCGCCGACTGCCGCTGCCCCCGCTGGGCCCCCTCCGGCGGCGCCGCCGCCACTCCCGCTGGGTCCCGCCGGCTCCACCGGCGGTGGCGGCGGCGGCGGCGGCGCCGCCGCCGGCGAGCCCATCCTCGGCGCCGCCAGCGCCCGCGCCGCCGCGAGCTCCTCCACCAGCTGTGCGTACCGCGCCCTCATCTGCTCCAGCTGCTGCTGCAGGCGCTCCGGGCTGATGCGCTGGTTTACGGTGACCGTGTTCTGGACGCCCTTGGCCCTGCGGTGCGCCGGTGAGAGCACATGGGGGCACCGCGAGTCGCACACGGCAGGAGAGGGAAAGGGAAAGGAAGCTGTTACGGGGGAGGATCCCGTCGCATGTCCTATTCCTGAACTGCTGTCCTGCCCACGGCCCCCATCCCATCCGCCGTCCACCGCCTACATCCCACCCGCCCACCCGTCGCCTGGGTTCCTTTGCTGCAACTCATCTGCCCACCTGCCTACCCGCCCCAATCCCCACCTGCCCACCTACCCGTCCCACCCGCCCCACCTACCGGGAGCCGAACCTCAGCGACGACAACGTCTCGGCGGCGTTCTCCAAGCAGGGCGAACAGCAAATGATGAGCACCGTGCGAGCAGAGCCGCCCTGCAGCACCCGACAGGGGGGGAGGGAGAGGGAGGGGGCCAGAGCTTATACCGCCTTGCTTGCGAGCGACATGACTCGGGTGTCGGCCGGGAGGGGGAGGAGGGAGGTGGGAGCACGAACGCACAACACAAACAGGAGGTTGGCGCTTGGGCCTGTGGTTGGCAGGCGGGGTTAAGGGTTATTTGGGGTTTTAGTTACGGTTTAGTGCAGGGACCAGGGCAAGAAGGGGGCGACGAACCGAGGAGGGAGAGATAGAGAGCTGGAGGCCGGTGGAGGCGAGGCCGCGGCGTCTTTTGGACCTCCCGTTTCTTGGCTGAGCCGCCGCCGCCGCCGCCACCGCAGCAGCAGGCCGCACGGTGTGGGCGCGGCGCCGCAGTACGGCATGTCTGTACGGCAACCGCAGCACACCGTACACTACGCAAAATGGGGACAAGATGTCGCCCCCCCCCCAGGGTCTCTGTCCAGCAGCTCACCAGTGAGTCCTGCAGCACGCGGGTGAGCTTGCTGTCTCTGTACGGCACGTGGCGGGCCTTGCCCCCCCTGGAGTCCTCCGTGAGTGCGTAGATGACGTTGGACAGACAACCTGCCGGGGGGGGGGTTGGGGATTGGGTGTGCGGCTTGTGGGTGTGGGGATGTGTGGGTGTGCGGGGTTTGTGGAAGTGTGTTGGTGGGGAGAGGGGCAGGGAGGAGGACGGGCGGCGGTGGGCGGAGGGATTGCGGTTGGAGGACGGGGGAGACGGGCCACCGCCTCCCAGGTCCCAGCCCAGCCCGGCCGCACACCTGCACACCTACCTTCGGCGCCCTTGACCCCCCCGGAACCACACGCCGCCACCGTCACCGCCACTGCCGCCTGCTGCTCACGTCACTGCCGCTGCTGTACGGCATCACAGTACGACGACGCAGTACGACATACACACATACCGTACCCCCACTCACTCAGCGACTTGTTGATGAGCGATCCCTCCACCAGGGTGGCCCCCGCCGCGTGGGTGCGGTCCGCCCGCTCGCTGCCCGCCAGGTCCACCATCACCAGCTTGCCCACCTGCAGGGGAGCGGGGGAGGGAGCGGGAGAGGTGGCGGGGTGGTGGTAATGGCGGGCATGGGACGCTCCCCTAGCCCTAGCCCTAGCCCTGACGGGGACGCTCCCCCGTGTATATGTGTGTACACCACCTTGCAGGCAGGTAGACTGACAGGTAAGCAGGCAAGCAGGCAGGCAAGCAGGCAGGGAGGCAGGGAGGGCGGAACCCCATTTTAACCCCCACCGCAGCCCCCCACCCCTCCACCCCACCCCCCATTTCCACCCCCACCCCCCCCCACCTGCACGGTGCCATCCGGCAGAGTGCGGTTGACTCTGACGGTGACGATGCAGTGGCTGCGGCTGCTGGCCTCGTTCATACTGGTAGCTGAGGAGGGCAGGGGCGGGGGTGGGGAGGGCGGGGGATGGGGGGCAGGAAGGCGGGTGGAGAAGACGAGGGCGGGGTTGGCGGGTGTACGGATCGGCGTTTGCCGGGGAGGGTGTTGTTCGGAGGAAGGAGGCTGATATTATTTGGTATATGTGATGTGCCGTACGGCACGCAGCCCGACTGTAGGACAGACGGGCGGTTGAGCGGGTGTACACAACTGACCCGTGGGTCAGTCGGTCAGTTGGCCCCTCCCTCCCTGCCTCCCTCCCTCCCTCCCTCTCCTCCTCACCCGACACGGCCCTCTGCGCCAGCCCCCGGGTCATGAAGTCCACCAGCTGCTGCTCGTCAGTCACCCCCAGCTCGGTGGCGCCTGCGTGCGGGCGTGCGAGCGTGGGGTTGGGGGTTTTAGGGTTGGGGGCGTGTCACCACCAGACCAAACCGAGTCTGACTCAGCAGCTACCCTGGGGCATGTGTTTTCAAGTACGGCATAACCCGAGCAAGTGTGCCCCTCCTTCCCCGTCCCTTCCCCTCATTCCCCACTCACCCTCAATATACACCCCCCGCACGGCGTCCTGCTTGACCTGCAGGTTGTCCGCCGTCCCCGCCCCGCCCCCCGCCCCCGGAGCTCCAGGGGAGGGCTCCAGCAGATCTCGGATCCGCTCGCAGTAGATCTCAACCACACTCAGGACCACCTGCGCGCGGACGGAGGGCCGCGCGGAGGGGGCCGCGCGGAAGAGGCGGCGAGGCGGGTGCGAGAGGGCGGGCTTGAGGTGGGCGTGTGGAGACGGTAGGGCGCGCGTTTGTCGGTTGGTTGATTGATTGGATTGTTTGTTTTTTTGTTTGCTTGTTTATTTTTTGTCGGGTTGTTTGCTTGTTTGTTTGCTTGCTGCTCTCCCCACTGACAGCTCCGGCAGAGCTCGACTCGGGTGTGGCCGGGCGCGGCCAGGGCCGGAGCCCTTGCGGCCCCCCCCCCTTGCCGCGCCCCGCGCTCGCGCCCTCGCCTTCGCCCGGCACACCCTACAATCCTGCGCCATACTCCCCCTCCCCACCAGTATCCGTTTCGCATCCCCCGTTTCGCCCCGCCCCTCTACCAAGCACCTGGCCCCCCCTGGCCCCCCCTGGGCCCACCTGGAAATCCGCTCCGTCCCGCTCACCCGCCTCCGCTATGCCCGCCGCCAGGTGCGCAATGGCCCGGGGCACCACCCCGTGCTGCTCCGGATCCGCCACCCGGCCGATGAGGCTGTGCGTCTTGCCGCTGCCCGTTTGGCCGTAGGCTGTGTGGGGTTTGGGTTGGGGGTTGGGGAGGAGTGGGAGAGGGAGAGGGAATGATGACACCGGTACCGAAAGGAAGAGGGCGGCCGGCCCTCCCCTGCAGCGATGTGGCAATGTGGCGATGTGGGTCAGGCAGGCCGCCATTTGGGTCGGGCGGATATGTGGATGTGGATGTGGGTTTGTGGATGTGGATGTGGATGTGGGTTTGTGGATGTGGGTCGGGTGCCGCCCGCGGAATCCGGCTGGATGGAAGGGTTGGGCGCTGGCAGCGGCAGGCAATGCCCGCGGGGAGCAAACGCCGCGGCGGGAAGCGTTGGGTACTTGGGGTGGGGATGAGCGGCAGCAGCACGCAGACCGTATGAAAGAACGCGCTCGGCGATGTGCCGCCGCCGCCACCACTACTACAGGGAGGGGCGCCGGTAGGTCGCATCCAGCCGTCGTTTAGCGCACGAGCGCACGGCGGCGCGTGCAGCTTGTGCGCAACCTTGCCCTGTCCAGTGACCCAAAATAAATCCTACCCCTGCTGTGCGCGGCGGCGCGATGGCGCTGCATCACCGATCACAACGCGACCGCGATTCGTCCGCATCGCGGCTCTGTGCAGCGCTGTGCAGTGCAGTGCAGCCCTCCCTCCGCCGGTATCAGCCTCGGGCCCCAAGCCTCCGTCGGCGGGCTGACATAATTTGAGTCCGCGGACTGTCCCTGGCCCTGGCCTGTCTTACAGCGGGCCGTCCTTTGGCGGCCTGCCTCTTGGCGGCCTGTCCTTGGCCTGCCCCCAGACTGTCCCTGGCCAGTTTCCTCGACCTGTCCTGTCGTGTCCTGTCTTGTTCTTACCCATGATGGTTCCGTTGTATCCAGCCAGCGCTGCCTCCACCACCGGTCGCAGGTCGGAGAACACATCGGCTTGGCTGGAGGCCTCGCCTGGCCGGGGGAGCCGCGGAGGCAGGAGAGGAGCGGTCCAGCGCGTGAGCTGGAAACTTGGAATTGGGCTTTGTTGAAGGCAGGATGGAGATGATTGATTGTGAAGGATTGGCGGGGCTGCAGCGCGCCTGAACGGCGGTTCCGTTGGCGCGGAGTGGCGCAACTGGGGCGAATTTGGTCGCAGTTCGGCAACGGCGTGAGGTCGAAGCCAATTAAACATTTCAACGGCCCGCAAGGGTATTTTTTTGCCGATGGCGATTAAGTGATGGCGATTGTGTGCAAACGGCATCGGCAAAGATACCACCCAAAACTACACGCCCTGGCCCGGGCCTTCCGGGCCTTTGCTGATTAAACCCCGGCACAACGCCACAATTATGATCTAGTTACCGTAAATCTTGTCAAACGTGAAGCTGTGGCGCGTGCCATCGGGGCCGGTGAAGCCGATTTGGGTGTTGCCCGCGTACTCGACGCAACGAGCCTCGGCCTCTTTGGAACTGCGGGGCCGGAACCGCGCACGGACCGTTGTAGATGATGCCGGCGCCGAGGCTGAAGAAGAGGTGCTGGCTAGTTGTCCTTCAGCGGCTTCGGCCATCGCGAGAGCTGCCGATGAGAATGCCCTGCGAGAAACGTTTCTTGACTAAACCCCTATGGTGCTACTTTTCAAGGTAAGGGTGTTCTGTTGACAAAGATGTCAACATAACAAAAGGGGTTTTCGAGCCGACCCAGAGCGTCCTTCACGTGACGGTTGGTACGTATTTTTATGATGACAAACCCGCGCTTGATCACGTATTCACGTTTGCATGCTCGCTCACCTAAAGCTTACAACTGCGTTTCATGACGTGTACTATGCATTACGCCTTTGTATTAATGATCCGTTGCATATATAGCTTTTACCGGTCAGGTCCAGCCTTCCGAGCTGCGACAGCTCCACGGAAAGTTCACTCAGAAGTGCAGCAGCGTACGCCCACTGAAAGAAACTGGAGCAATTAGAGAACTGCTGCTAGCTGAAGTCGCGTATTGAGATATTGAAGGCCGGAAGCCCATGCATGACAGATCCGAGAATCCAAATCGACAGTTGACTGAACCGGCAATTACACACACGACGATCTTCCCAAGAACGGCAGAAACAGAACGCGTGCATTTGACAGCTCCAATCAGCTGACCACTTGCGCAGTACGCCTGCGTAGATGGCAATCGAGGATGACACTGGCCGCAAAAACTAGGACAAGTCCTACAACGTCTGCGTTCCCGTGCATGTTCAACTAGGTAAGCAGGGACCATGCATTGCCAGCTTGCAACGCCACATCCCTTGCGTGTATCACCTCCTCAACCAGCGCCGCCTCACGTTCCCACAAACACGCCGTAAGAAAAGGCCCGCACCAACTGCATCACGGCAGACAGCTGCCGCCGCGCCCGCCTTCTTATCATCAACCCAACAGCCCCCCACCCCACCCTCACGCGTGAATGAACCCCCCTTCCCACCCCACCTACACGCGCTTCTGCATTTCAGACCGCTTGCCAAATCCTTCCAAGAGACCTACGAGTCCATCCAGCGGCGCATCAATGAGTACCGTTCCAGCGGCGCAACAATGCAGGCCAGTTCATATACACAGCGCAGGATACTCGCAGGACACCGATACTCGCGAAAGGACGGCAAACAGCTATAAGCTGGCTGCTCAAGAGACAGCACCCGCGGGCTGCTCGTCCAGAACAGCTATTGCTGTTTAGAGCATCAGAGCTGCCTGCTCAGGACAGAAGCGCCCAGAGAGCCGCACGCTCCTCCTCAGGACAGCAGCAAAATAGAAGGCAGGCAGGCGGCTCTGCCTGCTCAAGTGAGCCTTTCAGAACAGCTGCACCTCGACGCCCATCCGCCTCAGCGCCTCACACACCGGCAAGCTGTCCCGCTGCAGGTCCGCAACCACCACCCGCAGAGCAGGAAGCGCCGCCAACTCCGCCGGCAGCGCACAGGGCCCACTGGGCCGCTGAGCAGCCGCCGCCGCCGCCACCTCCGGCCTCATCCCGCCGCCGCCGCTGCTGCTGCCGCCGCCGCCGCTGCCGCCACCGGCGGCGGCGGCGCGCTCCGGCGGCGCGGGCCCGTTGCCACCGGCGGCAAGCCCGGCGGCGGCGGCGGCGTGCAGCAGGCCGCGCAGCGCGCCGAACAACCCTCCTCCCCCGCCGCCGCCGCCGCCGCTGGTACTGCCGCCGGCCTCCCCGCCGGCGGCCGCACGCGCAGCGGCGGCCGCCGCCGGGGCGCCGGGCGCCGCCGCCACGCCCATCGCCGCCCTCAGCGCGGCGCCGTACCCCGCGGCGCCCGTGTACTCCGCAGCCTCGGCCTCCTCCTCGTCGACGGCGCCGCCATGCGGAGCCGGTGCCGCCGCCACCGCTGCCGGCGGGGCAGCGCCGCCGCCGCCGCCTCCGGCGGCGGCGGCGGCGGCTGCTTCGTCCCAAGGCGCCCACGTGATGGAGTGGTCCCCCAGACAGCTGATCGCCAGCCGCTGCTCCTCCCGCCGCCCCACCAGACCCACGCCGCGGCCCGGCTCGTGACGCAGCGTCATCTGGGCCGCCACGTCCAGGTACGACAGGCACGGCAACTGCGTACGGGGTACGGCATGAGGAGTGGCGCATGAAAAGTGCGGAGATCGGAGGGATGGCAAGATCGGGGGATGTGCGCAAGGCGGGAATGCGGGGGCCTGGGGGGACATGTATGTGTGCGTGTGCGTACATGCGGTCAGCGCGCGTGGGGGGAGCGTGTTGGGGAGCTGCTCGTTGAGATCGATGAGATCGTTCTGTGGTGCAGGAATGAGCCCCCGGGGATGATGACGACAGACGCGACGACTGCCGCACGGCGCGGCGTGTCCCGAGGGCTGTAGTCCACAGGGTGCGTCCCCGTGGTGGCGGCAAGCGACTGCTGCTGGCGGGGCGGGGCGGGGCGGGGGCCCTTCCGCCGCGTGATGCGTGATTGGGTCTCACCCCGGCACCGATCTCCCTCGCCCCTCCCTACGTGGATTATATCCTTCCCCGGCCCCGGCCCCGGCCCCTGTCCTCCGCGCACCGCAGTCAGGGGCGGCGGGAAGGACCTCAGCAGGGCGCCCCTCAGGCTCAGCGTCCGCAGCTGCACCAGGTCGGAGAAGGTGTACGGCAGCGACGTGAGCGGGTTGTACGACAGATCCAGCACACGCAGCGCTGTTAGGCGGCTGCGAGGGGCGAGGGGGGCGAAGAGGGCCACGAGGGAGTGAGCAGGCAGATGAAGTTAGCGGGCGACCCGGTCGCGCAGGTCTGTACGAGTGGGCCAGGAGCGGAGGGGCAGGCAGTAATGGTGACGGACGCGGCCAGCCTCCGGCGATGCCGACCCACAGGGGAGGAGGGGAAGGACGTGTCGGCCGACCGCACGTCCCTGGCCCCTAGCCGCCTCCCCTTCCCTTCTCCGCTGCGGTATTTTCTTTTTACTCTCCTCCCAATGCGCACCTGATCCCCCGGTCCAGCTCCCCTAGGCAGTTGAACGCCAAGTCCAGGACAAGCAGCGAGTGGCGAGGAGCGGCCGGCGGCGGGGGCGGTGACCCGTGGGTCGGTGGCCGCAGCAGCGGCGAGTGGGGCAGCGGCAGGCTAGCCTCCACCGCTTGCCGCCCATCGCCCTCCGGCTGGCGTCCACCGGCGGTGGCTCGAGGCGGTGACCCGTGGGTCGGCTGCTGCTGCTGCTGCGGCGGCGGCGCTAGCAGCGCCGTCGGCAGGCGCAGCAGCTTGTTGTACGACAGTCGCAGTACAACCAGGTCGGAGAGGGCCTGATGGGGCCGAGGATCCCGAGGGAAATCGTTTGGGGCAGGACAGGGCCGTGGGGGCCAGGGAGATGGGAGGTGGGGGTGCGAGTGGGTCTGTAAGAAGCGGGTTGTGCGGTGGCGGTGGCGGTGCCACGCGATCGGGGTCGAGAGATTTGGGGCGGTCTCGCGGACGGAAACCTGTACCATTACTGGCCGGGTCAATCAAGGTGTATAGCATTGTATAGCAGTAGCCAGTAGGATAGTGAACATGAACACATTCATTGCGATGTGATGTGACGTGATGCTGTGTGCTTGTGGCAAGAGTGACGCAGGGGTATTTCAGGGTTTGATGTTGCGACACCAGCAGGGGAGGGCACAGGGGTGTATGTGTATATGTGTGTGTGTATGTGTCACGACGGCACAGCGGGGGAGTGTGGGAGCCGAGCTCCTGGTATGTTGACGACACGCGCGTGTGCGTGCCGAGTGTGTGTCTCGTCAACGGGCGCCCACCGCCAATACTACTGTCGTACTGGCTGTCGTACCTGCAGGCTGCTCGGCATCTCCTCCAGGCTGTTGTGCGCCAGATCGAGGTACGACAGGTGCGCACTGTACGGCAGCAGGCAGTCGGGCGGCAGGGAGGGGCCCAGGCGGCAGCCTGCAGAGCAGCAGCAGCAGCGGCAGCCGGAGTGCGGGCGGGTGGGTGGGTGCGGGACTGCTGCATAGCAAGAAGCACGTCCCTTAGCTGCGGATCGTCTTTCTCCCGTACATCGTCTCTCATCCGTCCTTCTCAGGGTTCTTACCCGCCAGGTCAAGTCGCCGCAGAGCCGTCAGCCCGCTCAGCTCCGACGGCCACCAGGCGGCACCCGCAGCCGCAATCACCGCATCCACCGCAGCAGCCACCGCGTTCTGAACGGCAGCTGCCGCCGCCGCAGGCACCGCAGGCGCCGCCCCTGCCGCAGGTGCCGCAGGCACCGCCTGCTGCGGCTGCGGTGGTTGCTGCTGCGGAGGCGGCCCCTGGGGCTGGGGCTGGGGAGCCGCCGCCGCGGCCGCGGCCGCGCCAGGCAGCAACCATGGCGGGATGTCGAGTGGGCCCGGCGGTAGCGGCAGCTGCTGCGGTGGTTGTGGCGGTTGTGGTGGTTGCTGCTGTTGGTTGGGCGGGGGCGGCGGCGGCGCAGGCGGCGGTGGCGGCGGCGCCTCGCGGACCAGTGGGCAGGCGCGCAGGCTGAGGGAGGTGAGGGCGGTCAGCGAGCCGAGCGACCCACGGGTCAGTTCCAGCGGGCCGCAGAAGCTGAGGTCCAGGGAGGCCAGGCTGCCTGCGTGGGCATGGCGTGGCGTTGGGGGTTTGGGGGGTTTGGGGATGGGGTAAGAGTACGACGAGTGGGGCCTGGGGCCGGGGGTTAATAGTTATAGTTGCCAGGTGGCTGTGGGGTTACGAGGAGGGGTTTGGAAGAAGTGAAAAAATGGTACGATCAACGCAGCGGCGGAGCGGAGGCGACGTTGGTGACCGGTTGGCGTAACTGGAGGCGGCGGAGGCAGGCGGGTTGGGGCCTGGTTGGGAGCAAGCGGGGATTGGGACAAGTGCGATGTGGTCGGCTCTCCGCCACCACCCGCCCACTCCCGACCCTCCCAACACCCCAACCCACGGGTACCCCGCACCCACTCCGCTCCATCTCTCCACCCACCCTCTCCACCCACCCACCCGCCAGGTGCCTCAGACTGCGCGGTATCATCATCGGCGGGTTACCCAACACCGCCACCACCGCGCCGCCGCCACCAACCGCCGCCGCCGCGGCCACGCCCTCCTCCGCGGCGGCGCCGCCGCCGCCGGCCTGCCCTCCTACCGCCGCCGCCGCCTGCGGCCCACCCAGCCCCTGCGCTTCCTCCTCCACCACCCCCACCACCGCCTCCAGGCCCATGGGCCCCAGCCCCCCCAGGCCCCAGGCCCCGTAGGGCTGCTGGGCGGCGTGTAGGCGCAGGGTGTGTAGGCGGGTGAGGGAGCCCAGGGCGGGTCCCAGGGGCGGCATCAGGCCCGGCAGCAGCATACGGGACCGCAGGTAACGGAGCGCCTCGAAGCGGGTGAGGTGGGGCAGGGAGGAGGCCTGGGCAGGGAGGGAACGTGGAGTGAGAGAGGGAGGGAGGGAGGGAGGGCGCGAGGTTAGGCGGGGTTGGGCGGGGAGTGGGGTGAGGATGGTGAGGGTGGCACGGGCGGAACCCTAAGCTCAACCCTCCAGCCCCCTTATGTCCCTCCACAACGATACACTACATCCCCCCCCTCCCCGCCCGTCCGCCCGCCCCCACCGCCCTCCTCCACCCACCGCCCTCGCCAGTGCTGCCACGCTGTGCGCCCGCGCCTCCCCCACGACCAGCTCTCGCAGCGCGCGCATGGATCTCAGATCCGATGCGGTGGTTCCGGAGCAGCTCGCACTGCCGTACAGCGCCAGCCGCCGCAGCACCGTGTTGCCGCCGCCGCCTGCCGCCGGACCCGCGGCACCCACCGCCCCCTCCTGCTGCTGCTGCTGCTGCTGCCCAGCGATGGTGGTGGTGGTGGCGGTGGTGGCGGTGGCGGTGGTGGTGGTGGTGGTGGTGGATGTCAGTCTGGTTAGGAAGGCCAGGGGTGCCTCCACGTCCCACACCTCTAGCTGCTCCAAACGAACCAGGCGGCTCACCTACACGCAGCAGAGGAGCAGAGGGGCAGAGGGACAAGGGAGTGGGGCAGGGGGCAAAGGGCACGCAGGAGCAGAGGGGCAGAGGGGGCAGGGACAGGGGCGGGGCCCAGGGTGGGTTTGGGTGAAGGGATTGAGGGGTGCAGAGGCGAAGCAGTGCGAACAACAGGCCCGGTACAGTCCGGCTGGGGGCGGCAAAGCAGCAGTACGACAGAATAACGTCCAAAAATAACATGCTAAACGCCCGAGCAGGCGTACCAACCTCACACGCCCACCCACCCTCCTACCTCATACACCCACCTCACCCACCTACCCACCCACCTCGTCGCGCATACGGATGCGCAGCCGCGTCGCTCGGTTGCCCTCGCCCCACAGCCATGCCCCGGCGGCGCCGCCATCGCCATTCTCCTCACCGCCGGGACATCCCGTCGCCGGCGGCAGCCCCGGCGTCCGGCCCGGATCTGACAACAGTCGCCGCCGCCGCCGCCGCCCGTCGGGCCGCGGCGCGACGACGTCGACGTCGTCGTCCTCGTCGCACGGCAGCCAGATGTCGTGCTCGTCCAGCGGCTGCGGCGCCGCCGCGCTGCAGCCTCCGCCACCCCAGCTGGCGCGCAGCAGCTCCGCCGTCGCCGCCGCCACCGCCGCCGCCTCACGCAGCCGCCGCGACGCCGGCGCGTCGTCCGCCGCTGCCGTCGCCGCTGCCGCGACGTCTTCCGCGCGGCGGCAGTGCGCATCACTGGCAGTAGCCGGCGGCGGTGCGAGGCGCTGCTGGCGGCGCCAGCCGCCGAGCCGAGGCCCGGAGGGCGCCGCCGCCGCCACCACCGCCGCCGCCACCTCCTCGCGCTCACGCTCATCGCCCAAACCCACTCGCTCCTCGTATATCTCGTACATCTCGTCCTCACGCATGTCGTACCCGAAGTCCTGCAGGGCCCGCCGCCGCTCGCGCGTCACCGCCTCCCGCCAGGCCTCCGGAAGCATCGGCCGCCAGGTGTGGTAGCCACTGCTGTACGACATGGCGCGGCTGCCGCCGCCGCCACCGCCGCCGTACGCCCGTACAATTGTCAGGCTGCGTAGCCCCGTCAGTTCTCCCAGGCCGGCAGGGAGGGTGAGCACCGCCTGGGCGCCGCTGACGGGGCTGCCTATGATGTCGTACATCAGGCGGCTGTCGTACATCCGGGATACGGCAGGGGGGCGGGGTGTTGGAGGGAGGTTCAATGGCCGGGCATGCAGCGGCGGCCATGGCCCCGTGGAGGGGAGGAAGGGAATCTGGAGGAAGACATGGGTATGGGGTACTGGAATTCCGTACCATTCTCATACGTAAGGCCGCATCCCTCCGCATTCCCCCAAAAGCCCCAGCCCCTTCCCTTCCCACCCAGCCATACGCCGCCCCTCCTCCGCCCCTCCTGCCCACCCTAACCCCCAACCCTAACCCCAACCCCTACCTAACCGCCCCCACCCCCACCACCGCTCACCCCGCCGCCACCAGGCACTCCTTGCTGAGTGTTAGGTGCTGCAGACCCTGCCGCAAACCCAGCGCACCCAGTCTCACACCCGCACCCAACCCCACACCCAGCGCCGCGCCGCCACCCTCCGATGGCGCCCCTCCAATGGCCCCCGGCGGAGCAGCAGCAGCGGCAGTAGCAGTAGCCCCCCACCCGGCGGCAGTAGCCCCCCACCCGGATAGCCCCCTCTCCCCCTGCTGCTGTCGCTGCCGAGCGTCCTGCTGTTGCTGTTGGCAGGTGGCGGCGCCGGCGGAAATCGAGGATGCCGGTTGCTGCTGCGGTTGCAGTTGCGGAAATTGAGGCGGTTGAGGCGGTTGGGGCTGTGCAGCGGTGCTGGCGGGGTGGGTGTGCGGCTGGGTGCGGGTGTGGAGGTGCCTCAGCAGGCCCGCCAGGCGGCTGAGGGGTGCGGGGTCGGGGCCCAGTGCGCCCAAGTCCAGGCGACGAAGGCGGGGGAAGCGCTCCAGACTGCGGCGGGGACGAGCAGGAGGAGGAGGAGGAGGAGGAGGGGGAGGAGGAGGAGGAGGAGGAGGAGGAGGAGGGGACTTTGAGACTTTTGCGCTGCGTTAATAATATAGCTGAGCGGTACTGGTTGCAGCGACCTCTCAGACCCTTAAGGTGGGGAAGGAGAGGGGGCAGGGAAGGTGGTGCAGGTGCAGGGGCGAGGGTCCGGGATTAAAAATGTATGAAGATGGAGCGCAACTGTGGAACGCAGCTAGGTCTACGAACCGCTCGCTCGCTCGCTCTCTTGCTCGCTCGCTCTCTCGCCGGCTCATTGACCCACCCGCCTAGCCGGTGGGGCCACTGCCCGGGCGCCAGAGACTCCACACTCTCGTCCGCCGCCCGACGCCACCGCCGGCACACCAGCCGCAACGCCGCCAGCGTGGCGGCAGGCGCCGGCGGCGCCGCCGCCCGCCGCGCCGCCGCCGCCGCCGCCGTCAGCTCCAGCCGAGCCGCAGCCGCAGCGCGGCGCAGCACCTCCTCCTCCACCTCCCCGTCCTCCTGCCTCTCCTTTCCGCCGCCGCCGCCGCCGCCGCCAGCAACAAAGGCATCCCGCCAAGTGCGGCGGCCGCCGCTGTCGCTCCGCGCCAGCTCCCGCAGTAGCTCGTCCATATCGTACGGCGCCGGCAGCGGCTGTAGCATGTACGACGGCGGGGCGTAGCGGGGCTGCAGCTCCGGAAGCACCGCGGCGCTGGCGCGGCGAGCAATGTCGACCAGCAGCGCGTGCGGGAGGCTGTCCCAACACCCACCCGCGGGCCGGTCCGCCGCCGTGGGGTGACCCATGGGTCGGTCGTCCGCCGCGGCGGCTAGCGCCGTCATGGTGCGACCCGTGGGTCGGTCCGCCGCCGCCGCCGCGGCGCCGGCGCCGGCGTCCGCCTTGACCCACGGACCCGGCGCACCGGCCATGCGCCAAGCTGCCGCGGGCTCACTCGTGCCCGAGCGCGGCGCCGCCGCCGCGGGCGTCGGCGCCGCTGGCGTCGGCGCCGCTGGCGCCGAGGGCTTTCCCGGCGGCGGCGGCGGCGGCAGCGGTGCAGGTGATGGGGTGAGGCAGTGCCCCGCCACAGGCGCCGGCGACGGCAGCGGCGTTGGCGGCAGCCGGGGTCGCTTGCCGGATGACGCCGCTCCGGTCTCTGCCTGGCAGGGTGCAGCTGGGCTCGCGTTGCGCCGATCGTAGTCGTAGGCATTGTCGTAGTCGTAGTCGTTGCTGTGGCGCGACCTGTCGCGACGGCGCCACGACGGCGCCGCGGCCGCGGGCGCTGCGGGCTGTGGCGGCGGTGTGCGTGGGGCCAGAGGAAGGGCCAGCGGCAGCGGCAGTGGCAGCGGAGGCGGCGCAGCAGCTGGGGACGGTGCCGCCGCCGCCGCCGCCGCCGCGGAGTCCACATCACCATCAATGGTGAGCCGCCGGGACGGCTCCGGCGATGGCAGCGATGGCCTCCACAAGGCCCGGTCGGGTCCAGGCCCGGGGCTCCCAGGGCTACCGCCGCCGCCGCCGACCCCGACGCCTCTTCCTACGCCGGCTGCGGCGGCTGCGGCGGCTTCCAAACCCCTTCCCACCGCTGTGCCGTTGTGTCTCCTGGAGCGCTGCTGCGGGGCCTGTTCTGTGTCCGCAGCAGCGGCGGCGCTGCCGCCAAGGGCGGCGCCAGCGGCCTGGCGGCCCGCAAACGGCGGCTGCTGCTGCTGCTGCTGCACGGGTCCCCCGCTGGCGGCGGCGGCGGCGGCGCCACCGCCGCCACCCAGCCTCTCCCGAGCCACCAGCAGGTCCGTATGCCAGTCCCAACGCCGGCGTCGCCACCCGCCGCCATTGAAGCGGACCCGGCGGATGCCCACGCCGCCAGCGCGCTGCTGTCGCTGCTGTCGCCGCATCTCCTCCTCTCCACTGTCGCCGCCATACGAAACAGGGGCGGCGGTGTTTTCAGCGGTGTCGTTTTCAGCAGCGGCGGCGGCGGCGGCGGCGGCGCCGCCGCCGCCGCTGCCAAAGGGAGCGGGCTCCACCAGGCGCACCAGGGGTCGAAGCAGCGCGTGCGCGAGCCGACGCGGCAGGCCCCGCAGCAGTCCCCGCCGCCGCCGCCGCCCCCGCCGCTGCTGCTGCTGCGGCGGCTGCTCGTCGCCTGCATCCGAATCGTCCTCTTCGGCGGCCGTCAGCCCGCCGCGCCGCGCGCCGCCGCCGCCGCCGCCCTCCGCAGCAGCCGATCCGCCCGCAGCAGCGCCCGCGGCGGCGCCGCCAGCGCCAGCGCCAGCAAAGCGGCGTTGAGCAGGATCCACGCCCCCGGCGCCGCCAGCCGTACTCCCGTCGCCGCCAACAGCGCCGCCGCCGCCGCGGCGGCCGCCAGCGCCCCAACCACCACCGCCGCCGCCGCCTTCATCACCCCCCAAGACCGCCGCCTCCGCCGCCGTTGCACCTCCTCCCCATAAGGCATGTACGCCCGCATCAGGCGACCCGCCGCCGCCGCCGCCGGCAGCGGCATCCGTGTACGGCACCTGTCGATGTCCCGGAGGCTGCGAGCCGCCGCCGCCGCGGCGTCCGAAGGCGACGTCGTCGCCAGGCGCCCGAGCCCGGGGCGGCGCGAACCTCCCTTCGGCCGCTGCTGCTGCGGCTGTTGTGGTCGGCCCGCCGCGCTGTGCGTCGTCCTGTTCCTGCCCCTGCTCCTGTTCGTATTCGTATTCGTGTTCTTGCGTCCCAGCCGCCTGCTGCAGACCCGCGCCCGTTTCCTGCCCGACTCCTTCCCCTGCGCGCTGCTCCCGCCGGTGCGATTGCTTTTGTAGTTGCTGATTGTTCTGCTGCTGCTGCTCGGGCTCCTGTTGCTGCTGCTGTTGTTGTTGCTGCAGATGTCGGTGGCCCTGGAGCGCGGCGCGGTGTTCGTTTTGCAGCAGCAGCCGCAGCAGCAGACGCTGCGCTCGCCGCTGCTGGGTGCGGAGTCTGCCCGGGTCGAGCTGACGTATGGTCACCAACTGGCCGGCGCCGAACGAGAGGAGCGCGACGGCCGCGGCGACCAGCAACATGCGAATCGCGACGGCGGGCCGCAATCACACGGCCCGAACCGGAAGGAAAACGTTTCTAGGAGAGCTTAGCTATCAGGAAAGGAATATGGTCGATGAAAAGAGACGTTGGAGATGGAGGAGAAGGGCGAGATGAAAGCGGAAATTTGACGTTTGACGGCTTGACGGCCGAGCGCGCGTGCGCGGTGTCGAGCGCGCCCGCGCGCGCGGGGTGGTGCAGCAGGCTGGCCTGCCTTCGACGGCCCGCCGATCGGGTTGTTGACAAAGAAAGAAAGGTAGATGATTGGAAATAAGGGTTTCGGGCAGCGCTCCAAGGTGCAGGCGCACGACAGAAATGGCAAATGTCGGCGCGGTCTTGAGATTGTCGGATTGTATTGGCGGTTATAAATGACAAGGCGGAGTTCTGGTGGCCCTCGTTGCGACGCCCCGTTGGAAAGAGATGTTGAGTGTAGAACCTGCGAGATGTCATATCACGTATTTTGGGTCTAGGTCTGCGCTTGTTCGCCCGCGAACGCGGCTTTTGCGGCTTTTTTTCGCGGCTTCCTCTGATGCGGGTCGACCGACCCGCGGGTCGTCACGGAGTGAAATGCTCTACGACTGCTGTGCGCGAAGCCTCGCAATTTGAGAAGAAAATAAGGCGCCTCTAGACTTATGGTTGCTGTTCAGCGGCGACACCGCCGACTGGTCTTGTCGGTGCTGTCAAAGACCAGGCTTGTTCAGCACGATGCAAGGAAGCCCGCCGCACAGCTAGTTTGCCCCGAGTCTGGGCTACCGTGCCGTGCCTTCCTCCGCTCCCACAGGCACGGCCACGGCTCGCGGCACAGCCGCGGTTTTGGGACAACACCGGCGGCGGCGAGCGTCTGCAGCCTCACACCGCAGAACTCAGAAATCTGGGCGGCGGTCCGTGCTGGCATCCAGTTTACGCCGGGTTCTATCACAGGCGCGACCGGCAGGAGCCACAACCTGTTGTCATTGCCCCCGCTGCTCTTGACGCCATTCCTGAAGCAGCTGGAACCAGCCAAGGAGCTGCAGGGCTGTGGCACGATGATTGGGACGCACGTGCCAGAGAGAGAGAGTCGCAAGAGACAGCGCAGGACACCGTAATCGGTTGGCTGGATCCGGTTTCCACGGCCAGGCGTTTCCGTGTAGGGGTGAAGGAGTTTGTCAGCAAATTTGATCCCAGCATCGGAGCGACAGCTGACCAGCGCAGCATGGGCTCCATCTGTTGATTGAGGAAATTGGGGAGGAGAACAGAAACAGACGGAAGAACGGCGGGGAAACTAGATGAATACGGCAGTACAGCTCCTCTTCACTCACTCACGCAGCTGTCTGCATGCCCGCACCTCCCCCCCACAGGCTACGGTACCTCCCGAATGGGCCGCATCACGACATGCCAAACCTCAAGTGTCGTTTACTCACTGCAGTCGTGCAGTGTCGCTTACCGGTACTCGCTCTAGTCAGCCCGGCTACCAACCAACTGATCACAACTACCCCAACTACCAACTACCTACACGACACCCAACGGCTCTGCTCCTGCACCACCTCTCGTTGCCCCCCCGTCTCATTCCGCTCAGTCGCTCACTCGCTTCACAAAACTCTGCAACTTGGTCTTATTGAGTACATCCAATAATCTTTATTGAATATTATTATCCAACCGTACTTTACGACCCTACACGCCAATAATTCCGGTCCTCACTTGCCTGTACGTCTCCCTTCATGTGTGTGTGTGTGTGTGTGTGTGTGTGTGTGTGTGTGTGTGTGTGTGTGTGTGTGTGTGTGTGTGTGTGTGTGTGTGTGTGTGTGTCGTTACAGTATCTGACCGGGCCCTGACGCTGGCCAGGGGCTGCTAACCCAGCCCCGACGGAAAGACCGCCTAAGCACTCTCCCCCTTGCGGTGGGAGAAGGGCGTGAGGGGCCGCTACCCCCTCCTGCTCGACGCAGAGCTGGCTGCGTCGTATACCCCATATACGGGTGTACGGCGCAGCGGCTCCCCAAAAGCTTGAGCTCACAGCCTGCCTTATACGGCAGCTGGGCCCTTCGTCCGCACAAACAGCAGTCGCGCCGGCGCACTACGCGGCGCCCGCGCTGTCCTGCCCGCCCTGAAGTCCTTGCAGCGCCGGGGCGCCCGGCCGGCCTGCTACCGGCTGGCGGTGCTCCTCTAGGCGCGAAAACAAAGCGCTGAGAACCTGCCCCGAGCTTGGTCCGGCTCGTGGGCGGTCAGCACCAAAGGAGAACCCAAGACAGCGCGCGCCCTACCCCTGCTACTACTCCTACTACGACGGCCCCGGAGAGGCCGGGGGGTGGCCCCTAGAGGCCGAGCTCCAGAGCGCCGCTTGGCCTCGACGCGGCAGGAGGTCGGGAGCGGGCCTTGCGGCAGCGGGCTAGGTGACGGAGCTATAGTTCGCACTAGGCGGCACCTCGCCAACTCTCCTCACTCTCGCTAAACCCGCTCCCTAAAGCCTCCCTTGCCTACAAAAGGCAGCCTGCGGCGGTCTCTGCACCCTAAGTCCTCTCGGACCCGAAGGACCCCCCCTCTCCTCCTCCCCTCCTCTCACGCCTCCCTGCCTCGACGCCCTAAGTTCCCTCCCTCACCCATAAAGCCCCTTCATCCCCTCACTCCACTTCCCCTCCCCCTCCCTCCATACCCATCCCTGCGTGCTGCACACACTGAAAGTGGCCGTTGACCACCGCCAGGATGGGGTGGTCAGGCCCTACCCCCTCCCATCCCCGCCTTGGCACGTCTAGCTTTGCAAACCCTCGCACACGCTGCCAAAATTCTAGCGCTGCGCGCGCCTTGGCCACCTCGACTGGGTCTGGGGCATCCGGGGCGGTGGGCGAGTTCCTGACTGCCCACAGCCCCACGCGCGCCCGTTCCATGGCCGTGAGCGCCGCCAGGCAGATCACGTCCCACACGCACTGCTGCACGCCTGGCGGTGGCTCCGCCAGCCACACGTTCGCCCGGGTGATGGGCCCGGGCACGTGGGCGGCGATCTGCTGCACCACCGTTTGCGCCACCGGGCACTCCCAGAAGTGGTGTGCGCGCGGCGAGCATGCGTGTGGGCCGGCTCCCCCGTACGCGCCGCACTTGCATTGTTCTGGTGCCGCTCCCCTTATGTGGCTGTTGCCGGGAAGCGGCACGCCGTCCTGTGCCAACCGCCAGAGCGTCTCAAAGTGTTCGCGCTCCCATTTGATGGGCCACATTCGCCGGAGCATTGCCAGTACGCCTGCTGCTGGCGCCACTTCGGCGGCGGCTGGCTGATGTCCCGGCGGGTGGGCTCCTGCTGCCGCTGCCGCCGCTGCGGGCTGCTCCCGGGCTTCCCGCTCGTAGGCTGCGTGCAGGCGGGCCCGGCGCTCCGTTACCGGCTGCATCTGCAGTAGGGTGGCTTGGCGGACGGAGAGGTCGCGCAGCTTGGTGCTGAGTGACCCCCCAAACCGCCAGCCCACCCGCCCCACGAACCGAGCTCGTATCGTCTCCTCCGTATCCAGCCCTGCCGCGCGTTCCGGGTGCGCCAGCACCGTCGCTGCTGCTGCACGCCATTCCGGGCTAATATCCGCCGTGAGGCGGTTGATGGCGTCGATGGTCGTCGTCCGCCTGAAGCCTGTCGGGTCGCTGGGGTCAAGGTTGGCTGTTACCCAGGCCTCCCACTCGCCAGCTGCTCGCGGGGCGGATGCGGCGGCCTGCGTCACCCTCATCAGGTCACCCACCGTGCGCAACGCCCTGCATGCCGCCAGACGCCTGTGGCGGCTCTCTAGTCCTGGCCTAGGAAGCGGGTTGGGAGCCATGTCCCTGTCCTCCTCCTCAGGCGCGAAGTCTGGATCTGCCGCCTGCGCGTCCGCTGCATCCCCCGCTTCCGCTGCCCCGCTGGTCGGTTGCGCACCGTTCGGCAAAAGGGGGTTGCCCCAAAGCGGGATATTAAGGCACCAGTCCCCGGCGGCCGGCAGTGGCGTCGTGTCAACATCTTGCACGGGGGGGAGGTAGCTGAGGGCGACGAGGAGTGTCGTGACGTCTGCGGGCAGGGGGTCTGTTCCTGGGTGGGGCATCCCTCCCTGCACCACACCCGTGGTGAGCACGGATCCGGGGCTCAGCAGCGGGTGGTAGCCACGGAGCAGCTGGGCGAACGTTCGTACCGACGAGTGGGCGTTGTCTGCTGGCTGGCTGGCGGTCCGGGCGAGCTTGGCCGCCTTCACCGCCTCCCGTGCGCGGGTGTGCAGGGTGAGCGGCAGCAGCCCGCATCCGCCGTCTCGCGCCGCGCCCCACATGAGCTGCCCTGGGAGGCCGGTGAGGCGCTGACATGGCTGCATGGGGCTGACCCTGCGGTCGCCTGCCTGTGCTGCCCATCTCTCCACCTGGCGGGCCTCTTCCCCCCCTCCTCGGCCGCCGTGCTCCCAGTGGTACGTCCTGATCTGTAAGGCGTATGCCGATATGAGGTTGCATCTGCCGAACACCGACAGCCGAAGTCTGGTGACGCGGTGCATCCGCTTGCGGATCTCCTCCCCGGCGCGGCGCCAGTTGGATTGCTGGCCTGTTGGGTTATTTGAGAAGCCAGCTCCGAGCGCGGTCGCGGCAGGCACCAGGCGCAGGCCCTGGATGTTTGGCACTGCGGGCGCATGGGCTGGTGCTGGCGCTTGCGGCGGGCCTGGTGCTGGTGGCGGCGGCGCGGGCGGTGGGAGCTGGGCGCCGGCTTCCGGCGGGCCTGGCGGCTGCTGAGGTGGGGGCTGCTGGGGTGGCTGCTGCGGCTGTGCCGGCAGGTGGCCAACTCTCAGGAGCTCCACTTTGTCACGGTTTAGCCGCTGTCCGGTGGCCTGCGCAAACGTCTCCGTGGCGTCGAGGAAGGCTTGGACGGTGTGGTCGCCCTCCAGGAACACCTCTCCGTCGTCTGCAAACTGCACCGCCGTGGTTAGCTCGGCATCTGCTGGGCCCAGGCGAATGCCCAGTCCCTTGCGTTGTAGCCATGACAGCAGCGCTTGCGCGACGAAGAGGTAGAGCAGCGGGGCGAGCGGGCAGCCTTGTCGGACGCCCGCCGCCATGCTGACCGGCTCTGACTGCCTCCCTCCCACCAGCGCCCGGGCCTGCGTGTCCGCCAGCAGCGTCTGTACCCACTTTCGGAGCTGTTCGGACGCGCCCAGCTCCGCCATCGCTGCCACTAGAAAGTCCCGGTGGACCGTATCGTAGGCTTTGGCAAAGTCGAGGAAGGCGACCAGCGCGTTGCGTCCCTGGCGTCGGAGGAGGTGGGGAAGGTAGCGGAGGGTGAAGATGCTGGCGCCAATGTGTCGCCCCGGGAGGAAGGCCGTTTGCTCCGCAGAGATCGCGGCATTCAGGGCGGGGCCAAGCCTATTTGCCATGACTTTGGCGAGGATGCGGTAGTCCGTGTTGAGCAGGGTGATGGGGCGGTAGTTGCCTGGCTGTGTGGGGTCGCCCTTTTTATAGAGCACCTTGATGATGCCCTCGGTGAACCGCGCGGGCATGTTGCCTGTGGTGCCGATGGCGGTGTATAGGTCAGCCAGGAGGGGGGCGAACTGTCGCTGGAAGGCCCGGTAGAGCTCCGCGGGCAGGCCATCCCACCCCGGCGCTTTTCCGCGCGGCGTGGCCTTGAGAGCCGCGGCCACCTCGGTGCTGCCCACTTGGGCCCGGCCGACTGGGTCTTCCGGGTCTGCCGGCAGTCGCAGCGGGTGGTCTCGGAGGGCCTCCAGGACCTGGGCCTGCGCCTGCTGCTTCACCGATGCCGGCAGCTCGGCCTCCGATGGCAGGGCGCTGACGTCCTGCCAGAAGTTGGCGATGATCTGCGGCAGTCGCCTGGCGTCGCTGACCAGCTGGCCCGTGCGGGGGTCGCGCAGCATGGAGGGGCCGGGGCCGCCCCCGTTGCCGCCATCGCTCTGTTCCCGGATGAGGGCGGTGAGGGCCCGGGAGGGGCGCTCGCCTTCACTGATCCGGTTCCGCCGGGCGTCCCGGGCCGCCTCGTTGGCCGCGGCCCGCATGCCCTTCTGCACTGCCACCTGCGCCTCCACTGCCGCCGCCAGCCGTTCCTCGTTGGAGGGGTCGGCGTCCAGGGCGCTGGCGGCTTCCTGTGCTGCCGCCGCTAGCTGTTGCACGCTGGCGGCTGGCCGGACGCGGCGCGTTTGTGCTTCTCGGTTGAGCCGGGCCACCTGGGCTGTGAGCCGGCGTTTGAACGCCGGCCACCAGTCCAGCACGGCCTGCTGCGGGTGCTCACCGCCGGTGGGGGCCGCTCCCACTTCCTCATCTAGCCAGTCGCCCAGGCTGCGTTTCAGGTCCGCATGCGCTAGGCAGTGGAGGCGGATGCGGCGCGGGAGATTGGTGTTGGGGGGCGGTTGGCGGGCTGCGATGTGGGCGATGGCGAGCCGATGGTCAGACGGCGAGGTGACGTTGATGTACGCTTTCGCGAGGTATGGGCAGGCCGCCTCAGGCAGGTAGATGCGGTCCAGGCGGGAGCCCCCAGGCCGCGGTCCCCGGTATAGGTACGTGAACTCACGGCGCTGGGGGTGCAGCGTGCGAAAGCTGTCCACCATCCCTGCGGCCGCCGCCGCCTCCTGCAGCTGCATGGATGGGGCCGCGTCTGCTGCGCGCAGGTCCGGGCTGGGGCAGTCCAGGGCCGGGTTCTCCACAAAGTTGAAATCGCCGCACCACAGCAGTACCGAGCCATCTGCCGCCGCATCTGCGGCGGCGGGGGCCAGGCCTGCCTGACACAGCTGTTGCCGCAGGCCCGCGGCGCCATCCCTCCCGGCCTGTGGGAAGTAAACGCTGCAGACCCGCACATGATGTCCGCCCCACTGGAATCTGCACTCCGTGAGCCACCCCGCGGGTACGCCGGCGGGCGCGGGGAGGGCCTCGATGGCGCGGGGGGGAAGGAGGTTTGCACGGACGAGGATCGCCACGCCCGCGGTGTGTTGGCTGTTTGAGTACGAGTGCGCTGCTATGGTCCAGCCCGGCTGGTGGAGCCGGTCGGCGGCGGCCGTTAGGGCCGCCTCCAGTGCGCTCCGGTCTGGGTCCCCGGTGTGGTGAGTCTCCTGCAGACACACCACGTCGAGCTGGAGCTGGGCCCAAAGCTGCATCGCCGCTTCGAAGCGCGCTGCGGCGCGCGCCTCCCACACACGCAAGCCTCCCATGTTATGGGACGCCACTCGCAGTGGCCGGGTTATTTGGGCCCGACCTCCCTGACCCCGTGCTGCTCTCATTGCTGTGGAGCCAGCGGCGTTGCCGCCGCCGGGGCCTGGGGGGGTTGGTCTGCGTTAGTCTGGGCGCCGTCTTGGCTGGCCTGGGATAGCCGTAGCTCCAGGCTGAATGCACGCAGGCTGGCCACGGGGGTGCTGGCACTGCTGCGCTGGGAGGGGCTAAGGCTGCATGTGTGCGCCTGGGGGGCGGCCGAGGCGGGGGTTCTGTCCACTGCCGGCTTCCGGCGCGTGCTGGCGGACTTTTCGCGCATGGCGTCTCCGACTGTGCCTCTCACCCTGGCACTCCGACCCCGCAGCCGGAGCACGACTGCTGCGTCCGATTCGCCCGCTTTGCGCGTCCATCCGCCGCCACCTTTTGCCTGGCGGGCATCAGCTCTGGCCAGGATCTCCGCGTCCGTCAGGTCCGCGATGCAGCGGCCCTGGCTGGGTCGTTTCCTGGCTGAGGCCTCCTCTGGGCTCGTCTCGCACGGCGAGCGCTGCCGCCCCCGCTCTTTCTGCGCACTGGCGCCGGGGTCAGCAGGGGTCATCGCCGTCGGCGTCTCAGTGGCGGCGAGCCCCGTAGGGCAGCTGCCTCCTGCCCCAGGTGTACGCTGGGTTTGCCGTGCCGTGCCGTGCCGTGGCGTTCTCCGTGTGTGTGTGTGTGTGAATTCACGTTCCCAGGGGCTGCCAGGGGGGTCTTCACCCTCCTGCCCCTCACCCCCCTATCTGATGAGCTCATCGATCACGCTTTCCAGGGAGCTGCTTTCCTGCCGCCAACATCATCCCGTCCTTTCACCGCAAAAGTTTACACCTCGCACGGGTGCAGGAACGGCCAACGGCTGTCAACCTACCCGAGCTTCTACACCGTACATAACGTCAGCTCAAGCTGCCGTACTAAGAGTCTACGACCAAACATACGACACCCTACGCCAAACGCCGTCTATCCATCGGTCCAACGCTCTAGGCCACGGTATAGTGCACAGCCGGCCCACGAAACGAATACGGTAAAGGAACAGATGGACGTGCAAATGTCTGTGTGTGTGCATGTGCACGTGCACGGTCGCGTGCTTAAGAAGTCAACGCTTGCTCGTCTCAGCCTCAGGTCCCACTCCCTGACTGAAGGAGTGGGCTCAGACGCGGTAGAGACAGCCCTGTTGCGGCATGGGCACCAGCTGACTCGTATCCAGACCCAGGGCTGATAGCACGGGCGAATAGCGTGTTGGGCGGTTGTTGGGCGGCCGGCACCATCATGAAAAATATTAATGTAAATCAATCCAACCAATTGTCATTATCCGTACACCACCACCCCGGTGATGGGTGATGGAGGTCGGGATGGAGGTCGTTGGATGGCGGCGGCGGCGGAAGTGGCGGTGAATGCGGCAAAGCAAGGGGTGGAACGCGAGGGCATGATTGATTGAGTGGATAAGAGGGGGAAAGGGAGGAGGCAAGGACCGGGCCTCAGGCCGGAAGTGTTGGACGACATCAAAGCAAGCGTGTTGGCTGCCGCACCTGGCGAAGGTCTGACCGATCGGCAGGTGAACGATGCCCTGGCCGCGCGCACGTTGCCGTTAGAGGTGCTGGGCGTCATGGCTGCGTTCACCGAGTCTACGCCGGCGGTGGTCATGACGCTGGAAACGCTCAGCGGCGGCTTCGTTCAGTGCTGTGCGCGTGGGCGTGTTCACGGCCGATGGCTGGCGAGAGCCCTCAGGATTGGCACAGAAACGTGGCTGACAGAGTGCACAATGACTGCGTGAGGATGCACAGATTGCTGGAAAAGGAGCTGTGCGACAATGTGTGGATGCGAGACTTCGAGCTGAGGCAACTGTGGTACGCCAAGGCGGTCGAGTGGTGGCACGTCGGCGCGCCGATGACAACACGGCAATGCCCGACAACCCGGAGTACCCGGATGATGACTTTGTGACCACCGAGGACCAGCGCATCATGGACGAGGAGCTCATTGCGGAGGGGCGCCAATTACTTGGCGAGGTACTGTGAAAGAGCCTGCACCAAGGGCTTGCTGCGCCTCTCCGCAATGAGCTCCTCGTCCATGATGCGCTGGTCCTCGGTGGTCACAGAGTCATTATCCGGGTACTCCGGGTTGTCGGGCATAGCCGCGTTGTCATCGGCGCGCCGACGTGCCGCCACCTCGACCGCCTTGACGTACCGCAGTTGCCTCAGTTCGAAGTCCCGCATCCGCGCATCGTCGCACAGCTCCTTTTCCAGCAATCTGTGCATCCTCACGCAGTCATTGTGCGCTCTGTCAGCCACGTTTCTGTGCCAATCCTGAGGGCTCTCGCCAGCCATCGGCCGTGAACACGCCCACGCGCACAGCACTGAACGAAGCCGCCGCTGAGCGTTTCCAGCGTCATGACCACCGCCGGCGTAGACTCGGTGACCGCAGCCATGACGCCCAGCGCCTCTAACGGCAACGTGCGCGCGGCCAGGGCATCGTTCACCTGCCGATCGGTCAGACCGTCGCCAGGTGCGGCAGCGAACACTTGATTCGGTGTCGTCCAACAGCCACGCACCATGGGCCCCTACAACCCACAGCTGACTTGAACAAAGGGAGGGAAGGATCCTGGAAGAAGGACATTCGCTACCTGCTCTGGACGATAGTACTTGTACTTCATTGGAATTGTTCTGTACCTTTGAGGTGCGGCTAATAAAGACCACTTGTAAAGCTCCTCGGTCAACTGTCTAGAAGCTAGAACCTCCCTCAGTCGGTAGCTGATGAGACGCATTGCAACCGAGATTGAGGTCCTTCTCCAGCACGCTACGGAATATCATACTTTGCATTTTTGCTGCTCGCGAATCGATGTCGTACACATACCGATCGGACTTGGCCGTGTGCTATAACAGCTCACGCTGAACGCCCACATTGCACGCCCAGAAGAAGACACAAACGCTGTGCTACTGCTTGATCCACAGACTCAGGGCCGGGATCGATCGTGTGGCTGGCCTTTCGCAAGGCAGCGCGCTCCGCCATCTGATGCTCGGGACCGCCCTGCACCGAGGGCAGCTTCTGTCACCTGCTGCTCAGCGCGCCTGCGCGTTCGCATCGGCTCTCGGCGCCTCGCCCGTCAGCAGCGTCCTCATCGCGCGTCGCTCCCTCGCCTCATCCGTCATTGTCGGAATGGGCGGCCGCAACAGCAAGCCCCAGGAGCGGAATCCCAGCCAACGTGGCGACAGGGCCAACGCATCGACGGCGGTGGCGGCCCCCACTGAGCCGGCCCAGGTGCGAGCCCCAGCAGGGCCCAGGAGCAGGGCCAAAGCCGATCCGGGGCACATCGGCGGGACATCGAGTGTCGCGTGTGGAAGAGGTGCAAAGGGCGAGAGGGCCCTCAAGGGGCGGTAGAGGAGCGAAGGGCGCGAGGGGCCCGCGTCGGGTTGCGAAGGGCCGGAGGGCTGGGAGGGCGGGTGGGCGCGGAGGGCGGAAGGGCAGCGCTGGGCGTGTATGGGGGGGGGGGTGGCGCCAGCACCGGCGAGCATCGCCATCCACACCGCTAGGCTGGTCTGCATTGCTGGTTGCTCGCGCCCTTCCGCCGTGGCCCTGCCCCTGGCCCCGGTTAGGTCGTTGTGGTTTCTCCTTTAGCACCCCCTGGCCCGCGCCCGATGACGTGGCTGCCTGATGACGTGGCTGTCCGATGACGTGGCTGTCCGATGGCGTGACTGGACCCAAGGGCGCCCACTGCTCGACTTCCCTCCACCCCTCCCTGCTTCACTGCTTCCCTCCCTCCCTCCCGCCAGGCGTACGACGCGCTGTGCGAGCGGCTCAAGGAGATCAGCTCCCTCAATGGAATCGCTGGGCTGCTGGACTGGGACGAGATGGTGCGTGGTCGGCGGTTGGGCGGTTAGGAGTTGGGTAGTTGGGTAGAGCCAGCCAGCCAACGGTATCAACGACGCCTTGAAAATCCATTCGAGCTGTCCAGCGCTCAAGGTTGGCCGGGTCACCTCGCCAGCGCCGCCTCCACCCCTCGTCCTCAGCGTCACCGCAACCCTCCACCCCTCCCCCAACGTCCGCAGGCTTCCCCGTTTCGTTCTTGCAAATTCACTCTTCAAACCCCCTCCCCCCGCCCCCCCGCCCCTCGCCCCCCCTCCCCTCGCCCCCCCATTGCCAAGGTAATGATGCCGCCTGGTGCTGCGGGCAGCCGCGCCTCTCAGAAAGCCGCGCTGGCGGGTGTACTGTACGACAAGGAGACCGACCCGCAGGTACGGCAGGCAGCAGCGGTGCAAGCGCCGTGCGCGCGTCTTTTGTGTGAGCTCCCCCGTTGCCTGCTTGGCTTGGTTCGCTTTGCTTGTGCTTGCTTTGCACATTTCGCTTTTGGTTGGTTGTTGGTGGTTTGTTGGTTTACCGGTACTCGTTCGTCTGTTGGTCTCGTGGTTGTTGCGAGGTAGACGGAGGGTGGACAACGGAGTGCCCCGGTGCCGTGATGCCCGTGACACGCGTGTGTGTGAGGTCAGGACAAGGGACACATGCGCCCCCAGCTGGTTCGGTGGCGATCAGTTGCGGTAGTTGGTATTGTCCGTCTTTGCCCGGGGGGTCTCATCCGTCCGTCCGTCCGTCCATCATTAGTCAACCACACACCCACACCCACACCCACACCGCTCCTTCCCGATCTTCAGTTGGGAGCTCTGCTGGAGGCGCTCAAGGCCGCCCCCGGGGAGACACTGAACGAGGTGCAGGTGAGTGAGTGTGTGCGGGGGGGCAGGGGTGTGTGTATGTGTGTGTCTGGGGGGCGGGAGGGGGCATGTGAGGGGGCGGGTATGTGGGTTGGTGCGGTGTGGCTGGGTGGGTTGGGGGCCGAGAAGGCAGCCCCCCGGGGGCAAGGTGGAATCGGGGGGTCAAGAGAGGGTGCGCTGCTCGGGAGGGCGAGGGGAAGGCGGATAAGGGGGCGGCGGCGGCAGTCTCCATGTGGAGACGTGAAGGCGAACGGCGGTGACGTGGCAGGACACGTGGCAGGACACGCGGCAGGCGACAGCGGGTGACGTGGCAGCAGGCCGGGGCTGACGATGGGGCGGGGTCGGGGGGTCGGGGCGGGGCGAAAAGGCTGTGTCATGTGCCGCGACGGCGGCGGACGGGGCCCATCCCGTTAGAAGGGCGTTGTGCGTTTGGAAGATTTTCCTCCTGCGGCACGTGTCGTACCTGCGCGTGCCGTGCCGTGTCGTACACACACAATTTTGACGCACGACTGTGCAGGCCGCCGTGGTTCGTGACGCCGCCCGGGAGTACGTCAAGAAGACCGCGCTGCCCAAGGTATGTGCCGTACGTGTGGTACAGCGTGCTGGTAACCGCGGTGGGCGGGCGTTACCACGTGCGCCGATCCGCATACCAGTACAGTACGACACGTTGCGATGCGAGCTATTTTGCCGTCTGGAGCCACTGGTCGAGATCCACCACCACCACCGCCGCCACCGCCACCGCCACCGCCAGACTCTCCCCACTGTTGTATCTCATCACCACAGAAGGCCCCTGGGTGGATGTCAGGGAAGGCCCCGGTTTCCGTCATCCATGAGATACTACACCCACCCACCGATTACAAATCCCACCACACACATCCCCAGCCCCAGCACCCCCAAATCGCTAGCCTAACAAATTAGTCAGCCAGTCAGGTATGGCCTCTTCGGAATGCTCTACTTGGCTGCAACCCACATCACATCACATCACAGGCAAGCTTATGGACCCTGGGCCCCTTCTTTTACGGCTGCGGGCCGCTGTCGCTGCTCCTCACCCGTTCCCCGTACATCACACTTGCCGTACCGTGCCGTAACCCCCTTACTCACCCGCAGGAGCTGGCGCAGCGCGTCGCGAGGCTCAAGAGCGAGGCATATGCGGTACGGCAGTACGGCAGGCGGGCGGCGCCTTTGCTGTTCGCGGGCGGGGGGGGGGGGGCACGGCGTGCAGTGCTGCGCAGCCCCACCTTTGAAGGGGTGTGTGTGACGCGGGGAGGGGGGTTGACATGTCGCATTTCGCTACGACCGTGTACGGTAACGGCGTTGCTTTTTTTCATGCCATGTGGGCTGCTGGCGGGCGGGTCTGGGCGGGGCGGGGGGGGGCCGACTCAGGCAAACGGGGAACCCGGAGGGGGTTGTGGAGAAGAAGAAGAGGGGGCAGGGAGGGGGCCGATCGGGTGGTGGCTTGGGGTGGTGGCTTGGGGGCCTAGTCCGGCTCCCCTCCGCTTCGCCGTTCTTCCGCTTTTCCTGCCTTCCGTCCCTCCCTCCTCCCTCTCCCCTCTCCCCTCCCTGCATTGCATACACACATGAAAACAATCCCCTCCTCGCGTGTCGCACCCCTTCCTGCATTGAGGTCTCCTCCGGCAGCCCTAACCGCCACCCCCATACATACATACATCGCTTCGCTTCACTAGGTTGCGCTACAGTCATTCCGCCGCCTCTGGGGTTAATCTCTTGCCTGCCCTGCCCTGCCTCGGCCGTCTACCAACCTATATCCCTTCCCTTCCCCTGCCCCTCCCCGCCCTTCCCTGCTGCCCCCCTCCCCCCTCCTGCTTCTGCTGCTGCTTCTGCTGCTGCTGTCCCCAGGCCTGGGTGAAGGCCAAGACGGAGAGCGACTTCTCCGTCTTTGCGCCCTTCCTGCAGCAATGGATCGATGTCAGCAAGGAGAAGGCAAAGTGAGCGGGGAGGGGAGGAGAGGGGTTGATAACATTAATGTTGGGTTGGCAATTCCGTTCTTCCTGCATCCGAAATTCGATATGCATGAAGACATTACGCTATAGATGCACACAGTCATACAACAGACACATACCGGCACACACACACATACACGTGCTTGCATGCACGCCCGCACGCACGCAGGCTGATCGACCCCACCAAGCCCGTGTACGACGTGTTGTTGGACGATTACGAAAAGGGCGCCACGTCGGCACGACTGGACGAGGTCTTTACGCAGGTACGAACGTACAACGAAGGGCCCATCCGACATTGTCGTACAGCCCCGTCGAGAGGTTGTACTTTCAGGACAGGGCTGGACAGGATAGACTGGACAATGTACGACAGGATGGGATGGGATGGGTTGTGTGTGTGTGTTTTGAACCCGGATGTCGCGGCGGAAGGGCCGGGGGTTCCCAACCGCTAACCATGAAAGCGGTGTTTCTTCAATGGCCTCGCCCGGGACGCTCCGTAACCGACCAACTACTAACCAACCAAACAACCAGCCAACCGCCAGCCGTACCACACCGGCACACACACTTTCTCCGCTCCGTTCAAAACGTTAAATCTCCCCACTTTGCCCCATGTCATGTGGTGTCACGTCATGTCACGTCATGTCGTGTCATGTCATGTCATGTCATGTCATGTCGTGTCATGTCGTGTCGTGTCATGTCATGTCATGTCGTGTCATGTCGTGTCATGATCATGTCATGTCATGTCATGTCATGTCATGTCATGTCATGTCGTGTCGTGTCGTGTCGTGTCATGTCATGTCATGTGGTGTCGTGTCATGTCGCGTCGTGTCATGTCGCGTCGTGTCATGTCATGTCATGTCGTGTCGTGTCGTGTCGTGTCATGTCATGTCATGTCATGTCATGTGGTGTCGTGTCATGTCATGTCATGGCATGGCTTATACGCTTATACGCTTATAGTCCCGCATGCCGTGTCGTGTCATGCGCCACACGCCGCCTTGACGCCATGTCAGACGATACCACATGACGATGTCGTACCATGTCGTACTATGTCGTGCATCCATCGTGTCAGGTGCGCGAGGGCCTGGTGCCCCTCATCGCGGACATCAAGTCCCGCGGCCGCAAGATCGACGAGAGCTGGATGGCCGGGGAGTACGACACCGACACGCAGGCGGAGCTGTGCAGGAAGGTGAGATCGGGCTGGGGGGGGTGGAAGACTGGGGGAGGGGGGCTTGGAGGGAGGGGGGGTTAGCCGTGTGTGTGTATGCGCCACGCTTTATAGGATGGAATCCTCTTGAACAAGACTGCCCTTTATGAAATGGTAACGCCTGGTTGGACCTCGCCCCCACCCAAGTCCGCGGCTGGCCTCCTCGAACCCCCCTTTCCCTCCCCTCCATCAACATGACCCGCGTCCGCACCGCCACCACCACCACCACCTCCTCCCCCATCCCCCTCCTCCCCCCCATCCCCCTCCTCCTCCCCATCCCCCTCCTCCCCCCCATCCCCCTCCTCCTCCCCATCCCCCTCCTCCCCCCCATCCTCTCCTCCTCCACATCCTCTCCTCCCCCCCATGCCCCTCCTCCTCCACATCCTCTCCTCCTCCACATCCTCTCCTCCTCCCCATCCTCTCCTCCTCCCCATCCCCTCCCTCTCTCCTCCCTCTCTCCCCCACCCACCCCCCCCACCAGGTCGCCATCGACATTGGGTTTGACACCGAGCGGGGTCGTTTGGACGTATCGGTGCACCCCTTCACGGGGGGAGCGCACCCCACCGATGTGCGGATGACCACCCGCTTCAAGAAGGAAAACGTGGTGGAGGGACTCACGGGTAGGGGGGGGATGGGTGGGTGGGTGGGGGTGAGGGGGGGCTGAGGTGGGGGCGGCAGTGGGGGCGGGGGAAGCGGCGTCTGCCGTACTGGGGGGGGGGGAGTGTGTCTATCGTATCGTACTTGGAGTGAGGTGTGTGAGTGGGGTTGGGTGTGGTGTGCGTGCGGGGGGTCGCGCGAGGGAGGCGGGGAAGAAAAGCAGAGTGGGGGGGGTGGAGAGGGGCGCGAGGTGTGTAGGTGTCGAGGTGTTGGGTGGCGATGGGGGGACCGGGGGGCAAAGGGGCGGCAGGGGGGGGCCGGGGCGAAAGAAGATGGGTGGGGGAGGGTTTGAGCAGGCGGTGGCGAGGGAGAGGTGATGCGGCACTGGAGGCTAGTGGGTGCGTGTACGGTAGGCCTGCTTCCCGCATACAGCGTCGTCGTCGTTCGAGCACGTGTGCAGATACACACACATACACACTCATACACACCACATCTTCCCCCCTGCCCTTCTTCTCATACTCCTCCCCCCCCCACACACACACAACCCCCCCACCCCCCCCACCCCGCCCAGGCGCCATCCACGAGACCGGCCACGCGCTGTACGAGCAGGGCCGTAACCTGTCGTACGACGGTCTTCCGGTCAACTCCGCTCTGTCCATGGGTGTGCACGAGAGCCAGAGTCTGCTGTGGGAGCGAATGGTGGGACTGTCCCAACCCTTCGCGGAGTACCTGCTGCCGCTGCTCAAGGTGGGGAAAAAGGGGGAGGGGGGAGAGGGCCGGGGACCCGGAGGGTGTGGAAGGGAGCGTGTGTGTGTGTGTTCGTTGTGTTTGTGGTTTCGAGGCTGTAACGGTGAAACCCTCCGGGTCCTCTCTCTCGCTCTCCCCCTTCTGCGCTTGTCCGCACGAATGCCCAACAGAGCCGATACAGCGGCATGCAGGCACCCACCTCGGGGCCCGGGCCCGGGTGGGGGTGGGGTGGGGGTGGGGGTGGGGGCCTCCACAGCGGCGTTCCTCTGCCTCCTAGACACGACCTCCAGGGGCCTTCCACCTCCTCCCTCCTTCCTCCCGCCTCCCCTCCCCTCCCCTCCCCTCCTCTCTCGCTTATCACTCTTGTACTGTTTCCCCCCTTCCCTCCCCCCGTCCCCCCTACCCTATACGTGGATCACCCCCACATACACACACCCACGCACCCACCTCGGCCCCCCCCCTCCCCACCCCTCCGCAGGAGCGCTTCCCCGAGCGCTTCGGCTCCGCCACTCCGGACCAGTTGTACGAGTCAGAGAACGTGATCCAGGAGCCCTCCCTCATCCGCGTGGAGGCAGACGAGGTACGGCGTGTGTGTATTTGTGTGGAGGGGTACAGGGGTTTGGGGTTTGGGGGGGCGAAACCCTCCCCCTCCCTCTCCCCCTCCGCCTCCCACCTTTCCCTCCGTCCATCATGCTTCGTATTGTGTGCTTTGTTCCCTTCGGGCTTCATGCACCTTACCTCATCTCGGCGACTGGTTGCCGCAACACCCGGCGCCATTAATCGCCCAACAGGGCGCCAGGAAAGCCCCCACCCCCCCACTCCTCTCCTAGGTCCTCGCCCTCGCCCTGCCCTCGCCCCGCCCTCGCCCCGCCCTGCCCTCGCCCTCGCCCTGCCCCTGCCCCCGACCATGGCCTTTTTTAAAGTTACGCTCCACCCCTCCCCACCTTTTCCTCCCCACCCCCTCCCCACCTTCCTACCTCCTCCCCCACCCCTCCCTGGACAGGTGACCTACCCGCTGCACATCATTCTGCGCTACGAGTTGGAGCGGGGTCTGCTGGAGGGGTCGGTGGCGGTGGAGGATGTGCCGCGCATCTGGAACGAGCGCATGGCGGCGTACCTGGGGGCAGCGCCGCCCAACGATGCCAAGGGCTGCCTGCAGGCGAGTACTGGTACACCCTTGAAGGGGCTTGGAGAGGGGGCAGGGGGGCTCGAGGGGAGGGGGGGGAAGGCAGGGGGGAAAGGAGGGGAGGGAGAGGAGGGGAGGAGGGGCGGGACGTCCGGGGAGGTGGTTGGTTGGTTGGTTGGTTGAATGAATCGAGTGACTGGCTTTTTAGGGGGGTGTCGAGTGATGTTCGCGAAGCGCCCCCCCCCCCCCGCCTCCGTCCCTTCTCCCCTTCTCATCGCCGCACTCCCCTCATTCTCCGGCCCCACCACACTCTCCCTTCTTCCCCTCGTCCCGGGCCGTTTTCTTTCACCCCCTTCTTCTGTGTGGTGGTATTCTATCCCTCTGCATATATGTATATATTAGGATAAAGATAGTCCAGGGAGGGAGGGAGGGATATATATGTCCCGGGAGGGAGGGATATATATGTCCCGATGTCCAGGGAGGGAGGGAGGGATATATATGTCCCGATGTATCCCTTCATCCGCTCCCTTCTCCTCACCCTGGACTATCTTTATCCTAACCTTCGTCCCCCTTCCCCTTCCCCTTATCCTTCCCTCGCTGACTCTTTCTTATTATTCCCCTCCCGGCCCCCGCCCCTCCCCGCTGTTGCCTGTTGCCTGATCGCCTGTTGCCTGATCAGGACATCCACTGGTCCATGGGCGCCTTTGGCTACTTCCCCACCTACACACTGGGCGCCATGTACGCAACTCAGATCTACGCGGCGGCGGAGAAGGACATTCCGGACCTCGCACACAAGATCCGCGGGGGAGACTTCAAGCCGCTCAAGGTAGGGTTCCTGAGGGCGGGGCGGGGCGGGGCGAGGTGGTGCGGGGCACGTTACCATGTTCGCGGCGTGCGCGTCTGCACCGTAGTGTATATATATTGTGTGTAAGTGTGTGTGGGGGGAGGCTGGATGTGTATATATGTCGGCTGTGTATCGATGTGTCGATGTGCATCGATTCCCCCTTCGTCCCCCCGCTCTTCATTCAATCATCAGCAACAGAAAAATACCGTACACTTCCCGCCCTCCCTTCTCCTCCTCACCCTTCTCCTCCTCCGCACAAAGCAAAACCTCGCCCTCGGACCCTACACCCCCCCTACCCCCCCCCCTCACGCCCCCCCCCGCCTGCAGTCCTGGCTCAACTCCAAGATCCACTCGCTGGGTTCGCTGCACAACAGCGGCGATGAGCTGATGGCGGCGGTGACCGGCAGTCCGCTGGACCCCGCCGTGTTCCTCACTTATCTGCGGGATAAGTACACGCACCTGTACAAGCTGTAGAGGAGCGGGTGTGTGTGTGTGTGGTAGCTGGCTAGTGAAGAGATAGTGTGTGTGTGAGTGTGTGTGGGGTGGTGGTGGTGGTGGTGGGGTGCAGTAAAGAAGGGACCGAAGCGGGATGGAGAGAGAGAGAGAGCGTGTGTGTGTGTGTGTTGGGGTGGAGGGAACGAAAGGGAAGGGAGATGTGTGTGGATGGAAAACACATGCTAGATTCTGGGCTTGGGTGTCGTGTTTATATGGGCGGGCTCGGGCGCGGGCCGTTCGGATTTTTGAAGAGAACGGTGTTTCACGGCGGAATGAGTGCGTCTTGAGAGCAGAGAGGAGCGAGAGGAGGTCAAAGGGCGACAGGACAGGAGGAAAGCGGGCAGCGAAAGCCCGCGGTCTGGACCGTCGCGTTAGGCGGGTGTAGGTTGGAAAGGTGTTGTTGTTATACACTGTCGAGAGGTAGTATCGAGGTTCAGCGTCCGGACTGGCAAGGAACTCTCTGAACAAGCGGGTTACTCGACACCGTGGCTCTTAATTCGGGTGTAGTGCCTACCTGTACTAAACTAACATGTTCCGAGTTGGTGCCTGCCGTCAAAGGATAGCCGTGGAGTGTCGTGTCCTGGCCTGGTCCTGGCTGCCTTCGCCTGGTAGGCACGCTCTGTCCGATTAATTAGCCATCAGCGGGGATCGACGCCCGATGGAATGTGGGCTAGCCGTTGGCTCGCTGACAAACGAAAAGGAAATGGGATTCTCGTACAGACGGCCTCGTACCCCCGGAATCCTTCGCAGAAGGACAGAGTGCTCCCGATCTTTATACAAGCGTAATGGAGAACACACATTCCCAGCCTGTATCATGCATGGATTCACACCAGCTGTCGCAGCGCCAGGCATTTCGTAACGGAAGTTTCAAATCCTCTTGAGGCTCAGGCGACATGGCCACGCAAATTAAGGAAGTTTTGTTGAAATTGGAGCGATGCCGTGACCGCTTGGCAGCGCTGGCACACCGTGCTCAAGAGAGCGGGCATACATCTGACAGCGGGCATGCTTGCGCAGACGAGTCGCCACGGGCTTGTGGGCAAGGGCAAAACGATCAGGATGCTCAAGGGGTTGCTGCTTCCTCGCAAGCTGCGGGGCCCATTCAAATTAGGCTCCACCTCATGGATGCAAGGCGGAAAGCCAAAGGTGCCGCGTCGATGCTCATCAAGCCTGACGCACACCTTCGTAACCACCAGCTGCTTAGCTCGGCTGATGGGGCCGCGTCTTCGCTGGCGCTGGTGGTCGATGCTCTTGGGGAGAGCGGCATCCCTGCCCTCGGACCGGAAGCCGTCCAAGCCAGGTTCCTGCTCATAGCCCTATCGGAGGCTCTGGTGACCTTTCAGCAGCGGCAGGTGGCTGTGGCGGCGAATACGTGTGCTGGTGCGTTGGCCGCGGGCGACACCGATTTAGCTGCGTCTGCTGCACTTTTCGCGGAGGAGGCCGCCGCAACGGCGATGTGGGCCGCCTGCCTCGGCGGTCTCCACCTGATACAGGAGGTCAGGGCTGCCCAGCGCACCGCCACAGCGATGGCGGACCTAGCTCTGCCGTACACCAAAGCGCCCGTCGCCCCGACCGTCGCCCGCACCCCCAACAGCATCCCTGCCACAACCGACACACCGACCTGCGCCAGCTGCCGGCCCCCCTCGCCCGCACATCAGCCCCACCGTCCTGAGCGGCCGGAAGGCGACCCAGTTCCGATGCTTGGTGACGCGCAACCGGCGGCATCGCAGAGCAGCTGTGAAACGTTGCAGCAGGCCAAAGACGGCTCGGCAGTCATGCCAGCGCCGTCGGCGGCTGCGGTGCTCACGGCTTGCTGCGCTGAACCCTCGCAGCCGCCAGCGGTCGCCCCTGCCAGCTTCACAGCAACAGCCGCGGAGCAAGTCGTGACGGCAAGCCCAAGGACAACATCGGCGCCGGGTTTCGGAGCAGAGGCCTCCTCGTCAGACCTGGCCAACTGCGCGACAGGGCTCACCACGGATCCTGCGCCTCTGGCGCACGCCTCTGAAGCAGCGGCGGGCGTTGCTGCGACCACGGCGTCGGCGACCACCACGGAGCCCTGCCCGGCAGTTGATGCTGCTGCGGCGGCGGCGGCAGCGGCCGCATCAGCTCCGTGCCCCAGAACGAGCTGCAACACTGAAGAGGCCCGCGGCGAGGCCCCGACAGCTCCCCTCCACGACCCGCCAGCAGCTGCGGCGCTGCCCAGCTGGGGCCCACAGGCAGGCTCCGCGCCACCACCCGCTGCTGCTTGCGCCTCGTCCGCAGGTCCGAAGGCACTGTTGCGCGGGCTTGCGGAGAGCGACAGGCAGGCCGACGGCGGCGGCAGACACGCAGCCGGAGGCGGCGGCCCGGCAGCGGGCGGCAGCAGCGGCGGCAGCAGCGCGGGCGGCGGCAATGCTGGTAGCGGCGGCGGCGGCGAGGAGCAGGTGGAGCCAAATATCGGCGGCAGTGCTGGTAGCGGCGGTGGCGGCGAGGATCAGGTGGAGCCCAATATCGGCAGCAGTGCTGGTAGCTGTGGCGGCGGCGAGGAGCAGGTGGAGCCCAACATCGGCGGCAGTGCTGGTGGCGGCGGCAGCGGCGAGGAGCAGGTGGAACCCAACATCGGCGGCAGTGCTGGTAGCTGTGGCGGCGGCGAGGAGCAGGTGGAGCCCAACATCGGCGGCAGTGCTGGTAGCGGTGGCGGCGAGGAGCAGGTGGAGCCCAACATCGGCGGCAGTGCTGGTAGCGGTGGCGGCGGCGAGGAGCAGGTGGAGCCCAATATCGGCGGCAGTGCTGGTAGCGGTGGCGGCGGCGAGGAGCAGGTGGAGCCCAACATCGGCGGCAGTGCTGGTGGCGGCGGCAGCGGCGAGGAGCAGGTGGAACCCAACATCGGCGGCAGTGCTGGTAGCTGTGGCGGCGGCGAGGAGCAGGTGGAGCCCAACATCGGCGGCAGTGCTGGTAGCGGTGGCGGCGGCGAGGAGCAGGTGGAGCCCAACATCGGCGGCCGGGACCCGCCGTGCGAGTCCGGACCCGGGCCGTCAGCGGACGCCTGGGGCGAGGGGCAGAACCTGAACGATGTGCTCTACTTAATGGAACTCTCAGATTTCATGGGAGCTAACGAGGGGCGGTTGCCGCAGTGCTTGAACTTGCGCAGACTGCACTCCGCGGCGAGCGCTGCCGCTGACCTGGTTGCGGCGAACCACGCGTTGAAGAGGTCCCCCTGGGGGTGCACACTGTGGGACGGCTTGTTCGTCAATTGCGGCGTCGTGCAGCTGCTGTCGCACGCTGTACGGCAGCTGCGAGAGGTTGTCGCCGCCGGCGCGGGCGCGCAGGGCTTGGCGCCCTGGTGCAAGGTGCTGCGGTTTGCCTGCTGCTGCCTCCGTACATTCCACCTGCACCTCACGGGCTGCATGCCGCAGGAGCGGACGGCCGAGGTGCTGCGGCTGCTGGCTCGCACGGACCTGGCGCCGTGCCTGAGCCGACTTTTTGCGGCCACTGCGCAGGCCGCAGTCGGCGGTGGGGCTACCGCCGTGGCGCCGCCGCCTACAAGCGCAGCGCCTGTCGGCACGGAATTCAGCGGCGGCGGCGGCAGCCGCAACAGCAATGGCGGCGACGGCGACGGCTTGGACCTCATTTTCGTGTTCCACTGGGCGTGCACCTTGCTTGAAAACCTGATGTTGCTTGCATGGAGTTATGGGTCGCTGGACGAGGCGCATGTGCTGCGCGCGGAGATGCAGAAGAGCGGCCTGTTGGAGCACTGCGTGCGCGCGGCGGCCCTGCTGGGCTCGCGAAGCATGCACAACGACGGGGCGGGATGCAGCAGCAGCAGCACCGGCAGCAGCGGGCTCGAGAGTCCACTCTTCGCTGTGATGCGGATGTTGGAGTCGTACAGTCCGATAGGTTCCGCGCTGTGGTCTCCGGTTACGGACGAGTCCCCGAATCTGTGGGTGGACGCCCTGGCGGCGGGCCCCTGCGTGCAGCGCTTCCTGCTGCTGCACGCCGTGAGCCAGCTGTGCGCGGCGGACGGGGGACCCGACTACGGCCTGCCGCCCGGGGCGAGGCTGCCGCCATTCCCCATCCAGATGGACCTCGCGCTGATGGATGTCGGAGGCAAGGTGCAGGCGGTGGGAGTGACAGCGGCCGCCGACAGTGGAGCAGCCCTGTCGCCGAATCTCATGATCTGGTCGTTTCTTCAGTGGACTCACAACGGCTGTGCTCGGCCCTGCTCGGTTCAGGCGCTGCGACTCGTGTGCGAGCGAGCAGCGGCTGCCGCCAGCGCCTCCTGGCAAGCGTACAGTGACGGAGCAGAGTCAGCAACAGTAGCAGGACCGGCAGCAGCAGCAGCAGCAGCAGCGGCAGGATCGGCAACAGCAGTAGCAAGGGCAGATGCCACTGGCGCCGGCGGCTCGCTGCGGGGTCGTAAGTTCGGACCGCCCGAGTCGGCATTGTCGCTGGGCCTGGCGGCGCTGAATTGTGCCGTCGCGCTCACGCGCGGCGGCGCGGCCGCCTACATGCACAAGCTGTGGGCGCCCGTCGTGCGGTACGCCAACGCCGTGCAGGATGCGGCGAACGCCCTCCTTGACGGGCCGCACCCTCTGCAGCTGCTGGTCGCGCTGCCCCTGCCGCCGCTCAGGCCCCAGCTGACAGGTAGGGTGGGACGCTCGACGGCTGGCGGGCATGGGAGGTTGGGGCTTGGCGGCTTGGTTGGGGGAGGGGCTTGGTTATGAAGGTTTGGGAGACCGAAACAGGAGCGTCGCGGCGGCGGCGGCGGCGGCACGGGATGTTGTGTTGCTACAATGGGGGAACAGCGCGAGAGAGCTGACGAAGCATTGACGCCTTGCACAGCGATCTCTGCCTGCTGAGGCCTGCGGCTACTGCCATCACGTGCCCGATGTAGCACGATGGCCACACCGCTCTTTTAGGGCAATACCGATACTGAGCCCGACTGCGTTTGCTGCCCCCGCAGACTCCGGGGCCCTATCGCCCCAGGCGGGTCCCGACCTCGCCGCCGCGCTGGCCGCCGGCTACGTGCCCGCGCTGGAGAGGGCCCTCCGCGACGTGCCCCGCCGCACGCGCCTCTCGGGCGACCGCATGACGACCCTCCTCGCCAGCCTGTCCGCACTGGCCCGAAACCTGCCTGGGCTGGCTAGCCTCATGGCCTACGGCGACCCCCTCGCCGTGGCGTCCCTCCTGGCCACCTCGGCCAAGCTGCTGGTGGTGGCGAGCAACGCAGAAGACGCCGCCACGATGTCGGGGCTCGTCGACATCCTCGCCAACCTGGTTTGCCTGTCTCCATTGCTAAAGGACTGGGACGGAGGTGGGTCGGCGCCGACGGACGAGCACTGGTGGCTGCAGTATAGCATCGGTTCCGGAGCTGGACAGCCGCCGCCGCCACCTTCATCATCGTCGCAGCGGAGCCGCTCCCAGAAACAGCGGGCCGCCGGCGGCCCTGCGGCGCGACGCGGCAACGGAGGCGGAGCAGGCGCCGCGGTCACAGCCAGCGGCAGCAACGGCGACGCGGCCGGCGGCAGTCCCTCGCCTGCGTTCCCACCGCTCCAGCAGCTGTCGCTCCTGGGCTGCTTCGCGGCGAAGCGATTGCTCTCCGTGCTGGTGCACCTGCTTGGCACGTGGCGCTGCCCAGCTGTGGTGGGGGTAGTGGTGTGCTGGCTGCCGCCCCTCATCCACGCATACCTGCAATCCAGCGCCGCGGCGGCAGCCGCCACGGCGACGCCGGGCAGGGCTGGCTCAGCCGCCGGCAGCAGCCACCGCGACGGCGCTACCGCGGCGGCCGCATCCGTGGCGGCGGCCGCCAGCTGGGAGCGCCTGCTGCTGGGCTGCGTGGACGTGCCACGGCTGCTGGGCCTGCTGTCAGGGACGGCGTTTCTGGAGAGCATGTTTCCGAGCTTCATCACCGCGTTTCTGCACCTGATCATTGCCTTTCCCCGCCAGGGCGGCGCGGTGCTGCGGGCGAGGGTGAGCCAGGGCGGCTCCAGCAGCACCGTGCTCGCCTGGTTACTGGAGAGGTGCGCAAAGGATCGGGCCACCGCCACCGCTGCCGCCGCCGCAACCAGCACCAGCGCCGTCGTGCGGCACTTTCTGGAGCTGGCTCCGGCGGTGGCGGCGGGCAGGACGCCCACCCAGGAGGACGTGCAGCGGCTGCGGAGCGAGGCGGAGTGCGGCTGGGCGGCGCGGTTGGGGGCCCTGCTGCCACCGCCCTGCTTCGTGGCGGCGGCGCTCAAGGTGCCGTTGTGCGCCAACCCGGGCTGCCTGAACCTGGACGGCGAGTGCGAGGGCGCGATGCGGCTGACGCCGTGCAAGGGCTGCGGCGGCGCGGTGGCGTACTGCTGCCGGGCCTGCGAGATGGCGCACTGGCGGGCGGGGCACAAGACGGAGTGCGGTGGGGGCGGGAAGGGGCGGGGGCGGGGCGAGGGGGCCGGCTGAAGTGGAAGTAAGGAAGGATGGCGCAGCGGTGGGACGGAGGCGGTGCTGTTGGCAAACGGGCCTGGCAGTATGAAACCAAACATGCGTGTGGCCGCAGCTGCTGAAGCCGCATAGCCGTGGGGCGGGACGGGGGGCCTGATTGATTAGGGACCAGCGGGCGGGCTGCTGTCTGCGGCGCGCTCTAGGCTTGCCTTACGCGCGACCGTTCTGGAGTCTGAGCATGATGCGGCGGGGGGCGCTGTTGTTGCGGACGTGGACGGTCGGCTGGGGTTTTGCGCATGTACAAGCACTCTAGAGCACAAGAGTGGGAGGGAGAGAAAGGGGGGGGGGCGACCTCGACGCCGCACAGCTGGTGCTGGTTCTGGTGTTGATGCTGCAAGCCCGGGACCCCGCGCCCGATCCCGCCCGGGCTGGCGAGTTGACGCAGCAACGCAGGAAGGGTCGTCGCTGCGGGGCCTATCATCCGGAAAGGTGCAGGATCGAGTCGGCGACATGCGCGCGGGAAACCCACGTCCGCTCTTTAGGCTGTCGGTGCTTCCCGGCCACACATACACACGTGTGTCGGTTCCAAGGACTATGCACCTACCGCCTGGGCCGCGGCGCGGGCGCAGGCGGGGGCGGGCGGGCGGGCGTGTGTGTCCTACTCGTGGATGGCTGCGCCCCGCTTATAACCAGGTGTGCATAAGAAAAGGCTGATGCGATGCTGTGTTTACGTAATGGGGGTGGTCGGGTTTGTGCTTGTGGGTGGATGAGGGTGGGTGGGTGGGCGGGTTGGGTGCGGGTAACCACTGACGTGGGGTGACGAAAACCGCTCCTGCGGGGTTTTCGCACATAACACGGGTTCGGCGGGCCGTTGGTAATGTCAGCAGCACGGCTTGGCAAATAGCCTCCCATGCTTTGAGGGACGCTGCAGCGCGTTTCTGTGGGTCTGCTGAAACCTGCCTGCCGCAGGATGATCAGGGCGCTGGATGCTATGGATACGCAGGTTGACGAACCGGCTGTGAAGCCGGACGGATGCGCGCGATGGATGGATGGGCGCGTTAGATGGAATGTCGGGTTACCGTATTCCTTGGCACGCTTGAGGAAGCGCCCCGAGTACGTCCCTTTGCCGGTGTCGGCAGCGTCGGGCGGGTGCGCATGCGCGCGCTGCTGCCACGCGGTGCACGGGCGAGGCTGCTGCGCGCATTGGAGTTCGGAGGACAGTGGAGTCGCGGCCTAGTGCGTCGACCGTCAAGGGACGAATCCGCGGGAGAGCTGCGGCTTGATCCACTGCAAGGCCCGGGCGGCCGCAGCTGACTGTCTGGAACCCCCACAATGGCCAGCTGTGCCCGAATGAATACGATAATGATGCGGTATCTAGCGGGAAGCGGTGGGTCTGGAGCCCCACTGCGGCAGCTGCTTGGAAGGCACCCCGCTACGCATGGTGTGTGGCACTGGCAGCTCGTTGGACCCCGGGTTGCGCTGCCAGCAACAACAACTTTCAATGGATCGCATGGGATAGGAGCTCGTCCCGACCAGCAATACCCCCGGCTGCACACAGGGCCCCTTCCTGTTACCCCTCCACCCGTCCCCTCCACCTCCGCTACACAGGCCCACACTAGCCAACAGCCACACCTGCGCCAACGGTGAGGAAACCTATGGTCAGTCCTCCCACAGAGAGACAGCCATGAACTGCCGCAGACGGCGGCCAGAGACACAGCGCAGAAGACACTACGCTCACGACATTGTCGTATCTCGTATGTGGTTGGCTCAACCCGATATCAAGCAATTAAATACCCGTCCCAATACGTTTCCCTCTTCCATATCACGCGATCTGTTTTGATTGTCTGCACGCGTATGCCGCACAATAGTTTACGGCCCTTCGCTCACGAGACCCGTTCCTCCCCCCCTAAAATCACAACATTTCCCGCCTTCTATAATCCAGGTGCCAGTCCGGCCAAGCTCGGCAGAGAGCCGCTCCTGTGCTCCGGTGCTGCCCCGCTGCCTCAGCCGCCCTGCCAGCTCTACAACCGTCAGCAGACGCCAGACAGACCCGAACGGCGCCACTACTCTTTCCACCACCCGAAGGGAGACGCGGACACACCGCTGAGACCCATGGGTCAGTGGCCGCCACCCAAGCTCACATCAAACGCCCAGCCAACCCCCCCTGGGCCTGCCCCCTGGCCAGAGAACGCCCGTTGCCAAGGGGTGCCACCCATTCCGCCCCGATATCACGGCTGCAGCGGCGGGCGGCTGCCGGCTTCCTCACGCTCGCGGCTTCTCCGCCGCCGCGTAGTAATAGAAGCTGGCGATGGGCGGCAGTCGGTCGCTCCACTGCAGGTGCGGCAGGTGGCGGCCCACGATGTCTTTGGGGGTCATGAAGTCCAGCGGCCGCAGTCCGAAGGCCCGCAGGTAGGCTGCCACGCCGTCGCGAGTGGCCTCGATGCCCGACAGAAACGGCTCACCCTTGTTTGCCACCGACTGCGGGGGTTGTCCAAGGACAGGCCGCGGAAAAGGTTCAGACTATTGTATGGCGCAATGAGGCAACCGCGGAGAACCGGGATGAGCACGGAGGGCGAGTGCGGTGCTGAACCCTCTGTCCCCTCCCCCCCGGAGCAAAAACGGGGGTTGGGAAGAGGGCGGGAGGACGGGGAGATGCGCGGCAAGGACGTGTGTGTGTTGCCGTTCAGGAGCGTGCGACACGATCATAACAGCATCCTCACTGCGGTGTGCTCGCGCAACGACTACGGTCTCGTAAATCGTTTTCGGTACCACGCGCCCGTCACCTTGCGCGTGGTCTTGAAGCCGGGGAACTTGCCGCGCCCCTCCAGCGCCGCCGCCGCCATGAAGTCAAAGTAGATGCGGCTGCCGGCAGCCGACAGACCCGCCAGAGAGCGGAACAGCGCCGCGCAGGCCTCTGCGGGCAAGTAGTAGATCAGTCCCTCCACAGTCCACAGGGTGGGGTGGGAGGGGTCGAAGCCGGTGGCGGGGCCCAGGGCCTCGGGCAGCGGCACGCGGGACAGGTCGGCGGCCACGTAGGTGGGGCGCAGGGCCTGGCGGGGGCGGGAGAGGGGTTGATGTTGAGTCGTTTCAGTGGCTCCCGACTCATGAGGAGTTGGTAGGGAAGGGGAAAAGGGGCCTACCTCCTTACAGCCCACCAGCTTGCACCGCGCTCATACTCTATCACATGGGGACCGAAAGTACCCCCCCCCCAACACACACACACACACAGCGGCCAAACCCGTCTCTTTCTCACACCTCCCATGCGCCCCCGAAACCCCATCCCGCCCCCGCACCGCCCCCCTCTCTGAGTCCCACCGGGTCCGTCACGAAGCGCAGTTTATCCACCAGGGCTCGCTTGGTGGAGGAGGCGGAAGGCAGGTCCACCTGCGGTGCGGTGCGGAGCGGAGCGGTGCGGTGAGGAAACAGCGAAGATTACATCACCGCGATGGGACGAAGGTGGGACATCATGAGGCGGGGCGTAGGGTCAAGGTATGACGGATTACATAACCATCTGGCAAACGAGCTTCGCCCATTAAGCCGCCGCGCGGCCGCTTGGCTGCATGGAAGGTTCATGTGCGCGGTCGACACGTGCGGTCGACACGTGCGGTCTCAAAACGCTTTCGCAGTGCATAAACCACGTGACGAGTGGATATGAGGAGTTGCGCGTCCGGCTGCCACTGCACAAAGCAAGGGAGGAACGAGGGCCGTCGCAGCGCGGTGTGGCGTGGCTTGGCTTGGGCCGCACGGCTCACCTCGAAGAACTTGACGCCCGGGACACTCAGACGGTACGGCCGGGTGTCGTACCCGGCGGCCAGGAGCACGACCTGCAATCGGCGGGGGCCACGGCGGGTGGCGGGTGGTGGGACCTGGACCGGCCCTTTCCGGATACTGCGGCCGATGATGGGCCCTCGAACACTGACGAGGTGGCAGAAACGCGCGTGTCAAAACGCGCGCGCGCTTTGCTCGTCGATTACACCTCTTCATGTACGACACATTTGCCTGACGAGCTGACGTTGGAACCCCTCCCCAAAGCATTGGCTACTGGTACGCCAAGCAAGCGATTTGTTGCTCAGACGCAAGCAGTGAGTAGGGGCCTTTAACCGCTCTCTGAAAGGCGGACTGCGCTGCTCCAGAACCAAAAACACGGCGCAAGCAGCACACGCCAGCCGAAAGCCGTTGCCGCCCCCAAAGGCCAGCGGTTGACCGACTCCGCACCGGACGTGAGAACGCGCAAGCGCGCCGAAGTCCAAGTCGGCCGCGACCTACACCAACCCATGTCCTTCTCGTCAAGTCCCCAGCCTCCTCCCCCGCGGCAGCTCGAGAGCCTCGATTTTCCCGCCCCCCGGGGAAGACAGCGGTAGCGCGCCCGCGCCGCACCGGACTCGCAAGTCACTACCCAGCACCCACCTGCCTGATCCCCGCGCCGATCGCCTCCCGCACGGCGCTGTCGAACCACTTGGTGCGTGCGTCGATAAAGTTGACGGCGCCCGGGACGCCCCACAGCGGGTTGTCCAGAGTGCGCTGGCAGGGCCGGGGGCGGAGGGGCGGGGGAGCGGTTGCCGGGAGGGTACATTGAAAGTGCTTCGTGGACAGAGAGGACGACCCTGTCTGATCGCCACGTGCTGCGTGCGGTATGCGCTGGTAATCCTCTTAAGCCCGTCAAGTACGTGACTCATTCTGCTCGATTCATCCAGGGTAAGGAAGATACAAGAAGGGGTCAAGACTGGCCTGGCTAGCAGAGCTGCGGCCAGGCTCAGCGGAAGCTCAGCCAAAGCGCGTTTCGTGGGCGGCGCGCACCACGGCCTCCGAATATGCCTGTGACCCATGGGTCCATCCGAAGGGCGCAAAGCGAGCCACCACACCACTAACACAGACACACGCGATTTGTGCAGTCCCGGTGCACACCTTGAGCTGTCCCTTGCTGCCCGGCATGTGTTTGAGCCACCAGCTGCGGAAGGGCATCAGCTCGTCTCGCAGCTTCTCAGCCAGGTAGTCGTCGTTGTGGTTGGGAAGCTGGAGGTCGCGGTTCAGGGTGCGGAACACAAGCTGCGGGGACGATAAGGGGAGGGGACGAGGGGGAGCCAGGCGGTGGGCGGGGGATGGGGCTTTGATTAGCGGAAGATCGGGACCTCCGTTGCGACGACGGAAATTAGGCAGGGCGGATCGAGTCGGGAGCGAGTCTCCGCCCTGACGGGGGGTCTGCCAAGGCTGCCTGTTTCGGGCCATGAGAGTGCCAACCGCGACCGCCCTGGCCCCCATCACCCCAGCTAATGCGCCCACGCAGTTGCGCTGCCGCTGCCGCTCTGTTGCCGGACGCAGGCAGCTCAGCTTCTTCGGACTACGGCGGTGTCTGTGGCGACAGCCCAAGAGCAGCCGGTCCGCACTACCTGCCGCCACGGCCGTACCATGTCATAGTTCGTGGGCTGCCCGCGCGTCACGTGGTACAGCAGGCCCAGCTTGCTGCTGCCCTTTTTGTCGCTGGATGCAGCGACCACCTTGCCCGGGGCTGCCATGGGAGTACGGTAGTGCTGCGACGCTTGCGGAAGGGTTGCGACCAGCGGCGTCCGCTGGCAAGGCTGCGCTTGCTCGTGCGCGCGCGATTTGCGCTTGTGGCAAAAGTAGGCTATGGGTACCGTACTTTCAACGCTTCAAGGCTTATGCTTGAGAAATTTTCAAACTTGGTGCTGACAGGGCTCACAGTGTAACGAAACTTCCTTCACAGTTAACGCATGGACCACCTCGTCCTTTTGAGAGAAGGGGAAAACTTCGTGAAACAAGTTGGGCCGGCCGGATCCAGCCGAGCTCGGCAGACCCGTGGGTCATTGAGCTGTCTTTCGTCACACCGTGGGTCGGCCGGCCGCAATGCGGCCTGTCATGGGACCGTCCGAATCCGCAAGGCGAGGCACCGCGCGCCGCGGCCCCAGTCGCTCTGATAGGCGGCACCAGGTCATTGACGGGGCTTGTCGAGGCGACGCCGCAGCGACGAAACGCCAACGGGCAGTGAAACGCAGGCTGCGATTGATCGCCAGAGGCTAACATCCACTACGCCCCACTTACCTGCACTAACTTAATGCGGCTTAGAAGGTTGCGTTTGTGTGAGGGTATTTAGCCTTACACAAATAAGACTTGCAGACCAACCGCCAAGATTCGAGTGCGAACACTTGTGCGCCGACCAAGGCGCATCAAGTCAGTGGACACGCATGCATCACACGCACTGAAGTAACCCCCGCGGGGTGGTGCTCATGCTCAATTCGCTTGAGCGGGGCCTCCGCAGGCTGCCAAGCTCGGCCGCCATTCCCTTTCCCGACCCCCACGCGCCCGCTCGCACCGCGCCACGATCGCGCGTGCACCGACAGTAAAGCCCTTTCGGTAATGGCTGAATGGAATGCGAACAGCCCAGTCGCCGCGACGCCGCAATGCACAGCGTCCCCTCTTCGAATACACATGCACAGGAAAACATACACGCACACGCGCCCACCGCGCCGTCCGCCCGTCGTTCGCACGTGCACCACCACCACATCCACACGCCCAGTTTCAAACTGCTAGGCTATCCTCGTGTCCCAGTATATACCAGTGCTATCTCGTGTTCTCATCTCGCAGCTCATTGGGTACGCGAGGTCGCCCTCGCGGTCCCCGCCATCCCCATGAGCAACGGTACTCCTGCGACCTACTATCTACCCTGCCGCCACTTGAGCGTTATACACGGACAAAAGACCAGACTGCTACATCGCTGGGAGCTGAGCCGTCGTGCCACAGCGTCGGCGCGTCCCTACGCAACGCAAAACCTGCTGCGGGCATCCGAGCAGCTCCACCGCCTGCCTAATCCCGAATCCCACGGAAGCCTCTGGCCTGTGGCCAGGCCTGGGGTGAGTCGCCACGACGGGCCTCTCAGCTGGCCGACACTCATGCCCCCGACCCCTTAACAAAGCCCTATGCAAGGCCCTGAACTAAAGCGGACACGCCACCTGGAGTGTGCCACCCATGTCGCGCATGGCCGCAGGCACAAAAGAGCGTGCCCCGCTATTGGCGCCCCTGCTTGGCGCGGTTCAGCCGCATGTCCTCCAGCACCTGCGATGACGACGTCGGGGATGGAGACAGCCGACGGCAACCGGGGACTGACTCTCAGCGCACGGGAACAACAATGCGGTCCAAGCATGAGAAAGGAAAAAAAAGCGCCGCGGCCGCTTCAACCCGCAGCGCGCATGTAAGCACGCGCGCACACATGCGCTGTATGCGCTGTATGGCCCCTCCAGACCCCCACCTGCGCAATGAAGTCCACATCGCCCTGGTCGCGCATGACGCCGCGCGGCAGGTAGTCCTGGAGCTCCGCCGCCTCGCGCAGCAGCTTCTTGCGCTCCTCCTCCACCAGGCCGCGCAGCCGCTCGTCCTCGGCGCGCCTGCGGGCAGTCGAGGGCGGGCAGGAAAAGGATGAGACCGCAGCGGTGGAACGGAGGCGACGGGTGGGGCGGCAGCAGGTTTCGGACAACTGGGCAAAAGCAGGTGGAGGGGCAGCGGAGCGGGGGCTAGGGGAGGGTAGATGGGGCGGCAAGGGAACCACGATCGCAGCACAGCATGCAGGAGCGCGCGGCAGGCTGACACCCTGGGAAGCATTCGCTTCCGGCAGCGGGCTGCAGCAGGAGGCCGCAGCTGGGATGTGAAACGAGCGCGACCGAAGGTCCCAACGGCACGGCGCTCCGACAGCACCACAGCATGTATACCAACCACCCATGCAGCGACAAACGGGGAAGGCCACGGCGACGGGTCTGCGCATATGAGCAGTGCAATGGACGCACGATCGACTCGGACAGATTCGAGGTCACCCACTTGGCCGCCTCCTCCGCCTCCTCGCGTGCCTTGGCGTCCTCGAACGCCTGTCGTTTCTCGTCGATGAGGCGCTGCACCTCCCGCTGGTGCTCCGCCAGGCGCATGCGCCGCTTCTGCGCGTTCATCTGCTCCAGCCGGTCGTCCTCCGCAAACTTGGCCAGCATGCTCTGCTTGAACGCCTCCTCCTCCGCCCGGAACGCCGCCTCGCGCTCCTCCTGCGGGTGGGTCAGGGTCGCAGAAGGGGTGACGACGGGCGTGAGGACCAAATGCGTTGGTCGCCGGGGGCTTTAGGGTTTGAGGCCAGAGCGGAGCTTCCTCCGGGGCCCTGAAACAACCCCGGAGAATGCTGTCACAATGCGCACGCCAGCTGCGTTGGCAATGACGAAAGAAAGGCTCCGGTACTCCCTTGCAGGAAGTCCACGGCACAAAGGAGGCCAACGGCACGGACCCCCAGGATATATCTACTTGCAGCGAGCACCCCCCAGCGCACTGCCGCCCCCCCCGGGTATATTCGGTAAGTATTACTGGGTTCCGTGTCCGTTCGCTAACGCCGTCTCCGTCTCCGCTGCGGTATCTTCTTTTTACCCCGCACAAGGAAGCCAACGGCACGGATCACCAGGACATATGTACTTGCAGCGAGCACCCCAGCAACCCCCAGCGCACTGCCCCCTCCCCCTCCCCCCCCTCGCACCTTGAGTTTCATCTGGTACTGGTTGGCGCGAACCATCTCGGCGCGCGCCTCCTCCGCCTTGCGCTTGCGCTCCTCGTCCTCCAGGCGCGCCTTCTCCTCCACCTCCTCGCGACGCAGCATGTTGATGAGCTCCTCCTCCTCCATGCGCCTGCGCTCCCGGCCGGGGGCCAATAGGGCAGGCCGCATCGGCCGGCCGAAAAAGGGATGTGTGGTAAGTGCTTGGCAGCTCAGCTGCTGTGCGGTCCTCCTCACTAGGAAAGGTCAAACGGAAGTTACGGCTTTTGCCCTGGCGGCAGATCCTACGCGTAACGGACTGGCCGACCGCCCAGCTGAGCGCCGCGGCATACGCGTGAAGGCGCTGCAGGCGCGCATGTGCGCGCGCCGCGCGCCGAGTTGCCGCCCAGGCGCCCGCCCACCTGGCCATTTCCGCCTCCATCTCGCGCTTGACCTTCTCATACATCCGGTCAGCGATCTCCTTGCGCATCGCCAGCCGCTCCGCCTCCTCGCGCTCGCGGTCGCGGACCGCCTGCCAGTACTCTGCCAGTACAATAGGAAGTGCCAAGCACCAGGAGGTCAGCACCAGGAGGTCAGCACCAGGAGGTCAGCACCAGGAGATGAGACCCTTAAAGGTGTGGGCATTGTAACAGGAGAACCGCAGCCAAGAAACGGACGGTGTGGGTCTTGCCAGCGGCCGGCCGCCCATCTTTAGCACCGCTCACGCGTCAGCCGCGCCAACGGCGTCTCGTCCCAGGCCCCTGACACAGAAGTTTGGCGCAACTGAACGGAATCCTCACTGGCTCTTGTTCTGTCCACCAGGCCGTGAAGCACCACGCTCCAGGGAAGGGACACCGCCCGCTCAGCCGAGCTCAGCCGAGCCGCCCCAGCGCGCAACCCGAGGCGCGCGCCCCTTGCAGGCCCCTACAGTATCTCAAGGCCCCCCGGCAGCCTACCCGCAATCTTGCGGTCCTCCGCGACCGCCGCCTCGCGCTCCTTGCGCCGCAGCTCGTCCTGCTGCTTGAGGAACGTCTCAATGAAGTCCTTGGTGTCCTGCTGCCGCTGCCGCTTGGTGGCCACCTCCGCGGCGTCCTCCAGCATGATGCGCTTCACCACCTCGTCAATCATGGCGCGCTCGCGTGCCGCCTCCGCCTCCGCCATGCGAGCAGCCTCCTGCGCAGCGGCACGACAAGAGCCAGCGGAGCAGCAAATCACCGAGTGTCGAGTGCAGGGGGGGAGGAAAGGGAGCGGCGACGAGGCGTGATGTCACGTGTGCGGGGCGCATGGGTTAGGCGCGTCACACACCACTGAGGCCCAAGGCGACCCACCCCCACTTGCCCCAAGTTGGGCCGTGCCGGGTGGGCAGTTGCCGCGTGTGGGATATTGCAGATCGCCAGTCACGCCCCGAACGAGAACGACAGGTCCAACCCAAACCGCACGGAAGAGCCCGGGGCGCCGTGGCTGGCGCTGCCTGCACACCTGCCGCTCCGCAATCTGGTCCTCCAGCATCATGCGGGCCCGCACGTTGGCCTCGCGCCGCTTCGCCTGGTTCTCCGCGTCCATCGCCTCCGCCTCCGCGGCCGCCTGGTTGACGTACTGGTTGATGGCGCGGTCGTACTCCTGCTGCTGCGCGGTCAGCGCCTTCTTCTCCACCAGCTGGTCGGCGCGCTCCTTGTTAACACGCGCGATGCGGACCTTCTCGGCCAGGCTGCGCGGAGCGATTGGGCGGCATATGGGGCACGTGCAATGGGAGAGCATGTTTCGGTGAGTTCCGGCGTGCATGGCGGCGCCACGCGACAGTAGCCCGCATACATGGGCCAGAGCAAGCTGAAGGCAGGGTTATGCTTCGTGATGGTTTTGGGTCAGGCCAAGCGGCTTTGTAAGGGGCTTCGAGTAATGGCGTGTGGGATTGTGTCTCGCTGCGGTCCCTGTACACCCTCGTCAGTCGGCGCGGCCCATGCGTCCAACAGGCTGTGTCCCCGTCGTGAAGGAATCAGTTCGTTCTTTTCTCCTTCCCGAAACACCAACGGCGTTGTGCTATTGCGTGCCTATTTCCTTCGTACCGATCCCTGCACCTGCACGCTCGTCGGTGACCTCAACCCACACGCGCAATGGTCCCCGCATAGAATTCCGCGCACCCCGATGCCCCCTTGTGTACACGAACCCACCCACGAACCCCATACCCCAAGAACCCACCTCCGGATCTCCTCACTCTGCTCTCTGAGCTTCTGGATCTCCTTGTCCTGCCGCTCCTTGTCCTGCTGCCGCTTCGACAAGGCCACCGCTATCTTTTCCTCCTCCTCTGCCCGAATCGCGTTGAGGGCTTTTTGCCGCTCATTCTGTGGGGGAAAGTGCCGGGGTCATAACCTTAGAGCATTACACTTGCCGTGCTAATCCCATACCCAGTCAAAACCGTATACCTGATAGACCGTTTCCAGCATATGCGCCTCGGCGTCGCGCTCCTTGAACTCGCGCCCCTTTCGCTTGAAATCATCCTTCACAGAGTTATTTGCTATGACGTCGAACCTCTTCTGGTCCGAGAAGTACCTGCACGTCCCACAGTGTCAGTCTTCCTGAGGAGCAATTATGGGCATGCGCTGCCCATGTCGACGACACACCTGCTGATCTCGGCCTTCGCTGCCTCCGCAATCCTTCGCGCAGCTTCACGCTGCTCAACCGCTGTAATGGCAAAATTAACCGATGCACGCGGCTCAGAAAGGAAAGCATCTTTGCGGAACCAGTGGCCCAGCAGCGCCAATCCCAGCCCACCTTGCGCAAGATGTCCCCGCTTTGCAACGCGAACATCGCTGTTGTGGCATGTGCAATCGCAGGCTGACATTTTCAGCAACCTAGGGCGCACGCTTCCCGCTGGCGCCTTTACAAAAGCAGGTTATCAACGCCTTAAAATGCAATAGCAAAAAACAAAGGAACGTCGGAGGCCGCTGCTGTGAGTTCTGTATAAAGACGCTATGTCACGGATCAAGGTGAAGGCCCCAGTTCAGAATTACCAGCGTTTCCCTAGCTTGCAGGCTTCGCGGACCATGCCTCGTAACACCCAATATCCCTGCACGAGGAGGAGAAAATTAACAACCTTATAGTGTACGGCAGAATCCAAAACGTCTGTCGCTGTCCAAAATGGTCTAGCGAAGCTTTTTGCCCTTTTCTCGAACAACAAATTCTCGCAATTAAGTTTTACACATCTTAAGATGGCCCTAGACGCTCTAGCACATAAGCTTCGCGTTCGCCACAGTCACTGCCAGAGCTCTGGTCACTGCGGTCACATATATCATTCTTGCTGCCTCTGACTGGGCGCTGTTGCGCCTCCATAATTTGACAGGCCAGAATACCAGGCTCAGGCCGCGGTTATGTCTAGACGGAGCGAGAGCTGTCCGCGGCTTGCCCGAAAAGACTGTACACCGCAGGTGGATTCTCCGATCGCGTGGCTACAACTTTAATTCATACAAGTGGCTAGTTATATATGTGAATCACATGGCCAGCTTGACAAGCTCGGGATGTTCCCATTGTTGTGCGCAGGCTCAGCCGCTGTCGCAGCCGTTGGCACCGTCAGCACCGCGTAGCTGCACTTTGCAGGACTTGGGGCCGGAGGACAGACAGAAGGTCGCAAAGTTGCTGAAGCAGGTGGGTTTGCACGGTACGGTTGCCGTACGACCGCAGCTGACCGTCAAACACCTGCAGGTGGTGGACCTCGGACAGGAGGTGCAGCAACTCAAGCAGCAGCGTGATGAGGTGAGCCTTGGGGCCTCCATGCTGCTGTCCCCCGCAACTCTATGAAAAGCCCCAGTCTGTGTTCTATAAACGCGCATGACGTGCAAGCAACTGCAGTGGACTTCATGCTCACACTGGTTCCAGCACCGGGACTGAAACGCCATGCAGATAGCATCTGGCGACATGCCTACTTTCCCCGTGTTCATGTCTGAGCATTTCACGGGGCTGAGCATTTCACGGGGCCGTTGGTTGCAGTTTCGGAACGTAGACCCAATCAACTTGCCATTTGAGTCCATGGGCCTCTGAGCTTAGGGCCACGGTAGGCTCCGGAAGCACTGCCCGGTTGCATGTGCTTATTTCGGGCTTAGCCCATGCCCCCCGCCCGCGACAGCTCACGCAGCAAGCCAAGGACGCTGCGCAACGGCAGCAGGAATTGCAAGAGGGCAGCCAACAGCTCCACAAGGAGCACCACTCGTAAGCACACTGATTTGCGCCCCCGTTCCCCTTCCCAGTCGTCAGCGCTGCGCTCCGTGCTGTAGGGTTGGACACCGTAAAAGCGCCTTCACGCGCGCAAGTTCACAACGCTCATTGTCCTGCAGGCTTAAAAGGAAGCTAGGGCAGGTTCTGCTGGTGTTGCGTGCCTCCCAGGCGAAGGTGCGTTGTCATTCCTGCCCGGCTCTGGTTCAGCGGCCTCGGCGGGTATGGGTCAAGGAACGGACCGAGGAAGACGCCTGCTGCCTGGCCTTTCCGCACCGCTTTCGTAGGTCGCAGCCTTGGAGGCCGCGCAACAGCAGGCCGCTTCTCCGCGCCGCTCAGACTGCTCTGTGGATGTGGAGGTGCAGACGGAGCCCGTCGCCCAAGTGGAGCCGCAGGCCCCGGTCGCGTCATGCGCATCGGTCTGCGGCGCCGGCAACGGCGCAACCCCACCGCCTGCGGCCACAGCTGCCCAGCCAGCCAGCGGCGCAGAGCCCGCTGGGACAGCAGAAACTGCGGCGCTGCGCGCTACCCTCTCCTCGACGCCCGGCGGCCCGCCCGTGGTGCACGTGGCGCCCGGCGCGCACGTCAGCATCACCATAAACCAGGCGCCGGAACCAGCGGCAGCCGTGGCGTCCGCAGGGGCCTCCGGGGCCCCAACCCCTTTTCAGGCCATGAAAGCCCCGGAGAGCTCCATTGCCGATTCCACCGCATTGCCGGCTATGTCGGCAGACAGTTGCGAGGGGTCTACAACGGTGACACTCGCTCCGGGAGGCAGGTGCGCAGGTGAGCGCGGCCTCGCGCTGGCCGCCTCCCCCGCCCCAGCCACCGTCATCGCCATCCCTACGACAACGGCAGCTGTCATGGGGGCCGCAGGAGCAGCAGCGGCCTCTGCGGCTGCAATGCGCGATAGCACGGAGGTGGCGCTACCAGAGGTCTCCTCAAGCAGTTTCTCAACAACTGCGGCATCCTACGCTCGGGTGGTTCGCGCGGGAGCTTCCGGCTGGTCCGTGCAGCAGCAGCAGCAGCCGCACGAGCAGCAGCAGCAGAAGCCGGCGGCGGCGGGAATGATGCAGGGTGACGTGGGGCCGGCCGCAATGCCGAAAGCGCCACCGCGAGCCGCCGCTGCCGTCGCAGCTGCTGCTACGAAAGGGCAACCCGGATGCCGACCCGCGGGGCCGCGCAACATTCTGGTGGATGCCACCATGCAGTGCTTCGAGGATGTGCCCGTCCACGAGGTGAGAGAGCGGGATCATGCGCGGCCCACCGGCCACCGACCCGCAATTCCGCATCTGCACACGTGCTGTTATGTCTTATGTGCTTGCAGGCGCGCTTTCTGTACTTTGTGCGCCACCCTCTTGAGGAAGTTGTCACGCTGAGGTACCGTGGTTGACAGGCCGCTGCGCCGCCCAACCCCCCCCCCATTGCGAAGCACACAGGTGCGTTTGCAGGATAGCCGCGAGGTCCTGACGGCGTCGCCCATGATCGTGCCCCCCAGCGACGAGGTGGTGGCCGCCGCGTCCAGCATCCTGGGCTGGCAGGCGCAGCACGGCCTTGCCGCCGCCGCCACCGCTGCTGGGAATGCGGAGGCACCATGCGGGGCGCCAAGCTCATGCAGCAGGGCCGGCGTGAGGGAGCAGCAGCGCTCGGGCCGCAAGGTGCTCAGCTTCGACCCGGCCATCGGGGAGAGCGGCGCGTTCTACTTCGTGGACGTAGCGGCGGAGCCGGCTGGGGGCGTAGGGGCGGCGGGTCCAGCGCAGGCGCACCGACAGGGGCGCGACGGCGAGGGCGGTGGCCGGCCTCCAGGGGTGGCGATCGCGGCGCCTGCTGCTGAACGCTTCACGGGCTCAATGGGCGCGCAGCCGGCGTCCCAGCAGTTCATGCACCACGGCGGCGAGGCGACGCTACGACCATGGGCGGAAGCGGCTGGCGCCGGCGGTGGCTGCGGCCACCCCGGCGGCCCCATGGGTGCCTCCGCGCAGCATCAGCAGCAGTACCAATACCAGCAGCACCCGCACCCGTATCCACACCACCACCAACAACAACAACAACAATGCAAATACCAGCACCCGGTTCCGGAGCATATGGTGCCGGCGAGCCCCTGCAGCTCCTACGCCACGGAAACCACCGGCGCAGCGACGCCCTTTTCCCACGGCGCGCCGCCGCCGGCACGCCCACCGCACGCGTACAGCGACACGCCCGCCAGCAGCACTATGAGCCTGTCCCGGATGGCTGTGGCGCTTGATGAGGTGGCGCGGCGGCAGCGCTGGGACGTGCAGCCGCCCGGCATGTTGCAGCCGACGCAACAGCATCAACACGACGCCACGCCCTGCGGGCCGGCGCAGCCGCGACGGGGCGGGCACGCGCCGCAGCTTGGCGGCGGAGCGGGAACTGCGGTGCGGCAGGGCGGGCCATGTCACGGCGAACACGGCGCGAACAGCGCCGTGGCCGCAGGTGGGCCGTGGCACGACGGGTGGGAATGCTGCAGGCGGCACAGCCCAAGTATGCGTAATGCTTGGGGCCTGCTGCGCGGGGGGCGTAGAAGCGACAGCGTGTTGCCCCAGCGTATCCAACTGTGTCCCTGGCATCGGCCAGGAACACACCCGACACCCGTTCTGTCCGCGGCTTAGCTCGCCGCACACGATACTTGGGGATATGTCGACATCGTACCGCCTTCCCGACGCTGTCTGCTGACCCTGTGGAATCCCCGGCCACTCGCGACGGGAGTCCAATGCTAAAAGGCCGCTGACGTCCCTCAACGGCGGTCGCAGGCTTCACGCACGGGGCTCGCAAGTACCGTGACCCGCACTGCGCCCAGGGCCCGCCCCCACAGCTGCTTCGGCACGCCAGCGCGGGTTCGTTCGGGGCTGCGCGGCCGTCGGAGGGAGGCCAGGACTTGGGCCCGCACGCGGACTCGCTGTCAGCCTGCGGCAGCACCTCCACGTCCTGGCTGGGGGGCAGCGACGTGGCGGACCGCTACGACGACTCGCTGGTCGACATTCTGTCGCAGGTACCGTAAAAGCATTGTAAACATAGGACCACGCACCGTACGCGACGCTGTGGGGCGTTTTGGATACCAAGCTCGACGCACGGATACCAGGGTACAGCGAATCGATGCAGCAGGGGTGAAGATCACCGGTAAATTGGATTTCACCTCGCTGTCAGGCGGTCCGGAAGCTTCAGCTGATGCCAGCTGGCCGACTTTTGATGTGGCCTTGCGCGACTCTGCCAACGGCTCGCCCGCCGCAGACCCCGCATCCCTACGTGTTTGCACTTGACTGCGTGGAACGCGTTCGTGGTATTGCGCTTGTGACCATATATTGCACGCCAGGCAGACGAGGAGCTGGAACAGCAGCAGCACCATCACAGGCAGCGGTATCGGCGACAACCCCAAGCGCAGCGGTCGACGTCGCAAGGCGCAGCTGCGCCGTCGGCGGCTCCCATGCCGACGCGTCCACGCACGCTGGCGCCGGCGGCGGCCAGCCCCCTGTCGGAAGGAGCGCCATCACGGACCAAGATGCAGGTATGCACATACGCCACCGTGCTGCTGTGGGTTGAATAAGCTCTTGCCCATGGTTGCGCTACCTTGACCTTGCTCCTCTCGCCCGGGCTGTCTGTTGCGAGGTGCAACCGTTATCTTATTAACGATCTTAACCGTCAACCCCATCGCAGGCAGCCTCCGCCGAAGCGTTGCTTGCGGCGAACCTGTACGAAGAGAACGACGTCTTCAGTGTCATCCTTGAGCAGGAGGGCCGCATGTAGATGCGTCTGCGAGCCGGGACCCGGGAGCCGGGCGACATACGAAGTCTGCCCTTGCCTTCGGGAATGCAGAGGAAGAGGAGGAAACTGAGTCATTTGTAACGACGTGGGTGCTCCGCACCATCTTTCTTCGCAAATTTCGGAGAAAACAGTTGGGCCGGAAACCGCCTGCTACGGCAGCCTGTATGCCGAATTGCCCATCCAACGTCGCCTCACCTCCACCGAATCCATGTCCATCATAGGGCAGAATATACAAAGTTGTTTCAAGGATCAGCTTACACAATCGTTGGTCTGCGCAAGATTGGACGCTTCACCACCGGTCACGGGCTACAGTGGTCATGCTTCCCATAGTACCACCCTTGCACCTGCTTTCCCCGTCTAAATGACCACTTCGAAGCATTTCCGTCTGGCGTAACTCATACTAATATTGGTTCTTGGTCGTCAGCGCCTGAAGACCATAAGGCGCGACTTTTGGCAGAACGCTCCACATTGCACACCTGAAGTTTTTTTGAGCTGATACAGACCGAAGATGGTGAGAGCGAGGCTACGCGACAAGTGCTGCCTAGCCTTTCCACAGTCAGCTACCGTCCGACTAAACTTCTCCGAATAACGACGCCGGCTCTCGGATGCAGAAGCAGACGCGTTCACTGTGTGCTAACATTGAATCCAGTACTAAGCTTCTAAAATATCTTTCGACCGATCATTGGTCGTTGCGAGTTGACGGGTAATTTCGCTGCTTTAGGGAACCATGGAGCTCGTGCCTGCAAGTAACGCGATGGAAGCTTCATCTCCGTTAGACGTACGGTAAGATGGCGTTGTGGTATGGGAAACCTGGGCAGCGTTATGCTAGCGCTTCACCCGCCACCCGTTCTTGCTTTGCAGGAATCTCGGACCGGTGGTTAATGCAGCTCATCTGCAATATCAACGACAACTCAAAACGCTGCAAGCGGTGAGGCTGGCGCACGGTCGCCCCACGCGGTTAGCGGTCTTCTACCCGGCAGCATCGGGGGCGGACGGCACCTCCGTGTAAAACGTTTTCCGCTTTCACATGCTTTCTCGCACGATTATAGCCCCGAGGTTGCCTCCCAGCGCAGACGCCCCCACGTGATCCGGCACCACACGAAACGCCCGCCGTCCCCACGGCTTGCGGCATCATCTTTCTTACCCCACGGGCTGTCGCCCAAAGGCGTGGCACGCCCGCCCCGCACATCTGCGCACACGCGACGCCGTTTTCGCACAACCCCGCCGCCCCTCCGCATCATGCACCGGCCTCACCCCGCCCCGCCCCACCCCGTCTGTTTGGTGTTGCCTCGCCGCCGGCGCGGTTTCGGAGCGCAGCTCCAAAAGCAGTTTGAGCTGACGGCGGAGTCAAACACGGCGTGGCGGGATCGAGAGCGGCGGCGGGAGGAGAAATATGCGTACATCGATCAGGAGCGGCAGACGCAGCGGGAGAACCTCGCAGAGCACAGCAACAGGGTGGGTGGCTGGGCGGGTCCCTGGCTCGTCCGATCGCGCTGGGTCCGTCCCCGACCCTCGCTGCACCACCTCACTCCTTCCCCCCATCCCCCATCTCACGGACCGCTGGGCTCCTTGCCCGGTCATTCCTTCTCCCCGCTCGCTCGGGGATCTGGTTTGTTCCACGGATAGGGCCCGCCGGCGAGCGGCTAGCGCCCGCCTGGGGACAGAAGGGCGCTCGGACGTCGCTGCCGCGCCAAAGCGACGCCGCCAGCGCCTCAGCGTGACGCACTGGCCGCTCACCACTTCGCCCTCGGCTTCGCTCACCCTTCCGCCCTCCCTCTCCTCTCCGTATGGAGCTGCCTGCTGCAACCAGTACCTGTACCAATGACGCGCATGGCACTCAACCTCTCCCCCCCCCCGCGCCTCCCCCCCCCCCCGCGCGCCGCGCCCACACCCGCGCCGCCCCCCAGATGGCTGAGACCCGAGCCGCCCGGCTGGAGGCTGCCAACCGGCACGAGGAGGCGGTCCGTGCGGCCGCAGCGGCCAAGGTCCAGGCGGTGGAGGACCGACTGGTGGGTGGGTGGGTTGATGAGGGGGTGGTTCAGGTTGGGGGGTAAAAGAAAACGGCCCGGGACGAGGGAACGCAACGCAGTTACCTGGGATATTACCTCAGGATTACCTGATATCTCCAGCAGAAAGAAAGCGAGCGCGCGGGTGGGTGGGTGAGTGGGTGGGTGGGTCAAGAGTGCGATGCGTTGGCGGGTGAGGTGAACGGGCGAATGAGTGGGATGGTGGTGGGGGCTGTACATGTTGGCTGTACGTGTGTCCATGTGAGTTGGGTCGTGTTTGCCATGTTTGGGGGTGTGGTTGGGTGGGTGGGTGGGGAAAGATGCTGCGGCTGGGCAGAGCAGCAGGCCGCCTTCTCTCGATGGGGAGGAGCGGGCCTTGCGGAGGAGGTACGGTACTTCGAATAGCCTAGTCCTGGCGATGCAGCAGCGCAGCGGAGTGGTGCCAGAGGCGCGATGGCACTTGTCGCTGTTGCGCTGAGCTGCGGCCTCCCCCGCGGCGGGTCGGTGGGTCGACGCAGCTGCCCAAGGGCGAACCCAAGAGGCCCGGCCCGGGGCCCGGGGCCTGCTGGGGACCTTCTGGGACCTTGGTCTGCGCGGTGGTGGGTGCGAGGGGCGCCGGCAGCCGCCTCGTCATTGCCGCGGCGTCGGTCCTTACCTCCCTCCAACCTGCAGCCTCTGCGGGCTGCTGCTGCTGCTGCGACCACGTTGCTGCTGCGAGCTTGCTTGGTCCCCCGCCGCTGCGGTGCCACTCTTTGCCCTGCGCAGGCGCGCTTCGAGGTGGAGAAGGCCGACCACGCGGTTTCGGAGCGGCAGCGCATCGCTGCGTTGGAGGCCAAGCGTGAGGCCACCTACCGGGCCAACCTGCAGATGCTGGAGGGGCGGCGGCAGAGCATGCTGGCCAGGGAGCGCAAGATGGAGGAGATGATGCGGCAGAGGGACGAGGTACGACACCGTACGGCATGGCGCTCCGTACGGCAGTATAACCCGGGCAGCATGTCGGGCGGGAGGGGGGGGCTGGTCGGGAGCGGGAGCGAGAGAGAGAGGGGTTGCGGCGGAATGCGCGGCTGCGGTGATGGCTGTTGGGGTGCCGCGGGGGGCGGACGTGGAGGAGGAAGAGGAGGAGGAGAGGGTGGTTGCGAGGTGCGCGGGGGCATTGCGGGATGCACGGGATTGACGGGTCGGGGTGGCGGCTGATGGGGCTCAGGTGCGGCAGGTACAGCCTCAACCCCCACGAGGCCCACGGGACGGCCAGGGAAGCGCAGTGCAGGGCCTGAGTGGCGCGTGGGCAGCGGAGGGAGGGAGGGAGGGAGGGTGGCGGCCGCGAAAGCAGGAGACGCGTGCCGGGTGCAGCGACTCGTGCAGCGACAAACGGCGAATGCCGGGAGGGGGAGGGGTCGTGCACAACGGCGCGGTTCGGATGTGCCGCGGCAGGCAGACGGGGCGGCCCTCCGGTGCAGCGCTGGCCTGCCCCGCGGTCCTCAGCCGCGCGATAGCGCTGGCCTGGTACAACCCATCTGGTTATACTGCCTTCCCGCCAGCTGCCTGTTTACCGTATTCGCGCGCACCCGCCCCCCTGGCTGACGACACCGCGCGCGCCCGCCTCCCTCTGCCGCACCTCCCTCTTGACGTGCCGTGTCTGCGACGACTCCCGCCGCCGTCCTCGTCGTCGTCGTTGCGGCGTTGCTGTGCTGCGCTCCGCTTGCCGTGCCGCTATCCCACGTGCGCCCTTGCGCACGCACGCACGCATGACAGCTGCGGCAGCTGCAGGCCCAGATAAAGGCGGAGGAGGACTTCTTGCGCGAGCAGCAGCGGCGGTCCACCAAGTTGCGCGCGGAGGGCGAGCTGGCGGAGAGGGTGGCGAACTTCCATGCCAAGGCGGCGGCCAAGGACGAGACCACGGCGCGCAGGAAGAAGGTGCGGTTTGCGGCCTGCGGTGCGGGCCGGTTGAGGTGCGGCGTGCTTCCTGGAGCGGCGAGGAGCGCTACGGGCCAGCCACACCGAAAGGGACGCGCCTTTCTTTCATGCCTTAAGCCGCCCCCGTCCCCCGCCCCCGAGACGCTAGGGTCGTCGCTGCGGGTCGTTTTTTTAACGTCTTCTTACCGTAAGCCCCAAGACACGCCCAACCCGCCTGCAACCCCCTCTTGATAACGCAGGAGCTCGAGGACATGCGCCGGCTGCGTGGCGAGGAGCTGCGCCAGCGCTTCGAGTACATTGCCGCGCAGGCCAACGACGCGGCTGCGCTGGCGGCGGCGGAGCGCGCGGCGCTGGCGGGGCGGATCGACGACAAGGCGGCGCGCGGGGAGGCGCTGGCGGCGCACCGGGAGGCGCTGCTGGCGGAGATGCAGTCTCTAAGGCACCAGATGCAGCGCCAGGTGGGTAAAAGAAAACGGCCCGGGACGAGGGAAGGAACGCAATGCAGTTACCCAGGCGCCAGGCGGGGGCGCGGAGCGGGAGGGGGTTGCGAGAGATGGGGGAGGGAGGACGGGGGTGGGGGAGGGGAGGGGTATGGGCTGTCTGGCTGGGGGGGCGGCGGGGCCTGGACGGGGGTCGAGGGAGGCGGGGCGCGGTGGCGGCAGGCCACGGTGGGTGCAGGCGTGCAGCGTGCCTGGCTCGTTGTAGCGGTGACTGGGATTGGGTCGTGGGTGGCGACCGTTACTTGGGGGACGGGGGACGGGGAAAGAAATGGGCGGCGGAGGCCGTGGCGGTGACTGAGCGGAGGTAGCACACTTGCACTCGGGGGAAGTGGGCGGCGGGCATGCGCGGGAAACAACGTGCATAACAAATCCCTCTCTCTCTCTTTCGCCCTTGCACTTGCACAACTCCCCCCTCTCTCCCTTGCACGCTTTTCCCCCTTCCCTCGCTCCCTTTCCCTCACCCCCTGTCCCCCTTCTCCCCTCTGAAGTCCGCTAACGCTAACGCCTTCTCTGTCCCTTCGGTATTCTGCGGTACTCTGTTTCCTCCCACTCCTCCCCTCACCCTCTCCCTCAACAATGTCCGCAGTGACTCAATTGTATATATAAAGGAGCATACCACTCCCCTCCCCTCCTCCCCTCCCCTGCCCTCCCCCCCTCAGGAGGAGTACCTGCGCAGCTCCCTGGCCCGCATGCGCCAGTTGGGCGCCGTGGATCTGCCGGAGGAGGTGGTGCGCTCGCTGGAGGCGGTGCAGCTGGCGGGGCCGCTCATGGCCGGCGCCATGCTGGGGTCGGGCCGCGCGCCGCCGCAGCTGCTGCTGGAGGGAGTGCCGGAGGAGGAGGCCGGCGAGTGGCCGCAGCCGGGGAGCGGCGGGGGGTCGGGGCTGGCGACGCCCAAGGCGGCGGCGGCCAAGGGGCGGCAGGGCCGGGGGCGGCGGCCCAAGTCGGCGGGACCCACGCCGCGGACCAAGAGGTGGGGTGGGGGCTGGGATGGGATGGGCTGGGCTGGCGCCGTGGGAAGGGGTGGGATGGGGGGTGGGGGTATGAAGGAAGACCCTTTGTGTGAGGGGGAGGTGGAGCATGGGTGGGCGGGCAGGTGCGATGTGTCTGTGGATGCGTGTATGAGTAGGTGTGTCTGTGCAGCTCTTCCGGGTCTTGAACAGGTATGTGTGTGTGTGAGAGAGATAGTGGTTTTGTGCGGAATGGGGATCCCGGGGCGGGCGACGCGACGCTGCGCTTCTGGCTCCCCTCTCTCCTGCGTCGGGCAAGGTAGGCTGGTGGCGTGGCATGGACTGCCACGCCACGTTGCATCCAGTCGAGCCCGGCCCCTACTGCATTGTCGCATACAGCGGGAGGCTGTGTCTTTGCGTGGCCAGCGACTGAACGTTTTTCCTCCTGTGGGCGCCCTCACTCCGCATCCCGCCGCGCCGCGCCGCGCCCTGCAGGGGCGTGTCACCGGCGATAGGCGGCAGCTACAGCGCCAGGGTCAGCCCGACCGCGGGGCTGGCTGTAGGCGGCAGCGGCGGCGGAGGCAAGGGCGGCCGCGCCGCTGCCGGCCTGGCCCGGCCCGTTAGTGCCGGCTCAGGTGAGCAGCTCGTGACTCGGCTGGATGGCTGGCTGGATCGGTAGGCGGCTGGGGGGTGGGCGGGCAGGCAGGCGGTTTGCGTCGCGCGCCGCTCGGCTCCGCTCCGCTTCCTTGTTGCCCTCGAGATCATCCGTTGTCGGCTCGCGAGACACTGTCGTAGCGGGGTTGTGCCGGTTGGTGGGGAAGGGACGCACAGCGGCGGCGGCGGCGGTGGCGGCTGTTCTCCGGCCGGGCGCCACGCCAGGGCCGCGACGCAGAGGGCGCGCGCTTACGCCGCAGCACAGCGCGGCACAGCATGGCATGGCACGGCACGACAGTCCTTCCACCTAGCACCGCCGCCGCAGCTCCCTATCCCACCCCCATCAGATGCTGAACCAGCCCTCCCGGCTCTCCAGCCACCACAGCCGCCAGCCACCCAACCCAACCCAACCACCACCCAACCCAACCCAACCCATCTCGACCCCTCCACCCAGCACCAACCACCCCAACGCCCACTCAACCCTCCTTTCCAAACCTCAACCTCACCCCAGCCGCCCGCCCACCCTGCCCGCCCGCGCCCCGCCCCCCGCACAGCCTCCGGTACCGCCTCGCCCGCCACCCCCATGGGCCCCAGCAGCCCCTCGGGCGGCGCCAGCCCCTACGCGCCCTACAACGCCCCGCAATCCACGCACCAGGCCCAGACGCAGGCCTCCCGCACGCCCAAGCCCCCGGCTGCCTTGGACGCGGAGGTAGCCGCCAAGGCCGACACATCGGAGCGCGCGGCGGAGGCGGCCGCCAGCGGTCGCTACACGGCCGTGCACGAGGTGGCTCGGCCGGGCAGCCGGCGGGAGGAGGAGCTGCGGGTGGTGTTGCAGGAGGAGATTGCCAAGGAGAGCGAGCGGCAGGGCATCCTGGCCAAGGTGGGGCTGTGGGTGGTGTGGGTAGATGAAGGCGGTGGGGTGTAGAAGTAGCGAAGCGAAGCGAAGCGAAGCGAGGCGGTGGCCTGGGGCGGCTGCACTCGGCAGGTCGGAGGGGCTCGTGGCTGTGAGCCAGGAGGAGGGAGGTGCATGGCCCCGCGATTTGTGCCTGCACACTCGCCGCACGGACGAGGCGAAACGGGTTTTGCGATTCCATACCGGCTACTTACCCAACCTTCTGTGCCGAGCCGCCTTGCTAGCCCGTTGGGGCCAGGACTCGAAAAGAGTTGCCTATTGGGGCAAGACCCGATGCGGGCTTCTTGGTGGATTCTCTCGTGTTGTGCCGCTGGGTCCTTACATGCGTGTGTATGTGCCCTGCGTGTCCACATACGTCGTGCGTGCGTGTTTGGGATTGCGTCATTGCAGGTGACGGACGACGACGAGCGCGCCCGTCTGGTCAAGTTCTTTACGTTGGAGCGAGAGGAGGCGCGGCGACGCATCCTGGCGCTCAGCAGCGCGGCCCAGGCGGCCCTGTACCACTGAAAATGTTCCCCAACATAAGCCCCCCGCGGGGAGCAAGGCACCGCCTCCCAGCCCCAGCCTCGCCACGCGGACGCAGCGCCGCCACCACCGCCGGGCCGATGCGGCGCCGCGGCGGCGGCGCGGCGGCGGCGAGCCTCGCCTTGCCGCGCTTGCCTGCTGCCGGCACTGCGACGCGCAGGCTGCAGGATAGGATTGGCGGTCCCCCAGGGACGGGGACGACGCGGACGGGAAAGGGGGTGGCAAGGGGAACAGGTAGTCCACACAGCAGCCGGGCTTCAACCGTGCTCCGGCCGGAGCGCGGTTAGTGTAGTTAGGAGTCAGCCAGACCGGCCGGCATTTGTGCGTGTAGCGGCGCCGGGGTTTAAAAAGGGGCCAAAGAGGACCGCAGCGGAGTAAGCGGCTTCTGTCCCCTTGCTGCAGCGACGGGGGGGGATGGATGCGGCGCAGCCCTGCTCCCTGGTGAGGGGAAGGGAAACGTGTTGGCCATCTTGGGGCGCATCTTGCACCGGCGGCTGAGCTGCCTTTGCCTCTCGGTGCTTCGTGCGCATCGGGATCAGGTGCCTGCCTGGGGAAGGGCTGGTCTCCGCTGGCGGGGCGGCTCGCTGGTGGGTGGCGGTGGGCGGATGGCAGCATGGGCGGGGGCTCCTGACGAGGTGGGGTGGGAGGCCCTGCTGGTATTGCGCTGGTAGGGGGTATTGCCCTTGGTTGCGCGCAGACACATACGCGGGCGGGCTCCTGGGCGTGCACCGCGCCGATCGCGCGTGGCCGGAGCACCTTCCCGAAGGAAGGGCAGCGTCTGACTGCGTGCTGCGTTGCCTGTAGATGCCTGTATGATTTGGTGTTTTATACTTGTTACTTATTGGCTACGAGTGACGATTGGTTGACTTGAACACTGACGATAAGAAGTTGACCTGAACGCTGAAGCTTCCCGGCGAATGCGTCATGGCGTGCGCATGTCCTAAACCGCACCTGACATCCTGCGTGCGGGCGAGCCGACTGCCATCTCCTGACTTTTGTTGCGTGGCGCTTGCGTGTTCGCGCGCTTTCGTTGAAAACGAGCGAGCGAGTGATCAGGGAACGGGCGATATAGGGAATAGCTGGTGCAGCAGGCGGGGCACGTCCGTGCCCTGCACTAGCGGCGGGGCGTCTGCGAAAGCGCGGCCCCGAGTTTACGCCAGCGAATGAGTGTGATCGATCGATGGGGCCATCAGCCCGTAATCGTCACCTCGCCGCGCCTGGGGCCGGCGGTCGTCGTTTTCCGAACCGACCTTGGTGCGGTGGCGGCGCCCCCTCGGGCCGCGGCTGGGGCGACGCCTGTCGGTGCGACGGACCAAGCCGGGGGTCGGTCCATGTGGTTGGTGGTGGTTGGTGGGTTGATGTCATGTAGGGCCCCCAGGTGCGCGTGCTCGGGGGCGTGACGCGAGACCCTCTGCTCCGACTTTCCTTGCGGCGTGTCCGATGCTCGCGGTGCAGAGCTGCGCCGCAAGCTACCCGTGAGTGCGCACCTGCTGTGCTGTTGTGCGCGTTTCCGGAAGTTGCGGGCTGCTATCGGGTTTTGTGGATTGCGGCGGGTGGCAAGGGGTTTTGCGGTCTTGCGGTGGATCTTGGTTGTACATAGATGTTCATTTCCTTGCCGTCCGTCGTCCAGAAGGCGGGTTTATCTGGTCAGGGCTCTCAAAAGTGCGTTGTGGGTCGGCTGCCGACGCCATGACCAGGAGCGCGGGCGGACCCGATATGGGTTGAGCTGCCACGGTTTCCATTGGCGGTTCGTGGCGGATGAGTGGTGGCGCTGAGTGAAGTGGGCGGAGCGGGGAGCGAAGTGGCCGACCCTGGCTTCTCGGGGAAAATTTCTTCCCTCAATGAAGGTGTTCGTGCACGTTTGCCCCCCCCCACACCCGTCCGGCGTGTTGTGATGTATGGAATTGTGCATCTTTCTCCCGGGGCATGTACATTCGAGGCCACCAAAATGTTTTAGTGTTCAAGTACGTGGTCTCTTGCAGTTGGTATTAGTCGAATTAGGCGTCGATGCGTGGAGGTTTGCAGCCGGGCTGCACCCAGCAGATGGAAAGCCGTCTTAGCCGTCGCAGTAAATCCTTTTGTAAATAACCACTTCGCAACTTCATACCAATGTAAATGATACGGAGCGGGCTGTGTGCCGTGGCTGCCACGGCGAGGATACGCAGCGTTGTGGCATGGAGGAGGAAGGCAGGCATCCGGGCAAGCGGCCCGACCCCTGGTTCTGCAAGTGCGATGGCGTCAACAGGCGATCGAAAAGCGCACAGATGTTATAGTACATGACGTGAGTGGCATGTGTTACGCCAGTGGCTGCTTGTGCGGACTCACAAGTAGTATATCTCGTACTACCGTTGTCCGGTTCCGCGCCAACAGGGCTGTCATACTGCTCATACAGAGTATGGACGCCCAGGTGTTACTAGTTCCGCTACTTTTGATTGTACGTACGTACGTTTTAAGCGAGACCTGGTTATTGTTTACGTTGTCACGAGCTGCTCGAGGACATCACATACGCCGCGTGAACACTGATAACCGGTCGCGCTTAGGTTGTTGTTGCTTTGGAAGTGAGCCCCAACAGGGGCTAAACCAACCGGAAATGGGGGTTTGATTAATACTGAACCGACAGCGTAGCGGCTGAAGCTTCACCGGCCCGCCCACTTCGGTGGTCGCGGCCATGGCGGACGATCTGTATGACGAATTTGGCAACTACATAGGCCCCGCCTTGGAGGATAGCGAGGTCAGTCCTTCGGAGATCGCCGCCAGCAGCAGCGGACAGCGTAGCCTTTTCTGGCACTGCAAACGTATTTGGACAACTTGATGTTTATTTGCACAGGAAGAGGAAGAGGAGCAGCATCAGCATCATGGCTTTGAGGACGATGAGGGTATAGAGGACGATGGGGACCGGCATCATGGCGTGGACGCCATGCAAGAAGGCGAGAATTCGATCAGTACAAATATATGATGAAGTCGAGCTGTCGTGCTTCCGGAAGGGGCTGAGCTATTGCAGGGTGTTAACCGCCGCCGTGCGTGTCGAAAGCGGGCTGTTCTGCGCACACAAGTAGACCCTGTGGGGAGGTTGTAACCGTGGTGCTCCTGCGCGGCGCATGGGCATCTCGTTGCAGATGAGGAGCCTGGTGACGGGGCGATGGCCGTGGTGTTGCATGAGGACAAGAAGTACTACCCGTCAGCCGAGGAGATTTATGGGCCTGAGGTGGAGACGCTGGTCATGGAGGAGGACGCGCAGCCGCTGGAGGTGCCGATTGTAGCCCCCATAAAGGTCAAGAAGTTCGAAACCCTGGAATCGGAGCCGCTCAGGACGCACTACAGCAACGAGTTCCTTGCCACCCTGATGGCGAACCCGGAGCTTGTCCGCAACGTGGCAATCGTGGGGCACTTGCACCACGGGAAAACGACAATCATGGACATGTTTGTTGAGCAGGTGGGCCTAGGCGGGCATACGAGGGTGCAGGGTGGGGTTTCCGCGGAGGGGGAAACAGAACATGAGCTGGACGAGCGTCACCGGGGCATCCGGCAGCCTGACGGATGCATTTCCCGGGGGCGCAGGGCGCAACACGCGCATAAGGAACGCACCTTGGGATGCGCCTGTGCTCTTGGGCCGCCATATAGCCGTCCACCGTTCGAGGAAGCCCCCGGGACCGACTGCGCCCGACCCACATCGATCATCACCATGTGTACACTTGCAGACCCACGAGCTGAAGAAGCTGACAGCGGCCCAGGAGGCGGCTGGCAAGCAGCTGCGCTTCACGGACACTCGGTTGGACGAGCAGGCTCGCGCCATGAGCATCAAGATGATGCCCATGTCCCTGGTGATGGAGGGACACAGCGGCAAGTCGTACCTGCTGAACCTGTTGGACTGCCCCGGCCACGTCAACTTCAACGACGAGGTGGGGGAGGGCGGCCGCATGGGGTTGCTCAGGTTTTGCTTGCAAGCCGGGGGTGGGTTGGGGGGGAAGGTCGCAGCCTTGTTGGACCGCGCCGCATCAGCTCACGCCCTGCGCCACCAACACACCACGGCACCCGCCCCCATCCCCCCCGCCGCCGCCCCCAGGTGACGGCTGCCATGCGGCTGGCCGACGGCGTTCTGCTGGTGGTGGACGCGGCGGAGGGCATCATGGTGGTCACGGAGCGGGCGGTGCGGCAGGCGCTGCAGGAGGGGCTCTCGATCACGCTGCTCATCAGCAAGGTCCGTCTCTGTTGGGTATGGGGCTGGCGGTGGGCGGTGCTGGGGCGCTGAGGGGCTTCCAGGTGGGGCCAAGAGCCCCGACGGGGAAGATTGTGCAAAGACGGCTGTGGTCGTCGGGCGGGTCGACCTGCATAGCCGCACCTGGGGAGGCGGGGACGGGGCAAGGCGGACAGGCGGTTGGCGGATTGCGTGCGTTGTGTTAGTGTGAGTGCATCCTGGTTGGATACATCAGCTTGTTATGGTAGGTCCGATTTGGTAGGTCCGATCTGGAAGCCGATCTGACTACACGACAAATGCAAGCACTGTGGTGCATTTTGTTTGCACGATATACATGTTTGGGTTTTGGGGTTTGGGGGGGGGGGGTGGCACTAAAGGTACCGTCACGTAAGGGGCCTCCCGATGCAGTCGGCGTGTGGTTCCTTCCCCGCCCGGCCCTGCGTGTAGCCCCGGAGGCAGAGCAGCCGATTCCACGCTGCAGTATCGGCACGGCCATCGGAACACAATCGGGGTCGGTAGTTGTCGCATCAGCGCACAGGAGCTACGCACGTGCCCTTGGCCGCCCAAGCTCGGCTGCGGTGCAGCGGGCGACTGCGGCCCGTCCGCACACAGATCCTGCTGCAATCGGGCGCCGGATGTTCTGGACTATGTGTTGGGAGATGTTGGCTTGTGCTGCACGCGTTATGCGGTTTGCCCGATCCGGAATGGTGCCGCTTGCCTTGCTGAGCAGCAGCGCGGCCGTAGCGGCCGTGTGGTGGTCGTCATCTCGTGGCGCTGTTGTTTACGCGTCGCCTGGGTCCTGCACCCCGCGCCCTCTCTTTATGTGGGGAGGGCCAACCCGCACTGTGCACTGCTGCGCTCCCCATGACTGGTCGTTCCCCCTTTCAGGGACTACAACGTCCGCAGGGCTTCTTGTTTCTTTGTTGCAAATTCACTGTTCAAATCCCCCTTTCAGGTGGACCGGCTCATCACGGAGCTGAAGCTGCCCCCCGCGGACGCTTACCACAAGCTGCGGCACACGATCGAGGAGGTCAACAACCTCATTGCGATCTGCTACGGTAGGCCGGGAGCAGCCGCGCGGGCCGGGCCGGGGCCGGCGGGGCGGAGCGAGCTTTCCAGGAGGCAACAAGTGGCACTAGTCGTCTTGGTGCAACGGGGGCAAGGGTGACCAGGCTGTGTATCCGCTGGCAGCGGCGGTTCCGGCCGTCGGGTTACTGCGGCGCTGCGGTGGCTCGGTCGCTGTATGGCCGTCCGTAAGGTGCCTGTCCCGGTCGCCACCACTTGACTGCCGCGGTCCCTCTTCCGCTCGCCCGTCCGCAGGCGGCGAGGTGCCCCCGGAGCGGTTGTTGGACCCGGTGCGGGGTAACGTGGCGTTCTGCGCGGCGGCGTCCGGCTGGTCGTTCACGTTGCAGTCGTTCGCGCGCCTGTACGCCGACATCTCCGGAGCTGGCTTCGACCCGCGGTAGGTGTACGACTGGACTGCGTGGGTCGGTGGGTGAGGTGGAGGTCGTGTAAGGGGGGAGATGAACGCGGGCAAGTGTAAGGACGGGATTTTGAGAAGAGGGCGCGCCGCCCGCCAGTACACTGAGGTTTGAAGTCGGACAATTCTGCTTGCGGCACCCTCCACCTCGTGCCTCGGCAGCGCGTGCGCTCCACTGGTTGGGCGCAGGCGTGTGGCGGGGTGCCGCCATAGCGTAGTGACCCCCAGCCCCGTTATTCTGACACGGCTGGCGCTTTACCGCCGCACGTGTATTTCACCGCGGGGCACATGCGCAGATGAGCGACATGCCACGATGCCAGGCAGCGCGGCATGTGTGGTGTAGGCGTCTATCCAAAATCGGAACAAGCTTCGGAGTTCGTTCTGCTGGGTAGTTCACGGCATTGGCATGCACTCTGACTGAAGGCGGGACATGCAGAAGCGCTCGAAAATACTGGAAGGACTCCATAAGTATGCCTTGTTAAGACGCTTCATCCCGCGCGAGCCGTTCATGTTCGTGACTAGTCCGGTACGGCGGTGCCGTCTGTACCTTCGTGCTCCGGCAGTGCGGGGCCGGACCCATCTCTGCCCCGCGTACACGGGCACCGCCAGACCGACCAAGTAATCCCGTTATTCTGACACGGATGGCGCTCCACCGCCGCACGTGTATTTCACCGCGGGGCACAACACAAATACGTGGATTCTACACCTCCTCCCGAAGCTGCGTCGCATGTCGTGTGCGGGCCTGCCTCACGAGGCAATGAGCCTCGCCCGCGCGGCCTCACACACGCAGCCAATCTGAAGGCGGGAGCGCATCATCCGCAGGATTCTGTGATGACGGTTCCTTCCGCCCTCCCTCCCTTGTCACCCCCAACCTCCTCCTGCTGCTACAGGGAGCTGGCGAAGCGGCTCTGGGGCGACCTGTATTTCCACTCGGAGGAGCGCGTGTTCCGAAGGACTCCGCCGCGGACCGCCGGGCCGGGCGGGAGCACGGAGCGCAGCTTTGTGCAGTTCATCTTGGAGCCGCTGTACAAGATGTACAGCACCGTGATCGGTGAGGCGGAGCCGGGCTGGGCCGGGTCGGGGAGCGGCGGCACCTGCCGGGCGGAACGAGCACGCCGCTGGTCGGTTGGCCTTTTGTCCTTCTGTCGCCCTGGTGGCCCTGCTTCACCTGCCTGAGTAGGCGTCTTGCCTGGCCTGCGGACGTAGACACTTGAGCCGGTGGGCCTCAGGCTGCCTACCCGATTGTGGCCGCCTGGCCATGTCACGCACGTCCGGCCGCAGCCGGCCGTCGCCATGTCCTTTGCATCCTTCGCGCGTATCCTTTTCCCTTTGCGCCTTTTCCCTTTGCGCCAAGCCCTCGTGTCGTGCTGTCATGCTGCTCCCGCTGCACCCTCGTGCGCAGGCGAGCACCCGAAGACCGTGGAGGCCATGCTTGCGGGCCTGGGCGTCTTCCTGCGGACCGCCACCTACAGCCTGGACACCAAGCCGCTGCTGAAGCAGGTGCGGTGCGCACGGCTTCACGGTTTACAGCCCTGAGTGCGACGGGGCAGGGAGGTGACGCATGCTCAGATACGCAGGGGGCTCCCCCATTGGGAACACACACGCATTCGCATATTGCAGCCTTCGAACCTGTGCGCCTCATGTTGTTCCCGCACCAAACACGGCGGCCCGGTCCCTGTCCTGCACATGGACGCATCTGAGAAGGCCAACTCGACATGTCGTCGCGCAAACCGCTTGGCGCCCCGACTGAGCGCCTAACTTTACCTTCCTTGCTTATCCTGCCCCAATCGTTGCCCCTGCCCCACTGATCTCGCCCTACCTCACCTCGGCCGGCCCAGGTGTGCGCCAGCGTGTTGGGCAACTGCTCGGGTGTGGTGGACATGTTGGTTGCGCACGTGCCGCCCAGCCGCAAGGCCACTGCGGACAAGGTGACGGCGCACTACAGCGGTCCACCGGACGCGCCGGCCGTGTCGTTCATGGCCGCCTGCAACCCGCGCGGGCCGCTGGTGGTGGCGGTGGCCAAGCTCTTCCCCCGCCAGGACTGCTCCCGCTTCGATGCGCTGGGGCGCATCATGAGCGGCACGCTGCGGCCAGGGGACCAGGTCAAGGTGAGGCGCCGGACAGCTGCGGGGAGGGAAGGAAGGCCCTTCCGAGCTGGGGCGCCAGCGAAGGGAGCGGCGGCATGGGGAGCGGCTGGCGGAGTGGAAGGGCGCCCTGACCCCGCCACGCTCGTCTGAGCGCTCGCTTAAGCTTGTCCGCTTGTGCGCTTTCCGCTGCGCCGATGGCCTATCCCTGTCCACCACCACGACGTCCACCCTCGTTCAACGTTCCACCCACCCCAGCCCAGCCCAGCCCATTCACAGCCGGTTGACGCTCTCGCTGCCCTGCCCCACTGCCGCGTCCAGGTCCTGGGTGAGGCGTACACCCCGGAGGACGAGGAGGACAGCGCCGTGGCCACCGTAGGGACCGTGTGGGTGTACCAGGCGCGGTATCGCGTGCCCGTGGCGCGGGCCACCGCCGGCAACTTGGTGCTGATTGAGGGCGTGGACGCCACCATCACGCGCACAGCCACCCTGGTGGCGGACGCGTACGATGAGCCGGTGCACATCTTCAGGTAGGGAGGAACCCGGGCAGGGGGCGGGAGGCGGGGGCGAGTTGCCTGTTCTGGCGGTCTCTGCGGGAGCCTTATATTCCCCTTTGTATTCAATGTAGTACCAAAGCTCCTTCCCGCTGACCGCCCCGCCCCGCCCCGCCTCGTCGCGTCCCGTCCTGTCCCGTCCTGTCCTCGTATCCGCAGGCCGCTTCAGTTCCAGACTCGCAGCACGGTGAAGATCGCCGCGGAGCCGCTCAACCCCTCGGAGCTGCCCAAGATGGTGGAGGGCCTGCGCAAGGTGTCCAAGAGCTACCCGCTGTGCAGCACCCGGGTGGAGGAGAGCGGCGAGCACACCATATTCGGCACCGGCGAGATGTACCTGGACTGCCTCATGAAGGACCTGCGGGAGCTGTACGCGGGTGAGGCGGGCCCGGCCCGAACACTGTGGATGGAACGTTGCACAGAGGGGGCCCTGTGGATTGAATCGCGCTGAGGGGATCAGGTTTTCGGTAGGTGCAGAGTGCATGAACGGGTCCCACCCCTTCAATCGGCGCAGAGCGCGTGAACGTGAGCGTCAGTTACTTTTGTATGCTGTCGGGGGGGCCCTACAATGGGGGCGCCCAACAAGGAAGGGGACGGCGCACCCCCTCCCTTGTTGGGCGCCCAGGAGGGATGGGCGCGGGGCTGGTAATCTGACGTGGCGCGTGTCCTTTGGGCGGTGCTGCTGCTGCTGCTGCTGCTGCTGCAGAGGTGGAGGTCAAGGTGGCGGACCCCGTGGTGGCGTTTTGCGAGACGGTGGTGGAGAGCAGCTCGCTCAAGTGCTTTGCCGAGACGCCCAACAAGCGCAACAAGATCACCATGATCGCGGAGCCGCTGGACAAGGGGCTGGCGGAGGACATTGAGGCGGGCAACGTGCGCCTGGAGATGGGCCGCAAGCAACTCACGGTGAGCGCGGGCGCTGCGGTGGCGCTGCGATGGGTGCTGGGTACGATGCAGCTTCGATCAGGGCCACCCGTGCCGCGCACGGAGCTGCAATACGCCGCGTGCGCGGCCATTATAAGGCAAAAGGCACCGCGTCGTGTGCCACATCTATTCAGTGCATGGCCGTGTAAAAGCTGCTACTAGGTCGTGATACTGCTGAGACTGAGCCTTTGCCGGATGGCGGCATGGAGCGGCACGTCTGCTTCTGCTCCTGCCGTGTGGACCTGAGTCCGTTGAGGCTAGCGCCATGAGGCGTTAGGCCAGTTGGTATTAGCCTCTGGCCCTGCTGGCCCTTGCCATCGCCTCACGCCACGCGCCGCATGCTTTTCTTGCCCGCAGGAGTGGTTCCAAACGCGGTACGAGTGGGACCTGCTGGCGGTTCGCGGCCTGTGGGCGTTCGGCCCCGACGTGCAGGGCCCCAACGTGTTGCTGGACGACAGTTTGGCGGCGGAGACGGACAAGGGGCTGCTCAACGCGGTGCGAGATTCGGTCATCCAGGTACGTCGCGGCACGGACCTGCGCCGGCGGGCGGCCGCGCCGGAAGGGCTGTAAGGAAAGGGCGGACGCAGGGGTGACGTGACGGAGGAGAGCCGCGGTTGCGATGTAGAACGGCGCGGCCCTTTCGAAGTGCTCGAAACGCGCTTTGGGCCCAGCTGCAGCTGTGTGTCGCCTCTTTGAGCGGTACTTCGCACAAGTTGTGGCTCGATCTTGATCTTGCCTGCGACGCCTTCGAAGCTGTCCCGCATTGCGCTGCGGAGAAACGCCCGCGCGCGCCACTCTGCTTGACGGCGGCTCCCATCCCCTTTTCCGCCTGCCGCTGCGCTGCCCTCTCCTCCTTTGGTGCGCGCAGGGCTTCCAGTGGGGCGCCCGCGAGGGGCCGCTGTGCGACGAGCCCATCCGCAACGTCAAGTTCAAGATCCTGGACGCCACCATTGCGCCGGAGCCCATCCACCGCGGCGGCGGCCAGATCATCCCCACCGCCCGCCGCGTCTGCTACTCGGCCTTCCTCATGGCCACGCCGCGCCTGATGGAGCCCGTTTACTACGTGGAGATCCAGACGCCCGCGGACTGCATAGCGGCCATCTACAACGTGCTCGCGAAACGGAGGTGCGCGGGCGGGGGGAGGCGGAGTGGCGGACCGCGGGAGGCGGCACGTGGAGGGGCGGTTGTCCTGGGCTGCCGGGCTGGGGACCGGACGAGCGGCGGTGTATCGTGCGGACGAGCGGTGTTTTTGTGAGCGCACTGTTCCAGATGAGGCATGCAAAAACCTAGCTGGAAAGCGCAGTAATGGCTTCTTCCTTGCAGATCCTGGGCAGGGGCTTGTTTCCTCCCACCTCATGGGTCTTGTTCCGTCCCACGTTGCCCCGACGACCGCAGAGGCCACGTGACCGCGGACGTGCCCAAGCCCGGCACGCCCATCTTCATCGTCAAGGCCTACCTGCCGGTCATCGAGAGCTTTGGCTTCGAGACCGACCTGCGCTACCACACGCAGGTGGGTGTGGGTTGGGACCTGCCGCTGAGCTCTCGCGCCTGGAGCCCTGGCTGCACCTGGCCCCCCAGCTGCCACCACGCTGGTTGCTGACAAGCTGGCCTGCCCCCTCCCCACCGCGCGCTGACATAAATTCCCCGCAGGGCCAAGCCTTTTGCCAGTCGGTGTTCGACCACTGGCAGGTGGTGCCGGGCGACCCACTGGACAAGTCCATCGTGCTGAGGCCGCTGGAGCCGGCGCCGGTGCAGGTAGGGAAGGGCGCAAGGGCGGCCCGGATCGTGTGACGGGTTGGGGTGATGGGTCGGGGTGGCCGCTCCAGGCGCGCGCCGCCGCCACGACGGGCGCAATCGCTCTTCGCGGCGCGGAGAGGCCACGTGATTATGCACGTGTGCACCCAACTGCATGACCATCGTTGCTAACTTTGTCTAGTTGCTGACTCCCGCGCCTCCGACCCTCTTAACAGGCGCTGGCCCGCGAGTTCATGGTCAAGACCCGGCGGCGCAAGGGCATGAGCGATGACGTGTCCATCAACAAGTTCTTCGACGACCCCATGCTGCTGGAGCTGGCCAAGCAGGACGCCGACCTGGCAATGATCTTTTGAAACATCCAACGCAGCGACCGATTGACCCAGTACTGGGGATCTGGGTTGAGGGCATGGTGGTAGAGACGCCGCTGTCGGTGCGGCAGGTCGCGGCTTGCCCACGGCGGAAGTCTACCTGGCTTGCTAGCCTAGCCTTGCTTGGTGACGTGACAACAGTCGGAACGGCAGCGGCATCAAGGGCGAACCGGAGAGCCAGGGGAGCGCGGCGTGGGGTTGGATTACGGTGCATGGTTTCGCGCAAGCGTCATGCGTGTACGATTTCCCCAGCGTGTCGGTTTTCCCCCCTGGCACTTCAAATGTGTGCAATATGCGGTTAGGAGGACCCACGAGCACGCGGTCACAGTGCTCAGCGGTTGGCGGCAAACTTGTGCGCCCCTGGTGATCGTTGGGCACGTGCGCTTGGAGGCGATGCGAGGCGGGGGATGCGTGCATCGCAGCGGGGATGGCGTTGATTAGTTGGGAGTGGGCGGCGTGTGGAGGCCCTTGGTCAATCGGTAGTTGATTCCTTCCTTCCTGGGGTTGGTTGACCACGCCAGGAGGGCTGTATCTTCGGTTTCGGGTTTTGACTGTGGACTGCGGACTGTGGTACTCAGCGGTGGAGGTCGGACCCCTCGAGCAGGGAGGCGATACGGGACGAGCGAGGCCCTGGGGCGGTGCGCCTGTCGGTTACCAGCCATGTAAGTGCGCGTCCCCAGTTGCATACCTGGGGCATGGTGTCGGCCAGCGGCCACACGTGAGAGCACATTTGCAGTTTTTAAAGGATGCTGCAAAATCAGAAAGGCAACGACACACACCCACACACAGATTGCACTCGGCACACTCCCCGCCCGGTACACTGGATGTATGCATTTGCCTATAGCATACGAGCAAATGCACACCGTAACGACATCCATGCATGTCGCAGCAGCACCTGCAGCAGCCTTGACGGCGTATATGGCCCACCTTGTCTCCTCACATTATCCCCCATTACCTCGCCCCCAATCTTGTGGCTACTGCCCTTATGCGGCACATACAGAGAATGGTCTTGCAGCCTCCCGGCGGGAAACAGCGTCACGTCTCATCACGTGACGTGCCAGACTGACCCGTCCCCACTAACCTCCACTAACCTCCCCGAAACTAGTTGTGAAGAGCAGTCTGTGTCCCACACGCTGATAGATACACATCGATCGATGCAAATCACGAGCGACAGCCATGCATGGCGTGATTGTACGGCAATGCAGCGGCGATCCTGAATGCGAAGGCGGTGCACGGCACCGCCATCCAGCCAACCAACCAACGGTGCCCCTTCGCAACCTACCCAGCAGCTAGCTCAATAGTGACGCCAACCGACAGCAAGTAAGGCGCCACCGAGCGCCACCTGACGCAAAAAAAAGACCACCACACTTCGAACGCACGGAAATGACGGACGGAGTGCCCGATGGGCTCTCCAGACACGACCGCCGAGACGAGACGCGATTGACTTAAGCCATGCATGTCGCGCATTTAAACTTCACGCCAGCAGGCAACCAATTCACGCAAGCACGCAATGCCTCACATATTGCGTGCTACTGGTAGTAGTAACGCTATGATTGCTGTGTTTCTGTTATCGAGGGGGCCGGCCGGAAATGTCATATGGTATGCCGATTAATGGCGGAACCCGCCCATCCAGCCATCCAAACCCTTCGACGTATTCAATAACGCATGCACTTATCATGGGAACCGATCGAGCGCCCGAAAAATGTCTGGGTCTGCGTAGTTTGCGTGACATCTGCTTTGACAACTGGCGGGGCCGCGGGACACATACACGCACAGATACGCGCATAGGAATTCTCACTAGCTAGCTAGCTAGCTATCAGCAGTAGATCTCGCACGCGCAGATGCGGCAATCTATCAGCGGCCTCACGCGCGCATCCATCGCTCAACGGATGTATCAAATAAACAACCCCGTGCATCACCACTAGCAGCCGAGTAACACGCAACGCGCGCGAAGGGGGTGCTCGCTACGCAGCACCTTACGTAACCCGCACCTCTTGCAGCTTACAGCAGCAAAAATCAAATATAGCCCACATAATAAGAGCACTCTTATTTGCATCGTTGCAAATAAACTTTTGATGACGCGGCCAACGGGTTCCAACTGCCTGCCGGGTAGGTACGCGGCGGCACCGCAACAAACAAAAAAACGACTACGTAGTTGCGCGACGGCGGTATTCATTCAAGTCGGGCACGCGCGGCATGGCGCACCTAGCTCTGCGCAAGGCCTATCAGCAGTGCTTGCCCAGTAAGTTGAACGTTTGCCGTCCCGGGGCTGCTGGCAGTCGGTCCATCAATGCCTACCCGATGGAACCATCCAACCAGCCAAATCCATCCGTAATCACCGGAGGCAAGGCGCCAGCCCGCCCGCCTGCCCGCCTGCCTGCCTGCCGCCGGCACCGTTCACGCGCCGCGCACGCACGCACGCACACACACGCACACCGTTACGTGCATCCAGTATCCAGCAGCCACGCATCCGCTACGTACGTATTATCCACCTAGCTAGCTACACACGCACCTAGCTGACGACCATACCTAGAAGAACTGAAGCCCCACCAGCTTCACCTTGTTACCTGCTCTGTTCATCCCGCCCTTGACCGCCACCCTCGCAAGCAGACACGTCGAGTTATCCTGCCGCGGCAGCTTGAAGTCCAGCTTAATGACTTTATTGAGGGAAGCGTGCTCGTCCCACAGGCAATCCACCTCCGCAGACCCCAGCACGGCCGCACTCGATAGATTGTCGGCGGCGCCCTTGCAGCTGCCGTTCGCCGCCGCCGGGCCGGCCATGAACGTCATCTCAAACACGCCCATGTTCGCATACGATTTGAGCAACATCACGTGAGCCTTGCCGAGGCTGAGCCGTCCAACTTCCTCGGGGTTCAGTGCCAAGACGCAGCTTGCTTCGGGCCGAGTTGCAATGAAGCCCAGCTTGCCAGGCACTGCGTGTTTGTTTGGCGCACGGCAGCACGGAGGAACGAACATGGGAACAAAGTAAGAGCCCAGCCAGCAGCCACCCGCTGGCGGACCGCCGTTGATCGACCCAATGATCTATCCAACCAGAAGCGGCATGCGTGATGGCAATAATGGGGGGTTCGCATACAAACGGGGTGTTGCGGCGAGCGTAAGGGGTCTCACACACTGCCCAACCCACCGACGACGGGCGCCACCCGTCGCCAGCAGACTTTCACCCCCTCCGATTCCCCGTCGGAAGACAAGGGGCGGGGTTCGGTCCCATGGGACTCGCCAAAATGCCATGCGACCGCCGCCGGGGTCCACTTGGTTACGTAGCTGGTCAGCACATGCATCGGTTAGTTCGGATGCGCCCGGTCCTGTTCGTCCAGACATACACATAAGGTAACACGCAGATCCGATATATAGCTAGGCGCACATGTGCACTGCTGGATGGTGGAAAGGTCGCTCGGCCAGCCACTCACCGTCGGCGTACGGAAACCAGCCTTCGCAGGGGGTAACACTCCGGGCGCGGACGTAGGCCCAGTGGTTTAGTTGAACGGTGATGGGCTTCGAGGTCAGAAACATGTCCAAGTCTTGTGGATCGGCAAAGCGCGGCTCGCGGGGCACGTACTGCTTGGGCAGGTCGTACATCTGCCACAGGCGCGAGTGCTGGTAGGCCATGTCCACGTAGCGGTACACCAGGTCCGCCAGGAGGGTGTGGCCCCAGACCGAGGGATGCACCATGTCGCCCCGGTACCACGTGTCGTTGAACCAGGCTTGGAGGGCCGGCGTGGGAAAGGGGCCCAGCGCGTCAATCACTGCGTGCGTGCGGCAAGAAAACACACAAAAACAAACCGCGTCTCTTACGTGGATACGTAGGACATGCCGTGGTTTGTGACGTGCGTGCTGTCGTCTGCGTATGTATGGTATGGATATACAGACCACAAAAGCCGCCTAGCTGTCTATCGAAATGAGACGGCGGCACACGAAGTAAGCGTCGCAGGACAAACAACGTGCGGCGGTGCCATACGTGCATGCGTGCAGACTGTATGCATATTTATTAGACTTGCTTTGTCCGCAAGTAAGCCTCGCTGCTGCCTTCTCCGTCCAGTCCACAAAACACAAAACATATGTACCTGCCGTGCGTGCTACGTACATTCTTAAAACGCTAGCTAGCTACCTATACCTGCATGACGGCGGCTGGCATGCACCGCACCACTTACCCGAGATGATCGGCACGCCGTGGTGTTGCGCTACAGGCAGCTGAGCGTACATGGCGTCCGAAATGCGCTCGTACGGCACACCAGTCCTGTCGCAACGTTCCCGGGGAGACATTATTATAACCACTATTAACTTTGGTTTGCTAGAATTTCGTTGCTGATTAACTTGCTCAAGAGTGCACAGATAGTGTAGCATTTATTTTACTACCAATTACTGCCCCTCCTTCCCTCCTTCCCTCCCTCCCTCCCTCCTTCCCTCCTTCCCTCCCTCCCTCCCTCCCTCCCTCCCTCCCTCCCTCCTTCCCTCCCTCCCTCCCTCCCTCCCTCCCTCCCTCCCTCCCTCCCTCCCTCCCTCCCTCCCTCCCTCCCTCCCTCCCTCCCTCCCTCCCTCCCTCCCTCCCTCCCTCCCTCCCTCCCTCCCTCCCTCCCTCCCTCCCTCCCTCCCTCCCTCCCTCCCTCCCTCCCTCCCTCCCTCCCTCCCTCCCTCCCTCCCTCCCTCCCTCCCTCCCTCCCTCCCTCCCTCCCTCCCTCCCTCCCTCCCTCCCTCCCTCCCTCCCTCCCTCCCTCCCTCCCTCCCTCCCTCCCTCCCTCCCTCCCTCCCTCCCTCCCTCCCTCCCTCCCTCCCTCCCTCCCTCCCTCCCTCCCTCCCTCCCTCCCTCCCTCCCTCCCTCCCTCCCTCCCTCCCTCCCTCCCTCCCTCCCTCCCTCCCTCCCTCCCTCCCTCCCTCCCTCCCTCCCTCCCTCCCTCCCTCCCTCCCTCCCTCCCTCCCTCCCTCCCTCCCTCCCTCCCTCCCTCCCTCCCTCCCTCCCTCCCTCCCTCCCTCCCTCCCTCCCTCCCTCCCTCCCTCCCTCCCTCCCTCCCTCCCTCCCTCCCTCCCTCCCTCCCTCCCTCCCTCCCTCCCTCCCTCCCTCCCTCCCTCCCTCCCTCCCTCCCTCCCTCCCTCCCTCCCTCCCTCCCTCCCTCCCTCCCTCCCTCCCTCCCTCCCTCCCTCCCTCCCTCCCTCCCTCCCTCCCTCCCTCCCTCCCTCCCTCCCTCCCTCCCTCCCTCCCTCCCTCCCTCCCTCCCTCCCTCCCTCCCTCCCTCCCTCCCTCCCTCCCTCCCTCCCTCCCTCCCTCCCTCCCTCCCTCCCTCCCTCCCTCCCTCCCTCCCTCCCTCCCTCCCTCCCTCCCTCCCTCCCTCCCTCCCTCCCTCCCTCCCTCCCTCCCTCCCTCCCTCCCTCCCTCCCTCCCTCCCTCCCTCCCTCCCTCCCTCCCTCCCTCCCTCCCTCCCTCCCTCCCTCCCTCCCTCCCTCCCTCCCTCCCTCCCTCCCTCCCTCCCTCCCTCCCTCCCTCCCTCCCTCCCTCCCTCCCTCCCTCCCTCCCTCCCTCCCTCCCTCCCTCCCTCCCTCCCTCCCTCCCTCCCTCCCTCCCTCCCTCCCTCCCTCCCTCCCTCCCTCCCTCCCTCCCTCCCTCCCTCCCTCCCTCCCTCCCTCCCTCCCTCCCTCCCTCCCTCCCTCCCTCCCTCCCTCCCTCCCTCCCTCCCTCCCTCCCTCCCTCCCTCCCTCCCTCCCTCCCTCCCTCCCTCCCTCCTCCCTCCCTCCCTCCCTCCCTCCCTCCCTCCCTCCCTCCCTCCCTCCCTCCCTCCCTCCCTCCCTCCCTCCCTCCCTCCCTCCCTCCCTCCCTCCCTCCCTCCCTCCCTCCCTCCCTCCCTCCCTCCCTCCCTCCCTCCCTCCCTCCCTCCCTCCTCCCTCCCTCCCTCCCCTCCCTCCCTCCCTCCCTCCCCTCCCTCCCTCCCTCCCTCCCTCCTCCCTCCCTCCCTCCCCTCCCTCCCTCCCTCCCTCCCTCCCTCCCTCCCTCCCAACCCCTCCCTCCCTCCCTCCCTCCCTCCCTCCCTCCCTCCCTCCCTCCCTCCCTCCCACCCCTCCCTCCCTCCCTCCACCCTCCCTCCCTCCCAACCCCTCCCTCCCTCCCAACCCCTCCCTCCCTCCCATCCCCTCCCCTCCCTCCCTCCCTCCCTCCCTCCCCCCTCCCCCCCTCCCCCCCTCCCTCCCCCCCCTCCCCCCTCCCTCCCCCCCCCCCTCCCTCCCTCCCCCTCCCCCCCCTCCCCCCCCCTCCCTCCCCCCCTCCCTCCCCCCCCCCTCCCTCCCTCCCCCCTCCCCCCTCCCTCCCCCCCCCTCCCCCTCCCCCCCTCCCTCCCTCCCCCCTCCCTCCCCCCCCCTCCCCTCCCCCCTCCCCCCCCTCCCTCCCCCTCCCTCCCCCCCCCCTCCCCCCTCCCCCCCCTCCCTCCCCCCCCCTCCCTCCCCCCCCCCTCCCTCCCTCCCCCCCTCCCTCCCTCCCCCCCCCTCCCCCCTCCCCCCCCCCCCTCCCTCCCCCCCTCCCCCCTCCCTCCCCCCCTCCCTCCCCCCTCCCTCCCCCCCCCTCCCTCCCCCCCCCCCCCTCCCCCCTCCCCCCTCCCTCCCCCCCTCCCCCCCTCCCCCCTCCCTCCCTCCCCCCCCTCCCCCCCTCCCTCCCCCCCTCCCTCCCTCCTCCCTCCCTCCCTCCCTCCCTCCCTCCCTCCCTCCCTCCCTCCCTCCCTCCCTCCCTCCCTCCCTCCCTCCCTCCCTCCCTCCCTCCCTCCCTCCCTCCCTCCCTCCCTCCCTCCCTCCCTCCCTCCCTCCCTCCCTCCCTCCCTCCCTCCCTCCCTCCCTCCCTCCCTCCCTCCCTCCCTCCCTCCCTCCCTCCCTCCCTCCCTCCCTCCCTCCCTCCCTCCCTCCCTCCCTCCCTCCCTCCCTCCCTCCCTCCCTCCCTCCCTCCCTCCCTCCCTCCCTCCCTCCCTCCCTCCCTCCCTCCCTCCCTCCCTCCCTCCCTCCCTCCCTCCCTCCCTCCCTCCCTCCCTCCCTCCCTCCCTCCCTCCCTCCCTCCCTCCCTCCCTCCCTCCCTCCCTCCCTCCCTCCCTCCCTCCCTCCCTCCCTCCCTCCCTCCCTCCCTCCCTCCCTCCCTCCCTCCCTCCCTCCCTCCCTCCCTCCCTCCCCCTCCCCCCTCCCTCCCCCCTCCCTCCCCCCCTCCCCCCTCCCCCCTCCCTCCCCCCCTCCCCCCCTCCCCCCTCCCCCCCCCTCCCTCCCCCCTCCCTCCCTCCCCTCCCTCCCTCCCCCCTCCCCCTCCCTCCCTCCCCCCTCCCTCCCTCCCCCCTCCCTCCCCCCTCCCCCCTCCCTCCCTCCCCCCCTCCCCTCCCCCCCCCTCCCTCCCTCCCTCCCCCCTCCCTCCCTCCCCCCCTCCCCCCCCCTCCCTCCCCCCTCCCCCCCTCCCTCCCCCCCCCCCCTCCCTCCCTCCCCCCTCCCCCCCCCTCCCTCCCCCCTCCCTCCCCTCCCCCCTCCCTCCCCCCTCCCCCCCCCCTCCCTCCCCCCCCCCCCTCCCTCCCCCCTCCCTCCCCCCTCCCTCCCCCCCCCCTCCCTCCCCCCCTCCCTCCCCCCCTCCCCTCCCTCCCCCCCCCCCCCTCCCTCCCTCCCCCCCTCCCCCCTCCCTCCCCCCCTCCCCCCTCCCCCCCCCTCCCTCCCTCCCCCCCCCTCCCTCCCTCCCTCCCCCCCTCCCTCCCTCCCTCCCCCCCTCCCTCCCTCCCTCCCTCCCCCCTCCCTCCCTCCCTCCCCCCCTCCCTCCCCCCTCCCCCCTCCCTCCCCCCCTCCCTCCCTCCCTCCCCCCTCCCTCCCTCCCCCCCTCCCTCCCCCCTCCCCCCTCCCCCCCTCCCCCTCCCCCCTCCCCCCCTCCCTCCCCCCTCCCTCCCCCCTCCCCCCCTCCCTCCCCCCTCCCCCCTCCCTCCCTCCCCCCCTCCCCCCTCCCTCCCCCCTCCCTCCCCCCTCCCCCCCCTCCCCTCCCTCCCCCTCCCCCCCCCTCCCCTCCCCCCCTCCCCCCCCCTCCCTCCCCCCTCCCTCCCCCCCCCCTCCCTCCCCCCCCCCCCTCCCTCCCCTCCCCCCCCCTCCCTCCCCTCCCTCCCCCCTCCCCCTCCCTCCCCCCTCCCCCTCCCCCCCTCCCCTCCCTCCCTCCCTCCCTACCCTCCCTCCTCCCTCCTCGCAACCCCTCCCTCCCTCCCTCTCACTCTCCCTCCCTCCCTCCTCATCCCTCTCCCTCCCTCCCTCTCAACCCCTCCCTCCCTCCCTCTCAACCCCTCCCTCCCTCCCTCTCAACCCCTCCCTCCTCCCTCTCAACCTCCCTCCTCCCTCTCAACCCCTCCCTCCCTCCCTCTCAACCCCTCCCTCCCTCCCTCCCTCTCAACCCCTCCCTCCCTCCCTCCCTCCCTCCCCTCCCTCCCTCCCTCCCTCCCTCCCTCCCTCCCTCCCCTCCCTCCCTCCTCCCACCCCTCCCTCCCTCCCTCCCAACCCCTCCCTCCCTCCCAACCCCTCCCTCCCTCCCTCCCAACCCCTCCCTCCCTCCCTCCCAACCCCTCCCTCCCTCCCAACCCCTCCCTCCCTCCCAACCCCTCCCTCCCTCCCAACCCCTCCCTCCCTCCCAACCCCTCCCTCCCTCCCAACCCCTCCCTCCCTCCCAACCCCTCCCTCCCTCCCAACCCCTCCCTCCCTCCAACCCCTCCCTCCCTCCCAACCCCTCCCTCCCTCCCTCCCAACCCCTCCCTCCCTCCCTCCCAACCCCTCCCTCCCTCCCTCCCTCCCAACCCCTCCCTCCCTCCCAACCCCTCCCTCCCTCCCAACCCCTCCCTCCCTCCCAACCCCTCCCTCCCTCCCAACCCCTCCCTCCCTCCCAACCCCTCCCTCCCTCCCAACCCCTCCCTCCCTCCCTCCCTCCCACCCTCCCTCCCTCCCTCCCAACCCCTCCCTCCCTCCCTCCCAACCCCTCCCTCCCTCCCTCTCAACCCCTCCCTCCCTCCCTCTCAACCCCTCCCTCCCTCCCTCCCTCTCAACCCCTCCCTCCCTCCCTCCCTCTCAACCCCTCCCTCCCTCTCAACCCCTCCCTCTCTCCCTCTCAACCCCTCCCTCCCTCCCTCCCTCTCAACCCCTCCCTCCCTCCCTCTCAACCCCTCCCTCCCTCCCTCTCAATCCCTCCCTCCCTCCCTCTCAACCCCTCCCTCCCTCCCTCCCTCCCTCTCTCAACCCCTCCCTCCCTCCCTCCCTCCCTCTCAACCCCTCCCTCCCTCCCTCCCTCCCTCCCTCCCAACCCCTCCCTCCCTCCCTCCCTCTCCCTCCCTCCCTCCCAACCCCTCCCTCCCTCCCTCTCAACCCCTCCCTCCCTCCCTCTCAACCCCTCCCTCCCTCCCTCTCAACCCCTCCCTCCCTCCCTCTCAACCCCTCCCTCCCTCCCTCTCAACCCCTCCCTCCCTCCCTCCCTCTCAACCCCTCCCTCCCTCCCTCCCTCTCAACCCCTCCCTCCCTCCCTCCCTCCCTCCCTCCCTCCCTCCCTCCCTCCCTCCCTCCCTCCCTCCCTCCCTCCCTCCCTCCCTCCCTCCCTCCCTCCCTCCCTCCCTCCCTCCCTCCCTCCCTCCCTCCCTCCCTCCCTCCCTCCCTCCCTCCCTCCCTCCCTCCCTCCCTCCCTCCCTCCCTCCCTCCCTCCCTCCCTCCCTCCCTCCCTCCCTCCCCCTCCCCCCCTCCCTCCCTCCCTCCCTCCACCAAGCAGGCGGGTCATGCATCAGTGGTTCATTGCTGCGTCCAGTCGTCACTCACCAGACCCGGTTGAACCTCCTAGTAGAAGCGACGAGCCACATCACAGCGGTGCCCGTGAAGGCGTGGATGTTCGCCGCGGTGCCCTGCCCGCCGCCGGTGGTGTTACTGGTAATGTTGCCCATGCTGCTGGTGCTGGTGCTGCTGCTGGTGCTGCTGCTGGTGCTGCTGAGTATTCTGGCAGCTACAGCACCTGCTGCCCCTGCTGGTGTTGCTGCTGCTGGTGCTGGTGCTGCAGTTGCCGCTGCTGCTGCCGCTGCCGTGTTGTCGAGGGCTAGGCGACGACGACGTTGGGTCGTCGTCTTATTCCGCGGCTGCCTGATGACTAAAGACATGAGAATCTCCGCATCCATTTGGGCCTGCTCGCGCACCGCTTCCTGTGGGCGGGCGGGCGTGAAAAACGTGCGCAGGAAAAAAGGTTCCATTCGCTGGGAGAAAAGGAAAAATGGGTAGAAAGCTTTGCATCGAGGGAACGAAAGCGAGGGGGAGAGAATGAAGGGTAGGTATGTCGGTGGGACTGCGAGGGAGGGGGGCTGCGGGAAGAAGGGAAGGGGCGTTCAGGATTTTGCAGTGGCCAGACCTTGCGGTGGGGGGCCCGCCCGGGGGCATAGCCCCTGCGAAATGGATTTTGGGGGTTGCTTTCATTCCAAGAACACTCGCTCGGCGCGCGGGTCATCCATTTTTGTTGACGCGCGGGTTTCCGCCCCTCCCTGACTCCCGGCAGAGCATCTCGCTCAAGCTGCACGGTAGCTAGGTAGGTCCACCGGGCGTCGTGTTCAAGTAAGATCGTACGTCCATCCATCCATCCCGTCCAACTGCTAGCCCAAGTCGCCAAATAGGCAGGATGTATAGATTGCGTCTTTAAAATAGGGACTTGTGCACGCACGCCCGTATGTGTCGCACGCACATACATCTGCAACAATGTGGCGACCCCACCCGCGTCGCGAAGTTTCCGAAAAAAATTGCAGAGCGAAGCCTTACTGATGTTTGTACCATACCCGAAGGACGCACAGATATCTATGTATCGCATCCAGCGATGCGGTTCCGAGTCTCCCGTTTTGGGCCCTCAAAATCTGCCGCTGCTGGCCGCATGGCGGGCGCAATGTGGAATTTGGTGTGGCGGGCGGGCGAGCCAAGACGTGGCGGGCGCGGCTCGCCCAAAACTTGTTACAGCAGCGTTCATTTAGAAAATAGCCCCCCCAAAATATATATAAACATATATATTATACATACAAACAAACTCGAGACTAGTTTCATCAGCAGGTTTTTAAGTCAAAACATGGCAGTTCGGAACCCGCCGGCGGGTGCATGCTGGGCAGTCGAACAGCTCACCGACCTGGTTGACGGCAGTCTCCAAAATGACCAGGTCGACATCGCGAAACACGTCCTGCTGCTGCCCCACCAGCCTCCCGATCCACATGCCAGGAGTTGTGGAGCCGCTCCCAAAGTTCTTCACCCAGTGGCCCCCGGTGGGGCCGGCGGGATCAGTGCAGGGGAAACGCATGTCGAGGTGCCGCTGCAGCTGCTCCGGCCAGCGCTGCTCTTGCGGAATCATGGTGTGGTTGAAATGGCCCATCGTCACGCTACCTCCTGCGAACAAATGTGAACATGCGCACGCCCGCATGAATCTATCAAAACCGGCCCTGCCAGAAGCAGCAGCATACCATACACGCATGCACAAACCCAGTGGTGATGAGAGCGGTGCAAAGAAAGCAGTGCCCGAGTGAATGCCACCAACTCCTGCCCGCCCTATCTAGCACGTGCGCCGGGGTTAAGGGGTTAGATGGAAGGCGCACGCATGAATGCCCGTGCCGGGCTCATCACGGACTGTCATCGTTGAACGGAGGTAGCTAGGCCTGCATGCATGTGTGCGTGCACCGTGCGTGCGTGCAGGCAGGTTGAGAAGTCGAGCGAGCGAGCGCTGTTAGAAAACCCCCGCCCGTCTCACCAATCGCGATGATTGTCAGGCAGCGCCTCGCGACCAGCTTCTCGAATATCCGGGAGTACATGGCCAAATCCCCGTGGTTCACAATTGACTTGGAGATCATAAAGTCCGTAAGAGGCGTGGCAGCCCCATTGATCCTGGCAGCTCCCAGCTTGAAGAGCCAGCAGCAGCAGAACAAGAGGGAATACAGCAGCACTGCTGGAGAAGCCATCTGCTGCATAACGACGGGGCCCGCCCAAGCGCTGCTTTGATTGTAGTTTCTGTGCGTGCGTGCTCCCAAAACGAAATAACGTCCCGCAGCGAAATAAATGCTGGTCGGTGTTGTCTGCTGTCCACGCACTCCGTGCGCTCCTCGCTGCGGGCGATGAAGCAAGCCGCCTCGCACGCACGCTGTTCAGCGGCCGTCAAGCAACGAATTGCAACATATATGATAGAGATCCGCCGGCGCACGTCCTGCTGCTGCGTAGGCAAGCAGGAGGCAGGGGGCGGGGCCGCGTAGTTTATGCGCCGAATAAGTATCTATGTATGCGCCGAATTAAAACGAGTGTTTATATATCGCATGTTGGATGGCCGAAATGTATATATGCATGGCCGCTGCTGGTTACAAAGATGCATTCAGCAGTTTCGGCTATAAGGAATGTTGAACACGCAGCAGCACGCGAGGGGCATCGACATAATGAAACGATGCCTATATATAGTGTGCATCGTCCATTGGTAATTTCTACTTGGAAGCGTGCGTGCTAGTGATGATGGTTTTGCAGCTAGCGCCTACCTGGGTTTTACCAAATTCTCCTACTCCTTGATCGATACCACATGCACAAGCAGCAAAATATTCGGAGAACGATAATAGTAGTAGTTATTATTGAAGCAAGATGCAATGGAAGGCCCAGCCAGCCAGTTCCGTATATATACCTCCCGTCCGTGTATGTCGTACGGACTGTACGAAAAGAGGACGGGCCGCGCTCGTCCACAATTAATTTTCGATCTACTCGTAGGGGAGGTCTGAGATCCTCCTCCGTTCCTCTGCCTTCATGCATAGATATGTAGGCCGGATCCCCCTTGTACACTTTGCTTGAGCGATTTGCATGCCGCATAGTAGTTGTACGCGCGTTTGTCAGAAAATGTACACCAAGATGGACAAATCTTGCATGAATCGAAACTAACAGCTAGCAGAGAAATTCGACCTGAATAAATCGCTCGGCTGATGCGCGCGTGTGTGTGATGTATGATCGTTCGTTAGCTTAATTAGTTTAATTAGTTTAATTAATTTCGTTAGTTCACCTCGGTTCGTTAGTAACAGGTTGCTTGTGCACCTGCTGCTGCTGGTGGGGCCACACGCACTGCTGAAGAAAACTCCGTCTTCCGCTTCGCAGAACTGTATTCATGTTACAGTTTGGAGAACAATGGCATTCCGCCTGCTGCTGGCGCTTCGTCGTAATGATGACGGAGCCGCCAACACACATGCATGCTCGCTCGAAAATGCCTCCTATTTTCCTGCATTAACTGTAACGTGCAAGTCAAGCCCCGATGGGGTCAAGCCTTATGAACGTTTCATTTGGTATCGAAGCTCTGGGGATCGTGTCCCAGGGACTGCGACCATAAGGTTGGCACGTGTCGCCTACCCAGTGTACTCGATGGAGCAAGAAGGCTCACGAGGACGCTCGCAATTAAGGGGGGGACAATGTAACGTGCAAGTCAAGCCCCGATGGGGTCAAGCCTCATGAACGTTTCATTAACCCTATGCAACAGCATGCCCCTTGCTTGATTGAGACCTCCGTTCGTTCCACGCACGGAGCGCCAACCGCGCGTACCGTATTCGAATTGCAGACTGTATGTCGGTCAATCGCTCAATGGTAGGACGGAATAATGTGTATAGGTCGTCGGCAGTCTCCGAGCGAGCAGGTCATCGTCGTCTATCAAGTAGTGTATATATGAAGACTTGCTAATATTATCTGCTTCACTCGATCGGCGGTGTTTCCACGCGTGGCTTCCGTGCGTGGACTCCACTACAAAATGCATGGCTGGACACGTATCCCACAATCTAACGATCGGTAGATAGCTGTTCCTCATCACTACCACCTTGCGCTTGTACCCAGCAGTGATGGACGGAGGATTTCTAGCTGTATGTAATAATTAGCAGTGGCACACGTAAGCGAGCGGGGGTCTGGGCGGGCGGCGGCGACGGAGGGCGGCTGCCGGCGAGGGCGGCAGCAGCAGCAGGCAGGGGGGCAGTGGCTGGGGATGGCGGACGGTGGATGCATGGCGCCAGCCTGCGTGCTGGGATAGATAGCGAGGGGGAGGTGGCAGCAATGTGGAGGCGGTTGCGAGACTCCGTGCGTCCGCAACAAATGAAATTCTTCCAGGGCTGCTCCTGGACGTCAGAGAATAATTACCAAAATCTATCAGGGCTACGCGACGATCAGGCGGCGTAGGTACGGTACAGGTTACAGCGCGTGCGTGCATGCGTGATTCTTACACCGCCGCGCGCGTGTTAATGAAATTTCAAATTTCAGTCTATCGAATGGTTGTGTTCGGTCGTCGGTGCAGGGCTAAGCTAGCTATCTAGCACGCAGGGCGCACAAACATGCGTGCGCTCGAGCAATCCTCCGCCGTCGGTTCACGCACGCAAGCAACCAAGGAGCCCGGTGCGAATAAACCTAAACCTAACATCCCCGATTGTTGGATCGATGGATCGATAGCCAGCAGGCCGTACCCACCCACCCATCCACGCGTCCTGCAACTAACACCGACACAACCGCACGTCCCAGCTACTTACGCACACATGCATGCATGCATGCATGCATCCGTCCAACCAACCATCCAGCCACCTAAAAGAACTGAATCCCCAGCAGCTTCACTTTGTTCTTTGCCCTGTTCACGTCTTTGACCTTCAGCTTCGCAAGCAGGCAGGTCGCGTTGTCCTGCGGCGGCAGCTTGAACTCCACCTTGGCCACCTTGCCCAGAGACGCGTGCTCGTCCCACAGGCAATCCACCTCCGCAGACCCCAGCACGGCCGCACTCGACAGGTTGTCGGCGGCGCCCTTGCAGCTGCCGTTCGCCGCCGCCGGGCCGGCCATGATCGTCATCTCAAACACACCCATGTTCTCATACGACTTGAGTAGCATCACGTGAGCCTTGCCGAGGCTGAGCCGCCTAACCTCGGGCGGCGTCAAGGAGAGCACGCACTCCGCGTTGGGCCGACTCGCAATGTAGCCAATTTTCTCGGGCACTGCATTATTGTGGTGAAGCGGAGCGAGGATGGACCGAGGCGGCGAATCGATAGATTGCGTGAACAATCAAGTTGTCATGCATACTGCCCGCGCACTCCGATTCCGTACATACATGACCAGGGAAGCGCCTTATTCATACAAGATAAATAGCAGGACGGTTGGTGCCGTGGTCATGGACGCACGCGCGCCAAAAAATTATTGGTAAAACACATGCGTGTAAGGGCGGGTGGTCGTCACGTCATGCACGGAAGCAAGCAAGCAGATGGCATCAACCAAGAGCAGCAGTAGCTAGCGCTGGTCGTCGGTCATTGGAGCAACGAAGGAGATTGCGTGGAGGCGGGTGTGAGTACTTGCATGCATGCGTGGGAATGTGCGTGGGAGTGACAGCGAACGAGCTCACGACAACGAACTCACCGTCGGCGTAAGCCCACCAACCGTTGCACTGCGTCACCTTGCGCACGCTCACGTCGCCCATGTTGCAGAGGGTGATTGAGACGGGGCGCGCGTCCAGAAACATGTCCAAGTCTTGTGGATCGGCAAAGCGCGGCTCGCGAGGCACGTACTGCTTGGGCAGGTCGTACATCTGCCACAGGCGCGAGTGCTGGTAGGCCATGTCCACGTAGCGGTACACCAGGTCCGCCAGGAGGGTGTGGCCCCAGACCGAGGGATGCACCATGTCGCCCCGGTACCACGTGTCGTTGAACCAGGCTTGGAGAGCCGGCGTGGGGAAGGGGCCCAGCGCGTCAATCACTGCGTGCGCCAAGAAATAAAACACACAAAAAATACACGCACGCACGCACGCGGCGTGAGCGAGATAAAGCAAGGGTACTCATTTACTGCGTGTCACGCGCGAATTCGGGTAACATCTGCTGCTGCAAGCAAATACATACAAGCCATCCATCCATCCATCCATCCACGCACGCACGCAGAGTCGCAGACGGATAGATAGATAGGCAGATAGATAGATAGATAGATAGGTAGATAGATAGATAGATAGATAGATAGATAGATAGATAGATAGATAGATAGATAGATAGATAGATAGATAGATAGATAGATAGATAGATAGATAGCCCCACGTTACGTTCCATTCCCACTGCTGCCGGCTGCGCACCACTTACCCGAGATGATCGGCACGCCGTGGTGTTGCGCTACGGGCAGCTGAGCGTACATGGCGTCCGAGACGCGCTCGTACGGCACACCAGTCCTGTCGTACGTGCAGACGGATTCACGCAGGCACAGGCAACATGCACGCAGGGGAGCCGAATGAACTTTACGCATTCGTGTGCAAACACTTGCTTGATTATATATTCGTATTTAATATTACCATATATAAATTGGGTTCGTGGAATTTGCTCACGAACGCTGGGTCAATAAGCTCGCCCGCAGAGAAAAGATAGCTAGCATGGCACGCATGACGCCGTCCGTCCCGGGATGTCATGAAGTCACACACAACAGGTACATCCGGATATTATCATCGATCTCAACACCAATGCGGTGTTCCTGCGGTGCGTGGCTGCGTGAGTCATTCGCGCATGGGCAACCCGAAGCAAGCAAGGTTGTTCGTTACTGCCTCCCATCCCGCCGGCCGGCCACGTGCAACGAAGGGGTCTACCTCGCTAGCCAGCTGTCCTATATACGATATTACCCATACATAACGATAGATTCCCGCCGCCTCGATGTGACAGCATCGATCGATCATGCGCATTGCGTGCCATGCGCTCAGCCGCGTGCTTGCTTGCGCGAGGCGGCGGTGATGACGCAACCCAAATCAGATCAGAGAGTCCGCCCGTGATTGATTAATTGATTGATTGATATGAATGCCGGTCGTCCATTCATTCAGTAGTACTACAATATTGATGGCTACGTATTACAAACGTACTCGGGTGGCTTTCGCAAAAATGCCCCTACGCATAGCGGCACTTCAACTTCACTCACCAGACCGGCGTGAACCTCCGTGTCGAGGCTACGACCCACATCACAGCGGTGCCCGTGAAGCTGCGGACGGCGGCGGCAGTCTGCTGCTGCAGGTCGCTGCTGCCATTGCCGGCTGCTGCTGTTCCTGCTGCCGCCGCAGCAGCCACCGAACCGTCAAGCGCAAGGCGACGTGCAGCTGCTGCGGCCGCAGCAGTTGCCGGCGTTGGGTTACTAGCCGCCGGGTCCTTGTTAAGGGCCAGGCGGCGGGTCTGCTTTGTAACAAGCGACATGAGGACCTCCGCATCCATCTGGGACTGCTCCCGGCCCGCCACCTGTGTATGTGTGTGTATGGACACATTGGGTGTTGAACAGATCGGAATGAAGTACAGTTCAGCGGTACGTATGGTCAAGCCAACAGCTAGCGCATTGCACGCAGGCCGCGCTTCCATCGCCGCGTCTGGATGGACCGTACGTGCTTGAACTTAGGTAGATAGGGATATTATTATTACGAGGCTAGGACATACGGCTCGCAGTTCAGTCGATCGTCAATGCAAAGGCGAAGCCAGCAGCACGTGGTTGCGTGAATTCGGTCCTAGCTTTAGCTAGCCGGCAATAATAACTCGAATGTAAGCGTAGCTACATACATACCTGGTTCACGGCCGTCTCGATGATCACCAGGTCCACTCCACGAAAAATCTCCTCTTGCTGCCCAACCAGCTTCTCGACCCACAGCCCCGGAGTAGTGGAGCCACGGCCCTGCGTGATGGAATGAAACACGCGTGTCATCACATGAATACAGCCGGTGATACCACGCAAAAGGACTATCGGCGGTGCGACCCAAATAAAGACGGTAATCAACAAACGTACGTACAGCGCAAAACACTGCTGCTGTTGCGGTTAGGAACCAAGGATCAACCAACAACAGCTAGCTGCAGCAGCAGATAGATAGAGGCCGCCGGCGGGAATGAACCAGCGGCCGCCAGTGACCCCTACCGCCGACCCCTACATACAGCTGTGTCTCTGGCACGCATGGAACACCCCAAACCAAGGCAATAGATATGTGACGCATTGCTTGTCATGTACCTGGTTGCTGACTTTGTGGCCACCGGCGGGGTCGGTGCAGGGGAAGCGCATATTGAGCAGCTGCTCGAGCTGCTCGGGCCATCGCATCTGGGCGGGTATGAGGGTGTGGTTGAAGTGGCCCTGCGTCACGCTACCGCCTGCATGCGTCGTCGCGGGGGAGGGGAAGGGCGGGGGGGGGCATTGTCAAGGGTCGTGGATGGTAACTGATGAAAGTGAGGTGAAGTGTCGAGCGAGTGCTATATAACGCAGCCATCCATCATCAAGCGTATGCAACCATCATGTGTGTGGTGGTCCGCTGCATTGATTACACGCGGTTACGTTGTAGTGTTACGGGCTCTTCCCCATTGTGTGCGTTGTCAGCAGGTAGCATCGTGCCTAGGATATCGATGCGCACCATGTATGGCGTATGTGCTGTGTGGATGTTACAGTGGGTTGCAGTGGCGTATGTGCTGTGTGCTGGATTTCGGTTAGTTTATTTCGGAAGTGGGCGTCCGCAAAGGCGGCGGGACACGTTGGTTAGTTGGCCGCCGGATGTGCTTGACCGCCGGGAGCGCGTCGGTCGAATGAAGGGCGCCGACCGGGGGGACTAGCAGCAGCGGTGGGTAGGTCAGGCTGTTCATTCAAAGCAAGCCTAGTCCGAGGACCATCGATGCGCGTCTTACCTATCGCGGTAATCCTAAGGCAGCGATTTGCGCTTAACTTCTCGAAAACTCCGGAGTACATGGCCAAATCCCCGTGGTTCACAATCGACTTGGAGATCATGAAATCGGTGAGCGGGGTCGCGGCCCAGCCGCCGTTTAAGACGACTGCTGCCAGCAGCAGGAGCCGTAAGGTGGGTAATAACGCCAGTAGTGAAACCATCTGACGCGTGAGCGGCAACTCTGTAGATTGGCTCTTGTGCGCCCGAAGAACGCCTTTTCTCAAGGCTTCGGTTCCTGTTGGCTGCGTTCTCGCGCGCTGCTGGACGCCAAGGATGCTTGCCAACTGTCGCGCTGACAAATGCTGATTTCCAAAGCGTCCGCCGGTGCGAAGCTTCCTTGCTTGTCACCCAGTAGGCTCAAGCAAGCCCGGGGCTCACGCGGGCGGGCTAGTAGCAGCTGCAGCAGAAGCAAGTCCAGCTCCCCGCCTTCTCAAGCAGTACCAGGGCGCACGCCTTACGGCGCGTGCTGCTCCGAGCAGCTGAAGTAAGGCACGGCCGCCTGTAGATAGAGCTTTGTGTGGTAACCTAAGTTTTACAGGCTGCTGAACAAAATGGCTTCACAGCCTCCTGCACCAGCCAGGCCACAAAACAGCAAGATTGCTTGCTTATTTAATGCGTATGCCTTTCTTAAGGTTTCTAGGCGGCGCTCTTTCAACGCCGGCGATTTCGCAGCCTGTTGCTGGGTTTTGCGCCAAATGCAAGGTAGGAACAGTAATTGCACACAAACTAGCAGCTTTTCCGTCCCTAATTGACGGTGCTGATTTTGATTAAACTTGTGAGTCCGCCAAGGAAGCCCATTTACAGTTTTCTTTGTCGCCACGATGCTTGCCACGCACCATCTGTACGGGAGGCAGGGCGCGCGAAAAACTACAAATCCACACAACGAACCCTCGCTGAACCAGTATCATTGGAATTACATGGATTTATATAGATGATAATTCGGTTTACAGTGAATATATATAGAGGATTGCCGTTGCACACCGCCGCACCTAACATGCATTTTCGTGACCTGCCATGCATGACCTGCCATGTGACCTGCCATGATCTGCATGCATGGCGGCATGCGTCGGGCGACTGTAATATGCTGAATTCATGACACAACCAACATTGTAGCCAAGCGGCAAGCTCCCTTCACCTTTGGCTTGTCTCCTTAGACGCTAAGACGGGCGGGGTCGGTTGACCGTAATTACCGTATGATGGCTGGCTTTTACAACGAAGTATTTCAGCGCTTACATCAATCAAGGAAACAGGGTATGTAAATTGGCTGGCTCGCAGCACTGGCTCCAAAACCTCCGTGCAGCAAGGAAACTGAATTTTACGGAGTCCAAACTGCAGTTTACGGAGGGGGAACATGTTCGGAGAACAGTTTTTCCCAGGGTGTGGTGCCTAATGGTGTGCTAAGTTTCTTTGCCCTGTCCCTCCCTGCCGTCAGCTTCCCCTAGCACGCAGGGAGCTGAAGTCTCTTCTCTCTCCTAGGATCATGGTAGAAACCACACCGTACACGCACCGCATCCATGTATGGGCGGGCACGGCGGGGCAGCAGCTGGCAGCAGTCCCATCCTCGCTCCCATCCTCGCTCTCCCACGTCGTCAATGTACGACGTATGTCAGCGTGCGTGCTGAGGTTTGGGTGCCGGCTTGCTTGTTTCATCTTGCCCCAAACCCCTGCCGGCGGGCCCCCCCCTGTCCAGCCACGTCCTGGACCGCTGGCTGGCCTGCTGCCTCAACCTCACAAGCAACCGGTTTCACACGGGCGACTCGAGCCAGCCACCTGCACCTACAACAACCCAGAACCCCGAACAAAACCCCGAGCTAGCGTAGCCCGGCAGCAACACTCGCAATCCGCAGTTCCGCACCCTCCCCCGGGACATGACGAGTGGAGCAGCGGAACAGGCAGTGGGGGGTGAGTGCTCCTGCTATCCAACAAGCAGCAGCAGAGGCCTGACAGAGCCCCTCCCCATCCCACCCCCGCCCCCGGGACATGCAAGTCCTCGTGACCCCCCGCCTAAAGTAAGGCGCACCTGCAAAAGGCCAACCACAACGTGCCGCGCCGCCCTGCGCCCACCACCCCCTTGCTCCTGCCCCCACCCCCTCTCTCCCAGACCCCCCGGGTCCCGCCGTTACGCCCCCTCTCCGGTCGCTCCGCCCGGCGCCTGCCCCTGCTGCGCCACCCGCGCCTGCGCCCGCGCCTTCTTGGTCTTCTTGTCGTCTGCCTTGAGCTTCTGCAGCCCCGGCATGCTCAGCTTGACGCCGGGGCCCACCAGTGCGTTGATCGCCTCCATCTCGGGGATGGCGCGCAGCACCTCGCGCTCGCGGGGCGGCACCTCCGACCCACGGGTCAGCAGCTCGATGGCCTGCCGCGCCGCCTTGCCCTTCTTGACGGTGCCTGCGGCCGGGACCCGCCGGGAGATGTGCGCGCATGTGTTTTTGTGTGGTAGCGAATGAATGAAGGTGGCGTAGGTGAACGTGCCAAGGTGGGGGGTGGAAGTCCGTGGGTTGCTTGGGGCATTCACTGGTCGTCCACCCGTACTTCTGTGCTGACGGGGAGAGTACGATCACGCCGATAAACCAGCACCACACGCAGCTGCTGGGCGCAGCGCCTCCTCCCTCCGGCCCCCCGGGGACCAAACCTACCCACCGGGCCCAGAAACCCGGTGGCTCACTGCTGCCGCGGGCCCGTTCGCGCCCCGAGCCTGTCGACACCCGCATCCCGAAGCACCGAAACACACACACACACTCGTACACACACACGAACACAAACACAAACAGACAAGGTGCGCTCGGCCTCACCCGGCGTGACCTTGACCTTGTACTTGTACGACTGTATTGCCGAGTACGGCCCGCACACAGGTACGGCGTACAGCAGCAGGTCCTCCGGCCGCGGGATGCCCGTGAGGGCGTCCAGCAGGCTCAGTCGCGCCGCGTCCTCATCCGCCAGAGGGGCCTCCACGTTCTCCTCGGCAAGCAGCGCGGCGATCTCGGCGCGCTCAGCCTCTGCGTCAAGGGGGGTCAGTGGTAGGGGGAGGGTGGAGGGTTGCGGTCGTCAGTTGGGGTTGCAAGTACCCTAGTGTGCTTTGTAGGAAGAGGTTCCGGAGCAAAGAAGGCGTCGGCGCGCCCCAGCCTCTGCGCCAGGCGGGTGGGGAGAGGGGTAATAAGGACGAAAGCACAGCGAGGGCGGGAGGTTATCCACGTTTTGGGGGTGAGGGAGGGAGGTGTAGCCGTTCGTGATTGGGGTTTTGCAAGTTGGATGCAGGCGTTCATATGGGAGGTTGCATGTGCATGATGTGCCCAATGTGCTGTCTTCTGCGGGAAGAACGAAGGGGTTCACGGCCGCAGCAAAGGAGAGCGCAGCGCGCTCAGCCTCTGCGGCGGCATGCAGGGGGCGGGAGGGAGGGGATGCGGCGTGCATGGTGCATGTGTGTATTCGTTGAAAAGTGGGTCTGGGCGTGTTTCAGCGGTTGGGGCGTCACGGTGTGCCGCGGGATTGCGGCCTCTGGGAGTGGGACGGCGAGGGCGGCGTCCGCAAGAGTGGGACGTGGGGGATACCAATCGCGGCAGCAGGGCCCCTTGTGGGAAAGCAGCTTCGCACCACCGTAGCAGTCCGGAAGGCAATGGCGCGACACCCCGCCGGACGGCAGTAGGGGTACGACGTGTGCCTTCCTGCAGCGGTGCAGAGCACCAGGGGGGGAGTGGCTTCCTCCCAGCGCGCTCTTCATTCCCGGCCCCGGTCCCCGGTCCCAGCCTTCAATCCCTTGGGTGTTGAGTCGCCGCAACACCCATCCGAAAGGCAAAGGCAACACTCCCCTTCCCAGTTACGCCCCCACACCTCCAACCTCTATCCACCCCACCCACCCAACCCAACCCTACGACCCCACCGGTGGCGCCGTCGGCCCTCTCCGGCGCGGCCCGGTCCTCATCGTCCGGCCCCTCCTCGCCGCCGCCGTCATCGTCGCCACCGCCGGCTGCGGGTTCGCCCGCCGCCGCGCCCGCCGCCTCCTCCCCGCCGTCTGCCTCACCGGCGCCGCGCGCCTCGCCGTCCGCCGCCGCGCCTCCACCCTCCTCAACCTCAACCCCGTCATCGCCGCCGTCCTCCCCGTCGTCGTCGCCCTCGTCCTCGTCGCCCTCCGATCGCACAAACTGCTTCCCGGTGGCTCTCTCGATGGCCTGAAGGCGGAGAGGCGGAGAGGCAGAGAGGCGGCAGGGAAGCAGTCAGGGCAGGCGGGGAGGCAGAGAGGCGGAGGCGACAACAGCGCGGGCGTGGGCGACGCGGCGCGGACGCGGCACAGACATCAGACAACTGACAGCGGACACATGCGGACACATGCGGCTCGGAGCTCTCCAACAATCTCGGACCCAAAAAGGGAGGTCGGGAGGTTTAGGGACGAGGGAGGGGCACACGCCCCTGGGGGGTTCTGGGCTCCGCACCGGAGGCGCCGCCCCGCGCACCTGCCGCTCGCCCACTCGCCCACTCGCCCGCCCGGCCCCCCCCCAAAAAAGGTGTTCCAGATCGGAGAATTGGGATCCTCTCCGCCGGACCTCGCCGCGCCGAGACGTAAGTGTTGAGAGCTATGTGTTCTGTCTGTCTTCGTGCGTTTTGCGCCAACCCACCCAATACGCCAAAGCTGACAACTGAAACTACTGGGATGGCAACCTGTCGCGCACGTCGCACGTCGCACCGCACTCCACATATCGCACGTCACACACCGCGCACCGCCGCCGTGTCGCGCACCTGCAGCCGCTCCTCTTCGTCGCCCATCAGCGCCGCCCGCTCCCCCAGCCGCGCCGCCTCGCGCTTGTCCTTGCGCTCCTTGCGGCGATCCGTGCGGGACTTCTTGACGCCCGCGCTGCCCAGCACCGCCAGCGCCAGCGCCCGCTCCTCCTCGTCCTGCAAACACCGGGTTTAGGGTTGGCAGCTGTGCATGGGTGTGTGCATGGGTGTGTGCGTGGGTGGGTGGGTGGGTGCGTGGATGGGTGCGTGGGTGGGTGTAGACGGGTGGTTTCGCGGCTTCGTGGCTGCGTCCTTATCATGAGCCTTTCCGCAACGGAGAAGCTTCAGTGAGCCGCTCCCATAAGGGTCGGAAAATACACAAACCGCAGCACAGGAACGGAGGAACGAAGGAACGGAGGAGGACGACCACCATGCCCCTCTGCCAGCAAAGCCCCCACCAGCACCCACCAGCCCCCGCAGCCAGCCACCACCGCCCACCACCACCCACCCAGCCACCCACCTGATCCGCATATTTGTCCTTGAGCTTCGTCTGCTTGCCCTTCTTGCCGCGCTGGGAGGACGGCGGCGCCGCAGCAGCAGCCGCAGCAGCAGCCGCGCCCTTGCCGCCGCCACCGCCGCCAACCCCTCCCGCCGCGCCGCCTTTCCCGCCGCCCGCCTTCCCGCAAGCGCCGGCACCGCCCTTGGCGCCCTGGGGCTGGGGCTGCTGCTGCTGCCGCTGCTGCCCTGACTGCTTCCCTGCCGCCGCCGCTGCCGCAGTCACAGCAGCTGCTGCTGCGGGTGTCCCGCCCGTAGCCTTGGCGCCCTTCGCAACGGCACCGCCCGCTCCTGCGCCCTTGCCACCCCCGCCGCCACCGGCGGCGGCGGCGGCGGCACCGCCGCCGCCAGCCTTGGCCTTCGCGGCCGCTGCCCCCTGAGCCAGCGGCGCCGCGGCGTCGGTGGCGACGATTGTATACTCCTCATCTTCGCCGCCGCCACCAGCAGCGGCGCCGCCGCCGCCGCCCTGCTTTTTGAGCAGCGCCCGTTCCTTGGCGCTGAGGTGACGGCGGCCGCCAGCGGCGCCGGCAGCGCCGCCGCGGCCCGAGCTGCTAGCCGCTGCAGCCGGGTCCTCCTGCTGGCCCTCTGCCCCGTCCTCGCCCTCCTCGCCGCCGCCGCCGCCGTGGCTGAGGCCGTATCGCTCAAAGGCGGCCGCCGCCGCGGCCGACGGCGCCGACGCGCCGTACGGCATGTCGTATGTGCCTTCGAGAAAGCGGTCCAGGGGTGACGGCGCCGTCGCGGCGGTTGCGGCGGCCCCGGCGGTACGGCGTCCAGACGCCAGCGCCTGCTGCGTCAGCCCACCACCGCCGCCGCCGCCCGCCTCGCTGGGTTCATTCTCGTCGTCCGGTATCTCCACTACAACACGGCACACAAGTGCATCCACAGCAGAAACTAGAGAGAGGTTCGGGGAGCTGTTACAGAAACATAACCAATACGCGTATGCGGATGGCTCCGAAACCGCAACGCTGGGTACGTAGAGCTGTCACCCACGGGGCCACAGGTCACTGGGCAAGTGGCGCCAGACTGCCAAGTGGCGCCAGCGGCAGCGGTAACGGTAACGGTAACGGTAATTGTGTCGTAGACGTGCACCGGCACCCACCCTCCTCGTCAAGGTCCGACCCCGCTGCGCCGCCGTCGCCGTCGCCGCCGCCACCGCCGTACGTCCTGCCGTACGCGGCACCGCCGCCGTATCCGGTCATCACCGACGCCGCGTCCGGGTCCAAAACCCGCACCGCCCGCTCGCCCAAATGGGCGGGGATGCTGCTGTCGTCCAGCCTGGCGGTTGGAACGGTTGATAGTTGGCAGTTGGTTGGGGAACGGTTGATGGTTGGCAGTTTGTTGGTTGGTTGGAAAACCATTGGCATATTCCGCATATTCCACATTCGCGGCTGGTGGACCAACAGCCAGTCGGTGGCGGGCGAGGGGCGAGGACCACAGGGCGGTTGAGCGCCTGGCCAGCCGGCCTGTGCTTACGTCTGTGCGCTGTCTGTGCCTCAGCGTTTTCACGGTGCGGACAGGGGCAGCAGTGGCGAGCGCGCGAGCCGTCACGGCAGCAGCCCACCCGCGGGAGCGGGGGAGCGGGGGGCACCACCACCAGAACAAGCCGGAGGAAGGAAGATGAAGGGAGGCGAGCCGGCACGGCCGCATGCCGCACGCCCCTTCCCCGGCACGGCCGCATGCCCCTTCCCCCTCCAGACCCCTGTTCGAGCCCCACGAGGCTCACTTGAACAGGAAGCCGAAGCCCATGACCAGCGGCTGCGGCGGCAGGAAGTTCTTCTTGCCGCGGATCATGAAGGAGCCGGTGGTCAGGTACTCGCCGGTGGGGGCGGTCTTGGAGACCTGTCGGGGGTTGAGGTACAAGTGGGTATGGAGGGGTAAGGAGTATGGAGAGAGGACTGCCCGAATAGGCAACAGGCTGACAAGCTGAGAAGCTCACAGACGTAGCGCATGAGAGCGGTATTGAGGGGGAGGCGCCGTGGGGGGGTGGGGTGGGGGCCAGGCTAGGATGGAATACCTTCCAAACTCTCCCACACCCACATCCCACACACCCCACCGCGTCCCACACACACCCCATCCCCTACCCCAACCCCTCCGCCCCCCCCTCACCTGCTGGTGATACAGCCATCTTCGCAATCCTCCCTAACCCCCCCACCCCCCCCCCCCCCCCACCCTCCCCCCCACACCCCCACACCCCGCCCCCCCCCCTCACCTGCTGGTGGTGCACCCACCAGGCACTGGTGACGATCTTTGAGTCCCAGGCCCGGGAGCGGCACACGCAGGCGCAGCCCGCCTGCTGCAGAGTGAGGGGGGGCACCGGCTGGTCGGGGGTGGGGTTCTTGATGATGGTGGAGGAGGCGCCTGGGGAGCGGGGGGGGCGAGGGGGAGGGAAACGGGGGAGGGGTAATTAGAACGGGAGGGGAGGGAGGGAGGGGGAAAATGGGGGATAAGGGAGGAGAGAGTATGACAGTCCAACGAGGCAATAGGCTGACAAAGAGCTGACTGATGACGATGATGATGATGGCGGAGGGGCGGGGGGCTTGGGAGTGCGATGCGTTGCTGGTACCGGCTGCAGCAGCAACCAACCAGCCCCCCCTCCCTCCCTCTTTTTAGGGACCACACCAACCCACATCCCCACCCCCCAAAGGGCCGCACATGGACGAGCAACGGCCAAAGCCCACGTGCGAGCAATATCCCACGACACGCCTGCCGCCGCCCCCACTTACCAGTGCCGTGACTTCCCTGATGCCGTTCAGCCCTTGTGCAGTACTCCCGACCCCACCTCCCCTCGCCTCATCCCAACCACGTGCCCCGACCCCGCGACGCACAAACACACACACACACACCCCGGTACCCGTGGTCGCCCCCACTGCCGTACCCCAGTTTCCACATCCGCACGTCCCGTACACCCGTACATCCGTACTACACCCGTACTTACCGTGTAGCTCTGCGTGCACGTACACGTCCCCCCGCCTGAAGTACCTCTTGACCAGCAGCTCGTTCTGCTGCGCGTCCCGCCCCGAAACCACCAGGTAGTTTTCGGAGGACACAAACCAGTGGAAGCGCTCAAACCACAGGGGCTTGCGAACCGGCTGCAGCCCGGCGGGTGCGGAGCGGACCTGGAATGGACGCGCGAGGAGGCAATGCAGCGGCGAGCAAGGCAGCGGCGAGCAAAGCAGGCGAGCAAGGCAGGAGGAAGGGGGAGGGCAGTAAGAAAGAAGATACCGCGGAAGGGAAGGGAAGGGAAAGGCAGGGGAGGTGAGGGCGTGGGAAAAGGGAGGGAAGGGCGAAAAGGGGGAAAGGGAAGGTGGGGGGAAGGTGAGTGGGTGGATTTGGTGAAGTGGTGAGGGTTTGGGTGGGTGGGTTTGGTGGAGTGGGTGGGTTTGGGTGGGTGGGTGAGTTTTAGAGGGAGGTGCAGGGGTGCCGCCTGCTTCCAGGCCACACGCCTCCATCCCAGCTCCGCCCCCTCCCTCCCCCCGTCCAAGCCCAGCCCCACCCACCTGCTTGAGCTGCGCCTCCGCCTTCTTCTCCGCCGCCGCCAGCGCCGCCGCATTTGCCGCAACCGTCTTGGCGTGTTTGGCCAGATGGCGGCGGCGGGTGTCAAAGTAGGAGGAGGCGTTGGCGTGGGCCGACAGGGACAAGTCCACAGACACCTGCAACAAACAAGGGACAAGGACAAGAGCAAGGACAAGGCCAAGAATAAGAGCAAGAGCAGGCACATACGTAGCTGAAGCGAGCTTGCGTACTGGCCTGCTGGCTGGCAGGCAGGCATGGGGTTGTGCAGTGCGGTGCGGATGCCAAATCTACGCCTCCTCCTCCTCCCGGCATCCCCCCCACTCACTCACTCACCCACCCGCCCGCCCCTGGATAACCAGTTGTCTAAAACTCTCCCACGCGCCCCAACTCTCCCACGCGCCCCAACTCTCCCACGCGGCCCAAATTTAGACTCCTTTCATCAACCCACAATCAACACCTCTCACCCTCCCGCCTCCGGTCCCCCATCTCCCCCCAAAGGGGGTCCGGAGGAGCATTCCCCTCAAAATACCGGTACATACACACACATACACCCCGCCCCGTCCCCCCCCCTCCCCCCGCGCCGTCACCCCACCTTGACCGCCTTTCGCGTCATCGCCTCCTCGTCCCCGTCCTCCCCCGCCTCATCCAGTGTGTTGGCCAGCAGCAGTGTCACCCCATTGGCCTCCAGCTCCAGGGAGGAAATCAGATCCGCCACAGGGTTGCCGGCGCGGCGCTCGTCCCGGATGAGGGCAGCCAGAGCCGACCAGTCCATACCTTTGGGGAGGGGTGGGGGAGGGGGAGGGAGGGGGGAGGGGCAGACGGGCACAATGGGTGGGTGAGTGGGTGGGGTGGGGGTTATCCACGTACAGGCCGGAGCCCGTGAACGGTAACGTAACAGACGGATTCCGTGGGGGGGGGGGTAGGGTGACCTGGGTACCGGGCCTGGGAGGGAGAGGTCAGTCTCTGGCGCATGCGTCCACACACGGGGGTGGACCGGCAGGCAGACGGGCAGGCAGGCGGACAAGAGCAGGACATCAATAAGCGGGCAGGCGGGCAGCAAGGTGTTGGAAAAGGGGAGTCGATCCCAGCACCCTGGTCTGCAGCCCCGCCAACGTTGAGGGCCATACAGGCGGACCTCGCACCGCCCCCACCCCCACTCCCAGCAGAGCCCCGCCCCATTCCCCGTCCAGATGGCCGACTCACATCCCCTCCCCCCGCCCCCTCCCCCTCCCCCTCTGCTCCGCAAACCCTAGGACCCACAGTCCCACACCCTCCCCTCGCCCGCCCCAACCCCGTCAAACCCCTTCCAAACCCCTTCCAGGACTTCAACCCCTGAAACCCAATACCCCGGATCCCACCCCGCCCTCTTTTGCGCCGCGTCGCCGCCCCAGCTCGTTCGTGGGTTTCCGTGTGTCTTTGCCTTGCTTGCCTGCTTGCTCGCTCCTTGCTTCGCTGACATTGCCGTTGCCCATTGCCGTTACTCACGCCCTTTCCTTCGCTTCTTTCCGATTCCTTTCCTCCACTGAGCGCAGGTGAGTAATCCATCGTTCCTTTTGTGATGTCCGGGCTGTTTGTCTGTGTTGGTGTCGTGCTGTCGTGTGCTGGTCTGTCTGGGGTTGGTCGGCGGCGACGCGGCCGCGCGCTCGTTTTACTTCTGCTGGAGATATCAGGTAATCTTCAGGTAATATCCCAGGTAACTGCGATGCGTTCCCTCGCCCCGGGCCGTTCTTATTACCCCGGATCCCCCCCCCACACGCACCCCACCCCATCCCCCCATTCCCTCACACACACACACACACACCCGCAAGCACCCACCTGTCGCCAGTGACTGGTTGACCGCCAGCAGTGCCGCATCCACCGCCTCCAGGTTGTAGGTGATGAGTTGGGCCTTGAGCTCGCACTCCTCAGCCTGGCGAAGCAGCGCCTCGGCACGGGAGCCCTGACAGGAGGGAGGGGGGAGGGGAGGGGGGAAGAGATGGACAGACAGACGGGGGGTTATCCACGTATAAGGGGGGAGATGGACAGACAGACGGGGGGTTATCCACGTATAATGGGGGAGATGGACAGACAGACGGGGGGTTATCCACGTATAGGCCGGAGGGGGGGGAGGAGGCAGGCAGACGGTGGGGAGGGATGGAGAGAGGGAAGCAGTGCAATGCGGCATTGGTACTGGTTGCGGTGCGGCGGGTGCAGCGCACCACAAAGGTCCACAACATCGCCGTCCGCCACAACCCCGCCGTCCGCCACAACCCCGCCGTGCGCCCTCTGGCTCCTTCCCCTGCCGGCCGCACGGCCAGCTAGACCCGCACTACCCCTCCCCCTCCCCCTCCCCCCTCCCCTTCCCCCCTGCACCTGATCCTGCTTGATCTTGTCCAGTCGGGACAGCGCCGCCCTCTCCGCGTCCGCCCGCGCAATGTCCACTCGCTGACCCTCCACCTGCAACACCATTCATGCATGCATGCGCCATCACAGGGTGGTGGTGGTGGTGGGGCGGGACACACACACACATCGTACCCCACCGCTGGTCCCCCGGTTGAAAGAGATCGGGGTGTCGAAGGCTGGAGACAATGGTGTCCTCTGGTGCGCGGGGCGGCTGGAGTGGGATGCCACCAAGAAGACGCTGCCGCAGAGCAGTGGTGGAGGAATGAGTCTGCATAGGGCCTGGACCAGACTGCATAGCAGGTGGTGGTTGGATAACTAAGATCGGGCGGCGGCAGGCTTCCGAAGGATATAGGAGGTGGCAATGGCACCGGTGTGCGTGCCCTGGTAGATTACGCAGCTGTAGAGCATGCGTTCGGTGGACCGAGGACAGTAGGCGCCTGGGGCTAGCTTAGCTGGCACATGGACAATCAGGTGGACGCTGTCCTGTGACGATTACGGCGCAGCGGTTAGCACTTCCCGGTGCAGTGTGCGGACAAGGTGGTACGCCCCTCCTCAACAGAGGAGTGCTTCGGCGGTCTCCCGTATGTGGGCGGGTTAGCGCCCCCGGCCAGTGTCGGCCCGGCAGATATGTAACAGTTACACACACACACACACACACACGGCCTCTAGGGGCCACCCCCCGGCCTCTCCGGGGCCGTCGTAGTAGGAGTAGTAGCAGGGGTAGGGCGCGCGCTGTCTTGGGTTCTCCTTTGGTGCTGACCGCCCACGAGCCGGACCAAGCTCGGGGCAGGTTCTCAGCGCTTTGTTTTCGCGCCTAGAGGAGCACCGCCAGCCGGTAGCAGGCCGGCCGGGCGCCCCGGCGCTGCAAGGACTTCAGGGCGGGCAGGACAGCGCGGGCGCCGCGTAGTGTGCCGGCGCGACTGCTGTTTGTGCGGACGAAGGGCCCAGCTGCCGTATAAGGCAGGCTGTGAGCTCAAGCCTTTGGGGAGCCGCTGCGCCGTACACCCGTATATGGGGTGTATGACGCAGCCAGCTCTGCGTCGAGCAGGAGGGGGTAGCGGCCCCTCACGCCCTTCTCCCACCGCAAGGGGGAGAGTGCTTAGGCGGTCTTTCCGTCGGGGCTGGGTTAGCAGCCCCTGGCCAGCGTCAGGGCCCGGTCAGATACTGTAACGACACACACACACACACACACACACACACACACACACACACACACACACACACACACACAGAGCACAACATAGTGCACGTGCGGCTTTACGCATGTACGTACGTATGGATGGCACGTGCCGTGGGGGGGGAGGGAAGGCGGCAAGTGTGGCGGGCTGCGTGGGGCCAGCGTCAGGGCCCGGTCAGATACTGTAACGACACACACACACACACACACACACACACACACACACACACACACAGAGCACAACATAGTGCACGTGCGGCTTTACGCATGTACGTACGTATGGATGGCACGTGCCGTGGGGGGGGAGGGAAGGCGGCAAGTGTGGCGGGCTGCGTGGGGCAAGTGCGGGCTGGGTGGGGCACATACACACACGCACGCACGCACGCACGTGCACACACGCACGCACACACGTGCACATGGTGCATGCGGGTGCACCCGGGGAAGGAGGCAATGGCGCCAAAAGATGGATGATGTAAATAAATGGTTGAATGAATGAATGAATAAGTGCACGACACGAATGAATTAGTGGACGAGACACGAATCCATGCATGTTGGCGCACCTTGCTGTAAAACTCGTCCAACGCGTCGTCAAAGGAGGGCAGCTCCAGGCAGGGCTGCGACGAGTACGGCAGCAGCGGCAGCGGATGGAACTCCGCAAACACCAGCTCGCCGGCGGACACGGCGGCGGCGGCGGCGGCGGCCTCCAGCGGCCCGGCGGCGGCGGCGGCGGCGCCGTCGGCGGCCGCGGGGGCGGCGGGGGTGTCCTTGCCGCCCTTGGCCTTGCGCTTGCCAGCCTTGGCACTGCTCCCTATGGGGGGTTCAGACGGAGGGGGGGTGTCAAGATTAGCAGGGGGAGATGGATGGTCGGGCGGGGTTGGGGGGCACTTTCCCCCCCCCACACACACACACACCCCACCCACCCACCCACTGGGGCACCCACGCTCTCGTCGACCCTCATGTTCGGCGCAGCCACACTTCTCCAAGCCACATGCGGGGACTATCGGGCGGCTGCGATACTACACTCGGCCGTATGGGATCCTCAGCTTCGCAGTACCGTATTCCGTACAAAAGCCATTCGACCTATCAATCAGCCTGGACTAAGTTACATAGGGCCTTCCTTGGTTTTTGCCTTTGGGTCGGGTCTTGTTGCCTGGCGGCTGCACCCGCCCAGTACCAACTTCGCATTTCGCACACACATACAACCACCCGCCCCCCCACCCCACCCCGGCCCACCCATCCCCCCACCCACCGGGCGGCGTGAGGGTGATGTACCCCCTCGGCACCTCCCCCGCCTCCAGCCGCGCAAACCACTCATCCAGCCGACCCAGCGCCCCCAGCAGCGCCCGACGGACATCCGCGGACAGCACACCCACGCGGGCCGGGACCGAGGAGCCACCGCCACCACCGCCACCGCCGCCGCCACCACCCGCGGCGCCGCCGTCAGGGGCGGCGCGGGCGCCGCCCCCCTCTTCCTCGTCCTCCTCGCCGCCGCCGCCAAGGCCCACGCCGCCGCCGCCGGCGTCGGCGTCAGCGGGGGTGTCCGCATCCGCATCCGCGGCGGCAGGGGGGGCAGCGGCGGCGGCAGTGGCTTCCTCCGGCGGCGGCACCAGAGCGACGGCGGCGTTGGGGTCGAGGCCGGCGTCCATGGCCACGTGCTCGGCGATGGTCGGACCGTACGGCAGTACGGCGGATACGAGCGCTGCGAGTTTGGGCGGGCGTGCGGGGGCTGTTAGGGAAAGCGGGGTGACGTGAGGTAATGTGATGTGATGGAAGGGGGAGGGGCAGGCGACCCCGGGGCGAAGGGTCCCATCCCACCAAGTTTCCGCTGTAGCCAAAACCTCCAACCCGAAACCTAGCCAACCATCAACCGCCACCCGCCCACCCATCCTACGCCCACACACCACCACCATCAGCAGCGCCCCTCTCCCTGCCCTCCTCCCTCCCTCCTCAACCGCACCCACGGCCAACGCACCCTACCCAACCCAGCCCAACCCCAACACACCCTCCCCCGCCACACCCTACCCTTACCCACACCCACACCTTCCCTTCCCTGTACCTCGCACTTCTCTACCCACTTTTGATTACCCCGTCCCACACCCCTCCCCCCCTGCCCGCCCCGCCCTCCCCCCCTCCCTTCCCCTGCCCTACCCTTGTAGTTTGCTGCCCCCGGTGCCGCTGCGTCCAGCTGTCTGGGTGTGATCCTGGTGGCCAGTCTCATGGCCGCCATTGGGTAGGGGTGTCGGGCCATGATGACCAGTCCCTTGGCATCATCTCGGTGGGAGCGAAGCAGGGTCAGCACCTCGTAGCTGGAGTCAGTCAGAACAATGTTGCCCTGGGGGAGGGGAGGGGAGGGGGAGGGGGAGGGGGAGGGGGTGGGGAGGGGAGGGGGAGGGGGAGAGGGAGGGGAGGGGGAGAGGGAGGGAAGAGGGAGGGGGTGGCTACATGCCCAGCCGGCCAGGCAGCTCGCCAGCCAATCAGCCCAATGCGGGTGCCCACCCACCCGACGACCTGCCCACCACCTGCCCACCACCTGCCAGCCAGTCCAGCCAATCAGCCAAATCAGCTAAATGCCCCCCCTAATCATCAGGTAATATCCCAGGTAACTGCGTTGCGTTCCCTTGCCCCGGGCCGTTCTTCTTACCCCACCTGTGCGTACATCTCCAGGATGAGGTGCACCGCCGCCGGCCCCGACCCGAGGGTCAGCTCCATGCAGCGATCCACACCCAGCTGCCGTACAGCCTCCACACGCCGAGTACGGCAGTGCTTCCGCAGCTTGAGCGTGAAGTTGGAGGGCAGCTCCGAAGACTTCTCGCGGAGCACCTGGTGGGGTGGGGGGTTTATCCACGTATAGGCCGGAGCCCGTGAACGGTATGAAATCAGAAAAGTCCTTCCTGTCTGCAAAAGAAAAACGAGGTAAACTTGCAAGCAGCAAGGGCGTTAGATACAAACCGAGAAATTGTAGCGAGTCCGAGTTGAGCCGCCACGTGACGAGGACGAGACGAGACGTAATGGTGGAAGCTGAAAATTCGCTGAGGCTGTGAGGTGACACGTTGCTGAACTGGTCGAGAAAATGCGGCTGGGATGCAAGGAACGCCCCAATCCCCGAAGCCCGCGAGGGCCCAACTCACCTACAGCAGGCAAAAAGAAGGACGCAGAGCAAGGAACAGACGCAGGGACAGCGTTACCGGCGAGACCCCCATGCGAATGCGGCTGGAGCTGCGGCTGATAATGTCGAGCTGGCTGATCGAGAGATGTTAGTGGGTGAATGCTGTATGGGAAATGGGGTGGGGGGGGGTTCGGTTGGGTTCGGTTGGATTAGTTTTGGGTTCCGTTGGGTTTGGTTTGGATTGGTTGGGGTTGGCGTTGGGGTTGGGGCCAGAAACGAGGAGAGAAGGGGTGGGGAGGGTGAGGCGAAGGGGGCGTGGGGAAGTCTTTACGCAAACAAGCACCATACCCCGCCCCGCCCCCACCCACGCGGGCCCCCCGCTCTCCGTCTGTCAGCCTGTCAGCTCGCCCGATGGGACTGTCCTACGCCCCTCCCCTCCACCATCTCCACCACCACCATCAATCCGCTCTTCGGACGCCCCCCCCCCTCCCCTCTCCTCCAAGACCCCCCACCCAGTACACGGGCCCTCGCCCCCAACGCTGAACCCCCCTGCCCCACCCCCTCCTCCTCCCCTTCCCCTCCCTCCCGCCCTCCCTCCCTCCCTCCCTTTTCCTCCTCCTTACCTTGGTGGTGTGGAACCTGGCCCCGCTCTCCAGCAGCAGGTACACCTTCTCGCCCTCCTCACCACTGCGGGCCAGCTTGATCACGTACGTCTGGGAGTGCAGGCGGGGTTGGGCGGGGTGGGAAGGGGTAGGGGGAAGGGGTAAAGGGTAAAGGGCGGTGGGAGGGATGGGAAAGGGAGGAGAAAAGAGGGAGAACGGGGGCTTCACGGTCCCACGAACACATGCCGCCTGGCTCGCAAGGCCCAGCCGGATCGCCCATTCGCCGGGCCCCGCCCCGCACCTAAACAAGCGCGCGCGCCCTTCCCCCCTCCCCCCCGGCAGCTTCACCCCCATCCGCATGTAATTCGCCACCTGCCGCTCGCACCCCCGGCATTGTACCCGCCCTGGGCTGGTTTTACCTCCCTCCCCCCCCTCGGAAGCCCCCACCTCACCCCGCCTGTCAGCTTCACCTCTCCGGACTGATCTGCTTTGCCCCACATCACCCTCTACACCTTTACACCTAACGTTATTTAGCCCCCACCCCCCGCGCCCCATCCCACCCCGCCCCAGCCCACCCAACAGCCCAGGTGCCCAGCCCACCCTCATCCCCCTCCCCCCCACCTCAGCCCCAGCCCACCTTGGGCGTGAGGTCGTATATGTTGGCCACTCGGAGCCCCAGAATGCGCTGCCGCAGACATGCCACCTCCGCCGCCACATCGGCGCTGCTCATGCGCTGCTTCACCATTCGTCACTACAGCCGCCACTAGCTAGCTACCCAGACAAAGACGCCTCCTGCCGCTACTACTGCTGCTCCTGCTGCTGCTGCAACGCCTCCTGCCGCTGTCCTGCTATTACTACCGGCCGCCTCCACGGCCCGCCTGGGGCTTAAGTGGGCCGCCAAGCAGCGGCTGGCGCCGACCAACGGAGGAGGATGCCGCTCCGCGGCGGGCAGCTCCGTTGACGTGCTCTGCCAAGGGCGGAGGGCTCCTGCCGTTGGGGAGGGAGGAGGGTGGCGTGGCAGCGGTTGGCGAAGGTAACGTCGGGCACAAGGTCGGCCCGCTCTTCCCCCTTTCCCGAAATTTGTCTCCAACAGGCGCCTGCCGCAAGCCTCATGGACGCCACGTTTGAAATTGTCTACGGCGCATCGCAGCCAGTTAGCAGTCGGGCGGCGATCGGCAAAGGCATTTGCGGCGTGTGACTCTTTCTTTAGCCAGCATGGCATTTAAATTTGTTGTCAAAAATCACAGAAGCACATGGTTTCCAAGCCGTCGTCGGGACCCGAACGAATGACAGCACGAACCTTTCGCTCCGCAGTACTCCCTGCAGAAATCACTTATATTCCCGTAATTATAGTTGATCGCGACCGTAACGTTAGTTGCTGCTGCGATGATCTAGCCGAACGACAAATAAAGCTGCCTGTCTTTCGCAGTTCACTGTAGCAATGGGCAGCCAGGCACGAGGTTCCAAAAATTGAACATCACATATATTCCCACGACTTCATTGAGCCATTCGTCATTGACCGTGACGTGCAGTACAGCTTCGCAGCACGTCGTACGCCGTCGCCCCGCTACTGCTCGCGGCGGTGGGACACCCCAAATGCAAACGCGCACTCCTCTCGTCCCATCGTTGCTTACGGTAGAGAAAGGCATGCAAACGCGCACCGTTTCGTGCCGTGGCGAGGCCCCGACACCAGGACAGGTTTGCAACAGATTGCAACGGGAAGTTGCGCCTGGGAATCTGCATGCTGAGCGCCCACGTCATTCCTTCGGCGAGATAGCTGAAGCAGAGCCACACGGCCCCCCGATACCCTCCTTTACTGTACGGCGGCGCCTCCACGCCCTCGCTCTTCATGCAAGGGCTTACCGTACTTGCTGTCCCACTCACGGTGGTTTCCCTCCCCCGCACCACATCACCTCATTCCAATCACCGCCGATGCCCCCCCCTCCCCACCACCACCACCACCACCACCACCACCCCCGTCTCCAAGCGAGACGCGGCTGCTTGACGAAAGCACCCCCGCACCGCCGCCGGAGATGTGTGCACGCATGGGCGTCGCACGATCGAGGGGGTTGGGTCTCATCATTGGGGGTTGGGTCTCATTGGGAACGAGCGCGGTGGCTGGAGACGCGTGCGGCTTTCGGGTGGCTTTCTTTCGCCGGCAATTCGCTCCAGGACTCCGTCCACAGCAGCGCTGTGTTGTTGTGAGGGCTCGAAGCAGCCAATGGGTTCTCCGCTAACTGCGATTGCTCGAAAATTGCATTCAGTTCAGTCCCATCCCGAACACAACAGCAGCGAACAACGATGACACTTTGTTGACGACCGAAACGTAACGAACTTGGAGCGAGGGAGCTCAAGGCAGTAGGTAGTGGTAATCCTCCCGTTGGGTCGGAGATCGATTGTCGGAGGAAGCGCGGCAGGCAGGGGTCTGACCGACGGGACGGATGCGCGAAAAGGACCCGACCGCCGACCCACGGGTCGGTCCGCCCGCCCGCCTGCTGCTGCTGCTGCTGCTGGTCTGTTAGCCTCCGTTCCGGGGAAGGAACATGTATGTCCTCCGCTGCCTCCACTGCCTCCACTGCCCTGACGATGCACTCGGTGCTGCAACACGAGCTGTTCCGCTCATTTTACGCATCGATGTATGTGCTGCGGCCATTCGGGCAGGCTGTCCATACAGCCAGCGAGCTCGCTCCTGGACCCCGATATCGCGCGGCTGATGTCTCGTGCGGAATGAAGGCGATAGGAAGTCTTGCTGCTGCTGTGGGTCCGCGCAGCTTCGTCCGGGGGCTGGCCGGGTGGCGGTGTCGTTCGTCCGTCCGACGTGGGCGATGACGCAGGACGCACGACGGGAACAGAGAGCAGACGGGTAAGGCCCACGTGGGTCAATCAGCCTCGGATGCCCGACACTTTACGTATATAAAGGCAGCGCTTTCGCATAAGATCTCCACTACAGGTATCTCGAGAAATCGTAAATTTTGCAATCCAGGACCACCAAAAGCCAGGTGAGCCTAGGCGAAGGCTGTTGTCTGTGATATAAGATGGGCGCGCGCCGCGCCGAGGCATTGCTTTGTCTTTGCTGCTGCAAGGCCCTGCCCACGCGCCAACAGGCGCCGATTTCGGCCTTGGGGCGGACAACATCGCTGCCTCTCTTGCGTGAACTAACCTCGTCGTCGTCAGGAACTGCGAAGTGGGACCGAAACGTAGAAGCAAGCTTTGGCGGCAGACAGACATGCAGGCAGGCTCGCGACTTCCGTAACGACGCGCGCCCGCGTGTTGCCCCCCCCGGCGCTCCCTGCTGTTGCTGCTGCCATCAACCACGCAGACAGAAAGCCAAGACCGTTCTTGAACTCAGTCGCTACCCGCCGCCATTATGGACACCGTCAAGGAGACCATCCAGAAGGTGGGTGGGTGGGTGCGAGCGAGCGTGGGTGAGAATATAAATCAAACTAGATGTGCTCGGATGGACGACTCACGGACCCGATCCTCTATCGCGCGCACTCATCGCTCGTTGCCGCAACCGACCGCGGCCGCTGGAGAAGGGGAACGCATCGGATGGTTGGCCAGATGCATTCTCTTTGCCGCGTCGCGTGTCGCTCGACTCCCTGCGAAGCAATCAACCGAAAGTGGTTGTGTGCGCGCGTGTGCTTGCGTTACTGCATTGGACGTTTTCGGACCACCGGCCTTGCTTGCCTATCGAAAGGCATTGGAGACGGCGCGCGGCCTTTTGTTTTGTTTCGGCCGTTGACGTCCAGCAGGTGGACGGAACGTGAGCGACAATCGGCCTGCTGGCGCTGCCCTCTCGGCCTATCGACGCTTCCGTAGCCGTCGCTGCCAACATCCTCTCACTCGCCCCCTCGCCCTCCCTCCCTTGCCCTTACGCCCTCCCCTCCCCTTCCTCCTCCTCGTCTCCTCCCTCCCTTCAGGCGGGTCACCGCGTGGAGGAGGCCATGACGGGGGCCAAGCACACCGCGCAGGTACGGTCAGGAAAGGTGGGGGGTGGGTGGGGTGGGGTTGGGTGGGGCTGCTGGAGGCGCTAACTGCTGCGGGGCTGGGTTGGAGGGGGGGGGTTTGCGCGGCTGGAAAGGCATTCGCAGAGCGATCGCTCTGCGTGATGATGTGGGTCGGACGGAATGTGCAAATGGCAGGGTAAACTTGCCTGACCTAACACGTGTTTCCACAGGAAAGCGGAGCATGGATATAGTGCGCTTACATGCCCGACTGTGAATGCAGTTGGGCCGGCCGTGGCCGTTAGGTTACGGAACCCACTGTCCCATGGGTCAGGGCCGGTCCATGGGTCCGTCGACCATTCGTCCATCGAGCCATGCAGCGCCGCTGCGTTACGGCACCGGCTGGGCCGTGCCGCGCCGCACCGCGCCGCCTGCCGATCTCCTTCTTGTGCAGCTGCCTACCTGCACTGAATGGGCCCCAATCAAAGTGTGACCCACCTACTGGCGGCTGCTGCGCAGGAGACTGTTGACAAGGCCAAGGAGATGACCATGGGCGGCTCGCACGAGGCCGAGTCTGCGGTACGTAAATAAAGAAGTGTCTTGAATCGATGGAATTGCTTGCGTGGGCAGCCGGACGTCCACAATCCTGATCTTGTTGCGTAAGATTCTGAGCGGGGGGCGGCGGTGCGGGTGATCAGGGCTGATGAGGTTCATCGATGTCCGGTGATCCTGTCCCCGCATGTGCCTTCGTTGGTAACAGGGATTGGGATTTTCAGGCAGCGATCGACGGTGGTAGAACAGGTGTTGGCCGTGGGTGATAGCATTCAGGTGTTGTGAGGCATCCGTTCGCGGCCCATGGGACGCCGCCGCTATCGTCTATTGCCTCTTATGGCCCCGCCTTGATTGTCCGTCGTCGTCTCTGTTTACTATCATACTATATCTCGGATTTCTTTGTTATCGATGTAGCTAATGCTAACCACCCATATGCCTAACCACTTGAAAGGCAATAATATCCCGCACGCTGCAATTCACGCACGCGCAGGGCACTCGCGCCGGTCACGTCACCGAGGAAAACATCCAATCTGTGAGTTGTCAGACGAAAGATGAGGCTGTTGTCCTATTGTGAGACGAGCTTGTCGGTTATCTACCTCGACGCGTGAGCATTATTTGCAGGGCTCCAAACAATACTGTATTACAATGATGACCATCCGTCCATCCGATGGATGGTACACGCGGTAAACGATAGTCGAACCAATAAATACACTGTGCTTCGCGTCGTAATATCCCGTGTCGTACGTATCCCGTACGTACCGGTATCCCAACTGCCATAAGGTCAACATCGTTTGCGCCCAATTTCACATCCCCTCCACGCCTCCCCTTCAGGCGGGTCACACGATGGAGGAGACGGGCGAGAAGGCCAAGCACCGAATGGGCATCCACTCGTAAAAGACTGGAAACCGGGGACGTGGATACGAGAATGATGGGGTGGATTGATGGAGCAAAGGCGCTATAGCCGCGAGGCTTCACCTGCCAAGAGAAGCGGCAGTTGTTGCCATACTGTGTTAGGTTGTTAACACCCAGGCGTGGGGAAAGCGGTAAGGAGATGTTACAACTACTGGCTGGATGATAACGGACCGATCGGGTGGTGATGATAGTGTAAAAGGGTGTAAGCGGGGTGTGGCGCTCCGGGGCGCTCCGTCGTCCGCCGCGAGGTGGGGTGGGGTCTGGAGTTGACGGCAGGAAGTTTCGAAACACGTCACGTGACTGAACTGCGGCGAGCTGTTGGCTGTATGTTGATCGTCGCAAGGTCGGTGGACCTTTTTGGCTCTGGACGTTTCTTTATTGCTGCTGTTGAGTTCCGAGTCAATATTCTTTCGGCTGGCGGCACATACAAACGGCCGCGGCGAACAGGGGGATAAGAGAGGATGCACGCCCATGCCGTACAGCGCACGTGCAGACGCAGAGAACGGCGCGTCGCATCTTGCTCAACCCCTCATCCCGGAAAGTTTGTAACGCGAAGCTAGCCATACACCCGCCGCACCGCACCAAGATGTGTCTCTCCCACGTGTCTGAACCGATATTGCACCGAACGGCGGATATTGTGAGCGGACAAATGTGCGTGCGTGCATGTCAAGTGGCACGCACGGCTCAACAGGTGCACACCACATTGACCACAGCCGAGCAGTCGGCCAGTCGGCCCTTATCGCAGCACACACATACACCAGAAAAGCATCCATCGACTCTCAAGCTCCGCCTGACGACTGCAACTACCTCCCGGCAGGCGCCGCGCAGCTCTGCGCACCATGCTGACCTGTCATTGTCCAGGTCCTGCTGTTTACCGCATTCGCACTCCCCATAATTACCAACGGTCAATCGCCCTTCGTCGATCCCGTGTCTTAATAATTGCCTCCGCCTATTCGCCATATCCACCGCGAAAAACGAGCTCGATCGTCCAACGTGCGACTGACGCTGTTTGTCGTACGTACCGGTACCGCGGCGAGAGCGGCGCCAATGCAACCAACCGCCGTCGCACTGCCTGCGGCGCTCCCTGGCGCTCCCATAAAAGCCGAGCTTCGGTTCCGGACACACCATCCATTTATCATAATCGTCATCACACACCCTTTTTGTAAGGAGACGGGAGTGCAAATCTCCTCCAAATCTGTCAAGAACTGACGCCGTCTAGCAGGTTGGTGTACTGGGCAGCAGAACCTCGCTGAACGAATCGGTTTACGGTACAATTCACAGGACCGCATACCGCCGCCAGCGCACCTGACAGTTAACCGAAGCGCTGCCGAAGCGGCCCAAAAGCGGGGACTGCTGGGCTGCGTCTGTTCTTATCTTCGGCCCCGCCCGTGCTGAGCCGCGCGAGACGCGCTTTGCGGCGCGTACCTGCCCGCAGCGCGCGGCCGGTGCACCTCTCCGAGGCGAGGCCTGGCCTGCTGGCCAAGCAACGATAAATATGGTTGGCTGCCCGAATCCGTATGAGTACCAACAACAAACTTGAGAGGCGCACCAGGGCGCACGAAACGGCCCCTTCTCTCATAGCTAGCCCTGCACCTCGCGGACCGGTGTCCGTATATATATGTATATATTATCATCGCCAAGAACGAACCGACTACCAAGCGATCGCCCCGGATCGCAGCAGGCTCCATCCGCAACCCGCTTCTTTCACTGATTCACTCCCGCCCCGCCGCCGTCGCCCTCAGAGCTCAGACATACACATCGAGGACCTTGAAATCAAGGCGAGGTCAAGTAAGGTCTGTCCATCCGCAAAATCCAAAAGGCAATCAGCTTGACTGCGGTCAACTCTCAACTCAACTCAGGAAGCGCACCGCACCGCACCGCCACCCGCCGCCGCCATTATGGACACCGTCAAGGAGACCATTCAGAAGGTGGGTGGATGGGTGGGTGGGTGGGTGGGTGCGAGCGTGGGGATGATAATAACGATAATAACGAGGTGCCGGAGATGAGCCGATCGGCGGCCTCTTCTGTTTCAGCAGGTCATCCCTCCTGCAGCAGCTAGCCCTGGCGCGCTCACACACAGCTTTCTGATCTGCGGTTGCCCTTCCTCCCGCCCTCAACACCCGATACCCTGCACGCCCAGCATCTCTCCTCTTCGCTAACTCCCTCCCTCGCCCCCACCACCTCCCCTTCCTGCTCCCCTGCCCTCCCCTTCCTGCTCCTCGTCTCCTCCCTCCCCTTCAGGCGGGTCACCGGATGGAGGAGGCCATGACGGGGGCCAAACACACCGCGCAGGTATCGATGAACAGGGGGGTGGGAGGTGGGAATGGGAACGGGGTGGGACTGCTGGAAGCGCTGACTGCTGCGGGGCCGGGCTGGGGGGGGAGGTACTCGCTCTGCGTGATGATGTGGGTCGGACGGAATGTGCATGGTTGCTAAAAGAGGAGCTGGGCAGGCAGCAGGCAGGCAGGGGTAGATAGCCTCCGTAGCTCAGTAGCGTTGTACCGCAGGTGCACGTATGCTGCCGCCGGGTACATACAGGCGCGGCGCCCACCCATGCATCGCTGCGAGGGCCCTTCGTGGGACCCACCGACCCATGGGTCAGGCCCGGTCCATGGGTCTGCAGGTCAACCGTGACGGGCCGCGCCCGCCTCCGCCTCGTCCGCTCGCTCCGACCCCACTTGATCGGTAGCCAGCTAGCCACGCGGCTGGCCGTTGCCACCACGCACCACCCCGAGTCAGCCGTCAGCCGCGAGTGCGCCCCGTCCCTCCTCCGCTCTACATACCTACCCCGGCGACAGCGCCTCAGTTCCTGCTGCCTGTCGCTGCCTGCCCCGCCGCCCACCTGCCACTGTCTGCCGTACAATGTATGGTGTACGACAACGGTTTGTACGACGCTCAGGAGACCGTTGACAAGATGGAGGAGACCTCCATGGGCATCGAGCACCAGGCCGAGTCTGCGGTGAGCGAGGCCGAATCAGGATGGAGGAGGGAGGGCGCATGGCTGCATGCGGCCGGGCGGCGGGGGGGGATCCAGCGTCGACCGGTATAGTGGCGGGGCGCGGCGAGTGGGGTGCGAAAGCCTCCTTCCGGGTTAGCTCCGGCAGCGGAGTGGGCTGGGACAGTTGGGTTTGAGCTTGAGGACTTGTCTGGCCCTGCCTCGGGCCTTGCCTGCCTGCCTGCCGTACTCTTGCTGAGGCTGTGGCCCCCTGCTGAGCCTTCGCCTGCCGTCCATCCCTTCCCTTTCCCTCCTCCGAAACCACAACCCGTGCCTGGCGGCCCAACCCCTAATCCCCTACCCCTTCGCTCAACACCCTCACATATCATCTCCTGCACGTCCTCCCCCCGGACCTGAATTCAGCGCACACGCGCCGGCCACGCCGCCGAGGAAGACATGCAGTCGGTGAGTTCGGTGAGGCGGGAGCGAGGCTTGGTTCGCTTATTAGTTTTATCGGGCGATAGGACGATAGGACGGTGTTTACGGCATATGTGCGTCAAAAATCAAATACCCATCCGGACACGAGGCGTCGTGCGGCGAAGTGAGGCGACGTAAGGAGTCGGGAGAGTCCTGTTACGGACGGCGCCGACCCACGGGTCGCCCCGCACGCACGCACACGCACACGCACACGCACACGCACACACACACACAACACAACACGACAGCAATACACATCCTGGCACGCACACACGTACATGGTGTTGCGGCTTTTCGTACGGCGCCCCTGCCCGTTGACGGCTGCTCTTAAGACTTCATTCCGAGCTGTGTACGTGACAATGGAGAGACACTTAGCCCCGGGGACGTATCGGGATGCACTCCGAAACCGAGACGTGTACAGCGGCTTTCCATTACGACGCCTGCCTTGGTCGGTGGATGAGCCGTCCTGCTGGCCGACCCGCACTCAGCTGGTCAGGCCTCCGCCCCTCCCGGCGCCGCACGCAATATTAATGCGCCGTCGGCCCAGCTGGTTTGCCACAAATGTTATCGGCGCACCCAGGGCTGCACCCCAAACCGCGCAACTAACAATACGCGCAACTAACAATCCGCGCAACCCTATTCTATTCGCTTTATCGCGCCATATCCTGCTAAACCGCTAAACTCTTAACTAACTAACCGATTAACTCTTAACTTTATTTAATTAATGTCGCATCCCCTAGGAAGTGCCTGAAAGTTAGGGCACTGAATTTGTGGCCGAGAGGTCACCCGATCCGCCAGCACCCTCCGCAGCCGCACGCGCCGTTCCCGCCAGCCGGTCTCGCAGCTCTGCCACCTCGCCTCGCGCCGCCTCAGCTGCCGTCTCCGCCGCCGCTGCCCGTGCAACGCCCGCCGCCGCCTCCCGGCGCGCCTCCGCCGCAGCCTCGCGCGCCGCCGCCACTTCCGCCAGGCTGGCCAGGAGGCGCGCCGGGAGGCGGCGGCGGGCGTTGCACGGGCAGCGGCGGCGGAGACGGCAGCTGAGGCGGCGCGAGGCGAGGTGGCGGAGCTGCGAGACCGGCTGGCGGGAACGGCGCGGCTGCGGAGGGTGCTGGAGGATCGGGTCTTCGGGTGATGAGTCGCGGGCGTTGGGGCCGGGAGGTCGACCGCGCTCCGGGATCTAGAGCACGACCTAGGGAATCGTGCCAAGCTAAGCGTGGCAGGGAAGGGATGGGACGGGGACCCTGCCGTGCAGGAACCCCCCCAAATAAAAACGACTGCGCCATCCACATCCCCATTCACATCTATAAAACCTCTCCCCTTCAGGCGGGCCACGCGATGGAGGAGATGGGCGAGAAGGCCAAACACCGGATGGGCATCCACTCTTAGACACACAGACAGACAGGCAGGCAGGCAGGCAGACAGACAGACAGATGCTGCAGCAGTCAGATGCCTGTCGGCTATGTCATGAATGATGTGCGCGCTGCGGCGCGGCCGGGTTAGTTGTGTAAGTACCGAAATCTCTTAACAGCAGCCGGGACTACTCGCTCCGGGTTCGTTCGGCTGCTGCTGCCTGGCATTTCCGGGTCGCAACACAACCTCTTTCACAAGTAAGGAAGCTGCAGAGGCTGTGTAGGGCTGTGTGATTCGTTGCAGACTGGTCAGCAACCAATCGATTCGTTCATTGGAACGGGTGACGGGGGTTTGCCGCTGCCGAATCGACAAATGATACGAGAGTGCGGAACCGAACTGCTGCTGGCGTGTTGACACCGTGCGGATGGCGCGGGAAGTCGTCGTTGTTGTTGTTGTTGTTGATGATGTTGATGTTATTAGTACACTCGGTATTGCCACCGCCCCAAATGTCTGCATGTATGTGCATGTGGCGGGCAGTGGCGGTGGTGGGGTAGCGGTAGTGTACCGCCAGCGGAGCCTTACGATTTTGTCCTACCTGCGCACCGTTGCACGCTTTGCGTGGGACTGAACCTGATGCGTGTATAGCTCTGGAACGCTGGTATCTAAATATTTTACCAGATCTGATATTTTGCTGCATTCGCAACGATCATGCATCGTTTTACCAGATCGCCTATCTACCAATTTGTAGTACTGCCAGAGGCAAAGGCAAAGGCAAAGGCAAAGGCTCAACGAAGTGAGGTGAATAGGCACAACCACGCAGCGGCTTACGCATCAATATATTACAGTCCTTTACAGTCGAATCGGAATGGTCCACAAACACAACACGTTTCAACAATTGCAACAAGTCCCACCCCTAGTAGTACCGTTTGATGTTTGTTCGCTACGCAGCGTGGCCGCGCGCACACACATTCACGTCCCCAAAACACCAGCGCCTCGTCCCCGCGTGTGATCGAACCGAATCATGTGCCATACGCATGTGCCTATCAGCGCCCGCTTGCGCACCCCCGACAGCGCCACCCCGCCTCGATAGCCCCCCTCTGCCCCACGCCGCGCGCACACCCCCTGCTGCTGCCTCTTGCCCTACCATACACCCCACATGCATCAGGACACATAAGCCGGGGACTTGACACGCACGCGATGCTGCGCCAGCGAGACACACGCTTACGGCTGCCCTCTCCCGTGACGTAATCTCCTCCCTCCCGTACCGTACCGTACAGCACCGCATGCCGTACCGCATATGCCGTACCACTCTTCCTCCTCGCATACCCTAAACATACAGCTCCTGCCTCCTCGTCGACCCAGAGTCTCGGCCCCCCTTTCCTCCTCCCGATCTCAGCAGCTCATGTTCGTGACGCTGTCGACCCATCTCGCTACCGCTGCTTCATCATCCGCTCCCCATCACTAGATTCGACTTCCCGGCCACCGCACAGCCCCCTGGCCTTCCCTTCCTCCCTCCCTCCCCTCCCGGGCCTACTGCGTGTCGTCACCGCGGCCAGGCGCCCCCCTGCCCCCCTCCCCCGCCACCAGCCCCGCCAGTCCCCTCATCACGGAAGACACCGCCTGACCCACACCGCCCCGGCCGCCGCCGCCGCCGCTAGCACCGCCCCCCTTGCCGCCACCGCCCTGATCCGCCGTCCCGCTGGAAGCGCGAAGCGCCTCCTCGCCACCGCCGCCGCCGCCGGCGTGCGTCGGCGGCACGCCGACGCCACGCATCTCGGCGGCGCGCTCCGCCGCCGCCACGCCGCCGCGGGCGGGCTGGAAGCCCTCGTCGTCACCGCTGCCGCGGCCGCCGCCGCCGGCTGTGGCAGGCGTGGCGGCGGTGCCCTGGGCGCGCTCCCGCGCGCGGTCCTCGGCCTCGGCGCCGGAGGTGGCGGCGACGGTGGCGGGGATGGGCGAGTCGTTGGCGGCGGTGGCGACGGAGGTGGACTCGACACCCTCAGACAGGCTGCGGTTGGGGTTGGGGTTGGGGGGCGTTGTTGCGGCAGATAGAGGCAGATCAATGATTGCAGTGAAGGTGAGGGCTCAGGGTCCAAAAGCCTGAAAATTGTACTCTTGAAGGGGAGGGCGGATATCGGTGATGCACGGGCGGAGTGGAGCGAGGCGCGAAGAGTACCGCTCTGGGCGGGTGGCGGGTAAACGAATGTATATCGGCGATATCGGCGACTTTCTTGTACGGACGGCCCCACTGCGTGCATGAATGGAAGTTACGCCGAGCCGCCGTGCGTAACCCGCACGGACACCCAACACTGCTTGACACGACACGACGGGGCTCGTAGCTATCGCAAGACGACCTCCGCGCGCAGCCTGCCGACCCACATGCCGACCCACATGCCGACCCACGGGTCGGTCGCCGACCCCGGGGCTTGCCGACCCGCAGGTCGGTCGCTCCTCGCTCCTCCCCGTCAGCCCCGCGGCCCTCACCCACCTGCCGACAGCCACGTCCTGCTCGGCGGAGCGGCCGACCGGCTGGGCTCCCGGCACCAGGTAGCCGGCCACGTCTCCGGGGAGGACCTCGCCGGACCGAACATCTGGACAGGCAGGGCAACGCAATGCAGACGAAGACTAAGATTTGAGTTTAATACCTCCCATCCTCCTAAAAACACTTGTATATGTATTACATCGCCGCTTTCTGCAAGCCGCTCAATCTGGCTTTTTTCCTCGATGCGGCTCCGATGGGTCTCACCGACCCACGGGTCCACCCGGCGCCGCGCAACCGTCAGCAGCAGGCGGGTCGGCGCATGCGGCCAGCACCCACCCACCCACCCACTCTCGCTCCCTCCTTCCGCACATCCAACTGGCAGCATACATATTACGTAATACGGCGGGACACTCCGCCACTCACCCCGCGCGGTTTCAGTTGCACCTACCCGGCTGCTGTCCCGACGTGGCGATGTTGTCGGCGGCCGGCTGCTCTGAGCCCAGCTCCGTGAATGGGTTGGCCTTGTCGCTGAAGGGAGCAGACATCGGGACTGCGGATTGCGGGACTGTGTGTCACCCTGACGGTCGCCTAATACTGTATCGGGCGGCAATATCGGACGGAGTATCGAGGGCGCTACAGTCTGGCCGTAGGTAACGTTTCAAAGATGCGTTGTGATCGGTTTTGCGCTTAAGAGAAAATGAATGGGTGAATGGGTGAGCTTTTGGCGCGGTCAGGATGCATTTTGTACTCGGCCGCCGCTGCGGGGGGGCGCTGCTGACGCGTTCCGTATCCGCGTCAGCATCCCGCCGGGACGGGTTTTCAAACCGTACAGTACTCTCAGCACTTCACCAGCACATTCTTTTATCATTCATTACCGTTAGGGCGTGGTTTTTGGTATGTTTGGTCAGCTCCTCCGTCAATCTGAAAAGTCTTTGATCCGCCAATCTTTGACTCAACAGCGACGCCTAGCGAAAAGAGCGATCATCGCGCTCTCAGAATGGCTAGTGACTCGGTGCTGTTGGCTGTGTTAGGAAGTGCTTCGCGTTTGTGGTTTGTTTGTTACAGTAGTGGGCTCCAGTTAGACCCTCGGAAGAGTACAGTGGAGAGCCAGCGGCGGGGTCAGCTGCTGGCCCTTACTGTGCACTGCTGCAGCGCAGACGACCTCAAGGGCACAACAGCATACAAGCAAGGTGGTGTCGGCTTCCTTGAAGCAAGTCGGAATAAGGGCGGCGGGGCCCCACTAAATCCGTACGTGCGGAGTTGAGGCGCTGTTGAGGGCTATCTAGGAAATTGCTTTGCATTGGGAGTGCAAGGTCTGGCAAGGTAGGCGTGTGCCTGCGTGTGCAAGTCGGAACAGACGAGTTGAAGTAAGGGTCCTGCCTGTCGTCTACGTATCTATTTGCTCGGGTGACCCAAGCACCCAACAGCTCCTGAGCAGCTTTGACACCGGATGTCGACGGCCATGACTTGATCCGTTCCTTGGACCGTGCGGTCCGGCCTTCCCAATCCCAACTAACCCCGTCGCCCCAGCCACACACCCCCACACGCCCCCACCGCCCCAACCCCACCCCCACCGCGTGCATTCGCCAGGTTACATGTTCAGAGCCGTCGCGAAGTTATGATGACGTGATGTGATTATTAGTACTGCACAGCATACATCCACTTTCTATTAGGGCGACCGGACGTGCAAAGAAGGGTCGGGAGAGACGCCGCCTTATAGGATGCCTTTGTTGCTTGGGACGGTTGCCCGGGTGTACTTTCGGAGCTGGGTGGGTGCCTTCAAAGGATATTTGCCACTCACACACACACACCGGGCGCCACATCCTATCAGCAGCACGCGTGCGGCGCAGGTGTGTTGAGCGCTTTGCTCTTGGCCTTGGTCCTGTTCTAACAGCTACTACCCTCGCTAACAGAGTAATACACAAGCAAGAGCACAAAAATATCGTGGTGAAACCGCCGCTGCCTGAAGGTTTTCTGAGTGCAACGCTAGAAAACCAAGGTTTTCTGTGAACTCAGAGGAGTTGTGCCCTCATAAGGGCGTTGGTACGGCACATGGTGCCAGTTAAGGTGTCCGCGAAGGCGTGGAGGAGTGATTTTCGCGGTAGCCGGCCCTCACCCGGCCTACCTACCGAATAAGGACGGCTTTCATTGCTTGCAGGTACCCTTTGTGTGTAACGAACGATGATTTCTCATGAAAACCTAGATATCAAGCAGCTTGCGTGCAGCAGGGGCCAGAGGAGAGCAACGCACGCAGGTAACGAACGAAGCAAGGCAGGGTATGAGGCCATCGATCGGCGGTCGTTACCGGGTAGTTCGCGTGATGCGCGAGACAGCTTTAAACAGCACGGAGATAAATCTCAGTTTGGAGCCCCTCTTATCTGCATGTACCGCGAGCGAGGATATAACATACAGCCGTGCCATATCAAGCGCCAGCAGACACGGTCCTGGATCGGCTCAAGACGCGCATCAGCAAACGAGCAATACAACAAGTAAGAGCGGCCAGTGAGCCTAGCAGCATGTTAGACCAGGTGTTGGTGACCGCGCGCACTGCACATACATACGGTGCAGTACAGCCCCCCGTGCATCTGATAACATACGGCAAATGAATTGTTCCGAAGGGTGACGTGTTGATTCCTGGCGCATTCCTACTCGGGTTCGGCCCTACCTCAGGGTCTGTATGTACTTGCACGCCTCAGGCCCTTTCGGCTCTTGCACAGATGACACGCACCACTCATGTCACATCACGCTCCTCCCACAGTACGCACCTATATGTCTAGTCATCTGGAGTTTCCTCCTCTTGGCCGGTATTGGGGTACCGTAACCCCCCCAACCATGCCTCGGAACACAGCCACATAGCCTTACGTACACCCCCAACCGTTCCCCCGAACTCCTCACAATCCATGTTCTTATCCGCATCGGTCGGTCGCAACGCTCGTCTCGTACTCCTTGCCCTCGTCCTCCTCACCCTCATCACCCTCGCCCTCATCCTCCTCACCCGCCCTTTTCCTCCTCGCCCTCATCCTCCTCGATTGCCCTCATCCTCCTCGCCCTCATCCTCCTCACCCGCCCTAGTCCACCTCTCCCTCATCCTCCTCGCCCTCATCCTCCTCACCCGCCCTTTTCCTCCTCGCCCTCATCCTCCTCGCCCTCATCCTCCTCGATTGCCCTCATCCTCCTCGCCCTCATCCTCCTCACCCGCCCTAGTCCACCTCTCCCTCATCCTCCTCGCCCTCATCCTCCTCGCCCTCATCCTCCTCACCCGCCCTAGTCCACCTCACCCTCATCCTCCTCACCCTGCATCAAGCCTTCCCACCTTCGTGCACAGGTGGGACCACGACGGAAGACATCTCGCCCAGCCAGCACAGCACAGCGACCACCCCCGCCTGCTGTCCTCCCCCTTGCTCGCTCATCACTCGCGGCGTGCTCCTCTCCCATACGCTGCCCTGCGTCGTCACCGTCCTCGTCGAAAACCATCGAACGACGCCTGCGTTATCAAGGACAAGTAAACGAGGAGCACGAAGGTTTATAAAGCCGTGCGCGCCAAGCAATGCAACGCATAGCTAGATAGGAACAATGGCGGTCACTGTACAAAGCGGTCACCGTACAAACACGTACAAACACGGTGCGTGTACATCCCCGCCAAGGCGCCACATATATACAAGCTTCACTAGCTTAGCACGCGACCGGCAGAGAGCATTCCCTTCACCACAACTGGAGAAGATCTTTGCTTTTCGGATCAAGCAACCCACATGCAAGCAAGCCAGTACCCACCTCTTAGGGCTGCTGCCAGCAGCTGACACATCATCACCACCAGCGTCACCATCTTGGAGCACCCGGTCGTCCACATCGACGTCTCCCTCCATCCCACCAGCAGCATCGCCAGCAGCAGCGCTGTGCCTACAGCAGGTAGGGCGCACCACTTAATCCCGGCAGGAGCCGTGTCGTGTCGTGTCGTCGGGTGTCGTGTCGTTTATACCGCCGTATCCAATTATTTGCTATCTATCAGTACACGGACCGACCGTCGTGTCCATTCGTTCCCATCTTTATTTCAAAGCTAAATAATGGCCGCGTGGGAATTCGTCGACATGTAGCTTATTATTACCTGCTGCGTTGCCTGCGGCGGCGTCCACCTGCAAGATGCTGCCCCTCGGGCAACTGCTGAGACTCCTGCGGCTGCGGCTGCTGAGTTGGGTGCAGCGGAGGACGCGGAGGCGTCTGCGGCTGCTGCATGGCCGGATCAGACCGCCGGGGCAGCGGCTGCTGTTGCGGCTGCTGCTGCGGCTGCTGCTGCTGCTGCTGCTGCTGCTGCTCCTGCTCCTGGGGCACCAGCCAGGCCCAGTTTGCGATGACAGACTCCAAAACAGTCCTTCCCAAGGCCGCCAGCTGGGCATCTGAAACCTGCAGATGCGCCAGCACTTGCGCCAGCGTATGCGCCAGCGGCGGCGGATTGTACTGCGCCAGCTGCTGCTGCTGCTGCTGCTGCTGCTGCGAGGGAGCCAGAGGAACAGATGCTGCTGCGCCTGGCGGCAGACCTGCTTTTAAGTAAGGAATGAAGTTGTGGGGGAAGGGCGGGGCGGGGTGGGGGAGAGGGATCAAACGAAGCGCGCGAGGAGGAGGACGATAGAAATCTTAGGGGGTTTACTCGCGAGCGCAGCGACGGCGACAAGAGGAAATAAAGCAAGGCTAAAACTGCGTTCAGCAGATCACAGCCATGCACCCGCCGCCCATCTATCCTCTCCCTGCACGCTGTATACTAGCTAGTCGGTACGTACATGACACATACATCTCCCAGCAGCCGGCATACCTTGCAAACCGACGCCATGGTGATAATGTTGATAATGGTCATGATATTGTTGCTGTTGATCATGGTAATGATTGCCTCCGCCCCCCACACTCTGGGAACGCCACGTCTTCATGGCCACTTCATGGCGGGTTCATGGCGGAGGCAGGGTTCTCTTCATGGGCTGGTTCATGGCGCGGTTCATGGCGTGCTTCATGGGAACGTTTGCCATGCGGAAAAATAGATGAAGACCCGCCATGAAGAGCGCCATGAATCTTCCTGGATCGTTACAAAGGATGCTATGAAGGGTTCCCGATCTGCCATTAACCACGCCATGAAGAGCGCCATGAATCTTCCTGACTCGCCACAAAAAGCCCTATGAAGGGTTTCCGATCTGCCATTAACCACGCCATGAAGAGCGCCATGAAGAGCGCCATGAATCTTCCTGATTCGCCACAAAGAGACGTAGATCTCTATGAAGGGTACAGCCTGTACGGTCGCCGTTTGGGCCGATACGGCCCCCATACGGCTCTCATACGGCTCCCATACTAGGCAAACATACACACAGAACCATGTCCAGAGTTACAAGGCGGTAAAAACCACCGTATGCGACGGGTTCCTTTGAGCTCGGGTGCCAAACCCTGAACATAACTAACCTAAGGATAAAAATCCACAACAGCTGCGCCTGATGCTGGTGGTGGTGCCATTGCGGACCAGCAGAGTACCAGCTGCCGCCCTCGGCCCCGCCCTGATCTGCGGTCCCGCTGCTGGAAGCGTGAAGCGCGTCCTCGCCACTGCCGCCGCCGTCGCCGTCACCGCCGTCACCGCCGCCGCCGCCGCCGGCGTGGGTCGGCGGCACGCCGACGCCACGCATCTCGGCGGCGCGCTCCGCCGCCACCACGCCGCCGCGGGCAGGCTGGAAGCCCTCGTCGTCACCGCTGCCGCGGCCGCCGCCGCCGGCTGTGGCAGGCGTGGCGCTGCCCTGGTGGGCGAGCTCCCGCGCGCGGTCCTCGGCCTCGGCGCCGGAGGTGGCGGCGACGGTGGCGGGGATGGGCGAGTCGTTGGCGGCGGTGGCGACGGAGGAGGACTCAGCGCCCTCGGACAGGCTGCGGTTGGGGTTGGGGGTGGTGTTGGGGGGAGGCGGGCGGAGGTCGTGAATAAGGGACAAGGGGTGGGATAGGGGCGCCCTGGGCGGGGTGGCCAGCATGGGTCAGGAGGACGACGGACTGGGTTGCAGCAGTGGACAGCGTGGGTGTATACAACACAACACAGTATCTGTCGCACCAAGTCGGGTCACCGCTTGCAGGTAGGTGGGGGAGACAAAGAGAGAGAGAGAGAGGGGGGGGAGAGAGAGAGAGGGAGATGTAATGAGACATGAGAGGGAATGGTTGTTGCTAGCCGCTAGCCGCGGAGCAGCAGCACGCACGGCCACGGTTGTGTCCCAACCTCGTTCGGCCGAACCGTCGGCAGCGACATTACCCCAACCCCCACCCCCACAAGGCATTGTAGAGAGCCGGTCTGGGGAGCACTGCCGCGGCCGGCTGCCCACATAAACGTACATACACATACACACGCGCCCGCGTGCATGAACGGAAAGACCCCACCGCAACCCGGACAGACACCCAGCACAGCCGCCTTCCTGCACTGCTCTACACGACGCGATGGGGCCGCAGCTATCGCAAGCCGACGGTGCGCGCGGAGCGTGCCGACCCTCAGGCCGACCCCCAGGCCGACCCTCAGGCCGACCCTCAGGCCGACCCTCAGGCCGACCCTCAGGCCGACCCTCAGGCCGACCCTCAGGCCGACCCTCAGGCCGACCCCCAGGCCGACCCCCAGGCCGACCCCAAGGCCGACCCTCAGGCCGACCCCCAGGCCGACCCCCAGGCCGACCCTCAGGCCGACCCCCAGGCCGACCCTCAGGCCGACCCTCAGGCCGACCCGCAGGCCGACCCGCAGGCCGACCCGCAGGCCGACCCGCAGGCCGACCCGCAGGCCGACCCGCAGGCCGACCCGCAGGCCGACCCGCAGGCCGACCCTCAGGCCGACCCGCAGGCCGACCCTCAGGCCGACCCTCAGGCCGACCCCCAGGCCGACCCTCAGGCCGACCCCCAGGCCGACCCTCAGGCCGACCCTCAGGCCGACCCCCAGGCCGACCCCCAGGCCGACCCCCAGGCCGACCCGCAGGCCGACCCGCAGGCCGACCCGCAGGCCGACCCGCAGGCCGACCCGCAGGCCGACCCTCAGGCCGACCCGCAGGCCGACCCTCAGGCCGACCCGCAGGCCGACCCGCAGGCCGACCCGCAGGCCGACCCGCAGGCCGACCCGCAGGCCAACCCGCAGGCCCACCCGCAGGCCGACCCGCAGGCCCACCCGCAGGCCGACCCGCAGGCCGACCCTCAGGCCGACCCCCAGGCCGACCCCCAGGCCGACCCCCAGGCCGACCCCCAGGCCGACCCCCAGGCCGACCCGCAGGCCGACCCGCAGGCCGACCCCCAGGCCGACCCTCAGGCCGACCCTCAGGCCGACCCCCAGGCCGACCCGCAGGCCGACCCGCAGGCCGACCCGCAGGCCGACCCTCAGGCCGACCCTCAGGCCGACCCGCAGGCCGACCCCCAGGCCGACCCGCAGGCCGACCCCCAGGCCGACCCCCAGGCCGACCCCCAGGCCGACCCCCAGGCCGACCCCCAGGCCGACCCCCAGGCCGACCCCCAGGCCGACCCCCAGGCCGACCCCCAGGCCGACCCTCAGGCCGACCCTCAGGCCGACCCCCAGGCCGACCCCCAGGCCGACCCCCAGGCCGACCCTCAGGCCGACCCGCAGGCCGACCCCCAGGCCGACCCTCAGGCCGACCCCCAGGCCGACCCTCAGGCCGACCCTCAGGCCGACCCCCAGGCCGACCCTCAGGCCGACCCTCAGGCCGACCCGCAGGCCGACCCTCAGGCCGACCCGCAGGCCGACCCTCAGGCCGACCCTCAGGCCGACCCCCAGGCCGACCCCCAGGCCGACCCTCAGGCCGACCCTCAGGCCGACCCCCAGGCCGACCCCCAGGCCGACCCCCAGGCCGACCCGCAGGCCGACCCGCAGGCCGACCCGCAGGCCGACCCGCAGGCCGACCCGCAGGCCGACCCGCAGGCCGACCCTCAGGCCGACCCTCAGGCCGACCCGCAGGCCGACCCGCAGGCCGACCCGCAGGCCAACCCGCAGGCCGACCCGCAGGCCGACCCGCAGGCCCACCCGCAGGCCGACCCGCAGGCCGACCCGCAGGCCGACCCGCAGGCCGACCCTCAGGCCGACCCCCAGGCCGACCCCCAGGCCGACCCCCAGGCCGACCCCCAGGCCGACCCGCAGGCCGACCCGCAGGCCGACCCGCAGGCCGACCCCCAGGCCGACCCTCAGGCCGACCCTCAGGCCGACCCCCAGGCCGACCCGCAGGCCGACCCGCAGGCCGACCCGCAGGCCGACCCTCAGGCCGACCCTCAGGCCGACCCGCAGGCCGACCCCCAGGCCGACCCTCAGGCCGACCCCCAGGCCGACCCCCAGGCCGACCCCCAGGCCGACCCCCAGGCCGACCCTCAGGCCGACCCTCAGGCCGACCCCCAGGCCGACCCCCAGGCCGACCCCCAGGCCGACCCGCAGGCCGACCCGCAGGCCGACCCGCAGGCCGACCCTCAGGCCGACCCGCAGGCCGACCCTCAGGCCGACCCTCAGGCCGACCCCCAGGCCGACCCCCAGGCCGACCCCCAGGCCGACCCCCAGGCCGACCCCCAGGCCGACCCGCAGGCCGACCCGCAGGCCGACCCTCAGGCCGACCCGCAGGCCGACCCGCAGGCCGACCCTCAGGCCGACCCGCAGGCCGACCCTCAGGCCGACCCGCAGGCCGACCCTCAGGCCGACCCGCAGGCCGACCCGCAGGCCGACCCGCAGGCCGACCCTCAGGCCGACCCGCAGGCCGACCCTCAGGCCGACCCTCAGGCCGACCCGCAGGCCGACCCTCAGGCCGACCCGCAGGCCGACCCTCAGGCCGACCCTCAGGCCGACCCCCAGGCCGACCCCCAGGCCGACCCTCAGGCCGACCCGCAGGCCGACCCGCAGGCCGACCCGCAGGCCGACCCGCAGGCCGACCCCCAGGCCGACCCGCAGGCCGACCCTCAGGCCGACCCCCAGGCCGACCCGCAGGCCGACCCTCAGGCCGACCCGCAGGCCGACCCTCAGGCCGACCCCCAGGCCGACCCTCAGGCCGACCCCCAGGCCGACCCTCAGGCCGACCCCCAGGCCGACCCTCAGGCCGACCCTCAGGCCGACCCCCAGGCCGACCCCCAGGCCGACCCGCAGGCCGACCCCCAGGCCGACCCCCAGGCCGACCCCCAGGCCGACCCCCAGGCCGACCCCCAGGCCGACCCCCAGGCCGATCCTCAGGCCGACCCTCAGGCCGACCCCCAGGCCGACCCCCAGGCCGACCCCCAGGCCGACCCGCAGGCCGACCCTCAGGCCGACCCGCAGGCCGACCCGCAGGCCGACCCGCAGGCCGACCCTCAGGCCGACCCGCAGGCCAACCCCCAGGCCGACCCCCAGGCCGACCCCCAGGCCGACCCCCAGGCCGACCCCCAGGCCGACCCCCAGGCCGACCCCCAGGCCGACCCTCAGGCCGACCCGCAGGCCGACCCTCAGGCCGACCCGCAGGCCGACCCTCAGGCCGACCCGCAGGCCGACCCGCAGGCCGACCCGCAGGCCGACCCGCAGGCCGACCCGCAGGCCGACCCGCAGGCCGACCCGCAGGCCGACCCGCAGGCCGACCCGCAGGCCGACCCGCAGGCCGACCCTCAGGCCGACCCTCAGGCCGACCCGCAGGCCGACCCTCAGGCCGACCCTCAGGCCGACCCTCAGGCCGACCCTCAGGCCGACCCCCAGGCCGACCCCCAGGCCGACCCTCAGGCCGACCCCCAGGCCGACCCGCAGGCCGACCCGCAGGCCGACCCGCAGGCCGACCCCCAGGCCGACCCGCAGGCCGACCCTCAGGCCGACCCCCAGGCCGACCCGCAGGCCGACCCTCAGGCCGACCCTCAGGCCGACCCTCAGGCCGACCCTCAGGCCGACCCTCAGGCCGACCCCCAGGCCGACCCTCAGGCCGACCCCCAGGCCGAACCCCAGGCCGACCCCCAGGCCTACCCTCAGGCCGACCCCCAGGCCGACCCTCAGGCCGACCCCCAGGCCGACCCCCAGGCCGACCCTCAGGCCGACCCCCAGGCCGACCCCCAGGCCGACCCCCAGGCCGACCCCCAGGCCGACCCCCAGGCCGACCCGCAGGCCGACCCGCAGGCCGACCCTCAGGCCGACCCTCAGGCCGACCCCCAGGCCGACCCCCAGGCCGACCCCCAGGCCGACCCCCAGGCCGACCCCCAGGCCGACCCCCAGGCCGACCCCCAGGCCGACCCCCAGGCCGACCCCCAGGCCGACCCCCAGGCCGACCCCCAGGCCGACCCGCAGGCCGACCCTCAGGCCGACCCTCAGGCCGACCCTCAGGCCGACCCGCAGGCATACCCGCAGGCCGACCCGCAGGCCGACCCTCAGGCCGACCCGCAGGCCGACCCGCAGGCCGACCCGCAGGCCGACCCGCAGGCCGACCCGCAGGCCGACCCCCAGGCCGACCCCCAGGCCGACCCTCAGGCCGACCCCCAGGCCGACCCTCAGGCCGACCCGCAGGCCGACCCGCAGGCCGACCCGCAGGCCAACCCCCAGGCCGACCCCCAGGCCGACCCTCAGGCCGACCCGCAGGCCGACCCGCAGGCCGACCCTCAGGCCGACCCTCAGGCCGACCCTCAGGCCGACCCCCAGGCCGACCCTCAGGCCGACCCTCAGGCCGACCCTCAGGCCGACCCGCAGGCCGACCCGCAGGCCGACCCTCAGGCCGACCCTCAGGCCGACCCTCAGGCCGACCCGCAGGCCGACCCTCAGGCCGACCCTCAGGCCGACCCTCAGGCCGACCCGCAGGCCGACCCGCAGGCCAACCCCCAGGCCGACCCCCAGGCCGACCCTCAGGCCGACCCCCAGGCCGACCCTCAGGCCGACCCTCAGGCCGACCCTCAGGCCGACCCTCAGGCCGACCCCCAGGCCGACCCCCAGGCCGACCCCCAGGCCGACCCGCAGGCCGACCCGCAGGCCGACCCTCAGGCCGACCCTCAGGCCGACCCGCAGGCCGACCCGCAGGCCGACCCTCAGGCCGACCCTCAGGCCGACCCTCAGGCCGACCCGCAGGCCGACCCGCAGGCCGACCCGCAGGCCAACCCCCAGGCCGACCCCCAGGCCGACCCCCAGGCCGACCCCCAGGCCGACCCTCAGGCCGACCCCAAGGCCGACCCCCAGGCCGACCCCCAGGCCGACCCCCAGGCCGACCCCCAGGCCGACCCGAAGGCCGACCCGCAGGCCGACCCTCAGGCCGACCCTCAGGCCGACCCCCAGGCCGACCCTCAGGCCGACCCTCAGGCCGACCCCCAGGCCGACCCTCAGGCCGACCCTCAGGCCGACCCTCAGGCCGACCCTCAGGCCGACCCTCAGGCCGACCCTCAGGCCGACCCTCAGGCCGACCCCCAGGCCGACCCTCAGGCCGACCCCCAGGCCGACCCCCAGGCCGACCCCCAGGCCGACCCTCAGGCCGACCCCCAGGCCGACCCTCAGGCCGACCCCCAGGCCGACCCTCAGGCCGACCCCCAGGCCGACCCCCAGGCCGACCCTCAGGCCGACCCGCAGGCCGACCCTCAGGCCGACCCGCAGGCCGACCCTCAGGCCGACCCGCGGGTCGGTCGCTCCTTGTTCCTCCCCATACATACGTGCTGTAGCCCTGGCAGCCCCGCGGCCCTCACCCACCCACCTGCCGACTGCCACGTCCTGCTCGGCGGAGCGGCCGACCGGCTGGGCTCCCGGCACCAGGTAGCCGGCCACGTCTCCGGGGAGGACCTCGCCGGCCCGAACATCTGGACATGACATGTCAAGAGCAATGCAGATGGATGGATGGACGGACGGAAGGATGGATGCGTTAGACGCGGAAGCCGGACCGGTTGGCGGCTTGGCGCCCCGCCCCAACCGCTAATTCTTTGCCCTTCTGCCACCTTTTCCAAAGATGGTCTACGGCGATGAGTCAGCAAATCCAGAGCGTGGCACTGTGCGTAACGGCAATATGCAGCTTGCTTGGCAGGAGTGGCAACAACTGCTATGGAGGACAGACCAAGGATGAACCGACGGACGGAAAGGGAGGGCGGAATGGCGGAATGGCGGAAGGGCGGATGGATGGACGGAGCGGCGGGCAGCTCCTGGGCGCGTGCGCGCTCACTTCTCATTTTACACGGAAGACTAACCCTCAACATTGAATATAACACCTCCCATCCTCTTGAAAACATGTATACACATGTATACTACATCGCAGCTTTCCGCAAGTCAGGCAATCTTTTTTTCCTCAATGCGACCCACGGGTGGGTCGGCCCGGCGCCGCGCAAACGTCAGCAGGCGGGCCGGCGCTTGCGGCCCGCATCCACCCACCCATCCATCCACCCACCCTCCCTTCACACATCCAACTGGCAGCATATTACGGCGGGACACTCCGCCACGCACCTCGCGAGGTTTCAGTTGCACCTACATACCCGGCTGTTGGCCCGACGTGGCGATGTTGTCGGCGGCTGGCTACTCCGAGCCCAGCTCCGTGAACGGGTTGGCCTTGTCGCTGAAGGGAGCCGACATTGGGACTGCGTCGCTGTGTCACTGCGGAGTGTGTCACCGTGGCCGTCGCTTACACTACTGTCGGCAGCGGCCGCGGCACCGCAATATCGGGCGGCGATATCGGACAGCGTATCGATTGTTTTAAGTATCGAGGGCGCTACATATACAGTATGGCCGTAGGTCTAAAAGATGTGTTGTGATGCGCCGAAGAGACTGTGAATGGGCGAATGGGTGAGCTTCTGGCGCGGTCCGGATGCATTTTGTACTCGGCCGCCGCCGCCGCGGGGGCCGGGGGGCGCTGCTGACGCGTTCCGGAAATCCATCCATTCGTATCCGCGTCAGCAAGCCGGGACGGGTTTCCAAACCGTACAGTACTCTCAGCACCTCACCGACACATTCTTCTATCATTCATTACCGTTAGGGCGTGTTTTTGTAAAGTTTGGCCAGCTCCTCGATCTGAAAAGTCTCCGATCTTTGACTCAACAGCGACGCCCAGCGATCATCGCGCTCTCAGAATGGCTGGTGACTCGGTGCTGTTGGCTGTGTTAGGAAGTGCTTCGCGTTTGTGGTTTGGTTGTCAACAGTAGTCGGCTCCAGATAGACCCTCGCAAGGGTACAGTACGTGAAGAGCCAGCGGGTCAGCTGCTGACCCTCCGTGCACTGCAGCAGCAGAGACACGACCACCAGGGCACCACAAAAGCACACCCAGACCACGAGACCACACTCGCGCTTCTGAGCCCTTCCCTCTTCCACCCCCCTCGGGCTCGCTCGCTCTCTGTCCGGGAGGCTCCGAGGCTGGTGCTGTGTGGCCTGCATGTGCTTCCCTAGCCTTCAGCCCTGGGGGTCGTCTCCATCTGGTGGGCAGTGCACCAAGGGCCAGCGGCTGGACCGTTGGCTCATCCCTTCCTGAGTCCGGAGGTACCCCCCCACCACCACCACCACCACGGAGTGACCACGCACCACGCTGGGCTGCCATGTATATATGCGCGCCCAGGACTGCCATGCGCGCATGGCAGCAGCCAGCCAAGAGCCAACCAGTTGGTTTTGGAGCTAGAAGAAGAACCCAGAAGGATCTCCGGGCGTGCCGCGGCCGAAGCAAAACCTGCGCCCCAGCGAGAAAAACAGACAACAGACACGACCCAGAACGGCCAAGCGTATGGCGCCCGCCCACCGCCGGCACCTGCACCACCGCCAGCTCCGCCGCCTTGGTTCGGCGTTTCGGAACCCAACGACAATGCTCTCAGGTCTTGCTCCGGCTCTGTCGACGGCGCAGCAGTCATCTGGGGCGTCCCGGTGCTGTGGTGGCAGGTGCCGCGCACCCAAGCCGATTGTTGGCGAGGCCGTTGCCACTGCCCAAGCGCTTACGCAAAAAAACTTCAATCGGCTTCTGTGCGTCTGTGAAGTTCTTAAGTCGTCCTTCAGGGGCATGTCCCCGGTTCTATACATGACGCGCCGTGCGGACATAGCGCATGGTCGCGCGTAGATGAGCAAATGGCCAAGCGCGTTATGCCTGCACGCATGCCTTCCCAGCACTCTTCGCCGGCATTTCTTCTCCTAATCTGCTCTGGTAGGCAAGGCGCGCAAGCCCGCACCTCGCCCAGCATGCTCAGCACGATGGTCTGGCACGCATTTCGCGTCTTTCAGCAACGCGACAGCAAAAGGCACGTATGGCGTGCCAGCAAATTCATATGGTTTTTATGAGCAAGAAACGAGGCGCCTTGCAACAGCTCAGCTGGACCGGAAGGACCCTTAGGGCGACGCGGTGACCGTTGTCAAGTGACCATTATTAACAAATGCAAAAAAAATCCCTCATGTTTCAAATTGGTTATCAGTCTGACGTTTTTAATGACTGAGGGGATGGCTTTCGTAACATCGTCACGGCACACGGTCCCAACCAACCGGCTCCGTCACACGGCATGCTTCCACAAAATCAACCTTAAAATCCTTTACTAAACTCCAGATGCGTTAAAAGCTGTAACGATGTACGCTTTCGCCAATCCGGTCAGAGCTGCCGGAGATCTGTAGCTAACGAAACCTTTTATTCGCCTTAGGTCGCCAGTCATGGGAACAACCTTTCAAAGGCTGGAGGGCGTCTTTGACGCCACTCCGCTCGCGAGGTCCCTGCGGCAGGAGGTGCGGCCGTCGCGCTTCCGCAACCGCCCTCTTCAGCGCGCAATGCTAAGACCGCCCCGCTCCGGCTTGAACCCAACCAGGTCGAAGGCTTCGTGCCCTTCATCTGCCTCATGGAGTTGATTGACAACGCGGTGGAGGCCACGATCGAGCGGGAGGGTAGGAACCTCGGCCGCAGGCCGTCCCCCGTTGGCGCTTGCGCGCATAAAGCGCCTACATCCAGCACCCATCAAGCCGGGCGGCAGAGACTGGGGAACTCCCCCACCCCCACCAACTCAACCCACCTCAAGCCGATCCTCCCATCTCTGCTCCCCTATAACCAAGCAAGCAACATCAATTCTCTGTCGCTGCAGAGCCGACCATCGTCATTACGCTGAACCTGGATAAGGTGGATGCCAGCGGGGGTCCGGAGCCGGCGACTCTGACAATCGAGGACAACGGGAAGGGCATGTCCATGCAGCAGCTGTTGCACTATTTTCGAGTGTCGTACACCACCTCACGCATCCCGCCCATCGACCGAGGTGCGATTTGGCTGGGGCCGGGGGGGCGGGGGATGGAGGGGCGGGGGATGGAGGGGGCGGGGGGATGGAAACGGCGATGGGGCGATGGGGCGGTGGTGTCTCGGCGCCACGCTGTACGGCCTCTTTCCCCCGCGCTGAATTACTTGATTGGTACCCAGCATAGCATACCGGTAGCAAAGACGAACCGCCGAACCGCCGAGTCCGGCTCCTTTCCTGCAATATTCCTGCTTGGGCTGAGCAAGCGCTCCTCCGGGAAACCCAAATCAGTTTTTGTTGGGTTTATGTGGGCATTGGCCAAGGAAACCCAAATGATTATTTGTTGGGCCTTATGTTGGGCCTTATGTGGGCCTTAGCCCACATAAGTCCCAGCGGAGAGCAACCGCATCGTCGTGTTCGTCCAGGAGGAACCAGGGCCTTATGCTGCCGAGTGCGGACTGGCCGTTTGGGGCGCCGGGGGGGGGGCGGGGGGGGGAGCCAGGGGCAACTGATGGAGCTGCCGCCCGGCGGGGCACGCAGTCGCCGCGGCGCACCCTGCACACTGGTTGCCCAAGCCCCAAGCTTCCCTTTGCCCCACACCACATACACGCACACACACCCGAAACTTCGCAGACGCCCAGCGGCGGCCCCTATTCCTCCCTCTTCCTCCCTCTTCCTCCTTCTTCCTTTCCTCTTCCTTTCCTCTTCCTCCCTCTTCCTCCCTCTTCCTCCCTCTTCCTCCCTCCACACGTAGTTTCCGTGCCAGCGAGATCGGCGACAGATCGGCGGTCCACCAGTCGCACCCGAAAACCCACACAGACAGACAGACAGACACCGCCCCGGCGGCCCCTCTTTCCCCACCCCACCACACACCGCACCCACATCTAAGCCCCCCCCCAATACACTCTTCCACCCCCCCCCAATACGTGGGGGCTATACGTGAAATACCACACCCACATCTAACCTACATACCACATACCACATACCGCACCCACATCTACCCCCCCTCCCGCCCCCAAATCCCCCTCACAGACTCCCAGGGCGTGCTTCCGCTGCACAACTTTGTGAACCGCAAGCTCAACCGCTTCGGCCGCGGCTCCGCCTCCGTGGTGTACTTTGGGGACATGGTGGAGATCGAGAGCTTTCAGGTGGGTGGGGGGGAGGGAAGATCAGGTGGGGGGGGGGAGGGAAGATCAGGTGGGGGGGGAGGGAAGATCAGGTGGGGGGGGGGAGGGAAGAGGAAGGGGGAGGGGAGGGAGGAGAGAGGGAGAGGGAGAACAAACCTCCCTGCCCCTGTGCCCCTGCGCCCCTGTACCCCTGCCCCGGTGCCCCGGTGCCCCCCCCCTCACCTGACCGACCACCTGACCGCCTCCCGCGCTCGTCGCATTCCACTCGCAAGGTTGTTGCCATCCCGTCCCCCCCCCCCCGGCCCCTCCCTCCCCTGTCCCCTCTCCCCCCCGAGTCAGGCCCCCAAGGACCCCTCGCAGCCCTCCCGAGCCTACATGGCCAGGGTGCGTGTCTGGCTTGAGTGGGAGGGGGGGAAGGAGGGGTCCAGGGGGGGATGGGAGGAAGCGGGGGTGGGTAGATGAGGGGGGAATGAGAGCCTGGCCGGGTCCGGAGCTGGGGGTGGTCTGCCGGCGGGTTTGGGCTGCTGCTGCTGGGGGGCAAACGGCGGAAGCGCTTCCGCCGTCTGGCCCCAGGGAGTGCACGCGTCTCTTTAACAATGTGTGTGTGTCTGTGTGTGTCTGTGCGCGTGTGCGCATGTGTGCTTTCCCGCCTGAGAGGCGCTCGTGCGGGCGGGTGTGCGTTGTGCGTGCTGTCGGTCCCATTTCCCATAAGAACGATGGGATGCTCTTATGGGGAATGGGACCGACAGCACGCACAACGCACACCCGCACACCTCAGACCCCCCCCCCCACCCCCCCCCCCCCCCCCCCCGCCCCCCTCCGCAGTTGGACTACGGGGAGCTTCTGCGCACCAACAAATGGCCTCTGCAGATGTACGAGAAGGACCAGGAGGTGGTGGAGGAGGACCTGAGTGAGCGCGGGGGGGGAAACTGCGTGACTGCCGTACATACACCGTGTGTGCGTGTGGGGACGGGGTTCGGGGGCCGGCGGCGAGGGCAGGGAGGGGTAATACCACCACCCGTGAACCCAGCGATGCCAATGACGCACTTAAAACCCTAAAACCCGTTCCCCTTCCCCCCTGCCCTCCCGGTCAGCATGTCTGTCAGCGCCCTCTTGCTCAGACTGTTTTCGCTCCTCCCTCCCGCCCTCCGCCCCCTGCGCCCCTGCGCCCCTCCCGCCCTCCAGACGGCTGGACCATCATCCGCATTTCGCAGTTGCTGCCTGACAAGGAGCGGGCGCTGAGGGACGTGGCGGGGTGGGAGCAGCTGGCCAAGAGGGTGAGCGGGCGGGCGGGTGGGGGGGGGGGCGGGCAGGCGGGCGTGTGGGCGGGCCAACAGCGAAAAGGTGTCCGGCAGCAGATGAGATGGGGCGGGTGAAGGGAGAGGGAAACCCTCAAGTGGGGTTGCAAACACGACGAACCCACTTCGGCCCCATGCGGCCTCCCTCCCTGCCTGCCTGCCCCGCCTGCCGAGCAGCAGCAGCAGGCGGCTCGCCTGCTCGCCTGCTCGCTCTCACCGATGCGCACCGACCCAGCAACCCCGGTCGAACCCCTGATCGAGTCCGACCGCTGCCAAGCCGCTCCTCTCAGCTTCCTTGTCCCTCCATCCCCCCTTTTTTCTCTCGCTGCCGCCCCCCCCCCCGCAGCTACGGCAGGTCTACCATCTGTTCATTTACGGCTTCCCCGAGTGCCTGTGGGACAAGCTGCCGCGGGAGCTGACCAACGGCAGCAACCGACCCAAGGGTCAGTGCGCGTCGGTGCGCGTCGGTGCGGGCGGGCGGATGGGCGGGTGGGCGGGTAGTGTGGCGTGGATGGTGTAGGTGTGGATGGGTGGCGTGGGGAAGGTGGAAAGAGAACTCGGCGGTGTTGCGCACGGCGTGTCCTCTACCCGCCCCCACCCCCGCCCCCACCCCCACCCCGACCCCCGGCCCCAACGGAGGGACGTGCTGCCGGTGTGTGTGCAGCTTGGCCTGGAGACCAGGCGGGCACCTCCCCCTCACCACACTCAACTCACTCACCCTTCATGCATCCCCCCGGCTCCCTTCGCCGCCGTAGCCCCACACTACGTTTCATTGCTGCTGCGGTTCCTACGTCTCGCCCTCTCTCACCCACCCCTGCAACCAGACACCTCCCCAACGGCCCATTGCACTCTTTACAAAACTCCCCTCCGCCCGCTAGCCAGCCTACCAGCTTGCCGCTTTAGGGTATGGACTGTCACGCCCTACCGCCTTCCCTCCCCATGCCTGCCCTCGCCTCACCCCCTAGCCTCCCTCTCCCTCCGCTACAACTTCACTCCTCCCCCTCCTCGGGAGTGCAAATTTACTCTTCAACCCTCCCCCTCCTGCAACGTCCGCAGTGTCCCATTGTCATATAAAGGAGCATATCACTCCCTGAACCCCCTCCCTTCCCCCTCCCCCTCCCCTCCCTCCCCCTCCCCCTCCCCCTCCCCCTCACCTCGCCCCCTCCCTCCCATGCAGGCGGCCTCACGATTGAGCTCACGGCGCTCTCCGGCGGCACGACGCTCTTCAGCTCCCGCCTCTCCCGCGACCCACGGGACGGTCTCGGACCGGGCGACAGCTCCGCCTCCTCCTCCTCCTCCTGCGGTCCCCCCTCGGACCTGCAGGCGGTGCTCCGCGAGTGGGAGCAGCTGGTGGCGGCTAACCCGCTGCTGGCTGGATGATAACGGATGGATCGGGTGATGATGGTGTAAGGCCCACCCCGCCGTGAGGTGGGGTGGGTCTGGAGTTTACGGCAGTTTCGAGACACGTCACGGGGACAGAACTGCGACGAGCTGTTGGCTGTTGATTTGTCGCATGTTTGTTCGGTGGACTTTTGGCTCTGGCCGTCTCCTTATTGCTGCTGTTGAGTTTTGAGACAGAATTCTTTTTGGCTGGCGGTGCAAACAGCCGTGGTGAACACGGGGATACGAGAAAGGATGCGCGCCCACGCCGTACAGCGCATGTGCGGACGCAGAATGGCGCGTCGCGTCTTACTCGGCCTCTCGTCCAGCCGGAAAGGTTGTAACGCAAAGCCAGCCACCCGCCGCACCGCACCGCACCGCAGCAAGGCGTTTCTCTCCCCAGTGTGCGTACCGAAGGGGTCTTGTTGCCAGCGGGAAAATGTGTGTGCGCGGCAATCCGCACGCACAGCTCAGGTGTACATCACATCTACATGTGGCCGGTGCCGCGCACCCAAGCCGATTGTTGACGATTTTTGGGCGGGGCCCCAGCGCGAAGCGCCCAGGGGGGCCCCGCCCTGTAGGATTGCCCATGTCCGTGGGACGTGCGTGGGAAGTAATTGGACAAGTGCAGAATTTCGGCCAACGGAAAGACTCAATAAGTAAAAATTACGTTTTTATTGCATGGTAAATTTATTATAGGATTCCAACATCGCATGAGTAAAAACCAGTTTGGCAGTCTCCATGGACCGAGGCCGAGGTCAAACCAACGCCTCTCGGCCTGTAATTAATTCCAGAAGATCCATCGTTTCTCGAACTGGAATTCTGACATGACGGCGTGAAATGAATCTTCGTTTCGGAAACAAACTATGTTTGCATTGCGAACATTCTTCCCGCGACCACACCACAGCAGCTCTGCTAGCCGGTCCAATCGTCTTGACGCATATTACTATTACAAGGTTGCAAGGAGCAAACCATGAGGGGCAAACTGCTGGTTGCTGGACGCCAAGCCGCCACTGCACGCACGATTCATCTGCGGGCCGCCCAACAAGTCCAGTCGGCAACCTAGGGGACTTCTACATTCCCTGTCCTAATGTTAAAGTTGTCAAGCCTCCTCTACGGCGAATACCTCGGTAGCGAAGCCTGTGCACTCTCGTCGGCAACTGCACGTCATCGCGACCCTCTCAAACAGTTCCGCTGTCCTTCTATTGGCAAGTCAGCCTGCGTGATGTGTAAATGATACACTGCATGTCTACTGTCAAGTAACTTCAGCCAATGCGCTGGCCGGAAGAGTTGCACAGTGCCGAGACGGCGCGCGATGCTAAATATGGGGCGGATTGCTGAAGCAGCAGGCATTTCAGATATGAAGCTCTGGCTGTCTATCAGCAGGAATGTCGACACTCTCACACTTGACGCCCTCGCCGCTCGCTTTGGAAATGATGCCGTATATCGGTGGATGCACTCATGCACCCGGCGGGATGACACGGTTCGCGTGGCGCCGGCAGGCCTTGCTGACGACTCGGCTAGCAGACATTTCGGGAATAAAGCTCTGGCTGTCTACGTATCAGCAGGAATGTCGACACTCTCACACTTCACGCCCTCGCCGCCCTAGCACTTCAACTCCACCCGTACGGATTGAACGGGGCCCCGCCCTTTTTCCGGCTTCAAGGAAGCCGACACCAACCCCTTGTTTACGTTTGGCGAGGCCGTTGCCACTGCCCAAGCGCTTACGCCAGAAAACTTCAATCGGCGTCTGTGCGTCTGCGAAGGTTTTACGTCGTCCTTCAGGGGCATGTCCCGGGTTCAATACATGGTCCGCCGTGCGGACATGGTCGCGCGGAGATGAGCATATGACCAAGCGCGTTATGCCTCCACGCATGTCTTCCCAGCACTCTTCAGCGGCATTTCTTCTCCTAATCTGCTCTGGTAGGCAAGGCGCGCAAGCCCACACCTCGCCCAGCATGCTCAGCACGATGGTCTGGCACGCATTTCGCGTCTTTCAGCAACGCGACAGCAAAAGGCACGTATGGCGTGCCAGCAAACTCATACGGTTTTCATGAGCAAGAAACGAGGCGCCTTGCAACAGCTCAGCTGACTGGAAGGACCCTTAGGGCGACGCGGTGACCGTTGTCGAGTGGCCATTCTTAAGCAATGCAAAATATAGAATCCCTTATGTTTCAAATTGGTTATCGATCTGACGTTTTTAATGACTGAGGGGATGGCTTTCGTAACATCGTCACGGCACACGGTCCCACCCAACCGGCTCCGTCACACGGCATGCTTCCACAAGATCAACCTTAATTTCCTTTACTAAACTCCAGATGCATTAAAAGCTGTTACGATGTACGCTTTCGCCAATCCGGTCCGAGCTGCCGGAGCTCTGTAGCTAAGGAAACCTTTTATTCGCCTTAGGTCGCCAGTCATGGGAACAACCTATAGAAGGCTGGAGGGCGTCTTTGACGCCACTCCGCTCGCGAGGTCCCTGCGGCAGGAGGTGCGGCCGTCGCGCTTCCGCAACCGCCCTCTTCAGCGCGCAATGCTAACATACACCGCCCCGCTCCGGCTTGAAACCAACCAGGTCGAGGGCTTCGAGCCCATCGTCTGCTTCATGGAGTTGATCGACAACGCGGTGGAGGCCACGATCGAGCGGGAGGGTAGGAACCTCGGCCGCAGGCCGTCCCCCGTTGGCGCTTGCGCGCACAAAGCGCCTACATCCAGCACCCATCAAGCCGGGCGGCAGAGACTGGGGAACTCCCTCACCCCAACCAACCCAACCCACCTCAACCCGCTCCTCCCCGCTCCGCTCCCCTGTAACAAAGCAACCTCCTTTCTCTGTCGCTGCAGAGCCGACCATCGTCATTACGCTGAACCTAGATAAGGTGGATGCCAGCGGGGTTCCGGAGCCGGCGACTCTGACGATCGAGGACAACGGGAAGGGCATGCCCGGGCGGCAGCTGGCGCACTACTTTCAAATGTCGTACACCACCTCCCGCATCCCGCCCATCGACCGAGGTGCGGTGTGGCCGGGAGGGGGGGATGGAGGGGCGGGGGATGTAGGAGGCGGGGGAATGGAAACGGCGATGGGGCGATGGGGCGGTGGTGTCTCGGCGCCACGATGTACGGCCTCTTTCCCCCGCGCCGGATTACTTGATTGGTACCCAGCATAGCATACCGGTAGCAAAGACTTACGAACCGCCAATACCCCAGTCCGGCTCCTTTCCTGCAATATTCCTGCTTGGGCTGAGCAAGCGCTCCTCCGGGAAACCCAAATGATTTTTGTTGGGCCTTATGTGGGCATTAGCCAAAGAAACCCAAATGATGTTTTGTTGGGCCTTATGTTGGGCCTTATGTGGGCCTTTGCCCACATAAGTCCCAGCGGAGAGCAAGCGCCTCATCGTGTTCGTCCAGGAGGAACCAGGGCCTTATGCTGCCGAGTGCGGACTGGCCGTTTGGGGCACCGGGGGGGGGGGGCGGGGGGGGAGCCAGGGGCAGCTGATGGAGCTGCCGCCCGGCGGGGCACGCAGTCGCCGCGGCGCATCTGCACACTGGTTGCCCTCCCGCCCCCAAATCCCCCGCACAGACTCCCAGGGCGTGCTTCCGCTGCACAACTTTGTGAACCGCAAGCTCAACCGCTTCGGCCGCGGCTCCGCCTCCGTGGTTTACTTTGGAGACCTGGTGGAGATCGAGAGCTTTCAGGTGCGGGAGGGGGGGGGGGAGAGGAGAGGGAGAGGGGAGGGAGGAGAGAGAGGGAGAGGGAGAGGGAGAGGGAGAGGGAGAGGGAGAGGGAGAGGGAGAGGGAGAGGGAGAGGGAGAGGGAGAGGGAGAGGGAGAGGGGAGGGAGAGGGAGGGACACAGCAGGCGGGGTTAGGAAAACGATGCCGCAAAAGGGGGGCTGGGGCGGGGCGGGGAGGGGAGGGGTTGGAAGGGGGTGGTATGGGAAATGGGAAACACGCGCTTCCAGGTGCGGGAGGGGGGTGCGGGGTCGGGGAAGGTGGGAGAGGGAGGCGCCAGGGTGTGTATGTATAATGTCCCCCCCCCAGAGGGTGCGGACCGGCAAGTTCTGACCGGCACGGAGTCCCGTGGCGGCCGTTGGAATTATAGAAAACAACAACCCTCCCTGCCCCGGCGCCCCGGCGCCCCGGTGTCCCTGCCTCACCTGACCGCCCCCGCACTCGTCGCATTCCACTCGCAAGGTTGTTGCCATCCCGTCACCCCCCCCCGGTCCCTCCCCCCTCCCCCCTCCCCGCCCCCGAGCCAGGCCCCCAAGGACCCCTCGCAGCCCTCAAGATCCTACATGGCCAGGGTGCGTGTCCGGCTTGAGTGGGAGGGGGGAGGGAGGGAGGGGTGAAGCGGGGGGAAGGGGGGGAAGGGGGGCGATGAGAGCCTGGCCGGGGCTGGATATGGGGGTGGCTGCTGGCGGGTTTGGGCTGCTGCTGCTCGGGGGCAAACGGCGAAAGCGCTTCCGCCGTCTGGCCCCAGGGTGTGCACGCGTCTCTTTAACAATGTGTGTGTGTCGGTGTGTGTCGGTGTGTGTCTGTGCTTTCTCGCCTGAGAGGCGCTCGTGCGGGCGGGTGTGCGTTGTGCGTGCTGTCGGTCCCATTCCCCACAGAAAGATTCCATCATCCCATTCCTCACCCCCACCCCCCGGCCCCACCCCCCACCCCCACCCCACGGCCCCACCCCCCACCACCCCCCACCCCCAACCCCCGGCCCCCCACCCCACGGCCCCCCTCCGCAGTTGGACTACGGGGAGCTTCTGCGCACCAACAAATGGCCTCTGCAGATGTACGAGAAGGACCAGGAGGTGGTGGAGGAGGACCTGAGTGAGCGCGGGGGGGGAAACTGCGTGACTGCCGTACATACACCGTGTGTGCGTAGGTGTGCGTGTGGGGCCGGGGCTCAGGGGGCGGGCCGACGAGGGCATGGAGGGGTAATACCACCACCCGTGCAACCACCCATGCCAATGACGCACTGAACCTCCCCCTTTCCCTCCCTGCCCTCCCTGTCGACCTGTCTGCCAGCCCCCGCTTACTCGACCTGCTTTTCGCGTTTCCCTCCCACTCTCGGCCCCGGTCTCCTGCGCCTTCCCCCTCCCCGCAGGGCTTCTTGGTTTTTCATTTTTGCTAATTCGCTCTTCAACACCCCTCCCCGCCCCCACCCCCCGGGCATATAAAGGAGCATATCACTCCCTGACGCCGCCCCCCACGCCCTCCACGCCGGGCTCCGGCCTATACGTGGATACCCCCTCCCCCTCACGCTTGGTCAACAACGTCCGCAGTGTCTCATGTTATATAATGGAGCATATCACTCCCTGACCCCCCCTTTGACGCCCTCCAGACGGCTGGACCATCATCCGCATTTCGCAGTTGCTGCCCGATAAGGAGCGGGCGCTGAGGGACGTGGCGGGGTGGGAGCAGCTGGCCAAGAGGGTGAGCGGGCGGGCGGGGGGGGGGGCGGGGGGCGGGCGGGTGGGCAGGGGCGGGCAGGCGGGCGTGTGGGCGGGCCAACAGCGAGCGAGATCAGGTGTCCAGTAGCAGCGTCCCTCCCTCCCTGCCTCCCTGCCTGCCTGCCCCGCCTGCTCGCTCTCACCGATGCACACCGAACCACCGACCCGGTCGAACCCCTGATCGAGTCCGACCGCTGCCTATCCGCCCCTCTCAGCTTCTTTGTCCCTCCCTCCTCCCTCCCTTTTCTCCCGCTGCCGCCCCCACCCCCTCCCCCTCCCTCCCTCCCTCCCCCCCCCGCAGCTCCGGCAGGTCTACCACATGTTCATTTACGGCTTCCCGGAGTGCCTGTGGGACAAGCTGCCGCGGGAGCTGACCAACGGCAGCAACCGACCCAAGGGTCAGTGCGCGTCGGTGCGCGTCGGTGGGGGCGGGCGGGTGGGCGAGTGGGTGGTGTGGTGTGGTGTGGCGTGGATGGTGTGGCGTGAGGGCGGGATGGAAAGAGAACTCGGCGGTGTTTCGCACACGGCGTGTCCTCTACCCCCCCCCTCCCAAACCGCCCACCGGGCCATCGGTATCTTCGTTTTTACCCACCGGGCCGCGTCGGTTGTTTGGCTGTGGTCCTCGATCCTTACCTCCGCCCCCACCTCCACCCCCACCCCCGGCCCCAACGGAGGGACGTGCTGCCGGTGTGTGTGCAGCTTGGCCTGGAGACCAGGCGACCAGGCGGGGACAGCTCTCCCTCAGCCCCTCACCACACTCAACTAACTCACCCTTCATGCATCCCCCCCGCTCCCTTCGCCGCCGTAGCCCCACACTCCGTTTCATTGCTGCTGCGGTTCCTACTTCTCGCCCTCTCTCCCCCCCTACCAGATCTCCAGACTACAACGTCCGCAGGGCTTCGTGTTTCATTGTTGCAAATTCACTCTTCAACCCCCCCCCCTTACCAGACCCCCCCAACCAACCAGACCCATTGCTCAAACCCTAAAACATCCCTTCCCTCCGCCAACCAGCCTACCAGCTTGCCGCTTTAGGGTATGGACTGTCACGCCCTCCCTCCTTCCCTCCCCTCGCCTCCCCTTCCCCCCCGCCTCCCTCTCCCTCCGCTACAACTTCACTTCTCCCCCTCCCTGCTGCGTTGCCGTTCACGGGCTTCGGCCTATACCCTCGTGGACACCCTCCCCTGTTCTTGTTTCATTCTTGCAAATCCACTCTTCAAACCCCCCCCTCCCCTCCCCTCCCCTCCCTCCCTCCCCTCCCTCCCCTGCAGGCGGCCTCACGATTGAGCTCACGGCGCTCTCCGGCGGCACGACGCTCTTCAGCTCCCGCCTCTCCCGCGACCCACGGGACGGTCTCGGACCGGGCGACAGCTCCGCCTCCTCCTCCTCCTCCTGCGGTCCCCCTTCGGACCTGCAGGCGGTGCTCCGCGAGTGGGAGCAGCTGGTGGCGGCTAACCAGCTGCTGGAGCCGTGCGTAACATGCATGAGGTGGGGGGGTTGGGGGTGGGTGGGTGGGTGGGTGTGGGGGGGGTGGGGGTGTTCGTGAAGGCACCCGCGCGCGCACTTTCACACAGCGCCATTTTGCCCGGCCTCGTCGCCTGTCCACCCCCCCTACCCCTCCCCGTATGTGTTCACGGGCTCCGGCCTATACGTGGATTAACCCCCCTCCCGTCTGCCCCCTCCCCCTCCCGTCTGCCCCCGCGCCGCAGATACCTGCCACCCAGCCACCCCAACACGGCCTCCCTCGGCTCCTACCCAGATCGAAAGCAACCAGCCGATGCCGCCGGCCGCGGCCACGGCAGGGGTGCCGCTACCGCAGATGGCAGGGGCCGCGGCCACAGCGCCGACGGGGCGCCGCCAGGCGCCGGCGGCAGGCCGCCGCGGCCGCCCGGCCCGGGCTCGGGCTCGGGCTCTGGGCCGGGTGGTTCAGGTGGTTCAGGTGGTGGTGGTGGTGGTGGTTGCAAGGTGGAGGTGATTGAGTTGCTGGATGACGACACGGATATTGACAGCCGCCAGAAGGACTGCGTGTGTGACTTTGTGATCATATGGCTGTTCTTCCCGTACCGAGCCTGGTGGGTGGCTGGGTGGGGGGGTGGGTGGGTGGGTGGGTGTGTTCGGGTGGGTGGGTGGGGTGAGTGGGTGGGGTGAGTGGGTGGGTGGGTGGGGTGGGTGGGTGGGCTGGGTGGGTGGGGTGGGTGGGCTGGGTGGGTTTGGGTGGGGTGGGTGGGGTGGGTGGGTTTGGGTGGGGTGGGTTTGGCGGCTTAAGATTGGGGCTGCAGGGGATCCGTTGCCCCCCCAGGCGGACTATGTGGGCCGCCGACCTTCCTCACTGCCATGATCTGTTTCCCTCACCTCCCCACTCCACTCTCCCCTCCCCTCCCTCACCACGCATGGCACACACACCAGTACCAATGTCGCAGGTCAAGCACGACCCCTCCCCTGCCCCACCGACCCTGTCCTCCCTCAATCCCCCCTCCCGGGGCCAACACACCGCCCCGCCCCGCCCCGCCCCGCCCCGCCCCGCCCCGCCCCGCCCCGCCCCGCCCCGCCCCGCCCCGCCCCGCCCCGCCCCGCCCCGCCCCGCCCCGCCCCGCCCCCCCCCCCCGCCCCGCCCCGCAGCTCCCGGAGCAAGCCGCTCGGCGACGGAGCCCAGGAGTGAGTGGGCGGCGGTGGAGGGGCGGGGGCACTCCGAAACGGCGGGCGGTGGGCGGTGGGAGGGCCATACGGTCTTCTTGGGGCAGTGCCCCCTTCCCCCTTCCCCGCCCCCTTTCCCCCAACCTCCCCCCCCAACCTCCCCTGCTGCCTCCCCCCTGCTGCCTCCCCTCCCCTCCCCTCCCCTGCCCTGCTGCCTCCCCTCCCCTCCCCTCCCCTGCCCCGCTGCCTCCCCTCCCCTCCCCTCCCCTCCCCCTCCCCTCCCCTCCCCTCCCCTCCCCTCCCCTCCCCTCCCCTCCCCTCCCCTCCCCTCCCCTCCCCTCCCCTCCCCTCCCCTCCCCTGCCCTCCCCTGCCCCGCTGCCTCCCCTCCCCTCCCCTCCCCTCCCCTCCCCTCCCCTCCCCTCCCCTCCCCTCCCCTCCCCTCCCCTCCCCTCCCCTCCCCTCCCCTCCCCTCCCCTCCCCTCCCCTCCCCTCCCCTCCCCTCCCCTGCCCTGCTGCCTCCCCTCCCCTCCCCTCCCCTGCCCCGCTGCCTCCCCCCTGCTGCCTCCCCTCCCCTCCCCTCCCCTGCTGCCTCCCCTCCCCTCCCCTCCCCTGCCCTGCTGCCTCCCCTCCCCTCCCAGGCGGTTTGTGTTTCCCTTTTGGAGCGGCAAGGACATGATCAAGTCCAAGCTGCACGGACAGTTCCCCGACATTTACAAGGCGGCGGTGGGGCTGGCGAGGAGCGACCAGGATGTGCAGGTGGGGGGGGGAGGGGGGGGGAGGGATGGGTGGAGGGGCACTGAAAGAGAGGGCGGGGTTAAGGGGTGCAAGGGGTGGGCACTGAAAGAGGGGGGGGGTGCTAAGGGCGAGGGGGGGGGCTGCAAGGGCGGCAGGTGTAGTGGGAGGTGGGTCCGTTCGCTAATGCCGTCTCCGTCTCCGCTGGGGTATTTCCTTTTTACCCCCCCCCAGAACCACGCTCACAAGCTGGATGACTCGGGTCGGCTGGTGGCCCTGCTGCTGGTGTCACCTGATGCCCTGGCCCACCAACACAAGTCGGACTTTGAGGGCAAGGCATACGAGGTGAGGTGAACTCCAGGGGGGGGTGGGTGGGGTTCCGCGGATAGCCTGCAGGCGCTCCGGGAGGGGGTGGGCGAGGGGGAGGGGGAGGGGGGGAGTTGGTAAGGGGGACAGTGCAAGAAACGAGCAGCCCGGGGGTTGGGAGGAAGGGGGGGTGGGGGAGTACAGGTGGGAGATTGCAGCGGTGGGACGGAGGTGAGTGACTCGGGAGGCAACTGCTAGGGGGGGAGGGAGGGAAGGGAGGGAAGGGAGGGAGGGAGGGGTGCAGGGGTTACGGGTATGTGGCCAGTGGGGCGGGTGGGGGGTTGGTGAGGCAGGGGGTGTAAGAAGGGGGGCGGCGCGACTGCCGTCCCCACCGCCCCCTACCCCCATCCAACTCCATTCACCACCTCCATTCACCACCTACCTCCCGCGCCGGCTGCTTTCGCCCCTTCGTATGTCCAGCCAGCCAGCCAGCCTGCCAGCTTCTGCCTACCCTGAACCGCTTCTCCCCGGCCCCTCCGCAACCCCCGCCCCCCCGCCCCCCCCCCGCCTTCCCTCCACCACCACCACCACCATCACTAAACTCTCCCTGCCTCCCCCCCTTCCCCCTCCCTTCACTACCTCTCCCCTTCCCGCCTCATACCATCAAACGCTCCAACCCCAATTCCGCCGCCGCCGCCTCCATCGCCAGCTCTTCTGCAAGGCCGGCCACTTCGCCGGGTCCCTCTACACGCCCTCCTCCGAAGCTCAGCCGCGCCTCATGACCTACGTGTGGCCCAAGGACCTGGAGGGACCGCAGGGAGCCGCCAACGGCGAAGCCGGAGGCGCCGGCGCCGGCGCCGGCGGCCGCGGCGGCCGCGGCGGCGGCGGCGGCGGCAAGCGCGGTCGGCGCGCCTCCAACGCCTTCGTGGCGGCCTTCCCCGGTCGACCGCCTCCGCTGTCCAGCGTGGCAGAGGCGGGGTGGTATGAGGACCTGGGGGGCAGCTGGGCGGCGCAGCAGCTGCTGGGGGCCTTCCACACCTGGTTCCTAACGGTAGGGAGGCGGGGAGGGGGGGGAGGGGCGAGGGGAGGGGCGAGGAGAGGGGCGAGGGGAGGGGCGAGGGGAAGGGCGAGGGGAAGGGCGAGGGGAGCAGGGAGGGGGGAGGGGAGGGGCGAGGGGAGCAGGGAGGGAGGGAAAGGGAAGGGCGAGGGGCGAAGGGGGGAGGAGGGGTCGGCTCCGTTCTAACGCTGCGCTCTCGTCGTTGTCACCCGCACCACACCGCCCCCTCCTCCCCTCCTCACCAGGTGTAAGGGCCCTTGGCAGCCGGTCTCCGCTTCCCGCCTCGCTTTGTCTCTCAAAGCACAGCCGGCCAGCACGTTAGTCTCGGCAGAGCCAGGAGATTACAGGCTCAGGGAGACGACAGGAGCACAGAACTTGCGATTCCAGTTTTCCCTCTCCGCCCCTGCCCCTGCCCACGCCCCACTCCGACGCCCAGGACGAGGACGGGCGGCTGGTGGGCAGGACCGAGATTGTGGACCTGGGGCTCCTGGGGCTGAGGGAGCCGTACGATTTCGACTTGCGCGGGAGGGACATGAAGGAGGTGGGGGACAAGTACTCGTACGACAACCACTGCGATCCCCTGGAGACGGGGGAGATGGTGGGTGGGGGCTGGGAGGGGTGAGGGGGGGGGTGAGGGTTGCCGGGGGGGGGGTATGTGTGTGTTGGTTGTGTATGTGTGTGTGGCGGTGGGGTGTGGTGCGGGGGAGGGTATGTGGTGGGTGTGTGTATGTGTGTGTTGGGGGAAGGGAGTAAAACATGTGCGCGCGTGTGCCTGTATGCATTCGTATGTGTTTGTTGGACTACCGTACTCTCGCTCTACACACACAAACATACACACTTACCCCCCCCCCGCCCCCTTCTCCCCCCCACCCCTCCTTACAGGTAATGCTGGTGGACCCACTCAAGATAAGCCAGAGGCGCCCAGCGGAGGACGCCGAAGCGGGCGGAGGAGCAGGAGCAGGAGCAGGAGGAGGGCCCTTCGGCGGCGGCGGCGGCGGCAAGGCCTCCCGCGCGGTGCGGCGAATGGCTGGCACCGCGCGCCTGGTGGAGAAGTTTTACATTGACGGCCGGGACGCCGCCAAGCAGCACTACGCACTGGCGAGGCCGTGGCGGCCGCGTTGGTCGCCCCTGGCGCGTGAGTGGGTGGGCCGCTGCTTGCAGCAGAACCGAGAGGCCGCACCCTTGAATCCTCCGGGGCCCCCGCCCCACCCCCCCCCACCCACCCTATACGTGGACAACCCCCCTCCCCCCTTCCCCGCCTGCCCCTCCCCCCCCCCCGGCCTATACGTGGTTACCCCACCCCACCCCACCCCACCCCACCCCACCCCGCCCCGCTTTCCCTTTCCCTCTCCCCCGCAGCGCTCACGTCCGAGAGCATCATGCAGCTGCGGCCCCTTCAGAGCACTGGCGGCGGAAAGAAGCTGGCTCAGCGGCGGGAGGAGCAGCGCGAGCTGGTGTGGAAGTGGGAGGCCTTCCTGCCCTGGAAGTTGGAGGTGGAGCCGGATGTGCAGGTGGGGGTGGGGGTGGTGGTGGGGGGTGGGGGGGGTGTGGGGGGGTGTGGGGGGGGGTGGGGAGGGGTGTGTTTCGGGGGGAGAGTGGATGTGGCGGTGTGTGTTTAGGGGTCAAGGATGGAGCCGGATACCAACCAACCCACTGACCAAGGCGAACCAACTACTGTAACTGCTCACACAAACTCGCTCACCAAGAGTGTGTCGCATGTGTGTTTCGCCAAACCCGGCACACGGCCACAGATGGGCCCCCTGAAGGCCGAGTACGACATCAACCACGCCTTCGACGGCATAACCGTCTACCTGGCCGCAAACGGCGCGGCGGCGGATGGCGCAGCCGCCGCCGCCGGCGGCAGCGGCGCCGGCCGCGGCCGTGGCCGCGGCGGCAGGGCGGGCAGGGGCGGCGGGCCGCCGGGGGGTGCTGCGGCGGCGGCGGGGCCGCCGCCGCCGGCTGACATGCCCAAGACTCAGACGCACTTTCCGGGCTATGCGGCGACGGTGACGCTGCGAGTGGAGCGGTGAGCGCCGCCCTTTTCCCAGTGTGTTGCTCCGTTTCCAGTGTGCCATCCCCAACCCCGGCTGCCGCTGACGCTGCCGCTGACGCTGACGCTGACGCTGACGCTGACGCTGACGCAGGTGCAGAGATGCGGCCGGTGGCGGCGAGTGGCAGCTGCTGGCCAGCCTCGGCGCCAGCGGCGCCACGGGCCCGGTGCCGGGCAAGAGCAGGTGGGGGGCTCTGCGGAGTCGAGAGCTCCGTGGCACGGGCGGAGAGCGGGGGGAGCCGGAGGGGCGGGGAGGATGCGGATGGATGGGGCTGGGGGGGGGGGGCGAGGGAATCCCCTGGGGTTGGGGCGGTAATGAAAGTAAGCGCAACTGACCGTATAACCCTAAGCCACCCACCCACCCACCCACCCACCCACCCACCCACCCACCCACCCACCCACCCACCCACCCACCCACCCACCCACCCACCCACCCACCCACCCACCCACCTACCGCCTGCATTGATGCATACGGTGTCAGCGGAGCCCGAAGGAAGGGGGAAACAAAACGGAGCTGTGTGTCCGCGAAGAGAGGAAAAGGCAGGCACCCAACACCCCCCCCGGCCTTCTTCTGTTACGTTACCGTTCACGGGCTCCGGCCTATACGTGGATAACCCTCTCCCCCCCCCAACACACCGAGAAGGACCAACACCCATACGTGCCAACACCAAGAACAGCACCACCACCACCACCACCACCACCCGCGGTTGGTCGGCTGGCTGGTTGGACCTGCCTGCCTGCTTGGTTTGTCGGTTGGTCCCGCAGGTACTCGTTTGCGGGTTTTGGTCGGTATCTTGACCGGCCGGGCGCCTACCGGTTGCGGTTCGATGTGGAGGAGGCGGAGGAGGGCCCCAAGCTGCTGGACCCGGGAATGCCGCTGGAGCACAGGTTCAAGGTGAGGGGGGCGGGGGGGGGGGGGAAGGGACGGGGCGGGGGGGGGGTGAAGGGGGGGGGGGGGGGGGGGGGGCGGGGGGGAAGTGGGGGGAGGTTGAAGAGTGAATTCTGCAAGGGGTGGGGGGCGGAGGGGGGGCCCCGGGGGAGGGTGCAATGGAGGGGAGATCCAACCCGAAGCCCCATTGACATTAAACCCGGTTCCATTGCACTGACCCGAGAGAGTCCTCCGGTCCCCCACACGGCCCTCACCCGCCCGCACCACCACCACGGCTACCTGGCCACCCAGCCACCACCACCACCACCAGGTGCCCTTCGCTGCGGTATCTTCTTTTTTCACCCCACCCCAAACCCAACCCCAAACCCAAACCCCAAACCCCCAAACCGCCAAACCCCAAACCTTAAACCCCAAACCCCAAACCCCAAACCCCACCCCAGATCACCAACAGCAAGCCCGTGGCTCTGGACGCCTTTTTCCTGGCGCCAACCAACACCAACACCAACACCAATACCGCCAACACCGGCGGCGGCCGGGGTGGCGAGGGCGGTGGGGCTGCGGGTTCGGCGCTGGTCCGGCCTCCGGAAGTGCGGCTGGGGGAGGCGATGCCGGATCTGGCGGTGGTGCTGCTGGGGAGCGGAGGCAGCAGGGTGGGGACCGGGGCGGGGCGGGGGCTGGGGTTGGGGGGTTGGGGGGTTGGGTTTGTGTGTGTGTGGGGGGGTGGGGGTGGGGGTGGATGGGCGGGTGGGTGGGATCTTGGGTCTTCTTCGCCGGGAGCGGTACGGCAACTTTTTGCCCCCGCCCTGTCTATTGTCTGTGAAGACGAAAACTGAACTTTCTTTTTCAGGCGCCCTCCCCCCCTCCTTTCCCCCCACCCCCCACCGCCCACCCCTACGTGTGCACGTCCTAACCCTGCATGCCTGCCTGGCTGCCTGTCACACACGCACGCACACACACACACGCAGGTGGCCTTCCCCCCCGAGCTGCGCGAGCGCCTGCAAGCGGCCTGGGACCCAGCAGCCGCCGCCGCCGCAGCGACGCAAGCCGGTGGCAGCGGCAGCGGCGGCAGCGGCGGCCACCCTTTGTCGATCCAGGCCGAGGTCGTCAATGGCGACCCGCTGCAGCTTCGTCTGCAGCTGGCGCGGCGCGGCGGAGGCGGTGGCGGCGACGGCGGGCGACCCGTGGGTCTGTCGTTCTCGCCGAACAACACGGTGCTCTACGTCAGCGGGCTGCTGGTGAAGCCGCTGGCGCTGTGGCAGAGGACGAGCGCCACCGGCAAGGTGAGGAGGCGGGGCTGCGGTGGCGCCTGTTGATCTGCGGTGGCGGGCGTGTGGGTGGGTGGGTGGGTGGTGGCTGTGCGAAAAACTGGGACGCCTCACCCGCCTCACCCGGCCCCATCCGGCCCGCACGGGCATCTTCGGCCTTGTTTGGCCCTGGATCCCTTACGGGCTGCGGTCATTCTCCTTCTCTCACCTCCTCTCTCATCGCCATCCCTTTGACAACCGCCCTCCCCCCTCCCCCTTCCTTCCCTACAAAATCCTCGACCTGGTCAATCAGGCCACCGTCCCGAACGTCAACGTGCGACTGCGGGTGAGTCTGCAGCTCCTCACCGCGGACCAACCGCCGCTGCTGGTCGCAGGCGGAGGCGGCGGAGGCGCTGCTGCCGCCGATGCTGACGGCGGCGCCGCCGGCGGCGCCGGCGGCATTCGCGAGCTTGTGTTAGTGAGCGGTCCGCCGGCCAAGATTGAGCTGGAGAACGGGAACTGGTTCAACAGCGCCTCGCCGGATAAGCCGCTGGTGGTAGGCTGGGGGGGGCCGCGGACTCTGGGGGGGGGGGGAGGGAGAGAGGGCGGGGGGGGGAGAGGGGGGTGGGGTGGGGGTGGACGGGCGATAGGGAGGAAGGTCTGGGAGATCAGCCCGGGTGGGCAAGCTGGCGGGGGCGTTGGGGGGCGGGGTGAGAGAAAAGATGCCGCAGCGAAGGGGGGGGGGGGCGGCGGCCCGCGGGGTGTTGGGGTGTCGGCGGGGCGGGGGCGTGGAGAGCGGAGAGGGGTCGGCGACGGGTGGTAGTGAAGGGAGGTGCTGGGGTGCGGGTGGTAGTGAAGGGAGTGTTGCGGCGGCGGAGCCGGGTGCGGTGCGGTGCGGCGCGGTAGGGGTCGGGGCCTCAGCGTCGACGGGCACCCCCTTACCCACCCGCCCGCCCATTGTCGCCCAGGGGCGAGCTCGTGTGTGGTTGTCTTGACGGGAAAAGCTGGGCTCCTGGCACCCTAAATACCCCCGAACCCTCCTGAAACCGCTCTCCCCCTGAAACCCCCCCCACCGCCCTTCCCGCCCACCCTCACCCCAACCCCGCCTCCCCCCCCCCTTCCTGGCAGCTGAGCAAGGGCGCCGAGTGCGACAACAATTTGGACGTGCGGCTGGTGGACGCCCACAGGAACCCCTTCTACCTGACCCATGGGTCACCCCGGCCCAAGCTGGAGCTCAGATGCGCCAAGCTGGGGGACGCGCGGGGGCTGCCGGTGGGTGCACCCGCCCCTGGCTGGTGGCTGGGGGCTGGGGCTGACCCCGGAATGGATGGCCGGAGGAACGGGGGGGGGAGAGAGGAGGTTGACGGACTGGCTGGATGGATGGATGGACGGGGTGGGGGTGGTAGGCTGGCCGGCTGGCCGGCTGGCTGGGCGGGAGGAGGGTGGGTGGGTGGGGTGTGCGGGATGGGTGGCGAGGTGTGGCTGTTGGCGGTGGTGTCGGCGGTGTTGTCTCAGTCGGCCCGCCGTGCCCCCTCCTCTATGTGTAGCCTGGCTGGCCTTACTGGCCCCCGGCCTCCAGGTCCGCATGCATGGGCCCATGGACCCGTGGGTCATCGCCTCCGCCTCCGCCTTACCCTGTCCAATCTCGACTGCTTTCCCTCCCTTCCCCTCCTTGAGATCTCGACTCGTCTCGCCTCCTCCTCCGCCTCCGCCTCCTCCTCGTCGTCCTCCCCCTCCTCCTCCTCCTCCTCCTCCTCCTCCTCCTCCTTGGCATCTGCACCCCGGCGGCCCCCCCTTGCCCCCTCTCCCGCCTCCAGCCATCCACCTTCACCCGCCTCCCAAGTCCTCGCCGTCTGTGCAGCACCTGTATCCAGGGTGGCTATCTTATTTTGCCGAGTATCTACGGCCAGAGATACTCCTGGGTCAGAAGTGCTGAGAGTATCTGTCAGGATCTGTCTAGGAGGGCTGTTTGCCGCCCGTCTGCAGCAGGGACCCCAGGCGGCGACGCATCACACCCTTCACTTAAAAACTTAACACCTTCCGTTGCCGCATTTCAGTTCCTGCCTTCCCGTCTTTCCCTCCCGTCCCCCCCCTATCCCCCTCCCCCTCCCCCCCGGGCCCCCCGAACCCCAGTTCATGATCCGCAGGCAGGTGGTTGCGGGTGGCGGCACCGGTGCTGGAGGGCGGGCGGGGGGAGCTCGCTGTGAGTTCGTGGAGGCTGCAGGTGGGGGGGTGCGGGTGGGGGTGGGTCACGCAGCGGCGGCTTATTTGAGATGTCTTGCCTGAGATACGAGTGTGGCAGGACGCGGTGGTGGTGGGGCGTGTCTGTGTGTGTGACTGTGTGTGTGTGACTGTGTCTGTATCTGTGTCTGTGTCTGCCGACTTGTAGAGTGTCTACAGCACACGTCTGGTTGCGGGACACAGCCCAAACCACCCACCCACCCCTCCTCCTTACCTCCTCCCCGCCCCCTCCCCCTCTCCTTGCCAATCTGTACCCTCTCCCTCCCTTTCCAACCATGCAATGCACTCAATATCCTACCCCCAACCCCACCCCACCCCCCTATACGTGGATAACCCCCCCTTCCCGGGCCCCCTTCCCGGCCCCCCCTCTTCCCGGCCCCCCCCTCTTCCCGGCCCCCCCCCCTTCCCGGCCACCCCCCTCTTCCCGGCCACCCCCCTCTTCCCGGCCACCCCCCTCTTCCCGACCCCCCCCCCTTCCCGACCCCCCCCCCCTCTTCCCGACCCCCCCCCCCCCGCTTCCCCCCCCCCCTATCCTCCCAGCAATCCCCATGGACTCCTCCGGTAACTTCCTGACTCTGTCCGGCTCCATGATAAGGGCCACCGGACTACCCGGGGAGATGGGCACCCTCACCATTGCCCTGCTGGAGTACGGGGCAGCGGGGGGAGGCGGAGGCGGAGGTGGTGGAGGAGCGGGGGGAGGAGGCGGGGGCAAGCGCCCAGCGGCGCAGCACACCGCCTACTTCCTCGTGCGCAAGGTACGGAAGGACGTGGCGGGGGCGGGGCGGGGCAGGCTTCCTTGCTCGGAAGCGTGCAATGATGTATTGGGCGCGAGCGGTCGACCACGCCGCACGCTCCTCCCTCACACACACACACGCCGCCCTGCAGCGTCTGCCTTTGGTACCAGGTTGGTCGGGGCCGTCGTTCCGTCATTCGGACATGGTCCTTCCCCGCCCCCTGTCTCTGCCCCGCCGCCCTACTGTATCTCCCCGCCCATATCACTCCCTGACTCCCCTCCCTCACTCCTCCCTCGCCCCCAGATGGTCCTTGGCGTGGAGGACGCGGATGACGAACCCGACGGACCTGCAGCCGAGACCGCGGCCGCGGGGGCGGCCGCGGGGGCGGGGGCGGGGACATCAGACCGCCGTCGTCCCGCCCGCGGCTCCCGGCCCTCCCCCTCCCGCTACGTCCGCGACTATGTGTTGGACGGCACCCGGAGGCGCAAGCAGCGGGAGCTGAGCTGGGCGGACCTGGAGGCCCCACTGGACAAAGAGGAGGGAGAGGAGGGGAAGACGCTCCTGGAGGCGGCGTTCGAGGTGGGGCGGAACCTGGGGGGCCTGACGGGTGTGGGGGGCCTGACGGGCCTGACGGGCTCCGGCCTATACCCCCCAACCGATAAGAGGTCTGCTTGCGCCCTTGACGCCCAACGAACCCACCCCACCTCGCTCCACATCCACGCCTCAAATCCCAGTCCCAGTCCCAATCCCAAATGCCACTCCCACCAGTTCAACTCCCACCGCACTCCCTCCCCACTCCCACTCCCAATGATGACATCTCCCCACCCAACCCAACCCAACCCAACCCAACCCAACCCAACCCAACCCAACCCAACCCCCAACCCCCAACCCCCAACCCCGACCCCCAACCCGCAGCGGCGCATCGAGTACACGAGTGTGGGTCCCCGGGAGCTGTTTCTGCGCCCCAGTGGGGCACTGCTGCGCGACCGGGAGGGGGCTCTGGCGGCGGCGCGGGAGGCGCTCGTGTCGCCTGCCGTACTGTACGAGCAGTGTTTCGTGCTGGCGCCGGGTCAGCTGCGGCTGGGCGGGTTGCGGCTGTCGCTTTCGGACGATGAGGTGGACGAGGTGGACATTGCGATGTCGGCGGATGTGCGGGTGGGTGGGGTGGGGTGGTGGGTGGGTGCTGGGTGCTGGGTTGGGGTGGGGTGGGCTTTTGGTGGGCCGGTGGGTTTGGGTGGGGTGGGGTGGGGTGGGTGGTTATATTAAAACATGGGATCGCGGCGATGGAACGGATGGGTGGGTTGGAGGGTGGGAGGGTGGGTGGGTGGGTGGGGTGTTGGTAAAGACGGAACCGCGGTGATGTGTCGGGTCGGGTCGGGCGGGGGCGGGTCGGAGTGGGTTTCCGGTGCTCGCTGCGCTGTGTTCCTCCTCGTCACCTGGCTCCGGGGCCTATCGAGCAACGGGCTGGTGGAGGAGGGGCTGCAATCAGGTCCAACGACGAATGTCGCTCTCCCTTCCCTTCCGCCCGCCATTCCCCTCTCAGCCCCCTACCCCCCACCCCCTGCCCCCACCCCCTACCCTTACCCCCCCCCGCACCCCACACACCCCTCGGCAGATCTTTATCGGCTCCCGGGAGGCCTTCGCCTCGCGCCACACCCTTCGCTTCCACGAGGGCCGCCTGGAGCTCCCCGAGCTGGAGTTCCTGACCACTGACTTCAACACAACAACAACCACTGCCGCCGGGGCCACCGCTGGGGCCACCGCCGGGGCGCTCAGCCGCACCGTAGCGGTGCACGTGCGCGACGCGGAGGCGACCGGAGGCGGAGGCGGCGCGGCCCGGGCGGCCGCGGCGGCGGCGGCTGCGTTCTGCTATGGCACGTTTTACGTTCGGCAGGTAGGGAGGGAGGTAGGGATGGGGGTGGGGGAGTGGGGGAGTGGGGGAGTGGGGGAGTGGGGGGATGGGGATGGGGGGGCTTGCAGTGCGACGTAACTTCAACCGGGAGCTCCACAAGTTTTTATGGTTTTGGGGGGAGGGTGGCGCCAAAAGCTTGCTGACAGGCTGGGACCTGGGCGGCAAGTCACGCGGTGTTGCCGTACTGGCAGGTTGGGGGCGGCCATGCTGAGTTGGGCGCTTGGGCCGCGTCGGGAGGCGGGTGGGTGGGGGGCGGTGGGTGGCGGCGCGGTTCGCAGAGCCGCCACCGCTCCCGTGCGGGTTTGCAGCGGTGTGTCGTTGCGGTGGGCCGCGCGGCCCTGCCCAGGCTGCTGGCGGTGGTCGACCCCAGCCCGCGTGTAAGGAAGCCACCTGTCCTCTCGGCCCGCATGTCGGCAGCCAGTGTACCTAATGGTGTTAACGAACTGCGAAAGGAATGCAAACCCCCCATGAACCCCCCCGCACCCCCTCCCATCAACCCCCTTCAACCCCAACCCGCAGGACGCACACGTCTCGGACTGGCGGCTCGGCCCCGTCAGCTGCGACCTGCTCCTCAACCGCCGCGCAGTGACACCCTGGCCGCAGCCCACTGCGGCGCCAGCGGCAGCGGTGGCGGCGGAGGGGCTGCTGCAGCTGCCACCGGCGCCGCCGCCGGCGGCGGAGCCGGCCGGCGGGGCGACGGGGGCAAGGTCGACGCCGCCGCCGTCGGCGGCCGCCGCCGCCGCAGGCGGCGGCCGCGCGCGCGCGGCGGCGCGGGGCGGCGCCTCCGGGGCGGCAGGCCAATTCGGGTCGCAGCCTCAGCCTCAGGAGCCTCCTGAGCTGCTGTTGCAATTGGTGCAGCGGGGAGGGGCGGGGAGGGGAAGTGCAGCGGCGGCGGCGGCAGTGGTGGATGCGGCGGCGCTGTTGGCTCGGGGCTTCTGTCTGACTGGGCAGTGCATCGAGGTGCAGGCGGGTGAGTGCTTTTGTCGTGTCGTCGTCGTCGTCGTCGTCGTCGTCGTCGTCGTCGTCGTAATAGTCGTCGTCGTCGTCGTCGTAATAGTCGTGCTCCTTTTCCTTTTCCGTCTTCTTTTCCGATTTTACATACGCTGCTGTGCGGTTCGGTTCGGTTCGGTTCGGTTCGCTGCTTGAGGGCGGAGGCAGCTCGAATTCTCTCGCACACAAACCCCAAAAGGAGGCAGCTCGAATTCTCTCATCTCAGTACATGAGGGCTGATTGATTGATTGGTTGCTGCACTGCTGCAACACCAGTACCCTGACCGCACTTCACGGCACTCCCTAACTCCCGCTCCTCAACCCCCCCCCCCCGGGACCTTCCCTGGTGGGTGAACTGCTCTACTTCACATCACCTGTACGACGCATACACGTCATCCATCCTCTCTCCCCCCCCGGTGTGTCACTCGGCCTGACCCTGGGCTTACGCCCGCCCGCATCAGCCTCAGCCTCAGCCAGCGCCACCTGACGACGGCTTCCCGCACCCTCCTCCTCCTCCCCACCCTCGCCACGCACCCCCATCCCCCACCACACACTTACGCTCTCTGCCACACTCCTCCCTCCGCGGCCGCGCGCTCGCTTTCTTTCTGCTGGAGATATCAGGGAATCCTCAGGTAATATCCCAGGTAACTGCGTTGCGTTCCCTCGCCCCGGGCCGTTTTCTGTTACCCCTCCCTCCATCCCTCCCGCCCTCCCTCCCTAACCCTAACCCCTCCTCCCCCCCAATAATACACACATACACACACGCCCCCAGGCCAGTCGCTGCGCGTCCCGCTGGTGGCGGTGGACCCACTGGGTCTCCCGCTGCCCCTCCCCGCCCCCCTGGCCCGCCTCCTGGAGACACACACCACCGCACACTTGGAACCAGCGGACGATGCGGCGGCGGCACTGGAGGCGGCGGCGGCGGCGGCGGGAGGATCCCGAGGTGGCGGCGGCGGCGGCGGCGGCGGCGGGGGAAGCCGCGACCGGGGCCGCGGGTCCCGGCGGCCCGGCGGCGGCGGGTTCGTGCCGTGTGAGATCAGCGAATGGACCTGGCCGACGGAGGCGGAGGCGGGAGGAGGCGATGATGGAGGCAGCGGTGGTAGTGGTGGTGGTAGAGGCGGTGTGCAGCTGCCGCGGCTTCCAGTGTGCTCCTTCCAGGTGAGCGAGTGGGTGGGTGGGTGGGTGGATTGGGTGGATTGGGTGAATTGGGGATGGGTGGGTGGGTGGGTGGGTGGACGGTTGCTCCCATGCAGTGCGTCGTTGTCCCGCCCCCGCCGCCCCCCCGGGGCTCCGGCCTATACATGGATAACCCCCCCGGGTCACATGCAACCTACCAGCTGTCGCGCCCTTCCCGACAACCCCCTGCACACTCCCTTGCTCGCACCACCCTCTTCCCCCACGCACACTTTGCGTGTCCCCCTCCACCCCCCCGCGCTCTATCCTTCCCCTTTTCTCCCCCCCTCCCCAATTCACTCTTCAACCCCCCCCCCACCGCCTGTCCTGACATCCCCACCCCCACCCCCAACCCCACCCTGCCGCTCCGGGACATCCGAATCCGGATCTGGATCCGGATTTGGAACCCACAGGTCAAGTTGGTTCACCCGCCGGGCGCCGCGACTCTGGTCCTCCGGTTCGACCCACCGCCCGAGGCCCTCGACGCGGCGGCGGCGGAGGCAGCAGCCGCGGGCGGGGGCGCGGGAGGCAGCGGCGCGGGGCGGTCCTCCGGGCCGTCCTCCTCCTCTTCCTCGCTGCCCCTCCTTCCTCCGCTGCACCTGGTCCTAGCCCTGCAGTTCAAGCACGGCCCTCTGGCGGCTGACGGCTACCAGCTGCGGGTGATGGAGCCGCAGGGGCTGCATGTGAGGGGGAGAAGAAGGGGCTGCAGGGGGGAAGGGGCTGCGGGGGGCGGGGGACGGGGGACGGGGGACGGGTTTATTATTGTTTTTTGAGAGTGTCGAGCGATAAAACCAGCTAGTCAATGCTGGTTTGGTTTGGCTCTCCAGCGAGCGATATGCAGCCCCTTGATCTAGTGATACTGTGAAGGGGCTGCGCCGGTGCGGAAGAAGCCGCTGCAGGGAGGGCTGGGGGGAGGGCTGGGGGGAGGGCCGGATGAAGAGTCGTTTGAAGTGGCTTTGGTCGCCCCTACCCTGCCAACCTCCTCATGCGTCGGTTTGAAGACAACACTACTCGCTACAGAGGAAGAGAGGAGCTTTGGGAGCTTTCCTCCCCGGTCCCTCCCTATCTGCCCCCCCACCCCCCTACCCCCTTCACCCACCCCCACCCCACTCGCTGCCCGCCCAGGCCCAGGTGCTGCCCGATCACCCTCCTCGCGACCCCTCCTCCTCCTCCTTGCTGCCCGCCCCGCTCTCCTGCCACCGGATGTACCTGGTGGAGGTGGTGGAGCTGACGGGGCTGAGGGCGGAGATACGGCTGGGGGTGAGGGAGGGAGGGAGGGAGAGGGAGGGGGAGGGAGGGGGATGTAGCGAAGGCAGGGGCGAACTGCGAGGGGGCAGCCAGGGCCAGGCGAGCAGCGGGATGGGGAGGGGGCTTTCAGGGGGGCTGAGGGCAACGGAGCGGCTACGGTGGCGGCTGTGACTGCGGCTGCGGCTGCGGCAGCTGCAAAGAAGACTGGGGGCGCGGGGGGGGGGGGGAAAGGGACCGCCGTCCGGCCCCCGAAAGACTGTTCCGTCCGCCGCGAGCCGTCGGCTCCCTCCGGGTACCCGGACCCCGCCCTCCCCACCGCCAACCGTGGGCAAAAACGTGTGCACGAAAACAAAACAACGGCAGCGGTTACCGTACTTGCAAAACAAGTAATTGGCAGCTGCGGCCCGCCCTCCCCCTCACATGCATGCACACAGCCCCCTCCCTCCCTCCCTCCCTCGCAACACACCTCCCTCGCAACACACCTCCCTCCCCCTCCCTCCCACTCTCCAGGACAGTCAGGACTGTCTGGTGGCAGAGGACGGTGCCCTGGAGCTCAACTACCTGGCACTACCCGCTGCAACAGCAGCAGATCCCGGCAGCCAGCAGCGGCAGCGGCAGCAGCAGCAGCAGCAGCCGGCGGGGGCCTCCTCACCGGGTGTGGAGGGGGAGGCTGTCCCTCGGGTTGTGTCCGAGGTGGTGGCGGTGCGTCGTGGTGTGGCGACCCTGCGTGTGGCGGTGGGCAGCGGCTCCCACTGGCTGGCGGAGCCGCAGCTGCTGCTGCTGAGACCCACCTCGACCAACTTTGCGCACGCGGAGCCGCTGTGTGTGTACCTGGCGGTGAAGAGGGGCAGGTGCGGGGTATGGGGTTGGGGGGGGGGGTGAGGGCGGGGGTTGGGGCTGGGGATGCGCTCCGGGGGGAGATTTGTCCAGCCCGGTATCTCCCCTACCGTTTCACGTTTCTCAGTTTGTTGTGACGACTGACGAAGTGACGATTGACGTTCCGTCGGGGCGTCAATCCTCAATCCTAAATCGTCAAATTGTCAAATCGTCAATTCCCCCCCCCCCCCCCGGTGGTTCCCCTCCCCCCCGCAGGTACCCGGTGGACCCCCTGGAGCTGGTGTGGCCACCCGGGGTGCAGCGCCCCGCCAGGGGCCACCCGCTGAGCCTCACCCTCACCAATGACGACCCCCCACCGACCCACGGGTCATCACAACAACACGGCGACGAAGACGATGAGGACGACGAGGACGAGGACGGGAGCGGGAGCGGGAGCGGCAGCGGCGGTTGTTTCCCGCGTCTGCCTTCCTTCCGTGTGGTGGTGCACAGCGCGGATGGTATGAAGCTGGAGGTGGAGGAGCTGGCGCCGCTGAGGCTGCACTACGCACGAGTGGTGAGAGGGAGGGCGTTTGTCTGTCTGTGCGTGTGTGTGTGTCTGTGTGTGTGACTCATTTTTTATATAGGAGCATATCACTCCCTAACCCTCCCTGTCAGCCCGCCATCTCGGGATGTCACCACTGCATTCACCCCCTCCCCCTCCCCCCCAGGTAAACCTGGGCAATGGTGACCTGACCGATGTGGACGACCCGGAGCAACCGGTGACGGAGCTGCGGCCGCGGTCGGGCTGGCGGCGGGGGGAGGTGCACCTCGGGCCGCACTTCCACGCGGCACGGGGCCGAGTGGCGCTGCCCACCCGGGCGGGGGTGCGCTGGACACTCATGGCGGTGTACCGGGGTGGGTGGGGGGGTGGGAGTGGGTGGGGAGTGGGGGGTAAGAATTACCGGAGGGGCGGTGGGGTTGGCTGCGTTTGTTGACAGCCAGGGCCAGGGCGTTTTACCGGGGTGAGGGGATGAGGGGGTGGAGGGGACCGGGGGGAGGTTGGATGGTGCGCAGGCAGGCGGAGGGCGCGCGGGGGAAAGAGGGAAGGGGAGGGGGCGCCCTCTGGACCGTGGCGGCATATGGGCGGGACTGTGCAAAAGCGCTGTGGATGCCTTGCGCTCGCGGGCGGGCGGGGGTGGGGGTGGGGGGTGGGGGTGGGGGGGGGGGTTGGGGGGAGGTTGCAGCGGCCGCCCCGCCCCGCTGAGGCGGCGGGTGGAGAAGACCCGGTTGGCTTCTGCGGATGGGGATGTGGGTGGTGGCGCAATCCGCAGCGACCGGATGCTGCGAGAGCCCATCGGGGCGGGGGGGGCACGTTTGTTGCCGTGCCGTGCGTACTTCCTGGGAACCCGGATCCCAGCCCCCTTCCCTACACCCCACCCCCACCCCCACCCTCACCCCGCGAGGGCTGCCAATTCAACCGACCGGACCCGGTCTCCTCCAACCGCCCCCCCCCCCACACACACACGCAACCCCACCCCACGCACCCACCCCCCTCCCCCCACTTCCGTCGCTGCCTGGTACTGGTACCTACAGACCCACGGGTCGTGAGCTCCCCCGACCACTGCCTGGCCCCTCTTCGTGTGATGGAGCTGGAGCTGCTGCCCGCCCCGCCCGCCGCCATCCGCCTGGACCCCGGCACGGAGGCGGCGCTGGGGCCCCCCGAGGGCCGCACCCGGGCCCTCATCCTGGGGGTGGCGGCACTGCGGGGGGAGCAGCTGCCGCCGCTGGCGGGACAGCTGGTGGACAGGTACCGTGTAGGGGCGTGTACCGTATAGGGGGCGTTGAGTGGGAGGTGTGTGGCAAACAGGTAGGCGGGGCCATGCCGCCACATCCTGCCTCACCTTACCCACATACCCAGTCCCATCCAGTCCCTCATCTCTCGCCCTCGGCTTGACCCGCACCCCCACCCCCACCCCCACCCCCATGCCGCTTTCTCCCCCGGCTGGGCTGGGCTGGCCTGGCCTGTGCGCAGGTGGGGCAACCCCTCCCCGCCGCCCCCCGGCCACGTAATGCTCCTCACCGCCCGCACCGCCACCACCAACACTGGCGCTGCGGCCGCCGCCTCCTCCTCCGCCGCCCCCCCCGAGGTCATCGAGTTGTCTGGGTGTGAGGTGGACCCGGCGGACGGCTCCTTCCGGTTGGGTGCCACCCCCCTGGGGGCCGCGGGGCTGACGGCCGGATCCGACTACCAGGTGTGGCTGCAGCTGTGGTCAGGAGGCGGAGGAGGAGGAGGCGGAGGAGCGGCGGCAGCAGGCGGAGGTGGAGACGGAGGGGCAGGTGGCGACGAGGCCATGGAGGGAGGGCAGGGAGGAGGAGGAGGTGGTGGTGGTGGTGGTGGTGGTGGGACGGGTGGTGTTGTGATGGAGCTGCTGGTTCGGACGATGTACGTTTCGTCTATCGGGGACAGTGCGGCGCTGAGGGCCAAGAAGCAGAGGCTGGAGGCGGAGGTGGGTGGGGGGGGTGGGGTGGGGGGGGATTGGGTGGGGTGGGGGGGAGGGGGCTACAGGACATAGTCCGAGGAGAGTCTCTGCGCGGGGGCAGGGGAGCGCGAGGGGGGCGGGAGGGAGCAGTGGGTGGGTGGGCAGCACCCGCGAAGGTGGTGAGGGAGCGAGGGAAGGGAGGGAAGGGAGGGCTGGAGAAGCAGCGAGACTCCGGCCGGGATGGCGTAACCCTGGGGACCAACTGAAGACGCCACAGAGCGACTGCCCTTCCCTTCCCCTTCCCCTTTCCCTTCCCTTCCCTACCCGGGATCGGGAATTCGAAATTCTTCCCACCCCGCCCTTCCCGGGGCCCCTCCCGCGGCCCTCTTGACGTCCCATTTGCCCCCCGGACCCCGGGGCCCGTGGGGCGCGTGTAGGCCGAGCGGCGGAACGACGACATCCGTGCAGCCGCAGCCGTCGCCAACACCCGGCGGGGCGAGGCGGCGGAGGCGGCGAGACAGTACGGCAGCGTGTTGGCCCGAGTGCAGCAGCGGGGCGTGAGGCTGCCGCCGGCGGCGGAGGCGGCGGTGGCGGTGGCGATGGCGGCGGCGGGCGGGCGGTCCGGTGAGGCGGCGAACGCGGCGATCGCCGCAGCGGAGGCGGAGACCGAGTTTGCGAGCCTGCTGGTGGGTCGGGTCGGGTCGGGTCGGGTGTGCACTGGTCCTACCCCCTACCCTCCTACCCCCCGCACGCCAACCGCGTATTTCTGCCCCTAGCCGCGTCCCCCACCATCCACCTCTCCCCACCCCTCCACACCGCCGCCCCTAACCGCCCCCAACTGCCTCCAACCGCCCCTCCAACCGCCCCCAACCGCCTTAACAACCCCCAGGAGGCCATCCGCGGCACGATCGACTCCCTGCACCACCGCGCCGCCCACCTCCCGGGCCCACCCCTCCTGGAGCCGGGCGCCTTGATCCGCTGGCGACCCAACCACCCAGCAGCAGCACCCGCCGCTGCCGCCGCCGCCGCCGCCGTGTCGCTGTGCCTGATGCCCTTCCTGGGGCTGGCTCCCAACGGCCGGCCCACTCACGACGCGGACCGGGTCTACTCGCGGCTGTGTGCCCTGGCTGAGCCGTGTGTGGGGGTGCCTGGGGCGCTGGGTCCGCTGGTGATGCTGGGGGCGGCGGAGCGGCGAGACGTGGCGGTGGCGCTGGGGCAGCTGGCGGGAGGGAGGATGGAGCGGGTGTTTGTGGTGGGGGAGGCGGCGCTGCGGGCCGTGACGGGGCAGCTGAGGAACATGGTGGGTTGGGGGGGGGAGGGGTGGGATGGTGGGGTGGGGGGGGGGATGGGAGGGGGTTGAGGGTGGGGAGTGGGTGGGGGGGTTGGGGGGAATGGGGGGAATTGGGGGGGTGGGGGAGGGGGGTTGGGTGTCAGGAGCGTGCAGAAAGGCAGCTGCAACGCGAGAGATTGGCCGGTACGGACCGGCGTGTACACGTGTATCGGAAACCTGCATCTACAAACCTGCCGGCAGTCCCGCAGCCCCCTTGACCCCCCGCCGCAGTCCGTCCCTTGTCACGTTCCCCAGCCTCCGCTCCCCACCTCCCCCACCTGCCCACCTCCCCCACCTGCCCACCTCCCCACCTCCATACCCCTCCCTACCTCTTCCCGCCTCCCACTCCACCACTCCACCCCCACCCCACCTTCGGTGTATGTGTTTCTCTTCCCTCCTCCCCCCTCCCCCCTCCCTCCTCCCCCTTCCCCCTCCCCCAGCGCGGCGGCGGCAATGCCCAGGACCTGCTCGACCCCAACACGGCCTCCCGATTCGACCTGGCCCCCAACGGGCTGGACACCAGCCACCCGCAGGCGAGCGGAGTGACCTGGGCGGGGGCGGGGGCGGGGGCGGGGGCGGAGGGCGGGGGCGGGGGCGGGGGCGGGGGCGGGGGCGGGGGCGGGGGCGGGGGCGGGGGCGGGGGCGGGTGGTTGTCACCCCCACCGCTTGTGGTCACTGTGACGTCTGTGCACGTTGTTCCCTCTTCCTCTTGATGGAGGGGAGATGTCCCCAACCCCCGCCGCCGCCGGCCCCAGACACACACGCTGGCATGTTAAGTGCATGTAAAATACGCCCTTGCGTGCAAACATGTCCCACCCCCCTGCCCCAACCCCACCCCACCCCCTCCCCCGCCCGCAGCTGCTACTTGTGAAGCAGCAACTCCGAAACCGCTTTCAGGTACGACACAGCACACACGTGCGCTGCACGCTCCTCTCGGCCGCACATATCGCACACATCGCATCTCTCATACGCATACGGCCGGACACCCGCCGGGATGCTGGTGGCTGCTGCTGCTGGCTGGTGGCTGGTGGTGGCTGGTGGTGGCTGCGGTACCGCAATCACGTCCGTCCGTCCGTCCGTCCGTCCGTCCGGGTCGAGCGCAGTATCGTAAAACCAGATCCGGATATCTGTATGTGTGTGCGGGGGGGGGGGGGAGGGGGAGAGGGGAGTGGGGGGGGGGTATAGCCTGAAGGGAGGGAGCCTCCAACGAACCAGAAGCTGCTTTCCACCGAGGGGGTGGGTGGGGGTGTGGGGTGTGGGTGGGGAGCACTGCTCCTCCCGACTGCATTGGAGACGATTGGGGAGCGGCCCTTTCTTCGGCCCTTACCTCCCCCCCCTACTAGAGGTCCTGAACTGGCCCTTGGGGCCTTCACCCACTCGCTCACTCACCCACCCACTCGCTCGCTCACCCCTCTCACAACTGCTCTACCTCCCTTCTCCCCTCCTCTCCTCCCGACCCGAACCCTACCCAACCGCAGCACGTCCTCAATATGGATGTGGACACGGACGCGGTGGACGCAGCAGCGGACCGCCAGCAGCAGTCCAACAAGCGACCCGCGGTGAGGAAGGGGGAGGGGGAGGGGTGTAAAGAAAAAATCGCAGCGGAGAAGGAGACGGCGTTAGCGAACGGACCCAGGGCGAGGGGGAGGGGGAGATCTTATTTGGCGGGCGGAAGGGCAGAAGCGCGGGTGGCGCCCTGCCTGCGCATGCCCCAAATGGCCCCGAAGCCCAACAACATATCGCCCAACACAGCCCCCGCCGCCCAACAGGTCCCACTGCCGCCGCGCAGCGACCCTGGCGCCAACCGCGCCCCCCCCGCAGTGACTCATTATTTTATAAAGGAGCATATCACTCCCTGAACCCCCCCCCTATGCCCCCGGGGGACTTGCCCCCAATTCGCGGTGCCGCTCGGTTGCAGTGCGCGCGAACAAGCGTGCTCGCCCCCACACCCACACGCCCTCTCCAACGCTCCAAGCCCGCGCCCTCCCCCGCCTCCCCCGCGCGCCGCGGCCGTCCCTCTTTCCCCCTCCCAATAACTCCCAATGAAACCCCTCACCCCTCATCCCGCAGGAGGACAACCCCCCTCACGGCTTCATCGGCTTCGCGGTCAACCTGGTGCACCTGCCCCCCCACCTGGCTGAGATCAGGGTGCAAGTCCCAACCGGCCGACAGCTGGTTCAGGCCACGCTGCGGCAGACGATGCTCAACTTTGTGTACGGCAATGCGCTTGTGTTTGAGGGCGAGGAACACATCGAGGCCTTCAAACTGCGCTGCCGGCGGGCCGGTGTGGCGCTGGATGTGCCGTGTATCGCGGTGGATGGCCGGGGGGGCTACAACCTGGCGGACAAGGGGTGAGGGAGGGAGGGAGGGAGGGGGTGAGGGAGGGGTTGGGGGCACAGGGAGGGGTTTGGGGCGGCGGGAGGGAGGGAAGGATGGAGACAGGAGGCATGGAGACGTGTGTGTGCGTGTGTGCGTGTAGGTGTGTGTGCGTGTAGGTGTGTGTATTGGTTCTTCCCGTGGGGCCACGGAGCAAACGCCAAGGGGGGAGGGGGTTACTTGGGAGAGTGGGAGTGGGAGCAGGTGCCCGCAACCCAGCCAGCGCCTTCCGTTGCCTCTCCTCCCCCTCATCTCTCCCCTCAACAGCCCGCTCACACCTTGTGCCACCACCACCACCACCTGCGTTCTCCCACCCACTTGCCTTCCCTCCCCCGCCCCACCCCACCCCGCCCCGCCCCGCCCTGTGTGTAGGGCCGTCTCCTTCGGCGAGCGCTCCATCCCCCCCGTCACCCTCTCGGGTGTTCCCCCCGATCAGATCACGCCGCTGTCTCAGGAGGGGACACGCGGCGGGGCGCTGGATGCGAGGTTGAGGGCGGAGCAGGTGCGGGGGGGGATGGGGGGATGGGGGGATGGGAGGTGTACCCGGGGATGGAGTGGGGCAAAGCGTCTGTGTGTGTGGTGTGTGCGTGCACACATACACACACACGCAAATGGCCCCGGCGCCCCGGCGCACTTCCTCAAAGCTCCTCTGAACCGCTTCTGCGGACATTCCACTCGCCCTGCCCCTGCCCGCGCCCCTGCCGTACAGGTGAAGGCCCACCGCCTGTTGGCCGCCCGGGCTCAGCTGCAGGCGTTACAACCCCTGCTGGAGACCGCCCGAGCCGCCTGCCGCGAACGCCATCAGGCGGCGGCGGCGCGGGATCAGGATCTGGAGGCGCTGCGAGGGCGGCTGGTTCCGGAGCTGGACGAGCTGAAGGACCAGCTCCGGAGCTGTACTGCAGAGCTGGAGCGCGTGGCGGAGCGGGAGCGGAACCAGGCGGCGGCTCAGCAGCAGCAGCAGCAGCAGCAGCAGCGGGGGGGTGGGGTTGGGGGAGGGGAAAGGGGAGGGGCGGGGGCGGGTTTCGTGTCGGGTCGGCGGGGGGCGGTGCACATGCGGTTCGGGCGGGGAGGCGCTGCGGACGGGGGTGCGGAGGCGGGGGCGGGGGGTGCGAGAGCGGGAGCGGGAGGGGGGGCGGGGGCGGGGGCAGGGGTGAGGCGGGGAGGGGGGCCGGGTGGGGAGGCGGAGGAGTCCTCTCGCAGCAAGAGGCCGCGTCTGAGCGGCTGAGGAGCGATGTACGGAGGGCGGTACAGGTACCGAGGGGGGGATACGCGGAACGGGGCTTGGACTGGACTGGATTGGATCCGTTGAGATCCGGATCCGGATTCATGATGGCATTCGTGGTGGCGGGAGCTGGCGGTCATATCCTGGTGCCTGGGCGTCGTTGCGAGATATGATCCCCCTGTATGTGGCCACATGAGATGTACACGTCGGTTCACTGGGTGCGGTGGCGACAGCGGCAGCGGCAGTGGTGATGGTGATGGTGGCGGGTGAGGGGGGCAGTTTGTTCTCGTGGGCTCCGAACTTGGAAGGGCGCGACCATCCCCCGCACCGACCCCCCGGGGTGATTGGGTGATTGGATCATACCTCTGGTGGGTCTTCAGGTGCGGCTTTGTTTACACAAGTGCTTCGATGCTTTGCTGCAACCCCCTCAGAGCTAACCGGCTGCTGCCGCACCGCGCGCGCGATTGGCTGATTGGCTGGTTGGGAGCTAGGACCCCCCCTGGGAGGCCGCTTTTGTAGCTGTGCCTCTAAGCGTCCCTGTCTTGGCGTGTGTGTGTTTGTGTGTGGCGTGTGATCTTGCGGGAGTAATAAAACCGATACCGTAGCGGAGGGGCGTTAGGGACCGGGAGGATGATCTGGAGGGAGGGAGGGAAGGCACCCGGCTGAGCCACGTGAACTGTGAAAGGTCTACGGGTATAACCGAGGGCACAGAGCCCGTTGACCTTTAAAGCTTGGGTGGGTTGAAAGGAAAGTTCTTGGACCGGGCGTGCTGAAGCTGTCCGACCGCCGAAACAGCAAAGAGCGTAGAATGTAAAAAGATCTTGCGACGTGTGTGGATTTTGGGGAGGTTCGCCGTTCGCGAGGGTTGTGGGGCGTCGTCGGTCGGAGGGCGGGCGGCTACGGGAGCAAAAGCAAGCTTTAGTAAGCCGCACTCCACCGACTTGGGCGACTTGCCAAATCAGGCATTTTTAAGGATGCATGCTGGACTCAGAGCTGTCGTTGTGCAATAAAATTTGACACATGACTTGTTCTCCAGCTTGCGCGCCTGGGAACCGCGTGCGCTGCGGTCTGCCGGGTCAAGCCACGCAGTGGTCTCACGTGGCAAGCAAGCCGGAACGCTTCGGGTCAAAAGGGCAATTCAACATATAATACTCCGTTGTTTATTTTCGGCCGCAGACTATATTTACTTGACGGAATGAAGGACCCGGCAGTCAGGATCCATGAAATGGCGCGCTATGGGACGCCACTGGCGCCACCGTACATACAAATGGCTAATGTTAGGTTTCTCGTGCCGGTATGCTGTTCATATCCGAGCGAATCTGTGGCGACATACACGCATTGCTTTTCCAGAATCAAAGCATTTGCCCATGTGCCAACCCGCCAGTCCGGGTGGGTACGGCAGTTATCCAAACTTCGCACGATGACGCCACGCGGCATAAACACAGCTGCTTATCGTACCCATAAATACTCCTAGAGTATACTCTGTACATTGCCGAGTTTGGAGTTTGCGTTCGTCTTCAAGCCTTGGGTTGACCCAGAAATGCAAGCTCGAAACTGCCTTTTCCTAGCTGCAGCCGCAGCGCTGCTTGCTGCGGTTGCGACCGCTGCGCCACCCAGCTCAATATTTCCGAGCAGCAGCAGCAGCAGCAGCGGTGGCAGCAGCAGCGCAAATGGCGCCAGCGGCCCCTGCCCTCCACCGAATTTCGCCAATGTCATGAGGACGCTTTCTTTGCCCGCATACATTATCGCACCATGGTACGTTCAGAAGCAGGTAAGAAAGGCATAATTATTGTTGTATAATTCAGAATGACCAGGCTCATTCGCAGGAGCCCAAATGCGGCTTTAACGAACCGTAAATGCCCATAGCTTCTACTACGGCCACTACGGCCTCGTTTGTTCCTTCCCCGCTGAGCCCCGTTACTGACAAATTACAGCACATTTACGCCTTTTAGCGCGCCCACATACATCCATGGGGTCGCCGCAGCGCCATGCGAGTCCGCCACAATAGGACATACCGTAGAACCGCAGGCAACCACACAGGCGCGAAACCGCAGCGGTCGTGCTTTTCGGCGCGTCCCCGGGGACCGAACCCTTGCCCACCCCCCTGAGTTTTACGGTTGAAGCTTTTACGGAGGAGGAGGGTTGAAGGCCTGCGGGCGGCCGGTCTTTAGGAATGGCTTGTTTGTTGGGCCGTTGAGGTGCTCTTCGCTCTCGCTCGTGTGCTCGCACTCACAAGACCCACTCCCCTTAGGTGTTCCACCTCCAAGTCAGTCACGCTCTCACGCAATTGATGATTACGGTTTCTCGTGCTTTGTGCAATCGGGTAGCAGTTCCGTCTTCTCCGCCCCCTCTCACACACACACACACACACACACACACACACACTTACACATCACCTGAAATTCCCACCTCCCTCCGCCCTGATCTGCACGACTCGGCCACTCCGCCCCCTTGGCCGTACAGGCCCTTAACCCCCACCACCCCCACCCCCAGCTCGAATCCTCTCACTCCCTTAAACCTGCCCCTTCCTTTTCCTGGCCAGATTCCGCTGGACTACCAACCGGCAGACGAGACGTACTGTGTACGGGCAGAGTACGAGCCGATGGACCCCAGGAATATCTCGGTCAGTGACCAAAGGGCGCAGGAAGCTCTAAGGTTCCCGTATCCCTCGCGGTGGGGGTGGGGGTGGTGGTGGTGGTGGTGGTAGGGTGGTGGTGGGGTGGTGGTGGGGTGGTGGTGGAGAACTGGGCAGGGGCCCCACCCCCCCACCGGTTACCTCTTCGCCGTTCGCCACCCCGTGTACTCCCCCCCCTGACACACACGTACATGCACACACACGTACATACACACATACACGCACATACACACACATGACTCCCTTCCCCGCCCCTTTTCCATTTTCGTTCCGGCCTTCCACTCAAGGCCCGGCCCTGTCGCTGTCGCTGCGGCTGCCCCCAACCCCGACCCCAACTCCGAATTTCAGGCAGGCCTGGTGGTAAACAACTACGCAAACAAGGGCGGAGTTAACGGACCAACCGTCGGTTCCTCCAAGTACGACAGGTACGGTGTACGACGCACGGCTGTACAGATTACGCGGCTGTACAGCGGCGCCCTTCCGACCCGCGTGTCATCGGCCGATGAGGGAGGCGACCGACAATGAAATCGAGGCGGCCGCCACCCCCCCGGGGGGGGGGAGAAAACGCCCTCACCGGGGATAGCTGGGATATCACGTGCTGAGGTGACGTCGATGCTGCGTTTCGTCTTCCGAGTCCCCCCGAGCTGAACGTATGAGGAAGTAGCATGAGGGTCCACATTCTCATCTTTGCAGGATCCGTAGCGCTGTTTTGGGGGGGTGCCGGCACAACCGCCCGTCCGCCCGCGCAACCGCACAACCACCCCAACCGCCCCAACCGTACCCGCACATACGCATGTAGGAGCAACAGCAGCAGCTCGCGGCTGATTGCGATGGCTGCGACGTTCAAGGCGCGGGGCCACGACGGCAAGCTGTTGGTGGGGCCGGAGATCCTGATGCGGGTGCTGCCGCCCGGGGCCTGGCGCTCCGCATTCGGCCCCTACTGGGTGGTGGCGGTGGGTGAGTACGGCACCTTGAGAGTCGTACGGCACCTTGTGAGCTGGTTGGTTGCGGTATGCACCGGTTCCCTCAGCCCCCCGCCCTCAGACTTCTGTCCACCTGTGGTTCGTGATGGGATTCCCGAGACGGCCGCCGTTTGGGCGATGCCACCCACCTACCCACCCACCCACCTCTCCGACCCGCTCACTGTTCCGGTCCCCGCGCTTGCCGTCCCCCCCCCCACCGCCACCGCCACCCCGCACCGCCCGCTCATCCCCCACCTCTCGTCTCAGTTCCCTCTCAATGTTCCTTCCTCCCCACCCCACCCCACCCCACCCTGCGCTGCCTCTGCCCCTGCCCCGCCTCCCCGTTGCGGTTTCGTTCTAATTACGCCCCTCGCTGCCCCCGCGGCCCCCGCGCCCGGTCCCTCCAACCACACGGTGACTCCCCCCCGTCCCCCACCTCCCCTTTCCCCCTCGGACGCCTCCCGTCCCCTGGCGGCCACCGGACCACCCGGCCCCCCGGCCCCAGGCTACTCCCAAAATACCACCCTCAAATACTCGTGGGCAATCGTCAGCGGCGGCGCGCCCGAGATCGCCAGTCCCGCCGGCAACGGATGTACGACGATTCCGTACAAGAACAGCACTGCGCCTACGCCGGCGGGCGGCCCGGCAGCTGCCGGCGCGCCGACGTCGTCATCGCCGACGTCGTCGTCGTCTTCTTCCGGTTGGCCGACGGGGACAGCTGGCGGGGCCCCGCAGTCGGGGGGGTGGCCCACGGGCGGCGGTGGCAGCGGCGCGCCGTCCTTTGCGTCAGCTGCGGTGTTCGACAAGGGAGGTGAGCCGCACCGCACCGCACCGCAGCCCTCTCCCCGAGCCAGTGCAAAGGCCAGTGCAAGGGCCAGTGCCAGGACCAGGGCCAGGAGAGGACCACGGCTGCAACCCGCGGCTGCAAAGAGCCGTCTTTCTTTGAGGTTCTCGCGGATGGTTGGTTGACGGTTGGTCGTTTTTTTCCGTGCAGGTCTCTGGTTCTTGACCCGCAAGCCGGTGGACCCGGTCTTAGTCGCCAAGATGGAAGTCCGGGCCAAAGGTGAGTTGGTTGATGGTTGTAGGTTGTCGGTTACCTTGGTTGGCTGGTCACGTACCTACCGTGACCCGTATTTGTTGCGCTTGGGTCAGAACTGGGTTTGTTACCGGTATAAGAACGATACCGCAGCGGAGGGGCGTATAGGCGACCGAGAGAACCCCCAGTAATACTTGCCAGACGTACCCCTGCTACCTCATTAGCAATGCCGGAGGAGCTGCGACCGCGTCGGTCGCCGCCGCCGTCGCAAGCAACCTTAACGGACAAGTAAACACACCCTCGCTAGCCGCTCAATCAAACACGCCCTCGCTTCCCGCCCCTTGCTTTGTCGCATTCGCCGCCGCTTCCGCCGCCGCCATCCAACGACCTCCATCACCCACCACCGGGGTGGTGGTATACGGATAATGACGACTGGTTGGATTGATTTTAATCAATCGAATGATGGTGCCGGCCGCCCAACAACCGCCCAACAACCGCCCAACACGCTGTTCGCCCGCTATCAGCCCTGGGTCTGGATACGAGTCAGATGGTGCCCGTGCCGCAACAGGGCTGCCTCTACCGCGCCTGAGCCCACTCTTTCAGGGGACCTCGGGGGACCTGAGGCTGAGACGAGCAAGCGCTAACTTCTTACGCACGAGAGCGCACACACGTGCTTGCACACATAACACACACGCAACCGTACACGTGCACATGCAAATGCACACGCACTTATTGCACACGCACAAGCACGTGCATCCGTTCACCCATTCATTTCCTGGGCGGCCTGTGCGCTATACCGCGCCCTAAAGCGCTGGATCGATACATAGCGGAAGTTCTAGAGCTTTGTATGTTTGGTCATAGGTCATAGGCTCATAGTACGGCAGCTTGAGCTGACGTTATGTACGGCGTAGAGGAGCTCGGGTGGGTTGACAGCCGTTTCCGCACCCGCGCGAGGCGTAAATTTCTGAGGCAAATGGACGGGGTGATGTTGGCGGCAGGAAAGCAGCTTCCTGGAAGGCGTGATCCATGAGCTCATCAGATAGGGGCGGGGTTGAGGGGCAGGAGGGTGAGGACCTCCCGGGGAACGCGCATTCACACACATGCATACACACACACACACATGAAGGGACACGTATAGGCAAGGAGGGCCGCAATTATTGGCGCGTAGGGTCGTAGGGTCGTTGAGTACAGTTGAATATTCATTATCCAATATTATTATTGGATATCCTCAATAAGTCCAAGTTGCAGAGTTTTGTGAAGCGAGTGAGCGAGTGAGCGGAATGAGACGGGGGGGGCAACGAGAGGCGGTGCAGAAGCGGAGCCGTTTGCCAGGCTGGCTGGTAGCCGGGCTGACTGCAGCGAGTAATTGACACTGCATGACTGCAGCGAGTAAACGACACTTGACACGGTTTGGCGGGTCGCGCTGCGACCTAATCGGGAGAGTCCATGGGAGGGAAGGCGCGGGCGTGCAGACAGCTGCGAGAGTGAAGAGGAGCCGTACTGCCGTATTCATCTACCGGTAGTTTCCCCGTCGTTTTTCCGTCTGTTTCTGTTCTCCTCTGTTCTCCTCCCCAATTCCTTCAATCAACAGATGGAGCCAAGCCAAGGGGCGCGCCCTCGCGTTTGTGCGCGTGCCGTTGCGGCGGCGTATCTGGGTCTCTCTGCGCCCGTACCACTTCCATGGGTAGCTAGCAACGTGATCACACGTGAATCGGCCAGGTCGTCTTCGTCTTCCATCGCCTCGCCCGCGGCAGCGATCTTCCGTGGTTGTGGTGACGTGATACCCGAACAATCACTCGGAGCTTAGAGCCGCTTTTGAGAGGTGCTTCTGAGATCATGGCTGCTGTGCTTGTAAGGAAATCATTGGCTTTGCTCCGCAAGCAGGCACCCGCGGCAAGCGCCTACCCGTGAATCCATCCACGAGCGCGGTTGATTGTTCTCCAGCACCTGGTTCCAAGTGCTGCAAGGGGAGACAAAGCCCCGCAATGTTGCTTTTTGCATCGAAACAAGGGTCGGCACAATTGCATCCACGTAACCGCAGACTCACCGGATTCTGCGCCGTCAGAGAGAAAGCACGCGTCGTCGTGCGTGCCCCAGATTTCCGTTGCTTCATTGTTTCTTTTTGGGTCGGGACACCATCGTGCTCAGCCGCCCTTGCTGAGTCATGAACCCACAACGGTAGCTGGGGGCCTGGAACAAGGCAGATCCTGCACCCTCGCGTCTAGACCCACCTCTTGTGAACGCCGAGAGTCGGTTATCGTTTTTACGGAACCTAAGTACGGAATCAGTTATGTCGTTAGCCGTTGGTTGACGCCTTGAACGACCTCACAGCTCAGACTCTCAGTAGAGTTCGGTGTTTAAAGCCTTGAATTGATGCTTAACTGCTTATGGAAAATCAAAGACTCTGATTGCATACCGTTCTGAAAATTGCTGTAAGCGGCACGGATACGTTCATGGCGTTGCCCCTTAGTACCTTTGCTCGTGCGTGCACATGAGAACAACAATTATTATTAATATCTACAACTCAGTGTAGCTTCTACCTTTCTGACTGACGCAGTCGTGGTGCGGCAGGCAGGGGAAATCCATCCGCCACCAAGGAAGACAGTTGATAACCGAAGAAACATCCCATAATCACTTTAAAATATACGCTTGCCACATCGGTACTGCATAGATACTAGCCCGGCAGCCATGAGCAAACGACAACCAGCGTCGAACGAGGACGCAGGCGATGCGCGGGATGGCGCAGCTGCTGCTGCTGCTGCGACGCCCTCCCGCAAGCCTCCCCAGCGCGACGGGTCTAGCACCACCAGACCGACCAACGGCCCTCGCGGCAACAACAACCGCGGCAGCGACAACACCGGCGCCATCGTGGTCTCATTGCTGCTCGGAGCCGCGGCCATCGTCGCGACCTACTGGGCCACCACCGGCATCACACGGACGCGGCCGGCGCCCCCCAACGCGACCCTCCGCGACGTCGCTCACCAGCTGCTGCAGCCCAGCAAGGGCATCTTGGCCGCTGACGAGAGTCCCGGTACCTTCGGCAAGCGGCTGGCTGAGGGTGTGCCCAACACGCTGGCAGTGCGGCGGGAGTGGCGCCATACCCTCCTCACCACGCCGGGGCTTGAGGAGTTCATATCGGGCGTGGTGGGTGGTTGTCTTCTTCTTCTCTATCGGGGGGGGTGTCTGGGGGCGGAGGGGCCATGCGGGGTTGGAGGGATGACGGTGGGGCGCAGACGGGGGGAAGGGAGGGAGGGAGGGAGGGAGGAGATGGAGGAGATGGAGGGCTGGGCGCAGGGCGGGGAGCAGGCAGCTTGCACATGCGCGGTGGTTTCGGGGCTACGCCGCCCGATGAGTGCCGGGCGCCAAACCTGATGAGACACGGCCCGCGCAAACATAGTACGAGTCCTTCACGTGGCTGACCTGTAGATCCTGTACTACCGCAGCTACGAAATAGGCACAAAAAATATTCCCGCCGTCCAACTCTCCTGCATTTGCTGGATCCGGATCCGGATCCGGATGCCGATCTCTCCGTGATCTCCCGCAACCGACCGCTCCCCTTTCCGCCCCCCTAATGCCTGTCACATCCCCTTGATCCAAATCCGCATCCGGATCCTGAATCCGAATCCCGAATCCGAATCCGATCCAATTCCAGATCCTGCACGAGGAGACGTTCATTCACGGCGAGGCCGACGTGAAGGCGGCGGTGGGGCGGGGGATGGTGGTGGGTATCAAGCTAGATAAGGGTACGGTGCCCATGCCGCCCAAGAAGGCGGGCGAGGTGATCACCAAGGTGAGGTGCGGGGTGTGTGTGTGTGTGGTTGGGGTTGGGGCGGTGCTGAAGGGGGGAAGGGGTCGGCTGGCTGGCTGGGTGGTGCAAAGGAGGGCCGGGGGGGGGCGGTGCGAGTTCGGGGGCGGGTCTCTCTCTCTCTCTCTCTCTCTCTCTCTCTCTCTCTCTCTCTCTCTCTCTTCTCTCTCTCTCTCTCTCTCTCTCTCTCTCTCTTCTCTCTCTCTCTCTCTCTTCTCTCTCTCTCTCTCTCTCTCTCTCTCTCTCTCTCTCTCTCTCTCTCTCTCTCTCTCTCTCTCTCTCTCTTCTCTCTCTCTCTCTCTCTCTCTCTCTCTCTCTCTCTTCTCTCTCTCTCTCTCTCTCTCTCTCTCTCTCTCTCTCTTATCTCTCTCTCTCTCTCTCTCTCGTCTCTCTCTCTCTCTCTCTCTCTCTTCTCTCTCTCTCTCTCTCTCTCTCTCTCTCTCTCTCTCTCTCTCTCTCTCTCTCTCTCTCTTCATTCTCGGGGATGAGATGGATCGAGAAGGGATTGTGATGGGATGGGAGCGCCGAGGGGGGAGGGCGAGGGGGGGAAGGGGATGGGGAGGGGCTGTATGGTAGTCCCGCGTCGCCGACATGACATCACATCGGGGGGGTGAGGGATTGGGGATGAGGGGTTGGGAGGCGTCCACACCGCATTGTGCATGCGCCGGGAGGGGCCTCCCGTCTGAGTCTGAGGTAATGTCCCGTCGCGTTCCCGTCCGCGTCCAGCGTCGTGGGATGCGGGTGCAGGGCCGGGCCACCTCCCGCCTCCACCCGACCCCCCCACCCCCCGTGTGTGTGTTAGCTCCCGCCTCCCCCTCCGCCAGGGCCTCCCTCCCTCCTTCCCTCCCCACCTGCGGTTTCATCCTTATCACCGCCCTCCGCCTCCCTCCCTCCGCCTCCCTCCCTCCTCCCCTCCCCTCACCCGCCAGGGCCTCGAGGGCCTGGCGCAGCGCTGCGAGCGCTTCCGCAATCGCGGCGGTGCGCTGTTTGCCAAGTGGCGCGCCGTGTTCCGAGTGGGGCCCCACACCCCCAGCAGGGGAGCCATCCGCCGCAACGCGGACGACCTGGCGGCCTTCGCGGCGGCGGCTCAGGGCTGCGGGCTGCTGCCCCTCCTGGAGCCGGAGGTGCTGGCGGAGGGGGACCACGACTTGCACCGCGCGGCGGCGGCAGCGTCCAGGGTGGGTGGGTGGGTGGGTGGGTGCTGGTGGTGGGTGGTGAAGACGAGTCCGGTGCCGTAGCGGAGGAATGTAGGCGACGTTGGTTTACAGACCCAGCACGTGCGTGTGTGTGTGTGGTGTGGCGCTCGGGGGGTGAGCCTGCCCCCCTGATGGGTAGGAAGCGGCCAAGCTCGCCCCGCCCACCCCCCCGCCGCATACACACACACGCACACCTCCCGCCCCCCCCTCCCCCCCCCCAGGTGCTGCGAGGTGTGTTTCGGGCTCTGCGGCAGCGGGCCGATGTGGACCCGGGGGCGGTGCTGCTCAAGGTCGCCTTCGTCACACCCGGCCAGCAGGCGACCGAACAGGCGGAGCCAGCACAGGTGCGTCGAGCGCGTGTATGCATGCGGGGGCCGGGGGCCTGGGGTGGCGTGTGTGTGTGGTGGAGGGGGTGGAGGTGTGACAGAGAGATTTGGATGGATGCCCCTTTTCCGGTGGATGGGAGCTTGGAGCCCCCGCTTTGCCGGCAGTCTCCTTCGACCCGCCGGGAACCAGGTCCTCCGGCCCTCTCTCCCCCCCTTTCGACCTGCTGCTGCTGCTGCCGCGCGGCGCTGCTGTTGCGGAGGCGGCTGAGGAGGCGGAGCGAGGCTTACGTCACCACGTGATGCATTGATAATTTGGTATTGGTATGCACGATGTGCCCTGGCGAGCAGAGCTACTGGCTCCCCCTGGCCGTTGAACACGAGCTGTTCGTTAAAAGTTCGTCAAGTGATTTTGCAGCTGCGCCAGTATGTGCGGGTGGTGACACATAGAAACATACATACCGGTATCTTCTACAATGCGGCCGACGCGCACCGACTCGCTAACCTAGGGCCGCATCGCGCCGCCCGGGTCAAAAACGCCGCTAGAAAAAAGCGCGCGTAGGCCCGTGAGCACCCCGACCCCAAGCGCCACAACCGCAGCCTGAGGGCGCACATGACCCCGTCAAACCGTCGAGTCACTTCACTCACAACACGTAGTGTCCACCCGACTCCGCACCGAGCTCTCCACCCCTCCCCACCCCCGGGTGTGGCCGTCCTTATTGCTTGGACGCTGGTCATGCTCTACCCCTTTCCCTCCCCTCCCCGGTGTGCTGCCGCCGACGCAGGTCGCCAACGCCACGCTGCGCGTGCTGCTGCGGAACGTCCCACGGGTCGTTCCGGGCATCGTGTTCCTGTCGGGCGGCCAGTCCGAGGAGGCCGCCACCGCCAACCTGCTGGCCATCAGCCGACTGGCGAGGGAGAGGGAGCAGGCCGGCAAGGCGCCGCTGTGAGTGACCAACCACTCTCTCTCCCACCCACCCACGCATCCACTCACCCACCCACCTAGGCGGACGCGCGATGTCGTGTCGTGTCGTGCGGCTGTTTCGAGCTGTTTGTCATCAGCCATGTTTGATATCCGCGCATACGGCCAGCGGGCAATGCACCACCACAAGGCACCGTAATATCCCCTTCACTCACCCCCTTCGCCGCGCGCGCGTGCGCGTGCCCGGGCCCAAGCGACCCTCCTCCCTCCCTCCCTCCTCCGCTCCCTCCCTCCTCCGCTCCCTCCCTCCCCGCGCTCTCCCCCACACCCATCCTCCGCCCACGCACCCGCCCCCTCGCTCGCGCACCCGTCCGTCACACTAACGTCCCCACAAACGCAAAATGCCGCCCTCTCAGGCCCATCGTTCGCACGTCTAGACGCGCGGCCCTCCCTCGTGCGCCCCCGCCCCCCCTTGCCGGGCCCTCCCCCCACACCACCGCCCCACGCCACCACCGCCACCGCGCGCCAGCGTGCGGGCGCAGGGGTGGCCTTTCATCGGCCCTCCCTCCCTCCCTTCCTCCCTCTCCGCTTGGGCTCGCCTCACCGCCCCGCCCCGCCCTTTCAGCCCTCCCGCCGCCAATCGCAGTCACACTGCCACGACAGCCGCTTTGGCGGCCACCTGCGGAGAAGGCGGCCCCCGGCTCCGCAAACCCAAACCCCGTCCTCCCTCCCTCCTCCCGCCCTCCTTTCCCCCTCCCCTTCGGACTGTCCTCCTTTCCATGGTGGTGGACAGCCCGACTTGACCGCCTTCACGGCGGCGCCCGCCCCCCTCCCCTCCCTTTTCACGACGGTGCCCTCCTTTCCCCTCCTCTGCTTCCCCTCCTCTCCGCTGCGATTTTCTCTTTATACCCCTCCTCTACTTCCCCTGCTCTTCTTCCCCTCCTCTACTTCCCCTAGGCCCTGGGCGCTCTCCTTCTCCTTCGGCCGGGCGCTCCAGGGCTCAGCGCTGGAGGCCTGGCAGCGGGGGGAGCTCAAAGCGGCGCAGGCCGCAGTCAAAAAACGGGCGCGGGAAAACGCGCAGGCGCAGCAGGGCCGGCAGGTCAAGGCGCCGAAGCAGCAGCAGCGGGCCGCGGTCTCCGCGGCGCCGGAGGGCCTGGCTGGCAGCAGCGGCAGCGGCCGAGGCGGCGGGGACGATGGCGGCGGGAAGTAGAGCTGAGGGGCTGGAGCTGGAGGGAATTGGAGAAGGGGATTGGTGATGGCGTGGCGGTGGAGAAGGGGGGATGAGGAGGGGGGAGCAGGTGGGGGCGATGCCTGGCGGGACGGCGGAGTTGTAGGGGTAGATGACGGTAGATGACGGTAGATGGCGGTAGATGGCGGTAGATGACGACTGGTAGCGGGCGCGGAGGGGGGGGGCGTGCTGCTGTGCGTGTACTGAAGAAGCCGGCGAAGTGGAGAGCTGGAGGTCATCCGCGCAGCGGCGAGCGGGACAAGGCCGTCACGTCTCAGGCGTGTGCGGCGCCGGGGGACCGCGCATCGCGCCGTCCTCCCATGCGTGAAACTACTGGTGCATGATGGATTTTTCCGTGCCCACGGCGAAGACCTGCGGATGACCAGGGATGCGCGCGAGCAGTTATCGAGACGTGGCAAGCCCTCCATTGCGACCTGTGTCGGGACACGCTAGCTCTTTGCTTTTGACGCATACCCACCATTTCGGCCGTCTCCATTACGCAGTAGCCAACCACGATGCCGGTAACTATGCCCATCAAAACCTGCAAGCAACAAATGCTGGGTCGACGGCAGTTGCGCAGAGGCGAAGACCGGAGCTGCTTCAGCATACCATGGCAATCTTCTCCAGCGGAGACACGGTCAACTGTTGAATGATTTTCATCTGTCCGGTAGTACGTAATAATACAAGGGCGCTGCGAAGGGCTTCACGAGCAATCTGCGGGCGCTCCTCTAAGTGTTAAGCAATTATAGCGCATAGATGCTTTACGACCCGTCTGTGTGATCCTGATTGCCCAAAGTTTTGACTTGCAAACCACCGCTTGCACGACACGTCGTACCAGGCCACCTTGCGCCAGCTGCCGACGAGCCTCTGCAGCAATACTGTGCGTACATCTGCTACGTGCTTCACACCCGCCAATCTCTAAAGATGCTCGAGCCTAGAAAGCACGCATGAAGTCGACCGTACGTTTCCCATCGCCGGTCGGTGGTGCGGCAGGGCTGCAGCAGCTGGAGCTGGTGACAAGCGTGCCCTTCACACATCGAGGCGAAGCAGTGAGGCGAGCAAATCAGAACCGCATCCGGACAACCCATTTCAAAAACGCTGGTGCCACGGCACCTTTTCCGACGCTTTGAATTCCCCTCTCTTCCTCCGCCGTTTTTTGTCCGCAGAGCGCAGCCCTCCCCGCGCGGCCCCCGGCCCCAGAATGGCCTCTTCCGCGCCTTCCTCGCCGTCATCCTACTCAGCGTCGCGACCACTGTCTTTGTAGTCTGGTACATGCGGCACGAGCTGCCTGTGGCTCAGCAGCGGGCCAAGGAGTCCGAGGCGCTGCTGGCGCCACCCAGCCAGTCCTTCTGTCGACGAGTTGAGCAACGAAGGGATCGCGGCGAAAAGGGACTTAGGCGTTTTGGCGTCTTCCGGCGGACAGGGGGGAAGGACCAATGCGGGGCTCGGGAGATCGTGTGGGACTGACCAGCGCTCCCCCACGCCATGGGCATGCCGCCTTAACCGGCGCGGCGTCTGTTTGCGCTCTGACGGCCCCGGGCCGCTGGCCTGCCCCGCCAGCAGGACAGCGAAGCGGCACCTGTCCCGGGCCGTGTTCTTTTACCCCTCTCCCGGCGGCTCATGCAACCGCGACGCATCTCTGACCCCATGCAGCCTCCTGCAGCTCCTGACCCATCCTCCTTCCCCCCCAACCTGCATGTCGTACCACCGAGGTAACTAACCACGTCTGCCGTACCTCCTGCCCCCGCATTCCGCCCCCCCGGAGCGCCCGAGCCTCCTCCCTCCCGAGATCACGACTGCCACCACAGCCCCCGAACGCCTAAGCCTCCCCCCCGCGAACGCTCCAGCTCGTACTTCTTATCCCACCCCCCTTTCCAAACACGTCATCTCCCCCCCCGGGACCAAACCCTAAAACCCTAAAACCCTCCCTGCCGCAGACCCGGCCGCCCATGGTGTGTGCGCACGGCGGCGACACCACCCACGCGCCCCCCAACACCGTGTCGGCCTTCCGCGCCTCCCTGGCTGCCGGGGCGGACTGTGTGGAGGTGGATGCGGCGATGTCGCGGGATGGGGTGCTGGTGGTGATGCACGTGAGGGAGCTGGGGCAGCTGCTGGGGAGAGCAGGGGTGCAGGTGTGTTGGGGGGGGTGGATGTGTGGGTTTGTGTGGGGTCGAGGGCGGGGGAGTTGTGTGTGTGTGTGTGTGTGTGTGTATGGTGTGGAGAGAGCTGGGGCAGCTGCTGGGGAGAGCAGGGGTGCAGGTTTGTGTGTGTGTGTGTGAGGGGGTGGGGAGAGTGGAGGAAGAGGGAGAAGAGCAGGTGCAGGTGCAGGTGTGCGGGTGAAACCGGTGTGGGTTTGTGTGGGGGCGTGGGGAAAGAGGGGGAAGAGCAGGTGCAGGTGTGCGGGTGAAACCGGTGTGGGTTTGTGTGGGGGCGTGGGGAAAGAGGGGGAAGAGCAGGTGCAGGTGCAGGTGTGCGGGTGAAACCGGTGTGGGTTTGTGTGGGGGCGTGGGGAAAGAGGGGGAAGAGCAGGTGCAGGTGCAGGTGTGCGGGTGAAACCGGTGTGGGTTTGTGTGGGGGCGTGGGGAAAGAGGGGGAAGAGCAGGTGCAGGTGCAGGTGGGTGCAGGTGGGTGCCGCTACCACCTCCACCACCCGGACCCGGACCCGGCTGCGGCTCCGGAACCAGCGCGAAATCCAGCAGTGCGAGAAGACGTGGCGGGGTAACCGGCGTATTCCTTGGCGGGGCCTGTCAGCCGGTCAGCCAATCTGCGACAGCGCTCCTTCCTTCCCGGTCAGACCCCTCCCCTCCCTCTCCCCCTCCCCTACCCCCTCCCCCTCCCCTCCCCCCTCCCCTCCCCCCTCCCCTCCGCCCTCCCTCCCCATCCGCTGCGGCTCAGCTCCTGAATTACCCGGCGGGGGCGGCGACGTGTCGTTCCCCGCCGCGTTCCTTTCCTGCGCCGGGTTCCTTTCCTATCGCCCCACCACCACCACCTCCCCCTCCGCCCCCCCCTGGCTTCACCCCCCAACCCCCAACCCCCTTCATCTTCAAATGTTACCCCCCAACCCAACCCCCAACCCCTCAACCCCTCCCCCAACCCCAACCCCCAACCCCCCCAACCCCCAGGTGGGCGACATGTCCTCCCCCGAGCTGTTGGCCCTCCGGTGGCCCTCGGGTGAGGCGGTGATGTCGGTGGAGGCGGCGGTGCGCCTCACCTCGCCCTTCGTGTCGTGTGTCACTCTGGACGTCAAGACATACAACGATCAGGTGCTGGGGTTGCTGGGGTGCACGGGTGTTGGGTGAGGGTGTTGGGGTGAGGGTGCGGGAGACAGGGCGGCGGATGGGGAGCGCTGCGTGGAGGGGCGGCAACAACTTAGAGGTCGCACGCGGCGAAGGGACGGAGACGGCGAGCCCGAGGCTGCGAGGGGCAGGGGGCTGGTATGCAGGGCAGGGAGGCACCAGGGAGGGACCAGGGAGAGGCCAGGGAGGGCGGGCCGGACTGGACTGGGGGCGCGGAGAAAGGGAGGTGGACTGGATTGGATTGGGTTGGGTTGGATTGGGAGGGGAGGGGAGCGGGGACAGGGGGCTTGCAGGGGCTGGCTGTTTGCAGCGGGGGGGGAGGCGCGCCTGGCGCCGGGGGGCGATACGATAGGGTGGAGCCGGGCTGGATCCTGGATCCACCACCCATCACCCCGCCGTGGATCCGTGTGCCGTACTACAGCCGTCCTAGCGCTTACTGCCGTAACTGCTTCTCACTAATTCACCCTTACACAAAAAAGCCATGTTGCCGCCCCCCTTCCTCTTGTTGTCGCGTGCTGCCGCCGTCCCCCCCCCCTCCCTTCCGCTTCCCTCAGGCGGGTCGGCCGTTGGACGAGCTGGAGATTGCGGAGGCGCTCGTGGATCTGGTGGCAGTTACCCGTTGTACGAACTGCCTCATCTGGGCCAAGAGCGACCGGGTGGTGCGGCGGGTGCTGGAGCTGTCGCCGGGTGAGCGCCCGAGTGAGCGTGACCCGTGGGTCAGTGTGAGTGTGACCCGTGGGTCGGAGTGTGTGACCCGACCCGACCCGAAGTGGAAGTGGAAGGGTTCCGTACCACCTCGTTGTTGATGATAGCGGTGGAAGGAGGGTCATCCGTACCTCGGTGGATTCCTGAACCCTTCGAAAACCTTACTAAACCTTACTAAAACCAAAACCGACAACACGCAGGCCAGCGCACCGGCTACATCGTCATGAACGAAACCGAGGAGAGTCGCCAGCTGGGCATGCACCACCCGCTCAGGTTCTCCGCCGCCACCGTCACCGCCGCCGCCACCGCCGGCGGCAGCCAGACCGCGGAGCCGTACCTGGACCAGCTGCCGCCGACCCACGGGTCACTAGCGGCGCCAGGCCAGGACGGAGCCCCGCTGGATCCGGATCACCGCCGCGCCCTTGGACACGACCACGACGATCATGGCCACGGCCACGGCCACGGCCGGGGGCGGCAGCCGCCCGCGAGGCCACCTCGTCAGGCGCTGGCGCATCCGCCCTACCAGCCGCCCGAGGTCACCAGCCACCCGCAGCAGCAGCAGCAGCCGCAGCCGGCGGTGGTGGGGGTCCACTTTGCAATGGTGGAGCCGCAGCTGCTGGATACGCTGCATGGGGCAGGTGCGTGTGGGGGTGGTGGGGGCGGGGGTGGTGCTCCCCCCCTCCCGCCCGCGGGGGATACGTTACCGTTCACGGCCCCCGGCCTATACGTGGATACCCCCCTCGCCGAACGCTGCGCATCTCCCCCCGTCCCCTGTCCCCCCCTGCCCCACTGCCCCGATTGGACCCCCTCCCCCACTGACCCCCCGTCCCCTGGCCCCCCCTGCCCCCTTTGCCCCCCTGCCCCATTGGACCCACTGCCCCACTGCCGCCGCTGCCCCCGGTGCCCCACCGATGCCCCTGCCAGGTAAGCAGCTGTTCGCTTGGACTATCAACCAGGCGGACGTGCTGCGGGTGGTGCTGGATGTGGGGGTGGATGCACTCGTGACAAACTACCCGTTGACCGCACTGGCTGCCATCGATTCGCGACTGGCGAAATGCGGCGCCGTACAGGCGGCGGCCGTACAGGCGGCGGGGATGGCGGTCCGGCGGCAGCGGCAGCAGCGGCCGCGCGAGCCGCTGGCGGCGGGGGATTATCTGTGATAATGATGACGTAAACTGTGATGAGACGTAAACTGTGATGGATGACGTAAACTGTGATGACATAAACTGGGATGAGCGGATGACGCAAACTATGATGACGTATACTGTGGTGACCTGAACTGTGACAACCGACGGGGTGGGGGGGTATACACGGGCGGCAGCAGCAGCAGGGGGGCGGGGGATTATACGCGGCCGGAAAGGGGCTGATGCCCGTGACGCGCGTGTGTGTGTGTGTGGGGGGGGGGTAAAAAGAAGATACCGCAGCGGGGGGGGCGCGTTGCCTTTCGCGGCGGCGCCCTCGCAGCGCAGTGCTTTTCTGGCGCCCGATGTCTCCAGTGCGCTGCTGCGCTGCCCCCCCCCCCCACCCACCCGCGGACATAGCGGACATCGCGGACAAGGGAGCGGAGGGGCGCTTTGCCGGGTGGGTGTGTGGTCTGCTGCAGGTGCGGCCCCGGCGCCGGGTGTGCCGGTTTCGACACACACAAACACACACAGGCAACCCCCCCCCCACACACACACAGGCAACCCCCCCCCCCACACACACACACCGCCTCCCGCCCCTGCATACACACACCACACACACCGCCTTCTCTAACCGGTGGCGGCGGCCGCGATGGGGCGATGGGACGAGGCCCTGGGCGGCAGAAGAGGCTCTGCCGCCTCATCCACTTCACCAGGCCCCCGTTGGCTGTCGTAACTGAAGAAGAAAGAATTACAGTCATAAACGAACGAGCAGCGGTTCGTATCGTGCCAAAGACAAATGTGCTACAACATGCCAACAAAACAGAAAACACGGCACGGCACGGCGGTAGTCCCGCATCATCCAGCACTCACTCGATCCGTACGAAGGTACGGCACGACACAGACCCAGCCTGCGTGGAAGTCCGACAGGGTGCTCCCCCGAACCTACCGAACCTCGGCCGCCTCTCCCTCTCCGTCCCCCTCCGTGCTCCGTCGCCTCCGTCCCAGCGCTGCGGTCTCACCTTGTTTTCCGCCTCCACCTCCCCCTTTTCCACTTCCCTACGGAGCTACGTTCCGACCTCCGACCGACCGACAACCCCCCGCGATGATCACCCGGCAGCACCGCAGCACCCTGAGCGCTGCTGTCGCCAATCGAAACCTCAGCCCTCACACCCATCCACCCACCCACCTCCCCTTTCGCCGCCCCCCACGCCCGTAGCGACCTCCCAGCTCTCAGGTGGGAGGGAGGAAGGGCCGCGGCTCCCCGATTGCGCAGCTATTAGTCCGAAATCTCCTCCCTCCCCCTCCCAACCCACCTCAGATTCTGACCCTCCAGCCGGCAGGCACAACCGAATCGCGAAGAAGAGAGTCCGACCAAACACGTCAATCGAAAGGCCGCCGCCTCGTCCTCCTCCTCCTCCGCCCTCCCCCTTGCTTCTTCTCCGTCTTGTCCTCCTCCCTCACATCCCACCCTGCTGGTCGATAGCGCCTCCCACCCCATTGCCACCCTGGGCCTTCCAATTCCGCCAGCAGTCGCCACTCACCACATGAACTCATCACCGCCCCACCACCCCCCTCCCCTTCCCCCTCCCAAAAGGTCACCTCCCGCCCTCGCCGCCCTCGTCGCGCCGTCCCCCGCCCACCGCCGGCGGCTGCCCCGGCGCCAGCCCCTGACTCCGCCAGCTGCCGCCGAAGAGGTGCTGCACGCGGGCCTCGGGGTGACCCACGGGTCCGGCGCCCATGTGGCCCACACCCGGGCTGGTGAGGGTGAGGGTGAGGGTGATGGAGATGGTGATGCGAGCGGGCCGCGGCGATGGGGCGTTCCCGTTTGGGCGAAGGGGGGAAGCGGGTTGGGAGGGTCAAAGATGGGATGGGATGGGCGAGCGGGTCCGTCATGGGAGCATCTGCGTGCGGGGAACTCCCAGCGGGGGACTCCTCCGCGCACATGATCGAACGTCCGAGCGATGGACGGCCACCACCACCACCACCACCACCACCACCACCACCACCCGGCATGAACGAACAGCATATCGGTGTGAAACAGAGATGGCAACAGAGATGTACTGTAACTGAGCGGACGGCAGGCGGTGCCACACATACCAGCAACGACAAAGTCAAGAATGGTGCAGTTCTCAACCCTCGCCCTCCTCCTCCTCCTCCTCCTCGCCCTCCGGTTTCATGTTCATAGCTCCTCGGGCCCCCCCCCACCGCCCAGCTGCCCCCCCCACCCCAGCCCCCCACCCCCAGCCCCCGCCACCACCACCTAGCTGCCCTTCGCTCCGAAACCCGCGGATAGATACCCACCTGAATGCGGTGATGGGCAGCACCAGCAGGTCCCCCACCAGTGACCCGCGGGTCAGTCCCTGGAACTCGGTCCAGTCGCGACCCTGCGGCCAGCACAGCAGAGCGAACGGGGAATCAATGAGAGCGAAAACCCCCTAGCTGCGGAAATCCCTTTTTTCTGGAGCCATGGGACCCAAAGATGGCGCAGCTAGCACCCGCGGACTCGGTTGAATGGCAGGGTAAGACGGCGAGCGGGAAGAAAGAGGAGCGGCGTTGCGGGCAGCGGCTCTCGAGTACGGGAAAAGAAAAGAAAAGGAACGAAAGTTGGCATTGCAGGCCGGGCAGGAGCGGGTCCGTCATCTGCCATCCGAGGCACGTCCGTATACTGTACGTTTTGCCGCCGTTGCCACAGTTTTGCATCCCTCTTTTTGCATCCCCGGGGGCGCCCCGATTCCTATGGTTCCCGGGGAGTTTTGAAGGGTAGCGGGTAGGGGTACGGCAAAGCCGTACGGCGCAGCTCGTACTCACCTTGGATTTGAGGTAGTCGTACACCGCGTCCGACATGACGGATGGGCCCGTGACGTGGATGACGTCATCCGCCGTCAGCTCCTCCGCGGGCCGCCGCTCCAGAAGCTGCGAGATCCTGTACGACAGTACGGACGCAGAGTGTCGTACTCGTACTCGTACACGTTTGTGTGTGTGTGTGTGTGTGCCGAACGGTATACTGCCCGTTCCCACCTCCACCAACACAGCCGGGCTCTTCTTCCTTCGCGCCTGACCACGCACCTGAACACGACGTGCGCCAGCAGCGGGTGCGCGGGCTCCGCTGCAAATGTCCACTGACAGAACTGCAGCTGGCGGCCCCAGTAGCGCTCCCATTGGGGGATGTGGCCCGCATCCGCCTCCACACCCACAATGGCGCTCACATTGGGGCCCTATGAGGCGGGAGGAAGGGGCGGGAGAGGGCAGTTTGAAGAGTGAATTTGCAAGATTGAAGCAAGAAGCTCTGTGGACGTTGTAGGGAGAGGGGAGGGGGAGGGGGAGGGAAGGGGGGGGAAGGGTGGAGGGTCAGGGAGTGATGTGCTCCTTTATATAACAACGAGTCACTGCGGAACGGGGGGGGTTGAAGAGTGAATTTGCAAGAATGCAGCAAGAAGCCCTGCGGACGTTGTAGTCTGAAGGTGGGGGGGGAGGGGTTGGCATGGTGGAGGGGGAGGAGGGGGCGGCATGGTGGTGATGTTGGTTGGGTGAAGAGGTAAAAGAAGGCGGTCCTAAAGAGGGCAGTCCCAATAGCGGAGAAGTAGGTAGGCACAGGCTGACTGCCCGACTTGCGAGGACGGAGGAGGAGGGGGAGTGGAGGAGGGGTGGGTGGGTGGTGGGGGAAGGGTGGAATGCAGCATGCCCCACCTGCCCCTCCCTCTGCCCCTCCCCTTAAACCCCACCCTCGCCTTCCACTCCCTCGCCCCCCTGCCCCTGACCCCTGCCCCCCTCTGTGTGTCCACCTATTATGCTGTCCACTTACTACTTCTCCCACGAGGTCACCTATTGATCTCACCAGCCCCTCCGCCCAGCCGTCCACGGGTCGCAGACACAGCGTGTCCGTATCCGAGTACACCCCCCCGAACGCAAACACGACCAGATATCGGGCCAGGTCGGCTTTCAGCACCGGCAGCCGGGCGAAGGACCTGCGCAGGGCGGAAGGAGAGAGAGGAGAGAGAGGAGGGAGGGAGAGGGAAAGTGAGGGGAGAGAGGGGCGGGAGAGAGGGTGGGTCGCTCTTTTGACCCACATTGAATTTTACTGCTTTTGGCCCGTTGACATCATTGTGTGACCCGCACTGCACTGCACTGCACTGCATTGCACTGCATGGCATGGCATTGCTGCTGTGACCCGCACTGCACTGCACTGCTCCCGAGTCCTGCCTGACGCGCCTCCTCTGGCGAGGCGCCCGCGTCCCAACCTCCGCGTCCGTGCCCTTCCCCGTCCCCCCGCGCGAGCCCCCCCCCCGCGCGAGCCCCACCTGAACGCCGGCGCAAAGGCGGGGAACATCGTCTCCACGAGTTGGTCCACGTCCTCCGCCCCCCACATGATGTGCGTGTAGCCGGGATTCATCGACTTCCAGGATTGCACAGAAGCCTCGGGGCCGTTCGCCCAGCCCAACAGAGACCGCCGCTGCTGCTGCACCTGCCGCTGCTGCCCCGCCAGCAGCCGCCGACGCCGCCGCGGCGGCTCCTCCGTCATTGCCTGATCAGGCTCGCCGTCGCCGGCGGCGGCCGCGGTCGGCTGAGGGCGCATCAGTCGGTCGTGGCGGCCGGGCGACGGTGGCGTGTCGAACAGGCCGTACATCTGCAGATCATAGAAGTCATGTACAAGTCAACAACCATTCCGAAACGCAGAAATGGAACGGCGACCCCCGGGTCGGTCATGTCTGATGTGGGTCGGTCATGTGGGTCGGTACACGCAGCACGCGCCACGCACTCGAATACCACAGGATGCCGCCGCCACCGCCGCGGCGCGGGGTTGGAGGGGAGAGCCACGCAAACGCAGGCGCGCGGCGGCAGTGATGGTGGTGGTGGTGGTGGTGACACTGAGACGGTGAGGTGCACAGAGGGCAAAGCAGGCAGCGCAGCCGAGCCCGCCACCCGCCACCCAGCCACCCATCCATTTCACATTGCGCTTATACAAATTATGATACAATACAATCACGTCATGTTTAAGTGCGCAAAGGGCAGGCGGCGAGTGAGCTCCTGGAGCCCCCTGGGATACCAGCCAGCACGTAGCTGAACCAGCAGCCGGCCACCCTCGGCCGTTGACCGACCGACCCACGGGTCACCTGGTGAATGATGCGGGGGATGCCGCCGCCCTTGTGACTCGCCAGGGCCTCACGCGCCTGACGCAGCGCCTCGGATGACCCACCATCGCCGTAATCGGCTACCTCCATCTCTTCGTCGTGGACGAAAGCGTCACCGCCGGCGGCGACATTCGCGTCGCCGCCGCCGCCACCGGCGATATTCGCGCCGCCGCGGCCGCCGCCGGCGCTGACGGCGCCGGAGAGGAACAGCGACTCGAGGTCCGACAGGGTGGGCGGCGCAGGGCCCCCGACTACTTCACCCTCCGAGGCAGGGGCGGGGGAGGCGTCGGAGCGCGGCCCCTCCCGCCGGCCCTGCTGCCGCGGCCGCAGCTGCTGCTGCTTGTGCCGCCCCTGCCCCTGCCCCTGGCCCTGGCCTTTCTGCCCCAGCTCCTGAAGCCGCGCCCTCGCCAGCTGGTCCTCCAACTCCAACTCCAGATGCTGCAGCTGCTGTGGCTCCCCCTGCTGCGCACTGTCGCCACTTCCTCCCAAATCGCCGCCTCCAGCATCGGCGCCGACTGCCGCAGCCAAAGCGTCCACCAGCAGCGTCCCGGCGTCGGCGGTGCCCGCGACTGCGGTGCCACCCGGCGCATCATAAGCGCCGCCGCCGGCAGTCGCGCCGCCGCCGCCGCCGCCGCCGCCCGCCGCCACGCCCGCCACTCGCTCGTCGCCGCGCATCTCGCTCGTCACATCCTCGGACAATCCAACAGCGTCTGCAGATTCCACGGCACTCTCGCCGCCGCTGCCGCCGCCGCCGTCGGCTCCCTCGGTGCCTAGCGTGTCCCCGGTGTCAATGGCGCCGGAATCGAGTCCCGTGCCGGCAGCGGCTGCGCCGCTGTCGTTGGCGGCCGCCGTCCCGGCGCCAATGGTGTCGGACTGCGGCTGCACACGCACCACGTCGGCTGCGTGGCGCCCGACCCACGGGTCAGCCGAGCCACGAGCCAGCCCGCATTCGCGCAGGCGCGCGGTATCGTGTCGGTGGTAAGGGCGCAGGGGGCAAGCAAGGCAAGGCAAGGCAAGGCAAGGCAAGGCAAGGCAAGGCAAGGCAAGGGGGCAAGGCAAGGGGGCAAGGCAAGGGCGCCCGGAATCACGAATCAGTCAAAAACGCCCAGGCAGGGATTACACAACACCGTGTGCTTCTTATACGACATGACAAAGGCAATAACTATGTTGCTTTTTTGGGGCGAGCGCGGATCCGGCAGGCGGCGTGCAGCCTTGCCAGATGCTCCGCTCCGAAACCACGCGCGCCGTCCGCGCCATCCTCCTCCTCCGCCGCCGCCGCCTCCGCCAGTCCTCCACCCTTCCCAGTTGGCCCCCAGCTGGCTCTACCCTAAGAGGTGGCTCTACCCTAGAACCCTAACACATCCGAAGGTCTGAACTCTGAAGCCCACCTTAACAGGACTTCAACGACAACAACAATAGCGCAACAACACCCCGTCAGCGCAGACCGCACCTTGCCCGGGGAGACCGACATTGACGCGCGACGAGCCCAGCCGGACGGGCGGCGCGGAGGGCTTGACGACAGCCAGCACCAACGACGCCGCCGCCAGCAGCGCCGCCACCGCCACCAGCAGCCACCGCCGGCGGCGGCTCAAGCCGCCGCCGCCGCCGGCGCGGCCTGGGGAGGAACTGCGGCGGCGGGGGCTGGCGCTGCTGGGCGGCGCGCCGCCGCCGCTACCGCCGCCGGCGCCATGGGGGCTGCTGCGACTGCCCGGGGAGCCGCGACTGTTGGAGATGTGGGTCACGCCGCTGGCGCGCAGGGCGCGAGGATGCTCCTCCAGGGAAGACGCTGGCGGCGGCGGCGAGGACGTCAGGAACGGGGAGGATGGCGAGGGCGGCGCCGCGGGCAGCCCGCCGCCCACGCCGAAGCCACGCCACGTGCGCATTCCGTTTGCGGCCGCCGCGGCTTGCTGGCGCGTTTCTTTGTTCTATGACAGCCTGTCAGGGCTGCCGCCGTCGCCTCGGCCGCCGCGACTCGGGCGTTGCGGAGCAGTTCCGCGCTCCTTTTCTTCCTTTCAAACAGCAGCGCACAACGACAGTGGACGCTTTAGTTTTAAAAGGCCTATCTGAAGGACGTCGGTAAAAAGGGACGCGCCCAAGTCGATTCGTCTCGGGAAAAAATGAGGCCAGCCAGAAGAGCGGGTGTGTAGCCAACGTAAAAGCGCCAGCAGAACTACGTTGTTGATTTTGCCCAATAAGACATCCCAAATGCAGAAAAAAGAGAGGGGATCTTGTGGCGAGTCAGAGCACCTGCGACTCCAGGGCTGTCAAGGCTGGATGCCACGCTGTCACGCGTTTTGATGCAGCTGACCCGTGGGTCATCAGCCGCTGTCCGGGAAGGTTAAAGATGTCCTCTGAGAAATATGAGGACTGCATGCATGACCACGTTGAGCCGAAAGAGCGGCCCGTTGCGATCTTCGTAGTCGCCGTACAAGCGGGGTATTCTTGCTCGCATTCCCGTTCCGTCCCGTTCATTTCATTCGCAGCGTCTGTCCTGTCTGTGCATCATCAGCCCGGCGTCATCGATCAAGTCTAAGCCAGACTGACGGCGCTCAGCGCGCGCCGCGCCCCCGTCTGAAAGGCACCCTTCAATTTCCGCTTCGAAGCGCGCGCACAAGGAAAAAACCGAACATGCACAGCCTTTCAGGGACCTACATCGATGTGTAAAGTAGCACTGCAAAAGCCCCACGAATCGGGTCTCGTTACGTGGCTGGTCTCCAACTCTCCGTCCATGGCATCGTCAGCAAGCACCTCAGCGGGACATGCTGCCGGGGAAAAAGTCGGGAGCGAGCGCGGCTAAATCCATCTGGGGCAACAATCACGCTGGCCGTCGTTTCGCTAACGTGCCCTTTGAAAAGATCCTTTCCACGTCCTCCGTCGCGACGTTCGCCCTGCGATCGAGGCAAAACAAAACAAAACAAACGCGCGACCAAGGGTTGCTGCCGGATCAGATATGTTCTTGTTTTTGCCCTCTGCCGCTTTGGAGCGGTCTCCTCAACTTCTGGAGGCATGCAGTCTCTTTCCCAGCCCATAACTGCGCAGAGAAGAAGCTAGAAATTGAAGGCCCCGTGCGGGCACAACAAAATTTGGGGTGTCGCATCGCGCGCAGGCCCGAACGCGGGACTGAAACCCGCAGCCCACCTCCCGGTCCACCCTAAGGGCCCCCCAAGCTCCCCCTCCCGCCCCTTCACCCACCTGCCGTTCCGCAGCTGCGGCGGCACGAGCGCCGTAGTGAAGGCGGGTTTGGGCCCACTGGGATTCGCGGCGTTGCGGGAGGCCTTGGGCGGCGCGTCCTGGATGGGCCCGCTGCCGGTGACCTGCGTGAAGCCGCGCTTGCCGCCGCCGCCGCCACTCAATGGAGAGGCGCTGTGGCAGCAGCAGCATAAGACGGAGGCAGAGGCTCAGGCAGCAGCATAAGACGGAGGCAGAGGCTCAGGCAGCAGCATAAGACGGAGGCAGAGGCTCAGGCAGCAGCAGTGCCCACATGGGCAGAGGCAGCAGCACTCGGCCGAATTAGGAGGGGCAGTGGCTGGCGACGAGGGGCGATAGCATAGGCGCGTGGCTGGGCCCCGGGGCGGCGCTTGGGGGATGCCATGGGCGCAGGGGCAGCGAGCAACGGGGAAAATCCGGGGGGGGGGGCAAAGCTCCGTGCAGGTGTACAGGCGCGGGAGGCGCCGGGGGGATGGTGGACCGCACCTTGAGTTCGACGTCTGCCGGTCCGCATCCGGGGACGCAAAGGGGTTGAACAACGTCGCAGGTGGAGGCGCTGTTTGGAGATGATGGCCTGCGCCTGCCCCGTCGTCGTCCGGCGCGGCGTTGCGCCGCTGGGGCTGGGGTTGGGGCTGTGCGGTAGCCGGTACGCCCCGGCAGGTTGGTTGACCCGCTGGGCCTGGGGTTGGGTCCGCCGTGGTTTGTTGGTCGTCAGCATCCGAATCACTATATTGGCCAAGCAGGTCCATTGCCGAAGTGAATGCTCAGGCTTCCGATACACAGACGTCGTTTCGCAGTCGTGTCGATGAGGGCAGACACAGCAAACGCCCAAATAGAGAAGCTCCTTGCGAATTGAGGTTCAGCTAGGCAGGCGAATTAAACGTTGCAAAATACAGGCAAAATTCGCAAGTGTCCCAGCCGAGTTAACTTCTTTCGTCGTACTGGAATCCAAATCGCAATCCGGCGTCGCAGCCTGTCTCAGCCTTGACACGCGGAAGGAAAGTCGGCTTGCACTTAACTGTCAAATATAACTTACTAGAGCTGCAGCCCACGCACTACGTGACCATGCTCGCCTCGACCCAGCGCTGCCTCAGCATGGCGAGGACCTGTGCGCGCGCTTCCGCGCGCCTGAGCTACTCCTCGACGACCTGCTCCATAGGTCTCTCTCGGCACAGTACGTCCTTGCAGCGGCGCCTGCCGTCGTCGGCAGCCCCGCGCACATGCCCATCATCATCATCGCTCCTCCCGAAGCGGCCGCTGCACCGCGGCTTCGCCGCCGCAGCAGCTGCCGGAGGCGATGGCGCCACTGCCTCGTTGGTCGACCGCCTCAAAGCCGATATGAAGGAGGCCATGAAGGCCAAGGACCAGGTCCGCTGCGAAGCGAACCGAGCCTCCATCGCCCTGTGCTGCGATCTGGGTCGGAGCACGTTACACGCACAGCAAAGCTAGCTCGCCGACATCTGGCAGATGGCAAGGAACACCATGCTCCTGGAGCGGAGGCAGTTTATGACGCCGCCGCTACCGCCGCTACTGCTGCTGCAGCGGCTTGTTTCAGACAGGAGCTTGCGGGGATACCGGCCCCCGGCCCCCCAAGGGAAGGGGAGGCCTCAGCGGCGCCCACAGCCGCGGCGCCCGTCCCTACCCCCACCCCTGCCCTCCGCCTCCTCTCTTGGCCCCCTCCCTCCCCTCCCCTTCCGTCGATGACCTACCGTAGTGGGCGGTACGCAATCGCGGCCGCGTCCGTCCGCCCAATCGACCGGCTGCCTAAACACACACGCACACACATGCCGAGACTTCCCCTGCAAGCACTGCATGCTGCACGCATTCCCCCTTTTTATATATTACGAACCAGAAATAAAAAGTAGTGTGCAGAAGTGCGCGGCAGGGTCCGGTTCGCCAACGTCGCCTGCGCCCCATCGCTGCTGCTCCACCGCTGCCGTCCCATCTTTCTTTACCCCCTCATTCTCTCAGGCTCGTCTGGGCGCTATCCGCTTCCTGAATGCCGCCATCAAGCAGCGGGAGATCGAGCTGAGGGAGGGCGGGGGGGCTGTCAACGACCAGGAGGTCATCAAGGTGGGAGCCAGGGAACCACACCGCACCGCGCCGCACCGCACTGCACCGCCCTGACACAACCGCCTAACACAAACCGTACTGCTCTGCACTGCATCGCCCTGATACAAACCGCACTGCACTGCACTGCACGGCGCCACATCACACAAACGGCACTGCTCCGCACCCCCATGTACTGAACTGCGCCACATTACACAAACCGAATTGGCCGGCGGGACGACCCATCCAGTGCGGTTTGGTTTGGTGTGTGGTGTCCCATAGTACGACCCCGGACGCCGGTGGTCGCATCGCCCTTGTTTGCCCGCCCCCCCCTTCTGCAGGTGATTCAGAAGCTGGTTAAGCAGCGCAAGGACTCGATCGAGTCGTACCGAGCCGGGGGCCGGGAAGACCTGGTAGCCAAGGAGCAGGTCCGGGCGGGCGGCGGGGGGTCCCGGTGTGGCCGGTTTGCGGTTCGTATTAAAGAATAAGGGGGGAAGGGGTCGGGGGCGGAGGCGCGGTTGCGCACACGCGCGTGTGCGTGAGTGTGGGTCTCGGGCGTGTGCTGTTTGGCAAGGGGCGGTCCCTGCATTCCCCGGCGCCGGTGCGCCTGACGAACGAGGGTTTCATCATGTGAGTGCATCTCCGGGGTCCCGGCCCTCCTCGTCTTCTCCTGCGTCCTCCTCTGCCTCCTCCTCTTGCCCGCTGAGTGATGGCCGCTAAGCTGCTGGCCGCCCCTCGCCGATCCTCCTCCTCCTCCTCCCGCCCACAGAGCGAGCTGGGGCTGCTGGAGGCCTACCTGCCCGCCATGATGAGCGCTGCGGAGGTGGAGGCGGTGGTGGAGCAGGTGTGCGCGTGTGTGTGTGTGTATGTGTGTATGAGGGCGGGGGAGGAGCCGCGCGTTGGCGGCTGCGCGTGCCGCTGTGTGCCCCTGTGCATGTGTGCGTTGCAAGAAAGGGACTGCGCTGGCCGGGTGCGCGCGGGGGCACTGGTCTCGGTGGTATGATCTGCCGGGCTTTAGGGGATGCTTGCGAGCTGCACACCGCCCAGGCGGGTGCTTGCTGCGAGGCGACGACCCGTCGCGGTGGAAAAGGGGGCGTTGGAAGCGCACGCGCACGACCTGTTTAAACCCTAAAACCCTAAAACCCTAAAACCCAACCCAGCCCAGCCCCAGCAGCAAGCGATGGCCGACACCGGTGCACATCGTCAGCATGTGCCGCCCAGCGTCAGCCAACCCGTCCCCTCCGGCCGTTGACGTCGATAGTCTTCCCTCGTGGGCCTTCGCCGTCCTCCACCTCTCCACCTCTCCACCTGTCGGCCCGGAAAAGCAGCATTACGACCTTCGGTGTCTCACGCGCTCACCCTCCTTTCCGTTCGCGCCCTGTGGAGTGCCTGCCCTGCGCCTTGCTTACGTGCCGTGCTTGGATCTTGCCGTACTTCCGTACTTGTCGTACATGTGGTCAGGTGATCTCGGAGCTGGGTCTGTCGGGCCCCAAGGCCATGGGGGCGGTGATGAAGGCCGTCATGGCTCGCACGGGCGGCCGCGCGGACAACAAGACGGTCTCAGATCTGGCGAAGGCCAAGCTCAAGTAGGGGCACGGTGCCAGTGCCTGGCAACGATTGTAACGTCTTTACGAGTGCCGTACCCAAAGGGGGGGCCTTTTCAACACCGCATATGGAAACGCATACGGAAACGGCTGTCGGCATATCTACCGCAACGAGGCGGCTCTCCGCAGCACGCACCGCACAGCACGCAGCACGTGCCGTTTTGTGGTTCGGGGGCGGTGTCCTGTTTGACGGCCGCAACGCCGCAAGGAACGGCTTCGAGGCGAACGCTGTGGCAAGCTTGACTAGAGAGAGAGGGAGGAGGGTGGGTGGGTGCGTGTGGAGGGGAACATGTGGGGAGTGGAGCGGGGTGAGGCGGAGTGGAGGGGGGCTGGGGAGCCGCAGCGAGGCGAGTGGCGTGGAGAGGCGTCGCTGTGGCCCGATGCGGTGTCGCATCGCCGCTGCTGACGCGGATTCGGGACCCACTCTCACTCGTGGGGGAGGGAGTCGAGGTGGAGCGGAGCCTTCCTGGTAAAGTCCGAGCCGTCCGAGAGAACAGTTCTCCGGCTATCCGGGGGAGGCCTTTGCCCCCGCTGGGGTGGGGTGGGGGTTTGGTGGGTGAGAGGCAGCTCGGAGAGGGAAAGAGAAGAGAGGGAGGGAGGCAGAGAGGGGCGCCTCGCAAGGCGAGGTGTGCGCTGATGGCCATTCTGTGCCTCCGCCAACCTTCGTTTGGCGCGTGCTTGCTCGGCACGTCGCTGGACGGCGGATTTGGGATGGGGTTGGGGTTGCAGGACCCGGTGTTGGGAGGGAATCGCGGTAGGGTACCGTATATTAGGATTCAGTTGAGAGCGGCCCTTTCGGGAGGCCCATCTACCCTTGCCGTTCGGTTGGTGGAGTTCGGGAGTGGCGACCCCGATGCTGGACAGGGACTGCGCTGGTGGGGAGGGGCTGGGGACATGCCGTGTGATGTACGGTATGCGGGGTGGAGCGGGGCTGAGATGGTTTGACAGTGGTGTTCTCTGGATCCTGGCCTGGATGGACGCTCTGAGCCGGTGCGGGGCCGCCCTGGACCGCTGTGATCCGCCGTGGGGCATGGGCCACTGTGAGGCGTGTGCGGGCTGCGGTCACGAGGGGATGGGAAGTTCTGGAGGGTTCTGGAGGGCCAGCAATAAGGCGATGCCATTGAGCGTCGGTGCTCGCGTCGATGGATGAACCCCGCAAGCCCACGCGACAAGCCAAGGCTGCTCCGGTCTGGGTGCTCCTAAGGTTGGCAGGGGTGATGATGTTCACGTGGGACAGTCCAAATGCCCGGGCGGCAGATCCGGACGCCACGGGATGATTTGTGCGCGAGGCTCAAATGGACTGTACGGCACAGCTGTTGAGGCGGTTGGAACCAGAATGCTCATGGCCAACAGCACAACAGATGCTCGAGTACTTTCCCAAACCTCTGTTCCTCAACACCTCTACTAGGATAGGTTTGTGGAGAAAGCCAGCTTCGCAAGTCCAACGTCCAGCGCAGTGGGAAAGTAGAAACGTTCCTTTCTAATCCGTCGTAACAACAAGTTACGCACTACAGTGTTTAATTTATTCAGCACCACCGTTTAAGTGAATCGGCCTAGAAGCGGGCCCAGGGCTCAGGGATGGAGCGGGTCGCAGACGTTCCTGCTCACCTTGAATCCAATAGGGACCCGTCTGACTTCGCTCTTACGAACAAGACCCTAGTGTGCTGCTACGTATGCCGGTTAATCAAGTCGCGCAACCAGGTGCGGCGATTCCTGTTTTGGAACTTCCTGTACAGCGTCTCAACGACAAGTGCTTGTGCAGTTCCACGAGGCCGGGTGTGATAACTGCAAGAATCTCTTCGGGCCGAGCATTTCCTTCGAGGACTACACAACCCCAAACTTCTCGGGGTAGGAACATTTGCTGTTTGCAACGTGCGGAAGGGCAACCCGAAGCCAGCAGCGGATTCTGTTGGATGCAGGATGATTTCTGTTATGGACCCTAAGGCGAGCTGGGCAGGCAAATGGCTTCACCTTGGTAAGTCCCACGGGACTGCCTCCTGAAGCCGCCAGCTATGCGCATGGCCCTGTCGTGCCTGGGGTTTGGAAAGGGAACTTGTCGAGCACTATGCGTGCGTGCCGTGGTGAGGGCTTCCAGCTCTGTCGCGGCGTCGGACCCCTGGCGACTCATCTACGGCAAATCGGCCGGCGCCGTCGACGATCAGCTTAGACGCAGTGGCATGCCGTGCAGCCGGGGTGCCATGTAACGGGGCATCAACGGCGCCGCTCGTGGCGTTGATGTGGGGCCCTGGCACCAATCGACACCGCCTCCCGCCGCAACAGAGCGGCCCATCGCGCCGACGAGCTGCACGTTAACTGCCGCGCCTTTGTACGCCGTCACGATGCCGTCAAGCGGAGCGCCACGTCGGCGCCACGCTAACAGCCGTCCCTACTTCCGGCTTCCTTCTCGCCGCGGCGGCCGCCGCCTACTGGCGTTCTGTTTGCCGTATTGCCACTCATCCGGCCTTGTCTCTGATGTCTCTTGCGCGTCGTTCGTTAGGCGTTGCGCCCCGTCTGCCGTTTCCACGCTCGGTCGCCACCGCCGCCCCCGCAGGCCGCTACGTGCCGGGCTGCTACGCAATGGCGGTCAACGACGACGTCCCGGATGACCTCCAGGTGAGAACTGCAGCCGACGGTCCGCCGGCCGGTCAGTCAGTCGGTTGGTCGGCCGCTGGCTTCTGGCTGCTGGCCCGGGGGTGTTGAGCAGGTGGCGCCGCGGAGGGTCACATTCTTTGGCAGCAGCCGGGTCAAGGTGGCGGACGCCGGGCAGGGAGGGCCCAGCGGCCGCACTCCGCGGACCTCCTGCCGGCCGCCGGCCGCTGAGAAGGGAAGAAGGGGGCCAAGCACTGCCCGCCCGCGAAAAACCACGTCTCGGCATCGACGCCGCGGCCACACGCCGGCGGGCGATCGGTTCGTGTGCGAGCCCCCTTTGTGGCTGGCTTGGGCGAAGGTGCGCGGCCGGTCCTGTCCTGTCCTCCCCTGGAGCGCCGCCAGCAGCGCCTGCCCGCACACAACTGCGTTTGGGACACAGGGCAGGCGCTGGCGCTGGCGAGGCGAGGCGCGCGTGCCTGCGTCCTTTGGTCCGCACTTGCTGGACTGGGGGCGTCAGCAAGTCCGCGGCGGCTCTGACCCTGACCCCCTCCGCTACCCCAACCTCCCCGCCCGGGGGCTTCTTTTTCTGTTTGCAAAACCACTCTTCAAACCCCCCCGGCCTCCGGCCTATACGTGGATAACCCCCCCCCGCTCCCCCCCCCGCCACAGGACATCCTGGAGAACAAGGGCATCAAGGTCCGCCACGGCTAATCGGACCGCCGGGGGCCGGGGCCTCCCCCGGGGGAGGGGGAGGGCGCGACAACACCGTGCAGGCCCGGACTGCAGCGCAGCAGCAGCAGCAGCAGCGGCGGCGGAGGCTCACGGCTTCACTGCGAGCGTTGCTGGCACGCGGCACGCCTGGACCTGGGCCCCTGCACTGCCGCAGTATTGACGGTCCGCCAGGCGCGGCGCCATGCAGCAGCAGCAGCAGCTGCAGCTGCAGCTGCTGCAGCAGCTGGCTTTCAGGCGTTACCGGCTGCTCGACGGGCGGACTTTGTTGCGCTGGCGTCAAGAAGGGGGCAGGCGTTATCAGGCGCTCGATGCTGCTAGTCTGGATGTCAGGCCTCAGGGCCACAGGGGGACTAGGTACCGGTAGTAGCGGGCCGCGTCACGATGGGATGCACACGGCAGAGCAAGCGATTGGTGGCGTGTGGGGATTTGGGGGGAGGGCGCATCGCCGCAGGCGCAGGCGTAGCGGGAACGCGCGCGTTGTCCTGGGCTCGGGGTGTCCAAGGCCTTGGTGCTGTCATAGGGTCGCTGTCGTCGTCGTCGTCGTCGTGTGTCCCGCTTCCGCTCCTCGGGCGGTGCGCGGGCGGCTGGTGTGGCAAGGGGGTGTGCTGGAGACGCGTGGCGTCAGGCGGAGGGACAGTTTGGGGCTCCTCCTATTGACACGGGGGAGAGAGATGATGCGCTGGAGAGGGGAGGGGAGGGGAGGGAGGTGGTCATATGCCGGAGTGTTGTCGCTGCAGTGGGTGGGGGCCAGGGCCAGCGCCGCAAAAGCAAATTCGGCGGAGCCACGCTGCAGCAGCAGTTGGCGTAGGCCGACCACCCGACGCACCAACGTGCAGCAGCACCACCAGCACCACCACCACCAGCACGCACGGGTCCACCCGCATCTGCACGGGTCGTTTGGGGGAGGGGGCTTTTGGGGGTTGTTTGGGGGTTTGCACGGCAGCAGCGTGGGGGTGTAGGGATGTAATGGAGCGGAAGACCAGCAGGGAAGGCCTCCCGGCGTGCCTCATGGAGCCACTTTCCAAACCACGTGCGCGTTACCGTAGTCGGGTAGGATGGATTGCGACGTGGGGGTCGTGTGTCGTGTGATCGGACGGTGGGGGGGAGGGGTGGTTCTAACGAGGCGTGGATGGGCGATGTGGTCACCAGAGTTTGGTGCCCGAGTATGCCGTACTCGTCGAGCCGGATGCAGCCAACCCAACAACCAAGATGCGGCCAAGTGGAGAAGGTGGTGGGCGTCTGCTGGGAGGGGAGAGGTGGGATGGCTTGTTGGGCTGTCACGGCTGCCCACTTGGGCGCGAGGGGCGGGTGGGCGTGCCCATGCCGTGCGCACGGGCAAGCGAGCGGGTCGGTCTGCCCCCTCCCCCCCGGACGAAGCTTTCTGAGCTCGGCTGCCGCGCTTTCCGAACCCGCACAGCCGTGCAAATCTCCACCACACCACACCACACCTGTCAGAAGCGCTGGCAGCCTGGAATGTGGTTGGTTACAACCTTTTACGGTACAGGCTGTATATGGCCCTGGCCTTGGCTGCACTCACTGCCCGGCCCTCTTGCACGGCCGAGTGACGGGAGCGGCAGTGCCATGCCCGATGGCGGCACGGCAGGGCTCTCCCGCCCGCCCGGCTACTGTTGCTGCTGCTGCCCGGACATCGCGTTAGAGAACCGCCCGAGTGAGCCCCCCCCCTGCGGTGCATCAAGGGCCACCACCACCACAGCCGACAGCCCCCACCGCAACCTTTGGCGCTGCTGCCGCTGTTGGCACCGCCGGCTGCCGCTGCGGCTGCGTACCTGTACGCATCAGAACAAGGTTCGGCCTTGGACCACGGACCAGCCATGCCAGCCGGCTGTCCGCGGGGTCGGTTTTAGGCACCCGTTTTTCCCCCATCCGCTGGCCCGGTTCGAATTGGTCCAATCGCCTGCGCGTTTCATCCCTCGTTCCCTGCCCCTTTGCAAGAGAGAACAAAGACGGCGTAATAAACGCCCGCCGGGAAACGCCGCACCCCATCGCAGGGCCTGTCCCGAGCACAGCAGCCAAAAACCGGCTGCGCCACGTGCATCAATTCTTGGTTGGTGTGCAAGTGTTCCTGTCATGCCAGCTGTCCGCCCCTCCCGTGCATACCGGTATGTATTATGTGTTATTTGCACACACACACACACCGCCTCCGGGCTCCAGGATACGTCTCAGCGCCGGGCCGAGAGCGCCGCTTCCCCAACCCGGAACCTCCGCGCCGCACCCCGGCAATGCGCCAGGGCAACGCCACATGTTGTATAATGTACGACATGCACGGCACCGCGTGTACGGCCACCACCCGCGCGCCCGCCATATGGTAGGGCACGAAGCCGGCCGGCTAACGCCCCATTAGGAAAGTTCTCCATTCCCTTGCCCTAAGAATACAGAGTCGCGGGGTGCCGGCGCACTCGGCAATGCAGCAAACACCCAAAGTACAGTACACGCACGTCACCTCAGCGCCCTTATTGCGGCGCCCGCCCGCAGGTGGCGTGCCTTCTGTACATCCTGCCGTACTGCCTTCGCCATCCCGCCACGCATGCACGCACGCGCGCATACACACCCCGCCACACCCCGGCGCACTGCACGCCGCTCTGCGGCCCCATCCGCACGCTTAGGCCCCCCGCCCAAAACGCCCCTCCCCACCACCGCCACCACCAAACCGCACGCTAAGGCCTTCCCCCCCAAACCACACGGAAACCCTAAAACCCTTGACACAGTCACCGCCAGCAGGCGTTGTCCGCTTGTCCGTCCTCTTCGCGGACGCGGGCTCCGCAGAAATGGATTCGGCGATGCATAATGGCTAGCTAGCTGGCCAGCTAGATAGGTGTGTAGCTAGATGCCGGCTAAATAGATAGCTAGATAGCTACGTTCCCATTCCTCCGACATCGGTCGCAGCGTCTGGTCCACACATCGGTCCACACAACCCCCCCCTCGTCACCAACGGATGCATGATCATACACACATGTACACACACATACGGACACATATGCACACACACAAGCATCAAGGACAGCATAGCGGAAACACAACGCAAGCAAGCACGGACGAACGCCACATATACGAAAGCATGCACGCACGCAGACACACACACGTATGAAAGTACCGAATGCACACACACACACATACACACGTGTGCATCCACACATACAAACGCACAGATGTGTTCATCCGTATGCGGTCCGAATAGCGCAAACGTGTGCTGTACGACCCTGTACGACCCCACACGTGGACCACAACGCGACAACGAGGACGACGACGACGAACGCCACCCGGGGCACGGGGGTTGGGGCGGTCAGCCATACACGCCCATCCCAATCGACGAAAACGCATACACATGGCCACTTACTCGTAGCGCACGGGGCATCCTCCTTTTCGTCGTCGTCTTCTTGTTCCCATCTTTTCGAAAACAGCGGAGGTGCGGCGATCACGAGAGAGCTGCGAGACCGACGACCGACACGTTATCGTTCATCACCACCGCAAAATGTCTTTTTTCACATTTATACAATACGAGGCCGCCCTTCATGAGAGAGGGAAGCACGGATCCTGCGAGCGCCTCCGATGCCTCCATCACCACAAACGTTGGTTGCAGCGGGATGGCGTGTGTACGAGCAAATCGGGGGCATTGTCGAAACTTGGTCGGTGTACGAGCGAGGGATTTACCCACGCTACGAAGATGCTGCCTAGATGAATTGGGGGTTGTTCACGTCGCGCAGTAGTGGTTGGGGGTTCCCCGCAGTGGGATACCCCGGACTACCACAGACACACCAGCAAGACACACGCACACCCACCCATACACACAAGCAGGCGGACAGCCCGCGAGTGGCGAAGCCGGTCGACTTCCAGGAGCCCTGCCCCAAGCCCCTGCCCTCTGCAGCCACCGGCTCACAACGACCGCGGCGGTGGAGGCGGCGGCGGCGACTCCGCCGCTGCAGGCCCTTCCATCGCCGTATCCTGTCCGTCACGCTTCCTGTCGCGGCTGCTTCCGCCGTCTGCGCCAGACGTTCCGGAGACCGCCGCCGCCGGCTGCGGTGCCAGCGCCGCCGTGGCGGCGGCAGCGGCAGTCATGGCGGCGGCGGCGGCGGCGGCGCCGCCGCCGCCGCCCAGTCCGCATGGCGCCGCCGCCATCACGTGATCCATGCCGGATGTCGTACGGGACACCGCCTGTGAGCGCCGCGCCGCCAGCTGCGCCGCCGCCACGCCGGATGGATCGTACAGGTACGTAAACATGAAGCCCTGCGACGGCGCGGGGGTTCGTACCCGCGCAGATGCGAGCCGTGGGTCGGATGCGGATCCGGATCAATCAACCATCCGGAGGATGAGGCCAGGGAGGGCGGGTCGAGCGAAGCGGGGACCAAAAGACAGGGTATGCCCTTAATCGCCCTGAATGTGAACATGGTTGCTGATGGTCAGCGCGCGGGATAGCACGAGGGAGGGCGTGCATACTCCTCCTTGCATGTGCGGGTTGCAGGTTGGTTGCAGGTTGGTTGCAGCCGCCGGGTTGCAGCCGCCGCACCCTTCTCCTTCTCTCTCTCCCCCTTCCCTCCCCCCCCCCCCGTGTTCGTTCTCACCTTGCCCTTGACCTCCATTCCGCCCGTGGCCAGAAAGCCGTCCGCAATGCCCGCCAGCAGCGCCCGGGTGGTGGCGGACACGTGCACCGCCCCAGGTACTCCGGTGGATTCCATGCGGCTGGCCACGTTGACTGCGGGGGAGCAGGTGCGGGGTAGGGATGTGTGTGGGGGGGGGTGGGGGGTGGGGGGGAGCAATTGCGAGGAGCAGTTGCGGGGGGGGAGCAGTTGCGAGGAGCAGTTGCGGGCACAGTTGCAAGGACAGTTGCGGGGCGGTTATGGAACAGTGCACTGCGGCGCAGAAAGGGGCGGGGAGTGAGGACCTTTGTCCTGGTGGGTGGGTGGGTTGGCTGGCAAGATGACCCGTCGGTTTGTTCATTCGGTTTGATCAGTCGGTTTGATTAGAACGGATGACGGGGTGGCAGCCGAAGGGGTTCGCCGGGCTGGGCACGGGGGCCCTTGCCAAGACGGGGGGGGGGCAGGTCCCCAGGAGCCGTACCCCGGAAGCCACCCTAGCCACCCCAGCCCCCCTGGCCACCCTGGCCTACAACCCTAAAAACCCTAAAAACCCTAAAACCCCTAAGCCACCCCAAGCCACCCTGGCCGCGGACACGGCGACACCTCCCCCGCGTCCTCCCACCCTGCCCCTATCCCCCCTACACAGGGCCTTTAGTGAGCCCCCGGGCTCCCGTCCCCGGCGACTAAAGCGGAATTAGTGGCACATTGTTGGCGCCTTCCGGGGTGCGAGGGGCCCTCATGACGTCATGAGGCAGGCTCACCCACCCGTGTCCCCAAAGAGGCAGAATCGCGGCATCTTGCGCCCCACGATGCCGCTCATGACGGGGCCCGAGTGCAGCCCCACCCGCAGCTGCACCGGCGCGCCGCTGCCCGGCATCGCCACCCGCCGCGCGGCGCTCAGCATGTCGGCCGCGAAGGCAAACACCTTGTGCGCGTGCAGCGGGTCCACCGCCTCCGTGACGGATCTGCGACAAACAAGGGGCGAGGAACAAGGGAGGTAGAAAAATGAAGATACAGCAGCGAAGGGGATGGAGTGTTATCCACGGATAGGCCGGAGAGGGATGGAGTCATGGGCGCTGGGATGGAGACCAAGGCGGTGGCGGGTTGGGGGGAGAGGGTGGTCTGGCGGTGGAAAATTTGGTTTTGAGAGGCGATGGCCGATCGCCGATAAGGCAAAGCCGGGTTGAGGGCGGGGTAGTTGATAGCGAAGGGCGGAGGGGCATCGCAGCGAAGGGCGGGGGGAGGGCGTAAGATGGAAGAAAGCCCGGTCTAGAGGCCGGGCCCCTCCTGAGCCCTTCGAGTTCCCCAACGACCCGACCCACCTGAAGCCTTCGGCGTCCTCCTCCACCAAGCCGCCACACACCATATAGCAGTCTGCGGCGCGGCGACGCGGCCGACGCGATCGACCCATGGGTCACAGCAAAAGGTCAGTTCTCAGTTGTATTGCGGTTGTTTACAGAGGGATCCAGACTTTAAAAGGGTGGAGCCAACGGGTCAGTTGAGCGACCCACGGGTCACAGCGGAAGGTCAGTAAGTAAGCGCGAAAACGGGCAAAGAAACCGGAAGCCGCGCCGCCGGCGGCGAATGGAGGAACGAACCAAACGAAAACGGAGGGACCGCGGCTCGTCCCATCCCACCCCGGATGAGGTAACGCCATCGGTAATACGGCACTCCTTTCCTCTCGGGAACGACACCCACGACACGATGTCGCACCGACACCGAGGTACGACATATATCATGTCGTACAAATGTACACGGCACGATGGCGTTCGTACCTCCGATGGTTTCGACCTTGTACACGCGGTGCTTTTCGACCAGCTGGTCAAAGGTGGTGAAGAGGTCGTTGAGGAAGGCCATGACGGCGTTGGGGGGCACCTCGCCGCACATGGTGGTGAAGGAGGCGATGTCTGGGGAAGGGGGGGTGGCGGTGCACAACACACGATGGTCGTCGCCGCCGCCGCCGGTACAGCTTTTCTTGGCAGGCGGCTTCTGATATCTTTTTGCCTTAGGTGCATTGTATGCGCTTCTACTTACAGGAAATTCGCCATATGGAAATTTGCAATGGCGATGTGTTGGCATTTCGAGTAGATTTGCACCCACCATCAGCAATTACTTCATCCTTATAATGCAGAATTTAGGGTTTCTGGGCATAACCGTACTTGAACAGGATCTGTTCTATAGGTCATACACCTGTCTGTGATCTTCAACTCAGACAAGCTCCTCAACTCAGACGAAGAGACGAAGCACCGACGCCTGAGCGCAACGTATGGCCGCAGTGGCCGTGCCGCTGGCACGGACGCGCGGCTCTGGATGAACGTCCCGCCGAGCCACATTCCGCCGGCAGGGATGGCGCGCGGGGCATTCAGATGGGTTGGAATTCTGAACTCTTTTGCGCTTTCCCACGTCACTTGTGGAAATTCCCTCAAGTCTATTCCGAAGCTATTCGGAATAGAAGTGCCAAAATCTCATTTTGGGTCTCGCAGCGCTTCTGCACCTCCGCGAATGCTCCGCCGGCACTCTTGACTGGTGCCAGCAACAAAGGCAAAACGGTAGTGAGAATGTATTATGAGTGCAATAATAAATATAGTAATATTAAATAATTAATATATATTGCTCGCAGGCAGCAGACACGCAGGCAGCAAGATAGAGACCGCAACCAAAGGGTACCGGTACAAATTTGGAGGGTTGGCCGTGGGGTAGCTTTGAGTGAAGATGCCCGTAAAGTAGCAAACCCTTAACCCGCAAACGCTAAAACCCTAAAACCAACCTGCAAACAGTATCGTGACTTCCTCATGCGATCGCGCCATGTACTGTTGCGCGCCGCTCATGGCCGCCACGCAACCCGTGCCGCCGCTCATGGGAGTGGAGGGAAACACGACGCTGTGGCCCAAGCTGCAGCCCTGAGCTGCGCCCACAGCAGCGGCAGCAGCAGCGGACGAGCCGGGCAGCAGCAGCTGCGGCGGTGGCGGCGGGAGCGTGGCGGCGGCGGCGCCGGCGGCGCCGCTGGTGCTGTCGAGCGCCGCGTCGGCGTTGTCGCTGCTCATGTGCAGCTGGCTGAAACAGCCGTAGCTCGTACGGTCGTCACAGCTGTCGTACATGCCAGGGATGGCGCAGCTGCTGCTGTGGTTGTACGACGCCAGGATGCACGACGCGTCGATGTGCGTGCTGACGCTGCGGCGCTCGCCGCTGCCGTCGTTGCCTCCGCTGGCGGCGGCAGCGGCGGCGGCGGCGGCGCCAGCCGCCGCGGGGAAGTGCGATGGCGTCGGCGGGAGCGACAACTCGCTCCGGCGGATGCCGTACGGCATTATCGGCACGCTGGGACGGCCGTCGGATTTCGGCGGCGGCGGCGGCGGCGCCGCCGCCGCCGCCAGGGCGTGGCTCAGATGGGAGGTCAGAATCGGCGCCGAGCAACGTCTAAACACCGCCGCCGCAGCGGCGGCGGCGGCGGCGGCGCCGCCGCCGTGGCCAAGCGGCGGCGGCGGCGCGCCGCCGCTGCCCGAAGTCAGCCTGCCGCCGCCGCCGCCGATGGTGTTGTAGGCGGAGGGAACGGAGCATGTGCGCGCCAGGGAGGGAAATCCGGTGGAGCCGGCGGCAGCGGCGCCGAAGGCGGATGTACGACGGCGCTTGTCTGACGTCATCACCTCCAGCACGTGGCGCGGAAAGACCTCCTCCAGGATTCGGTGCTGGTAGGGTTTTAGGGTTTACAGGGTTTAAGGGTCAACTAGGGTTTTAGGTTGAGAGGTGGCATCCCCGGGTCAGGGCGGATTAAAGAGGAGGATTGTGAAAGACTGTCGGAGAGTGCATGAGATGGAGAACGAGGTAAAAGCTATAAACCCTAGTGATAGTAAAACAATGGAAAAAAGGAAACCATATGTGCGCGCCGTGTTCGACATCGTGTCAGCCGGCCCTCCGCGAGCCTCGCCTTCGCCCAATGTCCGAATCCGAACCTCAATCGCCTCCTTTCCGACACGTCGGCAGCCACCTGCCGTACAGTACGACCCTCACCTCCGCGTCCAAAACCTGCCGTACTTCAAGCTCCGTCTGGACGTACGCGGTGACGTCATGGCACACCAGAACCAGGATCCGCTCGCCCGTTACCGGATCCAGAACCAGATTCGCCTGGATCTCGTGCCAACAGCAGGCGCCAAAGCACGGCGTCGCGCAGCCTGGCGCTGCCACCGCCGCCGCCGCCGCGGCTGCAGCGGCTGCAGCGGCGCCGTCACTCACTGTCCGTGAGAGCCCACCGGCGGCGGCGGCGGCGCCGCCGCCGCCGCAAAGGGCCGACGTCAGGGGGTACCTGCCGCTGCCCGGGTAAGATCCGGGCTGGCCGCCGCCGCCGCCGCCACCACCGCACGTCGCGGAGGGGAGGCACAGACCGCCGCCAGCGGCGTCGCAGATCAGCGCCCCCGGGCTGGCCCCCGCCGCCGCCGCCGCCGACACGGCGGCGGCGGCGCCGCCGCCGCCGGGCAGCGCGAAGATCAGCGGCGCGGACGAGCGGCCGTTGGGGGGGCTGAAGCACTGCAGCCCTTCTCCGCTGCCGTACGACCAGCTACCACCGCTGACGCCACAACCCAGGCCCGGCGGCGGCGGCGGCGGCGGCCCGACGGGGCAGCCCAGTAGGCCCTGCGACGCCGCCGACGCCGCCAGCCGCATGGCGCGGTAGCTTCCGTCGAGCGCGTGCTCTGTCTGCGCCAAGCTATTGGAACGGTGGATGCGAGTGCGGCGCGACGCCGAGGAAAGGTGCTGCTGCTGTTGCTGCTGCTGCTGATGCGCGTAGGGCGGCGCCGCGACGGGGGAGCTGCCGTACAAGGACGCTCCCGGGAGGGTCGCCGAGGAGGTGTGAAACGCGTTCCAGCTGGTCCGGCGAGACAGATCGGCGCCGGCCCAGCCGCCGCCGCCACCGCCGCCGCCGCTGCACGCCTCCGCCTCCAGTACGGAAGGTAGCGGGCAGCCGGACCCCGCGACGCTGCGGAAGGTGGGGGCGGACACGTTGCGAGGCAGATTGGCAATAGGCCGGCCGCCGCCGCCGCCGCTGGCGGCGGCGACACCGCCGGCGCCGGGCACACGCGGCGGCGCCGTACTAGGCAGCAGAGGGGCGGTGTCATGGGGCGACGGCATGCTCGCGCCGCCGGCGCTGCTGCCACCGCCGCCGGCGGCGGCGAGAGCGTGCGCGATGGCCACATCTGTCCTACCACGGCCTGTGCCCACGGCGGCGGAGGCCGTGGAAGACAGCGCCGTCGCGCCGACCCGCGGGTCGGTGTCGCTTCCGGGCCGGCGCAGCTGCCGCAGAAGCGAGCCCACGACGTCGGCGTCGATGCCGTCGGCCGCAGCGGCGGCGGCGGCGGCGGCGGCGGCAGTCGCGGGGCTGACGGCGCCGCTGCTTGCGACGAGCGGGGGACTGGTCCAGGGGCTGTGGTCAGCGGCAGCGGCGGCGGCGGCGGCGGCGCAGGGCGGGTGGAGGGGGGGCGAGGTTCCGGCGGCGGCGGCGGGCTCCCGTTCGGGCTGTGAGAGGTCGAGCTGCGGCTGCGGCGGCACACGGACCAGGCCGCTCCAAGTCTGTGAACACAAGGGTCCAATGGTCAAACGGTCAAACGGTCAGACAGTCTGGAACGGTCAAACGGTCAAATGGTCAAACGGTCAAACGGTCAAAGGCAAGGGGGCAGACGACGTGTCAGGGACTTCCAAGGGACGGGAGATGATTGGACGAGAGATGAGGGAGGGAGATGAGCGGCAGCAGAGCAGAATCGTTTCGTCGTGGCGTGTGGCGCCAAGAGGCGGGGCAAGAGGCGGGCAAGGTGGCCAGGAGGCCAGGAGGAAGGGAGACCGGCGATTCAGGATTCGTTAAGAGGTGAGTTTGGCGGCGGGCCTTTAACCACTAGGCAGGGATCGCCTAAAAAGGTCTGGGTTTTAGGGTTTACCCTACCCAGCCCAGCCCAGCCCAGCCCAGCCCAGCCCAGTCCAGCCCGGCGGCCGGCGGCCGGCGCCCTCCTCTCCCCACCTTGCCGCCCTGCACCGCCTCCCACATGCTCTCCAGCGCCGGAGGATCGGCGGAGAAGATGCGCTGCAGCGCATGCTCCGGGTGCGTGGGGTCCAAGCCGGGGGCGGTGGGCAGGCCCACGGCGTTGCCGAGGTACGACACCGACCTGCGGTGTACAGCAGGATACGGCCAGTGTTCGTATTTGCGCGTACGGTATTACAGCTTTTAGGCCGTCACCGCCCGCAGCGGCATGCGTGGGCAGCTGCCGCCGCGGTCGCTGTGGCATTGCGGTGACAAGACCGTGAAGGGGGTAAAAAGAAAATACCGCAGCGGAAGGGGGAAGTGAAGGGGGAAGTGAAGGGATGTGGCGAGGAGGGAGGGAGGAGTGGACCGAGGTCGATACCACCTCACACCCGCCCACCCACACACGCGCCCACCCACTCACCCCACCTGCCACTCACCTGCCATTCTGGTACAGAACCCTCCCATTCAGGCTCATCACCGTCAGAGCCACCGGCACATGCGCCAACAGCAGCTGATCCAGGCGCAAGTGGGAGCACAGACCCTCCAGCGCCGCCGCCGCCGCCGCCGTCGGCGGCGCCGCCGCCAGGAAGTCGTACAGTAGCGGCGGCGGCGGCGGCGGAGGCCGAGATGGCATGCAAGATCCAGTTTCCACGGCGGCGTGGCCCGGGAACGTGCCACTGCCGCCGCCAGCAGCGGCCAGCAGGGGCCTCGGTGACGGATCCGGGGAAGCGGGAGCGGCGGCGGCGGCGGCGGCGGCGGTGGCGGCGGCGGCCGCCAGGCCGCTGCCCCCGGGTCGAACCCAACTGACTTTGCCCAGTGAACCGAAGAGCGAGCCCATGCTGGGGGATCGGGACATATTGGGACCGGCGGCGGCGGCAGCGGCGGCGGCAGCGGCAGCGGCACCTAATTGGGCCAGGGAGGAACGAGGAGCCAGCGGCGGGCCACCGCGAAAGTGGGGCGACGGCGGCGTCGTGAAGCTGCTGATGGCGGTTCCCAGCAGTGCGGCATCGCCGGCGGCGGCGGCGGCTGTCGTATCGGCGGCGGCGGCGGCGGCGGCGACCGCTGACGATACGGCCTCCGCATAGGGCCGGGAGAAGGACAGGAACAGGGCCGGCAGCGAGGGCCGCGGCGGCGGCGCCGCCGCCGCCGACGGCGTGCTGCCGCCGGCGCTGTGCCGGGGGTCCAGGTAGCAAGCTGTGGCGCGCAGCAGCAGGAAATCGTCCAACGGATTTCCGCTCCGCCTGCTGTACAGCGGCGGCGGCGCCGCCGCGGCCGCCGCCACCGCCGCCATCGCCGCCGTCGCCGCCATCGATCGACTGGTGTGGCTGCTGTGCCTGCTCGGGGGGAGCGACGCTCCGGCGCTGCTGCTGCCGCACGGCGAAGCGCAGCCCTGCGCTGCCGCCGCCGCCGCCGCCGCTGCCGCCGGCGGCGGCGGCGGCGCCGCCGCCGTCAGGCGGGGGCATGCAAGGAGCTGTTCGTGCACCACGACGCGGCCCGCCAGCGCGGCTCGGATGACATCCTCCAGAACCAGCTGCAGGCTGGGGTGGCTGCTCAGTAGGTCGAAGAACGTCTGTCGCAGCGGCTCAGGCTGGCAGGTGCCCATGACACCGCCCATGGCCGAGCTGACGTACACGGGCTCGAGCCCCGTCTCGCCGTCTCCGCCGCCGCCGCCGTCGCCGTCACCGCCGTCACCGTCGCCGCCGCCGCCGCCACCGCCGCCGCCGCCTGCGTCGGTGCTGGGCTTCGACAACGGAGGCGACGCGGGGAGCACGGGTACGGTCTGCCGCGCGGCCGCCGACGTAACCGGCGGCAGCGGCAGTGGCGGCGGCACCTCCGTCGGCGTCACAGAGCCGAGACCGGCCGCGGCGGCGGCGGTGGCGGCAGTCCTGTCATACAGCGGGTTCGTCGCCATCGCGGAATCCGACGGCGCAGAGCCGTACCATGCGGCGGCGGCGCCGCCGCCGCCGGGCATCGCCGCCGCCGCCGCCGCTGCCAGTGCTGCGCCGCCGCGGGCCGCCTCCGCTATGGAGCCTATGGCGAGCGGTGTGCCGAAAGGTGTGATTGGAGGCGCACAAGGATCTGTCAATTGAAAGCCCGTGGCGCTGCCGCCGCGGCTGCGGCCTCCGGCCGCCGCCGCCGCCGCCACCACCGCCGCCGCCGCTGACATCAGGCTGGGGGCACCGGACCCGCAGGACGGTGACGGCGGGATGCTGCGCGCCGCCGACGGCGCACTGCAGTCGCCCGTCGCGGCGGCGGCGGCGGCGGCGGCGGCGGCGGCGCCAGATACGCTGGTCGTCGTTGCCGACCGAGTGGGGCAATGAGGCCAGGAGCCGCCGGCGGCGGCAAGCGAGGCGCTGTCTGAGGAAACCGCTGAGGCGACGCGCCGTGCGTGCAGCTCCCGTGTGAGGCCGCCAGCCGCACTGCCGAGAGACGGCGGCGGGTAGTGGCGGTGGAGATGCGGGGGAAAGTGGGCATGGTTCGGGTGGGCATGGATCTGGGCGCGAACTTGGGGTCCATAGGCTCCGGGCTCCTCGTGCGCAGCAGGCGCCGCCAGCGCCGGCGACGTCATGGCGGCAGGGGCGGCAGCAGCGGCGGCGGCGGCGGCTTTGATCTCCTCGCCGTCGGCGTCGTCGAGGTCCCCGACGATGGCGTCGTCGGCGCCGTCGGCGCCGTCGTCCGCCGCCGCCGACCCGTGGGTCGGCGGCGCGGCGCTCCGCGAGCGCCACAGCGGTGTCGGTGCCGCAGCGAGGCTGTTCTGCGGGGCAAAGATGGCCGGCTTTGCGGCGGCGGCCGCCGCCGCTGCCGCTGCATCCAGACTTACGGGCCACGCAAACTCAGACACGGGCGCGAGGCCATCGCGCGTCGACAGCGGCGCGCCTGCGCCCGCGGCGGCGGCCGCAGCGATCACGTTTTGGACCGTCACTCTCCCCGGCGGCGCCGAGGCGCCGTACACCGCCGGTGGCGGCAAGGGCCCATCGTGGCTCGCGGCGGCGGCGCCGCCGCTGCCCTCTCCGCTCCTGGCCACGGCCGGGACGGCCCTGCACGTCGCCGCCGCCGCCGCCGCCTCCCCTCCCGCCGCCGCCGTCGCTTCCCTCCCGCTCCAAGCCCTGCACGACTCCGACCCCGTCAAGCCCCCCGTCAAGCCCCGGGTCAACATCCCCCGCGGCGGCGGCTCGGTTGTGGCCGTCAAAACGCCAAGACTATACGACACCGCCGGCGGCGGCGGCTGTGGAGCGCCGCCGCCGTCGCCGCCGCCGCCTCCGCCCACCACCATCGGCGCCGCTGCTGCCGCGGCCATACCGGCGCCGCCGCGTGAAGAGACAGCCGCGCCGCCGCCGCCGGCGGCGGCGTTGGCGGCGGCGTTGGCGGCGGCCATGCCCTCCAGGGACCGCCGCCGGGCCTTGCAGAGCGCCCGAGTGAAGCTGGGGTTGCGCGCGAGGCCGCCGGTGCTGCCGATGCCGATGCCGGGCCGGTGCAGCAGCGCCGCCGCCGCGGCGGCGGCGGCGTGTGAGGAGGCGATGCGGCGCTGCACTGCCTCTGGAAGCTCCCCACTGCAGTGCGTGATGCTGTCGGGGCCAGAGTGCTGGCCAGGTGGGTCCTCCCCTACCTGGAGCACCAGCACTGCGTGCGGGGAGCCTTGCAGCCCGCAGCGCAGGCCGGCCAGGGAGACGACCGGTACGACGCCTGTGGGGCGAGGGAGCGGTGCGGTGCGGTGCAGTTCAGTTAGGTTAGGTTAGGTTTGAGGGTGATCTTTGAGGGTGATCAAGGTGAGAGCGCAGCGACGGGTTTGAAGGAGAAATGCCGGTAACGGGTAGAGGGTTGGTGTGGGACGGGGGCCGGGCGGCGGCGGATCGTGTCGTATACGTAGTGCCGTAGTATCCACGCGCGGTCACACGTGCGCACCACGTACCTACGGAGCCCGTTGGGCCGGACTGCAGGTGGCAGTGCCGCAGGAGTGCCGCCACTGAGGTGTCAGCGGCAAAGGCAACGGAAGCCGAGGTGGGAAGCCACGGCGCGTCTGGCGCGAAGCGGAGCTCAGAGTCCTCGTCGAGGCCATGGAGGCCATGGCCATTGGCGCCTTTCGCAACGGCGCCGCGCTTGCTGGCATCCTTATACCCGCCTGCGTTGGGCGAATAAAATGAGAGTCTTCAAGTCGATATGCGTTTTGTCGATATAATTCTGGGCCCGCCGGCAATTTGTGCTCCCGAGCCATCGCCGTGGCTCGACCAAAACCTATCCCCGACGACGCACCCTTTAGGCTCTTTAGTTTGCCAAGGCCCGATAAAAATTTCTTTTTGAATGATGATGATAGGCCATGTGTACCGTCCTTCTTGAACTTTTCGGGCGAAGGGGGCAGCTCCGTGGCCGCAGGAACTCCCATCGAAGCCACAGCCGCCCGATGCCGTCCAAACATCACCGTAAGCTAATCTGACAATTTAATTATGACTATATTTGCATGGTTAATCCTGCACGAGGGCGAAAGAAAGGCGTTCTGAAGAAGGGTTCTCGGTGTGCAGGTCGGCGGGAGTGGACGAGCTGCACTGCCACAACACCGAAACGATTTAATTACATCTCATAGACTCACCTTGTCGTATATGAGTGATTCAGTAATGAAAATGACAAGCAAACTGTCACAGAGGGTAAATGTATATGTCAAGAGGTGGGCAAAGCCAGTCCGATACCTGCAATAATGGAATGCTGCAGTTCAAGAACTTACTACTTACAATTACAGTTGATAGCCCGCAGCCCATGGACAGAGCGCGTACTACGGGGGGACTCACTTGGCGCGCGTATCGGCGTGCGTACCGTATGAGCGTATCACAGTCTCAACGGAGACAAGAAGTAACGATGGCGCGGATATTAATTCACATAGCGAAGCATTAGCAAATGCCTATACGCACTTGGAAGATGAGGTGGAATGGTGGACATCTCACATCTGGCAGGGGCGTTGATGTATGTAGGACAAGCCGTGGTTATGAGGACATGCCATCGGCGATTCGGTCCATCATAGCTGTCCTATATTCATTGCGGGCCTTCGGTACAGAAACTCAGAATAATGTAACCGTGCTTACCTGTCCCTGAGCACGAGGGTCCCACGGGGACTACACATGCTGTACGGAAAGGCACTTTGCTTTCCAGCACTTTAGTCATCGAACAGAACTCGTTTCTACTTGAGACCCACGCTCGTTTATGGAGTATATGGTCCTGACCTCTCTAGACAAGACACTGGGTAAAAAACGTCGTAAGGTGCTGTCGGGGCGGTGCGATGCGTTTCGCGTTTTAGGGGTTAATCGGGCGGAGGGCTGCGCCCTCGGGGTGTGGTTCTTAAGTTTAATTTTATAGCCATTAGTGCTCAGGGTTCTCAGATAACCGGTCTCAAACGACCGATCTCGAGCCAGCCGTGCACGGTTGTGCACGGCCGCGCGAGTATGAATTTGGACCATGCCCGTTCACGCCCAAAAGTCTTCCGTGTTGTGCCTTGCGGCCTGAAGGTTGGGCGATAACGGGCAGTTTCGTAACGGTCCTGGGCCGTGCCATGCCGTGCTGCGCATTCCTAGTCCATCATTGGTGTACGGTGTCATACCGTGAATCCGTCTTCAGGGCTTCCACGTTACAATTTAAGTCTCAGACGTCTCACCAAAGGACGAGCTCCTTTGCCCTGCCCTTACCTGTGCTTCCGCCCACTATGGCCCGTTCCGCTCGGCCTGTGCCGGTCCTGTCGCACCAATCAAGCAGCAGCGCACGCGGTTCGGCCACACTCCGTCACACCACAAACGCAATGGCGAAAGTGCGTCAGCATTCGCGTGCCGGTATGCGCGTATGAACGCCCCATGACGCGTCGCCCCACCCCACAGGACCATTCTCAGAGTGATATGGTCCAAGGGAACACTCATAGAATGGTGGGTCAGGGCGCTAGTTCCTGTCGCAGTTTGCAGCTGCCAAGGTTGTTTGCTGCGGCGACGTCCCTCGTGCAACCCAGGCGAGGCAATCATACCTGCCTGTCTAGGGGTAGCGTGTCTTGCACTCAAGTGCCATCACCCATTAGTGCCACGTGTGCATGACACACAGCAACCACCTAACGGAATGCACCAGCCCACGAACCTCCGCCGCGTGCCTGGCACGTCATGAATTGAACCGTTTTTTACAATGTACGTGCCCATGAGCCTTGACATGACCCATTGCTGCCGTACGTAGCCGAGGTGCGCACGAACGTCGCGCGCGCCGGGTGCAGCGTAGCGTGTACGGCTGACTGCGTCGTCGATTTACGGTGGACCCAGATTCTTTGGGGGTCGGCACTCCCTCGTCCGTAAGCCTTTCATGCACCCAGACGCTCTCAGGACCCGAGTTGGCGCTCCGGCCTCGTGAGTGCACGAGGAGGGGGTCGCTCCAGAACCTTCCAACACTGCGACCGGGGCGTCGCGGCCGTCGCGGCACTGTCACGACAGGGCGGCGCTGGGGGTCCGGGAGAACGGTACGGTCGCCCGCCAAACAGCACACCCTTTTGACCAGGGCTTTTGACACTCTTCTTGTACGGTAGTTCAGTTCGTACTTCGTGGCACGTTCATGCTAAAGTTGTTGTTGTTGTTGCGGTGGTATTCCAACTGGACCAGAGAGTCGACATTTGTTTTTTTGCGGGCTTCGATTCCTGTGGGTCACGGGTGACGACGGGTGGCGGGCGACGAGGGGCGACGGGCACGCTAGGGCTATAGGCTGCGCTGAGATCGCCACAGTGCATGAGCGAGTGGATACATAGGCGCTTTATAAGCCTTGATCATATCTGAAATGCGCCTCCGGCCTCGTGAACCTCGCGGACACAGGGGTACGGTCTGGTGCAGAGGTGGTCGTGGAGGGTTGTGGCAGTTCTCAGGACGCGAGCGGCGTCACGCAAGGAAAGGTGACCCGGGCTGCTTTGACAGCCATAACCGACACTGCAAACTGCACCTCTGATGTTGGATGGGCACATCCTGTGTGCTGGTGTCCCTAATACCAGAATAACGCCTGTCAATATCATTTCCGCATTCTTTTCCGCCACGCTAAACATACTGGCTCTTCCATAAGAAATGTTGACTTGTATATGCTCATCAGCGGTCTGAAGTACGTATTTGTCAGAACGAGCAAAGCCAGTACGGATTTGTAGGTGCACGTGTTTCCTCTGCCACAGCGAGCAGTCAAGCTGCTAATGCCCGCAATTCTTTAAATATGTACTGATACAGAGACCGAAGCGAAATTTTTTTGCTTGTTGGTGTCTTACTGCAGAGCGGGTCGTTGCAGCCACACCACATAACCAATTGTTTCTGCGTTAACCCTTCACCAAAAAATGGCTTGTAACTTGATTAGCACACGAGACACACAGCATATGAAGAAATGACGCAGGTGGCCGCCCCCTATCGGCATTGGGGTTTTCTGATTTCAAAGCAGCTTGTTCTTTTGACTACCATACCTTTGTAATTTATCGGCCTCAATAGACCAACCATGAACGCCTTGCTACTACGGAACTTGGGCGGGCTGCGGCGCAGCAGCAGCCTGCAGTCTTTTTCAGAGTACCGGCAGGCGGAGGCGCAGAACCCGCAGATGAGCAGCGTCACCTCGGAAGGAACCCTCCTCGAATACGAAACACTTGAGCTTCGAATTCACCCCCCGAACGTGGTAATTGACAACGACACGTACGATGACATGACCGTCATCACCATCGACAGCGCCAACCGCCCCGGCACGCTGATTGAGGTGAGGCTTTCACCTGCCGCCGCTCTGAGCTCTGGAACGGCTGGTGGGCTCGTAGGTGGGGGTCGCAGAACGGGACGGCAGCCGCCCGGGTCTCCGATCCTCCCGCCCATGACCCCTCCCTTCCCCCCCGCTGGCCGACCCCTATCTCCACTAGTGGGTCTCAACGGCGGCATGGCTGATTTGCAGCCCAAGGGGCCCCTGATATGCCTCCCTTTGCTCTTGTCGAGCGCTGTCTGTGAAGGCCCCGCTTGCATCCTGTTTGGGGCTGATGAGGGGGCGACAGGCACCACGTTTCCACGGAGGAGACGCTATCAACCACAGTTACAACATGAACAACACGAAAGAACGCACAGTAACACGCTGGCACGTGCGTGCAGCAAGGGACTGCGGAGGGGTTGGGTTGGAGTCGGGGGTTGCTGCATGGAGTGCTTCGCGCTCGCGGCAAAGCCTGCGCGACGGGCCGCAGCACGACTGCCAGTTCCCGCTCGTGGCCAACCTCCGTCCCCCCTTTCCTTTCTGCCCCCCGCCGCCTCCTGTGCCCTCCCATCCCCTCCGCACCCCTCTTCTCTCCTCCCCGCCCTCCCCACCGGGGTTCCGCGTTCCGGGTCCATTCGCCAACGCCGTCTCCGTCCCTTCACTGCCTTTCCTACCTTTTTTACCCCACCCCCCACCAAACACACACACACACATGCAGGTGGTTCAATGCCTCACGGAGCTGGGCCTCAGCATCCGCTGCGCCCGGATCTCGTCCGACGGCGGCTGGTTCGTGGACGGTGCGTCACCCGGCCGTCACCTTGCGCCCCGCCCTTGGGCCGCTGTGCGGATGCCGTGCAGTACAGTGCCATGCAGTACAGTGCCATGCAGTACAGTGCCATGCAGTACAGTGCCATGCAGTACAGTGTCATGCAGTACAGTGCCGTGCAGTGCCGTGCAGTGCAGTGCCATGCAGTACAGTGCCGTGCAGTACAGTGCCGTGCAGTACAGTGCCATGCAGTACAGTGCCATGCAGTACAGTGCCATGCAGTACAGTGTCATGCAGTACAGTGCCGTGCAGTGCAGTGCCGTGCAGTGCAGTGCCATGCAGTACAGTGCCGTGCAGTACAGTGCCGTGCAGTACAGTGCCGAGCTGTCTTAAGTGCTCCCGAGTTCCCCAGCCGGCTGGCAGGCGGTGCACGCGCACGACGCTGGGCTTGTTGTCCGCCGCCGTCGTCAGCATCCCTTCATGAATCATGATTGGCGCTGCGGTGTGCTGCTGTCTGGGTCGCGGTGTCCTCCTCCTCCTCCTCCCCCTCCTCCCTGGAGACGTCTCGGTTCCGTCTCCGCCCTCGTTCCCGCGCGCTAGCCCCATCTGGGTTCTGTCCTTCCAGATCGTTCGCCGTCGCTGCCGCCTGCCGCCTGCCTCGGGGGCTCCCCTTTTTATCTCTCTCGCGCTTCGCGCTCCGTGTCTCTCTCTACAGAATTCTTCGTGACGGAGTCGCCCAAGGGAAAGCTGCTGGACGCGCGCAAGATCGACATCATTCGAAAGGTGGAAAGGTGGTGGTTGGGTCGTAACTTGTCGGTCGGTCGGGAGGCGCTACGGGTCGGGAAGGGTGACCCTGCTCGGTGGTCGGGAGGGGTAAGAGGTTCGTTGTGTAGAGGCGGGTTTGAGTTTTGTGGGATGTGGGGCGGTTCGGTAGCTGGTTGCGGGGTTCTGCCTGAAGCTGCCACTGCCGCTGCTGCCACTGCCGCCGCCCCAAAACTCCACGCCATGACCGCGATCATCACCCCCCTTCCCTCCCTTCCCTTCCCCGCTTCCCTCCCTCCCTCCCTCGCAGGTGCTCAGTGTGGAGACAGACAACACCACCAGCTTCAAAGGTGGGTGGGTGCTGGTGGGTGGGTGGGTGGTCTCGGGGTTCGGTAGTGCTGTTGTGGTGATATGTGTTAAGGAGGGAGGGGATTAAGTGCTGTGGTGGTCAATGGGTTGGGTATATCTAATGCAAGGGCCACGGCGGGGGACAGTCAGGACGGGGAGCGGGACCGCGAGGTACGTCGTGTGTTAGGCGCGGATGCGCGGGCGGGAAGGAAAGGGAAGGAAAGGGAAGGAAAGAGAAGGAAAGGAAAGGAAAGGGGCCGGAAAGGAAAGGGGCCGGAAAGGGCAGGAAAGAAGGGTCCTAAGCCCCGAGTCGGGCACGGGCGCCGGCAGGCAGGATGGAGGAAGGCGTGGCGGGGCCGGCGGTCGGTTGTCGCATCTACCTTTCCACCCCCATCCGCCCTCCTCCCTCGTCCGTGTCGGGGATAAACCCCCTCGGCTCTCTCTCTCTCGCGCGCGTGTGTGTGCGTGCGCTGCGTCTGTGTCTGCCTGCCTGCCTGCCTGCCTGTGCGCGCCATGGGGCCCCCAACACACACACCTGCGTGCCGCCTTTGCCGCGTCGTGGGTCCCCGGTCCTGAGTCGGGTCACTCATGACGCCACCATTCCTCCGCTGAGGTATCATTTTGCGTAACCCACCCCACCCGTCCTTTTCCCACCCCGCACCTATCCGCCCACTCCGCACCCACCCCCACCCCCACCCACCCCGCAGACAAGGACATGTGCACTGTGTTTGAGTTGGCGGGTCGGGACCGTCACGGCCTGTTGGCGGCGGTGCTGCAGCTGCTGGTCGTAAACGGCTGCGAGGTGCTGTCGGCGGCGGTGAGTGCCGTACGAGCAAGAGCAAGGGGGGCCCCTGGATCGGCGGAGCTGCGGATGTGCCGTACCAACCACCTGCACGTTGCGCTCACTGTCCCTCTCTCTGTCTGTGTCTCTCTCTCCCAACCCAAAGTGGCCCCCCTCTCCCAACCCCAAACCCCAAATCCAAAACCCAAACACACAGACACACACACACATTGACACACATTGACACACACACACATACGTGCACGCACACACCCAGGTGTGGACCTTCCACGACCGCGTGGCGCTCGTCATCAGCGCCACCGAGCGCGGCGCACCTGTCGTTGACCCGGTCAAACTTGACCGGCTGGAGCAGATCTTGTACGACATGTTGGGCAGCGGCGACGCGGTGGTCAACAGCGAACTGGTGGGTGGGGGGGGGGGAGTGGGGGCCGGTGGGGGGGGGTTGGGGGTCGGGGTCGGGGGTGGGGGTCGGGTGGCCAGATGCGGATCCACAGATCTGCCGGGTGGGGGCGGGGATGGGGGGCCCAGCAGTGGAGGCTGAGCTGTGCGCTGTCTCGGGGGGCATACCACCCGCCTTTGCGGATCGCCCCAACGTCCCCTCTCCCTATTCTCCCGTGTGTGTGTGTGTATGTGTGTGCGTGTGTGTCCCATCAGGTGCGTGGCGAGGTGCACCACGAACGTCGTCTGCACCACCTTCTGCTCCTGGAGGAGCTCAAGGCCTGGGAGCAGCAGTACCTCGCCTCCACCGCCGCCCACACCCCCACACACGCAACCAACACGCCCTCGCAGAACAGCACCCAGACCGGCGCCGCCGCCACGCCGACGTCGCCGCAGCCGGCGGCGGCGGCGACCGCGACGCCTGACGGCGACGCCGCGGCGGCGGCGGCGGCGGGGCTGCCGCCGCGGCCGCCAACGCCGCCAGGCGGCGGCGGCGGCGGCGCCTTCTTCCTCAGGGGCCGCGGCTCCGTCAGCGCGGGCCCCAGCGCGCCCCCCTCGGCCCTGCCGTCGCGCGCGCCGAGCCCCGCGCCGGGGCTGATCTCGCAACAGGGCAGCGCCGGCGCCGCCGCCGCCGGCGGGCTGCACGCGGAGAACTCCGGCAGCGTCGGCGTCGGCTCGACGGCCATTCCCGGGTACACGCCCGCCGGCTTCCCGCAGGCGGACGAGGGCGGGGCCGCCTGCCCTCAGGCCGCCGCGCTGGCGGCGGCCGCCACCAGCGGCGGCGGCGGCGGCGGCGCCGCCTCCGGCGGCGATTTCACGCACGAGGCGCCGGCGGGGCCATTCGACCTGCTGGTGACGGCAGCGGTGGCGGGCGGTGGCCTGGCGCGATGCGCGTCGGGCGACGGGCCGCTGGGGATGATGGTTTCGGAGCCGATGATCGACGTGGGGCTGGATCTGCCCGCTGCCGTACAGCTCAAGGACCAGGTCGCCGTACAGTTGCACGACCGGCGGCGCTCGACGACGGGGCCGGACCACGGCGCGGCGGCGTCGCTCTCCTCGCCGTCCAACGTCGGCGGTACGACAGCGGGTACGGCAGTGCGGTGCATGGAGCGCAGCGTCAGCAACAACGCCTTGCAGGGGGGGTCGGCGAGCGGCGGCGGCGGCGGTGCCGCCGCCGCCGCTGGCCCGCCGGTCCGCAACGTCAGCGGCCGGTGCATGACGGTAACGGGTGATGAGTCGGAGACGGGCCAGCCGGCGCTCGCGCCGGCGCCGACGGCGACGGCTGCCAACGTCGGCGGAGCCGACGGCGCCGGCGGCGGCGGAGGCGGTGGTACGACACACGACCAGCTGGCGCCGCTGCGTCGCAGTGAGGTGCGCATTCAGCACTCGGCGCTGCTCAATTATTGGCTGGTCACCATTCAGTGTCGAGATCGCAACAAGCTCTTCTTCGACACGGTACGTGTTATGTATGTGTGTATGTGTGTGTTTGTGTTTTGGGGTGGGGTTATAAAGATGTGTTTGTGTGTGTGTTCATGTGTGTGTTTGTATTTGTGTGTGTGTTCGGGGGTGTGGTAAGAATGGAAGACGAGCCCGGTTTATCGGTACGTGGGAGGGCGGGGCGGGAGGAAGGTGGGAGGTAGGAAAGGCGGGAACCCCGGAACGGTGGGACGGCTTGGGCGGGAGGTAGGGGGCCCTAAAACCCTGAAACCCTCTAAAACCCAAATACCTATAAACCCCTACGCCTTCGGCGCCTCCTCCTCTTCCGCCCGCTGTGCGCAGGTGTGTACGCTCGCGGATATGAACTACGACATCTACCACGCAACAATCGATTCGGAGGGGGACGCCGCCAGCCAGCTCTTCTACGTACGACCCAGGTGAGTTGGAGGTTGGAGGTTGGGGGTTGGGGTATGGTTGAAAATGGGCGGCAGCGAAAAGGGGTTGGAGGGGGGTGCGGGTGGAGGCGGGTGGTGGCGGGTTGAGGGGGTTAAAAGGTGGGGTCTGGAGGGTAAAATATGTGGCCGCTTCCTTTTCCCCCAGGCGGTTTGGTTCGTAGGAAGAGGCCGCCTGGGTCCTGGCGCAAGGGGGCTCCAACGGACCGTTGGGCGCAGACGGGCCGTTGGGCGCACGCGCGAGGGAAAGAAAGCCAAGAGGGGGAGTGGGGAAAGGAATCCCGGCGGATTAGCTGCCGCGCGTCGCATGCATACACACCGCACACGCGCACGTGCACACTCGCGAGAAGACAAGAACAAGGAAATGGTGGTTGCCCCCCCTCCCCCTCCCCCCGCCCCGGCCTATACGTGGATAATCCCCTTCCCCCGCAGGTATGGTGAGTGCATTTGGGACGAGCGTCGCGCCGCCAAGCTGCGGTACATGCTGGAGAGTGCCGTACAACGTCGCTTCCCTCGCGGCACCAAGGTGTGTGTGCAGAGCGGCGATCGGTCGGCGCTCGTGAACCTCTTCTCGGCGCTCAGCACCGGAGGCTTCTGGATCACCCGGTAGGTCCCGCGGGGGGGGGGAAGGGCTGGGGGTAAGGCTGGGGTGGGGTAAAAAGAAAATACCGCAGCGGAGATGGAGACGTGGGGCTGGGGTGGGGGCGTGGAGCGGTGCGTGTATGGGGTGGGTGGGTGGGTGGGTGTGCGTCTGGGGATGAGTGGTTTGGTGGGTGGGTGGTTTGGTGGGTGGCTGGGTGGCTGGGTGGCTGGGTGGCTGGGTGAGCCTCCCCTTTCCTCTTACCTCCTCTTCCCTGTTTCGTTCTTACATTACTTAATTTACACCCCCACCCAACCACACACCCGCCGTCTTCGCCCCTTCGCTGCGGTATCTGCGGTACCCCACCCACCCCACCCCAACCACACACTCTCCCCCTCTTGCCTCAGTGCCGATGTGCGCACCCACCAGGAGTCCGCCATGTTTGAGTTCACCATCACGGACACGCGGGGCCAGCTGCCGGAGCAGTCCCGGGTGCAGAGCATTTGTGAGGCGGTGGGGGGCATCATGACACACGACGTGTATGGGCCCTCCACCGGACCGCCCGCGGGTGAGCGGGGCAAGGGATGGGAGGGGATGGGCGCAGGGGCCAGTGGGAGGCGGGCGGGACGTGGTCGCGCGTCTCGGTATTTCTCGGCCCGCCCCCTCCACCCACCCTTTCTACGCAGAGCAGACGGAAAGGCCTACCGGTATCTTCGTTACGCATTACGTAATTACCGTTCACTTTGGGCTCCGGCCTGTCTGCGGAAACCTCCCAATGCTGCCCCTGCTGGGGGTGCGACACGCGGCCGCCTTTTTTTCCCTTGTTCTTTAAACCCTGCGCGCAGGATGCATCCAACCGCGCGGGCGGCTAAACCCCCCCCCCTTACCCCCCGCCCTACCTCTTGCCCTCCCCCCCCCGCCGCATGCCAGTCTTGCACGTTACATTTTACAAGTTCCCACCCCCACCCCCCATCCACCCCACCCCGCCTCCACCCCGCGCAGGCACCTCTCGCCTCGCCTCCAGCTCCGGCCGCGGCGGCGGCGCTGGCGGCGGTGGCGGCCTCCCCCCCGGGGCCGGCAAGTTCCGATTCTCGATTCTGGAACGTCGCTGGAACAAGGGCTGGGGCGGCGGCCAGGGCGGCGGCGTCGGGTCGTACGACAGCATGGGCTCGGGTTCGATGTAGCAGGGTACGGCACTGGGGCTGTGGTTGTACGGACTGAGGTATTCGTCGGGGAGGAGGGGGGGCGCCTGCGGTTCCCCCGGGGGAAGCGCGCCCCCCAAACAAACGCCTTGGCGGCATGCGGTTGGGTGGGCTTGGTGGGGACACGGGGGGGAGATGGGGGTTGGGGGTTGGTTCTCTGTCAGAGCCACGGTTCCGGCGGCGGCGGCGGCGGTTGTGGCAAGGGCGGCGGCTTCAGCCCGAGTGGTTGAGAAGTCCGCTGGATAGCCTCCCACGCGATCCCACAGCACGTCCGGGAGCCTGTGTACGTGAATGCGTGTGTATGTGCGTGTGTGTGTATTGGTGTGTGTACTTGTGTCTGTATGTGTGTGTGTGTGTCATTTACTAACATTCCACTTCGGACAAACACCAAACTGCGAGCTGCCGCGGCTTGCCGGGGCCAGGTGACACTTTTGTGTGTACGGTGTATGGTATACGTTGCTATACGACACGGTACGGTACGACGTGTTGTTCGCATGCGCGCACAGCGCGTGTACCTGTAGCTCGATACCGGCAGGGGATTGCGTCCGGCCCAATGCCCGTTACGAAACCTGTTTCTTAAGGTGCGGACTGTCGCGCACGTTAGGACGATGGCGCCCTGTAGGACGGAGCGCGCCCGGCTCCCGACTTGTGTCTTCATGTGTCGCCATGCTAACACCCGAGGCAGCCGCCGCTTGCTTGCTTGCTCGCTCTCTTGCTTGCTCGCTTTCTCCGGGGTTGATGCGGGGCGGGGCGGGGGGTTGCCTCTCGAGACCTTCTGATGCAAGGTGCCGCCGCCTGGCGCCGGCGGCCGGTCGCGGCGAGCTGTTACCGTATGTGGGGGTTCTGGTTGAGGAGGACCGAGGGGAAGAGCACGTACCGGAATGCGACGCAGAGTGGTGTGTGTGTATCTGTGCGTCTGCGCGGGGCCCGACAGCTCCTGTACACCTCTCCCCTCGCTGTTCTCCAGAGGGGGCCCACACCATCCATCCGTGCGCCCTCTCGCCCCAAGACGACCGGCCCAGGACGCTGCCGTCGCGTTGCGCCGCGAAACGCGCCCGCCCGCCCCCCCCCCCGCCATTCTCGCTGCGTCGCACAGGTGCAGCGCACGCCCCCGAGCGCGTGCGAACCAGGCCGCACCCAGACGACGCTGAAAACGTCGGCCCTGGGCGGGAAAACCCCAGAAAAAACCCCAGAAAAAATCCCTAAGAAAAAACCTTAAAAACGACCTCTCCATGGCAGGCCACCGTCCCATGCAGAGCGGAGGCGCACCGTGCCAATGGCGAAAAGGGCTCAAGACTGTCTCTTTTTTTGTATGTGTATGAAACTCAAGCCCCCTCCCTCCCACACACCGACACACGACAACCCCTGGACGTTTTGGGCCAGGTCTCCGCTTCGCTGCCCTGCCGCGCAAACACGGCAAGGGCAGAGCGTGGAGAGACAGCGGCCGTGTTCGGCGGTGCAGCGACAGGAAGTCGTGTTCGGCGGTGCCACGGTCCCACGGAGGAGGCCGCCGCTTAGCACCGCGATGGCCCATGTCCAGCATCATCACATGCGATGAAGCCCGCCGTGGCACCGGTATGAGTGCGCGCGCGGAAGCCTCACACAAGGGGCGGGCACGGCATATTCGTCAGCAGGTCGACCAAGCCGCCAAGCCCAGTCCCCCCTCCCTTTGCCCGTAAGTCCAAACGAAAGCCGGTGGCCGCCATCTGGCCCCCATACCAGCCCTTCCTCTCCTTCCGAATCGGTACGAAAGGGCGCCGGTTACGGAAGGTCACAATAAATACAACAATAACGATACCATACCCATACTTGATGAATTGCGTCACCAGTCGCGTCAAGATACGGTGGTCGTACTGCAGGTAGGTAAATGATGACCCACGGGTCGGTCCGGGACGCGTCACGGCGTGATCACCTCCGGTGTGATACCACAAATCCAGCGACCAGGCACTGGACACCCAATTTAACAACATCAAACAAAAACAGCGGAGATATCGGCGTCAAGTGGCTCCCTCTCGCGCCCGCTGCCTCCTCTCCGTATTTCAACCCTCCGGATCCACCTCCCCGCCCCCCGGCCCACAGCGGGAAGACGCGTTGACCGTTGACCAGGGCTCTGTCGCCCCATTGCTGAGCGCGGCGCGAGTGCCGCCGGCGGTGCAGCTCTCACGCACACGCAAGGCCGATGCAAACACCCGTTCTTAACCGTATTGTATATTCTCTCCCTTCATCTCAGCCAGATTACGCCGGGCGCGGCGGCAGAATATGTAAAACGAAGGCGCCATCGCACACCACCGGCGCGAATCGTACCGAGGCAGCCACACGCTTGCGCCGTTACGCCCCTTACGCATTATCCCTTGAGCAGATCGACAACAAACACAGGGTGCCACAAGCACACTCGTGCACAAAAATCAGCGGCACGTCACGAATATTTCCCTCCCATGCAAGGCACACATGCAAACGGCTCTTGACCCATTAAGTGCATCCTCACGGCGCATGCGGCAACTATGCAATGTGTGTGGGCTCGGGAGCGTGCAAGCTGCCGCCAGCTGGCCGCTGGCTTGGTGCGTTGGGTCTTGGGTGGTATGAGGGAGGGGAGCTGCGCGCGTGCGCCGAGACGTCGAACCTGGGCACCCTTCCCCCGCTCCCAACCTCCTGCCAGGCACTGCCCGCGGCAGCCCTATAGGCAGTCACCAGCCCAGCCGCCTTGTGCCGTGCGTCTCCGCCAACGCGACCGCGGTCAGCGCAACCGCGGTCAGCGCGACCGCAGGAGCTGGCGAGGTAACCTCAAACAGGAAGAAGGGGATGCGACAACAAACGCGGCGAGGTAACTCTCGGCTGTCCCCGCCGCCGGCCCCCACAGCCGTATGCACCAATGCCTCCCCTCCCTCCCCCCGTACATCCGCACACCCACACGCCCAGCTCCCCTCGTCCTCGCCTCTTGCGGGTAACGTCAAACGACCCTCCACCCCAGCCATCCGTCGAGAGCAGCTGCCCAACACCAACACAGCCCGCTTACTGCCGGCAACCGCAGTAGAGCAGCAGTAGCAGGAGCAGCAGCAGCGGCGGCGGCGGCTGGCAAGACCCCACGCCCTAAGCCCTATGCTTTCGCCCTACGCGCAGCAGCACCCCATGCTTGTGCCTGTGCCTGTGCTCGGCCTGTGCTTGTGCTTGTGCCTGTACCTGTGCTTATGCTTGTGCTCGGCTCCTGCTCGCACATTAAACCGGCGGGAGGTCCCCTCCCCTTTCCTCCCCTCTCCTCTTCCTTTATCTCCTCCGCCCGTGTAGCGGCTCTCTCTCTCGCTATAGGCACCGTATTGCGCACCAGCGCCGGTACCGCTTGCCGAGTGCCGCCCCTCGGCCCCCACACTCCCGAGGGGCCATTCCCCTCACCTCCCGTCGCCAAGCCGCGACACTCCACACACCCCCAGGCTCCCCTTCCGCCGCTAGCGCCGCCGCCGCCACCGGCCGCCGCTCTCAGCGCTCCGCCGCTGGCGCGCCTACCCAGCTCGCCCCATGCCGACCCCCAGGCCCAACCCGAGCTTCCGCAGCTTAACGTTGCTGCTGCTGCTGCTGCTGCCCCCGTCAGCGTCCTCGCCGTCGTCGACCTCGGACCCCTCGCCCCCGCCAGCCTTCGCCTTGCCCGCCTTCAATTCCCGGGATTCGCCAGAGGGCGAGGAGGCGGTGCCCGTGGAGGAGGAAGAAGACGAGGCGGAGGCGGCGGAGGCGGAGGAGGCGGAGGAGGCGGAGGCCTTCAAGTCCGCGTCCGTGACGGTGGGGCCCACCACGCCGTCGCCGTCGCCATCCTCCTGCGGTGGGGAAATGGACGGCGGCCGCGCCGAGATGAGCCAAATGCCCATTATTCTCTCCGCGCCGAAACAGACAGCTCGCCACAGCGTTGTGGAGCGAGTTACAACCCTCACAGATGTCAGGCACATGGAGCATTCGGCACGCAAACAAACACAAACACACGCCCGTGCGTGTTGCCTAATTAGGCTTGGTACATGGTTACATGGCGGCACGCTGTGCACCACCCCTTCCAGGGCGGCGTCCGGAACGGATTCGCCCGCCTCGCCGCCGCGATTTGCGAGTCCGGTTGGATCGGCGTCGTAGCTCGGCTCGGCTCGGCTCGGCCGAGCCGAGCCGAGCTACGACGACGCCGATCCAACCGGACTCGCAAATCGCCGGGCGACTCGTCCACCACCAGTCACCACCACCACCACCTCCACCACCCTGGGCGCTTCGTTCGGTCCGCACTCCGCAGCCGCGTGTGCAGGGAGCCAACCACTGTGGCAGCATTCCACCCACCCACCCACCCACCTGGATTAGGTGACCCTCCGCATCCACCTTGACCACCGGCCCCTCCACCTTCCGCGGATCCTTGCCGCCGCCGTCGTCGTCGCCCTTCCCATCGCCTCCGGCGCCGCCGGCGCCGGCGGCGGCCACGTCCGCGATCTTGTGCACCAGCCCCAAAAGCGCCTTCTCCACGCCAGCGCCAGCGCCGTCGCCGCCCACCTCAGCGCCCTCGGCAGCGGCGGCGGCGACCACCGCCGCCGCCGCCGCCTCGCCGCCGGCGGCCGTCAGCACCGGCTTCACGGCCGTCGCAGCGGAGCGGGCCGCGGTGGTGGAGGCTTTCCCGCCTGGGCAGGCGCAAGGGGTGTTGCGTTCGGGGTGAAACGGCAAAGGGCGTCTCTCGGGGTCAGACAGACAGACACACGCATGCTTTGTCGGCGGACCAGCGGGGGCAAGCGCCGGAGTGGTGCGGGAGAACCCGGTCGTGACGGGGACCAGCGGAGCGTCGGAGCAATGACAGCGGGCAACGACATTGCAGTGGAATTATTGGACCTGGTTGCCGCACGCCCGAGGGCCGGGCGCGGGGTGGGAGGCGGCCGCAGCGCCGCCCACAGCAGCAGCAGCAGCGCGTACCTTTCCTGCCGGTGGAGGCCGCGGCGGCGGCGGCGGCGACGGCCGCCTCGCCCGCCGTCTGCTGCGTCTCGGAGAGGTCCTTCAGGATGCCCACCACCCGCTCCGCCACCTTGGCGTCCGTGCTGGTGAGGCTGTGCTGGATCTCCTGAAGGGCCTCCTCCTGCTTCACCCGCGTGACCGCCACCGCGTCCTGGAGCACCGCCGCAATGCCCGACACGTTCAGGCCGCCGCCCAGCCCGGTGGTGTTCGCCGCCGGCTTGGCGGCGGCGGTGGCGGCAGCGGCGGCTGCCGCCGCCGTCTCGGCGCCCTTGGTGCCGGCGAGGTCCACCAACGCGCCCGCATCGACCGACCCCGACGTCGAGCTGCCGCCGCTCTTCCCCGCCGCGCCGCCGCCCTTTCCCGCCGCTGCCGCGCTTTTGCCGCCGCCGCTCTTCGTCCCCGAGTCGGAGCCGTGCAGCGCGGCACCCTTGACGCCGCCGCCGCCGGAGGCGGCGGCGGTGGCGCCAGTGGTCGCCGCCGCCGCGGAGGCGGCGACGGCCGCCGCCGCGGCCGCCGCGGCAGCGGCGCTGACGGCATCGGCGCTGGTGGCGGCAGCGGTATTGGCGGCGGCGATTTGGCTGTTGAGGTCCTTGATGACCTGTTCCAGTTGGCCTGCTGCCTCCGCCGCCCGATCGGCCCTGTTGGCGCCGGGCGACTTGACGGCGGCCTCCGCCGCGCCGGTCTTGCCGCCGCCGCCGCCCCCACCGCCAGCGGTGCCGTTGACGGGCAGGTCCACCAGCGCACCCTCGTCCTCTCCCGATGCCGTACCACTGCTGCCGCTGCCGCCGCTGCCGCTTTTCGATCCGGCTTTGGATCCAGACTTGGATCCGCCGCTACTGCCTGACGCTGATGCGCCTTTGGAAGCGGTCTCGGTCTTGCTGGCGGCGGCGGCGGCGCCGCCGCCGCCGCCGACACCCGCTGTGGATGATGACCCGCCCGACGCCGACGAAACCGCGGCGGCGGTGCCGGAGGACTTTGAGCCCGAGCCCGAGCCCGAGCCGCCGCCGTTGCTGCCGCTGCCGCTCCCGCCAGCGACGCCAGCGGCGGCGCTCTCTTCCTCAGCTCCGAATCCCGCCCCGGTGGAGACGGCGCCGAGCGCCGACGCAGTGTCGGCGGTGTCGGCTGCGGCAGTGGCGTTGTTGGTCCCTCCATCCAGCCGCTTCGCCTTGGCGACCTTGGCCCGGGCGGACGTCTTCTCCAGGTCGCGCGACACCTGCAGCACGTTTGGCCCCCACCCCCAGAAAGGATTTCACCTTTCACGGCCTCAGTGAAACGTGGGGGCTTCCGTCTGGAACTCACGGTAACGGGGCTTTGCTCAATCGCACCGCCTGGCCCACCCCCCACCCACCCCCGCTGGGTTCTGGGTCCGTTCGCTAACGCCGTCTCCGTCTCCGCTGCGGTATCTTCTTTTTTACCCCATCTCCTGCCCCCCGCCACCGCCACCGCCCCGCCCATCCCCCAGCCCCCCCGTACCTGCACCAGCATGCCCAGAAGCTCCGAAGCCTCCTCCGCCGCGGACCGCTGCAGCGCCTCCCCCGTCAGCTGCATGGCCAGAGCACTGGTGGCGGTGGCGTTCAGGGCCAGGCGCATGGCCTGAAATGGCAGAAAAGGGGCGGCAAGGAAAAGCAAACCACAGCAGGGGGAGGGGGAGGGGAGGGTCTCCGCGACGGCAGCGGTGCTCGGCGGCGAAAACGCCATTCGTGCGGCCCAGCGAGCAAAGAGTCTTTACAAGAGACAGACGATGCGTGCGCGGGCAAAAGGTTGCAGGGCCAAACCCGAGACCCCGTCTGGCGGAAGATCGAACATGCCTTCCCTTGGACCCTGGGCCTAACCGTTAACCCCCGCCGCCGCGGAGCCCCAGCCCCCGACTGCCATAGCCGCTTCCGCCTCCGACCCCGCCGCTGCTGGTAAGGTACGTTCGGTAAAATTTGCTGGGTCCCGGGTCCGTTCGCTAACGCCGCCGTCTCCGTCCCTCCGCTGCGGTATCTTCTTTTTACTCCCCGCCGCTGCCGTTGCTGCTGCTGCTGCTTCTACCACTTCCGCTGCTGCTTCCACTCGCCACTCTGTCAGTGCCCCGCTCACCACCGCCGCCGCCTTTTTGATTTCGTCGTCGTGTTTGTTGCTCTTCTTGGCGGCCTCCACCGCCGCCGCGACGTGGTCCAGCACCGCAATGGTCTGGTTGAGAGCCAGCAGCGTCGACACCGCCGTGGATCGAACCTGCGTCAGGGACTTGCCTGGAAGCGGCAGTCGGGGGATGGGGGTGGGGGGCAGCGGCGGGAGCAGGGACAGGGGCAGGAGGGTTAAGGACAGAAGTCCGGATAAGAGCAGGACGGGGGTTAAGAGGAATGAGCCCGAGCAGGCGGGGGAAGGAGGGGTGGGTCAGGGCGCATACATGCGCAATATCGCTGCTTCCGTAATCACACAGCAGTGATGTAGCCAAGGGCGGAGGGTCCCCCCCAGTGAGATGACGTCATGGGGCCACTGCGTTGCCAGATGACGAATCCCGGCAATGCTTGGGCAGCACCTGCTGCCCTCCCCCCCCACAGTCGCTTGTTCCGTGCCCTCTGCCATGCGTCCAGCACCCCAAGCCCCCACCCCCGCCCTCTCTCCGCACTCCCTTGCCCCCCCCAAACCACTCGCCCGCCACCCGCACTCCTTCCACCCATCCCACCCATCCGTCCAACCACCCAACCCCCACCGACCCAACCTCTCACCCACCCGCCGTCGTCACGTTGCCACTCGCCACCCACCCACCCGCGGTTCGTCCTTCCTTGCCGCCACCCATCCGCCCGCCAACGTTCCAGCCCCTCACCCACCCGCCGTCGTCGCGTTGCCAGCCACGTCGCTGAACGCCCCCAGCGCCTTGCCCAGCTCCTGAGCCAGGTCGCTGGCGCGGTCGCGCATGGAAGATCCACCAGATCCAGATCCGGATCCAGACCCAGATCCTGATCCCGCGCCCGTAGCAGCCTTCCTATCGCCCCCGGCGGCGGCAGCCTCCGCGCCCGCCGCCCCCTCCCCGCCTTCGCTGAGCTGCTCGATGGCCGCGTCCAGCTGCGAGATGACCCCCTCCACCCCCGCCGCGGTGCGCCCCAGCTCGTCCTTGACGTCCGCGAGCACCGCCTCCACCGCCTTGAACACCTTGGTCTCCGCGGCGTGCTGCTTGCGCTCCTGAGGCGGGCGACGTCAGGCAGAGCGGCAGCCGGGGCGCGGGTGCGGGTGACAGCGGCGGCGGGCAGGGCAGCGGGCAGCAATGTGTACCGTAGATGATACCGCAGCATGGGCGAGGGCGGGGGGAGGGAGAGGAGGGCGGCGGGAGGGACTGCTATCCAGTTATAGAAGGGCCGGGTGCGCAGCGGGGTAATATGCAGTCACCACTATACCACCACCACCACCTCCTCAACTCCACCATCATGCCCACCACCATGCCCACCACCACCACCACCATGCACACCACCACCACCACCATGCACACCACCACCACCACCACCACCACCATGCGCACCACCACCACCACCACCACCATGGTATCAGGAATCCCGCCAGCACACGCAGCGCCCAGCTTCCCTCCCTCTCCCCACCTCCCATCGCTCACCTTGACCATCGTGCCTATGCTCCACTCCTGCGACGACGACTTCTTGCCCTTGCCGCCGCCACCCCCTCCACCCCCTCCACCACCTTCCCCTTTCCCCTTCCCTTCCCCGCCCCCTTCCCCGCCCCCGCCCGCGATCGTGTCCAGCTGCGCCGCCGCCTGCTGCAGCTTGGTGAACGTGTCGCTGGCGTTCACGTTGGCCTGCCCCAGCTCCTTGGCCGCCAGCTCCACCGCGCTCATGGCCGTGACGGCGGCGCGCGCCTTCTGCTGCACCTTGGCCGTCTCCGCCACCACCACCTCGTGCGCCACCAGCTGCTGAGCCAGGTACACAACAGCCGCCTCCTGCTGAACGGCGCCCAGGATCTGCGTGTGTGTGTGTGGGGGGGAGGGACAGGGTGGGGTATGGGGGGTGGGTATAAAGAAAATTTCGCAGGATCTGTGTGTGTGTGTGTGGGGGGGGGGGTATCCACGTATAGGCCGGAGCGGGGGGGGTCAGGGAGTGATATGCTCCTTTATATAGGAATGAGTCACTGGGGGGGGGGGTTAGGGGGGGTGGGGGGCGGGGGGAGGCGGGGTGCGGGAGGGAGGAGGGCGCGGGCGGGCGGCGACGGTAAGGCGCAGGCGGGGTGGAGGGAGGGTACTTTAGTGGTGGAGGAAAGGGTGCGGGGGAAACGAGCCGCAGCAAAGTGCGTTGCCCCGGGGCGAGCGGCGCCGAGTGGCATGGAAAGGTGGTGACGCGGACGCCGCCTCGCGGGCTGTCCTGCATTTGCAGGCCCAGGGGGCCATGCGGGCTGCAGGCCGGGAGCCGCGAGCCATGCGGGTACCGCACCAGGCACCACCCAGCGGCCATGCGGGCCGCTGCCACCACAGGCCCTGGACCGCGGATGGACCTACGGTGCGGTACCCGCATGGGCCGCGGCTCCCGGCCCACAGCAGGCGTTTGGCAGCCCTAGGTCCGGCGCTGCGCTCGCGCGCGGTCCGCTGACCCTCCTAGCCTTACCCACGCCTCCCGTCTCCCTTTGCCCTGATCCCCCAGGCCAGGTACGCGCCCCTCCCCTCCGCCCCTCCCCCCTCACCGCGTCCGTGCAGGTGATGCCGCTGACCACCCCGAAGCACAGCAGCGCAATCGCCTTGCGCTTGCGCCACAGCCACTGCGAGCTGTGGCCGGGACCGGGAAACAAAAGGAGGGGGAGGCGGGGAGGTAATAGAAAACGGCCCGGGACGAGAGAACGCAACGCAGTTGCCTGGGATACCAGAGGGATACCTGATATCTCTAGCAGAAAGAAAGCGAACGCGCGGCCGCGTCGCCGGGGAGGGAGGCAAGCGAAGTAAAGAGCGTGGCGCGCAAAGTAGGGCCTGAAGGCGGGCATGGGTACCAGCGGGTCCTGCCTCCCCAAGAGCCGACGGTCGATAGGGGCGGCACCATACACCCTGGCCGCACCGCCGCCTCGGGGCAGTCGCACCCACCCACCCCTTACCCACCCCTTACCCACCCACAAGCCCACTCAACCCACCGTATCGCCTGTGGTATGACCTTGAAGTTGCCTCCCCCCAGCAGCTCCGGGTTCAAGTCAACGAGCCGGATAAAGGTAATGGCGGGCAGAATGTACGACAGCAGTACAGACGCGGTGGCGCCGGTGAGACCGAATATGAACTCGATGTTGGGCACCCAGATGGCGGTCGCGAGCGCGGTGCCCAGCACCACCAACACCACGAACGCGTGCTGCGTGAAGCCCAGCTCCTCCCCCACCTCGCCACTCTCCGCAAGGTCCCGGTCCGCGTGCAACTTTAGATCCACCACGTCCACCTGCTGGCTGCCCGACCGGCCCAGGCCCCCGCAGCTGCTGCCGCCGCCGCCGCCGCCGCCCAGGCGTGAGGAGACGGAGGAGCGGCTGCGACCGCCGCTGGCCGGGCCGCTGCCGCTGCCGCCCAGGGCCGCGGCGGTGCTGCAGGTGGTGGTGAAGGAGGGGCCGCTGAGGCTGCCGCTGCCGCTCCGGCGGGCGGTGTCCAGGGAGGAGGCGTCCTCAGCGTCCAGCGGCGGGCCGCTGTTGGTGCTGCGTTGGCGGGTGCGTGGTTGGGTGCGGGGGTGCGGAGTTGAGGGGGGTTAACTAAGATGAAACCGCAGCGGTGTAACGGAGACAACGACGGGGGCCAACTGTCTCGATCGTTTCACGACCCTTTTCCCCATCTTCCCGCCCAGTCACTCACTCACCTATCCCCCTCCACCAAGACAACCACCCATCCATCCATCCATGCGCACACCCACCCACCCACCGATACAACCATCCAGTCATCCACCCCACCCCACACCTACCCACCCACCCCACCCGCCCTTACCGCTTCATTCCCGAGCCCGAGCCCGGGCCCAAGCCCATTCCGTCGCCGCGCGCCTTGAACCCCAGGATCGGCAGCATGATGTTGTAGAAGGGCAATATGACCAGCGGCACAGAGCCCAGGATGCTCAGCCCGTAGCACAGCTTGATGGCGCGCTCGTAGGCGCCGCGCAGTCCGTCCACGTTGGCGGCTCCGAAGTTTCGGAGCAGGTCACCGGCGGTGCGGTTGCGGAAGGTGAGGTAGCCGAACACGCCCACAATCCAGTACAGAGCGCCGGAAATGCCCATGGCCTTGGGGGCGGGGGGTGGGGGGAGGGGCGCGGAGGGAGAGCGAGAGGGAGAGGGTCAAGGCGGGGAAGGGGCGGGGAGCGGGTGCAGGGGCAGTGTGTGAGGGGCTGCAGTCGGGGGCGGCAGGGAGCCGCGCCGCGCCGCGGCGGGAGGTCGGAGCAGGGCGGGCAGGGGTGGTCGAAATTCTGGGCGTGAGATGCGGTAATGGTACGGGTTGCTGCAGCCAGTCCGTTCGGAAAGTAGGGGTGGCTGGCAAGAAGCAGACGGCAGGGGGTGCAGCAGCCAGCCGCGACCACGAAGCGCAGCAGCCGCAACCACCTGCTCTGAGTACCGGCCCCTGGGCTCGTGTCTCGGCTCCACCCATAACTCGCCCCCCAACATCTCCGCGGCTTCCTGGCCCTGGCGTGCCCTTCCACCACCCTTGGCCCCTCATCCATCGCTGGTCGCTCGCGCGACCTCACTCCCCTGTCCCCTCCCTGCTCTTTTCTTTTCCCTCTCCTCCCCCCTCGCCACTATTGCACGCTCAGGCCCCCCCCCCCACGCTCCGCTCGGTGCTCCTCCGCGCCCACTGACTGCCCGCCCGCCTGCCCGCCCGCCCGCCCGCCTGCCCGGTGACTGCCCGCCGGACCGCCCGGTGACTGCCCGCCTGCCTGCCCGCCTGCCTGCCCGCCTGCCTGCCCGCCTGCCTGCCCGCCTGCCTGCCTGCCTCACCACATTGGTAACGCGGCTCATGCGCGCAAAGGTGGCGCCGTGCAGGTTGTTGAATATGCCCAGGTAGTAGGGATGCGCGGTGAAGCTGTAGACGATGACGGGGAAGGCCACCAGCAGCCCCTCGGGCTGCCACAGCGCCACGGAGCTGGCGGCGGCGGCTGCGAGGGCGGGCACGAGCGAAGCAGAGTCGGGGGTCATAACTCGTGAGAGTCCAATGCGTGTGAGTTTATTGCGAAACCAGACACCAAGGTAGAGTAGGGTATGTGATGGAACCACGGATAGCGGGATAGCCAGTGATCGGTGCAAAGTAGGAGCATGTGCGGCCGCGGACCGCGTCTACGTGGGACGACAGTGCAGCATGCCGTTTCTGGGCCGTTTGGCATGCTGAAGGCGCTGGCCCAGGGCGCAGGTCCCGACCCCGACCCCGACTTGGGTACCGGCTAAGTGGCAGGAGCCAGGCTCCGCGCTCGCGCAGCCCCGGCGGGGGTAGGGTAGGCCGGCGCCGAGACTCAGGGTGCGGCACCCAGACCCGCCACCGCTGTGCCGCAAAGGGCAGCCGACGCCGCGGACAGAGAAAACACGCCACGCAATACCGGTACCGCCAGGCCTGCTTCCGCGGCCTGACTCTGTAAGCGGCGCCCATGTCCCCTCCCGCTTGTGACGAGGTATGGGGCCAGCTGCGGCCCACCCTGCATTCCGCCCTGACCGCACCACGCGCTTGGGGCATCCCCACCAGTCGACGGAGGACGCGCGGTGCCAGGCCAACCAGAACACACAAAGCAAACCCAACCCTACCCATCCGCACGCCTGGGCTAAGCTTACATCACCCCCGCCCTGCCCTCACCTGCGACGGGCTGCGGGGCCTATCGCCCCCGCCAAGCCAAGCCCGCCCCGCCGCATCCCAGCCCGCACCTCAGCCCCGCCCCAATCCCTGCCATGACACAGCCTGCCCCGCCAAAACTCCCAAGCCTGACGCGTCCCCAGCCCGCCCAACCCCGACCCCTGTCGCGCCCCAGCCCGGCCCGCCCCCAACCCCGGAACCCAGTTCATCTTCACCTGTGATGGGGTGCGGCGCCAGCGCGAAAATGACCACCACCACCGCGAACAGCGCCACAAAGCCCACGGAGGCCATCATGAAAGTCACGATGGTGGCGTGGTCGCGGACCCACAGAGCTACAGGCAGCGCGCCGAATATGCTCACGCCTGGGGGATGTCGCGAGCGCACGAGAGGAGGGGAAACGACGAGGATTGAGAGTGGAATGCGGTGATGGTGCTGGTTGCAGCAAGGTGAGGGATGGGGTGGTTTCAAGGGCCCGGCGCACGATGCAGCGGTAGCCGGGCTCCCCGAAACCCCGATGCGAGGCGGTCGGGACTCAAATGGAGGAAGGCCACCCAGCCAACGGCCAATCGTCCAGAGATACGACAGGAGGGAGGTTAGCTAGCGGCTTATATTGCGGCGGCGGCGGCGGGCGCAGGGTCGTGGCTTGCTGGGGTGGGGCGACGGTGCGCGTGACGGGAGGACCCTGCGTCAGCGGAGGCCGTCGGCCGGGGCGAGGGCCGTGGCCAGGGCTGCAGCAATGGCGACTCGCACGCCGACTTTCTCACCCCTCCGTGAAGCCCCGACAGCTCAGGGCTGGCTCGTTTCTGTGCAACTGGGTATTCGCCAAGCGGATACACGCCAACGCCCTGTCGGGTGGCAGGCTCCGGGGCGAAGAGGAACCTACCCAACCGGCGTCCGCACCCTGGGGGCCCATGGACCACTGGCCGCCCGACTGCCCCCACCATCCGCGCACGTGGCCCCCCCAAGCACGCAGCCGCTCACCGACCCAGCAATTCCGCCGACCCACTTCTTCACACATGACTGCCGACCCACATGGCTCCAACGGCAGTACATCCGTCCTCCGCCCAGCTGGCGGGCGGGGATGCTCGCCAGTCGCCACCGGTGCCAGCAACAGCGACCCACATACCGCGCAACCCGGCTACTACCTCACGCCACAGGCTATCCGGGCCTCCCCGCCTTCCCAATAGCAACCCGGCGCCGGCGCCAGGGGATGGGGCAGATCACCCGACCGCAGGCGCTTGTCCGCTGCGAAAACCCATTTACCCGCCTCGCTCCCCCCTGCTCCCCCTGCTTCCCCCTCCCCGAGCCACCTGTGATGAACGCATTGCGGGAGGGCTCCGCTCCCGGGGGGATGATGGTGCCCGCGACCGCAGACAGCACGTCCGCGAGGATGTTGAGGTACGCCACGATGCAGCCCAGGTTGAGCGCAGCTGTGCACAGCTGCACCACCTGCCTGCCTATTTTGCCCACGGCCTGCTCCGCCAGGTCCTCATACGTCCGTTTGTTGCTGATCTGACTGCAGTAGAGCATGAGGTTGTAGGAGAAGCGCGATGCCGCGATGGAGACGAGCATGATGAGCGTGCCCAGCACCAGGCCGCAGGACCGGAAGCAGAAGGGATAGCCGAGCACGCCGGCTCCGAGGATACAGTTGACCAAATTGATGGTTGACTGGCTGGAGGTGGTCCGGCCGTCCTCCACGCCCTTGCTCCGCTACATGCAACGGGCAACCAACCAAATTGGTCCCACCCGGTCGCAACGTACGCGCACGTCGTCAAAATGCTCGACAGTTCCCTTCTGCCGAGACGTACCTTGCCCTTTCCAAATATTCCATTCGTCACCGTAGGCTCCTCTGCGTCCAGTGCAAGCAAACGTTACTTCGCAACCCGATGGTTCACGCACAACCGACCAGCCCTTCGCGCACACCTATAGGATCTGATGTTGGTACACGAGGTAGCGCATCATCGTGCGCCCCTGACGAAGCCATGCCACGCCTCATAACGGAAGGCTACAGCGGAATTTCTCGCTCGCCCGTAAGCAGTGGCAAAGCATGCCACCTCACAATTGCCGTGGTTGAAGCATCATAACAGGACACGCTTATTCGCGTGTGTAACGTTAAGAACAAGACTGGCTGAAGCAAATATGACTATGTAGATACCAATATATGAAGGTCTTCTCTAATAATTAGTTTGAATCACTTACTACAGGTAAATAAAGCAACCTCGGGCATTGCCTGACTTTCAGATAGAGCTGGAGAGGTGGAGGATCCAACCGTTAGAAAACACGACAGCCAGGACGACCTTCCCCGATTTCCCTGCCCAGCCTCACTTACGACCGCCTCACCACAAGATAATAATAACTAAGCACACCAAATGCCGCTGTACAGAGACTGACGCAGCTCCAAGTCCGGTGTTGGAAGGACTTTCTTAAGTGCTTCAGTACCTCGGGCAGCGCAAGACAGCTAGTTACCGCGCACAGATGGCAGCCGGTGGCGCCCGGCATGGGCTGGCCCCGCTGTCAGCGGAGTCACAGGTAGCGGATATCGTCAACAATTGCTCCAAGGGCCACATCGCCAAAGGTCAGACTTCTTCCATGGCTTGTAGGCCGAGGACCCCACGCTGGAACGGTCTTTCAGGGGCCATAAGGACGCCGTTACCAGCGTCTGCTTTAACTACAACATGAAGCAGCTGGTGTCGGGCTCGTTGGACAACTGCGTCATGGTGTGGAACTTCAAGCCCCAGCTGCGCGCTTTCCGCTTTGCAGGGCACAAGGTAAAGTGCCGCAGAATTCCGCGATCAAGCGGCCATCGACGTGTATGTCCCAAAAGGCCGCAGCAGTGAGGTCCCGTCGTCGAGCATGACCACCACGCCTGCCATGGCACCAGACAGGCACCCAGCCTCCTGAGGGACCACTGCGCGTCTACTACATGCCTTCTCCACTATCGGCCTGCAGGAGGCCTGCTTTACAGCCTGGCCGCATGCATGTGTCGTGCACAAGCAGGCCGTCCGCACCCTACCCCAACACCATCTCCGTCCCTCCGCTGTGATATCTTTGTATTTACCCCAACCCCTTCCCTCACGCCAGGCGGGCGTCTACTCGGTCGCCTTCTCGCCAGTCCACGCGCTGATCGCCTCCGGCTCAAAGGACCGGACCGTCCGTCTCTGGCAGCCCACCGTGTAAGTGGGGGCACGGCGGAGCCCCCTCCCCGCGTGAAGGGCCGGGCGCCCTTCCGCAAACTGCGTCCCGCGGCGAAGGCCGACGGCCGTAAAACCCAGCGCGCGCTTATTAGCCAGTCGTCCGGCTGCACGGGGCCGGGGTGCATGGACACGAGCCACGCAGCGCCGGGGCAGCACTTCCTGTTGCCAGGGCTGAACTGCTCCTCGAAAGTAGATCGGGGCGCGCTAACGTGAGGCAAGCCACCGTGCCTAGCGCGCAGCCAGCCAGCCAGCCAGCCAGCCAGCCAAAAACCCAGCCAACAAGCCAGCAGACCGGCCGGTTAACAAACCAGCCGGCCGTGACACGCCCAGCGCCACTGGGCCCTCGCGGGCCCGCTTGGCACAAGGGGCAGCCCATCGCGGCGGCGGCGCGGGGGTCCGGCCGAGGCCGCAGGAGTGCATGAGCCCCAACCCTCCGCCCGGTGTAGAGCAGGGCCAGGGCATCACTGTGGCCGGTCTAGGATGCGGGACAGCGGCCCATAGGGTAACAGCCCGCGGGCTATCCTCGCCTCGAGGGAACGAGGAGAAGGAGTGGGTCAGCATAGCCGCCCCAAGAAACCTCGGGGCGGGGTTTGGGGCTAATAAAAGCGAGCAAGACGACGAGGTGATCGGCCGGAAGATTTTTTGGGGGGAGGGGGCGATTGGGGCGGGGTGAGGGCAGGGACGGGGTTGGGCCCCAGCGTGCCCTTGGACGGCGGCCCACATGGCGCCGCAGCGCAGCGCCGCGGGCGGCCACCGCCCTGGTGTTCCCTTCCAGGCTGGCAAGTTCAATGTGCCAGAGCAACTTCCCGCTGCCGCCACGGCTCGGCCCCTGTCCCGTTCAACACAAGTGCGCAATCCCCTAGAAGCTGCGAGGCGCAAGCGGCCCGGCGCTGTCCATGCAAACGCACCTTGAGAGCGACCGTGGTGCTGGTGCACGTGCGCCCCTCCACCCCACTCCACCCCACCCGGTCGCCTCCGCTACGGAATCGTTTCTACCACCCCGCCTCGCGTTAGTTATACCCGTTCTCCAAATGCCTGGCTGCTTCAACCCGCATGGCACCATGGACGCATTTCGCTCTCGACCCCCCGCCCGCTGGCCCCATCCCGTCATCCGCGGGCCTCGACCTACACATGTGGATGCACCCAGGGTCCCCCCCCCTCGTTCGCACGGGACACGTGCGGCCCTCCTCTTGCGGTTTCGCCATTCTTACCTCTTCCCCCCCCCCTTTTGCCCGCCGCTTCACCCACCCCAAACTACCCCTTACCTCCTCCCCTCCCCTCCCCTTCTTGTTTCATTCTTACAAACCCCCCTCTTCCAACCCCGCCCCCCTCCCTCCAATCCGCCCCTGCAGCGAGGGTAAGTCCACGGTGCTCAAGGCGCACACGGGCACTGTGCGGGGCGTCACCTTCTCTTCCGACGGCCGCCTGCTGGCCACCTGCTCCGACGACAAGACGGTCAAGGTGAGGAGCGGGGAGGAGGAGGAGGCCCGGCGGGGCGGGGGTAAAAAGAAGATACCGCAGCGGACGGGCAGAGACGGCGTCAGCGAACGGACCCGGAACCCTAACAGCAATACTTGCCGGCCGCGGGGGAGGGGGCGGGGAGGCTGCGCTGCGGCACAGCATGTGCTGTAGGCGGGCAGGCAGGCAGCGCCCTGATCGGATTTTCGGGGGGGAGGGGGACAGGGGTTGGGGGCAGTGTGCGGGCCCAGGGCATGGTCACAAGAGCTCCTCCTGGGCAAGGCGTCCAGCTGCGGCGGTGCTTTCTTTGGTGCGTTGCCTGATGCTTGCCACATTGCGCAGGGACCGCGCCGTGGCTGAAGCCAGTCCTAACTTGGCATTCCGCTCAAGGACAACCAGCCCCTCCCCTTCTCGCCCCGCCCCTCTCAGCCTACGTCCCTCCGCTGCGATGCCATCTTTATATGACCCGCCCTTCTCGCCCTGCCCCGCCCCCCCGGCCTAAACGTGGATACCCCACCACCCCACCACAACGTCCGCAGTGACTCATTGCTATACAAAGGAGCATATCACTCCCTGACCCCCCGCCCCCCCCCCCTATACGTGGATAACCCCTCCCGCAAACCCGCAGGTCTGGTCCGTCGCCACCCAGAAGTTCGCCTACACGCTCTCCGGCCACCAGAACTGGGTCCGCTGCGTGGCCATCTCCCCCGACGGCCGCCTCGCCGTCTCCGGCGGCGACGACCGCTCCGTGCGGCTGTGGGACCTGGCCTCCAAGAAGCCGGTGCGCGTGTTCGAGGACGCCGCTGGGCCCGGCGCCGGTCCCGGCGGCGCCGCCGCGCTGGTCAACACCGTGGGCTTCCACCCCGACGGCACGTGCGTCGCCTCCGGCTCCACCGACGCGTCGCTCAAGCTGTGGGACCTGCGCAGCAACGTGCTGCTGCAGCACTACCGGGCGCACGCCGGCGCCGTGACGCACCTGTCCTTCCACCCCACCGGCAGCTTCCTGCTGAGCTCCAGTCTGGACACCACGCTCAAGGTAAGCGGGGCGCGCGATGGGATGGGATGGGATGGCAAGGTCGGTGGGTGGGCGGGTGGGCTGTCTCCACGTGCGTCCGACCGTCCTTCATACCGTGCGCACCCGCCACGCGCGACGCGTCTGCCCCCCCCCCACCTCCCGTTTCCCACTCCCCCTCTGGCTATTGCCAACGTCTTCTCCCTTGCATTGCTGCGGTTTCGTCTCCACTTGCCTTTCCCTTTCCCTCTCCTTGGTGGCAGGTGTGGGACCTGCGCGAGGGGCAGCTGCTGTACACGCTGCACGGCCACGAGGGAGCCACCAACGGCACCTCCTTCAGCCCAGCGGGAGACTACTTTGCGTCATGCGGCGCGGACGAGCAGGTGCGCGCGGTCGGCGTGGGTGGGGCTGGGTGGGTGGGTGGGACAGCCCTCAAGTCGGGGCGGGGTGGGGGATGCTCGCGGTCAGGGTCGGGGGTGGAGGGGTTTCACCGAGCACCGGCATGCTGGGCTGCCCCCTTCAGCCCTCAGCGATGCAATCGTTCCTGGCCCAGACGCATTGCGAGCCCCACCTCCCCCGCGCGCAGCGTGCATTGGTGTGCCCCGCGGCTACGAAGCAAACCCCCTCGCTCGCTTGTGGATTCGCGGCGCGGCCGCCACCACCCCCGCCACCACCTCCGCTGCCTGCTGGCCTTGGTCGTGACCTTGGCCCTGGCGGTGACAAAACCCGGTACCCCCAGCCCCCGGGACCTATCCGTAGATACTCCCCTCCTCCCCCTTGCGGCCTCGTCTTTACCTTGCGGCCTCGTCTTTACCTTGATTACGCCTCCCCTAGGTGATGGTGTGGAAGACCAACTTCGACCGCTACCTGGAGGACTACACCGCGGTGGGCATCCAGAAGGCGCCGCGCGGAGGAGAGCCGCTCATCAACGAGCAGCCCGCAGCCGCGCCGGCAGCCGGGGGCGCCGGCCTGGCGCCGGCGCGCGTGCCGCCCTTCCCCTCCTCCGCGCACATCCGAACACAGCCGCCAGCCGCGACGGCGGTGGCGGACGGTGGCGGCGGCGGCGCAGCCGCCGCCGCCGCCCCCGCGCAGCGGGGGCCCGGAGGCGCCGGAGGCCGCACGGTGCGCGCGGCGGCGGCGGCGGCGCAGCCGCCGCCGCCGGCGGCGTTTTGCGAGGAGTACGAGGCGGAGGTGCCTCCTCCGCTGAACCTGGCGGACCTGCCCGACTCGTTGGCGGCGACGCTGCAGCACATGGTGGGTCAGTTGGACGTGCTGACGCAGACCATTGCGCTGCTGGACGAGCGCCTCACGCGCAACGAGGACTATGCGCAGCGCATTGACGACAAGCTGGGCGCGCTGCTGCAGCAGCAGCAGCCGCAACCACTGCCACAGCAGCAGCAAGTGCAGCCGCAGCAGGCGATGTTTCGGCCGCAGCGGGTGGTGGTGCTGCAGCCGCCCCGGCAGCACATTCAACTCGGAGGGGGTGGCGGGTTTGTGGGCATCGGCGGTGGCTTCAAGGCCGGCGTAGGTGGCGGAGGCGCCGTCATGGGCGCGGGCCTGGCGCCGGAGGGGGACGACGTCGACGACGCGTCGGCGGGAGTGTACGACACGGTTGAGCAGTACAGTGACCAGATGTAAGGAAAAGCTGTTCGCGCGAGCGTGTGACGCGGTTTAAAAGGAGGTTCTGGACGTGCGTGGGGAGGGGCATTGGGGTTACAAAGGGGGTGGAAGGTGCTGCCGAGCGGGACGTTACAGCGGGGGCGCGTGTTTGCATTGACATTCCACAAACACGTGCTCATCTGCTGCCGCTGCAGCGATTACGATGTACTACTGCCGGGACACTTTCCGGTTGCGGGAACGCCATTGCGACATGACCGGTGGGGCTGCGTGGTAGTGGTGCCGGAGACTGACTATTTTGCTGAGCTGGCGTGGCGTCCATGCGAGCGCAACGTAGACGTTGGGGAGGTGGGGGCCGTGGACGTGGAGGTCGCCCATCGACCGGGCTTCCTGATACCGTACTCGTTTTCGGCGAACGAACGAACGAATGAATGAGGAAGTCGACCTGCCGTATTCACATTACTGACCAGCGTCCAGGTGATGTGTGGTGTGGCGGGCGCCCTAGGGTATTGGCCCGTCCGTCTTGGTTCGCCCCACTTGCCTATTAAATCTTAATGCCTGCCGGCGCGGGCGCGCGCGGTTCGGAAAGACCGCGTTCGGTGCGACATGCGTGCCACTTACACGACATGGCTAGGGAAGGAACGCATGTGTACCACCAGTGCGGCCACTGCAGCTGCTTTGTGCAGCCTACCCTAGGGAGGGGGGGTTGTCTCGTAACCCAACTCGATCCACATCCGTGATTCATCATTCATGACGTGCGAACAGGTTCTGTCTACATTCGATTGATCTCTCGACACAGCCGACCCGAGCCGAGGGGCGGCCATTCCCGTAATCATTATTCCATAGGGGAGATGTGCTTGGGTCGCTTTAACGTGTTGTTCACAATCCTGTTCGGCCCTCCTGGGCCGAAGCCAGGTATGGGACGGCAGCGCGCCCGCCCACGCGCGCTTTGCACTTCACGTTTTACGGAGAGTCGACCACCCGGGGCCCCGGTGTCCGGCCGGGTGACCGGTGCATTCAAGGGCCCTCTCTTGTTATCTCTCTTAGCCACTTCACGTCGCGCCCGACGAATTCATGCATTTATTCCGTCCCGTGTAGTTTGCGGAATCGACACCGCGCGTGCCCCCCATCCCTACCCCTTCCCCCGGAACCCTTTTCTGAAAGGCCACCACGTCTGAACCTAACGGCCCACCTGCTGTAAGGCAGCGACCGCCACGCCTAACCCTCGCCGCCCGAGTCCCGCGAAACGAAAACCCCCCACGCCCACGCCCTCAAACCCGCCACCTTGCAGCTGCTCAAAGTTCAAAACGCGCCGCCAGCCGACGCCTTTCACGCAACCCCCCTCTCCCAGCGTCCACACAGCCGCCTCCTCTCAAAACTCCCTCCACTCCCCCTCTCTCTCAGTCCCTTCGCTGCGGTATCTTTTGTATTACCCTTCACCCGCAACGCGGGGCACGAAAGATCCATCCATTCCCCTGCTCGGCCCCAGCGGGTCGCCTCCGACCGCCGCTCCAACCTCGGATCCTCCCACGAACAACCCACCAAACCAAACCAACCCACCACCTTCCGGCGGCCATCCTTCGTTCCGCAAATGTCCACATCCTGCATAGGCAGTCAGGCGCTCCGCCCACCCACCCACTCCTGCATGGCGCACGCAAGCGGGACAGCGGCCGCCCCCTCCCCGTCCGCACTGCGCTTTCCTCGTCCTTTCCCCCGGCCTTGGGCCTGCTCTCGCCTGTGACCCACGGGTCGCCGTCTCATGCCACTGAGATGGCCCCGACCTTTGGGCGGGCTGCTCACGCCTGTGACCCACGGGTCGCCGCCGTCGCCGCCGCTGCTGCGGCGTCGGCGGCCCGCGCCGCTCGCGCCTTGGCCCGATCCGACTCGATCATCGAGTGCAGGAAGAACTCCCCCGCCTTGTAGGAGGATCGCACCATGGGGCCGGACGCCACATAGCGGAAGCCAATCTCCTCCTGACCGAACTTGCGCCAGTACTCAAACTTCTCTGGCGTCACGAACTCGGTCACCTGGACGAAGGGGGGATTATCCACGTTTAGGCCGGGGGGAGGGCAGTAGAGGTGAGACCGCGGGCCCCCCTGCAGCACCTAACCCCGCTTCCTGACCCGTCGCACGCACCCGCGCCGCCCGCCCTGCCAGGTCCCGAACACCTCCCAACTCCCCCCCTCCCCGCCTCCCACTCGGCTCCCCTGCCACCATAACAACCACAGCTGCTCCCAATCAACACCACCCCGCCCCGCCCCGCCTCCCTCGCTTCCCCCCGCCCCCTACCTCCCACCGCCTTCCTCACACAACCGACCCCCCATCCCAAACCCCACCCCATCCCGCCCAACGCACCCCAACCCCAACCCCCCTTCCCTCCCTCTCTCATCCCGGTGCACACGACGGCGAGACCCAACCCCCGGAAAGTACGGCAACCTCCACCGCCCCTTCCCCCGTCTCCCCCCCGTCCGCCCCCCTCACAACAGCCCTTCTTCCCCTCTTCCCCGCCTCACCGGCAAGTGGTTGGGAGTGGGCTGCAGGTATTGCCCCAGCGTGAAAATGTCCACCCCCACCGCCTTGAGGTCGAGCATGGTATCGATCACCTCGTCGTCCGTCTCCCCCAGCCCCAGCATGATGGAGCTCTTGGTGTACAGCCGCCCGCCGCCCGGCACCGCCGCTTCCTTGGCGGCGCGCAGTACCGACAGCGTCTGCAGGTAGCCGGCCCGTGGGTCGCGCACGCGGCGCTGCAGCCGCTCCACCGTCTCCACGTTGTGCGCAAAGACGTCCAGACCCGAGCGGGCCAGGTGCCGCACCTGATCCGCAGCGGCGAGGTTGCGTTGCAGCGAGAGCGTAAGCGTGTGATGTGTGTGTGGATACGTAAGCGTGTGTGTGTGTGCGTGTTTTTGTGTGTTCGTGTGTGTGTTGGTGCGCTCTCGTGCGTGCATTTTTGTCGTTATGAAGAAAGGGCAAGCCGCGGCAAACCCACGCAACCGAAACCCCGTCGCAAACACACCCCGGACCCACGCACTGAAACCCCCGCCCTACCCGCCCCACTCCAAGCCCAAGCCCCACACGCCAATACCCCTCCACCTAGCTCCCCGCTTGCGTCTATTTAAATATCTCCCCCACCCGCTCCCAGCCCTCCCTTCCCCCTCCCATTCCGGCGACAACCGACCCTTCCCCCTTCCCCCAGCCCCCAGCCCCGCTGCCACTCCAACCCCCCCACGACGCCGCCCCCGCTTCTCCAACCCTCCCACGCCGCTGCCGCCCCCGCCGCCACTCCAATCCCCCTCCCCCACGCACCGCCTCCAGATCTCCCCGAAAGTCCGGTGTGAGGCACTCCACCAGGATGCTGGGCCGCAGCTCCTTGAGCGTGCGCACAGTGCGGGCAAAGTGCTCCGAGCCGCCGTCCGGCAGGTCGTCCCGGTCCACCGAGGTGAGCACCACGTAGCCGACGCCCCAGGACGCCACCGCGGCGGCGGTGTTGGCGGGCTCATCTGGGTCGGGCGGCGGCGGCTGGCGGGCGGTGTTGACGGCGCAGAAGCGGCAGCCGCGGGTGCAGGTGTCGCCGAGCAGCATGATAGTGGCGGTGGCCAGCTCGCCGTTCCAGCACTCGCCGATGTTGGGGCACTGCGCCTCCTCGCACACCGTCGCGAGCTTGAGACCGCGGAGTTGGTTCTTGAGGCCGTCGTACACGCCGCCCTGCGGCGCGCGCTGGCGCAGCCAGGCGGGCTTGCTCTGGTGCGGCAGCGAGGCCAGGGAGGGGCCCAGCAGGCTGGAGGACGCGGAGAAGGGGGAGGTGGGGGTGGGGGAGGTGGGGGTTGTGGGTTTTTTGGCGGTGCGGAGGTGTTGCTCTGCGAGGGTGGCGAGGGAGGGATCCTTCTGGACGGCGAGGCGGACGAGCTCCTCGAACGCATCGACGGGGGGCGTCATGTCCACATCGGCGTGGTCGTGCTGGTCGTGTTGGCGGTTGTCGCCGCCGTTGCTGCTGGAGGAGGAGGTTTCCAGGAGGGAGGAGGAGGAGGTGCGCGGTGGTGGCGCTGCTGGCGCGCGGGAGCGGTGCGCATGCGATGACCGCCGGCTGACTGGCGCGGCAACGCTCCGCGAGGAGCTCGCCTGAGGCTGCTGCAACGTTCCGATGCACCTCATGGCTGGATATCTACTTTTGAAACCACGGCGTCAGCAACGCATGTCCGCCCGAGCGTTGGCCACTAAAACTTGCGCGACCGAAAGGCCAATTCGCTCGCCCTAAAATTTGTACTTGTAAACCTTGTTTAAAATCGGTATTGGATGATGCCTTGTGACGACATATGGACATCAGTGGCGTGGGTTGGTTTGGACGACCATCGCGCAGGCGCACGGCAAGCCTGACGCGTGGATCGCAGACCAGAACAATATAACACGACCCTCCGCGCGCTCTTATTTGCCAGTACTCAATTAACCCGAGATCGTTGGCCAAAACGGACGAAAGTCACCAACATCAATTGCACACGCCACCCGTCAGCTCGGTTCCACAACATCACACATCCGTGCCTCAGCTTACAGATGTCGGTACTTCGTCAGGCAAAACCATGCGGTGCGGCGCCGGCTTGTCGTCCGCGCACGCAGCGCGGGGCTGTCGTCGTCGTCGCCGCGGCATCGACAGGTGCACGCGCCAGGCACGGTGCGCTCGCGGCGGCCGTGGCTGCCAGCGCGCTGCTGCTGGGCTCTCAGCAGGCAGTCAACGCGGTGGGGATCGAGAGCGTGGACCTGCTGCCTTCCAGCCTGGAGAAGCCGGCAGCCCTCTCCAAGTACGCCGACGAGCAGAAGCAGAAGCTCGCGGATGCGGACGAGGTGCGTGGCGCGAGATATCGATATCGCAGCCGCGGGCATCGCCTCCCGAGAGATGCATACATCGACACGAGGCGGCGGCACGGGGCCCTCCCAGGCGCCGTGCTGGGTCCTGGGCCCGTCCGCCAACGTCGCCGCCGTTCCACCGCTGCGCTGTCTGTGCGTATTTTGTTGTTTTCGCACAGCCTGCCCCAACAGCCTGGTGGGCCTTGCCACATACAGTTGGGGGCCTGGTCGTGCACCGGCTACGTAGACGGGAATGCAGCGACGCACCGCCTGGTTGTCCGGCTGTCCGGGTACCTTGCCTGCCAGACATCTGACAGCCGGTCTCCCCTGGGTCTCTAGGGTCTCAAGGGAGGGCCCCTAGGGTCTCAAGGGAGGGCCCCTAGGGAGGGGAACGGAGGGGGACCCTGTTGCCCTCTGTCCTACAGACGGTCAACCGACGGGTACCCGTCAGCTTTATGACAGACAGACAGACGGGTGAGGGCCGCCAGCCGCCTGCTGCATTCGTAAGCGCAGTAAGCGCAGCAGCAATGCAGGAGAAGATCCGAAGAAGATCCGACCGACCGGGGAATGAGTCCCAACCGGAATCCATCCAGGAATGGAGATGTATGAAGGTACCGCCTGCCACGGTAGCCGTACCGTATACGGCACCAATCACTCCTTTCCTTTGAAGCGCTCGTTGGCCCTCTGTTGGCCCTTGACCCTTGCCGCATGCCCCTCCGAACCCCCTCCCGTCCCCCGTCCCCCGTCCTCCGGCCTATACGTGGATAACCCCGTCCCCCGGGCGCAGGCCTTCCAGAACAGCGACACTCTGAAGGTGAGGGGGGTTAGGGGCACGCGATGGGGGTAATTAAAACGGCCCGGGACGAGGGAACGCAACGTAGTTACCTGGGATATTACCTGAGGATGGGGGTAGGGGCACTCGATAGGGGTGAGGGCACTCAACCGGCGCATCCAGCGGAAGCGATAGCGGGGACTGACCCGCGGGTCGGTGACCCGCGGATGGGCGACTCACGGGGCCACGACGCACAGCAGGGCAACACGATTGAGGGCGGTACAGTATGCTTCCCAGCGGTCAGGGGCGTTCCTGGCAGGCGGTCCGGACGCGGGCCTGCGACGCGAGGCAGTCCTGCGGGGACCGTAAAAGGCGTGATGAGACAGGACGTTTGGGCGTTGGGGAGACCTGCCGCGTGGCGCCGCTACCTTTTTGTCTGCCGGCACGTCGTTCTCAAGAACCAAATATACACAGACACACACACACACACACACTGGCAAACACACACACACACGTACCTCCAGCGGCCCGCTGTTGCGGGCGCGGCGCAGCGTGTTCTCCCCGCGTCTAAAGGGAGTCCGCAGTGACTCATTGTTTTATAAAGGAGCATATCACTCCCTGACCCCCCCTCGGGGGAGCGAGCATGCGGAGCTGCGGAGCCCGCCAGAAACACACCCGGAGGAACTAGCACACCCCGCGGGCGGCCACCGCCACACACCACCACACCACCACACCACCACGCCCGCGCCATGTCCCATCCCTGCCTTGACACAGCTTGATACCCACCCACCCACCCACCCCCCGCAGGCTCTGTTGGAGCGGAGTGAGGCCAACAAGGCGAAGAACCGCAAGGACATGTAAGCGAGCGGGGGGGCCAACGGCCGGGGGGGGGGCAGCGTACTGGAATGCCGTATGGATGCCGTACTAGACTGTCGTATCAATGCCGTACTAGTCAAGGGTAATTGCCCGGGGTAGTGATTACGGAGCGTATGGCTGTGCGAGCACCGTGCGACCAAGCAGCAGTCCAGGCAGCCGTGTGTCGTGTCCCTGGGTGGAGGGGACCGGAGGGGACTGGAGGGGCGCGGCGGCGGGTGCCGGACTGCCTCCCCCAGGCTGCTTTTACCGAACCCAGGGCCGGACCTTCAATGACTCCTCCTCCTCCCCCTCCTCCTCCAATACTCTCAAGAACAAGCGCAGCGCAGGGCAGGGCAGGGCAGTGCGCCAGGGCCCTCACAGAAGCGCCAGGGCCGCACACATAAGGCTCACCGCACGTCGCCAACACGCAGCAGCCGCGCTGGCGCCGCTGGGGCGGCCGGGACCGGGGGCTCATGACGGGACGTCCCTCCCCCCCAAAAAACCCCAGAACCCTTTCCTCCCTCGCTGCTTGGCCCCACCCCCGCCCTTGCCCGCCGACCCGACCCGCCCTTGCCCGCAGTCAGAACAAGTACTGCTACCGGCAAGCGGAGCTGGGTGTGGGCGACTGTGGCGGTCTGCGCTACATCCCGGGGCTGACGGATAGCGGCAAACAGAAGACGCCGCAGGTAAGGGACTGGAAGCGGGGGGGAGGGGAGGGGAGGGGTAGAAGCGAATGAAGCCGTGGGGCTGGGTGGGTGGTAAGGGGCTGGGCGGAGGCGGAGGCGGGGTGGGTGGGCAAGGCGGCACCGGAAAATGGAAGGCCTGGGCGCCGGCGCATCCCGTGCCTACGGTAGCCGCGGGAATCAAGGAGGGAGGATTCCCTCGGGAGGAAGAGGAAAAGGGTGGCTGGTTGACTAGCCGGAGCCCGGGCTGGTGGGTTGGGCGCGGGACACCGGGCAGGGGCAGACGCGGGAGCGGTGGAGCGATACGGCACTCGCGGGACCGAACGACCCAACTCACGCGGCGCCCCTCCCACACGCGGTATCGTTTCAATTACCCCCTTCCCCCTCACCCACACGCCTCCGCCCCCCCACCGCAGTGGCTCGCGGACCTGCTGGGGGTTGAGGTCCCCGACTCGGACCCCTCGGGCGGCAAGTCGCTCAAGGAGCTCATCTACGAGGATGGCAGCGCCGAGTAGGAGTAGGAGTCGTAGTGGCGCGGAACGGACTGTTAAGCGACCCACGGGTCACCCAGATGTCGCAGCAGCAGCAGCAGCAGCACCGACCCGCGGGTCCATCCGGATGGCGCGGAACCCCTCGGGTGAATGGAGTGGGACCGACCTGTCGGTCGGATTTGGGGGGGGGGGGGGAAACCGTCCGCTCGGCCGCCCGCCGGCGCGGGCGCGAGCGCGAGCGCGAAGCGCGCGCCGCAAAAGATCTCTCCCACAGCGCCTGCAGGGAGCAGGGCGCCTGTTTGTTTGTTTGCGGGCTGTGATTGACTGGTGTGATTCGTGTGATCGCACGTCAGGGCGCGCCAGGCGCTGATGCGACGGGGCCGCGGGAGGGGCTGAGCGCCGTTGACGCGTTGAGACGAGAGGGGCGTTGCGACGAGGGAGGGAGGGAGGGCAGCGTGCGATGCAGCGCCGCTCCGGGGGGCGCACGTGAAGGGCGCGGGAATGAGAACGGGAAGGGGAATGGACGGACGGACGGTCGCCCCGGGCAAGCCACGCGCAGTTTTCGGGGAGCTCCAGCCGGCAGGGAGGTGGGGCCGGCAGCGGCCGCTATTGCATTGGGGGGGGGTGCGCGTCTCTATACGCCGAGCGGGCGCTGGCACCAGTACCTGGCGGTCTCCAGTCCACAACGCCAACTTCGCAGTCCATCGAACGATCGAAGCGGGTCGGAACATCCGCATCGATTGACGCGGCAGAGCCAGCGAGCGAGCTTGCGTGTGTTTGTGTGCTTCTGTGTGTGCCGCACATTGTATGTATCGATATGTGTGTGTGGCGAGGGGGAGGTGGCTGGAATAGCGTACACGGCACCGTGCAGCGGATGTGGCGGCGCGCCTGCGCCTCTGCTGCCCAACCCGGCTGCACTCGTGTGGCGTCGTGTCAACAAGCACAGCGCCCCTTTGCGCGTACGTATGGCGGCGGTCCGGGTGCAATGCAGCGCTGCTGGCAGTGTTGTGCATTTGGTGTGGTGTGGTGACAGTCGGGCTCCGGGCAGTGCGGTCCATGCACCGTGACTTGAGGGGTGCGGCCGGCTGTGACTGGTTGGTTGTTGGTTGCTTGCAGATCAAAGGGTGCGCGATCTGTAACCCGCGATCGCGCACCCTTTGGGGCACGCAGATGGCCGATCGGCTCTGGGGTTAGTGCTTCGGGCGTATGGGACTGCAAACAGCTGGCGAACCATGTACGGTACTGGTATATTACATTTTACATACGCACACACGTACACACTCAGCCTCAATACACACAAATTATTTTCTGGGTCCTTTTCTCTCTTACACACACATACATGCATACACCGCTCGCGTACCAGTGTCGCCAGTGACGCGTATCAGTGACATCCGGAGTCAGTTGAGGTCACGGCGGGGTAGGGAGGGGAGAGGTGGCCAGGCCGAGCCGAGCAAAAAAACCAGACGTGCTTCTGATGCGTGGGGGGAAAAAAGCCTACCAGAGCACATCACACATACACACACACACCACATATGATATATGCAACTTGTTCGCAGTCCGTTTCGTAATAAATGAAAAATGCAAAGTATATCACAACATATAACAAACCACGACCTCGAACCTCGACCTCGCCACGCTCCCATCTTCGAACCAAAATCCTAGCTCGCCTCTTCTGCCCTCGTCCACGACCCCTTTTCTCACGTGCCGACGCCAAAACTCGCGGCGCGTGTCTGTGTGTGTGTGGCATGTCGTACAATCCGCGTCACGGTGTCTCTGTCTGCGCCCCCCGCTGCCGCCGCCGCCGGAAGCAGCGGAGTACAGGCCCCCCCCCCGCCTCCAAAACGAGAGGCGGGCCTCACGCGGCGTTCTCTTCCGAAACCCAAAATCCTCCACAACGCACACACATACATACACACACGCACTCCCCCTCCAATACCCTGCCGCTCCGCTCGTGCCACGGAGACCGACCCGACCCGACCCAGCCCGACGCATGGCCGCCCAAAACGCACTGCGCCGGCTCTCCACCGCCGGAGCCGAACCCACAACATCACAAACCCGCATTTGATTCGCGGGTCGTCAACGGCAGCGAGCGCGCGCGGGGCGGGGCATAGCCCCGGGCGCTCGCCGAGCCGCGCGTCACACAGCCGTGGGCTGTGACGCCAACCGCATGACACATTCCTCCCGCCCGGCCTCGCATGACGCGCTCACGCGCGGGTGTGTGTGAGAGAGAGTGTGAGAGAGTGTGTGAGAGGGTGCGTATACTGAAGGCGCCTCCAGCAGAAACGGAAACGCCACGCAGCATTCGGACCGGACCGCACCGGACGGGACCCCGCCCAGACACGACACAATATGCGCGGCGCTGCGCGGCGCGCTTATCATCTGCCATTTTTATCAGCCAACCTCCAAAAGCAAGCAATCAGAAGTAATCGAACCACAGCAAAAGCCGCCCGCCATAACGGACGGACGTTTTCTTCTTCCTTTTCCTTCTCCGTCATCGGGCGTCGTCGTACCGTACAATGTGGACATGGACATGTACGGACGTGTGGTGTTTGTTCCGTACAGGTCAAGCCCCGGCCGTCTGCAGCCCCGAGGAGGAGGAGGAGGCGCAGGATGGCGTGATGCGCGCTCCGAAACCCTCGCTGCACCTCTCAGCTGTGCGCGAGCAGCGTTTGCAGGCCGCCGACAAACGGGCTCCGACCCGACCGCATCCCGAACCACGAGGCAGTAGCAGCGCCACCACCAACAACCGGGGGGACAGCGAACTCCATCTCGGGGAGAGCCTCCCCAGACACCCGCGCGGTGCATGTTTATGGCGCACACGCACACACACACACAGACACACACACAGACAGACACGCACAAGTAAGGCACACGGGCACCCACATACCGTAATCAATGCTTTTCGTCTTCCTTAATAGCGCAAGGCACAAACCACAAACGGCCCGAGAGAGGAAGAGGAAGACCGCCTGAAAGAAAGCAATAAAGAACAGCAGCAACCAGCGAGGTGCCCATCCTTGCGGAAGCGCCTCCCATAAGCATCGTCGCCGCCGCCGCCGCCGCCGCCACCGTCGCGGGGGGGGGGGGGCTGCGCTGCGGGGACTCCCGGCGCACGGGGCACGCGGGCAATACTGGTAACAAGCGGCGCCTGCCTGCCTGCCTGGTAACTGCCCTGCCAGTCCCCGCCCTGCCCTGCCTCTTGTGTCGCGGGAATGGCAGGCATGGGCCGCCGCACGTTTCCGGAACAAAGAGGAAACGGAGCGGAGGAACGGGGAATCCCGCACCCGCATCCGGCCTCGCCACCACCACCACCACCATCACTGCCGCTTCCTAAACCCGGCCCAACATCACGCGCCCTATCCGCGACGCGGGCGCGCCACTTCCTCCGTCAATTTATTACGTGAAGTCCTTTTTTAATCTTTTTAGATGCCGTCGTACGACCCAGACACCGTCGCACGGGCCCTCGCTACAAGATCTCCGAAACCACTAGCCGCCCGGAAGGGCCGACAGGGATGAGTTCAGTTGATGAGATGGATGCAGCACGGCCTCCCTCGGCACACCCTCTCCCTTCAGAGGCAAACACACACACACACACAAATACAACGCCACACACACACGGGGAAGGGAGGCGCCCAAACGACTTTTTTTGGCGGGGCGTCCGAGCGTCCGGGAGTCGCAGTGCCACACCAAAGGCCACAGCCCAGCGAGGTGAGGAAAAAAGCGCAACAAAACACAACACCAACGCAACGCGACACAGCGCAACCACGCGAGCGGCGACTGCTACACACATACACGCGAGTTTCATGCACGAGCCCAGCACCACCACCACGATTTTGCGTGTGGGTAAAAGTATTTTGTTTTTTGTGTCGTACACTAGGGGTAAAAATACAAGCCGCTTGCCCTGTCGTACGCTGGGCAGGGCAGCGTGAGAGAGCCAGCACGCGCCGCACCGGGACCACGCCCCCCCCGCCAGCGACCAAACCGCAAGCCACAGCGGTACAAAGCAGGGACAGCAGCAGCAGATAGCAAGCAGCAGCAGCAGCGGTGGCGGCAGCAGCGGCAACGGCCGCAGGTCACATACGCGCAATACGGTATACGGGCCTATACGATAAATGTCGAAATCACGTGGCGGGTGTGAATCAAGTGTCGTCCCAACCGCCGACGAGTGTCGTCCCAACCGCCGACAAGTGTCGTCCCAACCGCCGTCCCAACCGCCGACAAGTGTCGTCCCAACCGCCGACGAATCGAGTGTGTCGTCCCAACCGCCGACGAGCGACTGGCCACGCCTTCATACCACCACTGCCGCGACCGCCGCCATCACCACCACCACCACCACCACCTCCTCCTCCGCTGCCGCTGCCGCCTCCTCAATACCGTGCCCTCCTCCTCCTCCTCCTCCTCCACCTGCTCGTCCACCTGCTCGTCACACGTCCATCACCTGCCGTACACATGCCAGCAGCTCCTCGTGGGTCTCCCAGAACGCCACCCGAGCCACCACCTGCGGCAGAGCCGCCGAGCCGCCGCCGCCGCTGGCCACGCTGCCGGCGCCGCCGCCGCCGCCGCCGCCGGCGCGCGACTCCTCGATGTATTTGGCCAGCGGGTGCCCCGCGCGCGCCAGCAGCACGTCTTGCGGCCGTAGCGCCAGCGCTGCGCACACATCGTTGGCGCCGTCGCCGCAGTACACAATGTGCGCGTAGGTGTTGCCGTACAGCAGCCGCTGCACCTCCAGCCCCTTGCACATGTTGTCCGGGCAGCGAGGGCAGCCGTGAGGCCGCGGCAACGCGGCGGTGGCGGCGCCGCCGCCGTCGGCGGCGGCGGCCTTGCAGGCGCAGCCGCAGCTGCTGCCGCATGCGGCGGCGGCGGCGGGCAGCACCACCGTCGCGTCCCGACCGTCGTACATCGGCCGGATGACCAGCCGCTGCCCGCCGGTCCGCTGCAGCGCCGCGTCCGCCACCTCCGCCGTTGCCGTCGCCGCCTCCGCCGCCACCGTCTCCGCCGCCGGCACCCACTCGAACGCCGCGGGGTTAGTGATGACCTCCTGGACGTAGGCCTTGAGGCGCGCGCCGGCCAGGATGTGGCCAATGAAGACCGAGTTGGCATCGGACAGCACCTTCACGTCGATGCCCGCGCCCGCAACCAGGCGCAGCATCTCGCCCGTCGCCAGCGGCATCTCGCCGCCCAGCTGCTGCAGCGTCGCCACCAATCGGTCGCGCGACACGCCGCGCCGCTGGATCTCCGACAGCAGCGTGTTCGTAATGGGGATGTACGACTGGCGGGCGTCGAGGCCCACCAGCATGGGCAGCAGCTCCGGAGCCAGCGCCTCCACGACCGCCTCGCCCGCGTCGCAGTCCGTCAGCGTCTTGTCGAAATCGGCGACGAGCGCGAAGCGCTTGGACGGCGTTGCCGCGCGCGGCAAGCCAGTGAAGCCGTAGCACGGCCGGCTGCTGCTGCAGGCGCTGCAGGCGGCGGCGGCGGCCGCCGCCGCCGCCGCCACGGCGCCGCCGCCGGAGGCGGCGGCGGCGGAGCGCAGCGCCGCCCCCGCCGCGGCCTGCTGCTTGACCTGCGCCAGGATGTCGTCGATGGGGAAGGAGTTGCGGCGGAACCAGGTGGTCATGTCGAAGCGCCGCCGCAGCAGGCCGCGCACGTCGGCCTCGCGCGCCAGCACCTGCATCAGCGGCAGCACCGCTTCCATCAGCAACCGGTCGTCGGGGTCGCCGCGGAAGCCCAGCACGGGCACGCCGTTGTCGGGCTGGTGCAGGAAGGCCAGCGGCGTGTCGTCCACCAGCACGGTGCGGCCCAGGTCGCGGCCCACGCGGCCCATATCCTTGACGCACTGGTAGTAGTCAGTGCGCAGGGTGCCCTCGCGGTAGATGCGGTGCGCGAAGAGGCGGCCGCGCGGGTCGATGGCGTCGATAATGGGCCGGGCGTAGTCCTCGAGGCCTGCAGGGCGGTGGCACAGGGCGCAAGGCAGGTTAGCAACGAGCGATGGGTTACGGAGCGGGTTACGGCGCGGGCATCGCATGAGCGCCGCGGCGCACGAGCACGGTACAAGTTGCACGTCATGTCATGGGTGATGAGCAAGGAAGGAGTTGCGGTATAGGAAGGTAAAGCGTGGTGTGTGTGTGTGTGTGTGGCCGGGAAGAGCCGTTGGGATGTGTATGGAGGGGGCGCGCATGCATGCATACATGCACGCACGCACGCGCGCGAGCATCCTGGGCTTGCTCCTCCGGTTCACGTCCTTAAGGTGCCCCTTCGCCGCCAGCGCGGACGGAAACGACCACAGTCTCTCAGTCGCAATTCGCAGAGCAAGATTTGGAGGGGCACGCTTGAGGGACGCTCACCCGCCGTGAAGATGACGACCTCAGCGAATGCCGCCAGCTGCTCCAGGAACTCCCGCAGCCCCGGCCGCTCCACCACAAACACGCCCCCGGGGTTGAGCTTGCTGCCCACGCCCACCACATGCGTAGTAACGTACGGCGGCAGGCGCGGCGCGCGGCGCGGCGTGTACGACGATACGAGCGTGCCGTCCAGGTCGAGCAGCACACACAGCCGGCCGGCGTGCTCGGGCCGCTGCGGCGGCAGGAGGCCGCCCCACGGCTCCGCCGCCGGCGGCGGCGGCGGCGCCGCCGCCGGCGCCGCCGGCGCCGCCGCCGGCGCCGCCGCCGGCGCCGCGGGCTTGTCGGCGGCGGCGGAGCCGCCGCCGACGGACAGCACTTTGAGCGACTCGATGAAGGAGCTGAGGAAGGGGTCGACGGAGAGGGAGTCGACGTCCAGCAGCTGCGGCTTGCGACAGACGGGGCAGTTGTAGAAGCGCTGCGTGGCGGCGTCGCTGTCGTCGGCGGCGGCGATGCGCTCCAGGAGCTGCAGCGAGTTCGTGGCGCTGCTGCCGGCCGCCAGGGCTGCGCGAATGAGGGCGAGTGAGCGAGGGCGAGTGGGCGAGTGAGCGAGGGCGAGTGGGCGAGTGAGCGAGGGCGAGTGAGTGAGCGAGTGAAGGGCCGGAGGCGGGCCCGGACGGAGTGGGACGGGTTGGGAAGGGCAGAGGATGGGTGAGTGACGGAGGGACGGCCGTGCGGCGCGCGCGAGGCCTGGCCTGGTCGGCGGCCTGGCCTTCGCGCCATCGTCGGGGCTACAGCAGTATCGTCAGCCCCTACACCAAAGTCGCCAACCCCAACCCGCCCGCGCCCGCGATAACAAAACCCAAACCCCAGCCAACTCAGCCCGACCCCGCCTTCCCAGCCCGACCGGACCCGCATGCCCAACCCCCAACTCGACGACGCCACCCGACTCTGACCCCGCTAGCCAGTACCCATGCTCACCCTTTCCGTCCTGCGCCGCCGGCGCCAGCGGCAGCTGCTGGTCCCGCACCGCCGTCACGTGCGCCACCAGGCAGCCCCAACAGAATCTGTGCGCGCACGTGAGCACCACCGGATTGTGCAGCGTGTCCAGGCAGATGGGGCACTGATACTCCTCCAGCACCACATCCGCCTGCGCCAGCACGGCACCAACACCTCCACAGCCACCGCCAGCGGCATTCGCCAATGCCGTTGACCCTGCTGCCGCCGCCGCCGGCTGGGGCGGCTGGGGCGGTGTGGGGGCGCCTGCTGCGTCGGCGGCGAGGCCGGTTCCGGAGCCGGAGCCGGTGCTGGTGAGGCCGCTGGCGCTGGCCAGCACGTCGGCCTGCGTGGCTAGGCTGGCCAGACGCGGCGAGGTGAAGAAGACCTCCTGGCCCAGCATGTCCAGAGCTTGCAGGGAGGTGCTGGCGGCGGCGCCAAAGGTCTCCTTCAGGTGCCGGTTGCGCTTCTTGATGGCCTTGACCACCTGCACGGGCGAGGACGGGCGAGGAGGAGGAAGAGGTGGATAGTAGTTAGATAGTAGAGGCGGCGGAGAAAGAAGGGCCGCGCGGGTGCGTGGCGTGGCGTGGGAGCGTGCGTGCGTGCGCCTGGGTATGGGCGCGGGCGTGTGCGATGTAAGGAGGCATGGGAGGTGGTGTGGTGTGGCGGCGGCCACGGCAGAAAATCCGATCTGGGTCGGCAGTTTTGTGTCAAGGAGATTGTAGAGCCAGGTGTTCAGATCCCATAGTTTCTAAAATATATCCAGTTCCAGTTCCAGTTTCAGGTTTAGATCCACGTCCAGATCCGCGCCCAGATCCAGATCCAAAACCCACCGCCAGGTAGTTGAGCGCCACGAATTTGATCAGCTCCTTGATCTCTGAGCGCACCGAGGTGAGCTGCTGCACGCTCCCCGCACGCGAACTCCCCCGCAGCGAACGCAGGGTCGCCTGAGTGTGCCGAGACGATAGGGGCAGGAGGTGGGGTGGGGTGGCTTTTGAAGGCACGGTTATGACGGCACACGGACAGAGACTGGAGAGGAGGTGGGAGAAGAGGGCAGGGGGAAGATTAGCGAGGGGAGGACGGCTGAAGGCCCCGCGACACCACCATCCACGGCCAACAGCAAGCGTCGCAACCTGGCGTGCGCCCACGTTGATGCTACGCCGCCGCTGCCGCCACCGCTTTTCAGTGCCTCACCTCTATTCGGTCCGCCGCCTCCGAGTAGAACTGCGACACCTTGCGCAGCTCAGCTTCCAGGAGCTTCTGGAATGCGGAGCCCCCCACATCTGAGGAAGCAGCAAGGGGGTCAGGCGACACTCGCTCAGGACGTGAACAAGGCTCGCCCCAGCTGGGGCGCGTGGCCCGGGAGTTCTGGGCCCCGGGGAAGGCACACGGACGGGAAGCACCGGCAACACTGTTCAGCCCAACCCGGTCGCTTCAAGTACAGCAGGTTGCAACATTCCCGACCAGGATGACCAATTGAGGCTAAACCCCAGTACACCTGGCAAAGTCTGCACACCTGATTTGTGAATGTCATCCTTTATCGCCTTCTTCGCTGCGCGATAGTCGAAGTATGCGGCCGCGAAGGATCCTTTCCGACTAGCTTCGCTCGCAAGCCGTTTCGCGAACTTCATCTCGCTGCAGAACATCGACGGGCATCCGCGGATACTGTGCGTTACCTCTCAATTCCATACAATGGCATAGCATGTTATTATTGCTGCCTAGCACGTTGTGAGTCTTCAAAGCAAAGAGCTGGTGAAGGCCAGGAGGCCCGAGGGTTTGTGTAGGGTTTGCAAGTCGCCCCGAAAAGACAGCTCTGAACAACTAAAGCGACCAGCTCCCCCAAAAGTGTACATGCTTGGTCAAGTAAAGCAGGTAAAGCATGCACATTTCCGCCGTTACAGCCGGACAGGGCACGCGCCGGCCTCAATCCACCTACCCTTGACGACTCGGCCCGAAGGACGCAGCTTTCCAGTCGCTCGAGCGCTGTGAGTATAACTTATAGCAAAAAGCGCGTCGCCTAGAGAAACTCTGCGGTCTTACTACGCCGGGACAGTTAGCTTGCTTTGCGTTCTTCTGACTGTAATAAGTTGAGGCCCGGAATCAGGCTGAGAAGAACCCCGATCCTGAAAATGTGTGCGTGGGAATTAAGCGTGGGATATCCGGGGGCCGAATAATCCTGCGTCGGCGGCCGAATGATGCTGCGGCGATGCTCCTCAGTCACCGACTGCCGTACATGCCGGTCAGGACAGGAAATTGAGTGCCAGTTGCAGCTTTGCATAGGAAGCCTGTCATGCAATTATGTCCAAGCGCGCAGTACGCAACCAAAGATTCCGAAGCGGCTGTGGGCTCTCGAACTTCTTTGTTACACACAGACTTACAGCGGAGCTGCTGTTTGAGCGCGCATAACGCTAATATAATGCAGAGCTTTTAGCTGCGATCAGCAGGATAATGGACGAGACCGTCGTCAGTTGGCGTTTCAGTTATTTGCCGTGGTGCGGTGACGGCTTCGCATGGCGTGCGACTGTTTTTCAGCATAATGCGTGTGAATCCTCAATGATCCTTGTTATTATGGGAATCGTGGCATTCCATCTTGAATGCTTTCTTGCTTACATGACGAGCCGAACGGACGAGACAATGCTGCGGCAGTCACGCCAGTCAGTAGTAGTGGCGACAAATGCGGCGGTTCGGGTCGCACATTCCTGTCGAGAAGATGCACTTTCATATTGGACAGCACGGAAAGGCTTTGCCACTGCAGCAGGTACCGTTGCCGCCCAAAAGCCACTGGCTGGCAGCCTAACGTTCCAACCGTGCTCCTCTGCACCGCCTCTTACATCTCACTTCATAGTGGATAACTACAAACGGTTGAAGGAGTCGCTCATGTGAGATGGCACCTGGACAGCCTGTTGCTGTCATGTTCGGTGATCCCCATTGTCAGGGCTGCTGCTGCGTGCTCGACGTGGTGCGCAGGGGACGCTCAGCCGCAGAACTTTTTCAAAGCTTCCAGCCGATATTACACGGCCCTCCCCCAAGGGGAGCGGTTTCGACGGCTGCTGCCGACCGAGCAGCCAAAAGAGCCGGCAATTGCTCCCGTGCCTCCTCTCCTCACGTCCCCGCGGTGAATCGGAGGTCCGGAACACAAACAGCAACGCAACGAATCAACGTCAAGACGACAACAGGCCCTGGACATGCAGACCCAAGTCCCAACACGTCAATCCAAATGGCGCTCTGTGCGCTGTTAGGCGCGGCCCACGCACGAATCCGTTGCACCGCAAGAGACAAGACGGACGTAATCCCGCGCGCCGGCTGCCCTCAGTCAGTCAACCGCCGCGCACCGCACCGACCACCGCAGTCCCCACCCCGGAGCCGTCACCAGAATCCGTCATCCCTCAACCCCTCATGCAGCATGCAGAATGACGTGCATGTCGTATTACGGCGTACACGTGTTGTACGATTTACGACAGGGTGCTGAAGTACTCCAGCGACTTGGTGGGGTCCGCCTTCATGGTCTTGGCGCCCGGGTTCCAGTTGGCCGGGCACACCTCGCCGTGCTCGTCCGTGAACTGTCGTACAGAAGGGGGTCGGGGCGGCGGAAGGCGGGCGCAAGAGGTACACACTCCTTGAGCGACAAACGCCCGCTGCTAGGCTGCCGAAGGGGGGGGTTGAGGAGTGTACCGTGACGCAACGAAACCCGGAATCCCGAATGGGGGGGGTGTCCACGGAGGGGGGGCCAGGGGTGAGAAGCCGAGGCGTGCCGGCGACCGCACCTGGAAGGCCTTGACAAGGCGCAGGGTCTCATCGACGCTGCGGCCGACCGGCAGGTCGTTAACGGTGATCTGGCGCAGGATGCCGGTGGGGCTGATGATGAACAGGCCACTGCGAGGGAGGGGAAGAGGGGGCGGCGGCGCGGGCGATGCAAGCGGGCGGGGCGGGGGCGCGGGTAGTTCAGCAGGAGGCGTCCAGGTCCCAGATTGCGACTGCGGCTGCTACAACTGCTGATAACACGCCAGGGTGAGTTGCAATGGTGCGAGCGCGCGCGGCACAGCAGGGTGGCGTCACGGACGCGGGACGTTGCCAGCAGTGTGTGGAGGCAGGATCAGTGGGTGGAAGGCACTGTTGGAGCTCCACGCGAGGCAGCGCGAGGCCGGAGCGGAGAGGACAACGCTGCGCACGCCGCCGCGGCCGCCGCCGCCGCCGCGGGACGCCACGTCACACAGGCGCCCGCATCCTTTAGATGATGAGTGAGGAGGCGCGGAGTGTCCACATTCGGACGGATCGCCAAGCAATGTTTTATGTTTATCGACGACGTCGCAGGAGAGTGACGGCGACGCGCGATTCGACCGGGTCCGTCCGCAGTCCTTTGCCTCCGGAATTGCCCGGGTTGGCTTGATCCCTGATGACCCCACTGATCCCTACAGCGCAGCTGTCCTGCCTCGTGTTGCGCGGGGACATGGCCGCCATGAGCGGAGGCCAGGGCCGCCATATCGCCCACCCCCCCCGCCCCCCGCCCCCGGAGACCATGCGTCGGCAACATGGTGCACGCACTCGCGCCCCTGTCCAAAACAGAACACACAACCAGCCCCCGGCCTTTCCGAGTAACACAGCCAAAGGCACATGTCCTTCGGATGCCCTGGTGACGTATGTATCCAGGAATAATGAGAAGGATTATCTTAACGCTTGGAAGGCCTGTAGATGAAAAGCGCGGTTTATAAGGGAACAGGTGTTCCATTGTTTGTGTTCTGCTTATGAAGGCCACTGCTGCCCCGGTGGTAGCTCCCCAAGCGTTGCCCAAGAGCCCAACGGCCTTACCGCAGGGTCACGCCGGCGTCCGGGCCGTCCTCGATCAGGACACCGTAGTCCTGCAGGCCGATCGAAGGAGAAGGAGAAGGCAGCACGCCGACTCATAAGCGGAACAAGACCGCGAGTACAGGCAGTTGTACGTAGAACAGTCGCAACTGTGGCGAGTCAACCTGCTGACGTGTACGGCCGCGGGTGCTCCCACTCGTGCGAACAGACGGACATAGTCTGTGTTTACGGGGTATTGATCAAACAGTGTCCAATCAGGAGCGTGATGGGCAAATCGCTGGCAGCAGGCAACCCTGGGGGAAGCCAACGCGGCTGGCAATGAAGCACTCTTGGTATCTCTCGAAGGGGTACTTGCGAGGAGACACGTACCTGGGCAATCTTCTTGGTAAGATCCGCCACAAGCGGGTACTTGCAGCCGCCCAGGCCACCCTTGTTGCGAGGGGTGTTGCTGAACGCCAGATGCGTGAACTGGCTGTCAATGCTGGCGCCGACGACCTGGAGCCAAACGGACCAGACGGTGCAGCAAGTGTTTTCCAGACGCAAAGCGCATATGAAGCGTCACCCACAGGTCTTCTACACAGACATGAGTGGCCGGACACGGGTTACCCGCGAAGCGCCAAGGCCGCCTACCTCGCAGTTGATGGCCTTGAACTCGTCCACGCGATCTGCGAGGGTGCACGCCCATGCATTACTCACTGCTTATAGACCCAATATTACAGCTGGCACTACTGGGGCAGCCAGCTCCTTCACAGCTCAGTCGACCCCAAGCCGAAACCACGCACCGGAGAAGGCGACAATCTCCGTCGGGCACACGAACGTGAAGTCCAGCGGGTAGAAGAAGAACACCACGTACTTGCCCTAGAAGACCGCAACGACATGAGCGTCAGTAAGCTGCGTTTCCGAGTGGTCGAGTGATGATCTGCGCCCCATGTCGTCTGACGCAATTCTTGTCTTTATGCGCCGCCTGCGGCGAAACGATACCTTGTAGTCGTCAAGGCTGATCTCCTTGATCTCGCCGTTAACCACGGCCTGGGCCTTCCACTTCGGGGCGGGAGCACCGATTTTGGCAACCATCGTGATAGATTAACTCAACGTGGAAGGCACAGGTAATGCCTCGGCAAGCTTTGACTACAGAGACAATAAGTAATACTATTGGGCAAGGTAATTTAATATGTACAAGGATTATGCTGCAATGTACGAAACCCGCCACGACTGAACCTTCCGGAACGGCACGGCGACAAGGTCGTTGGGATGATGCCCTGCACATATCCCACTGTCGTCAATACGCAAACTTGATGCGATCCCGCTGTTCAGTTGACCAAAGCGGTGAACTAGGCTCTCATGCACCAGTGACACATCCATACAGACCCCAACAGGCTCATATATTCATGTTCATGAACAGCTCAGTCAGACAGCGATGCTGTAAACGATGCTAGGACGACCGTAAACACGCCACGGGAGTTGCCACTCTTATGTCGGGGTTGCCACCACCAATGTTAGGGTTCCAACGACGTTTGGGAACATTCTCGCATTACAAACGCATTACATCGCAATCTGTGACCGGTCAAACTTGGGATTGCGCTTGGGACCGCACGTACTGTAGGGCCACCCTTGGCCACCAAGCAGTTTTCCTGAAACAACCCTTTGGAAGCGGCACATGTGTCTTGCGCACGAACCTACAGGGATCTACTGCACAAACGGAAGCCCCACCAAGAGTCCTTTTGAGTACGAACTAGCTTGTACGGCAGGCGCGCCAAGCTTCAGCCAAGGCACCCCGTGCAAAATACCTGGTTCCGGCCTTCGTTGTTGTGGCTGTCACAGTGGCCTTCGTATTTGCTTTGGGGCATCGCGCAGCAGCTTGCCAACGCTTGCTAGCAGCGTGCCAGCCATCCCTTCCTCTGCCCCATTCCTCCCCCGCTCGGGCTGTCGCCGCCCTCGCAGGAGCCAGTCAACCAACCGGCCGCCGTAATGGCATCACCCTTCACCCATCATAATCCGCAACGCATTTCCCAGCGCGGCACCTAAGCATACCAACCTGCACAAGCGGTCCCAGAGGCAGCCACAACCCGGCGGCTCGGGCCGAAAACGTTCCGTTCGGGAGCTGGCTCCAGCCTCCGAACTGCCACGGAGCCTGGCGCCAGCGACCAACACCTAAGGCGTGCGGCCAAACCAAGCCACAGCCACAGCCTGCGCGCCCGCCCTCGACCCGTCGCCTCGTCGGGCGAAACAAATCTCGTTCGGAGCTGCGGGATGCGCGGCGCTTGGGACCCATCGTTCAGCTCAGCGGGCCGTGCCCTCCGACGCGGGTTGCCTTCGAAGCAAGGGGCAGCGGTGTGGGGGCCAGGAGCCAGAGGTCATAGAAAGCGAGCGAAGCGAATGAAGCACTTGGGGCCGAAGGGGGGGGGTGAGGTCGGTTACACGACACAGCGCGCGGAGCAAGCCTCGTCAGGATGTTGGGGGGCCGGGTAAGCTTGGACAAGCAAGAAGTTTGGGCGACGGGCCAGGTTGCCACACAGTTGGCGGCACACAGGGGCGCTCGAGGAGACGTGCGGTGCAGATTCCCCGGGGGGAGTTGGCGCACCCAGTGGTGAGCGGCTGCACCCAGCAGCAGGCATTAGTAATTCAGGAGTAGGCAGTAGTGGTAAGGAGCACGGTGGCCGACGGAATCGGCGCATCAAGTAGTAGCAGCAAGAGGGCCACCACCATTGCACACCGGTTGCCGTACCTGACGTACAGCGGCGGCAGCCGGTCCATCGCCGCGAGGAGATCGCCGTACATCCTGTCGTACATCTCGCCCGGAACCTGCGCCGCACGCAACGGCCGCACGTGCCCCGCCATGTGCCCCCCGGCCGTGGGCACCCGGCCGTGTCCACGGCTCCCCTCAGCACACCGACAGGTCCCGGAATGCGACTCGATGCAGAGGCCCGACTCCGCGTGCCATGCATGCATGCATCGAGCATCGTACAATCCGTATACGGCGGTGATATGTGCAGCACGTGCACGTCTGGCGGCAAATACGGTTAGCCAGCCAGCCGTCGCACGCAGCGGCGCGGAGCGCAGCAAGTTCCGCCCTTGGTTGGATACCGTGGCTTGCCGTACCTGACTGCGTCGCGGCCGCCTGGAAGCGACGAATGCCGCCGCCATCTCCTCCAGTCGCTCGGCCGTCAGCTTGTGGGAGCACAGCAGCCGGAACAGCTCCGAAGCCACGGCGGGCTCGAACATGCGCTCGTACCTGCGCCGGCACCGACACTGAGTCACCGACACCGAGTCACCGACACGGACACGGACACGGCGCCAGCGGTCGTCTGCGACCCACGGGTCACTTGAGCCCCCGAAGTTTCACCACCACGTCCATACAGGGTACGGACACATCCGTGACCGGAGTACGGCAGTCACGGGCTGACAGCCAGCCCACCGGCCGCCGTATGCCGCCGTGCGTCGCCATCAAAACCCAATGCGGCAATCACATGTGGCGCAACGGCCGTGAAGCGTTACGCAACCACCCCTAGAGCGTCTCCCAAGGGTCTACGTTTCCCGACAAGAGGACAGGAGGTTCCCCCCAGCACTCACGGGCACCGGTACACGCAGCGTACTCATGAGGGTATTCGCCGCAAGTACCAAAGCCGCAATGATGTGGCGTATCCGCGCCTACCGCTCGCCAAACCGTGTTCTACGCGCCAAATACCATATCCGCAGACTGGCTGCACGCTAGTAAAATGAGGCCCCAGCGACCGCCCCGCACGGGAAAATTGCCCCCGGACAGTCTCGAACGGGGGTTTCCTTCCCCTTCCCATTCCCAGCCCTCCTGCCCCACCCCACAGCCGCCGCCCAAAGCCACCTGAGCATGACGATGGGGTAGTCCCGGGGCTGTGTGCGCCAGCTATGGAAGTGCTCCTGCAGTCCGAACAAGTCCTCACCCCTGGCCGCGGGACGTGGCGGATTCCCGTCGTACACACGGTGTCGTACACACGGTGTGGGAGGTATGAAGGGTATACGAAGGGTACACGAAGGGTAAGGGAGGATGGCCTTTCGGATGTGCGGGTGTGTGGTCTCCAGGGCATGGCCCTCCCTCCCCCGGGGGAAACTGGCCTGTTGGCTGGTTGAAACAAGGCCGCAGTAACTGATACTGTAGCTTCCGCCGCCGCCGCAGCAGCAACAGTGGTGGTGGCAACCCAGGGGCAGCAACAGCAGCAACAACAGCAGCAACAGGGCCTCGCGACAGGGCCGCGCAACATGACAGGACAGGATCCCGCCGCCCACCTGGCCACGTAATCCTCCAGGGAGGCCGGGAAGGTCGCGGGGGACAGCGCCGTGGGGTTGCCGCTCGTCTTCTGCGCCTGTCGTACGGCGACCATCGAGCGGGGAGCGGCGTGGCGGCGGCCGTGCGGGAGGGAGGTGAGGTATGCACGTCCGTAAGTATTGCAGGGCCCGGGTTTGCTTGCGTCGCCTCTGTCCCGTCGCTACGGTTTCTTCTTCTTTGCCACGCCCCCCTCCCCCCCCTGACACAGCCGCCCCCGGCTGGGCACCGGTAAACTATACCAGTACCGCTGCCTGACCCGACCCGACCCGACCTGACCCGACCTGACCCGACCTGACCCGACCTGACCCGACCTGACCCGACCTGACCCGACCTGACCCGACCTGACCCGACCCGACCCGACCCGACCTGGTGGCACGCCTGACCCCGGCGGTAGTGACTGGCCACCGCGGCCAACGGGTCTCCGTACAAATACACAACATGGCGTGGACGAGATGTCGTACGAGGTCGGGAGTCGGACGGGGGACTGCTTGCTGCGCCTGCCGCTCCTGCTGCTGCTGCTGTCGCCTCCCCTGCTGCTGCTGCTGCTGCTGCTGCTGTTGCTGCCACCGGCGGGTACTCCGGCGGGTACTCGGGCGGCCTGCCGTACGATACGACGAGAGGAAACAAGGCAGGCAGGAAGGAAGGAAGAAAGGAAGGGTGCGGGGGTTGCAGTTGTGGTTGTGGGGAAAGGTGTTTTGGAGTTCGAGGGCAGAAGGGTCGAGATGCCGTGAGTCATGTGCGTGTTGGGGGCTGCTGGGTGGGTGCAGATTCCCGGGGAGTGCGGGCTGCTGACGACGGCGCAGCGACCAGGGAGCCGCACCGCCTGTGGCATTTAGGGCCGCCCAAAGGCCCTAGTGGCAAATAGCTACCGGTAGCCTGGTAAGCGAATCAGACGGAACGCGCAGTGCCACGAAGGCGGCGGCCGCCTGCCGGTCCCGCATATGCCGCCGTGTAACAGTTATCCAGGGAGTGCAAGGGATCCAGATCACCCTCGCGCACCGGGGGCAGTGCCGCAGGTTGTCAGAGTCGGTCAGGAGGTTGGTAGTTATGCCGTACGCGTTAAGATGGTTGGACAGCTGGGTGCTGCCCACGCCGCCTGTGATGCAGCATTGGAGAGGAAAGGGGAGAGAAGGGGAGCAGATGACAAAATGAGTGAAGGGGAGCAGATGACAAAATGAGGTGCGGGTGCGCTCGAAGGGATGGACGATGCCGACCCACATCGCCCACATCCGACTGGGCAGCATGCGAGCAGCGAGTAGCGATAGTGCCCCAGGGCCGGACGTTTGGGAGATTGAGGTCGTGCGACAGAGTAGCGCCAATGCAGAATGGTATGGGAGATATGGGGCTTGGGGTGGGGCTGCTGGGAAAGGAAGGCGGTTGGGGCGGCGCGGCGCTCGGGGCCTACCAAAGGATGAAACTTGGACGTCCATGACAGTTACTTCCGGTCCGGCCTGTTCGAGGGCTGCTAGCAGCTCCGCGACCGAAGGCGGTACTGGGCCTTTACGCGCGGAGAGGGCCGTGTGCAGCGCGTGCATCGTGGGACCTGGAAGGTAAGGGGTCGGCGGTTTGGGTAGCGACACGTCGGGACTCCCGATAGGGCAACGCGACGGAAGCACCGCCTATCCAAGGTGCTGCACAATGTATCTATGTAATAAAGGAACGTTAAGATGGCTGCCTCCTGTGATGCATCGTCCCCAATCCGGCTGTACGGTGCCAAGTCGTACTTACATGAAAACGATTGTAACTACGACCGTTATTCGTTTGACGAGAGGATTGCTTACGGTATGAGGTGTTAATGGATTAAATTCGTGATTAGCTGTGCATTGCAGACAGCTTTCCTTGACCGGCTAATTTGTGGAACGCATCATGGATTTTGAAAGTCCTGACGCATTGATGGAGTACTGTAAAAGTACTGGCCGTTCTTATGTAGCATTCAGCCTGGAGCAAACTGGGCGGGAACTTGGCACGGTGGTGCTTGAGCTTTACACCGATATAGCACCTGCAACATGCGCGAACTTTCTAAAGTTCGTAAAAGGGAGCGAAAAAGGGCATACATACGAGGTGAGGTCGACGACATGATGGACATGCGGACACATTTCGTGCGCTTGTTGGGCCTCTGGCATCGGCCCCTTTGACTCCTCTGTCCATTGGGATCAGCCGCACGCGGCAATCAACATCTCGCGACCGCTGCGCGCCTTAACTCGCCCCACCCTCACGACTCCAGCTCCCGCGCCCTAACGGCTGCAACGACCGGCCCAGCATCCCCGCACCCCAGGACCCGCGCCAAATACCGCAACCCAGCACCGCAATCCCGTACCGCACCCCAGTCCCTCAGCCCAGTACCGCAACCCACGCGATCTCCCCTAACCTCCCCGCGGGCTCCCCCCCTCCCCCAAACCGAAACCCACCTTAAGAACACACCCATCCACCGCGTGGTCAAGAGCGGCTGGATCCAGGGCGGCGACGTGGTTGACGGCAGCGGCAAGGGCGACCCGGGCTTCACGCTGCCCGACGAGACCTTTGCCGTCAAGCACGACGAGCGCGGCATCCTGGGCATGGCCAACAAGGGCCAGCCGCACACCGCCGCCACCCAGTTCTACATCGCCATCTCGCCGCTGCCCTTCCTGGACGGCAAGCGGGTGGCGTTCGGCAAGGTGCTCACGGCGGAAGGTGAGGGAAGCTGCGGGAAGCTGCAGGAAGAGGGTTAAAGAGCGGGATGGCGTGTGGGGCGGTCACCCTCTGGGTCATGTGTCCTCTCCCGGTCCTAGCCCGGCCGACCGGCTGGGGGTGACGTGAGCGTGACGCAGCTGCGTGAGCGTGGGACCCTCTCCCCCCTCGGGGCCTGTGGGCTGGTTGCCAGTGCTCCGCACAGCGCTCGGCCACCAGCCCCCAGCCCCGTTTCTTTCCTTCTCCCTGCGCCTCCGCTTGGCCGCAACCCGCCTCACCCCGCCTCGCCCTCCACACCCCACCTCGCCCTCACCCCGCACACCACTACCGAAAGTAAACGCTCCGCGGCCGCCCACAACACTCTGCCCCCAAGCACTCCGTCAATTTCCTGCTCCCCCCCCCACCTAAACGCTCCGCCGCAGGTCTGGACTGCCTGGGCAAGCTGGAGAACCTGCAGACCTACATCAACGAGAGGCCGGTGCCCGAGGTGACACTCGCCAACTGCCGGGTGCTGTACGAGCCGTGAGGAAGGGAGGAAGGCAGCTAGCTGGCGGGAAGGAAGGAGTGCTTTCCCATGATTGATTGCTTTTCCCCGGGGGGAGGGGCCTGGCCCTGGCGGTAGAGAGAGAGGGTTTTCCCGGCCGCAGAACTGCTGCTGCAGCCCGCCCTGGCCGCGACAGCGGCGCGCGGCCTCAGCGGGGTGGCGCTTGGCTGGCCCGCCGTGCCGCGCCGCGCGGAGCGGAGTGGAGCGGAGCGACTAGGAGCGGCTGTGGACGTGAGGACGAGCCAGGGCCATAGCAGCGCAGGGCCGGGTGGTTGGGCGGCTGGCGGGGGGTTCCGCTCCGCTCCGTGCGTGCGCTTGCATGTGCGTACGCGGCTTTGGCGGGCGGGTTAAATCTGTGGGTCGTGGGACCTCCAGCGGCGGCGGCGTGGCTGCCGAGACTGTGCTGCGCAAGTCTCTTTTCCGGGCCCGCCCCGGCGGCAGGCCGGCCGGGCCCGACCCGGCGGCAGGCAGGCCGGGCCCGACCCGACCCGACCCGACCCGACCCGGGAGGCGCGCCATTGGGAGCCGTGCAACTGGAAGGCGCGTCTTTGCACCGAGAGGGAGGGAGGGAGGGGGGCAACGGGCAAGTGCCCCGAGCGGGAGGAAGATCGGCAACCCGATACGATACGGGGGGTGTCGGATGCGCTGCCGCTGGAATGCGCGCTGCGGTGACGGCGGCAACGGCGGCGACCGGCGGCAGTGGCGGCGGCTGCTCGGTGGAAGGATGGCGCGCGTTGAGACGTGCGGAGCGCACGCGCCGCGCGATCGAGTGCGAGTGCAGACGCCGGTGACTGGGGTGGGTGGGCGGGTGGGTGGGTGGGTGGGTGCAAGCGAAACTGGGGCGGGAGGGCGGGGGGGGAGGCGGCGGCGGTGGCGGCGAGGAGCTGTGCATGTGCCTCCGGGACTGCGTCGGTCGCCCGAGGAGAGCGAGGAGATGGAGACATGCCGGAGGAGGATCGGGGGGGAGGAGGACATACATGGGGGGTTATCCACGTATAGGCCGGAGCCCGTAACAGAAGAATTCCGTCCGGGGGGGGGCGAAGGTCGTGGTGATGCGTGCGACCCGCACCCGGGGCCCGGCTCCCCTGGCTGCATCGCTCCCCCACCTGGGGCACCTGTCGGCGGGAGGAGGGAGGGAGTAGGAAGCGGACCTGCCCCGTCCGCTGCCTCTGCCCCGGAGGAGGTTGTGGCACCACGTGGCCGCACCGCAAGCAAAAAAGGAAGAGAGCCGACGAAACGCTCACGCGAGACGCGTCTTGCGCGCGGTGGCGGTGGCGGTGGCGGTGGCGGCGCTCGCGGGGGTACGGACCGCCGCCTCTTTCCCGCCTTTTGTGCGCGGTGGCGTGCCTCGTGACGGCTGGGGTCTCGGGGAGGGGAGGGAAGGGGAGGGAAGCCGCCGCTGCCTCGTGCGGGTTTCGTGTTGTTCTTTGCGTGCGGCTGGCGGGACGTGGCATATTGCGCGGAAGGTCGTGGCGGGCGCGGGCGTGGCGGCCCGAGGCCCCTTTTGCTTGGGCGGACGCTTGTGTGTAGTATTTGTTAACAGTGGGCTCCAGGCCCCCGGAGGGGTAAGGGCCGGCCGGCCATCCGGCCTGGCGCTGTGCGCGTGTGTGTGTGGCTGGCTGGCTGGGAGGGGTGTCGCGGCTGGGTGCTCATCGCCTGCAACCCCGCCAAGCAAGTGCCTGCGGTGTCCTTTTTATTAGCGCCTCTCTTCTCTTCTGGGACCACATGGCGGCGCTCCCTCCCTAAGAGGAGGCGGTAGCGGCGGATCCGGATCCGGTGGGGGATTCCGTCCCGGCCCCATCTGAAGGTACCGGTAGCGAGCGACCCCAGGTACCGTAGGTAGCGACCGCTACGGCGACCAGTGCAAGCAGTTTCGGCCGTTGGATTCCGTTGGTCGTCAACCAGGTGCGAGTTTGGCTTTGGGGAAGCGCAGGAGCTGCTGTCAGAAAAGAACGATCAAGGCAACCGCAGGCAGGGCCCGCTGCGAGTTGCCTTTCGCTGAACATGTTCAGTAATAGGCGAACGCGAGATGTCTGGAACGTGGGGTAACTCTGTGCACACTGAGTGCTGCCGTCCCAACTCATCCAGCTCCACGCCCAGTTGAGCTCCTGAGCGCCCCCCGTCCCGAACTCCCGATGGTGGGTCGGGGAGACGGAGGGTGGAGCATGGAGCCCCGGGCCGGCAATCAAGTCGGCGGCTGACGTTGAATAATACGTCACCCCCGCCCCCCCCCCCACACACACGCACACGCACAAATATCTCTTCCGCCCTGGTGGTCGTCTCCGCTGCTACAGTGCACCAGTGGCCAGCGGCTGGACCGTGGGCTCGTCTCTTCCGGAGGCCGGAGGTACCCCCCCCTACAATTTCTCGGTTTGTATCTAACGCCCTCGCTGCTTGCAAGTTTACCTCGTTCTTCTTTTGCAGACAGGAATGATTTTTCTGATTTGATACCGTTTACGGGCTCCGGCCTATACGTGGAACCCCCCCCCCACCTGGGTCACAACCACAACAACACGTGCATGACTGCCGTGATTGCGGAACAACTGACTGCACAAGAGACCAAATATGTGGCGCTGTTGGGCGCGTTACGGCGTAAACGTTGCGATCTATTTGTTGATAGTAAGACGTGGCGTATCGCTGTGTGAGCGTTGGTGGTAGGAACACCGGGCCCGTGTCCGGCGTTGCGTAATCCGGGGCCTTACGCTTATCCCCGAGGGTTTCAGGATGAACTGTTGTGCGTATTTAAGGCCGAAAGCGAGCCGGCCTGGTCGCTTTCCGGCTCTGAACAATTGTAACGTTCTGAGCTAGGCAATAGGCCCCGTGCAGTCGTCTGGACTCTGGAGGTCGACTGCACGAGTACTACTCTTGATAGTGTCACACAGCGATCATCTTTCATCCATCTAACCGGTAACTCAAGGAGGTAGGGAATACGTCGGTCCCTGTTCTCCTAGTTGTCGTGTCCGGGTGTGGGCGGACTGGATGTCAGGGGCGCTGCGAACAAGGGGACAAGCTCGGCGAAGGTACACCAGGTACGCCCGCCTACTTGATCCTGCAGCAGCGACCCTGACCAAGCCGCACCAGACACGACAACTAGGAGAACAGGGACCGACGTACTTCCCACCTCCTTGAGCTACCGGTTAGATGGATGAAAGATGATCGCTGTGTGACACTATCAAGAGTAGTACTCGTGCGACCGGCCTCAAGACGACTGCACGGGGCCTATTGCCTAGCTCAGAACATTACAATTGTTCAGAGCCGGAAAGCGACCAGACTGGCTCGCGTTCGGCCTTAAATACGCACAACAGTTCATCCTGGAACCCTCGGATAAGCGTAAGGCCCCGGATTACGCAACGCCGGACACGGGCCCGGTGTTCCTACCACCAACGCTCACACAGCGATACGCCACGTCTTACTATCAACAAATAGATCGCAACGTTTACGCCGTAACGCGCCCAACAGCGGCGCGTGCGACACAAAAATCGCAAAGATCCGTAACCAAGTGACCGCGAACGGGCGGTCACACCAGTCAGACTGGCGAGCAGTCACACAACTGCATCGAAACTAAGCTATTAAACAGACAAACAGCTCCTGCCGTTAAGTAACCGTCTGACGTCAATTTGACGATAACATTCAGACGCTCCGTCGGTGAGGGAAAGGCGCGCCGGCTGGCGGTCGAGACGAGAGCAGCAGGCTGCTCAGGGAAAGTCGGCCGTGAAGCTGCTGGGGAGACAGCGGTATCAACCTACCAAAGCCGGCCTCAAGGCCCTCACACACCCGCCACCCGACAAACAAACGACGCTTGCGGCGCCGCGCGTCGGGTGGGGGTGAGAGGGAGGAGAGGGAGGAAGGGATGAGGGGAGGGTGTATTTGGGGGAAGGTTAAAAGGGGAAGGGAGTCAGGTGCATGAGAAGGGGATGAGGAATGGGGGGTCGCTCGTTTGTCTGCGCAGGGCCCGCTCTGGGCGGAGAAGGGCGCCCCGGCGGCTTCATCCGGCTCGTCCCTCCCTTTCTGCTGGCATTGTATATTGTAAGCGCGTGAGGCGAGAGGGGACGAGGCGATAGGGGTGCTGCACACCGTGATTTCCGTCGTGCATTGTCTCCGCCGCCGCCAGTACACCTTTCCTTGGCAGGCGGCTTCAGAAACCTTTTTGCCATAATTGCATTATCTGCGCTTTTACTTACAGGAAAGCATATGGAGCGATGGCGATGTGTTGGCATTCTAAGTAAAATTGCACCCACCATCGACAAAGTTTTTACGTTTATATTGCTCAGTTTCGTCCATTTGAGCATGACCGTACTTGAACAGGATCTGTTCTATAGGTCATACACCTGTCTGTGTTCTTCAACTCAGACAAGCTCCTCAACTTAGACGAAGATACGAAGCTCCGGCGCCTGAGCGCAACGTATGGCCGCAGTGGCCGTACCGCTGGCACGGATGCGCGGCTCTGGATGAACGTCCCGCCGAGGCCCATTCCGCCGGCAGGGATGGCGCGCGGGGCATTCAGATGGGTTGATCTTCTGAATTCTTTTACGCTTTTCTACGTCCCTCGTGGAAATTCCCTCAAATCTACTCCGAAGCTATTCGGAATAGCACTGACCAAATCCCATTTTGGATCCCGCAGCGCTTTTGCATCTCCGCGAATACTCCGCCGACACCCGCTTCCCGGGGGTGGGGTGAGGTGGGTTGCAGAACCTCCCTCCGCCATCCAACCTCCTCGACGCTGCTGCTCCGTCTGCACCCCCTCCCTCCCTCCCTCCCTCCCTCCTGTCGTTCCCTCACACAGGCCGCACCCTCCCCTCTTTCACGCCTCCCATTTGCCACCTCCCCTCGGTCCCCATCCCACGTTCCCACCCTTTCGGAGCAGCAAGCCCCGGCGCGGCGGCCCCCGCCCCGGGATGGGGACTTTGCATCCGCCCATCATACCTCAACACACGCGCAGCCCAACCCAGCCCAACCTAGCCGCTCGGGCCACCGTGACTCCAGCCCGCGGTGTCATTTCTTTTCTTTGGAAAACGACACTGACCCGATTCCGATCGCCAGACACAGACCCAAGACACCCAAGACATGCCTCCAAACCCAAGGCCAGCGCCCGGGGCCCGGCCCCTCTACACCCCACCCTTGCCCCCACACGTCCCCACGTCCCCTCGCCACATCGTCACAACCCTACATTCAGGCCCTGCACCGGACGGCCGGGGGCCACCTCGCGTCTCACAACCCCACGTTCTCTCCGACCTCACCCTCGCCCCGGGCCCGGCCACCCCTCCGCCCCGCCCCCCAACCCCACCCCCTCCGCGCCTGCCCCGCCCCGCCCCTCCCCGCCCCCCAACCCCCAGTCCGCGGCTCCTGGCAACCCTCCCGGTCCCTAGGCCAGACCGGGTACCAAAACTTCAATAGCGGCCCTCGATCCCAAGGCGGCTTGCTCCGGCCCCGAAACCAAGCACGATGTCACCTCCATCGCCTTCTTCGTCGCTCTCATCCGCGTCCTCCTTGTTTTTGTTGTCGCCATCGTTGTCGTAATGCATTGTCTTCATCCCTTATCCTCCTCCTTCCCATCCTCCTCCTCCTGCGTGCCATCCTCCTCCTCCTCCTCCTTACCATCCTCCTCCTTCACCTCCTCCTCCTCCTTCCCATCCTCCTCATTCTCCTTCACCTCCTCCTCCTCCTTACCATCCTCCTCTTCCTCCTTACCATCCTCCTCTTCCTCCTCCTTACCATCCTCCTCTTCCTCCTCCTTACCATCCTCCTCTTCCTCCTCCTTACCATCCTCCTCTTCCTCCTCCTTACCATCCTCCTCTTCCTCCTCCTTACCATCCTCCTCTCCCTCCTCCTTACCATCCTCCTCTTCCTCCTTCACCTCCTCCTCCTCCTTCCCATCCTCCTCCTCATTGTCGTCGTTCCCTTCACGATGTTCTCGTCCCATCATCCCACCGTCATCCCCACCACACACATGAACACACACACACACACACACACACACACACACACCACACATACACACGAACACCCCCCGCAAAACCCCCACCCCCCACCAACCCCCACCAACCCGATCAGCACACAGGGCTGGTGAACTGGCACACCGTCATGCGGCACACGGGGCACGGCAGCGGCGCGTCCACCACGCCGCGTAGCGTCACGTGGCGCGCGCAGCCGCCGCACAATCGGTGGTGGCAGGGCTCCACCGCCAGACAGTACCCCTCCTCCAGACACACCGCACACTGCGCCACCGGCAGCAGCGGCGCGCGAGAGAAGACGCTCTCCGCATAGCCCGCCGACCGGCGCAAGAACGGACTCGGCTGGCGCAGCGTGCAGCAGCCGCGCTCCGGCGCCAGCGGCCCGGCGCCGGCGCCGGCGCCGGCGGCGGTGCCGGCGTCGCCGGCGGTGACGAACGCCGCCACCGCCGGCGCCAGCGTCGCCAGCAGCTCAGCGTCGGGATCCAACGCCGGCACCGCCGGCGGCGGCGCCGCCGGCGGCGGCGGCGCCGACTCGCGGGCCAGACTGCCGTTGCCGCTGCTGCCGCGGGGAGAGGACGAGCGGTACCGCACCCAGGATCCGACGGTGGCTCCGCCGCCGCCGCCGCTGCCTCTGGCGGCTGCCGCCGGCAGCACCATGCGCAGCGGCGGCCGCAGGGGAGAGTCGCGGCTGCCGCGCCGTCGCGCCGCGCCGCCGCCGCCGCCGCCGTCGCGGCTGTCGCACCTCAGCAGCAGCCGCGGGGCCGCCAGCGGTCCCGAGCTGTGGCCCTCCAACTGCTGCGGTTGCTGCGGCTGCTGCGGCTGCTGCTGCTGCTGCTGCTGCTGCTGCGGATCGCGGCAGTCCGGCCCCGGTTGCTGCTGCTGCGGCCGCTGGCCGCTGGCCGCGTCGCAGCCGCAGCCCGGCGGCGCCGGCGGCGGCTGCGGCAGCGGCGGCGACGGCGGCGGCGCGCACGTGAGGGCAGCCAGGCGCAGCGACGGAGACGAAGCGGGGGGGCCCCGGGGGCCGGCGCCTGGTGCGCAGCCCGGGTCTGAAGAGGAGGGGGAGGGGGAGGGGGAGGCGGCGGCGGAGGGGTCGCTGACCCGGGAGGAACAGCCCTCGTGCGACGGCCCCGGTGGTTGCGGTGGCGGTGGCGGGGGAGGGGGAGGGGGGAGCAGCAATGTGGACTGCGTCTTGGCGAGGTGGAGGGGGGAGGAGCAGCAGGGGTTGCGCCGCCGGAAGTCCAGAATGACCTGGGGGGGGTGTTGGGCGGGTGTGTGTGAGTGTGTGTGTGTGTTTTGGGGGGGGGAAGGGGGAGGGGGAGGGGGCATACCGTAGAATGCGAGCGAGGTGAAGCGGGGGGAAGTGGGGTGAAGCCTACCCACTGACCCTGCCTTGACACGTGGATCCCGCTGTGACTGTTGCGATGCCCCTTACGTTTGGGAGAGGGGAGGGAGGAGGTTCGTGGGGCTCCTACGAACAGTAAAGAGACGCGCCCCCGGCCCCCCGTGTGTGGGGGAGGGGTTGGGAGTCAAGGTTGCGGTGGGTTGGGGCGGTGTGTGGGGGGGAAGAGGTCCCGGGAGGTGGGGACTGCTTCCTCCCCCCCCATACACACATACACACATACACATACACATACACACACGCAAGAGGGGGCTGCGGCCCCTCACCCCCTTCCCTCCTTCAAGGGGGGTGCTTCGGCGGTCTCCGCGTAATGAGCCCTTATGGGGCCCTTAAGGGCCCTTCGGGAGGTGGGGACGACCCTACCGGGTGGTCTCATCAGCCCCCTTGACCAGCATCAGGCCCGGTGGGACAAGTAAAAGGTCTCACACAGACACAGAAAGAGACGCAAGTACAGCCGCCCTCGCACCCGCCCCCACCTTCTCCGCGTGCTCCACATCCGCCACAAGCTGCTGCCGTACAACCGCCGCCGCCAGCGCCGCCAGGCGTGGCACGCCGACGGCGCCGCCGTCGCCGCCGCCGCCGCCGGGCCCTCCCTCCCGCCCGAACAGGGCCCCTAGGTCGGAGGAGGGGTGCAGCAGCTCCGCAATAAGGCCCGAATGGCCCCGGAAGGCCGCCACCTGGTGCGTGTGTGTATGCATGTGTTTGTATGTGTATGTGTGGCGGGGGGGGGGTTCAGGGAGTGATATGCTCCTTTATAAAATAATGAGTCACTGCGGACGTTGATGATCCAGCTGCGACAGCCGCTGAACCTCCGGAACTGTTAATGTTATCCCACCCATTCCCAAACGTTACCGACATTGCTGCTTGACCCGCGGTTGAGCCGTCCCAGCATCTTGTCGGTGTCGGAAGTGTTGCAAACCGCCTCGGACGAAGCCGCACCGCATTTTGTGCGGTGCGATGTTGTAGACATGTGTACCAATCGTAAAATTAGCGACGTAGATGTGTCCATAGGCTGACTGAAAAGCTGGCATGCGTGTGCTTGCTCTAAAACTCCCGAAAATCCCGCCCTCTAAGCTGTCAGAACTGGTAACAGCAACATCTATCGGAACTGAGGATGCTTACCTGAGCGGCAGACCAGCGCGGAAGCGTTGCGATTCGTCGATGCGTAAGGGGCAAGGGCAACGTGGCGGCTTCGTGAGCAACGTTGAAGCCTTTACTGAGGGGGCATGGTATGATATGCGGTGCGATCCTAAACAAAGTGCCTACGGGTAAGACTAAAAGAAAGAAAGATGCATAAAGTAAGCTGAGTATTTGAGGGGGGGGGGGCGGGGGGGAGGGAGGAGGGGGAATGAACAACAGCCTTGACACACACACACGAAGCCCCAGGCATCCCAAACAACTGAAAGTAGCGGCATGTCCGTATGTCAGCTGCGCTGTGCTGCTATGCGCTGTGCTGCGCTGCGTTACATTGCTTCGCGCTGTGCTGTACTGCAGTGTACTGCACAGTGATGTACTGCACAGTGATGTACTGCACAGCACTGTAACGCGACATGACGTGATGCGACCTCCCCGGGAGGTCACCCGCACCGCACCCCCTCCCCCCCTACCCCCTTCTTCACGTATGGTGGTCGTGCGTACCCTGTACGGCGTCCTCCCGAGGGCATCCAACCGCCGGCGGGGGTCGGGGAAGTTGGGTCCGGCCAGGTGGGCGTGCTGCGGGGCGGGGCGGGGCGGGGCGGGGCGGGGCGGGGCGGGGCGGGGCGGGGTAGGGGAGGGGGGCGGGGGAGGGGAAAGGGGCGGGGGAGGGGAGGGGGCCGCGTGCGTGTCAGCGCGTGTTTGGTTTCCTTCGGCCATACTTCTGTGCGTATAGAGTTCCTTTGGGGGGGACGGGGGAAAGGAACGTTGTGGTTTCGGGGCCCTTACGTTCAAACGGCGGGGCAGCAAGGTGTTCGCATCCCCCGTGAGTGGGGGGTGTAGCGTCTGTGTGTCTTTTGTTGGTGTATTTGTCGTACTCGTGCGCCTCGTCCGCCCTCCCCGACTCCATCCCGCGACCTCAGCTAAACACGAGCTTCCCCCGGAAACCCTCTCCGCCATCTTCACGAATGAAAGAATGAATGGGATGAATGCATGAATGCATGAATGCATGAATGCATGAAAGAATGAATGGGATGAATGCATGAATGCATGAATGCATGAATGCATGAAGGGATGAATGCATGAATGCATGAATGCATGAATGCATGAATGCATGAATGCATGAATGCATGAATGCATGAATGCATGAATGCATGAATGCATGAATGCATGAATGCATGAATGCATGAATGCATGAATGCATGAATGCATGAATGCATGAATGCATGAATGCATGAATGCATGAATGGGATGACTCGGTGTATGTGCAGTGGACCCCACCAGTGTAACCCACTTGGCGCGCACCGCACACGCCTGACCACCTGCCCCGCAACAAACTCCCCTCCCCTCCCTTGTCCCCTCCCCTCCCTTGTCCCCTCCCCTCCCTTGTCCCCTCCCTTGTCCCCTCCCTTGCCCTCCCCTCCCCTCCCTTCCCCTCCCTTGTCCCTTCCCTTCCCCTCCCTTGTCCTCTCCCCTCCCTTCCCTTCCCTCAGATCCCCCTCTTCAGACCACCCGCCCCACCCACATAGTACTGCAGCAGCGCCAGCACACAGTCCACCGCATTGAGCAACGCCGCCACATGGAGGGGTGTGGAGCGCAGAGGCACGTTCACGAGGTCGTACGCATCAGCAATCTGTCGTACATACCGTCGTACACAGCAGTACGTACAGCGGCGGTACATACAAACGTGCGCGGCAGGCAGGGGAACAGAGGGGGCGAAGAGGGCCGGCGGTTTGGAGGGGCACGAGGGAGTTCGGGGGGTGAGGGGTGAGGGGGGGGGTAAGGACGGAATGCGGTGCTGGTGGTGGCGGGGGGAGGGCAAGGAGGGCGGGGGAAGGAGGGCGGGAGGAGAGCACGATACGGTTCCCTCCGGGTTGGCTCGGGCAGTTTGGTGGAGCTGGGGAGGGTCAAATCTCAGCTGTGTCCCCCGTGTGGGGGATAGGTCGGGTCGGGTGCTCGGGTCGGGTCAGATGGAGCATTGCCGAGAGAGGAGACAGTGGAGGTGGAGGTGAAGATGGGGGATCAGGGAGTGGTGATGGGGGAGGTGAATGCGGGGGGTGGATGCAAGGGGAGGAAGGCGATCCCGGAGCTCGGGGCGTGTATGGCAGCGGACTCTTTCCCCTCCTCTTCCATTCCACACCCAACCAGCAACCACCCTTAACTGCCCCAACCAACTCCAACCACCCACCGCGTTGACCGCCCGCATGTCGGCCCCTCGCTCCAGCAACAGCCGTACGGCATCTGCCTGGCGCATGGCCACCGCTGCGCGTGTGTGTGTATGTGTGTGTATGTGGGGTGGGGTGAGGGAGGGGGGGAGGCGGGAGGGGGGAGTTGGTCGGAGAAAGCCAAAGCGAAGCGAGCGACAAGGCAGGAAGGAGGACAGGCGGGGGGCTGCTCCCAATACACAACGCAAGCAAACCTTGAAGAGATGCAGACAGAAACTCCTTCCTTCCTTCCTTCCCGTAGGAGCGGTTTCCAGTGGCAGGCAAAGCGCAATACGCCAATCAAAGACACACGCGAGAATGCACACACAGCACACACAGCACACACACAGCACACCAGAACCGCCTGGGAGCCGCTTTTGTGCGCACGTGGGTTGTGGTGCCGGGAATCTGGGGATCCGCGAGGCCCAGGATCGGATCCAGGACCGGGAACATTGGATCCAAGATCAGATCCAAGATCCAAGAACGGATTAAGGACCGGATCCAGAAATGGATCCAGGATCGGATCCAGGACAACACCTGTGCCAACACGGTATCAAAAGGACGTATAGACCTGCTGCGCGCCACAAGCCCGGCCCCTGTACGTCTTTGTCGTACCCGTGCGCCGTACCGTAATGGAGGGGTGTGAGACCGGAGATGGTGCGTGCCTCGATGTACCTGCGGCACCCCGGGGGGGGTGGTTTATTGGCGGGGTTGGTACGGCAGCAGCATGTACGGCTCTACGGCAGCAGCATGACAAGACCCAAGAGGCAACAGGCTGATTAACTGACAAGCTGATAAGACGTAATGTAATACATAGGTTGTGTAGAACCGGTAGTAGTGGGGGAGGGGGGTTCCACGGACCAGACCGTGTTGCCGAACGCGTCGGGGGGGGGGTTTGCACGGCCCCTCCCTTAAACCCCCCCCCCCGCCCCTCCGCGCCCCCGCGGGCGTAGGGCTTCCTTTCCCCCTTCCCCCTGTAATGGCCCCTGAACGGGGGCCCCCCTCCTTCCCTCCCCCCCGCACTCACACAAACACACACACACACACACACCCCGTACGGCACGGTTCCCCCTCGGCATATCTCCGTACTGTACGGCACCTGTACAGCTCCTGGGTCGATTCGCGGCTGTCCAGCAACGTGGTGATGCATTCCAGGCGGCCCTGAGAGGAGAGGAGAGGAGAGGAAGCGGCGGGGAGAGGAGGCGAGAGGAGGAGAGGAAGGGGGAGGAGAGGAGAGGGGCGGGAAGGGGGAGGCGCGGGGAGGGCGGAGCGGGACCATCTGAACCCGTCTGAAGCCGTAAACCACTCATGTGCACCCATATATTGCAATTATTTGAACCCGTACTGCAAGCAGTTGTTTGAAGCCGTACTGCAACCACCTGACGCCCTCCCTCCCTCCCTCCCTCCCTCCCTCCCTCTGCCCTCCACTCCTCCCTCCATGGTACCGTTACCCTTCACGAGCTCCGACCCATTCGTGGACCCCCCCACACACACACAACCCCGACCCACCCTCATGACTGCGTAGTGGAGAGCCGACCGCTTCCCGCAGCGGTCAGTGGCCCACGGGTCGGCGCCCTGTCGTCCAGACCGCCACCGTCAGTGGGGTCGCCATCGCCATAATGACGAAGCATCACCATGTGAAGAGGGATTGGGGGGTGGGGGGGGGGGCGGGGAGGTGGGGGGCGGGAGGTTGGGGGGGGGGATGGGGAGGGGGGTGGGGTGGGGTGGGGGGTGGGGGGTGGGGTGGGGGGTAGAAACAGAGTGCGCCGCTGGTGGGGAGCACCGCCGTTTGTGAGGCAACGGCGCCGTGATGGGGGGAGGGGGGTTGTTGTGGCTGTAACTCAACAACAAGTCCTGTCACCGACACGCCACGACCAAAAACACAAACACAAATCGAAAACACACACGCATACACACACACATACACAGCTGGTACCAGCACACGGCTGCACGACCCATTCCCTCCTTCCCTCCTCTCCCCCCCCCACCCACACAGGCCCCGGCACCAGGAGGCCCTCGGGGTAATGTGCGGCGGGACACCTCAGACCGCCCGTGCAGTGCCGCTGGGATCCAAGTTAGGATCCAACGTCTCAGATCCAGATCTTCAAGATCGAGATCTTGGATCTCAGATCCAGGACGGAATCTCTCCCTCCGCCCTCACCCTCGCCAGAAGCCAGCGTATGGCGGCCGTCTGACCCGACTGCGCCGCGGACATGAGGGGTGTCTGCGGGGGGGGGGGGAGGAGGAGAAGGGGGGGTTGGGGGGTTATCCACGTATAGGCCGGAGAAGGGGGGTGTGCGGAGAAGGGGGTGGGTGGGGTGATCCACGTATAGGCCGGGGTGGGGGGGTGGGGGAGGTGGAAGCGGAAGCTGGGGGGGGGTGTCTGCGGGGGGAAGGGGCAGGGTGGAGATGAGGAGGGGGAGGGAGGTGCGGACGACTGCGATTGCAACGCTTCGTTGGATCTGGAGGAAGCCACCAGGCCTGGATCCGGATATGAGGTTATGGGGGTATGAGGGGGGTTGGAAACGGTAATGAGGGGGTGGTGGGCGAGGAGCAGGTAGGAGCATCGCCACCCGCCAGGCAGCCTACACACGCACCGCCCTTCGTCTGTCTGTGGAGCCGCGTTAGTTGCATTTACGTCACAGCTTTCATAGACGCGACCCTCCCTCCCGTCCCCGATCCGACCCTCCCTCCCTACCCCTCCCCTCCCCTCCCACCCCTCCCGATCTGACCCTCCCCGCCCCCCCCCCCGCCCCAGCTGCCCCCCCCCCCGGCCCCACCTGCCCCCGCTCGTTCCTCAGGTTGACCACCCCCCGCAGTTCCCCCCGGCTCATAAGGCCTACGTGGGCCTCCAGCGCCCCCAGCACCTCCTCACTGCCCCCCGCAGCCGCCAGGTGCCACACGCTGTCACGACCACCTGGCGGGGGGGGAGTGGGGGGGAAGGGGGGAGGGGCAGGGGGAGGGGGGGGAGGGGGAGGCGGAGAGGGGAGGGGGAGGGGGAGGTGGGAAGGGGGAGGGGGGGGTGTAAGGTACACAGCAGCGAAGGTGGGAGGTCTTGCTTAGGGTTTCAGATGGAGGGGGAAGGGAGGTGGGCGATTAGGGATGGGGATGTGGGAGCGCGAGCGGAGAGCGAGAGCGAGAGAGAGAGAAGAAGGGGGGAAGAGACAAGAGAGAGGGGGGGAGCGGCGCGGGTGGCGCTCGGGTATTCCGCCGGCCCGCTGCGTGGCAGGGGTATGATGTGTACGATGGTACTGCAATAAAAAATGCGTGCCGTGTCGTACAGTACGACAGTACGGGCAGCAACGTACCCAGGCTGCGGTACGTGAGCAGGTCGGGGTCCTTGTCCAGCCGGGCCTTGATCACGCGCAGGTCGCCATGTCGTACTGCGATGCGGTAGGTACGGCAGCACCGAGTACGGCGTTTAGGAACAGGGTGATTCTCAGGCCATCGAGTATTCAAGGGCCGTTGGCAAGCGGGTTGCGTCGGGGTAGGGCCGTTGGCTTTTGCAGCCCGTACTCAGCAGTAGCGCACACTCAATGCCATCCATAGAAATACTGAAATATCATTGGGAAACGTAGCTATTAAGCGGCGCGCATAAACAGCGCACCGGTAATGCGCGCGGGGAAATGCTTGCGGTAATTGCAATTGGCGCCGTGGTCCTACTGTACCGTCCGGAACCGTGGGTCGGTGGTTTCGGAGGTTGTTTGCGGGAAGGAATATTCGCTCGCTCGCACCTAAACCTACGCACCGGCTTGGAATAGGGCGAAGACTGGCCCTGGTTCCACGCAGCTGCTGATGTGTGCTCCCATTGACACACAGGTCCGCGGGACGGGGTTGGCTTTGGCAGAATAATGGGAGAATCGCAGCGCCGCGCCGTGTAACTTCGTGTAGCAAGGCGCAAAGTAGAAGTTCGGAAACAGGTGGCTCTAAATTGGGTAATGGATAATGCGAATAGGACTGAGACTTCGAATGGGAATGGCTGGCACCCTGGACAGCCCAATTCCAAGCCGCGACGATTCCACTCGACCAGAAAAGCCGGTCTTCACGAGTTAAAAAATGCAAGTTCAAATCCAGAAGGCGTTGATCTATATACTAGTTGTCTCTACCTTGCGGAAGGATTTGGGTCGCGTCGCTTTACGGTCTCGTACAAGTAAGTTGTTATGGGTGTTGCGCTGCAGGCCTCAAACGCCTGAGCGTTATATACATACGTCAAACGTATCTTCCATTGCACAAATTTTGCATCCTCGCTGGCTGTAGGTTGGTTTTGCAATTTCATATGGACGTGCAATTGCAGCACATCTAGAAGCATCAGTCGGCTCCTGGCTTTTCCGTGCGCACGCAGTCACCTGTTGAGGCAATGATTGAAAGCCACCCCGATCGGCAACCGGATGCCTTGATAGCCGAGGTGGCCGAGGCAGCTGGTGGCCATCATGCGCCTGCCGAGGCGGCGCACGCTGAGGCTGCACCCGCAGAGGACGCCCAGGAGAATTCAAATACCGAGGCGGGAATTCATGACGATGCCGCAGATCAGCCCCCGACCGCGTCGGCTGAACCCATCAATCTCACGGCTCCGCCATCGCCATCACCTTCGCGTTCCACGGTGCCGACGACCACGCGCAGCAACCCTTCATCACCAGTTCCCGTCATCCTCGCAGCTGCCATTCTGCTAGGCGGCGGCTGGTGGCTGCTGCGGCGCCTGCGCGGCCGCGGGCCAGCGGAGGCCAGGCCGGCCGGCCGGAAGGCAGCGCGGCCGCCGCCGCAGGCGGCGGCGGCGGCGGCGCAAGCCGCCGCTTCAGCCGAGGCAGCGGCGGCGGAGCCGCCTCCCCCGCCTCCCCCGGAGCCCGTCGAGCCCGACAGCCTGGAGATCCTGGTCTGCGGCCCCTCCGACGCCGCCGCGGCGGCGTCGGCGCCGCCACTGGGCGCCGGCTCGCTGCCGCTGCCGCTGGCGGGTGTCACGTTTTTGGTTTCGGAGGATGTCGACCTGGTGGGAACCCCCACGACCCTGGGCCGCGACCCATATGACGGCACCCCCATCGTCCCAGTTGCGGCGCCGGCGGCGGCGGCGGCGGAGGCGGCGGCAGCGCCGGCGGCGGCGGCTTCCGCCAGCTGCGGCGCCGTCAGCCGGCTGCAGGCGGCGGGGGCTGTGTGTCTGGGCAAGGCGGCCATGCAGCCGCTGGGGTTGGACGTGCTGGGAGCCAATTACGGCAATCCGTACAACAAGGCCCACGTGGCGGGCGGCGGCCAGACAGGTACGGCTGCTTGCGCTGGGCGGTTATGAGGAGCTCCTCGACGCGACTGGCGGATGGACGCGACGGGTGGAGGGCACACACGCCACTTATCCCAAAGATTGTACCCTAAAACACCCTCCCCCCCCACCCACACATTTCCCACACACGCGCCAATTCACATACGCGCCAATTCACACACGCGCCATTTCACACACGCGCCATTTCACACACGCGCCATTTCACACACGCGGGCTCATGCACTCGCAGGCTCCGCGGCCGGCGTCTCCACGGGCCTCGCCCAGCTGGCCCTCACCACCGACCTGCTTGGCAGTGCCCGAGTGCCTGCGGCCTGCTGCGGCCTCTACTGCTACCGATCCACACCCGGGGCGCTGGGGCAGGCCAGCACAGCGGCAGCCGGTGGCGGCGGCGGTAGCGGCGGCGGCAGCGGCGGCGGCGCCCCGGCGGAGGGCGGCGAGGCGATTGCGGTGATGGCGGCTGACCCCGGGCTGCTGTTGAGGGCGGCGCAGACACTGGGGGCGCCGGGTGAGGGGGCTGTGGGTGTGGGTGTGGGTGTGGGTGTGGGTGTGGGTGTGGGTGTGGGTGTGGGTGTGGGTGTGGGTGTGGGTGTGGGTGTGGGTGTGGGTGTGGGTGTGGGTGTGGGTGTGTGAGTGGGTGTGGGTGTGGGTGTGGGTGTGGGTGTGGGTGTGGGTGTGGGTGTGGGTGTGGGTGTGGGTGTGGGCGGATGAGGGTGAGGGGCTGTGGGGGTGGGGTTGGGTGTGGGTGCGGGGTGGGGTGGGGTGGGGTGGGCGGGTGTGGGTGTGGGTGTGGGTCTAGGCTGGTATGTGGGTGTGGGTGTGGGTGTGGGCGGATGTGGGCGCGAGTAAGGACGGATGTGGGTGTGGGTGTGGGCGGTGGGGAATTTGGGAGTGGTGGCGAGCGAACGAGGGAGGCAGCACGCGGCGGAGGTCACCTTTATACCCCTTTTCCTTTCATTACCTCCCCCCCCCTCCCGCCCTCCTCCCCACTCCCTCACCCCCACCCCCCTCCCCACCCCCCCAACCCCCCGCTCCGCACCACTCTCTTCCCCGCCGCCGCTGCCTCCCAGGCTCCTTCGACCTGCGCGGCGAGATCGTCCGCTTCGTGGTTGCCGAGGACCTGTTCGGGTGCTGTGCGGTGGAGTACCAGCCGGCGGGATTGGCCATCAAGAGAGCCATTCTCAAGTGGGCGGGTTCGGAGCAGGCGGGGGCGGTGCAGCTGTGCAGGTGGGTGGGTGGGTGGGTGGAGGTGGGTGGGTGGGTGGGTGGGTGGGTGGGTGGGTGGGTGGGTGGGTGGGTGGGTGGGTGGGTGGGTGGGTGGGTGGGTGGGTGGGTGGGTGGGTGGGTGGGTGGGTGGGTGGGTGGGTGGGTGGGTGGGTGGGTGGGTGGGTGGGTGGGTGGGTGGGTGGGTGGGTGGGTGGGTGGGTGGGCGGTTCGGTGTAGATGAAAGCGCCCCGGATGGGGGTTGGGGATGGGGGCGGTTGGGTGGGGGCGGTACAGCTGTGCAGGTGGGGCCGGGCAAGGGCGGGGGGATGGGGGCTTGGGGTGCTGGACGCATGGCAGAGGGCACGGAGCAAGCGACTGTGGGAGGGGGGGCCCAAGTGCTGTGCAGGCATAGCCGGGATTCGTCATCTGGCAACGCAGTGGCCCCATGACGTCATCTCACTGGGGGGGACCCTCCGCCCTTGGCTACATCACTGCTGTGTGATTACGGAAGCAGCGATATTGCGCATGTATGCGCCCTGACCCATTCCTCCTCCTTCCCCCGCCTGCTCGGCTCGGGCTCATTCCTCTCAACCCCCGTCCGGCGCTTACCGTATCCGGACGTCTGCCTGGCCACCCTCTCCTGCCCCTGCCCCGGCTCCCGCCGCTGCCCCCCACCCATCCAGACTTGTAATGTCCCTAACCCTCTGCTGCCCCTGCCCCTGCCCTTCTGCCCCCACCTTCGCCGCAGCTTCCTGGCTGACAACACCCCCGGCTGGCAGTCCCTCACCCCGGATGAGCTGCTGGCGGACATCGGGGGTCTGCCCCGGGGGCTGGCGGCCTGGAGCACCGCCGCCCGCGTCCTGAGGGCAGCGCACGTCAATGCCCGCCTGCCGCCGCCGCCGAGGGAAGCGGAGAAGGCGGAGGTGGATGAGAAGGTGGAGGAAGAGAAGGTGGAGGAGGAGAAGGTGGAGGAGAAGGTGGAGGTGGCTGGGGAGGCGGCGGCGAGCAGCGACGCCGCGACGACGGAGGCGGTGGCGGCGGAGGCGCCGGCGGAGGCGGAGGCGGAGGCGGAGGCGGTGGCGGAGGTGGAGGTGGAGGTGGCGGAGACGAGGGCGGAGGACTCCGAAAGCGCGGCAAAGAGCGGGGAGGAGCAGCAGGAGGAGGAGGAGAGGGCGGGAGCGGGGCCCGGGAGCGCGGCGCCGCCGGCGGAAGCAGAGGCTGTGGGCGAGGAGGCGACGGCGCCGGCGGAGGCGGCCACGGACCCCCCGGCGGCAGAGGCTGGGGCGGAGGCGAAGGCCGAGGCGGCCCCGCTCCAGATCCGCCCGCCTCCGCCGACGCCGGAGCGCCTGGCGGCGGCGCGCGAGGCGGCGCGGCAGCTGTACGACACGCTCCGCCACACGGTGAAGCCCGACACCGTCATCGTGCTGCCTGTCGTACCGACGGCGCCGCTGAAGCGGCGCGCCGCCGCCGCGGCCGCCGCCGCCGCCGCCGCCGGCGATGAGACCGTCGCGGCGGCGGCGGAGGCGGCGGCGTGGGAGGCCCTGGCTCACGGCTTCAACTGCCTGGCCTCCCTGGCGCAATGTCCCGTGGTGGTGGTGCCGCTGGGCACCGTCGCTGACGGCACGCCGCTGGCTGCTGCGCTTATGGGCTGCAGCCGCTTCGACGCGCGGCTGCTGGCGGTGGCTGCCAAGATGGGCCCTATCATGCAGGAGGCCTTCCAGGGAGTCAAGCGGGGCCTGGAGGAGGCGGTACGGAGGCAGAACGAGAGCCAGGAGACGGTGGCGGCGGCGGCGGCGGCGCCTTCGGCGCCGCCGGCGGCGGCCTCCGGCCGCCGCGGCGGAGCCGCGGCGGCGGCTCCGCCGCCGCCGGCGGTGGATCCTCGTCGGCTGGAGCGCGCGGAGCGGTTCAAGGCTCGCGGCAATGATTTCTTCCGGGCGGACAAGTACGCGGATGCGCTGACGGAGTACGGCAAGGCCATCCACGAGCACCCGGACAACCCGGTGTACTACAACAACCGGGCGATGGCGGGACTCAAGATCTTCCGGTTCGAGCAAGCGGAGGAGGATTGCAATCGGGCGCTCAAGTTTGAGCTCAAAGAGGCGGACAAGGTGGGGGGTGGAGGGGTGGGGGTGGGGGTGGGGAGGGGAGGGGGGGTGGTGAGGGCTAGGGATGAGGTGGGCTAAGGATGAGGTGGGCTAGGGATGAGGTGGGCTAGGGATGAGGTGGGCTAGGGATGAGGTGGGCTAAGGATGAGGTGGGCTAGGGATGAGGTGGGCTAGGGATGAGGTGGGCTAGGGATGAGGTGGGCTAGGGATGAGGTGGGCTAGGGATGAGGTGGGCTAGGGATGAGGTGGGCTAGGGATGAGGTGGGCTAGGGATGAGGTGGGCTAGGGATGAGGTGGGCTAGGGATGGTGAGGTGGGCTAGGGATGAGGTGGGCTAGGGATGGTGAGGTGGGCAAGGGATGAGGTGGACTAGGGCGGTGGTTGTTTTCGGGGGAACCGGTAGGTGGGCTGGAGGCGGATGTGTGTGCGGGTGAGGGCAGCCCGGGAGGGCCCGGGGGGAAGGGGGAGGGGGAGAGGGGGCTGGGGGCTTCGGCGGAGGGGCGGGGCGGGGCGGGTGGTGGTGGTGGTGATGGTGGTGGTGGCGGTGCTTTCGGTAGTCGTGGGGTCACCTCGATGGAGGACGAAGCGCTCGAGGGCGACTGTGTTTTTGGGTTTTCTTTTCTTTTCTTATCTCCTCCGGCGCCTATCTATCAGATATCGGGTATCAGGAATCAGCCCCACCCCGACGCGCGACGCGTCCGTCGTGCGCCCCCAGAGGCCTGTTCTTCCTCCCCTCCCCTCGCCTCGCCTCGCCTCCACCCGTCGCTGCGCCTCCCCTCTAGCCTGCACTCCCCTCTAGCCTGCACTCCCCTCTAGCCTGCACTCCCCTCTAGCCTGCACTCCCCTCTAGCCTGCTCTCCCCTCCTCTTTGACGCCCCTCTCCCTGACCCCCCTCTCGGACCCCTCAGGCCAAGGCGCTCCTCCGTCGCGCCACCGCCCGCACCGCCCTTCAGAAGTACGCCGAGGCGGAGAAGGACCTGCGACAGGTGGGGTTGGGGTTGGGGGGGGGGTGAGGGTGGGGGGGGGGTAAAGGGGGAGGCGCGTGTGTGTGCGTGTGTATGTGTATGTGTATGTATATGTGCGTGCGTGTGTTTGTGTATCGGGGGTGGATGTGGGGTTTGCGGGTTTCGAGGTCGGAAGGGGGGCCGGCGGGGGGGGGGTGTGGGGATGCGGGGGAGCAGGGGAGCGGACGTGGTGTGCAGGGCCATATCTGTGTGTGTGTGTGTGGGGGGGGGGGGTTGGATTTGACGGGCTCGGAAATTTGAATTTTTTGGGGGGCGGCAGCAGCAGCTGCAGCAGCCACAGCTGACAGCTGCGGAGCGCCGGTTTCTGTTGCATACCACCACCACTACCACCACCACCACCACCACCACCACCACCACCACCACCACCACCACCACCACTACCACCACCACCACTACCACCACCACCACTACCACCACAACTACCACCACTACCACCACCACCACTACGGTACAACCAGGAGTGCAGCAAGGGTTGGAACCCCGATGGCAATCGGCGGGCTCTCAACCGGTTTGGTGTGGGAGAGGTGGGGGTGGGGGGGTTTCTGCCCCCTCCGCCCTCCGCCCTCCGACCGCGCCCGCCACCCCGCCACTCCGTCCCCAACAAGGGCCAACGGACGGCGTATCCCACTCCCTCAACCCCCCGTCCCCGTCCCCGTCCCCCTCCCCGTGTGTTCTCCGCTCCGCAGGTGCTGTCTGTGGAGCCCAACAACCGACAGGCCCGGGAGGATCTGCAGGTGAGTGAGTGAGTGAGGGGAGTGAGTGGGTGGCAGCTGCTGCTGCCCCCCGCCCTCCCGCCCTCCCCTTCCCCCTCCGGCCTGTCCATCCGTGGCCTAACACCCCCCATCACTCCCTCCCCCTCCGCCCCACCCCCTCCGCAGACTCTGCAGCAGATGAAGGCCGACATGGCGGCGGCGCAGCAGCGAATGGTGGCGGACTTCCAGGCGCAACGAAGGATGGCGGCGGGAGCAACCCCGGGCGCTCCGCAGCCCGGCGGCGGCGGCGGCAGCGGCGGCGGCGGCCTGCCGGCGGGCTTCGACCCGTCCGCTCTGCCGCCGGGCATGGACTTTTCGCAGCTGGCGGCGGCGGCGGGCGGCAACCCCGAGGCGCTGATGGGGCTGATGCAGGCCGCGGCCGCCGCTGGCGGCGGCGGCGGCGGCGCCGGGATGGATGGTTTCGGAGGTCTGGCGGACTTGGGGCCGATGTTTGGCGGCGGCGGCGGTGCGCGCCGCGGCGGGGGCGGCGGCAGCGGCGGCGGCGCGCGGCGGTGAGGGGCCGACGTTTGGTCGGCGCAGCGGATGACAGTTGGTAGTTGGCCGCCGAAACGGCGCCGAAACGGCGCTCTGCCGGCTTGCGGACAGGCGGGTTTGGTTCGTGGCGCCGGCTCTCCCTCTGCCGGCGGATGGTTGATGAGCCGTCCGGTAACCTAGTACCGGTATGTGCGTGTGTGTGTGTGTGTGTGTGCGTGTGTGTGTGCGTGGGGTTGCGTGTGTGGGTGCAGGAGTGCAGGTGCTGGCGTGTGTGGGTGCCGAGTACGCATCAGACAGGGAGGGAGGCGATGAGGGCGGGAGTGGGAGTGGGAGAGGTCGTTGGGTTGTGTAGGTGACAGGATTAGGGGGCGCCGGCACCAGCCCTGACAGCCCTGGTGAGTGAGTGGGCGAGTGAGTGAGTGGGCGCCTCCGAAGACGGAGAGTGGCTTTGGGGGCGTGGGGGGGCGACGATACGTCGGCGGCCCATGGGGGCCCATGGGGGCCAAGGACTGGGGGAAGGCTTTGCTCGAGGGAGGGTGGGTTTGCTCGAGGAGCATTCCCTGGCCCAAGCTCGTCCCCGGTTCGGCCCCGGTTTTACCCCATGCGTGCTTAGGTTTCGTATGAACCTGGTTTCGGAGGCCCCGGGAGACCGCCCCGAAGCTTTCCGCAGATGCTTCTCCTTCACGCTTTAGGGTGGTTGGGGGGGGAGGGGACTGGTGTCGGCGCGATGGCGAGAGGCCGACTGGCGGCGGCAGATAATATCGTGTAGCTGCGGCGCGGCGCACGCGCGGAATGTGCGGGGGCGCTGCGAGGGGCGTTTTTAGGTTGTAGTGCGGGAGAGGGGAGCGAGGGCGGCCGCAGGATGGGCGTGTGTGTGCAGGGCTTTGACAGCAGGGTCTCGGGAGCTGGTGTTCTTGAAGTACACGTAGCTTGGTTGGGACGTTTTGAGACGTCTTTGGACGCCGTGGCTGCGGCAGTCCGTATAGCCGGATGCACTTGCAGGCTGCGAGCGGGTGTGTAAGGCGTGTTCTTGCTCTTGCTCTGCGAAAGGTGTGAGGACGCAAGGACGCCCACGTACTTGTACTGTACAGCATGATCCGTGGGATGCCAGTTCCAACTGTCAACGCTCTTTTTCGCCGGTGTCTTCCGAAAATTAAATGTACAGGTAAAGTCCTACAGAACACAGCAACAGCCACTTCCAGGAGTGTTTGTTGGCTCGTTTGCCATAGCCGCGGAAAAAGTAACCATGGTAGCGCCACGGTGGCCTAGCGGTATGTCACCGGCAAATTGCACCTATCGTAAATTTTAAGGCACCGAACGTTTATCTCTTGCACGTTACAGGTCCTATTCCATGGCTGGCCATCGTCGGCATGGCAGTTGGCATCTCCGCGGCGTTCTTCCCAGCCTCTCGGCTCTACCCGGTTATTAAAGAGGCCTATGCCGTGGGACTGACCATCTTCAGGTATCTTGAATTGTGCACGACGATGGAACGTCGCTGCGAGCGTTTCCGACAACAACCCGTACACCTCCGATCTCCCTCTGGCTGTGTTTCCATTTACAGGTCGGAGTTTGGCTACCAGGCCGTGATGGGCTCAGCCATTGTCGCGCACATCGTGGAAGCGTGTGTGACCATCCGGATCTGCTCCAAGAACAGAGTGCCCGCCGGTCACACCTTGTGAGTACGCTGTACGGATCCAAACCTCCCGATCACACCATCCTGCCGCGCCGCCGCCGGGCGAAGAGCCCCCCCCCCCGAGAGACCCCGAGAGACCGCGCGTATTCCTCCAACCCTCGACATCGCGACGGCCCTTGGCATCGCCGCTTGCCTCGCGCAGTTGTCCGTCCGTACAAACGAGCGGGGGTACCAGGCGCTCCGACCCCAGCGCTGCAGCTTCATCCTTCCCACTCCCGTGCGGACGGAAAACGCAACAGTGAAGGCGACGGTCTCACTCCCCTTCCTCTGCCCCGTCTACCGTGGCCGCGCCTGACGCCCCAATCCCATATAGACCCTAATAAGCCACCCGCACTCGCCCAATCTCTGGACCCCTTCAGGGGCTGGTTGGTCATGACCCTGCTCATCGGCTTCCCCGCTATCGCCTCGCTCAACGGCCGCCTTAAGCAAACCAAGTGATCAGACCAAGTGTCAGCGAAGGGGGGGAGATCTGGGGAGGTCTGGGATGTGGGTTGCTTCTTGCTTGCTGTGGTTCAGCTCCGCAGCCGCGCCGTGTGCAGCCGTCTCGGGTGTACGTGTATCTCGGCTGTCGGTCCAGTCCGGCAGCCGTGTCCTGCCTGGCATTGAGCGGCATCCGACGGATCCGGATCCGGATCCGGATCCGGCGGATTCGAAGCGCACTGCGCCGCCACGTGACCTGTCGAGTGCCGCGCTGTGCCCCTCTGGTTGGTGAGGGGCGGCTGGGTGATGGGTGCGAATCTATGTCTGACAGCCAGCCGCTGGTGGGGGTGGTCCCACGCTCCCACCCCGGTTGAGGTTGAGGCTGAGGTTGAGGTGGGACACCCAACCCGGCGGCGGCGTGTATGGCGTTGTGAGGGCTGAGGGGTGCCGGCATCAGCTCCAGGGAGGGAGGAAGGGAGGGAGGGAGGGAAGGGAGCCCCTCGAGGAGGGTTGAGGGGTACGCGCACCCGGCGCCTCGGGTGAGGTGCTTCTGGTGGGAGGTTAAAAACGAAGATATCGCAGCGAAGGGACGGACAAACGAACGAATGAACAAACGAACGCGCTGTGCGCGCCCGCAAAGGCGGGGGAGGGGAGGCAAGGGGGCAAGGGGCCAAGGGCAAAGCTCCTCCGGCAGACGCCCATTGCCCAACCCACCCAAGGGCACGACACAGCAGCAAAAAAACAATTGCGAAAGGGTGGTGCGGCTTGGGTTGTGGTTCTGCTGTGGAGGGCTGGCTGTTAGCTGATCATCATTCGCTGAGCAGGTTGGCTGCCCCTGGCCCCAGAGAGCACACGCTCAGCCACGCCACACTGTGTTATGTGACGCTGTGTGTGCCCAGTAGGCGCGACCGGCGAGGAGACCCGCCTGCTGGGAGCGGAGGAGCTCACGTCAGACCTCAGCTCCGTGAATGCGATTACCGAAACAAAAAAGCGTACAAGAAGGCCAGGAGGACGAGGAGGAGTGTGGGGAGGGAGCAACGGCGGCTGCGACTGTTTCACATACGGCAGTCGCGGGCACAGTACGGGCGGAGGAGCCAGCGTGTGCGAGTCGCCTTCTGACGAGTTAGCGCGTTCTTGGCCAGGCCAGCCGACCCGCAACGGATCAGCGAACGTACAACAGCAAACGCACAATCCAGCAGCACATCTCATCAGCCTATTGCCGCCTGTCTCGCGGGCTGGGTGGGAGCTACACCATGCTCGGCTGTCCCAAGGTCGTAGCTCTGTGGCCCAAGGGAACCAACAGCACATCAGGTACGTACAAGCCGTGCGGTTGCGGTACATTTCTTCATGAAGTCACAAACCCAATTCTTCAGTCATGAAGGAGCAGCCAGCACACCAGTACGGCATCACTCGGGAGCCCCCAGTCCTCCGACACGACACACACACACACACACACACAGCCGTCCATTTCTTGGACGGACGAGATGGGACGCATCCGGACGAACGAGCGAGCGGACAAGGCGACACGCGAGCGGGCGGGCGGACGAATGCATGTGACACAGACGAGGGCACGAACGAATGAATGGATGAATGAATGCGCGTCCGTCCAATATCCGTCCGACACAACACAAGAAGCAGGAGCGGCCCCTCTGTCCTGATAGGGCTCCTGTGGCCCCCTGTCTGCTGCCTGCCGCCCATCAAAGCTCGCCTCCCCCACTACCGCCACCCCCAAATTAAAAGAATGTGACGCTTCTTTCAAGTAAAGCAGCTCCCGACAGCCCCGAAACCCGACCGCAGTCCGACTGCGGTGCAAACAGGGTTTGCTTTCGGCGCAGAACCTTCAAGACAGAACCTTCTTTTTGTTTGTGCACGCACACGCACGCACGCACACACACACGCACGCACAGCCACACAGTCAATGTAAGACCGCACCAACAGACAAGCTCTGAGCCTGGTCAGGGCTCAGGAGTGGGTTTGGGCCGCGCCTCTGTTGTTCACCCCGCCCCCCCCCTTCCACAACTCCCAACCCGCGTGTATTCACTCCCCTCCCCCCCAACCTCCTTTCTGCGTCTTTCGTTGTGGCCCCTCTGCAGGCCCCGTTAAGGCGTCCATCACTAAAAGGACTCGATCCACCGTCAATGATCCAAAGCCAATATCGGGTGTCCAAAAGCCAGAGTGTCACCACGCGGGCAAGCCAGCCCCGGCCCTCCGCTGCGGTGTCTCCCTTATTAATGCCCCCAGCCTAAAGGGCCCCCGCCAACAGATGGTGCCAAGCAGCAACAGTTTTAGCGGCAGCCGCAGTTTTAGCAGCAGTAGCAGTTTTAGCAGGGGCGGCGGCTGCAAACGCAACGGCCTTCGCAACGGTTTCAACTACCGGTAACATCCAACCGAACGCAGCCCAAACGTTCCGTAACCCACCGCAGGAGCGCGAGTACGTCCCTTCCAAAGGGGGGGGGGCGCCCGCTCCCACTTCCGTTGTAAAAATAGGCTCTCACACCTTTCCTTCTTCCCCCGCCGCGCCCCACCCCCTCACACCCGCCGAGAAGCGGTGGCTGCACGCACCGCTCTCGACCGCCCTACACCTGGCGCCGCGGCCTATGAATGCGCCCCCCCCCTTGTTGTTGGCCCACTGTTTCAGCGCCCCTCCACCTTCAGTGCCGTACTACGACGCTTGGTTAGCATGACAAAGACATAAATAAATCCGGTGGCAGCAACGACGGTGAAAAAGGAGTCACGAGCGGTGGACAACGTAAAAGCGAGAGGACACGCGCGCGTGTGAGAGTAAGAGAGTGAGAGAGTGAGAGAGTGTGAGTGAGAGGGAGGAATAGCACTCTGGGCCCTCTGCTGCTCTCTGGTGCTGCAGTGCAGTGCAGTTCGGTTCGGTCTTCGGTGCGTCAAAATTGTGGCGGTATACCAAGATGCAAGGGAGAGGCCACTCCGGCTGAACACCGGCACACCGGCGCGGCAGCTACGAGGCGGGGCACACACCGGCAGCGCCATCGCCGGCGACCGCTGCGTCACCTGCTGCCGGACAATCGCGACGCCGCCGAAACGACGCCGCCGGCGGCGGCGGTGTATGCCGCTACCGTTGCGACCGCCGCAGCGACGCCGGCGATGGCGCCAGCGCCAGTGACGGCGTCGCCGGCGGCAGCGGCGGCGGCGACGACGGCGACGTCGACGACGACGCCGTCGGGGCGCCGGTCTTGTGCAGGGAGATGCCGCCGCCGGTGGTGGTGATGAGCCGCCGCGGCGTCGGCGTGGGCTGGTGTCGGCCGCTCGACGGCAGACCGGACACGGAGGAGAGCCGCGCCGCGCCGCCGCCACCTTCTGCTTCCGCAGCGGACTGCTGTTGCGGCTGCTGCTGCTGCGTGTCCCGCTCCTGCAACCGCTGAGTGGTGGCGCTGGTGGCGGTGGTGGTAGTGAGTGTGGGCGGCGGTGTCAGCGAGGCCAGGTTGGCGAAGGCGAGATCGTCCTCGGGGGGTATGCTGTCCACACGTAGCCGCCCGGGGTCGGGCTGGGAGATGGGGGCGCGCATAAGGCCCTGCTTGACGGTGCGGGCGGCTCGAGGGAGGGCCTTGTTGCCGCTGCGGCAAGCGAGCGACGCAACGCAACGCGGTGGGGCACAGCACGGCACAGCAGGGCACAGCATGACACGACAAAGCGCATGGCACGGGGGCAGCACAGCACAGCACAGCACAGCAGGAGAAGAAACGGAACGGGGCGGAGTGGGGAGCACGGGGAGGTCCAGGGGATGAAGAGCAGGTGTGGAGGGTGTGTGTGTGTGTGTGAGGCATGAGGCATTTAATGTGTACGAGCCAAAATGGCTGGTAACATGCGTCCCCCCACAACGGTTATCCGTCAAGGGGCGCACATTGAGACAACATAAGTGTGTGTGCGGCTGGCCGCGGTTGTATGTTGGTATGGTGGTGTGGTGGTGTGAGGTGAGGGGGTGAGGGTAAGAAAGAAGATACGGCACCGCAGCCGAGAAACGGAGAAGGCGGGTGGGGGCACCGGCGGGTTGCAGGACTGGCACAATGGGAGGCGTCCCTCATTCTAACCCTCCCCCCCAAAAGGCGCCGTCCCCCCCTGCCCCGTCCCTACACCCTGCAGCCCGCCCCCCAGCCGACATACCCCACGCCGGCGCCCACCCCCCACCCCACCCCACCCCAAAAGAAACACGAGCACGGGCACCGCGCACAGCCTTTCCCTCCCCCTCCCCTCTCCCTCCCCAACCTCCATTTCCCTCCACCCATTACCGCTCCGAAGCCCTTCGCCCCAGCACCAGCCCTGGACACCCCCCAAGGACCCCCGCCCCAAGGACCCCCCACCCACCCACCCCACCCACCCCACCCACCCCACCCACCCCACCCCACCCCACCCACCCCACCCACCCCACCCACCCCACCCACCCCACCCCACCCCACCCACCCCACCCACCCCACCCCACCCCACCCCACCCCACGCACCCCACCCATCGGCCCACGCGCCCACTCACCACCGCATTCCACCCACCCCCCACCCACCCCCCACCCACCCACCCCCTCACCCCACCCACCCCCACCCCACCCCAGCCCCCTCATGAGGTCGCAGAACTCGCAGTAGTCGATCCGTCCGTCTCCGCTGCTGTCCGCCTGAGCCATCAACGCATCGATCTCGGCGGGGCTGCACGTGCGGTTGAGTGCGTGGGTGAGCTCCTCGCGACTGATGTAGCCGCTATCATCTACCCGGGGGGGAGGGAAGGGGGTGGTGGTAGGTAGAGGGGGGAGGGGGAGGGGGAGGGGGAGGGGGAGAGGGGGGTGGTGTGTGTGTGTGGGGGGGGGTATCCACGTATAGGCCGGAGCCCGGGGGGGAAAGGGGAGGGGGTTAAGGTATGGCTGTCCAATGAGGAAGAAGCTTAGGGGTTGATGCAGCGACCCGCAGACGGGAAGGGCGGAAGCTGCGGATGGGGGAGAGTGGAGGTCGAAGCGCTACTGGCGCCTGATTGCGGTTTTGATTGCGGTTTTACTATAGCGCGCGCGCAAGGATGGCCCATATGACTGGTAGTTAGTTAGTTACGTCTTCAAGGGTCGGCGTGGGCGCGCGCGGGGTGGGGTGGGGGTGGGGGCGGGGGTGGGGGAGGGGGCGCGGTAGCGGGGAGGGAGCGCGGTAGTGGGGAGGGTTGTATTGTGTGCAATGGGGGGGGAAGGTATGTGCGTAGGAAAGCGAACTTGAGGCGCTCGCGCCATGGGGCCTAACGACAGTTTGTCCCAATTAACAGTTTGTACGGCACCGCGATCATAACGGCACAGCAGTACAGGCACCGTCCAGCCGCCGCCTCACACACACCCCACTCCACCCACACGTCCGCCCCTGCACCCGCACCCCACTCCCACCCCACACACCGCACCTCCCCACCTCACCCCCCCTGTTCCTCCCACTCCCACCCCCACCTGCATCAAAGAACTTGAAGGCCATGTACATGTTCTCTTGTCGCTCCAGTTTAGCGAGGCTCATGGTGGCAGCTAGGAACTCCTGAGGGGTGGAATGTGGGGTGGGGTGGGGTGGGGTGGGGTGGGGTGGGGTGGGGTGGGGTGGGGTGGGGTGGGGTGGGGTGGGGTGGGGTGGGGTGGGGTCCACCTGCGAGACACGAAACGGCGTAGGGCCGCGCGGGAGGGGGGGCCGGAGGGGGGCCGGGGAGGCCGCGTACAGGGAAGGGGGCGTGACCCACCCTTCCCCCACTTCCGACATCAGCTTTATTTCCCCCACCCACACACCCACACACACCCACACACACCCACACAAGCCCCACGCCCCCAACCCCCCACCCCCAACTCCCTCCCCCCCCATCATCTCGCCTCGTAGTCCAGAGTGCCGTCTCCGGAGATGTCCGCCCGGGTCATGATGCGCTCCAACTCCTCGGGGGGGATGCGGGTGCCCTTGCGCTGAAGGGCCTGCGGGGGGGGGGAGGGGGGGAGGGGGGGGCAAAGGGGGGCAGGGGCGGGATGTGGTGGTGTGGTGTGATGTGGTGGTGTGTGGAGCATCCCAACCGCTTGTGGGTCCTTCCTGACCCGGGTGGGTGCTGGACCCCCCCCCGGGGACTACACGGGGGCCGGGGGGGTGGTTCGTGCGGTGGAGGGGGGAGGCGGGGGGGGGCGCATCGCTCCCCGTAACACACACCGCGCACATGCATACACGCACGCACACACGCGCCCTGCCCCCCCTACGCAAACCCTAAAACCCCAACCGCCTCTGCCCCCCTGTAAACATGGCACGTCGGGAAGCATTGCAGAGTCCGGACTCGCGGGTTGTGTCGCCTCCGCCCATTCCATCGCTGCGGCTTCTTCTTTACTGCCCCTTCCCGGCCCCCCTCCTTCCCCCCCTCCTTCCCCCCCTCCCCTCCGGCCTATACGTGTATTACCCCCCGACACACACAAACGTCACACACACATTCACACCGATACACACACACACGCTGCCCCCCCACCCCACCCCCCCACCCCCCCACATCCCCCCCCACTCGCCTGCCTCAGCTCCTCCCCGGTAATGCTGCCCGACCCGTCCGCGTCCATCTCCGCAAACAGCGCCCTCAGCCCCGTGATCTCCGTGTCGGGCAGGTGGGTGGCGATGACCTGAGGAGGGGAGGAGGGGAGGGAGGGGCGGGGCCGGGGGGGTATCCACGTATAGGCCGGAGCCGGGGGGGGTCAGGGCGAGGGGCGGGGCGGGGCGGGGCGGGGCGGGGCATGGAGTTATTCCACCCGGTGAAATGCGACATTGATGAATAGAGCGGGTTGCAGCAACGGGGGCGGAGGGAGGGGCGGGGGAAGGAGGGGGACCCGCAAAGGCCTCGCAAAAGGCGACGTCACACGTCAGCGAACGGACGAACGGGCGGAGCGGGGAAGGGTGCGTGTGTTTGCGGGGGGAAAGGCGATTATGGACAGGAGTCCTGGTTGGTCAGCTGGCAGGCTGACGGACAGACGCAGGGCTGGCCCTTCCCCCTCCCCCTCCCCCTCCCCCTTCCTCCTCCCTCGCCCTCTCCTCCTCCTCTTTCCTCCCCCCTTCCCTTCCTCCCACCACCAGCCAGACGCCAAGCCAGCCAAGCCAGGCTGGAGGTCTCCCTGGACTGCTTTCTTTCCTCCACCAAGGGCACCAATGCCGCATTGCCCTAAAACCCTAAAACCCTAAACCCCGTCCCCCTCTCCCCCTTCCCCCCCCACACCCATACACACACCCATACACACACACGCACCTTGAGCGCCTCCTGCTGCAATTTGTTGAGCGCCGCAAAGTTCTTCAGTCGACACAGCACCTCGTTATCCAGGGGGGCGGCCCCCGCGCTGCCGCCCTCGCGCACCCACTCGTGAGCCAGCACCTCGGCGGCAGTGGCGCGCAGGGAGGGGTCGCGCACCAGCATGCGCCGCACCACGTCCCGTGCGCCCTCCGAAACCGCCGCCCACACCTCCCCCTGGAAAGACACCTCCCGGCTCAGGACGGCGGCAAAGATCCCCCGCTCCTGAAACACACGGGTGTGCGTGTGTGTATGTACCGGGTGTATGTACGTGTGTGTGTACATTGTACGGTAGGTACAGCGCATACGTGTATCGCGTTGGGGGGGGAGGGGGGGAAAGTATTGTGTACATGAGTACATGAATGTGGTGGGATGTGATGTGACATTGGCATAGCTAGGGGGTTGCGGGTTGCTGCAACCAGACTGCTGCATTGGGGGCGGCGGACTGACTGACAGGCTGACAGACAGGCTGACAGACAGGCTGACTGACGGACAGAGTGGTTGAGACCGCAATACGCGCGCGGGGGGGGCGAGGGGGAGGAGGCAGGAGTGGATGCAGCGAGGGATGCAGCGAGGGGGGAAGGGCACGTCGGTCGGTCGGTCGGCTTTGGCCAGTCTTCGCACACCCCGCGCAACCCCACCTCCGCCCCGGCGCTCTCGCAATCCCGCCAACCTCATTTATACGCCGCCATCACCCCCCACCACCACCACCACCACCTTCCCGCCCGCTCCTTTCCCGCGCCCCTTCGCCTCCCGCCCGCTCATTCCCCGTCCCCGTCTTCCCTCCCCCGCCCCCGGTCCTCCGGCCCCCCCCCCTTCATTGCCCCCCACCCCGCCCCACCGTCTCTGCGTAGAAAGGCGGTACACCGCACAACAGAATGTACAGCAGCACGCCCAGACTCCAAATGTCGGCCCGTTTGTCGTACCGCTTTCGGAGCACCTCTTTGCGTCGTGCGGCCAGAGGAAGCGGGCAGGCGGGGAAGCGGGGAGCGGGGGGCGGGCGGGAGGAGGGGGAGGAGGGCGCAACGGGTGACAAGGAAAGGGTGTGTGTGGTTGTGGTTGTGGGGTGGGCTGGGGGGGGATTAGAGAAGGTGGGGAGTGAAGGGCGCCAGGTCCGGCCCCGCGGACGCAGCGGCGGCTCCAACACTCAAAACACCCCACTCGGTGCCATGTTGCCATCCCCTACACACACCCCACCTCCCACACCCACATACACACACCCGTGCACTGATGTGCAGCCCCCCTCATCCGAAAATCCCCCATCCCACCCTCCACCCCTCAACCCTCCACCCCACCCATCCCACCCGCACACACACCCATCACACACGCACACTCCCACCCCTCCCTCCCACCCCTCCCACCCTCCCTCCCTCCCTCACCGGGTGCCACGTAGTATGCCGACCCCACCACCTGACTAAACACCTGACCCTCAGAGAAGAACACACTCAGACCAAAGTCCTGAGCCGACCGGAGAGGAGGACCAGAGGCGGCGGATGGCCGGAGGAGGCGGCGACGGCGACGGCGGGAGGCGGGAGGCGCATCATCGGGAGTGAGAGGAGCAGCGGCGGCGGCGGCAGCGGCGGGCAGAGCAGCCGCCGTGAGCACAGGGTTGTGGACAGGCAGGTTAGGGCGGGTCGGGGAGACGGGGCAGGGCTGATGCCCGCCGCCCACCGGCCTATCGCCGCTTCGCGCCGCCCCATCCCCGCTCGCCCCTTCCCTTCCCTTCCCTTACCCTCTTCCCTTCCGGGTTCCCTTCTCTTCCCTTCCATCTCCGTCTCCGCTGCGGTATCTTCTTTTTACACCCGCCGGGCCACATCGCACCAACTCACAGTCCCCCGCAGCGCCTGCCGGTGACCCCCTCCCCCCGAGACCCCTCCTCCCTCTCCCGCGCATCGTCCCCCCATACCCTTGAGGCCCTGCCCCTGATCCGCCCTCCCACTCCGTTCCTTCGCTGCGGTGTCTTCTTCTTAACCTCCCAATTCCACCGCCCGGCCCTTCTTTTGTGTACGCAAGTATGAGAGGTAAGCGTGGGGGGAGATTTCCACCAGCCCTGCCTCCCTGTCCTCCCGGCCGCCTCCCTCTCCTTTAGGGGACCTCTCCTTCCTCGGACTGTCCTTTTGCATCCTCCCCCTTCCCACCTCTCCCTCTCCCTCTTCCTCGGCCCCCAACACCTCCTCCCCCCCATCGCTCGCTCACCGTTCCCTTGACGACTGCTGATTCCGGGGATGGGCGGCTCAGCAGAAAGTTCTCGGGCTGTGTGTGATGCGGGGTGGGGCGGGGCGGGGTGGGATGGGATACACCGGCACATACACACCCCCGTGGCCAGCATCAGGCCTGGCGAGACATGTAAGAGGTTTCGCTCACGCACACGCACAGAAAGAGACACAGCCGCACACACAGCCGCACACACACGCACACACACACACACACACAAGCACGCACACACACCCGATCACGCCCCCCCAACCCCCCCACCTTGATGTCTCGGTGCATGACCCCCATGTTGTGGCAGTGAGCCACTGCGGAGGCGATGCAGCGGAAGGTGGCCGCAGCGTCGCGCTCAGAGTAGTGGCCGCGCTGGGGGTGGGGGTGGGGGTGGGGAGAAGGGAGGCGGGGGGGGGGGTAATGAACATGGTAATGGAAAAGGTACCGCAGCGGAGGGGGACGGAGGCGGCGTTCGCGAACGGACCCAGAGGACCCAGAAATGCTTACCCACGCGCTGGTGGGAATGGTGGGAGGTGGAGGGTGGGGGAGGGTGGGAGGGCGGGGGAGGGTGGGAGGGAGGGAGGGGGGGGAGGGAGGGGGGGGGAGGGTGGGGGAGGGTGGGAGGGCGGGGGAGGGAGGGAGGGAGGGGGGTCTATGCGGAGGGGGAAGGAAAGTGTGGGGGGAGGTGGGAGGTGGAAGTTGTTAGGATTTGGGGGTTTCAGGGTTCTGAGTCGCGCGACAAGAGCGCGGCAGGCAACACACGCACACGAGAGCGAGAGAGAGACAGAGAGAGAGAGAGAGGAGGGCCCCTTCGCCGACTGTCTTACACGACGCCGGCAAGTCGTGCGCCGTGTGTGCGGTGTCGTACAACGCTGTGTAGACTGCCGTACCTCGATGATGGAGTCGAACAGCTCACCCCCCGTGCACAGCTCCTCCACCAAATGCACGTAGCCGCGGTCCTCAAACACATCTGTGTGTGGGGGGGGGGAGGGGGAGGGGGGGGGTGCAAACACATCTGCGGGAAACGACACCGCAGCGGGGGGGGGGGCCGCGTAGGCGACCGAGGTGTCCTCTGTGGGGGGGTTATCCACGGGGGTATAGGCCGGAGCCCGTGAACGGTAACGTAACAGAAGAATTCCGTCTCATCTGCAAAAGAACAGCGAGGTAAGCTTGCAAAACAGCAGAGGACGTTATATACAAACCGAGAAGGTGTAGCAAGTACGAGCGGTGGGTTGGAGGGACGAGGAGGCTCTGGACGAGCGGGTGGGTCAGCAGTGCCGGGCCTCATGTCCCGCAACAAGACCCTCCGCCCCAGCCAGCCACCCCAAACCCTTGCACCCACCCACCCTCTCACCCGCCCGGCCACCTACCCACCCACCCACCGCACCCACCCACCGCATACACATTCACACCCTCGTCGGGCTTCGGCTGCAGCAGCGTTGTCAGGTGCGGTGTCACTTGCACCGGTGGCTGGTCCGTTTGGGTCCGGTCCGGTCCGATCCGGTCTGGTCTGGTCCGCTGTACGAGACACGGTCCAACGGTTCACCCGCAGCTCCACTCCCTACCTCCCCCAGCCACCGCTCCCGCCCCGCCCCACAGCTCCACTTCCCCCCCCCCCCGCCCCACAGCTCCACTTCCCCCCCCCCGCCCCGCCCCCGCCCTGCCCACCCAGCACCCGCCCCGCCGCCCGACCCACCCTTGATGGTGACTATGTTTGGATGTCCCGCCAGGTGGTGCATGATCTGCACCTCCCGCCGCACATCCGCCACATCGCCGGGGGAGCACAGCCGGCGCTTGGAGATGGATTTGACCGCGTAGCGCTCGCCGCTGCACTTTTCGATCACCAGCCGACACGTGCCGAACTGGCCCTTGCCTGGGTAAGGGGTTTATCCACATGTAGGTGGGGATGGGGATGGGGATGGGGATGCAGGGTGATCCTTTGGTAGGTTTGACTGTGGCGCGGAGTTCATAGTGCGGGTTTGGGGTGGGTTGGTCCTGTGGTGGTTGGTCGGTTGGTTGGGGAGTTGGTTGGGTGGGTGGGGGGATGGTGGGGGCAAGGTCGGTCCGTCGCTGCCTGCAGGCCTCAGAAACCTGCCCCCCCCCCCCGTTCCGTTCCCCGGCCGTCCGGCGGACTCATTCGTGTCGGGGCCAGTTGAGGCCCGCCCGGCCCGCCCGGCCCGCCCGGCCGCCAGAACCCGGTTCCCGCCAGACGGCCAAACAGGGGCTCCCCCGCCAGGAATGTGATGGCGCCGTTTGTCCGCTGACGGCGTGTTTGCCGGCTGCGTCGGAGGCTCACCGAGCAGCTTCCCGAAGGTGTAAAAGTTCTTGATGTCCCTGAAGTCCTGCTGTAGTACTTTGAGCTGCCCGACGGCCATGGGAGATTCCTGCAGGGTTTATGAAACGGTAAATTTGGGAGCTCGCATTGTGGGGGAAGGAGGTCCAAGCGGGGCTGTCCGTGCTAATTACCGAGCACATGGACGACATAACCCGCGAGTTGGCGATGGCCGCGCTGCATTCCTGGACGATTGCCCGCCCATCGACGTGCGGCGCGGCCACCGCCGGGACGGAGGCTCCGCATCCCATATATATGCCCGGGAGAAGTGCGCCCTATAATCGTCCTTGCGTTCGACGCGGCATTTTAGTCATCGGAGAACGGCTTTCTTTAGAGCAAAAAATACTTTATTTAAAGCATTAGATCCAGCCGCTACTGATGCCGTCTGTTAGCAAAACCTAATCATGTTTGGATTGCCCAAAGTGTGAAGCCACAACTTGCGATTTGGCCGGGTTATTACAACGCAGGCATTAGAACCAGAAGTTGGTGGACAAGTCCAGGAAACTTTGATAGCGCAAAAAGTCCTCACAAAAAAACTCGATTCGTACCGATTTGCATTTTTCCATCGATGAGCCAGCTGCTCATTTCCATAGCAGAAGCAGCAGGTAATAATAAAGCCGCAAGGACCACATTCGAAGTGGATCCGCGTCTTAAGCCCTAGTTCACGTGAGCGCCGCGGAGGCAAAGGCGCAAAGCGCTACCTCTACTGATGCCTTTGACCCCCCTGCATTGTCGATGGTCGAAACACTACAAGCAGCCCCACGAGGACGTCCGAAAGCCTTGGAGAGCGCGCAGCGAGCAGTCTCGGGGAACCGATCTTCACATCGGTCGGTAGCCGTACAGGCTAGACAGAATGTTCATCCTACCCCAGGGGCACCCCCAGAAGGGCGCCAGAAGCGTGGCGCCAGGCCCACCAGCACCAAGGCTGCGCTGCCACCAGCGAGCAGTCTAAGCGAACAAACTCGTGGCTGTTGAACAGTAGGAGGGCGGTGCCCTCACCCTAGAATGGGCCCAGAAAGCCCCCCCACACTGTAACATACATAATAGAACACAAGGGGCCGAAGAGAGTACGATAGCCAGGGTAGCCTATGGAGGCCTGTCCGTCAACTCCCTGGTGCCGTACGGAAATACCGACAGCGACGACTTTCCTGCGGCAGCCCTTGCCTGCCCTTGCCGGCAGGATGGGAACGGCACGCCACAGACCACGTTGCCAGCGTTCCCAAAGTTCCCAGACCCAACCTTGAGCTCGGCGTTGGCCCAGGGCTCAGGCCCAGGCTTTCACGGAAGGGAAGGGAAGAGGTGGTCACTGGCCATCCACTCAACGGCCGCCGTACGGAATCCGGATTTGAAAATCGACAGTGTCTAGTAGAAACTGCAATTTCAAATTTGATCTTTTGATGACATAATTCCATGGTAGCCTTTTATCGCTGAAGGCATACACTCAGACTTGCCATGGCAGCATTGCGTTGTCGAGCAGGGCTGCACTGCCACTGTAGCGCCGAAAGTCTTCCTACCTGGCAACAGGCCGTCTGGGCAACCTCAGTGCTCCTTTAGCCATCCAAATGAGAATTTGCAGCGCATTGAGTGGTTAACTTACGCCAACGCCACTGGTTTTTATATTCCTGGATTTGGCGCTGGCGAAAAAATGGCACAGCACAGAAGTCGGGCCCAGAGGCGAAACGCCAATAACGACCTCGACATCGGCTATGGAATGTCTGCCCTTGATGGCTTTGCTCGCCGCGCAGCACTTGGCGACACCAGCATTACGACGAGGAAGCTGGTGGGCAAGGGCGTTCACCCACCCCCTGCCGACGATCATCATGAGCGCTCCTATGGCTGCTGACTTGGTTGCCATGCTTGCCGTGGCGCTGCGTCGGTCGAGCCCAGCTGCCCAGGACGTCGACGAGACCGCGCGAGAGCTCTACCGAACCCTGCGTCGGGGCCTGTCCCACTTCATCTCGGACGCCATGGACCTGCATGTCAGGGAAATGCAGCTGCTCCTGGCGAGCCTGCTCCTGCACACCGAGGTCCTCCGCTGCTACGCCATGCTGCTGCGTGATGCCGGGCGGCAGCTGCAGCAGCATTCCACAAGCAGCAGCAGCAGCAGCAGCAGCAACGTCGTTGCGACGGCCGAGGCGCTGCTCTCCGAAGTCAACGGACTTCTGCAGGCCCTTGACATCGCCGCGTCAGAGGTCGCCGAGGTTAAAGGCGACGGCCCCAGCGCCGATCCCCGTCTCCACGGCCCGGACGCCATGACCGCGGAGCAGTTCCTGCGGACCCTCTCGGCGGAGCTCCGAGCCAGCTCCCTGCTCGACGCCTGGGCGACCTGCTTCTTGCAGCTCAGGGGATGTGCCTCGTCGGACATCGAACAAGCGGTGCCGCTCCTGTGCACATTCACAATCGCGGTACGGCGGTACAGGACGTGGTTTGGCCGCGACCGCGACCTGGCGTTCTGCGCCGGCGCCGCCACCGACACGGGGCTCCACTTCCTGCTGGCGGCGCACGTCGTGGACCTGGCGGAGGCCATCGACGGCGGAACGCGGTACGGCATGCCCGAGGACGCGCCGTTGCTGCCCCTCACCCTGGCCCCAGGCGAGGCCCACGCCTCTGCCCCCTCCGGTGCCATCTTTCTGGACACCTCTCTGCTCACCGTGGCACTCCAATGGTGGTTTTACCTCGGCAACGGCGCCGCCGCCGCCGCGGCCTTCCCGCCCTGGAGTAACGCCGCGACGTTCGACGTCTGCATCCGACTGGTGCACGCGGCGGTGGCGGCGGTGGCGGCGGCGGCGCGGCCGCAGAATTGGGTTCTCGGGGATGTGGGTCGGGGCCGGGAGCCCGGCGCGGTGCGGCTGCCGCGGTCCGGCAGCGGCCGCGTGGCCGTGCTGGCTTTGAAGTGCGCGGCGTTGGCACTGCGGGGGATCATCTCGCGCCGTAGCCTGCGTCCACGTCCGTGGGGCGGTGGTGACGGCAGCCTGCCAGTGCGACCAGGGGATGTGGAACGGCTGAGGGCGCTATGGACGGCTTACATGCGCGCGGTGGACGCGTCCGTGGAGTCGGTCCGGGCCGGCGGCGGCGGCGACGCGGCGGACGGCGGCGACGACTCGGACGGCAGCGACTATTGGTCCGGCTTCGCCCTCTTCACCATTCCCGACCTAATGCCCGCCGGGCACTCCACGGCAGGCACGTCCGCGTGTGTGTGGGCTGCGACAAGGGAGCGAGCGCGGGGGGGGCCTGTGTCTTCCTGGGAGGAAGGGGTGCGGCCTGACATGACTGTGTATAAGCCCGGGATACAGAAGCTGCTCTGCTGAAGAACGGGAAGGAGAACTCACCCCCTGGCTGAAGGACGGAAGGGGAACCCACCTCTTGGCTGCCCCTTTCTTGTTGCTGCCTGCTGCCCGCCCCCGCAAAACCTCGCACAGGTCCCCCGCTGCCGAGCGCGCTTGGCGTCGAGGCCGAGGTCGTGCTCTCCGCCGGCGCGCTGGCCCGCACGGAACGCCTGATGCGGGTGCCGGTGCCTTGCCCCTCCCCCATATGCGGCGCCGAGAGCTGGATCCAGATCCTGATGTTCGGGCCGGTTTCGGAGCTGGCTGCGATGATTGCCACGGCAGCTAAGGAGACCCGGGGACTGCTGCTGTCCATGGAGACAACGGGATGGGAGGGGTACTTGAAGCGGGAGACAGAGAACGATCCTGGCATGTACCTCACGACTGGGATTGTGGGCATCATCACGGTGGCGACGAGATTCCTGGAAGCCGCGATGATCTGGGCGTGCTCCGACCGGAGAGGCCTGGGCGATCAGATCGCGGCGGCGATGCACGCCGGGAGCGGCGGGGCTAGCGGCGGCGAGGCTGGCGGCGGCGGCGGCCCGCGGCCTGATCAAGGTGATGGCGCCGGCGGCGCGTGCAGCAAGGGGGTCGCCGCCGGGGAGAGCAGCCGTGGCGGCGGTTCCGCTGCTGGCGGCAGCAGTAGCGGCGGCGGCTCTGCTGCCGCCGGCAGCAGCAGCAGCCGCCGCAGCAGCCAGGCCGAGGCCGCTGGCGTGCAGCAGCTGCTGGACCTCACCGCCTTCGCGATCATTCGGCTGCTGCCGGCGACCTCTCGAATCCTGCAGCACTTCCATCTGCCCGCACTCGACCACCTACGCGGACTTGAGATGTTGACACCGAGCGTATTTGCGACCCTGCAAACCACCCTCCGAGCCTGCCTGCTGGTGCTGCTAGCCGCGGCGGCGGCGCCGCCGCCGCCGCCGCCGCTACCATTGCGCGAGGATGCCGTGGCGCCCGGAAGCGGCGGCGGGTGCAGCGGTGGCGGCGCAGCCAACTCGCCGTCGCATTCGCACGCAGGAGCTGGCGGCGCGCAGTCAGCGGCGGCGGAAGTGGCGGCGGCGGCGGCGGCGGCGCAGTGGCGGCGGCTGCTGTTGGCGGAGGTGGGCGCCGTGGAGCTGCTGGGCGCCGCCGCCAGGGCGCTGAGCTTCCGCCGCCGTCGCCAGCAGGAAACGACTGATGACGCCAGCTGTGTACACGCATGCGGCGAGGCCTTTGGCGCCGTGCTCTGCTACATGTGCGCCGCTTTCCCCGGCGAAATGCGCGCGGCGTTGGGTGGCGGCAGCGGCCACAACGGCGGTCGCATCGACTCAGCAGCAGCGGCCTCGATGGAAGGCGCGACGGAGCCGTCGTCATCGGCCGCGGCGCAGCTGCGGGCCTGCCTGACCCTGCCCGTCATAGCCAGGCTCCTGGGACCCAACGGCGACTTTCCGGACCCAACGGCACTGGACGCGGTGAGAGCGCTGATGAAGGGGCGCGCCGCGCCGAAGGCGCCGGGGCTGGGCGCGGCCGCGGCCGCGGTGGCGGCGGCGCTGCCGCCGCCGGATGAGGTGCGGCGGCGCATGGCGCCGTACTGCTGCGCCAACGCCGCGTGCGCAAACCTCGACGGGCCCAGTGAGCTGGCGCTGCCGCGGCGGCGGTGCGGCGGCGGCTGCGGCGGTGCCGTGTGGTGGTACTGCTCCAGGGAGTGCCAGGTGGCGCATTGGCGGGCGGGGCACAAGGCCGAGTGCGAGGCGGCGGGGGCGGGGGCGTGTGGAGGCCAGGGGGTGCACGCGGGCACCGTAGGGGCGCGGGGCTAGCGGGTCGGTCGCTGTTGCAGCGAGCAACGGTCGGCGTCGCTCGGTGGGGTTTCTTTTCCTGCAGGCAGCCGCAGCTTTGATTGGGAGATGGGGACGGGCACACGCAGGCTGGTTTGGACGCGAACCCAGCGAGTGAATGGGTTTGCAAGGGGGAGGGGGGGAGCCCGAGGAACAGCGGTGCTGGCGCGTGCAGCTGGCATACTGAGCGCGGGTTCTTGTATGATATGAGCAGCAGGTTGTTGTCACGGTACGGTTGGTACGGTATATGCGTTGTGGCACGACACGGTCAGAGGGATTAACGAGCAGGTAGCTTCACCCCGGTTGGTAGGTAGGCACGGTACCTTCACCCCGTGTCGTGTAGGCAGTGGACAGAGTACGGTTGCAAGTAACCAGAAACAATCCAAAGTGTATTTTGAGTTCAAGCAGTGTCGTTTAAGTAGTGGTCGGTACTAAAGTTTCCTTACCTGATTTTGACCTTGTGTCAATGAATGCGAAGACTCAATTTCAACTTCGAAGTCAAAGATTACCGGTATGTTGTCCGCCATCTTGCTGTTCTGACGCCAGGAAAAAAAACCTTGTTAAACGCTCATGCCCATGTTGCAATCCCGCACTATCAGTGCTTGTAACCCTACCCTTGAGGTTGTATCTGGGGATAACGCCTACGTCAGGCTGTTCCGGGTCGAGTCTCTGCTCGCTTAGGCCCGCATTCCGCAGTTTGCGCTTCGCCGCAGTAGCGTCAGGTGCGGTTTGTCACCGGTGGTCCGGTGCTCCTTTTGGGTCCACTGTAAAACGGCTCATATATAATCAAGGTTCGCACAAGACCATTGTGATGCGTGTATTTTGCCTCCTTGCCTTTCGTATTGCCAGGCACTGCCTTTTATATTGCGGCCAGCGTTGTTACCTGGACGGGCCTACATGGGCGGCACCCGGCAGTGGGAAATCACCAGTCGGCCCAGATCGCCAGATGATCAACCTGGCTCCGTAACTACCAACGACTCAGAGGCCAACCGAACCAGGCCTCGCCTAAACCTCGGGCTTCGCCTAAACCTCGGGCCTCGCCCGAACACCCCCTATCATGGGACACTTGCGTTTGCCGATGTCTGATCGACACGGAGCAAGCTTAGGGAAGCAACGCTTTTTCCGTCTACGACAGGGGGGGGGGTAGGAAAGAAGTAAAGACACCCCATGCTCAAAATCGAAAGATCTTTGCAAAAGGAGCCCAAAAATGCTTTTAAAAATGAATTTGGACCTGGGTACCTGCTGGGTAGGAAAAGTTATAGCCTGCCAAAGTTGGTTGTACGGCAAGGGGGGAGGGGGGTCTGGGTATCGGACAATCGGAGACTTTCTTCCTTACCCTTTCCAACTTTTTCAACAATGCCTAGATTATAAAACTAACTCCACAGAGCAATTCCTTAATGTAATATCTATCGTTTCCGCTTATCAGAGGTAGAGCTACTATGTGACGGCTATGGTCGATAACGACAAACCAACATCGTCTCCAATAAAGAAAAAGCCCCGAAAGGACGAGGGTACTTTGCGTGCGAGTGGTGGTGCGTAACGCGGCGGCTGGAACGTCGCATCGTAAGGTGGACAGGGCCCGGCCTGAGCGGCAGCGCTTCTCTTCAATGACTGCTGTCGAGTGGATTGTATTTGATACGTCGAGACATTATTTTGTGAAGTTGAAATGTTATGAGGCGGTTTGGTTGTTTGTTGGGAAATGGACAAACATGAGCATTACCGGTACGGCTTCCGTTCGGCACTCTTTACTTGCATTCGCGTACAATGTTATATATTCATAACCTAAATGACAGGATTTTGTTAGTTGCGATGGTGGTTTGCAAGGAAAACGCGTTTTTTATGACAGCTGTACAGCGTCGTACCGTACGGCAGGGGTGGGGGGGTCTGGGGGTGGTCGGCCTTACCCCCCCCCCCCCCGTCTACGACCAGCTTACCTCTTTGGATCAGTTCTTGGGCCTTCTGCTCACGCCAAGCCTTGCGGAAGGCCGCTTCCATCTTACAAGTTCGGCACTGTGCTATCGCATACAGGCGCAGGAATCGTTTAGCGTACGTGCGAATCATACAGGTACAAAAAAATGTCTCAGTCGGTCGCTCTGCGTACAGCAGCAGACGGCTCGAGCATTTGGCTGCCGGGCATCGTGGCGTGCATTGCGCACCATCTGCCAGCTAACGAAGTGGCAAGCACATTACGACTGATAGACAAGACGACATCGCAGCAGTTCGCACACCACAAGACCTTGCGGCTCTCGCTTCCGTCACCGATCCACGTGTTCCGGGAGCGCTGGGGTCGCCCGGGCGCTTTTCACGCGTTGTCTCGCAAGCAGAGGCTGCAGCTGCTGTGCCTGACGGCGGCAAGCGGCAGCGTCGCCAACATGGAGGTTGCCCTGGTCAGTGCGGGTCTTGATCTTCGGTGCGAGCTGCTCGAGGCCGCCGCAGCCGCGGGCCAGCTCGACATGTGCAAGGTGCTGCGTGCCCGCGGCTGCCCCTGGGGTCGTTCTCTGTCAGCCGCGGCGATGGCCGGCCACCGGCACGTATGCCAGTGGATGTTGGCCAGCGGCTGCCCCCTATGCGAGGACATCGTTTGCGGTGCTGTCCGGGGCGGGCAGGAGGACCTTATGCAGTGGCTGCTGACGGAGTTGCAGGGTCGCCTCAACGACGATGTGAATGGTCTCTGCTGCTCATTGTTGGGGGCCGCGGCGGAGTACTTACTCCTGGCGGCGCTGCAGCGGCTGTGGCAGCAGCTCATGGCAGGGCGCCACGGAAGCAATCTACAGCAGCAGCTTGAGCAGCTCAAACAGGCGCATCAGGGTGACATCCTGGCGGCCGCGGCCTGCAGCCTCACGCCCGATTGGCAGGCCAAAGTGGAGTGGCTGGAGGGGCTGGGCTACCCCCGCAAGGCTAGGGCGTGCACGGCCGCTGTTCTCGCTGATAACGGCGATGCAGGGGGGGCGCGTCTGCAGTGGCTGCGCGGCCGGGGCTACCCCCTAAAGGCGGACGTGGCGAACGCTGCGGTCTATTCCGGCAATCTTGCCGCCCTGCGTTTCCTGGTGGAGCAAGCGGGGGTGCGGCCCACCTGCGATCAGTTGGACATGGCGGAAGCAGCCCGCCAGGGCCACCTGGCCGTACTGCAGTACCTGCACGCCAGCGGCTTGCCCGTCAACACCCGTTCTGTTGCGGAAGAGGCGGCCCGGGCGGGTCACCTGCCGTTGGTGGCCTGGGCGGTGGAGGACCTGGGCGTCGCACCCGCTGACGGCGCAGCTAACTTGCTCGACTGCACGGCGGCGAGCGGCAACCTTGAGCTGCTGAACTGGCTTCACGTCCGCGGCTGGGCCTTGGGCCGCAGGGCCATCCCCAACGGCGTCGAGAGTGGCTGCGAAGAGGCGCTGGAGTGGCTGGTGGAGCGGGGCTGCCCCTTTCCGGTGGGTGTCGCCGTCCTCGTTTGTCACCACCACATGTACGATGCGCTCCGTGTGGCCCACCAGTTGTGGCACACCGGTGGTTCATTGCGCATGCGCTGTGCCCAGCCAGGTCACGCGGACTGCCGGGCCACCGTGTGTCGTACGTCCGTCGAGCTGCTCGAAAAGTTACCGGTACCGTACTCAGGGCGTCTATGCCGTGTTCAGATTCGCATGTGCGCCTTTCGGGAACAGAGTCACTGTCTGCCAAGCTGCCAAAGCGCGGCGCAAGGAAACTTCGCCGCCGGGGAGCTAGGCTGTGGGGCCGCACGGGAGTTGCACCGCCCTTGATTGCCCAACCGCCCGTCCCTGCATTTATGAGTGTATGCACGGCAACGGCAGTTATGTTCCTTATGTCTTCCTTATGTGTTCATTATGTGTTCCTTGGCGGTCCCAGCTCGATGGCGGCGCCTACCTCGGAGCCGCCGACAACGGTGATCTGGCGATGCTCCGCTGCCTGCACCGGCTGGGTTGCCCCTGGAGGCCGCCGGGGAAGCTGCTGGCGGACTGCATCCGCAGCGTGGTCTCCGTCGCCGTGCTGCAGTGCCTGCTGGACTTGGGTTGCCCCGGAATGGACTGGGATGCTGCGGTCAAGTCATTGGAGGGCAGGGCGCAATTGCAGCCCTGGGAGTCCCGGGAGCGCCGCGCGGCGCTGCTGGCATGGCTGGGCGAGGAGCGGCTGCGGCGGCGGCCGCCCGGGGCCCAAGGGGCCTAGCTTGCGGCAGCAACGAACAGCGGCGGCAGACTTGCCTTGTAGCGCGGGGCGTACCGTATGTGGGTTGGGTGCGGCTTAGCGTGTTGTCCGGTGCCGGGGGTCGGTAGGGCTGCCACACAGCCCCCCACCCACCCAGGGTTGGTCGGTAAGTACTGCAGGGTTCCGTGTCCGTTCGCTAACGCCGTGTCCGTCGGGGGCATGCGTCGGGGGCTTGAGGTTGTGAGAGCTGCGTGAGTGCTGCACTGGTGGACGTGGTTCGTGCTGCGTTTGGCAGCTCCGATCAGAGCTGGACTCGACAAATTTGGTTCTGCCTTCGCTGTGCTGCATTGGGGACAGCATTGCAGGGCCCTCGTCTAGGGAAGCAGCGAAGTGCTGCAAGGCATGGCAACTGCCGTCGGTGGGGCTGCAATATCACCGGCTGACCGACCGGGCGTCCCCCGCAGTTCCCGGGCGCGCTGTCGGTTGACCGCGGCCGCACGACAGCTGCATCTGTGCGGCTGATTCCGGCAGCGCCGCTCCCACGGGCGCTTCGTGCCCGCTCATACCGGTAATCGCTGCGACCCCGAGGGTGCGTGGTGGCTTCGTAATTCATATGTGGGCCGCCGGCTGCTGCCGGCCTGCTGGTTGATGTCACCGCCGCGGGTTGTAAGGGGCTGCAGGCGCACCGCCGCCCTCCGCGGCGAGAACGAGCTAATCAATGAACTGTTTCATCCGGGGACCTTTTGGCGAATCGTAAGACCCTGGGCCCCGGCTCGAATGGGTACCGTAGTTGTTTGGGTATTGAGTCACGCACCCTGCACACACCCCCGAATTACCGTCGTTGCGTGCGATCATCGCGCATAAATAATTAATTATTTGGCAGGATGTGCAATAACGCGCAGAAATAAATAAATGCCCCGGGGCCTGCGCGTTATTTCAAAACCCCCTCGCAGCCCCTCCTCCTTCCTAATTCCGTCGTACACGCGTTTCTGGGGGCCTGAACGAGGGAAATGGGGTCGCTCTGCTCTTTTCATAGGCAAACAGAGCTTCGTGGCTATCGTAGACGAGTTTGGGAGTCTCTTCACGCTTGGTATAGCTCCTAGCCAGCCTGGAAGGGACGCGTGCGCGATGTGAAAAACTAATTCCTTACAGTTTTGCGCGTTAAAATAAATAATTCCGATGATTAGACACAGCTACGGTATGGCTCCCTATCCGTGCCGGGCACCATTTTGGACAAGATTTTCCCGCCGCGAGATGGGATGATCCTGCTAATAGACCACGCCACGGAGGGGCGCCCTGCTCCCCAAGCGGCTCGCAACCGCCGCGAAACCCCGTTCAGCCGGCTACCGTGAGCCCCTGCAGGAAGTCGCCGCTTGAGGCTGTGCTTCCCTCCGTACCTTTGCTGCGGCCTGCTGCGGCTGCTGCGGTACCGTACTCACGGGCTGTCGCCGCGCACACACATGAATATATTTTTATTTATTCTGAAAACTAGTAAAAGTCGCGCAAAAACATTTAATAAATATGTTTTGTCAGGGGGTGCGGGAACCTGGATGAGGATGCTTTTAGGCAGCCACCGCGGCTGCGGCCGTAGCCGGAGCCAGTGGCGAAACGCAAGCGGGGGCCGGCCGGGAGCGAAGGCAGGGGCAGCAGGGGGCGGCAGCGGCGGGCAGTGGGAGGCAGCGGGACGGACAGGGATGGCGTCCTGGCGACTGGGACAGCGAGGTGGGAGGGGACAGCAGTGAGGAGGCGGTTGCACGACTCGTGTAAGGAGAGTAATCCCGTTCCCGTGGTGCGCCTTTCTGAGAGATAAGCCTAGGATTGAGGGCTGCGCGTCGTTGAGGCGTAGGTTCGGTAACATGTCTGCTGCCCTCTGCTCAAGGGCTCCGACCAGTGATGCTATCTTGTAGTTTGCAGGAGAAAATTTTCAAAAAGTGACTTTCTAGAACAAATTTTTTGGGCCTACTTGTTGTGAAAAAACGCGCCGAAGGCGCTTTTTGAAGTGAAATTGTTCGCCTGCCAGTAGAAATTTCTTGGGAAAACCTAAAGGATTTGTTCCCCTCAAAGTCTCGAAGACTCGAACCCTGTGTCTGAAGTTGTGCAGACGTCCACAGCAAGTTTGTAAAAACTAGCTCCGGAGCCCTTACGACATCCGTACGCTTCCAGAGCCCACCCGAGACATAGCCAGAACCCAAATCCACAGTCCCTACCACTTGAGAAGAAGAACTACAAATCTAGAATCGCAAAAAATGACGCGCTGGGCCGCTGACCAGTGAAGGCTGCGAACGGGCGAAGTGCAAACGTTGCGCCCACCAACACGATGGCGGATGCCCCGGTGCAAGAGCCTGAACCCACTGATAGCGTTGTAATAGTATCCGATCCTACCAAGGGCGAGTCGCCGTCCTACAAGGCGCGTAACGTAGAAGGCTTCCTGCAGCTGGAGGAGCTGACGGAGGGTGCAACCGCCGACCAGCTCGTCAGCGCCATTCAAGCCGTCTGCCAGGTACGCTGAGGTTGAGGGGCCCTAGCTAGCCTGCTTGAAGCGCAATAAGTTGTGTTTGGCTGCAGCTTCTAGGATCCGCAGTTCCGCACCGTACCAATACGTGTCCCATCACGTGTGCACCCATCAGGAAAGCGGCATCGACATCGAGGAGAAGCTGGTCAGCTTCACCAGCGACGGGCCGGCCGTCATGACGGGAGTGCACAACGGCGTTGGCGTCAAGCTGAAGGCCATCAACCCCCGCATGGTGCACATGGTCTGCATGGCGCACAAGGTGGCGCTGGTGCTCTCCAACATCTTCAAGACGGAGCCTAGGCTGGCGGAGTACGACAAGCTGCTGTCGTCGATCTACAACTACTTCGGCAAGTCCGCAGACCGCCGCAAGGAGCTGGAGAACGTATCCCAGCAGCTTGGGCTCAAGAAGCTGCAGGTGCGTGGGTGCTGGGCGTACTGGGTACTGCAAGGCCTTTCGGAGGTTGCGTCATGCCTAATTGTTGCCGTGTAGCCGTGGTGCCCTGGCGTTGAAGCCGTTCCAACCTGCCATGCACAGGTGCTGCGCAAGCATGACATCCGGTGGATGTCCCGTGCGGAGGTGGTGGGCCGGATCCGGCAGCTGTACCGGGTCTTGCTGGACTTCTTCAAGGGGGAGACTGCGGCGAACGAAATTTTTCATGTTTTAAGGGCAATTTGTTCTGCGCAGATAAATTTTACGACTTTTTGAAGGCAAATTGTTCGCCTGCTAAAAAAAAATCTGAAGGCCGCCCCGGCAAATTGTTCCGTCCGGTATAAGACCCCAGACCGAAGATAGCATCACTGGCTCCGACTCCCTCAAGGATTGTTTTGTCCGGGCGTTCGTGCCGTTCTTGTGCTGTCGCGCGTGCTCGTCCGTCTGGGTTGGTCTGGCGGCGACGCGGTCGCAACGTATTTTCAGCTCGGTAAGGTTACAGGTATGTTTGGTAAGTATTACTGGGTTCTGGGTCCGGTCGCTAACGCCGTCTCCGTCTCCGCTGCGGTATCATTTTCTATCACTCAAGGCAAAAAAGCCGCCGCTCCGCATCTCTCACCCCCGTGCTGCTTCGCTGAGTCACGACCTGGTTCGCTCCCTTGACCCGACCAGTGGACCAGTGGAGGCCGAGACCTCCCTCCCTCCCTTTCCCCCTCCTTCCCCCAAAGGTGCAAAGACCCAAGACCGGGGTCTTGGGGGGGGGGCCAATCAAGACGATACGGTACCAGGGAAGATAGCGGAGTACTGGGTGTTCCACGGATAGGCCCGAGCTCGTGACCGGTAAATAACGGTGCCGATCATTAAATCTTTGGGTCTTGCGGTTTCTCGTGCACGCGGCACCTCTGTCCTCGCACCTCACCTCCGCACGGCCTCCACCTAATATACTGCATCGAAATGCACTGAACTTCACCGCGCCTCACAAAACGAAACCTCCTCCCCCTCATCCCGCCTTGCATGCCGGCAGAGGCCGCGGCTCCGAGACCGCCCCCAGGCCCCTCGTTGGCACGTGGAGCCGCCCTCCCTTCGCGTGCAAAAGCGGCCCGCGTTCGCAGCCTCCCCCCCCCCGCCCCGCCCCTCGCTTCCTGCCCCCCTCCCCCTCCCCCCGCCCGTCTCCGCCTGGTAATGTGGGGCTGTTCTGATCCGATCCGATCTGATCCGATCTGACCCTATGCCGCCCCTCCTTCACGGCAGACGCTTGAACTTGGAGAAGTTCGGCGGCCGCTTCTCCATGTAAGCTTGCCGACCCTGAGGCCGGGAAGAGGGGTGGGAGGGAAGAGGGGTGGGGGGGAAGAGGGGTGGGGCGCGAGAAAGGGGGGATGTGGGTAAGGGTTACGGACTGCAGCGGGAAGGGGGATGAGCGTAGAGCGTGGGGTGGGGTGGGGTGGCAACCCTCCCACGGGGTAACCCCCCGCCTCCCCGCCACCGTCACCTCCGGGGCCGGGTCAACGACACCGCCCCCACCCCGCTACCCGCCCCCCGCACTTCCCAGACCCACCACCAGACCGGCCCCCGCCCCCTTCCCGCTCCCCGAGCCCAGTCACACCGCCCCCCCTTCCTCGCCAACCAGCGTAAACCCACGACAATAAAAACAGATTCCGAAGACTTCCCAAGACTTCCCAAAAAGGGCTCCAAAAGGCTCCCTCCCCAATCCCAATCCCCACAAAAGCAGCCCCCCTGACTCGTCCACCGTCTCAACTTCCCTCCCCTTCTCCTCCCCCCTTCCTTCGCTGCAGTACCGTATCTCCTTCCTTACTGCCCCTCCTCGCCCTCGCCCGCCCCTTCCCCCCTCGCGCCGTCCCCGTCCCCTCCCCCACCTCGTTGCCCTCCTCGCTCTGGTAGAACAGCAGCGTGGCGTTGCCCCCCAGCTCCTGAATGCCCGCCTGGCCGTCCTCGGCGGCGTTCAGAGCGGCCTTGAGCACCCGCAGGGCGGTGGGGCTGTTGCGGAGCATCTCGCGGCACCTGCGTTCGGTGTCAGGGGTTTAGGGTTTGGGGGTTTTAGGGACGAGAGGAGTTAACATTGAAGGCGTGGGCTGCTCCCTTTCCTCACAAACTCACAGACCCTTCCAACACAACCCACATACGGTGCCGCCCATCGAGTTCTCCAGCCTACCGCGCCCGCGTCACCTCGCTCCGGTTGCTCTCCTCAGCCTCCCCCTCCCCCCCCTCCTCCCCCCCATGCTGCTGCGCTGCTCTCTCTCTCTCCCCCTCCCTCCCCTCCCTGTTTCTCCCTCCCTGTTTCCCCTCTCACCACACGAGGGTCTCCTCCTCCAGCTTATCTAGGGGAACCACCTGACCCAGGTAGGGAGGCGGGGGAGTGGGAAGTGGAGTGGGGGAGTGCAGTATAAGTATAATAGGTCCAAAACGAGAGGCTGACAAGCTGAGGGGGGCAGGGACTAGGGAGGGGTGGTGGTGGGGCCAAGGAGATGAGGTCGGTCGAATCGGCACGGCCCGGTTCCGCTCTCTCGTTCTGCCTCTCCCTCCCTCCCTCTCGCTAACTCCCCTCCTAATCCCGCCGCAACTATGAACTGGGACACAGGAAAAGGGAGGCTACCCCTCCCTTTCCCCCCTCTCCGCCTCCCCTGATTCTTCTCTCTCTCTCCTTACGCTGGTCTACTTGGCAGCTTGTCGCTGTGGACTGTTACACCCCCCTCCCACCTCCATCCCCTCCCGCCCCCTCACCGTGTTGACGAGCCCCATCCGGTGCGCCTCCTGTGCGTCGTACAGCCGCGCCAGGAACCACATCTCCCTCGCCTTCTTCTGCCCCACCAGTCGAGCCATGTGAGTGGAGCCGTAACCCGCGTCGAAGGAGCCCACCTTGGGGCCCGTCTGACCAAACACCGCATTGTCGGCGGCGATCTGGGGGGGGCGGAGGGAGGGAGGGAGGGAGGGGGATAGAGAGGCGAGGGGCCAGGCGATGTCGGTGAGCGCGGTGTGAGCGCGGGTGTGGGTGGGTGGTTGGGTGGGTGCGGGTGGGTGTGAGAGGGTGTAAGCGAGCGTGAATGGGAGTGGGAGGGTGTGGGTTGAGTGGGTGTGGGTAGGGGGGGTGGGTGGGATGTGAGCGTCTTGTTGTGTGTTTTCCGGGGGGGGAAGAGGTTAGTGAGGCCGAGCGGTGATTTTGACACTGGTTGGCCGCGTATGAAGGGACCCCTCAACAACAGGGCGGGAAGCCCGTGTACCGTGCATGACGTCCCGGGCGACTGCGGTACATATACGACACCCGGCACGGCTTTTTCCAAGAGGTGCTATAGCCGCCGTGCGTTTCCGTGCCGGCCGTTGTACGGCATACCCGTGTGCCGTACCGTGAGGTCGCAGACCATGTGCAGGATGTGCCCACCGCCCACCGCGTAGCCGGCCACCATGGCCACCACGGGCTTGGGCAGCCGCCGGATCTGGATCTGTGTACGGATGTACGACAAATGGTGGAACAGGGCGGGAGGGGAGTTGAGGGGAGAGGACGGGACGCGGCACGTGTGTATGTGGGTGTCTTGTTTATGTGCCTGGAAAGATGCCTGCACAAAACGCACAAGCACACACTCTCTCTCTTTCTCACACATACACACGTACACACATGCGAATCACCCGCAATGCAATCTGACAGAGAAAGCAAAGCGATCTTTCCGAGACAGCCCTCACCGCACATGATGCTCCCAACACCGTGCCCAACTCCCTTCTCCCGGGTAGTGCCGGGTCCGTTCCCAACGCCTCCTCGATTCTGTTGCTGCTGCGGCCCGCATCCTTCCACTCCCCCTTCCCTTCTTCCCTATCTTCGTTCCTCCCTCGACCCCCCTCCCTACCTCAACTGCAGATCTTCCTATACCCCTCCCCCCCTGACTCCCGCCCTCCCCTCCCCTCCCCTCCGATATCGGGCAATCCTCAGGTAATATCCCTGGTAACTGCGTTGCGTTCCCTCGCCCCGGGCCGTTCTAATTACCCCTCCCCTCCTATACCCCTCCCCTCCCCTCCCCCCCTCACCTGAAGGTCCAGCACGTTGAGTCGGGCGATGCCGTCCGCCCCCACGTAGCCGCCCTGGCCCCGCACACTCTGGTCGCCACCGCTGCAGAAGGCCAGGCTGCCGGCACCTGGGAGGGGGCGAGGAAGGGGGACGGACAGCGGGCAGGACATCAGGGGATGCGCGCCGCGCCGCGGCGCGTCGCCTTGTGTTGCGGCGGGATGTGCAGCGAATGATGGGCTGATCAACACATAACGTGTGGGAGTGACCCGCGGGTCGGGGGTCGGGTTTACGGGCGGACAGAGCGGACGGGCGGAGGGGCGGAGAGATTCGGATCCCGGGCGCCCGGGAGTTCCCTAAGGTGCGTTGGCTGGTGGCGGCTGGCGAGTGGCAAGCGCGGCTGGCGAGTTGGCGGGCGAGAGGCGGATTCGGCGGCGGGTTTTGGCTGGAGGAGGGCCGGCGTGCTCAGCCGCGTGTGTTCGCCTACGTGAGAGGAGGTACGGGTCGGCGTTACGAAGACTGCGCGAGGGGAGGGGAGGGGATGGAAGGGCAGGGCGTGAGGGCGCGTGGCGGTTGGCCGTTGGGTACCTGTCAGTACGACGACGCCGACGTCGGGGTCTTCCCGCGCGTCGCTGAAGCACCAGGAGAGCTCCTGAACTACGCAGCGGGGAAGACAGAGGGAAACAAGGGTTAGAGGGTTGGAGGGAAGGAAGGAAGGAAGGAAGGGAGAAAGGATGAAAGGAGGGAAGCGGAGGGGAGGGAAGCGGGAAATTGGGCATTGGGTGTGTCGCCATTGGCGATGGCACAAACAGAGACCCGCCAAAGCCGCAAGGGCCAGCGTCGGATGGAGCCTGGCGCACCTGTGCGTGGCCGAAAAGCGTTGCGGCGCTCCGGACGATTGATAGTAATCTGTAGATTGATACAGATCCAGCAGCGGTTGCCGTACGGCAGTCATTGTTACGAGCGACCCAGATTGCTCGGTTTTCGTGGCTGACATGCGTCGTCAAGGACTTAGGCTGGGCCGTCGTCCCGAGCACTGCGTGTTCCGAACTCACCTTGGCAATGCCCTCCCCGATGGACTTCTCATAAATGACATCAGTCAAGTCCTCGCGCGCGACGACGGGTATCCGGCGCCAGTTGGCCGGCTCGCGGCTGACCGCACCGTGAACGCGACCATAGGAGTTGGGCTTCCCGTCCGCGGACGCATATGGAACGCTGGCGCACGCATCGTCTGACGCGGCGGTGGCCTGCCGGGCAATCGGGTTTCCAGAGCTGCTGGCTAACAATTGATTTCCAAGAATTTGAAGTCTCCTTTGGGCTGACATGATAAGCGATGAACGTAAGCACAAGTTCGGGAAACCCGACGCTGCAGGGCGGAGTCTACGTTGAGTTGGCTAATTGTAGATCACTTATCTTGCAGACCAATGTTGTGTTAAAATCTAACAGATTAACAGGTGCAGTCAAGCTGTGTTTCAGCCATTTTAAATGCTCGGCGAAAACCGCTGTACGACCATCGGGTGACCGTCGAGTGACTTCAGTGTTCAGTCCCGATGAGCGCCCCTTGACGGATAGCCGTTCTGAGGAAATACTTCTTGCCAGCCATATACGACTCGTACACAGGCATCTGCGCAAAACCTCAATGCTTGTCGCTCCGTACCGGACTAGCATGCTTTTGCGTCCTGCGACCCGCCGTGGTTCTCACCCCAAAATGTTTTCCGGAGCTAGTATACCACCCAACTTCTTTTCTGGGAGGGCGGTAGGGTCCACGGCCGGCGCGCAAGCTCAGAGCCTTGGGTTCGGAGCAACGGTGCGTAAATGTGCATAGACTTCGTTCGTCCGGAGTCCGTATAAGTCCGGTGCTCGGTGGCGCCCCGGGCGGCCTGGGTGGGGCGGCCTGGGTGTAACGCCTGTCATTTCCTGGACCGACTCGCTTCGCTCGACTCGGGACGCGCGCGGCTTCGCCCTTGCGTTCCCTGCCGCTGCAGCTCTCTGCTAACATTCCTCTCTAACCGCACCCAGTCGGGCGGCTGTGGGGATGGCCGCCTGTCGTTCTCGGCAGGTTTTCCCGTCTTTTGGCGTTCCCGGCTCGGTGGGAGTGTTCTGCTTCCCGCCTCAGTCTCACGCAGGCCTTCCGCTACAGGTGCACCTTTCGGTGCTCGGACGCCGTCACACTCTTGTGCCGCATGTGTCCTTCTGATGCAAGGCGTTTCTGCAGGCTCCATCCACCCCCAGCGGCTCTGGCCTGGGCTCACTGTCGGGACGCCTCTGATGTCTGATCCTGCCGCCGGTGTGTCAGCCTCCGCTGGCCCTGACCATCCGCGCCGACCAGAGTTCGCGCTCGGCTGCAGGCTCTCGGCGCCAACTTCGGGCCCTTGGCGCACCTAAGCTCAGCCCCCGCCCTGGTGTGTGTGTTCAGCACCGTTTCTGCCCCGGGGCCTCTCATCCCTGTGAGCGCTTCGCGTCTGCGATCCAGCCACTCAGCCGCCTCGCGTCCCGCATCCTTGTCCCAACCCTGCATTCCGTATCGATGCTGTCTGCGCGGCCATTTACCTCCTGTTCGGCTCGACCGCGAACCGTCCCCTGTCTTCCCCAGGCAGTGCTCCCCGCTGTGCTGCGGATTCCACCTACTAGCGCCCCCGTCTTTCCTCCGCCAAATCTGGGCTTCTCCGCCTGTCTTCCGCCCGCGGCTGGGCACCGCCAGCCAGGTGCGAGCGGGTTTAAGTGTTTGGCCAGCGCGAGGCGCCATGTCTCCCGCCTACAGGTGCTCCGCCGCTGGTCCGAGGCCCGCCTCTATTCACTGACCGGACTCCCCCCTCGCCGCCGGCCCCCCCGCCCGCACGCCAGGTAGGTGGCGCTGCTCCTGGGCGTGTCGAGCGGCCGCCTGGCTCGATTATTCGGGCGGCTCCGGGCGCCTCCGCCCGCTCCACCCGCCGAGCAGGGCGCGGTTTATTATCAGCAGGGGCGGTCGTTAACCAGGTACTTCTGGGGCTCTATCGGGCAAGACCGTGGACCGACAGGACGCGTCGACCGCCGAGGTTTTGGACTAGCAGCGGCCAACCCCCTGGCTGTGGGGCTCTGCAGCTGCCCCCACGCTGGGCTTCCACCAGCGGGGCACCAAGACCTACAAGCTGGCCCGAGCCCTGCTGGTACGGTAGTGCTGGAGCCCAACTCGGCGGAGCCCGCCTTCTGCATCCCGCGCACGATGGCCTACGTGTGGTGCTGCAGCCAGCCCGATGGCCACCCCTAGGCAGCGCTGCCTTGGACCTGCTGTTCCGACCTCTGGCGGCCGATGGGGCTGGCTGCAGCACCACACGTAGAGGGCCATCGTGCGTGGGATGCAGAGGGCGGGCTCCGCCGAGTTGGGCTCCAGCACTACCGTACCAGCAGGGCTCGGGCCAGCTTGTAGGTCTGGGTGCCCCGATGGTGGAAGCCCAGCGTGGGGACGGCCGCAGAGCCCCACAGCCAGGGGGGTGGCAGCGGGAGGCCGGTGTAGGGGCAAGCTATACTGCTGGCTGGTGATGGCTTTCGATTTGACACCGGCCGGCTGGGTGTACACGGCGGCCCACTACTGCTAGGCGTACGACTGTCTCCCCCAGTTGCCGTACCTTGTCGTGGAGCACCACGAACGCCTCCCGCTCGGTGTCCATGAGGACGAGGCCGGGGAAGCGGATGCACTGCATTGGGTGCAGCTGGCACTTCTTCTATTCCGGCTCAGGGTGAAGCCCGGGGCGGTGAGCAGCCCCAGCCCCACTACAGCACCGCACCGATGCTGCACTGCGGCCAGCGTCCGTGCGGCGACACTGCAGTCGTCGATCAGATAGGACCAGTCCACATCCCGCATCCCCGCTCCTGTAGCGGCCTGAACAGCTTAAGCATTTGTATGTGAGGGTGGTTGGACAAGCGAGGGTGGATGGTAGGGGTCACGGACTGCGATACCGGTATGGCAGTTGGGAACCCCGACACGGTTCTGGCGTGGGCATGCCTGTTCGTCGAGCTGTTGCACCACAAGAATGGCAAGACTTGATCTTGCGGGTGGCAGGGGACATCTCAGACCGCGTCCCCATGACGCCGCCCCTGGGGTAGGATGAACCGTCCGTCTCGCCGGTACGGCTAGCGACCGGTGTGTGTTACCGGTCCCCCTTGTAACCAATGCATGGCAATGCGCCCCTCGGTGCGGGGGCTACCCGTGCCCATGTTCTACCGAGCGCAGCCCGAAGCGGGTGGGGTGGGTGGCTTGGGTCTGGCGTGAACGAGGTAGTGGGCCTCTCGTATGGCGGGTTATTAGGTTCGTTGAGAAACAGTTCGCGCGGACTTTCTCTCGCATCGTTTTTTCATAATCCGGTATGTCAGGTCGCCGTCCGGTATGAGGTTCTCGTTCGTTCCAGTACTCCATGTTTCCGTTTCTGCGCACTTAGGTTGTGCCGTGAGGGGATTGGGCCCTCTGAGGTCGCCGACCCTTAACGGGTGGCGGGTATGGCCACTACCGGAAGCGTTACGGCTGTCGTTTCCCCGAAAATCTTGCCGGATCTCTCGAACCCCGGTCTTGGCTTGCGGTTGGGCCTCAGCCTGGGGCACTCGGGGGCGCCGTTGCGGGCCGACATGGTGCGTCAAAACGCGCGTTTGCGGTTCGCGGTGATTTAGGTTGAGGCGACGTGTCCCTTCCCGGGTATCCTTCCCCCATACCAGCTTGTCTGCGGCACGGCTCGCGGGCTAAGCCTCAGTTGCTTCCCCGTCCGTAATCCTTCTGGGCCAGGGCCGGCCGCTCGCCACTCGAATAGAAAGTCTCGCCTCCGTCGGCGGGGTCACCTCTGACCTCTCTGTCATTCAGTCGAAGCTGCGGCAGGGGTTTCCCGAGTTGCGTCTGGCGTGCGTAGCTCAGCTGCCTCGAGAGGCCTCGAACTCCCGTCCCGCCTCCCCGGCCTGGCTTTTACCAGCGGGACGTGTTCAAAGCTCAGGCCGGTCGCCAAGGCCACTCGGGAGCGATAGGATGGGGGGGCCGGCTGAGCTGGTGTCTTGGCTGGACAGCGTCGGAGAGGACATCAGCCTGGCGGACGCCGGGCCGGGGAACCTCCTGGTATACGTCGAGGAATGTTGCCTGCACAGCGCCCGCAATTTTTGGAAACAAATCATTTCCTAGTTGTCAAGAAAGAAAGATCACTTGTAACACTGTAGATCGAGCCAAATCTTCCGAGAACCCCTCCAACTGAAAAAGCGTACGAGTTTGTTGCTCCCGTGTCGCTCCTTTTGCATGCGCAGCTCCGCTAGAACACTCTTTCACGCAACCTATACCAAGGTTGCTTGTCGGTGATACGCCACGACATTGCCCTGCGCCATAGAACAAAAATGGCCTTCACCATGCAAAGGCAAGCTTGCGAGTTGTCCTATCGCACAAGTGTTACGAGACTATAAGGAACCTTAATCGAATCAAAATGTCTATTGGTGCAGGCCTTTCACCGCCGAGGCCCAAAAGGCGGCCACCGGCGTTTCGCGCAGCAGGTGCGCTCTGCGGCCTGTTTTGACCCATTTCACTGTTCTGACCTCAAATTGGTGTCGGGAATCCCCTCCATGGCCTGCGTCGGCCTTTGCCTTTGCAAGCGGCTGCAACCAGGGCTATCGCTTTCTCGCGGCTGTCGGCAGCCGGTCCAGTCCGTCATCCATACGTCTCGGGCTCTGCTGGAACCCAATTAGCTGCTTACTGCCTTTAACATTGGTGCTTCACTTGCAAAAATATGGGTGTTTGGCGAACGTCCACAGGCGCAACGCCGTTGTCGTACGTGCTGCCAAGGAGCTCCACTTCAACAAGAACATGGAGGCCCTGAAGCGCATGCAGGCGGGCGTTGACAAGCTGGCCACCGTCGTCGGCGTCACCATCGGCCCGAAGGTGGGACGGCCTGTCGCTATCCCCGCCCAACAACTCTCGGCAGTTGGAAGATCAGCACCCGGGATGGGAGTTGGCCGGGGCCTTGAAAGCGATCCATAATCTCCCACCCCCTGCACACACACACACACACACACACACACACACACACCGTGCCCTGGCGCGGCGCGGGTGATACGGGTCGGGCGGGGCGTCGGTGCGGTGTCGCACCTTGAGACCAAACCCAAGACGGGGCCCTTTCCGGGGCCCCGAGGGCTCTGGGGGCGACTGGCGACGGCCGCGCAGGGCATTAGTCGATCGGTGACATCTCACTCGATCGGATGGCAGCCCGCATCGCAACGCGCCATGCTGTAGCGCCGCAGTCGTCGCCGCGGTCCCGAGCGTGGGGTCGAGCGCGGCCTCACGGGTCGCAGATCCCAGGCTGTGCCGGTCACGGGACGAGCAATCTGAATCCGCATGTTACCGAAAAGGGAAATGGAAAAGAAAGTAGGCGGCAGGCGGGCTTTGTTGCAGGGCCAGCGAGGGCTGCGTGTTACGGCGGCGGCGCTCTGACCGCTATGCAGTGATGCGCGGCCGCAAAATATTCCTCACACAGCTGCGAGCTGCACGCTGCGAGCTGTTGTTGTGTTTCCGTTTTATAGATGCAGCCCCGAACGAGCCCACACGGTGCGCGGGCGGTCGGCCCTCGGTCGACGGAGGTGTTCCGCGCAGAAATGTCCGTAACCAGCTGGGCAGGGCAGGGGCTGGCAAGGCGGGTCGCGCTGCTCCTGAACTGTGGGAATGGGGCCCCCTCCCCCGCCCCCTCTCTCCACCCCAGCACAGCACAGCAATCTCACCCAATCAACCCCCCCACCCACCCGCCGCCCCTTTCTCCCCCCCTCCCCCCCCCCCTTTCCCGCCCCCCTCCCTTCCCCTCCCTCCCACCCCCCACTCCTCAAACTCTTCACTCTTCACTCTTCAAACTCCCCCCCACCCCCCACACCACCCCCACGCCACCAACCACCCAGGGCCGCAACGTGGTCCTCGAGTCCAAGTTCGGTTCCCCCAAGATCGTCAACGACGGAGTCACCATCGCCCGGGAGGTGCGTGCGCCGCTGGGCTGCACCTCCGCTGTGATCCACTGTGCTGCCCCCCTGTGATCCGGCAGCACACCGTGATCCACTGGGATCCACTGCCCCCCTGTCCGCCGCTGTGCGGGAAGGCACACCGTGATCGGCACGGTGATGCGAACAAGGGGAGTGAGAACCCGTCAGCAAGGCAACCCATCCTGCTCTTCCTCCGTCTCCTCCTGCACCTCATCATCCTCATTATCATCCTCCTGGCGAACGGACAGACACAGTAATAGCTATGAAAGCACAACATGCCGCCTGTACTCGCGTGCTGCCGAGTAGGGGGTCGATGCTCTCCAGCAGGTGACCCCCCGAGGGGGTGGGGTGGGGGGTTTTGTATCTGGTCACACTTTTGGTTGTGGTTGGTTCCCGGTTTGTTGGGGGTTTTGACAAAGGGTGGCTGGGTGGAGGCCTACACCGGAGGGACGTTGCCAGTCAGAAGACAGACACGATACACATGACATGACACGACATGACGTGACATGGCAAGGCAAGGCAAGGGAGCGAGGCATCTCGTTGTGTCCCCCCTTCCACCCACCCAACCACCCAGGTTTCATTCTTGCAACTTCACGCTTCGAACCCCCTTCTCACTCTCACTCTCCACCCACTCTCACACTCGGCCAGGTGGAGCTGTCCGACCCCGTTGAGAACATCGGTGCCAAGCTGGTGCGTCAGGCGGCCGCCCGCACCAACGACACGGCGGGTGACGGCACCACCACCGCCACCATTCTGTCGGCCGCCTTCATCGCGGAGGGAATGAAGATCGTGGCGTCGGGGACCAACCCGGTGCAGGTGGGGGCAGGGGGGCAGGGGGGGTGGGGGATTGGGGTGGAATGCGGTGGTGAGTGGGCGCGTGGGCCGATGGGTGGGGTGCGTGGGGTGGGGTGCGTGGGGTGGGGTGGGGTGGGGTGGGGTGGGGGGTGGGGGTGGGGGGGGGCGCCTCGAGAGGGACGCTTCATACGCTATGCTGCGCTACACGTGCGCCTATCCGTACACGGATCCATACCTGCCCACTACCATTGACGCAGCTCACACCCAAACCTCCCTCATCACCACCCCCTCCCCCGGCTGGCTGCTGCAACCAGCAGTGCCAATGTAGTACCGGTAGACGCACTCGGCTCTCTCCACCCCCACCCCCCTTTCGCTTCCCTCTCCACCCTCACCCCACCCCTTCCTACAACGCTACAACGTCCGCATGATGCCCTGTTGCGTTCTTGCATTACACACCTCAAAATCCCCTCCCGCCCTCCCTCCCGCCCTCCCTCCCCCTTGCATCAGCTGACTCGCGGCATGGAGAAGACTGTGTCGGCCCTGGTCCGCGAGCTGGCCTCCGTGTCCAGCCAGGTGCACAGCGACAAGGACCTGGCCAATGTGGCGGCGGTGTCGGCGGGGAACAACGCAGACATCGGGAAGCTCATATCGGATGCGATGGCAAAGGTGGGGGGAGGAGTGGGAGCGGGGAGCGGGGGAAGGGGGGCGGGGGAAGGGAAGCGGGTAGCGGGGAGCGGGGCTGGATAAAGGTGATACCTCTCGGGAGGGAAGGGGAAGGGGAGGAGGGGGAGGGGGATTGGGCGCCTGGTGCCTCGCTCGAGCTTTGTGAGGGGAAGTGCGTGTGGGCGGTGGAGGGTGGCCTGTGATGATTTGGGGGGGGAGGGAGACATGGGGAGGCGGGGGTTGAGCCAGCCTGCAGCCCGGGAGGGGGCTGTGGACCTGAGGCACGAACCCGAACACCGGAAGGCAGGGGAGGAAGGGTGAAAGAGAAGGGTGAACGGAAAGGGTGCGAGACAGACGGGGGAGGACGTGGGGTTGGGGTTCCGAGATTCCCCTCTTAAGCCGCCCCTCTCTCCCCCCTATCACTCCCTAACCCACCTACCCCCCCCTGCTTCCCCTCCCGCCCCCCTCTCCCTTCCTCCCCCTCCCTCCTCCCTCCCCCCCCCTCGCTCCCCCCAGGTGGGTCGCCAGGGAGTGGTGACTATGGAGGAGTCCAAGACCGCGGAGGACTCGCTGGTGTTTGTGGAGGGAATGCAGTTCGACCGGGGATACTACTCGCCGTACTTCGTCACCGACCCGGAGCGCATGGTGAGGGGGGGGGGGAGGGGAGGGGAGGGGATGTGGAGGGGGGCGGTCGGCTTTTCTGACGGTTGGATGCTGCACTCGTCTAGCCGGACCGAAGAGATGGGGATGTGGGGAGGGGAGTCCAGGGGGGGAGCTGAGGGGCGGAGGCAAGGGATGGGCGGGGGGGGGTGTTGAGGGTGGGGCGGAGGGGCAAAGGGGGGACAGAGAAGGGGACGGGGGGGGACTGTCCCCACGTACCTCCTCCCTGAGGGGGGCTGCACTCGCCACACCATCGCTCCGCGCACCGTCGCTCCGGGCACCGCGTACCGCACCGCACCCCACGCCGCCAGCACGCTTCCCCCCCGCCCGCCCGCCCACCCTCCAAAGCCCTCCCACCCCCACTGCCCTGCGCGTCCCCGCGCGCCCCAACCCCCGCCCACCCTGTCGCCATCCCTGCCGTAAAACACTGCCCGCGCTCCCGTGCCGTCGTACAGCTGTGCGAGTACGAGAACTGCCGTATCCTGCTTGTGGACAAGAAGATCTCCTCTGCCCGCGACATCATCGGCATTCTTGAGGCGGCCATTCGCGGCAACTACCCGCTGCTGGTGATGGCGGAGGATGTGGAGCAGGAGGCGCTCGCCACACTGGTGGTCAACAAGCTGAGGGGCACACTCAAGGTGGGGGGGAGGGGGGGGGGAGGGGAGGGAGTGTGGGGGTTAGGGTAAGGGAGTGTGTGTGTGGGGAGGGGGAAGAGGGGAAAGGAAGCTGTGGTTTAAATCGTGTGTGTTTGTGTGTGTTTGTGTGTGTGGAGGGGTGAGGGGGGAAGGAGAGCTCTCTGCTCTGAAACGGGCTCCTCCAGGCTGTCGGATGCACCGGGGGTGGCGGCACCGGAGGTGGCGGCACCGGAGGTGGCGGAGCTCGGTGGAGCGATACCGGTAAGGGGTAATAAGAACGGCCCGGTAGGGGGGTGCGCGGGGGCCGGGGGGGATGGGGGGGTGTAGCACCAGGGACCGCATTCCATCCACCTCAACCCACCTCAAATCCTCTTCCCTGACCGGCCCCGCAGGTGGTCGCCGTGAAGGCGCCCGGTTTCGGAGAGCGCAAGTCGTCGTACCTGGAGGACATTGCCATCCTGACGGGAGGCACTGTCGTACGGGACGAGCTGGGCATCACGCTGGACAAGGCGACGGAGGATGTGCTGGGAGTGGCGGCCAAGGTGTGTGTGAGTGTGTGTGTTTGAGGGCGGGGGGAGGTGTTGGGAGGTAATGGGGCGGGAGGACGGGGGGGGGGGGGGTTGCGGAAGCAGCGTTATGGGGGTGAAGGGGAGGATTCAAAGGATAATAGCCAGGCGGTGCGGCAGCTGCGGGGGGGGGGAGGGAGGGCGGACGTTATGGGGTATGCATCTGCACACACACACACACACCAACCCCACTACAACGTCCGCAGGGCTTCTTGTTGGCTCGCCCCGGAAGGGGCGAAAGCCTAAGCCTTGAGCAATAGTAGAAGCTGTATTGTAGCGTTGTACAATAGTAGGATTTGCGTGAAGCCTTGGACAAGCGTTTTCCCTTTGCAGCCGTACAGCCGGCCAAGTATGTAAGGTTTGTGCAAGAAGCCTGTGTCATCTATATCTTTTCAAAGTTCCAATAATTTTTCATCGTTGGGGCGAGCCATGCCACTGCATCTCGGTGCGGTTTCTTTCTTGCAAAATCACTCTTCAATCCCCCCCCAACCCCCCCCCCCCCCAACCCCCCCCAGGTGTCCATCTCGAAGGAGCACTGCACGGTTGTGGGCGACGGCCGCGCCGCGAGGGACGTGGAGGCTCGTGTACGGCAGATCCGGAACCTGGCGGCCAGCACGGAGCAGGAGTACGAGCGGGAGAAGCTCAACGAGCGGATCGCGCGGCTGAGTGGCGGCGTGGCGATCATTCAGGTGCCGTTGTTGGCGGCGGGGGGGGGAGTATCCACGTATAGGCCGGAGTCGGGGGGGGGGGGTGGCATCGTGCAGGGCATTTGTTCGCACGGCGGGGGTGGGGGAGTGGTTTGGGTTTTAGGGGGCGGAGAGGAATGGGTAGTGGCCAGTACGGCAGCTCGGCCGGTGGATCCGGGCTTCCGGGGATTGGCCGAGCAAAGGACGAGCGGAGGCGGGTCGCTGCACACTGACTCGGGGGTGGCCCTGCGAGCGATAACGGTTAGGGTTGGGGTTGGGGAGGAAAGGGGCGCCGGCGGGGACGCAGGGAGGAGGCCACGCCTTCTATTTGTAAGTGCGTTATAGCTGGCGGTTGTCAGTTGGCGGTTGGGAGGAGGCGGAGTCGTTGCTGTGCCAGGGCCGTGCCAGGGCAAGCGAACTGGGTTGCTCTTACGGGTTGCCTCCATCCGCCGTTACCGTGGGAGGGGTTTTTGTAGTGCTGTGGGCAGCTGGGGGGGGGTGGGTAGCTGGAGCCTCGCCTGACCTCAACCCCCTCTCTTGGCTGCGGTTTCTCCTTTCCCACCCCCTTCCCCGACCCCGTCCCCTCCTCCCCCCCCTCCCTTCCGCCTCCTCAGGTTGGTGCCCAGACCGAGACTGAGCTGAAGGAGAAGAAGCTGCGCGTGGAGGACGCACTGAACGCCACCAAGGCCGCCGTGGAGGAGGGCGTGGTGATCGGCGGGGGCTGCACGCTGCTGCGACTCAGCTCGGCGGTGGACAAGATCAAGGAGGGGCTGGAGAACGCGGAGCAAAAGGTGGGGACTGGGGCGGGGGCGGGGCCTGGGCCTGGCTGCTGCATCACCGCTGAGCGCTGACTGGTACCGCGGTACTGGTCGAGTAAGCGCGTCGGTCGGCGCCTCAGCGGGCGGAGAAAGGGGAAGAGGGAAGGGAAAGTGCCGCTTGGCGACATCGGGGCGGACCTGCCGCCGGCGCAGCCCAACCCTTTCGACCCCTTCAATCGCCCGCACCCACTCGCACTCAAAGCATGCCCACCCTCCCACCCTCCCTATCCCTCTCCCTATCCTATCTCACCCCCTCTGCCCCCGCGGGGGGTTTGACTGCAGATGGGTGCCGACATCATCAAGCGCGCTCTGAGCTACCCCATCAAGCTCATCGCCAGCAACGCCGGCACCAACGGCAGCGTGGTGATGCAGCGGGTGCTGGACCACGTGGCCGCCACCCCCCACTACGGATACAATGCCGCCACGGACACGTTTGAGGACCTGATGGAGGCGGGCATCATTGACCCGACCAAGGTGGTCAGGTGGGTGGGAGGGGGGATGGGGCGGCTGGGGGAGGGGGGGGAGGGGGGGAGGAGGAGGGGGCGAAGGGGAGTGTTGGTGGGGGGGAGTGGACAGGACTGCGAAGGAGGCAGGGCAGGGCAGCGCAGGGCACCGGGGGGTGAGGGGGGCAGGGCAGGGCAGCGGCCGGGAGGAAAGGCGGAGGGGGGGGGGGAACGTGGGATGGGGGCGGGGGAGGAGGGCGCTGGTGATGGGTGGCGGGGGGGGTGTGAGCTTTCCGCCTGCCTGAAGCCAGGATAGTTACCCTGGGTAGCAAGCGAGCTAGCAACCCGGCGGGGTGGCGGGGTGGCTGCCCTCCTGCCCGAGGTGTTTCGGTCCCCTCGTGGTCCGCGGCTGCCCGGAGACCCGCGGGTCGGCCTGGCGGCAGACCAGCCAGACCTCCCGCCGCGCAACACATGAGCACGCCAACAACAAAATACGCACGCTCTTAACCTCACCGCCCCGCCCTCGCCCGGCTGTGCCCCCCACCCCATCCCTCCCCCTTGCAAATTCACTCTCCAAACCCCTGCCCTCCACCCCTCCCATCCCCACCCCCCTGTGTGTGTGGTGTGAAGGTGCTCCCTGGAGAACGCCTGCTCGGTGGCCAAGACCTTCCTGCTGGCGGATGTGGTGGTCACGGACATTCCGGAGAAGGAGCCGGCGGCGCCCGCGCCCGCGCCAGGCGGCGGCGGCGGCTTTGGCGGCGGCTTCTAAGGTGGCGGCTTGGCTGTTGTAAGGGGGAAGTTTTGTGGTGTCGGGGTGGGGGCAGCAATGGGCAACGGCGCCGGCGCGGGGGTGTAGAAGACCCATGCGGCGTAGCGGTGTCGTGGGGGGTGGGGAGTTGGGTGGAATGGAGGCCGCCGGGTTGTTTTGGCGGGGTTGGGGAAAGGTGATGAGGGGCGCGGCGGCTGCGTTCGATTTTGCGTGTCGTGGTGCTGGTTAGATGAGGCGGTATAGTCAGTCTTGTGCTCCTCCGGGGCGCACACTGAGGGCTCTGTATAGCTTGGTCCTGCTTTTCAGCGTTGTCAGGAGTAGCTCTAGGTGAGGTCGTCACGTGCTGGGCAGGCTGACGTTGTCGGGCACAAGCTGGTACGGTGTTCGGCACAGGAAGTCACGTTTCGCGGGACGTGCCCCCACGCGTCTTGGTGGTTGGCAGTTGTGTCAGCAGGCCCTCCTGGAAAGGAAGACTTTTGACAGCGGCCTGTGATTGAAAGCTGTGGCGACGTGTCGTGTCCGAGGATACCGTAAGCGGCGAGCGCGCCTCCAGCAATGAAGCGGTTGGCGACTCCGTCGACGGTTTGGAAGAGTTCCCCGCACCTTTGACAACTGGTCCTGCAATGGGACACTGGTCCCCTGCGCGTTCTGTATACGATTCGTCCTTGCACCGGGAAAGCATGTCCATGTTTGCACACCTATTCGTCGTGTCGTGGTTCGAACCTCCCGTCGGGTGAACGTTAGACCGCGCTGCGTGTGTGTGACAGGCGGGAACGCGGCGGGAATACTGCGCCGGCACCGGAAGGCTGTCATAACTTTGTGTAATATCAGCACAAGATTATGTTGTACACACAGTCGCACGAGCCCACGCAATGCACTTGTTTTACACGAGTCCGCACTGGACCAGCCGGCGGCCGCTGGCGCCAGTTCACGGGCAGCAATCAACGCTTGTCTGTGGCTGCAGCGCGCGACATGGCCAACTGCCCAGATCCACCCTCGTGACCATGCTCGATTACTGGGCAGCAAACAACGCGGCATTGCCGTAATACGCCATGCTGGAGTCGTTCTGTTTCAGCGGCCACCGATCCCCCTAACCCTGCGCCGACACACATACCGCGAAATATGCTATTCATCACAAGGGACGGGACGCCCATGCAAAGCTCGGCCTGCTGGCTCTACCCTTCGAGGGCCTGGAGCCCACTGTCACAACAACAACATAGCGCACTGCGTGAACTCAGTTTTAACGACGCACCTGTTATGCACACAACCCCCCTCTCTCCACGCGCACTCTGAAATATCATTTTCCATAATCCATCGGCAAGCTCTACGACACTGTAGACGAACTCCCGCGCCCCTTCCAGCTGCACGAAACTCCCAGCATTCATTGCAACCCTAACCCTAGACCCAGGGCCTAACTGTCACGTACACCAGAGATAGCCACCCTTCTCCGTGAACCGCAGAGCTGATCCGCTACTTAACATGCAAGTCAACCCAAGGCGGTACTGACTCAAGCCGGCAGAGTGCCGATGGTGTCCATCCACACCCAACACGCAACTTGGGAGACCACAATACCTTTACCCCGCCGACCCCCAAGCCATGCATCCAGTAACGTGCAACAGTTCGCCCCCCGTACCCAGGACAATGCATCGGCCCCCATACAGTTTACATTGTCTGCAATCCCATATGCCCCCCATGCGTGGATGCACATGCGGCAAAGCAAGTAGTGCCGTACCTGACCGATACACGAGGTACCGGGTGCTGAATCATCGCTTGACGGAAGAACGCCAGGCTGCTGATCATTATTGGGCAGGAAGAGGACTGAGCTGTACTGGTACTGCTCAGGATGTGGGCACCGTTGAATGGGGTTGTGAACTTGGTTAAAACCACCTGCATTAAACCTACCAAGCCGCCGGGCCCAAAAGCTGCGCGATCAGGGCCGTGTGAGTTGCGGATGGGACAGCTAGTCCGCCGACCGGCTGCAAGAGGGCGCCGGTTCGACGCCTTCCACAGCAGTCACCGCCGGCACGAGGATGGTGCAGAGAGGCCAACGCGGGGCGAAACGCCGAGCGGCGCCCCAAAGCGGCCGGCATCATGCGTTAGCCAAGCCCAAGGCGGCGACCAGGACTCGGGACGGGTCCACGTGCTGCGTCACGCGCTACATTCGGGGGACGGGTACCTGCTCCAGCGGCTCCCCCGAGGACGACAAGTCGACTGTCGCATCTAGGAGGAGGCGGAGGAAGAGACTGGAACGGACACGGTACATGACGAGGGGGCCGCTCTAATCGCTCCCTGACAAGATACCTGCAGAGAAAATGTTGAAGTTGGGCCCGAAACACGGGCACTGGGCGTGGTGCCGAGGGACATCCGAGTTTGGCGCTCGAGTTTGGCGAGAGCGGAACTGATGAGGGCGCCTTGCTGCGGGGTAAAGCTTGCGGCGGCGCCGGCGCAGGGGCGGCATGGGCGACCTTTAGTGGGCCAGGTTCCGCTGCGCCTGCGACAAAAAGTCGTTGACGCTCAGGTTCTCGTCGCCGTGCGCCACCTTGGCTGTCACCTCGGGCACAAACAGCTTGCCCCGGGACGCCTTGGTGTCAAGCAGCAGCTCGGTCCCTGCAGCGTAAGGGTAGGGAGACAACCGTTAATCGAAGCGCCGCCGACCCGATGTCCGACAGGTAAAGACATAAGCGATGGTATGCCATAATACGAGGCAGTACGCGCATAAAAGCGTCCGAGAGAAGCACAACGGACCGTACGTAAAACGAAGCACGCCGCCACATGTATGGCGCCGGCACGTGTATTCAAAGTTTGAAACAGCACCTTCTGAACGCAGCGCAACCGAACCTAGATGTACGCTCGATCACAACCGCTCGTTAAAACCTCTCAATCATGCAACGCGAAATACCGCCCCCCCCCCAGGTCAACGCTTCACCAGGCAATCACCCAAACTCACCCTTCTCGACGACGACTGCACCGTGGTCCCGCAGCCACGCCGAGCACTCAGCCACGCCCTCCTCCGCCGATGCCGCCGCAGCCGCATCACCGGCCAGGTGGGCCCGCATGCAGCCCGGCAGCGGCGCGCCCTCACCCTCGCCTGCCTGCGTCGCCGCGGAGCAGGATGGCCGCGGCGAGAAGCCTAGCAACTGCGCCAACTCAGCAACGGGCAGGGGCAAGTCGCACGCTTTCACGAAGGCGTTCATGCCGGTCCAGCGCATCGACTCGGCCACCACGTCCATGATGGCGCGGCCAAGGTGCGGCGCGGACGCGTACAGCCGGAAAAATGCCGCGTAGTTGTACGTCATGACCGCCTCGCGGACCTGCAGATAGCAAAGCGGGAGACCACAGAGCAGCAAATGAATTGCGTCAGCAAAGCTGGTAGGATAACTGCCAACGAAGCTGCACAAATAATGCGGGGTGGCTGCGGAGGAAAGTAACAGATGGGATAGACAACCAGTTCCGGTAGAGCCGCTTCTCATCTTGCACGCGTGCGGTTCACAACTGCATTGCACGCCCTGGATACAGCCGAAATACAATGTGCGGTGCAATACAGGACGCAACGCCAGCGTGCCACGAAAACACAAACCCACCTGCAGCGCGTGCCGAATCTCCTGCGTCCCCATCAGCTCGCGCGGGATGTTGCGAATGGTGTGCATCAACGCTTTCGCCATGCCGCCGCCGCGCTGCCCCGCCGCCGCGCAGTGCACGGTCTCGTACAGCACCCGGTACGCCGTGAACTCCGCTACGCAGCCTGGCTGCCCCTCCGCGTACAGGTGCCCCAGCCGCGCCTGGCACTGGTTGAATTCAGCCGTGTCCGCGTACTCAAGGCTACTGCGGGCGTGCGCCTCGTACACGCGCACCGCCAGGCCATTGCGCAAGTGCTGGACGGTGCAGTCCTGCCGCATGCCCTTAAACTGATCGAGCGAGTAGAAGTACGAGGCCTCGCCGCGCGCAATCATGGACACGAGGCGCTCCAGGGCGCGCTCCAGGACGGGCTCGGGACGCACGCAGGCGGGGTCGGGCTTGCTGGTGAGGCGGAAATACGACTTCTCGAGGGCCTGGCAGGTGCCGACCACCATGCCGTCAAACCGGCCCGCGGCAGCCTCCTCCTCGTCCGACATGTCCATACCTGAGCTGTCGTCGTCGTGGTGTGAGCCACCGGCGCCTGCCGCAGCCGCCGCGCCTGCAGCGCGTCCATTACCGAAGCGGCCCGCACGCGCCTGGCGGCGCATCTCCTCTACCGAGACCACGCCTTTGCCCCCGCGCCGCCCCGCCGCCAGCTGTTGCTGCTGCTCGAGCTGCATCAGCTTCTTACGCTTACGGTTGCTCATGGTGTGCGCACCCGCCCCTTGGTGGTGCAGCGACAGCTTGGGAGATGGGCCGCCACCGTACGCGTACCCACGCCCACCGCTGTGGGTCTCCTCGTCCGATTCTGCGTCGTGCCCGCGCTTTCGGTACCCGTTCGCTGGCGCGTGATGGTCGTGGCTGTGGCGGCGGTCGTGGGTCGCATGCACGTCGGGGACAGCGCCCCACCGGCTGCGCTTGCGGCCCGGCGTCCCATCCACCGACAGAACTTGGTTCGAGGCCACGGACCCCCCGTCAGGGTGCCCAGCGGTGCTGTCAGGCAGCATAATGGGGTGCGTGTCCCAGTCCGTGGTCCACAGCTTACCCTCGTTCTTGACCTGCTCGAGGTAGGCCATGAGCTTCTCAGAAAGGCGGCTGTCGGGGATGCTGCGGAGGCGCGCGGAGTTGAAGCAGCGAGTCACCCAGGCCGAGAAGCTGGGCGGAAACTGGTTCCCGCCCTGCGCGGAAGAGGCCTGCGACGCCTTGGCCGCGGACGCAGCCGCCATTGCACTTGCGGCGCCGGCGGCAACCGCAGCGGCAACAGCGGGATTGTGAGTGCCGCTCGTGGCAGCCGCGGGCGCGGAACTCGGCGTGGAACTCGAATCTATGGAAATGTAGGATGGCGTGGCTGCGTTGGCAGCACGCCTGGCGAGCGGCACCTGCGGGCGGATGACGATGGTTGGCTGTTGCTTGCCAGCCGGAGCGGGCACTCCCGAGGTCGACGCCGACGCATCCGAGGGCTCGCCCGCGTGGGCGCGGGGCCCAATCGGAACCGTGTTCGGGCCCGTGGGACCGGTCCGGTTGCGGACCTGGCCGGCCTTGAGCGCCGATTGTTGGCTGTACAAACCCGATGGCGGAGGCTGGGTATTGTAGGAGGAATGCAGCGGCGAGGAAGCGCCCACGTGGTGCTTATCGCGGGCATCGTCTCTCGCCGCTGATGCGCCACCGACCGCAGCAGGTTGGTGCTGCTGATGTTGGGCGTACGCAGTGGATGCGTATGTGTACGCGTCCGGCTGCTGCTGCTGTTGCTGCTGCTGCCAGTACGCATACCATTGCTGTTCATAGCCCGGGTACGAGTAATAGCCGCCGTAGTTTTGCGCGTACCATTGCGCATATGCATCTTGGCTGGCCGAGGTTGCCGCCGCCTCGCCGACCGAAGAAGCAGCAGCAGTTGAGGTCTGGCTGTTGTTGATTACCTGCCCAGGCGGCGGCGGTGGCGGCGGCGGTGGTGGAGGAGGAGGAGACTGCGAATCTGAAGACTTGTCCTGCGATGGAAGAGGCGGACCGGACTCGGCCCTTGCTGATGACGCGACACCCGGCAGTGGCGGCACGTTAGAAGACTTGTCAGCTTTTTGCGCGTCTAGGCTCGCAGGCGGGGGCGGCGGTGGAGCCTCCGGCACAGCGCTGACCTCCGAGGCAGCATGCTGATAGGACGGAGCCTGCGGGGCGCCCGAAACCGCATACTGCGGGCCGTGCTGCTGGTAGTAGGCGGCCATGTTATAGCTGTTATCATAGCCGTAGGCTGCGTAGTAGTCCTTGTAGTAGGCGGCATCTGCCGCGCTTGGCGCAGCGTAAGCCATGGGCTGGTAGGCCATCATCGCTATTTGCCTGCGCCAAGGAGTAGGACAAGCTTCTTGAAGTGAGCAACCAGGACCTTCAAAACGCGCGCCTTCAAGGTGAGGAACCGAGGACAACACAAAAACGCACCTTGTTGACAACGTCAAATTGCGACCGACATGAACAGAGGGTTTGAATATTTGCTTTGCGTTTTCATGAGCTTCTGTGCGTTTACGCTTATGGCTTCTGCAAAATTGAAGGGCGCACTTATGGGCGAATGGGCCCTCGCCATAGGGCCCACACAACTTCGGGCCTGTTCAATAATTTCCCTGGCCCTTTACCTTTGAAGGAAAGCAACTGTGCCAGCAGTTGCTATGACGCGTAGCTGTGCTAAGGATAAAGACTATTTGAAGCGCTGTGTTGAATCGACAATGCATGTCGACATACGTCGGACCTCATTTGTATGGTTGCCTGAGGGGATGAACACGACGCGGGGTCGGTATCGGGGCTCAGGTAGCAGTCGCCGCGGGCCTGTTTTTTGGGGGACAGTTGTGCACGTCGCCTATACATGCGTATGCACACGCTGTATGTCGTTACAGATGGTCGCCCGCCTTGGCATGGCCTGTGGAATGAGACGGGAAAAGCAAGCTGGAGCTGTCACAGGGTATGCAGGGTATGCTACACCACAGCCCCTGCACACCCTGTGTCAGCATCAGTGGTGCAGTCCAAACGGCGCAGGTGGTGGGCACATATCGTGATAAGGCGTCAAGGTCTGGCCACCGCAGGGCAAGGTTGGACACAGGTGTGGAAGAAGACCGGCCCCGGCATGCTGCAACTCGGCCTGAGGCTCTTAAGTGGGATTGGGGGAACCCGAGATAACGGCCCAGTTGCATGGCGGTACGGACAGCTGCTCGCCACTTTACATCGCTGCTGTTTTTGCCAAAAAGAGGTTCAATTTCAGCTTGCTTGCACACATAAAGCTCGTACTTCGCCGCGGGTGTGTTCCAACGGCGACGGCAGGCGTGTTCCGAGCGAGCTTGACGTTGCATGGGGCGGGCGCACCTCGTTTTTCAAGCAGCGTCGTTGTTACAGACCATTATCGGTAGAGCCATCGGGTCCGCTGGCCGTGCACTGCAGCGGGCCCATGTGCAAGACAGCACACAGCAGCCTTGGTTGCATGCATGCGCTCGGGACAGCTTGGAGCAACTTGTCGGGAAAGGTCGGGAACGGCAGTTGATATCCTGAGTCCCTGACCACTCTTTGGGGATCCCAGCGTGCAAGACAAATTGCCCACGTTGCTTTACATTCCTGTAAACAAACTCACAAGTCGGCCGGCGAATGGCTGTTGGGGCGGCCCGGACTCTCATGGGGCGAACACACCAAAAAAGGGGCGCGGCCCCCGATGCCTCCTCACACCCAACCCACGGCTGGATTGACTCGAAAAGAGCTCCATTCCGGCAGTCCACCCGGGACCCCAACACCCGCCCTTCCCCGTGTCATGACGGATTGCTGAATTCGTTCGATTTGCGGGACAGGCGCGCTGGTCTGAGGTCGAAGGCGAGGTTACGGTGTAATGTCGCATGGGTCTGTGGGTCGCTGATGCGTATCATATTTGAGATGTGGTTGGTTTGGAAGATGTGTTTTGTGGTTGGAATATTTCCATTGCGTTGATCTCCTGGCAGTCTGGTGGTTTGCTTACCTGTGGTTGGTTTCTGGTACGGCAGTCATGATCTGTTGGTTCTTAAGGGTCATTTCGACGCTGTCCCAGCGTCTCGTGCCACGATTGACTGCTCGACGCTTAGTCGTAGCCTGATTCGCGACAGTGAGTATCATGTGAGGAATTAGGATCATTGGGCGAATGTAGCCCAGGCCTCCCGTGGAACGATGAGACCCGGAAATCGCGTACCGAGGACCACTACTCGTTTGTAACGGAACCCTGACATATTTCGTAGTCAGACTACTGGCCGGTCTATGAATTGGGCTCCGGAGCAGCGAGTTCGTCAGCCTGATGGTCCTACCTGATGGCGTTCCTTCGGCGGCTTTCCGATATTCCAGCTTTGGTGCTGCAGGCGGAATATTCCTATCTGCTGCCATTGCTTCACCTTTCCTCCTTCTCTTCCTACCTTTATACTACAACCTTCTGACACGAGACCATGCCTGGTTTCAGCCAGGATCGAGCTACGAGACCGCTTGGTGATTACGCGATGGAGCTATTAATTGATGATTATGCCTTGAAGATGCCGGCGATTATGATCGAGTGCCGGCCTGTGATGTTCATCGTGATGCCCGCCGAGACCTGAGCGTTTGGAAGGGAGATCGAGTACCCTTTGTGAAGACCGATGCATGATCTGGATGCCTTTTAGTGGGTTAATGAGTGCGAAACGCGTCCGGCTCCTTGTCGTGTACCCGCCGGCCATCGATAGGGTTGTCCGTCGCTTGCGAGTTACTTTGCGGGAAGGTTGCAGGTCACCGGGCAGCGTTATTATAGCCTGAATTGGGAGTTTACACAGGTGGGGTCCTGTTTGGCATGATTTAGCAGCGCGCGCCGAGCCACCAGCGCGAGGGTGAGCCAAGGGACGGGGGCCGAACGGAGAGCCTGCCCGTGCCCGCAGATAAGCGGCGGTCAGTAGCTTGCGATGTGTGCCGGCTCCTTACGGCATAATGCGTGATAGCCGACGGGTTTGACTTTTAGCAAGCCGGCAGCGTGAAGAGCTTTGACAACCGGCGGCCCCTTGTGTACGGCCTTGATACCCAGGGGGGGCGTGCTAGCCAGGGTTTTCCCCCGAGTGCGGCGTTCCAGGCGCAGACATCTGGTCCTCTGATAGGGCGGTCTTCTTTTGTATGTGGCGCTTTCCGGGAATGGCTTTATTCCGGCCGCGCGGGTGCACCGTGTTTCACTGCCCAGACGTGTCATTCTAGTGCACCGTTTCTGCCAGCCGTGCTGGACAAGGGTTCTCCAGGGGATTTCTGAGGGATGTTCTGTTGAATAGTGTTTTACCAGGGCCAGGGTTTTCCAGGGGATATGCAGATTGCCGTGCAAGCGACTTCGAGAGTCACACGTGCAGGGCCGAGGAGTTCCTGGATTGGATTATGTTTACGGAATGCAATGGCTCAAAAGTCCTTAGTCCTGAGCCTATTGACTGTGTTCCGTTCACGGTGTGCCGCTGAGTTTCGCTACGTCCGTCGGTTGGTGCATGAGCCTCAGGAAGAGAGTCCTGGCTGGCGAGGGCGGCCCAAGGGAGTGCTAGCCTATCCCAGCAGTCGGCCGTGTTCACCTGTTGCATGCCACCTGAGTAGGTCCAGCCCGCAGCCTTTCTTTTGCCCGGTGCAGGCCTGTTGAGCCTGTGCACTGGGTGTCGTTTGTCTCCTTCGTTGCCTTGGCGGTGCTCTGTTTCTGCTTTGCCGGTCTGCGCTTCAGGGTTTTCCTTTCTAGATAGGTACCTTTTCTCGGTCTGGTTGAGCTGTGCGGGACATGATTTGGCTGGAGCAGTTGTTTCTGGCGTGCTTTGTCGTGAGCCTGGCGTTTTGCCATTGTCGGTGTTGCGTTGCTATTGCTTAGTGACTGGCAGCAGGTTAGCGTTAGTCGGGCAGTTTCCTTGCTCTGGTGTGTCAGCCGCCCTTACGGCGCCTTCCGCCGTTTCTGTCGGCTGGGGGGGGAGTTCTGGTATCCAGAGTGTGTGAAACCCAGCGAGTACGGTAATCGGGCGTGACAGCTGTCATGACGGATTGCTGAATTCGTTCGATTTGCGGGACAGGCGCGCTGGTCTGAGGTCGAAGGCGAGGTTACGGTGTAATGTCGCATGGGTCTGTGGGTCGCTGATGCGTATCATATTTGAGATGTGGTTGGTTTGGAAGATGTGTTTTGTGGTTGGAATATTTCCATTGCGTTGATCTCCTGGCAGTCTGGTGGTTTGCTTACCTGTGGTTGGTTTCTGGTACGGCAGTCATGATCTGTTGGTTCTTAAGGGTCATTTCGACGCTGTCCCAGCGTCTCGTGCCACGATTGACTGCTCGACGCTTAGTCGTAGCCTGATTCGCGACAGTGAGTATCATGTGAGGAATTAGGATCATTGGGCGAATGTAGCCCAGGCCTCCCGTGGAACGATGAGACCCGGAAATCGCGTACCGAGGACCACTACTCGTTTGTAACGGAACCCTGACATATTTCGTAGTCAGACTACTGGCCGGTCTATGAATTGGGCTCCGGAGCAGCGAGTTCGTCAGCCTGATGGTCCTACCTGATGGCGTTCCTTCGGCGGCTTTCCGATATTCCAGCTTTGGTGCTGCAGGCGGAATATTCCTATCTGCTGCCATTGCTTCACCTTTCCTCCTTCTCTTCCTACCTTTATACTACAACCTTCTGAACACTGCACAGTTCTGGTATCCAGAGTGTGTGAAACCCAGCGAGTACGGTAATCGGGCGTGACACCCGCAGGCCCTGGGTTGTTTCGTCAACGTCTGCCTCCGTTCCAACGCTGCGGCCTCATCTTTACTTCGCCCCGCCGCTATCACACTTGCGAGACCTGCGTGGCCGCACCCCTTCTATTTCCCCGATGAATATGGCGGCAAGATCACCAGCGCATTGTGGCCCAGAGTGTGTGCCAGGAAAGGAAGCACTCGGGCCAGAACCGCCTGGGTGCGTCATGCCGTTATGCCGCTATGATTCTTGCCAGGAATCCCCCTGTACCATGAATGAATGAAATGAATATCTAGCCGTGGGCGACAAAGAACTTGCCGGATAACGAAGCTGCCCGCGTAAGGCCCCTCATCATGTGCCGAAACACGGGCCATGGCCGCCCTGAGCACGCGCGCCTCCTGGCAATTTGCCACCCACATGCTGCAACAGATAACAGTCACCCGCGCCTGCATAATACCCATCTGAGACGGAAGCCTGACCGTACATTTGTCGTATAGGCTACACCACGGCCAGAAGCACGGCCAGGAGCGCACGTCGCTACAGGACCCGGCGGCGCTTCCTCCCACGCAGGTCCGTCAGCTTGCCCCGCCTGCTCTGCTACACGTGCACAGCGCAATCCACTCGCCACCAAACCCTAAGTGCCCGCATACCCGCTCGCACAAGCCCGCGATGGGACTAAGCAACCTCCCGCGGCTGCCCGGCCAAGGCGGGGGACCCCGGACATATCCCCCAAACCAAAAACACCCTTGCCCTGATCCGTTGAGACTCCGAAGCCCCAACTCCCAACCACCTGGAATGAACGACAGAATGAGACACGGCAACTTGCCCGCTCATTCGTCGCTGCCTGCCCTTACAAGGCGTCCACGCTGCGGCCCGTGCAGCAACAGAACATGCAACGCAGGCACTTGCACCGCTTGTGCTTGCGGCCGCCAGAACGGCCACCCGAAGAGGGCGGCTCAGTAGACTCCACCGCCGGCGCCGTGGCTGCCTTCGCAGCCGTGGGCTCCGGAACCGAGGATGAACCGCAGCTCGCCCCGTCCGTGGCGCTGCTTGCCGGCGAGTTGGAAGTCATACCGATGAGGAAGGCCCCAATGCCGGCACCGCCGATGCCCTCGCACGGCGCCCGCGCCGCCGCTGCCGCCGCTGGACCCAGTGGTCCGCACATCTGCCTGCTGAGGGCCGTCAGGTTGGAGATAGCGGACGCCGACAGCCCCATGGATGCAAAGAACTCCTCCAGCTTGACACCGCTGAGGAAGTCGTACGACGCCTGCGCCGCCGCTGCCAGGTCCAGCGACCCACACAACGCCAACAGCTGCTTGATTAGGGCCGCCGGGTCCGAAAGCGTGAGCTGCAGCCCCACCAGGGACGCCAGGTACTCCGTGAGCTTGATACCCCCGCTGAAGAAATCGCACGACGCCCGCATTGCCGCCGTCAGATCCAGTGACCCACATAGCCCATACATCTGCTTGACGAGGGCCGCCAGGCTCGAAATGGTGGGTGCCGGCAGCCCTAACGACGCGAAGACCTCCTCAAGCTTGATAGTGCTGATGAACTCGCACGATACCCGCACAGCCGCCGCCAGATCCAGCGACCCGTACATTTGCTTCACGAGCGCCGCCGGATCGGAAAGGGTGGCCGCCGACAGCCCCACGGAGGCCAGGTACTCCTTGACGCTGCTGACAAACTCGTACCATGCCCGCACCGCCGCCAGCAGCATCAGTACCTTTTGCAGGTGCGTGACGTTCGTGCCGGCCGTCATGGAGCGGTGCAGCGCGGCGGCGGCCGCAATCAGGTTCATCGATGCCCGCAGGGGGTCAAGGGAGCCAGGGGTTGTCCAGGCTGTCACCGACGAGAGCGCCGGTGTCGCTGGCATAGCGCCTGCGGATCCTTTAGACGTTTTGGAAATCTGCACGATGGGTACACACGAGGAAATGATTAGGGTTAAAAAGGGCGGGCAGGAGGCGCAAATAGGCCCAGCCGCAACATGGCACAACGTGCAAATGTGTCGACAACCATAGGAGCTTTACTCGTATGTTTTTAGACAAATAGGCATATAACTTCCATAAATGGCTGGTGCCGACATTTACCACACTCACCGCAATGGTTTGCTCCGCGTGCGTCGCCATCATGCGGAGTAGTCCTGGCAGGTCGCGTTGCCGTGACGTGGAAAGGTGTAGACTCTGCAAATAATTATAATCCTGCTTATCTGTAAAGGGATATAGACTGGTTTTTCGGGAAAACGATGGTGTAGAACTACAGATGTCGACCTAAAACCGACGACCGCGCGCGCTTTCCGTTTAGAAAGGCCAGATGCAAAATGACGGCTATCAGCAATGATAAGTTTATGGGAGAGCTGAGGAGATAAATAGACTGCTCGGGCAGTCTGGAGTGACCTTCAGGGCTGAGGAAAGCGCTTGCAAGCGCCGTCGGAAGGCCCAGCGGAAATGCGCAGGCTAAGCACAAATTGCCGCCGTTTGGTGTCTTAAGGTACCCAGAATCTTATATACCGGGTTTGTGAAACAAACCTGGGCTTATTCGTTTTTGTCTGGGGCAGCGTGGTGGTGATCGTACAACGGCCACAACGGCCTTCCCAAATTTCGGTTGAGGCACGACTGGTGGCATGGATGAATTCGCGTAGACTTTGTGACCAAGTAAGTGGGGGCTGGCCAAACGCCCATGTGTACTGGCTGCGAATTCCTGAGTTGTGTTCATTTTGTATGCGTTCGACAGACTCACGAACGGAAGCTTGAACGGATGCGGCAGCGGCTAGCAGCTGGCTCGCTACTGCGAAACGAATAAGAGAGTTGCTGCTGAACAACCGCACCCCAGAAAGAACCGTCAGTGTCACTCCCGGCCGCCAACCCGGCCGTCGAGGCGGCATAGGCACCTAAATGGGCCCCCCCGTAGGGGTGGACACTCCATGCTGTTCCGCATCACTGTTGGGAACCAGCCCCAAACACACATCACTTGGCCACGTCTCGGTCTACCCGACCACAGCAACGCGAGGACCACGGGGCCAAGAGCCGCCTTCCAAGTTCCAACGTTGCGAAACCAGACCGCAGGGAGTTCAACCCAAAGCCGGCCGCATTTCCGGCCGCGTCCAAGCGGCATCGGGCGCTGGGCTAGCACCCGTCACACGTCACACCCAACGCAGCGCAGCGCAGCCCCCCGCCGGGTGACGTTGCGGGTGACGTTGTGACGTTCCTCGCTTGGAACGCAGGCGGGTGCGACCGCGAGGTCGATCGACCCCCCCCCCCCCCGCCGGTATCTTCTTTTTACCATCCGCGAGCATATCACTCCCTGACCCCCCGCGAGAGGTGCATCGGGCCTGGCACCGCCAGGCAGGCCTAGGCCTGCGTGCAACCCTCAACGACCCTAACCATCGACAATGGCAGTCCGGGCCGTGGATGGCAGCGCACCGTACATGGCCCACACTTGCATGCGTTTTGTAAACTTTTAATCTGATCTGATACGCGCGTTACCTCCCGGGAGGGCACGCCGTCCTTGTACCGACAGTACGGTGTATGTACATGTGCATGTGCAATTATCTGCATATCCCCATACCCCCGCAGTCTGCGGCCCCATTTCCCATGTGCATGTGCCTATTCGACTCCTTGTGAACTCGAGCCACTCCATTGAGAGGCACTGGCTATTTGGCTCCATGAAGCGCCGTCCGCCGTCAGCCCACTTCGGTCCGATCAGCTCCTGGGCGGCAACAACGCCCCGCCCGCGTCCACACCCCACTGCGCCGTAGTCCCGTGTGTCACCTCATCTCAAGTCAGGTCAGATCATTTTAGGTCATCTCAGGTCAGGCCAGGTCGAAGACATCCCGACACGCTCATCCGCCGGTCCGGCGTCAGCGCCTCGTCATCCTCCCCCCCCCCCCCCCGCGCCTACCCACAAAGCCTCGACGCAACGAATACCTCGCACGGTTCACGGCTCCCTCTACGGCCTCGTGCACAGACTGCTTCGCAGTCCTGCTCAAACAACCCATCAACGGGCCGCCAGCCGCGCGCGCAGGGGCCCCACGGACCTCGCCACCCCCCTCGCAAACTGCAGGGCCATACCGTGCGCGGCCATACCATACCATGGCTGCACACTGCCGCAGCCCCACCCTACCCCGGCCCCAACCTGTACAAACACCAAGTGCCAGCCCATCCAACATTTTGCGCGATGCAGATTATTCCAGGTGAACTCCGATGGAACGGCCCCGGCCCCCCCTTACTGGGTTCTGGGTCCGTTTGCTAACGCCGTCTCCGTCTCCGCTGCGGTATCATTTTTTTACCCCCCCCCTTTCCCAATCGCGGGCTGCCAGAGTCGGTGGCCGGTGGGTCCGCAGCCCCCGGCGGCTGATGAGGATGTGGCTGCGCGCTCACGCCGCGTCCAGCTGCCGTGTCCAGTCGAACGGGTCCCACTGCGATTCGAACTCGCGCACCCACTGCTGCTGCGTGGCCATGCTCTCCGCCTTGTGGCGCTGGTAGGCCATCTCGGGGGGCAGGTCCAGCAGGCCGATCAGCACCTGGGAGTGGGGATGCGGGTGGAGGTGGCGGGGGGCGGGGTTGAAGTTCAGGTGAGATGCAGAATCAAACGTGATGCGGAATTACGCGGAAGGTAGTGTTGGATGTGGGTGGGGAGGGATCGGGAGGGAGCTGGAGCTGGGTGGGGGCACGAAGGGCGTTGAGGCTTGAAGGACGCTCAGGCAGCGTGACACCAGGGGTAGAAGGGTGAGGCGGGGGGGGGGATATCCACGTATAGGCCGGAGCCCGGGGGGGGAGAAGGAGGCGGCCCGGGTGGCTTTGCAAAGACAGGTTGGGACGGTCGGGTCGCTCAAGGGAAGCTTCCGACCCAAGCCAGCAAAGAAGGGAGCGAGCAAAGACGCACCAACGCGAGCGGCCCAGGAGACCCAGGCGCGCTGGAGACCCGGAAGGCAGAGGAGCGCGGGAGAACGGACCCCGTGGGGCCCCTCTCCAGGGCCCCAGGCGCTCTGGGCCAGCTGCCCTCCTGCCTGCCAAGCACCTGCCCTCCCTGCTGGTACCTGACCTGCTGGTAACTTCCCGCTGCAATCCTCTTGGGCTCTTGACACCCTTCCTACCCAAAACCGTTGCCTGACCCCACAATGCTTCCTTGCTCCTTCTTTCCCCGAACTCAACACCCACACCTGTGTGTTTCCCGGCAGCCCTCAGCCCACCCCCGCAGGCTCCCCAAAGGATATCTCCCCGCGACCCCGCATCCCCGAGAAGAGAAGAGCAGAAGCCGAGGCCCCGATCCAGCTACGCCCTCCACCCCCTCCCCCTTCTTCCCACCTGGCGGCCGAATTCGGGGTCGAACTTGGTCTCATTGTCGATGACGTGCACGTACCCGGAGCCGTACCCGAACTGCACGTAAAAGTACGGAAAGTTTGGCGGGATGGACTCCCGCAGGCCCTGCAGCCGTGCACAGCACAGCACAGCACATAAACAGTGCACAGCGTCGATTGCAATCTCGGTGTTGCGGATGTTGTGGGGCAGGGCGGCATGGGGGGGGTATCCACGTGTAGGCCGGAGTCCGTGAACGGTAAAGTAACAGAAGAAGGCCGTCGGGGGGTTACGGAGGTTTGTGTGGAGGAGCGGGGGCGCGCGGTCGCTGACGCTGGGCCAAGCTTCAAAGGCGCCGCCGCAACATGGGCCGTGGCCACAGGCGGACAATGGCGCTTCCCGTGCGGTCTGTCTGCGGTGACCAGGGTCTGACGTTCCAATGGTTGGACTGTGCGCCTGTGCCTGTGCAGGCGCACGTTTTCGCCGCTAGGTAAGAAGGTAACAGGCCTGCAGGCCTCCTCGCCTGAAGCCGGTGTATGGGTGCCCGAGTACGTGTCTCTGGACTGAGGGTCAGGGATCTAGGGGGAGGCCGAGGAGCGACGGGGCCAGACACTGGCGACAGCCACCGGCGGTCCGCGGCCGCGTCACCCTCTTCCGCCCCCCGCCCGCCCGCCCGCCTGCCCGCCCGGGAGCTGCTGTGACTCTGGACTTTGACGCACAGGCACTGACTCGAAGACGCCCGCCCGCCCGTCCATCCATCCATCCGTCCGTCCCTCGCATCCATCCATCCGCAAACAGCGCCGATCCCTCGCATCCAATCCATCCGCAGGACAGACAGCAGCAAGGCAGCACTGGTCGCGCACTGCTGCTGCCAAAATCGATCGATCGAACGCCCCGACCCAGCCCCCCCCCACACACACATATCCGCCCCACCTTTTGCGCCGTGGTGTCTATGCACGCCTTGGCGTGGTGGGTGCTCCACTCGCTCTCCGCCTCCAGAATGGCCTTCTTGAAATAGCCCCTGCAGCCAGGGCCAGGACAAGGACAAGGACCGGGACAATGACCAGGGCCAGGACAAGGACCGGGGCCGGGACCAGGAAACCAAGGAGGGGGGCTGCTGGGTGTGGGGGTTTAAGATGGTCCCAACACAGACGGGTGAAGGGGTCGGACAGGGTGCTACGGACCGGGGCGCGCCCGAGGTCCGGGGTCGGGGCCGGTGAGGGAGTGGGACAGCGGGCGGCGGTGCGCCAAAACGGTTGAGGACCGGTGTGCCCGGGCTTGGGCCCGGGCCTGGGTGGGGTCGGGGGCCGAGCCGCTGCCATGCCTGTGTGTGTGCCGTCGTCCATCCGCTATCCGCCACCGGCAGCAGCGCCTGGGTCGGTCAGGTCAGGCGGCGCGTCCTGGCCCGGAAATTCAGGACAGAAGGTTTGGGGGTACCCTCCCCCCAGCCGATTCACCTCAGCACCCCTCCACGATCTGGTCGGCCTCGCTTTGCCAGCCTCGCATAAGAGGTTGCCTCGCATAAGCGATACGGTATAGAAACGGCGTCCCGGCCCCGAGCCCCCGTCGCCACCCTAGCCCCCGCCCCGCCCCGCCGCCACAATCGCTGCCCCGTCGCGCGTCGCCCCCCCCCCGCCCCACCTCCCCCCCCCCGGCCCCCGCCCCTCACCTCGCCTTCTCCAGCTGTCTCTCCGTGACCGGCACCGCATCCAGCACCGCGTGGTGGCGGCCCCCACCGCGGCTCGGCATGTACGTCTCCATGAAGATAACACTCTGACCCTGCGCAGTGGGAGGAGAGGGGGCCGGCGGCGGGGGGCCCCCGGGGGGACGGGGGGGTGTTTGAAGAGTGTAATGCAAGAATGAAACAGGGAATCCTGCGGACGTTCACGGGGGGTGGGGACAGGCACGCACGCACGCACGCACGCACCTGCGCGCCGTACATCCGTATGAGGCACTTGATGAAGTTCTTTGTCTCGGTCCACGCTGCCTCATCCAGTCCGCGGATGGAGGCGCAGTGCTCTGCGGGGGCGATGCAGCAGTGGCCCCGCACCAGGCGGCCGCGGGCGGGCAGGCTGAGGTAGGTGCAGGTGCCCAGGGCGATGGTCAGGTGCTTGGGGCGGTGGGGGTCTGGAGGGGGGGCGGGGGCGGGGGCCGGGGGGGTGGGGGGGGGGTAGCGGTGAGGTGAGGTGAGGTGAAGTGAGGCGAGGTGAGGTGAGATCGCAGGGAAGGGGCGGAGAAGCGGAGAGGAGGTTGGGGTGATGGGACTGCTGGCAGCAACCCGACAGGCACGAACCGGACACTGTCCGCTTCAAACAGCTGCATTCAACCCGCCACCCGCACCACCACCCGCACCACGCATACGGCATACCACGCATACCACTACGACTCTTTTTCGCAAACGATCCAAAAACACCAACCACCGACACCCTCCACCACCACCACCCTCCTCCACCACCACCGACACCATCGCCATCCGTCCGTATTCCCCCCCGTTCTCCTCCCGGCTCGCGTGCGTCGCTCCCCTCCGTCCCACCGCCCCCCTCCGTCCCATCTTTATTACGGTAACCCCCTGCCCCCTCCGCCCTCAGTACCGTAACAGCGTAACCGTCCCTCCCTCCTGCCCCCCACGCGAGGAGGCGCACTCACTGCTGAGACACAGCGCGCACGCCGCCTCCGCCGCCGCCGTGCGCCTGAGGTCCGCCACCTGCCGACCGCGCTCCCGATTGCGCTGCGCCTCCGCGTTGCCGCGTTTGGACCGGCTCTCGTACATCTCCAACCCGCCATCGTAGTCGTACTCGGCGTCCACGTCGAGATCCGTACCCCGAAACCTGCCGTACAGTGGGTATACGAAACGGTACGGCACAGTGGGTGGTGCGCGACAGGGGGTTAACGGTGAGGCCCGTCGGGGGGCCCGGCGGGCCAAGCGGGGGGGCCGGGGGCCGGGCTGGGCCGAGCCTGCCTTCCCTCCACGGCCGGCGTAAAGCTGTGCGGGGGTAGCGGCAGGCTGTGCACGACGTCAGGGCGGACGACGTCCTCCCCTCCATCCAACGTGAGGCCACCCGCCACGCCGCGCCTCTGCCCCGAATCCGAACCCGCCCCCCCCCCCCGCACACAGCCACAGAGCTGCCCCACGCCGCACCGCACTGCCTGCGTCGCGATCCGCCCAATGGCGGTCACCAGGATTGAGAGCGTGGCTGCCTTCCCCGGGAGATCCTGCCCCGGCCCCCCTTCCCCCACCGAAACGGGTTGCGCTGCACGCTCGAGCGAACACACGCGCGAGGGTGCAGCCCGGCGGCGGGCCGAGGGCCGGGGTCCCAAGAAACCCGCAGTCGGCAGCAGCCTGCCACCAGCCCATCCGACTCACTTGCGCTTCTTGGCAATGTTGGCCGCCAGGTGCTCGTCCATGTCCATGTCGTCATCGCCGTACTTGGCGCGGCGGAGCATGGTCTGGAGGTCCACCTGGGGGTGGAGGGGGTGGGTTGGGGGTTGGGGGTTGGAGAGGGGTGGGGTGGGGAGTGGCGGCAGCGGTTTGGTTCGCGGCTTGACTTGATAGGGGGCGGCGAGGGAGGGGGCGGCGAGGGAGGGGAAAAGGAGGCGATCCGGCAGGGTGCCGGCGGTGTGGGACGGCAAGAGGCAGGCAGGGGCTTGGGAGCGGGGCGCCAAGGGCGCGGGACGATGGGAGGTAAACGTCATTGGCAGCCTAAGCGCGCTGACCGTGTTGGGGTGGGCGGGCGGGCGGGTTTGAGTTTGGGGGGAGTGGAAGAGGCGAATGGTTGCGGTTCGCCGCGTGTGCGTTTTGAGCGTTGGGTATTGGGCATTGGGCATTGGGAAGGAGTCCGTGGAGGTGAGGTCCCGCGTGGGTGTCTGGGTGACAGCTGACGGGCCCCACACCGGCGGGCCCCACACCGGCGGGCCCCACACCGGCGGGCCCCACACCGGCGGGCCCCACACCGGCGTGCCCCACACCGGCGGACTTACACGGTTCACAGCCGGGGTGCGGTGCAGAGGGCGGTGCCGGGGTGGGGCGCCGGGGGCGTGTTCACCGGAAGGTGGAACAGCGGCGTGCGGGAACGTAACGCAGGGCCACCAACCAGCCATTTGACCGGCCAACCAACCAACCAAATACCCGACCCACCAACCTAAGGAAACAGTAACCAACCAACCAGCCCGCCAGCCAGCCAACTAACCAGTATACTGAAGCTAAGCCCAGTCGCGGCAGTCCCCAGTGCAAGTTCCTGCTAAGGCCTCGGCCGCAGCACCCAGCCCGCCACCCAGCCTGCTCTCCTTTCCTCCGCCTCCACCTACCAGCCCGGCCCGGCCCAGAGGCCCTTTCTCCCCCAGGCCCCCCAAACGCGCCGCCGCCCTTCCGCCGCAGTGCCTTCCACACCCCCCACCCACCACCCCACCACCCCACCCGCATTACACACTCAGAAAACCCCACCCCACCACTCCAAACTACACCCCACCACACCACACCGTCTCCGCTGCGGTATCTTCTTCTTACCCCACCCCCACCCCGCCCCACCCCCACCTACCTTGTCGTCATCCGCAAAGTAGCGCTCCTTCTCCCCCGTCTCCCGGTTGTACCGCTGAGGCGCCTTCGTGCCCGCGCGCCGACCCGCGTTGGGCGCCACGCCCGCCCCCGCCGCCTCCCGGCCGAATGCGCCCCGCACCGCCCGCCCCGCCGCATCCACCAGAGGCAGCTGAACCACCTCCCGACGCGGCTGGCGGTCGCGGCCGCCGTCACCGCCGTCACTTCCGTCGTCGGCGTCGCCGCCGCCGCGACCGGGCCCGCCACGCCTGCCGCTTGGGCCGCCCGCTGCCGCGGCCGGCGCCCTGCTGCCCCGCGCTGGAATGGATAAAGAAAAATGATGCCGTAGCGAGGGTGGGTAAAGCGGCGGTCGGCGGGGCGCAGCAGGGGCTTGAACAGGAAGAACAGGAGGCGGGGAGCTTAGGAGCTTCCAGAGTAATGGCTGGACGCCATCGAACAGGCAACGAAGCTTGGAACGCGGAAAGCTTGGAAAGCTTGGAACGCGGCATTCACAACGTGGGGGAGGTCGTGGGTGGGGGATCCTGGATGGGCGGGAGGGCCGATACCGGTACCTAGCATGGACGCAGCACCAGGATTCCACGTCTGCAAGATAACCGTAAGAGGTCTTGGTCGCCCGGATGGGGGATGGATCGTGTTCCCGCGGAGGCCTCATGGGGGAGGGTGTTCCCATGAAGCGATGAAGGTGTTCCCAGCAAACCAAGCCCCAGCAACACCCCGCGAGTGAAGCGAAGCCCGGTGCGTTGTGTCGTGGCGGGCACGCGCCTTAGAGAGACCCCGCCCCCTGCCCTGCCCGCACGTGGACCCACTCACCCACCCACCCACCCACCCACCCACCCACCCACCCACCCACCCACCCACCCACCCACCCACCCACCCACCCACCCACCCACCCACCCACCCACCCACCCACCCACCCACCCACCCACCCACCCACCCACCCACCCACCATCGGCGTCGACCGGCTCGGCCTTCACCGCCGCCGCTGCCCCCCCGCCTGCCCCCGCTGCGCCGCCGCCAACCGACGGCGGCGGGAGGCCCTTGAGCCGCGCCCGCAGAAGCTCCGCCGCCGACTTGTTGCCCAGGACGGCGCCGCCGCCGCCGCCAGCACCAGCGCCGCTGGCGTCGGTCCTGCTGCCGGCGCCGCCGCCGCCGCCCGCGTCGTCATCGCCGCCGCCGACGAACAGCGGCGCCCTCCTGAGGCGAGCGAGCGAGCAGGGCATGACAAGGAGGGGCAGAGGCGGGGGCCCGCTTTAGACGCTGTGTAAAGTGCGTCAAACACGTGCCTGAAAGGGTTTAGGGTTTTAGGGTTTTAGCGCTGGGAAGGGTCCGAGCGCTGGGGCCCGATCCCTAGCTTACCGAAGAAGCTCTCCTGTAGCAATGTACGGTACAGCCTACAGCGGCGCGGCACCTCAGGCCGGACGCACGCAGGAGGCGGTTGCCCTCCTTTGCAAACGAAACGAAACGAGACGAAACCGGGGGGCCGAGTGGGAGGGGCTGTGCGGGCTTGAGGGAATCGGACGTCTGGACGCATGCGAGGATAGGACGCATTTCCCACTGGCTGGCCCCAGCGCACCACCCACCTCGGGGCGGCAGCCGTCGCGTCTTCCTCACCACCGCCACCGCCGCCGCCGCTGCCAGCCGCAGCGTTGCCACCGGCCCGCGCCCGCAGCAACGCCGCGACGCCCCGGTTGCCGGCCCCCGCCGCGGCGCCCTGGGCGCTGGACGGCCCCGGGCCCGCGGGCCCGGCGGCGGCGGACCCAAGGCCCCCGCGGCCGACCCGTGGGTCACCTTCATCGCCCACGCCGACGTCCATTCCCGCGGGCCCTGCATCGTCGCCCGTCCGCGCCCCCCGCCGGCCCCGGCGTCCCCCGCCGTCGTCGCTGTCGCGGTCTTCCTCCTCGCTGGCGCCTCCGAGTGGCTCCTCCGCTTTAACCTGGGGCCCCTGCGCACAACGGCACGCGCCAACCCCGCCGGGCACCACACCCACCCACAAGAGCACATTCATCGTATTTGTCCTTGCTTACTCAAAGACGTATTAGAAGTTTTCGGGGACATCGAAAAATCAAGGCTGGCACAGCGGGGGCATCAGCCAGCGACAGCCAGGCCCCCATCTTCCCTGCTCCGCCTCCCCCCACACTCAACCCGCCGCCCGCCGCCCTCCGACCCCGAGCCGCGTGGCCCGTAGCCCACAGCTATGCACCACCGCCGGACTCGGCCTCAGCCGTGCGCCAGAGACTGTAAACCGAACCTCACCTGCGCCTGCTCCTCCTGCTGCGGCGGCTGCTGCGTGCCCATAAACCGCGCCATGAAGGAGCCGTCATCGGCGAAGGTGTTGAGCGAGCCAGCCAGCTGCAAAGTCAGCGGCGGGAGGGGGTAAAAAGAAGATACCGCAGCGAAGGGACGGAGACGGCGTTAGCGATCGGACCCGGAACCCAGGGGGAGGGGGAGCGGAGGGAGGGGCGGGTCGGCGCTGGTGAGTTCGGAGGCGGGGAGGAAAGGAAGACGAACGGACCGCAGCGGAGCGAAGCGGTCCGTGCCGGGGCGAGCGAAGTGGTCAGCGTGGCGTCGTACTATGGCGGCCGTTCCGCAGACCCCGGACTACACTACACATCACACATCAAACAACACGAGTCGCGCAGCAGCGGTACTCCTTCATGCGCGGCTGCCGCATGAGGTGACCGACCGACTCACTAACCGACCCTGTCGGGAGTGCCGCCGCCAGCTTTGGAACCTGCGCTGCTGTTTTGGAACCCCACAAGCACCACCACCGGCCGCCGCCGCGCCCCTCCCACCGCATCACGCCGCACCAGCCAACCCGGTCCGGCCCGTGCGCGCTCCCCCGCCGCCCAGAGCCACACGCCCGCTCCCATCATCCCCCCCGCATCATCCGCCCCGCCCCGCCAGCAACACTATCCGCCCCGCCAGCAACACTATCCGCCCCGCCAGCAACACTGACTCCCGACCCCCGACGCGCCCCTCCCGTGCACCGCACCGCACAGCTCCGCCTGTCCCTCGGGAATCCACCTGCTGCAGCGCTGCCGCCTGCTCCCGTGAGGGCCGGGGACCGACCCGTGGTGGGTCAGCCCGGTCCCGACCTCGCTCCCGGTCCCGTTCCCGGCCCCGGTCCGCATCCCGGTCCCGGTTCCGGTCCCGATCTCGATCCCGGTCTCGATCCCGGTCTCCATCTCGATCTCGCGCCGGCGCCTTCGCGCCTCCATCTGCATCTCCGTCTCTCCCCTCCCGGCCCCGGCCCGGCGACCGCGCCCCGCCAGACCGCCGATCATCTGCCGCCGCCCCACTGCTGCGGCCACGGTCGAGCTCGCCGCCACGGCCGTCGCCGCCACGGCCGTCGTCGCGCTCCCGCTCCGACCCGTGGGTCCTCCGCTCCTCCTCGCGTCTGCGATCGTCGCCAGGCTCGCGCTCGCGATCCCGCTCCGAAACCCGGCCGCCGTCACGGTCGCGACCGCGGTTGGCGTCGTCCTCGCGACCCGCGGGTCGGTCCTCCCGCCGACCGCGGCCGTCGCGGTCGCGGTCGCGGCGCCAGCTGAGCGAGACGTCGTCGGAAGGCCGCATCATCTTGGCACGGTCCGACCTCACATCCTGGCGAAGCAGCGACAGAGGTACCGATAATTGGCCGGGAGGGAGTGCCTACCATGCGGTGTACACGGGGATGGCGCCTGACCGCGCGAGATGGACAGCCGGTCGCCGCCTGGGCACGCGCAGGGCGGCCTGGCAGGAGGCGGCGGTTGCGGCCCTCCCGGGAGCGCGCTGCAGCGTCACGGGCAGCGGTGCGCGGACCGACACCCTCCCTGCTCGTTCCCGCCGCCGCCGCACCCGCACCGACCCAGCTGGCGCCGGTCGCCCTTGGCCGCCAAATACACCGTGTCTCCCTCCGGCCGGACCACATGCATACGCACACCCACACACGCATGCCCCTACGTGCTCCCACGTCTTGCCTGTGCCGTGTCCCTAGGGTGGCTGGCTGGCTGTTTCCTCGTTTCCCATCTCCGACTCCGACCTTTCCGCTTCCCTTTCCCTTCCAAAGAAGGACCGCTAATACCCCTCCCCAGGACCCCCATTTGGTGTCGGCCCCCATGGCCACCCACTTATCCACCCACCCCACCTGCAGGTAGTGCGGCACCACGGGGGCCGGGGCGCCGTCCGCCGCCGCGCGCCTGCGCTCCGCCGCAGCCCGGAGGTGTGCCCTGCCTGAGGAGGAGGGCGTCATGGGAGGCATCATGGGGGGGGGGGCGGCATCACGAGGCATCATCAGGAGGGCGTCATGGGTGGGGAGGAGGCGGGGTCATCATCCGCGGGGACCATGGCGGCCGCAGCGCCGGTCCAGCAGCCAAGTCGCACACAGCAGGCCCCACCAGCATCCGCACGGAAGCACACGAGCAACACAGCGGCGCGGGGACGTGGGGCGTCCCCCCGCCACACCCCCTGGCAAGAATGGGCACGCTCTATGCCCCCCCCCCGCAGCCGGAGGGCCGGGCTGTTGCTGACCCCCCGCACAACAAGCCGCCGCCCGGCCCGCCCCCGAACCCCCTGCACAACCCCCCCTGGACCGCCACCACTCCCTCCCCGGTGTCACACTCGGGATGTGTAAGTACTGCTGGGTCCGTTCGCCGCCGGGAGTCACGTTTGCTGGGCGCGTGCTCATGCTTGACCTCCCAACCGGGACTCGCTGTCCCGCAACGACGTCCCGCCACCAGCCTCCCGCCCGATTCCAATCCCCCATCCCGATCCCGAGTCACCCCTGGTGCCGACCCACCATCGGCCGCCACAGTGGCGGTCAGGTCGCCCGTCAGCTGAGCCACAGAGCCCCAGCGCTCTCCCACCACCTGGAGGTGCGGTGGCGAGGTGTGAGGTGTGAGGTGCGGGATGGTGAGGAATTTATGAGGAGTGTTGAGGAGCAGTCAGGAGTGGTGAGGTGAGGAGGTGGGTGAGGGGCGGGGCCGGGGAGAGGTGAGGCGCGGACAGGGAGGTGCGCCGGGAGAAGACGATGAGAGGGAGAGGGGCAGAGCGAGGTAGCCAGAAGAGCGAGAGCGAGAGGGAAGGGAAGGAAGAGCCCCCGCGGACTCGGGCGCCACGCGGCACCCGGGAGCGCCAGTGCCCCCCAACACCAGCGGCGCCCCCCCGCCCCCCACCTGGCGCATCCGGCTCCCGCATTCCGCTCCCGTCACCGCAAGTCAACGGGAGCACCCCAAGTTCTGGCCCGGTGCGGCGCGGGACGGTGGACGGCTTCGCCCGACACAACCCGCCCTGTTCTTCGCCCCCGCCCCCGTCGCGCAAACCACCTTTTTAGGCGCTGGCGGAAACCGCGAAACCTGCCACCCGCCCGCCCGCCCCCGTCCGCGCTCGCTCCATTCGCTATCGCCCCCCACCCAACCCGGGTCCGCTCGCTAACGCCGTCTCCGTCCCTTCGCTGCGGTATCTGCTTTCTACCACCCAACCCGCCACCCATCGCACACACACCCCGGCACATCACACACACCGGCGCTTCCTCCCCTCCCTCCCCACTGCGTTCGTTCGCTGACGTCGCCTCCGTTCCATCGCTGCGGCCTCATCTTTACGTCTGTCCCTTGATGCCCACCGGCAGGGGGCACACCCGCCCCCACCACCCCCCATCCACCGCACCGCACCACACCACACCGCACCTGCTGCAGGCTGCGCCCCTCCGCGCGCGCCTGCTCCTGCGCCCGCCGCAGCGCCTTGAGCCGCCAGCTGGCCCCGCCATCTCCCACCAGGCCACCGCCGGCGCCAGGCCCGCGCCCGCCTCCGCCACCGCCCAGGCCCGCAGCCGGGCGCTCCTCTCTCGCCGCCCCGGCCTCCGCGGCTGCTGCTGCTGCTGCTGTTCCCGGTGCTGCTGCATCGGGCTTCTTCATAATCCTCAGGCCCGCAAAGACTTCCGGCTCCGCCTACGCCCACATCAGGAGGCAGTGGACCAAAGGACCAAAGATTTCGATGAAAAAGGAGGAGAAAGGAGAGGCAGAGACAGAGGAGGAGGCCTCACTGCAAGCTGCCGGGGTGATGTTGCGGAAGGGGACATCGTATCGCATCGGTAGCACCGAATCAGCGGGCGCAGGCGGGGGCCAACATCAGGCGAGGGCGCGGGGCGAGGCCCCCGCGACAGGCCGCCGGATGGTGCCCTCCACAGCCGAAACCTTTAAGTGAGTGCCGGCACGGCGAGTAACGCGCAGCGAGACGCGGGGGGGCTCGACCACGCGCGCCCCTCCCCCCCCGTTCCCCCCGTGCACACACAACATACGCAGTTATGCTGCTCAGCTCCAACGTCGCAGCTCTGACGTCCGGTTATGCTGCTCACGGTTATGCTGCTCAGCTCACGGTTATGCTGCTCAGCTCCAACGTCCGGCGAAGCGACGTCTCTTCGGATGTCTCCTCCGCGGGTACACATTCACACGCCTGCTCGGCCCCTGACCCACTCCCCCACAGCCCCGTCTCCTTAACCGAGCCGCCTCTGGACGCCCCTGACGGACCCAGCCGACGGCGCCACCTCCCGCGCCCGCCGCACCTCCTTCCGTCTCCGCTCCTCCTCCCCCCGCTCCCCCTCCTCGGCCTGCTGCGCCGCCTTGCTCGGCTCGCGTTTCATGGGCTTGGTCATCCAGTCCTCCCGCTGCAGGGCCGGCTCGTCTGGTGGACGGCAAGAAGGGGGAGGGAGGGGGAGGGTCGGTACCGGGTTCGTAAGGGGGTTTGTGTGCAGAGGCAGGACGCCAATCGAGGACCGGGCACGGGTAGGGTTGGGTTGGGCGGTAGACGCGCTGTGAATGAGGGGCGCGTTTGGGAGCCGGCTGCTGAGGTGTTGCAGTGGGCATGCTTGGTTGCTTGCTGCCGCGCGCGTAGGCCCACGGGTCGTATGTGCGCGGGGCGGGAATCTCCCGGGGGGTGAGGGGGGTTATCCACGTAAAGGCCGGAGCCCGTGAACGGGGTAGTAACCGAAGAAGGCCGGGGGCGAGGGGGGGGAGGGCCGAGAACACAGCCTCCAGCGGGAAGGGCCGCAGCCTCTTTGATCCTTTATATCCCACGGGGGGGAGGGTTCCACGACACGCAGCGCCACGTCGTCCCCTAGGCGCTGGCGACGAACGAAAACCTGGTCCTCCCTGAGGGCATGTCCCCCTTGAGGGCCCGGCCGGTGATGAGCCCGGCCGTGCATCAGGTAACACACCTGCCATCGCCGCCTTGAACTCCGTGTTCGCTGCCGCCGCTTGCCCGCCCCGAACGTCATCTGGTTTGTTGTCTGGGCTGGGGCGACGGGGTCCATCGTCACCATCTGAAGCACTCTCGTCCGAACTGTCACCTGCATCCACCATCATCGCCTCAGGAATGTTGATCCCGATAGTTGTGAAAGGTTACCTTGCACACTTCGCGTCATGTAACCCCTGCATTACCTGCCGCCCGCTTGTCACGCTTTTCCTTCTTGCTCCGCTTCTCCTTTTTCCTCTTCTTTTCCTGAAGGAAGCTTATTTATAATGACCAATTGACAGCTGGTGGCTTGTCGCAGGTGGCAACCGCACCTTCTTGTCTTTCTTTCGGCGCGCCTCCCCGTCCTCGAGCACCGCCCGGCTCGTAAACGTAACTCCAAGCATGTCGATTAAATGTTATAAGAAAGCATCACTACAATCCTATCTCCTGGGAAGCCGAGCTTCAGTCAGTCAGTCAATGACGAACGCGTAGTGTTGCGGAGTGTTGCGGAGTGCTGCGGAGTGTATGCGCGCTGCTAGTGGTAAGTAATGCGGCGAACATTAAGATCCCGTCTCTCATGCGGACGACGGTCTGCAACGTTTGCCGGCCCGAAGCACGTACGGCCCGTGGGTCCCGCCGCTGGTCGGTTAGGGTCGGTCCTTGTGTGCGTGTTGCTTGCCCACTGGCGGGCACGTGCAATCTGCACTGGCCTTCCTAACCCGCCACCCACCATGACCTACACCGCATCCCACTAGCGCCGTGCACTGAGATAGGTCGGATGGGGAAGGGCTTCCAGGCTCCGTCGGCTGAGGTAAAACAAGGCAACGCGTGGCGAATTTTCCGCGTAGCGCACAAGTGGAGCCCTTCCCAGGTGCGAAACCCAAGCCGTACCCTCCCCCCCTGCCTGCGTAACTGTAAGCATCTCACTTCGCAGGTGTGGCGCATCCGAGCCCTTGGCACGTCTGCACACGCTGCTGAAGCCCCAAAGCGGATACGTGGGCCCGCGAGCATCAAAGCTCCGAGCCCGCAGGCACGCCTGACAAGCCATGGCCCCGCATGGCATCCGAGAGCCATGCAGTCAGATGAGGGTTATACGGCTTTGCCACGGGCAGGGTAGCAGCCCATTGAAGCTCAGAGCGAGGCAGCCAGGCACTGCACGTGTTGACCGCGCCGGCTACCCGCAGACCATGGCTGTCGCTGCCCTGCAGCCGGCCGGGGAGCGAGCCTGAGCAACGTCCATGCAAGCTACAGCGTCGTGTCCTCGTGTCGCGTGATGCGGGGAGCTGCCCGAATGAGGCGTTTGGCTCCGTCACGCACCGCGTGAGGTCCGCGCCGCCGTCACGCGCAGCTGCACGCTTCGTTCGACGCGCAGCGGAGGACCGATGTTAATGTTGACTAAGCTAACACAAAAGGCGACAGCGCGTAAGAAATGACGGTGCACCGGCTCGCGCCTGCTTGCACGCGCTGTGGTCGTTGTGTCGCCGAAGATGTGAACTGTAACGGCAAGCCGAATACTGTAGCCGGCAGTAGACGCGCATGCCACGATTCTGGAGCTCTTTGTACCTTAATTACCTGTACATAGACTTTTGCAAATTTACATGTGCGGAAAAGAGTCGCATGCCAGGCCTTGGCCGTCGCCGATGCCGGTAGCCGTTTTTGCTAATTTTCAGTTTCTTGCCTTGCAAAACATGCACCGTGTAGTATTGTGCGCGGATAATGCAAAGGAAAGGATCCGGGCTAAGCGCATTTTTGTGCCTTAGCTTTGGGGCAGGGAACAACAATACTGGCAGTTGACATACGGTACTGGGAGATTTGCCCTAACATTAGTTCGGCGCGTACATTTAACAACGATTGCTGCCGTATTTAACGACTTATTAAAGGCGATAGGCGAAAGTAAGATTTCAAGTCGACGCCAGATTAACTGCAACTTCCAACCGCAATACGGCTGCCAGCCCGCCAGCCGCCACCAAAAATGGCGGTCGTTTGCGTGTACGAATTGAAAAACGGTAACGTATTTAGCCAATAAGGCTACAAATCCGACCTGTGCGAAACTTGCATTTCGACGCCGTTGGACTACTTCCGCGGCGCTGAAGTAGTCGGTGACCAACCGCCCGCGACGAACCTAAATCGCCGCAAAACTCGGGTGGTTGGGACGAACGCACATGTACACGTGCGCACGCTGGCCCGAATTTGCAATAAGCAAATCGAACTCAAGTTTACAATAGTTCAGCGCCTCGAATTCACATATTCAGCTATTTACATCCATTCGAATTCAAGCTTTCAGGAAAACAAACAGTAATGCAGTCAAGGCGAATCGAACAAGCTTGTTGAAACAATACCGGCGTGGATAAGACATTCCCATAAAGCATGCATTTAAACCTGCGTTGACAGCAAGAAGAAGGAGCATACAACGGTCTTCCAGACCATGCCAGCATAGCCAACTAAGTATACCAGATGCATACAAGCTGGACATCCCTATTTGATGTCTGGTATGGGTTTAGCATCGTGTTCCCGGACACGTCCGGCTGTCAATCCCCGGCGCATTGCCCGATGCGCGCTGGCGCATCCGGTGTGCGTGGACAAAAGGGGTGGGGTTCCACACATGTATGCTTGAAGGAAACATCATAATACCTGCATGGAATTTTCTTGATGCCAAAGAGGGACGGTGTGCTTCGACCTTGTCCTCGCTGGCGGCAGCAGCGGCAGCGGCGGATCATCAGCAGCCGTAGGGATCTCGCGCCCGGCCGGCGACAACGGTGCTGGCGGCAGCGGCGGATCGGCAGCAGCCGTGGGGATCTCGCGCCCGGCCGGCGACAACGGTGCTGCCGGCAGCGGCGGCGGCGGATCAGCAGCAGCCGTGGGACTCTCACGCCCCTGCGGCGACAACGGTGCTGGCGGCAGCGGCGGATCGGCAGCAGCCGTGGGGATCTCGCGCCCGGCCGGCGACAAAGGTGCTGCCGGCAGCGGCCGTGGGGCTCTCGCGCCCGGGCGGTGCTGGCGGCAGCGGTGGATAAGGGGAAGCCGTGGGGCTCTCGCGCCCGGGCGGCGCCGCAGTGCTGTCGGCAACGGCGAATCAGCAGCGGCCGTGGGGCTCTCGCGCCCGGGCGGTGCTGGCAGCGGCGGCGGATAAGGAGAAGCCGTGGGGCTCTCGCGCCCGCGCGGCGCCTCGGTGCTGTCGGCAGCCAAGGATCAGCGGCGGCCGTGGGGCTCTCGCGCCCGGGCGGTGCTGGCGGCGGCGGCGGATAAGGAGAAGCGCTAAAGCAGCGGATCAGCAGCAGCCGTGGGGATCTCGCGCCCGTTCGGTGCTGGCGGCAGCAGCGGATCAGCAGCAACCGTGGGGCTCTCGCGCCCGGGCGGCGCCAGCGGTGCTGGCGGAAGCGGCGACAGCGGCGGATCAGCAGCAGCCGTGGGGATCTCGCGCCCGGGCGGCGCCGCGGTGCTGTCGACAGCGGCGGGTCAGCAGCGGCCGTGGGGCTCTCGCGCCCCTGCGGTGCTGGCGGCAGTGGCGGCAGCGGCGTAAGGAGAAGCCGTGGGGCTCCCGCGCCCGGGCGGCGCCGCGGTGCTGCTGACAAGGTCGAAGCACACCGTCCCTCTTTGGCATCAAGAAAATTCCATGCAGGTATTATGATGTTTTCTTCAAGCATACATGTGTGGAACCCCACCCCTTTTGTCCATGCACACCGGATGCGCCAGCGCGCATCGGGCAATGCGCCGGGGATTGACAGCCGGACGTGTCCGGGAACACGATGCTAAACCCATACCAGACATCAAATAGGGATGTCCAGCTTGTATGCATCTGGTATACTTAGTTGGCTGTGCTGGCATGGTCTGGAAGACCGTTGTATGCTCCTTCTTCTTGCAGTCAACGCAGGTTTGAATGCATGCTTTATGGGAATGTCTTATCCACGCCGGTATTGTTTCAACAAGCTTGTTCGATTCGCCTTGACTGCATTACTGTTTGTTTTCCTGAAAGCTTGAATTCGAATGGATGTAAATAGCTGAGTATGTGAATTCGAGGCGCTGAACTATTGTAAACTTGAGTTCGATTTGCTTATTGCAAATTCGGGCCAGCGTGCGCACGTGTACATGTGCGTTCGTCCCAACCACCCGAGTTTTGCGGCGATTTAGGTTCGTCGGCCCGCCCCCACGGCCCCAGTACGGCCCAGCCTCAGATGCAGACACTCAAAACGGCGACCCTAGAACCCTGAATACCTATCCATGGAACCTAATAAAAGATTGGAATTTTGTGAAATGAATGCACTGTTGCCGCATGGACGGGGAAGCGGACGGGGTATGAACCGCATGCGGCGGGAAATAAGGCGCCGGGCGACCCCAACATTTGAACGCTTTTGAACGGCGACTCGGAATCAAAAGCAAACCAAGATGCCGATGCCACGTGTCAAAGTTAGTTGTTATTTCTATGGCTTTGGACGAGACGGGGGCAGTTGCCCAGTTGGCAAGGGTTGGCACAAAGGGCAGTGTGTCTGGAGCACACTGTAGCCGCCACAAATACCACAACAACGAGAGGAGCCAATCACAGCCGATACACTCTGTGGCCAACCCAGTCCCTGCCTTCTTTTGCTGGACTTGGGCTTTGGCACTGCTATGAGTGCAGTGGGCATTTCACCGCCCGGCCTAATACAGCCGGTAGGCATCGCTGGCATGCCGCGCGAACACGGCCACTCGCACCCTTCAAACTTCCTCGACTTCCCGCCACAAGGAATTTCCCCTTCAAATGACCTGCGCATGATGACCGTTTTGTGTCGATTCATGGACAGGCGCTAATAAAAAGGCGCGTATCTGATAGGGTCTGAATTCAAACAGGCGAGGCGCGCCAGCCCGCTTTGCGGTGCTGGTTGAACAGCGCTTGCACGTGGGGCCTGCCGGAGCAAATATGGTGGCGTTGGGCAGCGCTCAAGGACAGCACGGTGTGCTCCTATACCGTTGACTGAGTCAGACGGCCGCCTGCAAGTTGGCACCCATCCTTCATTGGGGTATGCACGCTGAACTCCACGCGAAGCAGACACCACATCGTACAGGGATCGTTGTCACGTGGTGAATCGGTAACATTGTGTTGGATGGAGCCCCCCCTGCATGTAATCGCATGCGTAATGTCCAGGTAAAAGAGGACTCGGCCACGCGTGGCGGTGTGACGCGGCCTCGCAGGCACAGCAACGCTCGACCCTCTGTTACAAACGCCAGGTAGCGCAGCAGCGCTCGTTCGGACTCTACTAGCGGGAAGTTTGGGGTGCGCATGTTGATCGCCACAGGGTGATATCGCATTTCAAAACATGACCTTTTGCCGGGCAGCCATAACTGCCGTCGCGGTGGGCCGCAAGATGCGGCGTTCCCCTCACCGGCGAACCGAAAGCCGCCCATTTTGCGTCCAGCAAGATAAACATTTTGCCCATAAAACTGTATTTATTACCAATTGCGCTTGGTTGGCGCTTGAACAGAGCGCAGATGTCCCAAGTCTCCGCCGGCTTTCTATGTTCGACGGCAGTCCGTGTCGTTACAAATCGAAACTGTGGCACGTACCTGTTTCATGGAAATACTAACGACATCAATCAGGAAAACCTTTGCCCGGACATTGGAGCATTTTGTTCTCATAGAGCCGGCCCACTCGAGCACTCGTGCGTTTATGTTGCGGCGTTCTTTTTTCCGACTACCATAACTGTAGGATTGATACCCTGACGTTCTGTTATTTTATAAACCCAAAATCCAGATTTGAGCTGCTTTGTCGTGATGCAAACATACATGCGGACGACGCGGTGCTCGGAACAACCACCAACGACAGTTGAATAACCAGTAAGCCATAACCATTGCCACAATTGCACAACGTGTTGATCCATGGTTGGTTTAAAAATCGTGTTCACTTGAAGCCGAAATCCCGTGTAAGACGGGGTCCGTCCTGACCGTCCGGAATCGTACTCCCCGCGGCTCATACGATGCCCAATCTAGCCTGTAATCGCGTTTAATTAGCAACCACTACATCCCAGAGGTTGAATGAGAAACTTGTGAATCTGTGTTCGTGCCCTCGCACCGCCCTGCGCCTGCCCCCGTTCAATTGAAATCCAGCCGTACGACATAGATGATTTTGGAGACAGACGACCTGGCACTGTGGAGCATCATTTTATTAAACACGCTTCTCTTGCCAATGGCTCACAAGAAATGCCAATTTCACAAAAACCTAGACCGAGCGATGACCAGGTGTAAGTTCACTTGTCCTGGGCTTACACCCCAGGCCTCAGCAAAGGCTCATTACGCGTTACTGGTCATGGCGGTAATATTGTGAGTTCATAAGACTTGGTTCATACACCGATATAAAGCACCTGTTGATTTTCTTCGCGCCAGTCGGCACCAAAAAATCGATGGCCGTTGCCCTTTTGATGCAGGACCTACGCAGCTCCATCAAGGGGAATTATGTGTCAAACGGGCGCATACCATCTTGGGCCCTACTTTACGCGGAAAGGCGGGAGAAGCTTTTGCCTTCTCGTCTTCGCCGACCCAACCCGCTGCTCTGACCAAGGATGCCAATACGCCGAGCTTTCCAATATTTCTATATCAGTACGTAAGTTCTAGCGCGCCCGGATTGCAGCCCAATCCAGCAACTCTGTTCGTTCCCTCGCGTCGCGCCGCACTTGAAGAGTCGCGCGTCCAACTCCCAAGTTCTCAAGCCCGGCTGTTGGTCCTTTCATATCTCGCAGAATCAAATTGCTTCACCGCCAACTCTCGGCTTGTGGCAGAGCTGCACGCGCCCGGCCAGTCTGTCGGCGCACCGCTGCCGGCCTCGTTCCGCCGCTCGACCTCGGGCGGCACCGTGGGGGAGCTCACGATTTCGGGCCTGCACCTACACCCCTCAAACGCAACTGGGTCGCTCCTCTGCCTCACGTTGCCCGACAGCCCGTGCGCCGAGGCGCTCGGGCGCATGTGCCCGCCCTCGCCGCGGCAGCCGGCGGGCGCCGCCACCTGCACCGCGCGGCTCTCCGACGCTGCCGGCACCTGGTGCTCCACCTCGCTACTCTCCGCCACGCCCAAGCCCGCGCCCTCCAAAAACCCTAAATCCCTGAGCCACCCTTCTCCCAGTCGCTCCCCGCCGCCGCCTCCCCCGCCTCCCTCTCCGCCGGGGGCAGTCGACCACCGCATCATGCCGCCCGCAGCCGGTCCCAGCCCGCGCCCGCACCCGCACCTGCACCTGCGCGGTGGCGCCGCCAGCGACAGGCGCGCCGCGCTGGACTCCGTCCCTTCCGCCACGCGGCCCAGCACCGCCGCCACCGCCGCCGCCGCCGCCTCGCCGCCGTGCCGCTTCTGCCTGCAAGTCCAGCTGGTGCCCCCCACCCAGCTCGCAGCCGCCGCCGCCGACCAGCCGCCGCTCGGCGGCTCCTTCCTGCCCTCCTGCGAAACCGCCGCCGCGCGGCTGGCGGCCCTCATCGCGGCGGCGGTGCGGGACGGCGCCGACGGGACGGGGCCGCGGGCCGCCCTGCAGCAGCGCTTCGCTCTGGATGCCTGCAGCAGCAGCAGCAGCAGCGGACCCAGCGGACGCAGCAGCAGCAGCGGAATCGCGAAGGGCAGCAGCGGCAAGCCGGCCGGGTCCGGGTACCTGGTGCGCCTGTGCGGTACCTTTTCCTCGGCCTCTGAGGCCGCCGAGGCCAAACGGGCCTCCCAGGCGCTGCACGGTCTCGTGGAGCGGGGGGACCTGGGCTGGGCGCTGCTGGCCGGCGGGCGCGACGGCGCCGCCGCCGCCGCGCCACGGGCCGCCTCCGCCTCCTGCGCATACGCGGCCCGCGGCTTCAGCGCCACCACCCGGGGCTTCGTGCAGGCGGGGCCGCCGACGTGCCAGTTGGAAGCGGCGAGCAGCGTGAGCTGTGTGCTGCGGGAGGGGGCCGATGGCGGCGACGGGACGGACGCCGCGACAGGGACGCAGCGCCGCCGCTCCGCTGTGGCCTCCGCCTCCACCGCCTCCTCCTCCGGTACTCCGCTGCCGCCTCCGGGGCGTGGCGCCCAGGATGTGGTGGCCCGCCGGCTCAGGGCCTCGCCGCCCCCACCGCCGCCCCCACCGCCGCCCCCGCCACCGCTGTCGCTGCCGTCCCCGCCGCCCCCGCCGCCGCCCCCACCACCGCCACCACCGCCCCCGCCACCGCTGCCGCTGCCGTCCCCGCTGGCGTCCTCCTCCTCCAGCCCCACCTCGTCCTCCTGCACTGTCTGCATCCGAGTGGACGTGCAGCCGCCGCAGGGCCTCGGCAGCGGCGGCGCGCCGCGATTCGTGTTGGACGAGCAAAAGTGCGCCAACTTGGCCCTCCAGATCTCGTCCTACATGGACACCCTAGCGTTGCTGCCGAACTCGGGATCAAGCGACACCGCCGCCGCCGCCGCCGCAGAGGCGCAGGGCGCGCTGCGGCGGCGGTTCAGCCTGGCGGCGTGTGGCGCGGCGTCGATGCGCGTGTGTGGCGCGTACGACAGCCGGCCCGAGGTCATTTCCCGCGTTGCGGCGCGGTTTGAGCAGTCCTCCCTGAAGCGGTTGGCCGCCCTGCCTGTGCGAGCCTGGTGCTCGGGGGAGGCAAGGGAGCGGCTGCTGGGCCACACCTTCAGGATGTCGGTCCTGAACTCAGACGACGGGCTGTCGTGCATCGGCCGTTGGGACGAGCGGCGGCGTTGCCCCGCCGCCGCCGCCGCCACCGTGATGCGGTCGGCGGCGATGTCAACAGCGGCGGCGGTTGTGACGACGACCACGGTGTCGGCCGCCGCCGTCCGGGCTTCCCCGCGCATGTTACTGTCGTCGCCGCCGCCGCCGCCGCCCCCGCCGCCGCCACCGCGCTCGCCGCCGCCGACGCCGCCGTCCCCGCCGCCGCGGTTCCCCAGCCCGCGCCCGCCGACACCGCCGCCGCCGCGGCAGCTGCAGCCCCTGCCGCCACCTCCTGCCCTCAGCATGTCGACCGTGTGCCTGGGGCTGCAGCTGGATACCCCCTCAGATTCCCTGTGCTCCGCCGGCGGCGCCGTATCCAACACGACGCTCAACCGACAGATCCAGACCACCGTGAAGGGCGCCTTGGACGCGGTCCTGAACCTGCAGTACTCTTCCTGGTTGCAGCAGCGCTGCACGCCGACTGACGCCGTCTTTTGCGCCGAGGTCCCCACCTACCGGCTCAACGACACCGTCGGTGCAGTGCGGGGCACCCTGGATAAGGTCGCCGCGGGGCTCTGCTTCACCCTCAGCGGCTCGCCCAAGCTGGGCCGCCTGTGGACCGGACCCGGCCCGCAGGTGGCGTCGCTGGTCGCCAGCAGCGTCTTCTGCTCAGTCGTGGCGCCGCCGCCGCGTTCGCCGCCGCGCAGCCCGTCCCCGTCCACTCCCGTCGCGGCGCTGGCCAGCTGCCCCACCGGCAACACCTCGTCCCTGGGGGCAATACGACTCAAGCGGGAGGTACAGGTGCGTCCGGGCAGGGCGGGGCGGGGCAGGGCGGGGCGGGGCGGCAGGAATGATAATCAACGAACCGCAGCCCAAGTATTGAAGTCGTAGGTCGACCTTGCGCAGTGGGAGGGCAGAGAGTGTGACTGTGTGAGGGGCGGGTCGCGGGTGGCTGTGACTATTGGCGCGGCGGTTGTGCGGGTCGGGCACTGCTTGGGCGTGCCTGGGCGCTTAGGGGTTTGTTTTTGTGGTGGAGGCCGAACGGGCAATGAGGTATGCGTCGGGCGGTGAGCGGTGGGCAGGGGCAGGGCGGCTGTTAAAAAACCCCACACACCGCTGTTTGCGTGCGCGCGGCGCCACTTCACCTCCCTGTCCGTCCCTCCTTCCCTCCCTCCCTGTCCCCGCAGCTGGAGAACATCACCTACCAGGGCACGCCGCTGCTGCGGGTGCCCTGCTTCGGCCTCGAAGTGGCGGTCAACATCAGCACCAACATCAGCACCGTGGGGCCCAATGTGAGCAAAGGGGATGGCAGGGCAGGCCGGGTCGGGTCGGGGGCGAGGTGGGGTCGGCACGTGTTGGCTCGGCTGTGGAGGAGGAGCATCGCGTGCGTGCGTTCGGTTGCACGGCGCTGGTGGTGGGGGGGGTGGGCTGCTGTCCACCTGTGCCCACCTGTGGTGCCAACCTGTAGCCACCTGCGCCCATCTGCCTGCCCTGTCCGCCCGCTCCTTTGGGCTGATTTGGTGGGGCCGCTGGCCAGGCAGAACGCCGGGGTCGGTCGTGGATGAGGGTTGCCGGCAGGACCTACTCGCGCGCCACCGTGTAGGGGGCCCTAGAGTGACTCTCAGTGCACCCCCTGACTAATCCATCTCGCGGGTCCCGCTTCCCTCACAACCCTGCGTGCCTGCCTCCTTTGCCCGCGCGCTTTGTCTGCCTGCCTGTCTGTCTGCCCGTTCCTGCAGGTCTGCAACACAAGCCGCCTGACGGGCCTCATCTTCCGGGCCAACGCCTCGCTGCAAAGCTCCCTGCGGGGCATCTTCTTTCGCGCCAACGAGGACCGGGCCCCCATCACGGGTGCCCAGCTATCGGGAGCCTGGAACACGCGCGACAACACGCTGTCGGTGCTGCAGCAGGCGGTGCCGGCCTCCTTCCCGCCGCTGTGGACGGTGGAGCAGATCAGGCTGCAGTCGGCGGTGGGCAGGGCCAAGGTGTGCCTGGATATCGGCAGCAGCACGTCGCTGCGCAACTTTTGCATGGGCGGCTCCTGTACCGTGTACCTGGTCTACTCGGGCGGGTGTTGCTCCCCTGACTCGGCTGCGGTGCCTGCCAGCGCGTGAGCAACCCTGGAGCTGCCGCCTGGCCTCCTGCCCTTGCCTGCCTGCCTGCCTGGCCTGGGGTCGGCCGGGCATTAGACAGGAGCGAGGAATCGAAGACCAGAGTAAGAGAGAGGCAAGAGTGGTGGAGTTGTGAGAGGTGTGCAGAGAGCATGCATGGCATCGTATCGCTTGGCATGGCATGGCATGGCATACACAGATAGATATACACAAATGAACGGATCAGGGACAGAGATGATAACAACCTGGATGCATGGATATTGTCATAAGTGCTTCAAAGGCGCCCTGACGCGTTTCTCGTGACAGCGGGCGGGCGAGGTCGCCCACCAGCAGAAGCGGGCCGCAAAACCTGGCGTGTGCATCGTCGTGTTTCGACCCCGACCCCTCTTGACCCCTCCCTCCTTCTATGTGTCTGTGTCTTCCTGGGGGGAGGGCGCTCTCGTATGTTACCCGCGGGTGGGTGGGTGGGGTGAGGACTATTCATATCTGCGTCTCCATGTGTTGTTGTTTCTCGCATGCATATGTCTGAACGGAAGTGATTTGCGACCCGCGTGAGGCTCTCCCAACACTGACCACACACCGGTATTGTTCGTTGAGCGTGTTGGTTGCATCTTCGTACATCGTGGTTAGTTACGACACACTCGCTGCCTGGCGCGAACCGTTTTTCCTGTTGCTTGGAGGCGGCGATGATAAAATTAAGAGCTGCTGTCTGCGCGCCGACTGTGGTTGTTGTGAGTGAGTTGAATGCATGACCAAACCTCTCCGCTGGCATTGTCACGCGTCGCCCAGCCACCGTGCGGGCAGATTGACCCAGCGGCTTTTTACGTTGACCGGCCCAGTTGACGGCCTGCGCCCGATGACTTGTTGTGGAGTTGAGGGGCATTCGGATTGATGGCTGGCGGCATTCTTTCTTTCCTGGTGATTCTTTTATCCGGCAGCTGTTCGCTGGTTCAGAGTCCACGTCTGTGAGCTTGCGAGGCCCGCCGGCACACATGACCATCTGTCGTGTCGTGGTGCTTCAACCGAGGCGCGTGACCCCATCGAGTGTGGCCCCAACGGACGCGTGTGACCCAGGAGACCCAGGAGAGGATGACAAAGACAAGCAACGAGATGAGCATGTTCGTGCCTTGACTTCCGGACGGGGACTGCTTGACTGACTGGCTGACTCATGGATTGACCAGACCAGGCTGACTCGGCCACCTGGCTGACTCTCGCCGATGTGTGCATTTTGGATTCATATATAAGGGTGTACGGCGTTTACGGCACCCATGGGAGCCGCCATTGCGGCGTGCCGTGTGGAAAGAGGCGCCCTCATTGGGACACGCTCTTGGCTGTGTCGTCTTTTGTGACCCGCCTCGTCATCCGTCCGTCCGTCTCTGTGTGTGTGCGCATCCCTGGAAGTACTGATACGGCGCCAGTGTGCCTTAGCTGGGAGCCCTTTGCGGGGCACCGGTTGCTTGGGTGCTTCATAATAGTTGAGCTGCCGTCGATAATGACCTGATGTGATGTGTGTATAAGGTGCTTATGGGCTGATGCTTCACCACTCATCGGTATGTACTGCTGACATGATGCATGGGCGTTGTGTGACGGGCCCGAGCCGAGCCGAGCGCTGTAGGTGTAGGCGAGGGCTTTGGGGGCCAAGAATCGGGAAGAATCTTACATTGATGAGAATCGCACGGCGTCTTGTGTGTGTGTGAGCGTGTGCATGTGAGGAGGCATCACCATCGAAGCTGCGATGCGTTTTTTCTTCCCTTTCTCTCTTGAGAAGCTCTTTCGGCGGAGCGTGCCACATGGCTGGCGCTGTGCGAGCAGGACCCCTGCCTCTCCCCCTCCCTCTCCGCATTGGTGTTGGGGGCGGGGGAGAGAGGTGAGGAGAATAGCGTAGGTACATCGGGGATGCGCGGCAGCCTGCCCGGACCCTGCACATGCGTGTTTTGGGCGGCGGCGGCGGGAAGCGGGGAATGAGAGCGTATAAGGGCAGTCTGGGCAGCGCGTAGGTAGGTAGAGGACATAATGCGGTTGGGGTAGGTGGGGAGACAGGTGGCCGGTAGGATAGGCCTGGTAGGGCGGACAGGTGGGCAGGCAGGTTTTTTTGTTTCATCTTCCTGTGGCAGATTTCCTTACAGGCATGCGCACACGCATATACCCTGAATATATTCCTATGTGTCATAAATATGTGCGCTTGCAATTTCATGGAAACACGCCGCGACAAGCGAGCCTCGGTACGAACATATGAGTAATAAATGACGTGAACTCCGCATAGGAACACTTGTAACCTCATGGGTCCCGCGCTTCTGGGGCTCCTCGCACCACACGTGGGCTGGCATGCCACGGCAAGGGCGGGCTGCACAGGGATCGATCTACGAATGCTCCGGACTTGCCTCGCTGCAAGCGCAGCGCAATGGCCGCTGTCGTCTTCTTTTCCGGCGCGGGCCACGCACCCACACTGCGCACGGCAGGGAACTCAAAACTTTGGCAAAACGTACCGGCACTGGCGAAGCCAACCAACGCGACGTACTCACTCACTCAATCACCGGGAGCCACTTCCGGAGTACTACTGAACTGTGATGCGGCCCTTCCGTCTTTATTCGGGCTGGTTGCGCCGCGAGGCTCCACCAGGGCGCATTGCAATAGGTTGGATTATTCTCTGCAAGATGCGCCGGGGCAGCGGTCGAGTAGCCCGGATCGAAAGAGTCGAACCGCCGTTGTAGCCTCGACGGTACAACTCCTAACGAGCCACGGGAGCAGACGGGAGCAAGTAAAGACGATACAGCTTCCAGGCTTTTCCTTGTCCTTACCCGTCTTCTCACCTGCCCTGCCGCCAGGGCGATGGGTGCATGGTAGCAGAGCGCTGGTCGAGGGCCGCCATAGCACTTCTCGCCAAGGCCGATTGGGACGGCCGCGATGTTGGTGGGCGCGTGCGCGGAGCATGTGCGGCATGATGCCCCGACGAGCCTTTTGGTGTCCGATGTAGTGAAGGGACTCCGTCGTTAACAACGATTGGGGGTACCGGTACGACCCCCACGGTCAGGATATGCAGGGGCTGGGCAGCAGGAAGGGCGGGATGGCGGATGGGCAGGAAGGCGGGAGGGGCCTGGCAGGAAGGGCGGAAGGGCGGCTCTTTGGGAGGGCATCCCCACCCCCCCGAAAGCCAGAACGCGCCTGTGCCCACAGAAGTTGAATCAAGACACCTAGGAGTGCGAGAAACTTAAGAGGGCTGGGCACTCTGGCCGCTGTCAGGCTCCTCGCGCGGTCTGTCCTAGCGGCGGCACCAGGATCACGCCCAACCGCTAACGGAAACCACAGAAAGGCACATGTTCATTCAACGGGGCTTTTAGCTAGCATGTCCACACATGGGGTAAGTGACGACGGCGCTTGATCGAAGCACCCTGAAGCACCGCATCCGTGTTTGGGTCTGAGGGGCCTTAGTCCGTGTCCGAATTTCAATGGCCCGGCGATTTACCTTACCTGTTCCTGTCTGGGTTCGGTTTGAAGCTGTGGGACTTTCTGTTCCCCTGGCTGCTCCGCTGCAATGCATGGCCAGCTGGCCCGTTGGCTCTATCTAAAGGACTCGAGCCTACTGAAAAAAAGACCAGCCCCCCTGAGTTCCCAAGCGGAAAGATAGCACGGAAGGCCTCGTCGTAATGAATGTACAGTGGACCCAAATTGCCGTACTGTTGGTTGAGAATACCGGTGGGAGGATGGGGCGGTGAACCCCAGAAGGAATGCGCCCTTTCCGGTGCCGGAGTATGTGGGAATGCAGTGACCGCTCAGCCAGTGTCCACGGGATCAGAGGATCAGACTTAATCGCGGATGCGCGGACCAGCCACGAGCGGTACGGTGCGCTGCAGCTTGAGCCGCGGGGATTGGCCATGCATGCAAACCCGTGCTGGGATTGGAAGCCCCAATTCAAACCTGGCAATGATAGGAAGCCCTGTTTCAAACCCAATTTCTGCAAACCGATGTATTCATCCATCAAAATCTGCAAGGCGTGCTGCTGCAATTAGGAGCAGAGCTGATGGGATCTGATGGCCCTGCAGAGGTGCAGCAGCAGGTCGATCAGATCCTAAGCAGCAGGGCTGACAAATCTGGAATCCGCACACCCGCGTCTGCATATATAACAAAGCGGCCCAACCTGTACAGACACCTGTATCAGGCACCAGCGCCATGCGGAAATGGGTTTTTGTGGCAGGAGGCCTGACTAAGCATAGGCGCAGGTGCATCTCTGGCAATCGGTCCAGTCATTTGTCCTCGATACAATCGAGCTTCAATGTCGGGGAGCCCCCATGCGCCAGGCAGCCGGGCGCCGAAGGCTGCATTCGGTGGTCTTAGGGTGGCAGGTGAGGATGGCGGGTTTGGAAATGTCCGCGCGGCTGCGGTCCTGTACCTTACGGCCTGAACCCTCCTGAACTGGCCTGAAGCCGTTCTGTCTCCCAATGGTTACAGACTGTAGCAAACCTGCGACGGTTTCGTTCCGGCAGCTTGGCCCGAACCTGCCCGGATTATGCGCTTTAAGGTCCAACGGCCGACCGAGGACTGACATGCTCGGGCGCCCGTCTAGAAGATCACGGGGAACGAGCCACATCGGCTGCCGGGCTGCGCTGTCATGCAGGTCATGTAACCACGACCGATAACACTTTCAGTTACAGCACGATGTAGACGAAATTACGATAAGCAAAGCCTCGGCTTGCCTATTACATTAACTCAAATTTCGCATCTTTTAGTGCTCGTGTCAAGCTTCATTGCGCCGTCAAAGTCCGGAGACCAAGGCTCTGAATTAAATGTTCATTTTACTTGCGTTTCGCACTGGTCTCTGCTCGGTGCCCAGCAGTTGCGCTGCATTCTCGATACGCATACACGAGAAGTTAGCATATTATTTTAGCGGAAATTCTCGATTCAGAACCATAATCCAAATACAAAAAAATAAAATTCTGACGAGTACATAGACCTTGTGTCCAGATTACCAGATGTTCGTGTTCGCTGCAACTTGAATGGAGCAGCATTATTATGTAGGGCTGAGGGATATCTTCAAGATGATGGCGGCCGCCCCCCTTGGAAAGGCGCCTGGAACGGACAGACACCGCTTGGCTAGACTGTTCATTCTCCCCCGTCTTAATCAAATTGTTACAACATTGTCACGGAATCTCGGAAACCTTAATGTTTTCTTATTCGTTCACCTCACTTGCCTTCCGAGCCAAGCGCACCATCACACACCTCCGGTATGCCCCAAGCCGTCACACCCCTATACACCCCTATACATCCCGTTTTTGCGCCTCACTGCTGCAAACCCTGCACACCTGCAGTGTGCTGCGCACGTCCTGCCACCGCAGCTAACAAAGGAGCATATCCCATACTCTCCACACGCCACAACCGACAAATCCATCACCACAACACAACCACGGTTAAGGACGCCACAAAAGGGCTGCTCACGACGCAACTTTCAACACGCACGCTGCGCACATGACGCAGGTAATACGCGCCCCTGCAGCCGCAAACCCAGCCAGAAGTAGTTCCCTTCGCAAACACGCAACCAATGCCCGTGCTTCGAGGCCATCTCGACAACATACCCATACATAAATCACACCCGCAAAGTCAAGGCTTTCTCCTGCGCACAAATGTGTTGCCAAACACCCGCTGCCTACATCCTTCAAAGCCGCCACACCTCTGCTGCGCAACCCGCCTGAGAACTAGCGGGACGGGCCCTCGTCTCAATACATATAGAATAGTACACCCCTGCGCTATTCGGGACGCCTATCGCTGCCGCCGTGTGCACCAAACCCGACGGGCGTGTCCAGCGCCGTGCCACCTTCGCTACACGAGGTAGATAGCGTCCCTTGGTGGTGCTACGGACACTTGGAAACCAGGCGCATAGGCTGTATGCTATAGCACCGCACGGCGCGCGACCGCTTCCTCACAGACACCTCAGTTCAACACTCACCCCGAATTTCCCCAGGCGCGATCCAAAGCAGAACACTACCTATTGGACCGGGGGCTCGGCCAGCCCTATCCCTCAACCTGCATGGAGGCCTTAACCAGCCGTGTGCAAAATGGGGACCTTCCACGGCGGCAACGTGTACGGTAGCTCTTTTTGCGTTGAGAACGCCCAACAGGACCGTACGGGACACAACAGCAAAAACACGCGCCGGCCTGCCTTGCACGCCGCTCCCGCCTGTGATCCTCAGTGCCACAGCCACAACTATAATCATCCCGAGTTTGTGCGCACTGTTCCTCCCCTCCCTCCCTACAAGTGGCCGTGATATTAGTGGACGATCACGGCCACCGCCCGCCGCCCACCACACGACACACCCCCTAACCACATCTTGGCAAAACCCTGTCCCCCTTCCCTGCCCGGCAACTCGAAATGGTGCCGCCTTCGGCGCTCCCTCCCTGTCAGCCGCATCCAGGTTAGAACGACGGCCTCGGCGTCATCATGTTCATTGAGCCGTTGACAGAGGAACTGCGCCACGGCTGGCGGGAGGAGCCGCCGCCACTGCCGCTGGCAAGTGCGCCGGCGCCGCTGGCGCTCGTGCTGCTGCTGCGGCCAATTGCACTGTCCACGGCTCGCTTGATCTTGCCCAGGATGCCGCCCTTCTTCCGCTTCCCGCCCACCATCGGTGGCCGCGGTGGGAGTGCGCCAGCGGCGGAGAGGTCCCCTGACTCGGACTGGGTGGCGGTGTCAATGATTGAGGGAGGGCCCTGGGTCTGCTGCGAGCCAAGGCCATACTGCACGTACTGCGGGAGCTGATAGGCAGAGCTTCCAATGCTTGCGGTATCCTCCGCGGCGTTGCTGGCGTTGCTCTCGCTACCCCGCCTACTGGACGCCCTGCCAGGCCGACACGGGCGCAGGAAGGGAAGGAAAGGTGGGGGAAAGGGAGGTCGAGGAAGAGTGACTTGGACCCCTTGTGGCTAGCTAGGGAGGGTCGTTTCAGAAGGATGACTGAGCGCAGGCTGGTTAGGGAAATGGACTGGCAAAAGATGAGCTTGGGGAAGGAAAAGACACGGACAGTAGCAAAGTGATGGAGTATTGGTGCAGGGGTGAGAGGCCGCAACACGCTCGGAGGTTTACTGGGGCTCCCTAGATGTGAATCCTCCACAGCACCCCGAGACGACCCTTTGGCGGGCCTCCATGCCCCCCTGCCTCATGTGACAAGCCTGTATCACTCGCCTGGAGCCCTGTCGCGAGGGCAGCCGGAAGGAGAACCTCGGACGCCGGGTAGGCATGCAGAGCAAGCCGGTGGCTTGCGGATCCACCTTGTACGAGTCGTATGCAGCCGGTTCTACCACACTGCCGTACAATGAGATGGACTCGGCGTGGCCGGCGGCGGGAAACTGTGGCGGGGCCGGGGCGCCACCGCTGGAGCGGTGGCTTTGGTGGCTGCGAGACATCGCCGAGGCCGCATGGGCACCGCGCGCTGACGTGTGTAGGTCCTGCATCACACGAACCAAGGATTGCAGGGCATGATTGCAAGGACAGGGCCCTGGCCTGCTAATAAGGGTTAATGCAGGGCATGGGCTTTGCCTCATGCACGAGTCGTGCCCTGCCCTGCTAGGAAGGGTTGGCACAGGGCATGGAACCAAGGTGCGTGAAGCGTTATGCGCAGGCAAAAGACCGGAGTGGGATTGCGGCTCGAGCAGCCAAAGCTCCCCGGGCACTCCGGGGGAGGCCGTGAGAGTTCCCTGGGACGTGTTCCAGCCCAACAAACCCAAGATGGTCGCCAAATTGGCGTATTGAGAGCTGTGCCCCAGCCAGGCGCAAACGAACCCACCGCATCCCGCCCTCAACTTCTTCCTCACCTCCGATGATGACGATGCGCTTTGCTTGAGCGCCTGCGTTGGCGTTGCAAGAACCGGCATCGAATGGCCGCCGCCCCGCGTGTTTGCTTGCAGCAGTGAGGCCACAGGTGCCCCCTCTATGCTGGCCGGAGCCATTGTGGCGCTGAGGCCTGCCGCCCGCCGCCGTGCCGACCGCAACACAGAGATGTCCACACTCTCCGACATCTCCAGCGCTGGCAGGCACTCTCCCAAGGTCGGCATGGGCGGCACGCCTTGGCCCGCGGCGAATGGCGGCCGCTCATAGCCACGGCGGCCGTGGGGCCGGCAGCCGCCAAAGGCGTCGCCGTCCTGCTGCGGCAGCTGCAGCTGCTGGTGCGTCGTTCCGGCGGCAGCGGCTTGCTGGTCCCCGGCGCCCAGCTCATTGGCGGATGGGGTACGCGCGAAACAGGGGTTTGTGTAGCGCAGCAGCTGCTCGGCCGCAAAGGCATCAAGGGGCGCCGGCGTGAGGCACGGTGTGGCGGCGGCAGCGCCGCCGGCGACGGCACCGGCGACCACGGCGAAGGCCAGCGGCGTGGCGACGCAGACCTCGTCGTCAGAGTTGGGGGTGCAAGGTGAGGAGGCCTGCGAGGCGGCGGCGGCGGTACCGCCGCCGAAGCGGTTGCCGCCTGTGCCGCCGGCGGCGCTTCGATGGTTCTGCAGGACCGGACTCACAGCCGGCACTGGTGCCGGGGTGGCGGCTACAGCGCCGTTCAACGACGCGGACTGTAGCTGCCGCACACGCTGTTGCTGTTGGGACAGCGACAGCACTGCTGGCGCCGGAGGTGCAGGCTCGGCGAGGCCGGGCTGCGCTGGCGAGCACTGCAGGGGCGTGGCGGTCAGGACGTTAGCCTCGTCCACCGAGTGCGGCGAGGGGCTCTCGGTGCTGCGCCACTCCTGCTGTCCGTAGTACGGATCCTCGTCGCTACGCCGGCCCTCGGGGTACACTCCGTGTGCCTGGCCCCAGGCGCCGCCCCCCGATGCACCCGGCATCTCCCGCATCATCGCTCGGGACCCAGCTCCCGCGCCCGCTGCTGCTGCCGCACCGCTGGCGCCAGCCGGTCCGGTGAGCTTGCCGCCACCGCCGGTGTCCCTCTCCCACGCCGGCATCAGACCCTGAGCCCGGGTCAATGATGTCAGTGAGGGAGCGTACACCGACGTCGACGAGTCCTCGTATGCCAGTGCGTGAATAGCAGCGACACGGCGGCTTGGAGCGCCGACAGAGCCTGGAGGCAGCTCTGGGCTGACTTTGACGGCCGCCGCTGCAACCGCAACCGAGGCTGCCGCTGCAGCGGCGGAGGTGACGGCCGCGGCGGCGGCATGGGCCGCCGATGCCGCCGCGGAGGCTGACAAGTCCGGGGGCGCCCTGGGGGCGAAGATGATGCTGTCGGCCGCAATGAGGTCCTTGCGGGGCTTGAACGTCTGGAAGGGCTGGTCGTACTGCTGATGCGGGTGGCGGTGATACTGATCCGATCCCTGCTGCAGCTCCAGATGCTGGTTCTGGTTGTGGAAAGGGTGGTGGTGGTGGTGATGGATGCTGTGTTTGAACCCGGTGACGGGCGGCGCGGGCGAGTCAGTGGCCATCAGTAGCGGCGAGTCACTGGGCGTGGTGATGGGCTCGCTGCTGGCCTCGGTCTTGGGGGAGGGCAGCTCGTGCGGCGTGGAGCCGCCATCAGTGTACGCGCCTACGCCGCCGCCGCCAGCACGGCCGCCGCCGATTCTGACGCCGCCAGCAGCGCCGCCGACGCCGGGCTTGGCGGCTGGGGCCGCGTATCTCGCCTGTCCTGCCGCGGGGCTGCGCGGCAGCTGCAGCAACATGCCGGTGGGAGTGGGCAGGAGTGAGGAGGTGCCCAGCAGGTAGTCTTCCAGGACTTGGACGTGGGCCAGCAGCACACTCATGGAGGCGGCGGCGGCGACCGTGGGAAGGCCGATTAGGGAATGCTGGGATGGTGAGGCCGGGGCGAAGGCCTGGTGTTGTCGCTGCTGCTGGTGCTGCTGTTGTGCGGCGATGACGCTCTGGATGCCGTCCCGCAGGGCCGCCAGGGCGGCGGCCACGGCGTTGGCGTCGCGCGGCGTGGGGTCCACGTCCGATTCGAGCTGCATGAGCGGATCCGGGCACAGCGCGTCGTGCGCTAGGGGCGACCGACCGGCACTCCGACGGAAGAATGTGTCCTTCTGCATGGTGGCCCATTGAGTTACGGGGTGTGGTTGTGAAAACCATGAATGTGGAAGAAAAAGGCACGGCACGTGGGCACGGGCGGGTCACGACTTTGTAACTCTCGTGTCACAGTGAAATCCGTATCGTACTGGAAAAATTGCATTGTGAGATACCATGTCCGCACCCCCACACCGTGGGGGTATCGCACCACCAGCCACCTCACCTGTGGTTGTTGGTCCTTTTGGTGGCTGTGCGCATGCTGGAATTGCGCGGTGACGGTCTCCAAGATGCTGGCGGAGGGCGACTGGCAGGCCGCATCCAGCCTGGCCCCCAGCAGCCGCCCAGTCTCCTCCACCTTGTTCAGCTCGTCCTGGGGGCGGCCAATAGGGTTAGTAATGAGCCACTAGGCGGAGGCCCCGAGAGTAAACGCTTTCGCATGCAGGGTCCCGCGAGACGCCCCAATGCATTTGCCTTTGATTGTCCAGTAAACCCAACCATCGCGGCCCCGACCCTCCCTCAGCTTCGGGTCGCGCCTTCCGGGCGCTCGTGGCCTTGTTTAGCTGTCGCGCGTTTTTGCCCGTCTGGGCTGGTCTGGGTTGCTTCGGCAGCAGCGTGATCGCAATCCGTTTAGTAACGGCAGGGTCGCAGATGTGTTCGGTAAAGTGTTACTGTGTCCGTTTGCCAAGACTGACACGGTTACTCCGCTGCGGCCCTCCCATCCTAACCCGGCTACAACACTGCTCACCTGCAGCATCGCCAGCTGTTCCTCGATTGGCAGGGACGACGGCGGCAGGGCGACGGTGGCGGGACTGAACATGACATCGGCCGCCACAGGGGGCGTGGCGTAGCGCGACCCACAGCCACGAGAAAAGGTGGACTGGCGATAATCGGTGACAGGGGTGCTAAAGGGCACTGCGGGCGGAAGGCGGCCCTGCTGGGGCGAGACAAGCGAGATGGGTGACGAAAGGTACATCGTGAGGTTCAGGCTGTCACCAGGTTCGGAATATGGGGGTGCAGATGTGTCAGCAAAACCCAGTATGTCGATAATGGCGCGGCTGTAGCGACTGCCTACACGAGTTAGCGCGGTCGTCCCGCACGCGCCTCACCTGCACTGTCTCCTGCCGCGGGGCACTGCCGGCCCGTGGCCCGGCTCCACCCGGCGCCGCACCTCCCGCGCTGGTCCCGGCGCTTCCTGCCGCATTGTTGGTTTCCAGCATGCTGCCCAGGCTGCCGAGGTCAGGAAACATTGAGAACGAGTCCCGCAGCAGGTCGCGAGATCGCTGCTCCAGGCGAGAGGCCTGCCGAGCGACAGAAGATGCAAGGCGGTGCACAGCACGGGGTCGCGCGGCTCTGTAACACGCGTTGGAAAAAGATGGTCAGTGGGGTCGGCTGCGGGACTGACGGCAGCAAGGATGCGCTGCGCAATAACAGGCCGGCAACACAGGCCGCGCTGTCCCTGCGTACAACACCGTGTTGAAGTGCAAGGGGGACAGGAAGCGGCAAGCACGGCACGGCCGTGGTACTGATTCCGGGCCGGGCCCGGGAAGGAAGCCTGATGTTTGCAATCGCTGACGTGCAGACTGTCCCTGGTCCTTTCCTGAAGCCACATACAAGCTCTCTACTCACCCGTGCAGCCTGCTGCCTGGCCACCAGCGGTGAGGCGCTCGCGACCGCCGACTGAACCATGTCGACAAAGGAGGATGGCACCTCCAGGGCCGCATCCACTGCTGCAAGACTCCTGGCGGTCTGGGGTCGCAGCTCGATCAGCCGCTGCCGCACGTCCTCCAGCTGCATGGGCCAAGTAGTAGCAGTCGGGGGGGCACAGCGGGTCAAACGTGAAAGACGACTGGCCCTGTAACAAACAAAAGACTGGCCCAACACATAATCAACCCGGATTGTGACTACCACTAATAATGGTAATAAACTTGCCTTCACGCGGTTCAGGGTTATGCAATATCAAGTACGGTGCGATACGACGCGAAATGCAACTCGGAACCCGACGGGCCCATGCAGCACACTTCTGCCTCTACCTGAAAGGGTGTCAGGTCAACAAGTGTGCGTAGTTTTCTCAGCCCATGATGATGGCCAGGTCAGCAGCTTTGCGTGCTGCATCGCACGGCAAAATTAGACGGCCCACCTAGCACCCGGGGCAGATTACCTGCTGGTGGTAGTCCGTGGCTTGGGACAGGCCGGTACTGGCGGCGGCAGTAGGGGTTGTGACGTCGGGTGCGGTGGTGGCACCCGCCGTGGCGCCGTCCACCCCTGTCTCCTGGTCAGCATGGTGCAGGAAGCCGCCCAGGGAGGCCACCCTGTCGCTAGACCGCCGCCGGTGACCCCGAACATCGGCAGCAGCAGCGGCAGCGGTCGCGACCATGAAACCACCGTCACTGGGGCCAGTCTGAGATGTCGTCCTTCGTGTCGGCGAGATGAAGTGCAGGTAATGCTCGTCTGCGGGGCCCCGTGCATCCACCGCACGGCATGCCACGGCTTGCTGCTGCATCTGCAGCTGCATCTCTTCATGCAGCCTGCGGCGCTCTTCCTCGACGGCGCGCAGGCAGGCTCGGGCAAGCGCAATGCGGACGGTGGCGCGGACTGTGCTCTGATCGGCGGCCTCCTGCGGTGACACAGAGCAGTAGACAACTCGCTTAGCTGGCTGCCTGTGCAAGCAGGTGTGCAGGTGTCTCTGTCCTTGGTGACAATGTCACCAGAGGACAGGCCACACTAGCAAGAACATTAGCAACAAGTGTTGCCGTCAGGGAATGACACAGCCTCACGCCCCTCGTTACCAAACCTTTCACACATGGCACATGCAACACGCACCTGCAGCACGGTAATCTCCGCCATCATGCCCTCCTGCCTCGCCCGCGTCGCCTGCCGCTCCCTTGCCACCTCCTCGCTGAGCCGCTCGTACTGCTCCTGAATCGCGGTGGCGTTGGTCATGCGCCGGATGACCGCCGAGTCGGTCGCTGTCGCCAGCTGCGTCCGGAACCGGTGCACCTGCATCTGCAGCCCGCTGCGTGCCTTCTCCGCTTCCGCCAGCCGCACGCTCAGACCGTCACGCTCCCGCTGTGAATCCGCCAGCTGCGCCTGCAGTTCGGCAAAGGCCGCCTCAGTGGCCGCCAGGCGATCCTGCAGCTCCAGCCGCCTCGCCTCGGACTCCTCCAGCTGCGTCATCAGCTCCCGCGCAATGTCGTCCGTCCGTGCCAGCTGCTGCTGCGTGGTGGCGCACGCGGCCTCCCACCCCTCCAGCTGCTCCTGCAGCGCGTGGAGCGCCGCTGCACTGGCCGCAAGCTGAGACCGCTGCTCTGCGCGCGCCGCATCCGCGGCGGCCAGCCGCGCCTGCAGCTCGTCCTGCGCTGCCTCCGCATCCGCCAGCTGCTCCTGGAGAACCCGCCGCACCTCACCCGCCTCCGCCAGCTGTGCCGCCGCTGCGTTACGCCCCGCGGCGGCTTCAGAGCGCAGGCCCTCCACCTGGGCGGCATGCTCTGTCTCCGCATCTTCCAAAGCGACACGGAGCTCCAAAACCGCCGCCTCAGCCGCTGCGGCCTGCCCGGCCAGCCCCTCCCGCGCGGCCTCAGCGTCCTCCAGGCGCTGCGCATCGCACTCACGCGCGGCGTTGGCGGCCGTCAGCTGCACCTGGAGTTCCTGGCATGCGGCCGCGGATGCTGCCCAGCGGTCTCGCAGCTCAGCTCGCTCGTGGTCCGAGGCGTCCAGGCGGTGCTGCAGAGCCGCGAGGGAGGCTGTGGCGTCGGCCAAGCGCGCGAGCGTCTCCGCCCGTGCAGCCTCCGTCCCTGCTAACCGCGCCTGCAGCTCCGCACGCACGGCCTCCTCGTCCGCGGCGCGCGCCTCCATTGCCTGCCGGGTCCTGCCCGCGGCGTCGAGCTCCTCCTGCATCGCGTCCTGCCGGGCCTGGGCCCGTGCGACACGCTCCTGGAGCTCTTGCTGTGCCGCCCGGCTGGCGGCGAGGTCACCCTGCAACTCCAGCGTCGCACGGCAGCCCTCATCTCGCTGCAGCTCCAGAATGGAACGCTGGGCGGCCTGCAGGGCGTCCGTGCGGCCGGCGGCGGCCTCCACCAGCGCCATCGCCGCCTGCAGCTCCAGCATCCGCGCGGCCAGGTGCGATTGCACGCCGCGCGCATCGGCAGCCACAGCGTCTAACTGGGCTTGCAGTGCCATGCGCTCGGCGTCGGCGCCGTCAAGGTTCTGCTGCAGCATGCGCAGAGCCAGGCTCGCGTCTGAGAGCTGCGCCTGCGCCTCCGCGCGCGCCGCCTCCACGCTGTCCAGCCGCGCCCGCAGCTCGCCGCGCTCCACCTCTCCAGCCTTAAGCTGGGCGTGCAGCTTCGCCTGTGCCTCGTCAGCAGCGCGCAGCTGGTCCGGCAGCTCCTGCACCGCGGCCTCAGCGGCCGACGCCCGCTCCCTCAGCTGCTGTCGCTCTGTCTCTGCCGTGGTGAGGCGCACTAGCAGCGCCTGATGCTCGCTGCCCACTTCCGCCAGCCGCTGCAGCAGCTGTTGCCTGGCCGACTCGCCCTCCCACAGTTGAGCTTGCAGCTGTAACACGTAACACGCGGCGTCATTGCAGCGCTGCCGTAGCTCCTCCGCCTCAGCCGCACGCAACGCATCAGCTTGCACTGCCGACGCCTCCACTGCATCCATGCCACCCTGGGCCTGCAGGAGAAGCTCAGAGAGTTGACGCTGCAGGCCACGCCGCTCCTCCAGAGATGCGTCAAGTCCGGCTTGCAGGGCCTGCCGTTCGTGGTCGGCCTCCTCCAGCCGCACATGCAGGACAGCCAACGTGCCATTGGAAGCCGCCAGCTGGTCTGCCACCGCCACTCTTTCCGCCTCGCTGCCCTCCAGCCTCTGCCGCAGCTCTTCCTGCACAACTTGCCCGTCTGCAAGCCTGGCCTGTAACTCCCGGCGTTCCGCGTCGGTGCAGTCCAGCGCCACACCCAGTGCATGCTGCGCCGCCTCGGCCGCCTCCGCAGCCTGCAGAACAATCGCTTTCTGTGCCGCCTCTGCAGCCGCCACCTGTTGCGTAAGCGCCTGCCGCGCTACCGCAACCTCCGTTGCCCGCTCCGACAGCTCCCGTCTCGCCGCCTCGCTGGCAGCCAGCTGGGCTTGCAGCCGTTGCACCACCGCATCGCCCACCTCACACCGCTGTACCAGCTCGGCCACCCGCGCGGCAAGGACTTGACTAGCCTCCCCAGACGCCGCTTCCGCCGCGTCCACGCAGCTCTGCAGCTCCTGCATCTTGGAGCCTAACTGGTCTTGCAGCTCCCGGCGGTCTTCCAGGAGCGCTCCCAGCTGGGCCTGCAGGTCCAGGCGCTCGGAGTCGGCGCTCTCAAGGTGTTGCTGCAGCAGCTGCAGCGCTGAGCTGCTAAACGACAGCTGCGCCACCACGTCAGCGCGAGCCGCCTCGGCGGCATGCAGACGCTCCGCAAGGTCCGCCCGAGAGGCCTTGCTGGCCACAAGCTCCTCCTCGAGACGCTGTCTCTGGTCGGCGGCGGAGTCCAGCGCCTCCCGCAGCTCGGCCAGCTCAACCTGCGCCGCCTCCACCTCCGCCGTGAGCCGCTGCCGCTCCGCCAGTGCCTCCTCGGTGCGGGCCTGCAGCTCCTGCCGTGCCACCTCGCTGGCCGTTAGGCGGGCCTGCAGCTCCTGACGCGCCACCTCGCCGGCAGTGAGCTGGCCCTGCAGCACCGCTGCCGACCGCCTGTCGTCCTCGCACCGCTGCTGCAGCTCCACCAGCTGTGACGCGTGGCGACTGCGCTCGTCCGCCGACGCCGCCTCCGCCAGATCCATGTTGCTCTGCAGCTGCTGCAGCCGGGCAACCAACTGTTTACACATGTTGTCAGCCTCCCTGCGCGCCGTCTCCTCTTCCTCTTCCTCTGTCGCCGCCGTCATGTCGGTGGCGGCGTGTGCGGTGGGTGCAGGCTCTTGGCGCTGATCCACTTCCGAAGGGGCTGGCCCGACGGCCGCACGCTGGTGCAGCAGCCGCACCGCGCTGTTCGCATCTGACAGCTGCGACAGTGCCTCCGACAGCACCTCCTCCGCGCGGTGCAATCGCGCCTTCAGCTCGCTCAACGACGACTCGCCCGCCGCCACCTGCGCCTCTAGCAACCCGCGCGTCTCACCGGCGGCGTGCAGCTGCTCCTGCAGCCTGCACCGGTCCGCCTCCGCAGCCGCTACCTCAGCCTGCAGCCGCCGCTGCTCCGCCTCCGCTACCGCCATCTGGGCCAAGAGCTCCCGCCGAGAGGCCTCGCTCGCGTCGAGCCGCTGATTCAGGTGCGCCGCAGCGCGGCAGGCCGCCTCGCACCGCTGTGCCAGGTCGCTCGCGTGCGCGTCCCGCCGGCCGGCCGCCTCCACGTCCACAGCCTCCGCCATCCCAAGCTGCAGCTGCAGCTCCCGCAGCATCTCCGCAAGGTCCGCCTGCAGCTTCGCCTTGGAGTCTGCGTCCGCCCGTGCCTGGCCCAGCTGGACCTGCACCTCCGCAAGGCTGGCGTGCAGATCCGCCGCCAGGGCATCGCGCTGCTGCAGGTCGTGCAGCAGCTTTGCGGCATGCGCGGCGCTGGCGGCAGCGGCTGCGGCAGCCTCGGCGTGGTGCTGCTGCAGCTCCTGCTCGGCGGACGACAGAGATTGCTGCAGATGCGCAATGGTGGCTTGCAGGCCCACGATAGTCGCCATGGCGACCTGGACCGCGGCAGTCTGCGATTTTTCTGCGCTACGGGCTGCCGCCACGGCTGTCTGAGCGTCCTGGAGCGCCGCCGTGGCGGCGTCTAGCTCACCACGCAGCTCCGCCACGCGCTGTGCTTCTGCATCCGCAGCAGACACCGCTGCCGCCTCCGCCGCTGCAAGCTGCGCCTCCAGTTCTGCGACCCGGTCGCGTAGTCCGCTGGCCTCCTCCTCTGCTATGCGCCGGCCCGCCTGTGCATCGTCAAGTCGGGCCTGCAGCTCAGCGAGCTCTGTCCGCAGCTCCTCGGACGCCGACGCGGCGCAGGCGGCTGCTTGTTCTTGCACGCGAGTCAGCTCCGCAACGTACGCCTCCAGCCCCGCCTTTGCAGCTAGTGCCGAACCGGCATCGGCCTGCGCCCGCTGCAGTTTTGCCGCTAACGCGGTCAGCTCCGCCTGCACGTCCGCCAGTTGCTTCGCGAGCCCCGAGGACGCCTCCTCGGCCGCGCGACAGCGGTCGCTGTGGAGCGTGCCCTCCGCCTCCGCTGCCTGCAGCTGCCGCTGTGCCATCGCGAGGTGCTGCCGCAGCGTGGCCTTCTCCGCCAGCGCCTCCGCCACGTGGTGTTGCGCGTGCTGCAGGTGCGCTCGGGACGCTGCCAGCTCCTGCTGACTAAGGTGAAGCTGGGCGCCGAGCGACGCACGCTCGGCCTGGAGCTGCAGTTCGGCGTCTGACTGGGCCTGCCGCGCGGCCGCGAGGTCCTCCGCAGATGCACGGAGGCGGTCGTGCAGGACGCCCAGCATGGCCTGAGCGGCGGCTAAGTCGGCCTCCAGGCCGCGGCGCGTGTCCATGGCCTGCGCAAGCTGCTCCTCCAGTCGGGCCACGTCGCCACACAGGGCCGCTGCCTCCTGCTGCGCGCAGGCCAGCGCCAGGGCATGGACGGCGTGCGCGGCCGCCTGGTCGTGCACCTGCTGCTGCAGCGCTGCGCTCTCCTTTTGCAGCTGTAGGAGCTCGGACGCGCGCTGCTGTGCGCTTAGCACCACGGCGCGCAGAGGAGAGGTGAGGGCCACCCCACTGCTGCTGCTGCCGTCGTCATTAAGCACTGGCAGTGGGGACGGGCCGTGGACGAGCTCGACATCTGGTGCGGTATCACTGGCACCGACGTCCGAGAATATCTCCGTATCGTCAGCAAACGTTTGTAAATCGGGCAGGGCGGACATTGCTCCCTGTGGAAAGGCAGGTTGCAGGCAGAGCCCAGGGATGAGCTTACATCAGGCGCGTGGTCGCCGCTCTCTAGCAAAACTCATTCCAAGGCAGTTTATTCGGGCTGACAAGGTCAGGACTACTGGGTAAGCCTGTCAGTAATGTTGGGAAGTCAAGAGTGACTGCAGGTGATTATAACGCACTGAGGCGGACACCGCCTCTCCTGCCGCATGCATGAGACTGATCAGGACGCACCCAAACGGCTGACACTGCGGCAAGCCTACCCGCGCCTACCTCCAACGCAGCAGCGAACCGTGCGGCATTCTTGAGTTGCGACGTCAGCTCGTTGGTGCGACGGCGTTCCTGGTCGCGTTCCTGAATGGCCAGCCGCGCGCACGCGTCCGACTCGTCCAGGCGCGCATGCAGCTCCAGCACCCGCTCCTGCACCTCCTGGTTCTCCGCCTCGGCCTCTTGGAGACGTGCCTCCACGTTTTCTCGTGCCGCCGTCGCCTCGGCCATTTCGGAACATCTGGTTGCCAGCTCAGCCTGTTATCAACGCCGGGAATGCAAGCATTTCCGCATTTTCAGGTCTGCAAGTGTCTTCAGGACGGCAGTATGTGCTGGGTGTCGGGGTAACTGGACGAGAAAGGAAGGCAAGCGCGGCCCCTGGGGAAGATCAGTTCCTAAGACCTAGGCACGGTTGCGGAAAACAGAGTGTCGCGCTGGACGCACGCCAAAACACGTCCTGCGTAGGATCAACCCGTCGGCAAGAGGGATGGGTCGTCACAACACACGAATGGGTACTTCGATGAGCAAACAGTCACTTATCCAAGCAAGCTGAACACCAGGCGGTCGCAGCGTACCAAGAGGGCGTCTCGGTGCTCGGACACGCCCTGCAGCTGTGCGCACAGCAGCGAGACGTCGCGATCCAGGTCCTGATGCAGAGCCTCCATGCTGCACGAGATGGCCTCCAGACGCTGCTTAGACAGCGCCAGGGCTCGACTGGACTCGCCCAGCGTGGCTGTCAACTCACAAATCTGGTGGGGCGTACAGCACAGGCAACCAGGCGTGAGCCGAATAAAACACTCAAAGCATCGAGGACGCAAACGCAAAGGCATGAAGCAGGAAGCGGCATATGTCAAACACGAGCCGCCGCGCTGTCCCAGTGTGTCTATTGCTGACCGGCCCGAAGGGAAGCACTGTTTTTCAGGAAGAAGCCACAGCAGATTTCGCAACGCAAAGGTCCTTAAGAAACAGCACACACCTCCACGCAGTGCCCCCGCGTAACCACACGCTCTCGCCCGTAAGGCAACACATTCAGCCACTCGAGGTGAAGCACTGTTATGTTGGGCCTCGCCGCACCTTTTCGTTACTGAGCGCATAACTCACGGCCCGACGGGTGATCAACCGCGCCGCAAGCCGGGTCTCCCGCTCGTAGGCCGCCGTTAGCGCCTCTGCCAGGCCGGTCAGCTGAGCATTGAGCGGCAGACTGGGCAGCTGAGCTATGCCCGGCACCACCGCAGCGACATGCATGATAGCCCGCTGTAGGTCATCGTCCGCCTCCGCCGGTGCCACCGCCGCCTCATCTGAGGCCGCCGGAAAAAGCAGTGTGGCTGCAACGCTCCGGGGGCTGAGCAGCAGGAAGCTCTCGCTGCCGTCCAGGGCCTGCGTCGCGGCGTGCTGCAACAACACGAACCGCCGCTTCCGGGGCGTGACGCGCGCGAGGCGCGGCCGCGGGTGGCGCTCCTGAAGTGGCTGCAGTAACGGCCGGCTCAGGTGCAGCAGCAGCGCCATCAGGCTGCTGGGCGGGATAACCAGCGCAAGGGAGATGGCCACGGCCATCCACAGCTGGGAACGGAACGCCGACTCCGCAGGCTGAGGCCTTTCCTCCCCGCCATCGTCATTGCTGTTCGCACTGTCGCCTCCACCGTTACCGTTACCGTTGCCGCCGCTGCTGCCGCGGCCCTCACCACCATCACCGCTGCCGCCGCCGCAGCTGGGCTCCGGATTGCCCGGGATGACCTTGGTTGCCGCAGCGTCCGTCGAACTGCCATCGCCGCCGCCACCGCCTGCATCACCAGCACTGGGAGGTGGTGATCCCGTTGAAAATGTAAGGCCGTCCAGCGGGTCACCCTGCTGGGGCTCGGCCGATGTGGCATCCGAGCGCGATGCACCAGCCGGAGTTGGCGCCTTCGCGGCAGGGTTGCTCTCGTGATGAATGTGTGGCAGGTGGAGAATGTCCGCCAGTTCCTCGACGCTCGGAAGTACGACACTGGCGCCGACCTGGTCGACGAACTGTCGAGGTACGGATAGCTCTTCGAGGATCTTGGCAAGCACTGGGCCGGATGAGGTCGTTTTGGACGGGTTGGATTGCGCCTGTTGGCGGGGCAAGCGGAGTGACAGAATGGTACACGGCGGGTACCGGCTCAGCCGGGTCGATAGTCCGACACTCTTGGAAACGTATACTCAAGGATCGAGTTTTCTTGTATGCTATGCTCCCCAATTCAGATAAGGCGTAAATTGCCCCAGCTTGGATCAGGAATTTCAGTTTGGCGCTGGGCTCACGAAGGTGCCTACCAGCTTACGCCAACAAGAAACGATGGCACTGCAGCAGAAATTCCCGGGCACGCAAGGAAAGCATTCCGCGCGTTGGGCAGGAGTGAACATATTCGCGCAACGCGATGAAAGTGTGGAGCCGTCCCCTCAAGTCAGGCGGCACTCGCTGCCGAAGGCACCGCGTGCCGCACGCAAGATGATCACCATGGACTTGGCGCACCTTGTTGGTCTGTATATGCGATAGCACTTCCAGCGTGGCCCACAGGGCCGTCGTGCCCTTGCTAAGCATCGCCAGGCAGAGATACCCCACCGCGTAATCTTTCTGTATCACCGCATGGAGGTACTTCGAGAACGCTGCGCCGGACGGCGATGTGCCTGCAACGGAGGGGGGCATCGCAAGAGCCACGACATTAGCACCCCACATACCGGCATGCACTGACGGCTGCTTTGCTTGCGCAAGCCGTGACACGGAGCAAACGCTTGGGCAGTCTTAACAGGAGCAGACTTGGTTGGGTTAACAGTTCTAAAGCCTCAGCCCCTCACCCGGGGTTTGCTTGTCGGTAGCGCCAAGGGATACGGGTTTCCGTCCACCCAAAGTTCTCCTGCATGCCTGCAAATGGGGTGGGCTCTGATTGTAAGCGCAACTCGAGCCATGCGGTAACACATGGGTATATGTCCGCACGGGAAGTTAGCTGTCAAACGCACCACTGTGTTGTTGTTTCTCCATGCTGGCACAGCTCGGATGATGCGCATGTTCCGTGAGCGCCATAGGAGAGCAGTACGTGTATGATACGGGCTCGCATAGCGACCAAGCCTGCGCGGGCGCACACAGTGGCAGGATGGCCCACCGAAAGACTTCCATATATTATGGAGCTGAATTTGGACATCCTCACCCTCCTGATAATCCAGAGCCATCCATGGCTGGCCGAAAAGGAACCCCCGACTTGATGACGACCCACAGCGGATGGTGTCCAGCCCGATGAGGCCGTTGCTCACGTCCAGAAATTCATATAGCCCTGAAGTGTTCTGCTCATAAGTTTTACATGTCCCGCGTGGGGAACCGCGTCGCAGTTTGCGCCGATTTGTCCACCAATGCTCTCAGCTAAGAGTGCGCGCGGTCGGTGTCAAGAATCTGGCATTCAGTGCAATAAATTAACTCTCCTACAACCCCCTTGGGAAAATGCATGTGGGCAAGTTGTCTGCACAACATATTTTAAACATTTCTCCCACTTGGGGTAATAGTTTGAGCCCCACCGAAGGTTAATCCTTGAATAAATTATCACTAAGGGTAGGATTGCCAAGGCAGAACTTGGGATGCGGAGTCTCCAGGTTGATTCGCATGGATTCGAAATCCGTATTTTTGAGCAAGGGCAGTAGGGCACGTTGTCAGCGCGTCACGATTCGGGCGCACAAGATGTAGAACAAGCTATGTGTTCTTTTCCTAGGTAGAGCCTACGAGACGAGACAGGGTCCTGCAATTCGACACCAGTACCTGCAGGGCAGAGTACCTGATACAAACAGCACGGCAGTGACAACCACCTGATACAAATCCATCTACAAACACATGAGAGACCTTGAGCAGGATTGCATGCTTGCTCGAACCGCGTATTCGCAGAACGGTGACCCGCGGGCCACCACAGCAAGCGCTCACGAGGCTCACGCTCCTATAGGAGAAGTTTGCGTGTCCGCCGCGGCGCCGACAAGCCCTGGGCAAAGCGGACAGAAGCTCGGTGCGGCACTGGCGGCGCCGCAGGCACCAGCCACATCGCCCGGAAGGCAGTCTCCGCACGGCCCGGCGAGGGCCAAGCTGGCGCGGCGACCAGCATGTGCATGGGCGTTGGGGACCGAGACTACACAGCCACTGGACCAGTACGGCCCTCCCAGAACCAGCCTGTAGCTCAAAACCGACGGCAATGGTGACGGAAGCGCTGCGGTCCATAGACGCCAGCACCAGCTGCCGTAAGGCCTGGCGCCGGAGGTCAAGAGCGGAGCTGCGGCGGCCCGTGCTGGGCCCTGCCGACGCCCTGCCGCATGACTACAGACCGGGCAGGTGTGTGCCCACCGGCTTGCCGCATAGCAGATAGCACAGATGGGGGCAGCTGATGGCCCTCAAGGCTGGGAGCGAGGTCCCATTCCCACTTCCTTGCGGCATCCTCGGCGAAGTCGCTGTGGAGGAGCTCTTGAGTACGCAGTGGATGAGCGCATGCTGCGTCGTAGCGTCGAGGTCGCTGCGGACCAGCTCCGCGGAGGCGGTGGCAGCGGCGACGGTGGCGCCAGCAGTAGCATGTTAGCATTGCAGCAACAGCGACGGCGGCGCAATCAGAAGCAGCAGCAGCAGCAGCAGAAGCGGCGCCTCCAGCAATAGCAGCAGCGGTGGCATTGGGCGGGTTGCAAGTCTGGGAACTGCTTTGGCCGACGGAAGGGTGATGCTGCAGCCGCTGCCGCTGCCGTACATTACAGCGGGTGTTGTGCGAGTCCTTCCATGTTCAAGCGATCGACGAGCAAATACATACATGCCGTATACTCTTGAACAGTCCGTAATTAGTTTGCGGTACGAGCCGAGTTCCACGTCACTCTCCGATACACACAGTGACGACACAGCGGCAAGGAAACGCCACCTCGGCGACTCAAGTCGGCCGACAGAGAGCTCCCCCGCACGTCACTGCCACTTGCCCCTCGAACGAAAGAACCTGTAGTAACAGCTCCGAGAATATACACCGATGGTTCGGACCTGCGCTGTAAAAACCGTACTGCACATCTCCTCTCTCTATCTCTTCCCCCAAGTCTGTTGCCGTAAACTCGAGCAGCCGTAACGGAGTTGGGACGAGCCAACCTTCAGCACGTAGTGCACGGCCCGCTGGCCCGCTGGCTCTACCCTGCCCACCTGTGCCAGCCACGTCACAGCCCTGTCAATCATTGCGGTCAACAGGGTGGGTTCCTGTGTCCAGATGTCGCCACGGGGCACGCAACCCGCCGCTACCTGCCCCCCTTCCAAGCAGCAGGCATCGTGGGAGGGCCATGTTAACCCGAGCCGTCCGACGGAACTTCCATCGTCATGCCGAGAGGCGACGCTAAAAAAACAAGAAAACGCGAGCCCATATGCCACACATCTCCCGCATGCTAAGCGCTACGCACGATGCAAGACAGGGGAACGAGCGCACGCGACGACAGTACGACTGCACAGGATACCGGTAACGCGAAACCCGTGTGTACTGCTATGTATGTATGTCCAAGAACCCTCCACAAACGACACAAACGCTGAACAGCCTTTCCGGCACCTCCCTAATAACGTTGCCGTGCTGCCGCCTCCCTCCCAGGCCGCAAACTTTCATAACAGTGCAAACGGGGCGTCTATCTGCAGGACGTGTCGTTATCCCTCGCGCACGTCGGCTCCGTAAAAAGGGGGTTGTTGTAATGCCGCGCGCGCATCGAGTACCAGGTTCCCTTCCCTCCTCAGCAGTACGTATGATACGGTGGGTGTCTCCTTTGTATAAGGCCAAAGACACAAACCGTTTGGCCACAGCAGTCTGTATACTGTATATGCAGCGCAGCTCGAAGCCGTGCCTTGTCTCGCCGACCGGCTTGTCCGTCTCTCAATACCACTTGTCCCACCGGCGCACGCTCAGACCACAGCATGTGGGTTACCGCACATCCGCCGCCCATTTCGCCATCTGCCTGCGGATAACCATCTCGAGCGACCCTATACACGACGAACAGCCAACGCCCGCTGCATAACTCATGCAGACAGCTTCTAGGCTGGCGGCTGTCCTCCCCCCCCCTCCCCTCCGCTAACGCCGTCTCCGTTCCTTGGTTGCGGCATCTTCTTCTTTACCCCCCCACCCCGTTACTCGCCCGAAGGCCTGCACAGGGCCACCCGGGGTCAAGTACAGAGCCGCGGCCGCCTCTCACAGTCTCACTACACCGCGCCCGATCCGCAATCACGACCCTCCCCTGAGCACGTCCTCGGCTGCTCCAAAACCGACGCTCTGTAAAAAAACTCGCGCGTGCTCTCATGTTTGTGCGTAGCCACCCCTACATCGCGCGGCACTGCGTCCTACCCGTGTCGTACAACCACCGTCCTCGACACGACAAATACACCGCTCGCCGTAACTTATTGCCTTGCTCGCTTCGTAGTGCGACTCATGTACAGCATCTGTGGCTTTCGGCAAGCGCTGCAGGCCCCAGCCGCAGCCATCTCATCTCCCACCATCTCATCACCCCTCGGTCCACCCCTCGGATAAAAAAAGCGGCTTCGACGCGCGAGCCAAGCCACCCGCCGCAGCGCACGCAGACAAACCTGGCACCTAAATACTGCGATATTAAGATCATTCTAATGCTCCCAAACCCGCTATAATAATCCTCCTCCTCGCGCACACCCTACTTGTGCTCGCCGCGCTCCCGGTGATCACATGTGCGCGCCCCGCATCGAGCACCTCTCGTGCCTCTCGTACCTAGAGGAACTTAGGAAGACGGTCCCAGCAGGTCACGCCCCGCCCTTCACTGTCCCTCTCCCGCGCCGTCCCGACTCTCCCTCGATGACATACCGGTACTCAACCGCCTGCTGATCTTCCTGTACAGCTTCGCCACCGCACTGGATCGCGACACCGGGACCAGCTGCTCCCCGCCCTCGCCGCTGCCCCCGCCGCCGACAGAGGAAGCTGCGGCCAGGGATGAGCCCGACAGCACCGCCGCCGCCGTCGCCTGTGGCGGCCAGACCGGCAGCCGCCGCAGCGGCTGCGCGCTTGCCGACTCCAGGCCCGCCGCCGGGTCCGCCGACATCCGCCGCGGCAGCTGCACATCCGCCCCCGGCTCTTCGAGTGCAGCCTGGGAGGCAAAGGGCCCCGCGCTGCACCGGGCGAGGGATGCAGACGCCGAGGCTGAGGCCGCAGCCCTGGGCTCCCGCGCTGACCTGACCACGGCGGGGAGGGACCTGCGGACGTCGCCGGCGGCGGCCTCGCCACACACCTCCTCGCGGGCAGTGAACATGGGGTTGTAGAACAAGTGCATGTCGACCTCCGACGCGGCACGACGCGGGAAGCCGCCCCCGACGTCACCGTCTGCCGCACCGGCGCCCACGCCGCCGTCCTGGCTGCCCTCCTCATCCCCCTCTTCGCCGCCACGTCCCGCCCCCGCCGCCTCCGCGGCCCCGCCCTCGCCGACGCGCGCCGCCCCGTCACCTGCCATCCCCTCCTCAACCCGCCGCGTCGACCCACTGTCGGCCGCCTCCCCCTCGCCCTCCTCCTCCTCCTCCTCCAGCCTTCGAAGCTGCCCGGAGAACGGGCTCCGCAGCCGGGCAGAGAGCGGCGACGACAGTCCTCCCGCCGCGGACGACTGCCAGAGCGGTCTTACGGACAGCGTGGGCGCAGCTGCGAACGCCGACGGGGACGCCGGCTTGGGTGAGCCCGGTCCGGTTCCAGCGAAACCGGGGGGTGACGGGCGCACGTGGTGTTGCAGGCTCTGGGGCCGCTGAAGATTCTGCTGCAGGGCGGCCGCGGCGGAGGCGCCGCCGCCGCGGGAGGACCCCGCCGCCGCCGCGGCGGCTGCGGACGTGACCGCAGCAGGGGAAGACTCAACAGCGGTACGCGGCGCAGCGGCAATGCCGCCGGCAGCTTCCCCAGCGACGCCGGCATCCACAGCCTCTGCAGCGGTGCGCCCAGCTTTCCAAGACGGCCTTTGCGCCGGCGCCGTCCGTGCCACCGTCGGAGACAGCGCCGCGCCGCCGGCGGTTGTGCTCGCGCGCAGCTGCAGTCCAGCCAGCTGGCGAATGCGCGCGGCGACGGGGCCCCCGGGGCCCCAGGGGTTGAGGTTCCAGCCTCCGCCCCGGCCCTGCAGCAGCGCCAAAGGGTGGACATTGAGGGCGGGCAGGCCGGGCAGGAAGGGGCCGCCACCGCCGAGTCCGTCCACGGGACCCGGGAAGACGTCGCGGTCTCGCGCCGACTGCTGTTGCTGTTGCTGTTGCGGTTGCGGTTGCTGCTGTTGGGTCGCCTCTTCCGCCATGCCACGCGTCAGCGACGTCAAATCGATGGCGCTCAGGCAACGCCGGCCCATGCCGGAGCCCACGCCGCCGCCGGACCAGCCGCCGCCGAGCATCAGCCCAAGCATTGGCGGCGGCGCCGCCGCCGCAACGCCACCGGCGTCAGGCGAAGGACTCGGCGCAGCGCTCGCCTGAGCAGCGCCGCTGCCGACGGCGCCAACCGTGCTTGCCCCTACGGCAGCCGCCAATCCCGGCAAACGAGGCGAGCCTCTGGGGGAGGCAGCGGGAGAGCCGCCCCCTGAAAGGGCTGGCACCCGCGGCAGCAGCCCCGCTCGCGCGCCCTGCACCAGCACTGCTAGCTGCTCCTGCAGCAGCATCGCTTGCTGCGCCCAGGCCCGCGTCTCCGCGGCGTGCTGCCAGCCGTCGGCTCTTGCGCGCGCCAGCTGCAGCCGCACCGCCGCGCTCTCGGCCTGCGCGCGCTCCACCTCGCAGCGTTGCTCGTCCAGCTTGGACTTCTGCTCGTCCAGGTCGGCATGCGCGGCGCGCAGCGAGCCGCACAGCTCCCCCGCGGCCGCCTGCACCGACGCTGTCTGCGCCAGCACCGACGCCAGCTGCTGCTGCAGCCGCTGCCGGTCCTGCCGCGCCGTCGCGTACTCGGTCCGCAGCCGCTCCAGCGCCGCCGCCGAGGCGGCCTGCTCGGCTCGCAGCTCCCGGACCTGCGCCGCCAGCTGCACGCGCCCCGCCTCCGATGCCTCCCGCGCAACTTCAGACGCCCGAGGCGATACCTGCGTCGACAGCTGCGCCGCTGCCACGGCCTGCGCCAGCTGCACCTCCAGCCTCTCGCACCTCGCAGCCAGATCTTCGCTGCGAACTGCCAGCGCCGCCTCGCGCGCCTCGCACGCCGCGATGCGCGCGCTGGCTTCCGCCGCCGCCGCCGCCGCGGCCGCGATGTCGGCGGCGTGCTGCGCCGCCGCCTCGCGCGCTGCGGCTCGCAGCTGCTCATTCTGGTTCTGGAGCCGCTCCACGAGGCGCCGGGTGGGACCCATCTCCGCAGCCAGCTCGTCGCGGGCGGCGCGCAGCGTCTCCACCTCGCCGCAGACGCGCGTGTGCGTGGTGAGCAGCGCCAAAAGGCGCGAGCGCGCGTCGCCGGCGGCCGCGGCGGCCGCGGCGCGCGCAGCGCGCGCCTCGGCCAGCTCCCGCTGCATCACGCCGCGCTCGATGGCACGCAGGGCGCGCAGGACCACCTGCCGTGCAGCAGCCGCGCAACACTCTGCCTCCAGCACCCGCTCGAGCTCTGAAGCCGCACAGCCCGACTTGCCGTGGTTCTCCTGACCCCCCTGGTCCGTATACGACGACCTGGACGGCGCAGACACGGCGGTCATCGCCCCCGTCGCGACGTCGTACTGGGCGGAGTACAGCAGCGGCGGCGTCGCGGGCTGGCTAGCCACGCTGGCGACGCCGTCATCCCTGCAACGCCAGCCGGCAGCGCTGCTGTCATCGGTGCTGCCGCCGCTGCTCACGTCACCGCCGCAGGACAGAGCGCCATTGACCGAATCGGCATCGGCAGCAGCGGCGCCGCCGGCCGTGGGCGCGGCGGCGCCGCGCGCCTCCCCGCTGCGCGCCTTGCGCAGGGCCTCCTGCAGTATCGCCACCTCCGCACGAAGCGAGCTCAGCTCCGCCAGCTCCGGAACCGGCGCCTCCGACGGGGCCGCGGAAGAGCCGGTGACGCAGCCGAGCGGGATGCCGCCGCCAAACGCCGCGTTGGTTACCCAGAGCGGCTCGTGGTGCGCGTCGTAGTCGGCAGCGGCGGCTGCCATCGCCGCCGCCGCCGGCAGCCAGTACGACGACCCGCGACTGCTATTGCTGTTGCGGCTAGGGCACTGCTCCAGGGCGGGCGAGTGCGGGTTCTGCTGCTGCTGCGGCGGCGGCAGCGCAACGTGCGGCGGCAGCGGCGGCAGGCCCGCGCGAAGCGGTTGCGCACCGACCGCCCGTGTGTTGGGCAGATCCAACGACCGCCGCTGCGGCCGAGCGGCGGCGGCGCCGTCGGCCCTCGAGACGCCACCAGATGCGGTCGCAGGCGCTGAGCCCCTCGGCTCCAGGGCTGCGCCGGGCGGGAGATCCCACACCACGTTTGCGACGCTGACCTGGCCCGCACCAGGTGGCGCTGGAAGGACCCCCTGCCGCGTCCGCGGCGGCAGCGGCAGCAGCTGCTCCGTACCGCCTTCGCCGCCGGTCGTCGCTAATGTCGCCGTCACAGCGGCAGCTGCACCCGCCAACTGCCGCTGCAATTCGGCGCGCTCCGCGGACCGCAAGGCCCGCAGCGTGACGACGCGGGCGACCTCCGCCTCGAGCGCCTCCTGCAGCGCCGCGACCTGCTGCCTCAGGCGCAGCTCCTCCCCGGCCGCTGCTGCTCCAGGCCCCGCCTCCAGTCCTGCTTCTGCTGCCGCCGGGCTCCCAGCAGTCAGGCCGCTGCTGCCGCCAAGGGGCCGCCGCCGGTGCTGCTGTTGAGCGCGCTGCTGATCGCATTGCGGAAGGTCGGCGCTGCACCTGCCGTCTTGGGACGGCGGAGCCGGGGCGCTGGCGTGTTCCGGCACACCCGCTGCCGCCGTGCCGTCGCTGCCGCCGGCCTCTTCCCAGCCCTCCGCCTCGCCTTCCGCCCCCGCATCCACATCCACCGAGTGGGACAGCAGCCCCTGGGCCTCCTGCTGCTGCCGTAGCTGGGCCTGAAGCAAGCCGCAGGCGGCAATCTGCGACTGGAGACGGCCGCTGGTGTCCTGATGCAGGGAGCGCTCGCGATCCAGCTCGGCCTGTATCCGCTGGGCTTCGGAGCGCACTGCCGCAACCTCGGACTGGGCCTGCTGCAGCGCCGCCTGCAGCTTCTGCCCCTCCTCGTCCAGCTCCGAGCAGTCCGCCAGCAGCTCCTGCTCCACGCCACGCAGCCTGCCGCACTCCTGCTCGGAGCGCTGCAGCGCCCCCTCGGCCGCCGCGAGCCGCTCCGCAAGCCGCATGCGCTCCACTTCGCTCTCTGCGTGCCGCACCGCGTCACACGCTGCGCTGGCGGCGTCCAACCGCGCCTGCAGCTCCGCACACGCGGCGTCGGCCTCTGCGGCGCGCGCCTGCACCTGCTCCCTGGCCCTCGCCCCCGTGATCAACGCGTCGCTCAGCTGGTACTGACGGGCCTCGAGGACTACGAACTGCTGCTGCAGCGCCTCGCGTACCTCCGCCTCCGCAGCCAGCTGTGCCTGCAGGCCGGTTCTCGAGGCCTCGGCCGCATCGACGCGCGCCTGGAGCTCTTCCGCGGCTCGCTCAGAGGCGGCCAGGGCATCTTTCAGCTGCTGCTCCTCTGCCTCTTGTACCGCCAGTTGCTGCTGCAGCACCTCCATCTCACGCTGCGCGCTCGCCAGCCGCTCCTGTTCAACTTTCCCGGCGGCGAGCACGGCCGCCTGATGGTCTCGAAGAGCCTGCTGCGCGGCCGCAAGCTCCACCCGCAGCTTCGCAGCAGCAGCAGCGGCCGCTTCCGCTCGACCGCGCGCCGCGTCGGCCTCCGCCGCCGCTGCCGTGTTCAAGGCCAGCACGGCGTCAAGCGGCTCCGCGAGGCCGTCCGCTACCACCTCGCCCTCTTTCACCCGCCCCTGGAGCTCCGCCAGCGCTGCGCGGAGGCCGTCCTGCTCCCGCTGGAGGCCTGCCACTTGGGTCTGCAGCGCTGTCGATGCTGCCCGGGCTGCCGCCAGCGCTTCCTGCAGCTGCTGCTGCTCCATCCCGGCGGCCTCGAGCTGCTGTCGTAATGCATCGACGTCGCGCTGGGTGGCCGAAAGCTGCTCACGGGCGGCCTCCCTATCAGCGTTCGCCGCTGCGTCGTGGTCCTGCAGGGCCTGCTGCGCAGCAGCTAGCTCGACCCGCAGCTCCGCGGCGGCGACGTCAGCGTCCGCCGCGCGGCTGCAAGCCGCCTCGCCCGCCGCCACCGCCTCCTCTAGGCGCGCTGCGAGGCCACTCGCCACCGCCTCGCCCTCCTCGCACCGCCCTTGGAGTGCCGCCAGCGCTGCGCTCAGGCCGTCCCGATTCCGCTGGGCGTCTGTCAGCTGGATCTGCAGATCAGCGAAAGCCGCCTCCGCCGCGGCCAGACGCGCCTGAAGGTCGTGCACCGCTGCTGCGGCAGCAGACTGGTCCGCGAGCCGTGCCGCCACAAGTGCCGCCTGCGCGTCTGCGTGCTGCTCGTCCATGCTGGCAAGTTGCGCCGCAACCGCCTTTTCCGCTTCTGCCGCGGCTGCCGCGGCCACGCAGGCGTCCTGTCGCCGCGCTGCCCTCGCGCAGATCGCGCGCGCCGTCTGCCGCACAGCATGGTGCTGCGCCGCCTCCAGTTCCACCGCCACGCCAGCGGCGGCAGCGCCGGCCGCGGCACGGTCCACGGCCCGGAAGACCCGGGAGCACAGCGCCGCCGCCGCCGCTGCTGCCGCCTCGTCCCGCAGCGCCGCTTGGGCGGCGCGCTGCGCCGCGCGCTCCGCCTCCCTCGCCTCCTCTTGGCGCGCCAGCTCCGCCACGCCCCGCGTGCGCGCCTGCCCGAGCCTCTCGTACAAGTCCACAATTTGCAGCCGCAGCTGCTCCAGCTGCAAGTCCGACGCGCGACGGCTCTCCGCCAGGAGCTCTGCTGCTTCCGCCGCCAGGCGCGCGCCCTCGTCCCGCTGGCACTGCGCCTCCTGCATCCCCAGGCGCCGCGCCTCCTCCCGCGCGCGGCCCTCGCGCAGCTCCCCCTCCAACTGCGAGACGTGCGCCTCCAGGTCACCCTTGATCGCCTGCGCCTGCGCCAGCTCGTCGCGCAGCTGCAAGACCTGCACCGCCAGCTCGTCCCGCTGGTGCGCCGCGCCGGCCAGCTCGTCTTGCAGCTCCAAGGCAGCCGCCTCCAGCGCCGCGTGACGGCCACCCGCCTCCAGCAGCTCCGCCTGGAGGGCGGCCTGCAGGCCTGACATCGAGGTCACCTCCGCGCCCAGACGCGCCGCCCTCGCCTCCAGCTCTGTGCCGTTGGCAGTCAGCTCAGACACCTGCGCCTGGCGGCGCTCCAGGTCGGCCGTCAGGCCCGTGTTGGCCGCCGACAGCGCTGCCACCTCGTCGTGCAGTGCAGCCAGCTTCGACCCCAGCGAGTGGCGGAGCTCCTCCGCCACCAGGCCCGCCTGTACCGCGTCGGCCTCGACCTGCTGCGTTCGGCGGCGCCAGGCGGCGGCGTCCGCCGCCGCAGCAGCGGCAGCGGCGGACGCCGTGTCCGCGGCCGCGGCGCCGTGGGCGGCTTGCTCACGAAGGCGGGCCTGTAGCGCGCGGGCGGCGGCGAGGAGAGAGTCCGGCGACAGGTGCGCGGGTGGGCGATTGGGGTTCGCCCCCAGTTGCGCCTCAGCATCGGTGGCAGCGTCAATCTCGGCAGACGTGCTGTCGGGTCCGCTGGGCAAGCCACTGGACGCCTCGCCCAGCCGCAGCTCCGCCTGAATGGAAGGGTACGGTAGGAGGACAAGGATTGGGGTGAAGCACGTTGTTTTGGCGCCGACCCAGTTCGGCAAATGCGACTTTTAGTAAGGGCATTCCGAAATTTCCGATCCAACTTCAATGTGTGAACTATCGCCTGCATGATTTACATCTCCCGCTAGTGCTGCTAGCTATTGGCATGGAGGTTAACAGTCAACCCGGAAAATGGCATAATGTGCCGCAAGATCCCGGACAACCTCCACAGTCCCCCAGCCAGATCCCCTCAGCCTACCTGCAGCTTCCACCAAAGTGTGTCATATGACTCCAGTCGCCGCTGCATCTCCCAGCTCCCCCGTTCCGCTTCCGCAACCGCCTCGGCCTGCTGCGCCGCCCGCTGTGACTCGCCAAGCGCCTCACGCAAGGCCACCTCCCGGGCAGCTGCGGCAGCCGCGGCTTGGACTGCCTCGAGTTGCTGCATATCAAATCGCTCCTGTGCAGGGCGACGAGCAGGTTGGTCGACTTGAGGGTTAGGTTTTGAGTGCCCGTTCCGCAGCGCATCATGCGCGCGCCCCGATACAGGAAACAGGGTTCGCACATTACCTATCTCCGAATGCATTTTCTCCGAACAAGTAAACTACCGGACATGGCTTCTTCCATTTGCAGATGTTCTCACCCAAGACCGCCCCACACGACAAAAGCTAGGCTTCCATTGCCCTTCTCCGCCTCCATTGAACAACCCCCAGCTGGCACACCAAGGCCGCAACAAACCCCATGAAACCCAACTGTTTACCAAGGAGCCCTGCCGGCTACGACCCATATCGCTGGTCCTCCCCGAAGTCCCTTCCTCGCGTGACTCCCCAAGAAACTTTAAGCAACTTCCCAAACCAGTCTCAACCCTAAGGCCCCTCTTGAGGTCCCTGGGGAGATCCTGATATGGGCAGAGTCGGTTCAAAATCCCGGAGCCCCAGATGTAGATAGGGTCAGGATTTAAAATCCGATCTGGGTCGTAGCCGGCTGGGCTCCTTGGTAAACAGTCGGTTTTCAAACCCCGAAAACCCAGTTAGCTCTCCGTGCGTTCCCGCGCACGCCCTTTCAGCCGCCAAATTTGGGTCGTGGCTTTCCGTCGCCTGCGAATACGGTACCCAAGCGCTCCCTCCTGCAGTCCCCTCAGAAAACCCACTTTCCAACGGGCCTACCTGCAGCTCCCGCAGCTGCCCCTGGTGGGTCTCGTGCGCCGCCTGCAGCTCCTTGTGGTGCGCCTCCAGCGCTGCCTGCATCTCCTCTTGGTGGGTCTCGTGCGCCGCCTGCAGCTCCTCCTGAACAGTCGCCATCATGCGCTCGCAGTCGGCCTCCACACGGGCGCTCAGGAACTGCAGCTGCTGCTGAGACGACTTGAGCGCGGCGCTCGACTGCTGCAGCGCGGCCTGGAGCTCCGCCACCTGGAGTGGTGCGGCAAGGTAGGGAGGCGTCGACAGGAGTGGAGCGGAGCGGGGAGCGGGGCGATGGGGCTGGTGCGCGCGGAGGGTTGAGATTGCGGGCAGACGTGGGGACCAAACGAAAAGGCTAGAGAGTAAAAGGTCCCGGTGGTGGCATGCAATGGTACGGCAGGTAATGGCAACAACTGCGCAGACAAGGAGCAGAGACAAGGGATCGGGAAACGCGAAGGGAAATGGGTTTTGGGGTCACGGCGCCAGCTATCGGCGCCGTCGGGCAGCCGGAGCTGGCGCAACGCGCTCCGCCCTCGGACGCACCTCCGCAGATGAGCTGCGCTCCAAAGGCCAGGCTGACGCGCCCGCCTGGCTCATCAGCCTGGAGTGGACTTCGCGCCAGCGGGTGCCACCGACCGGAATAAGCGTGGACGAGCGCGTGCTGTCCTGCTGCCGCTCCAAAGCCTCAGAAAGCATTTGCTGTCAGGGCGAGGGTTAGCACATGCCTTCAGTCAACGCCGGTGGAACATGATACTAGGCTCTACAACCGACCATGGCCCCCAAGTGGGCAACTCAACGGAACCACCGCAACGGAAGACCGGTAAAACATTTTGCAGAAAGCCGACTGCACGTAACCATATACAATTGATGTGCTCAAACCGAATCATGCACCTGCAGTTCGCCAATTAGCTCGCTTATGTCGTCAGAAGCTCCTGTTCCGCTGTCAATGGAGTCTCCAGCGCCGCTGCAGGAGCTTCTGACGCTAATAGCTCTGGATGTGGCGTCATCAGGTGCAGTTGGTGGGGAGGCAGGGCTGCTGGGCCCGTTTTCCATGTTTAGCAAGTTAGTTGCCGTCTTCTCAAAACCTCCCGCCTTCATGGTTTTTATTACAGATGGACCTCTTGATTAAAATTGGATATTGGATGGGAGGGAAACCAAACGTGGGTCAGCATTCTGCGGCGTTATCGCGTTGCAAACGATCGACCATGCCTTCATGGTATGAAAGCTGAAAATTGTGCTGCAACTGGGTGAATGTTGTCCATAAAATTTACCCATCAAAGTGTAGCCCGTCAACGCGTTACTACGCAAGTCGCCTCAGTACGGCAGATCACCTCAAGGTGTATCTTCTGTTCCGGGCCTTAACGAGGGCATATTCTCCCTCCATGTATACATGGTTACGGCCATGTATGTTTTGGGATCGTGGCGGGGCGTGATAACGACTGTTTCGTACTCCATCACCACGTTTAACCCATGCATGCACAGGCGAGGCCGATATGATCTGTGAGCATCAATCAATCCATTGCCTTGCTGACGGCCTCGGGAAGAAGCCCTCGTAGCATTAAGGATCGGGCGCTAGCAGGTCGCCTCTGCGCGAGTCAGACAGCGCACCATCCCTACCGCTGCCCAAATCCTAGGTACGATGTCACCACAGATGCTACGTACATGTTTCTTCATTATGGACCCCTACAGCTCCCAGGGGTCCATAAGCGTGTCGCAAGGTGTTGCACTCGACGAAACCGGTCGACCCCTGCTGACCAAGAGAAAACCTCCTGTGCGGGCATTACTCATTTTATCCAGCCTGGCCCCCTTCTGTTGCAAGGATGCCACTTTTGTGGATATGCTCCCTCCCCATTACGGGTACCCCTGCTGATTCCTTCCTCATCGAGAGTGCACGCACCCAATGAAGCTCCGGCCGACACCGCCGCCCACTTTTCTCAGCTGACCCAGCTGTCGTACACGATGATGGCGACGAAGACCGCACCCGTCAAGACAGGCGCCCACGTTCACGCGTCCTTCGTGAAACGAACGCCCATAAAGATACTTAAGAACGCGGCTAGCTAGCGCCGCAGCGTGTGCGTTCCGGCCGGCCCTGGCGGGCCTGCCACTGGCTGCGCCATAGGACACCGTTCCGTCCCAAAACCAATCAAAGGGTCCCACACTACAGTACTACAGCAGGTTTCCAACAAAACTACCACCGACCCAATGTGCGGCCTTGTCTTGGGTGTTGCATCTACCGCAGGGCGCCGATTTCCTTAGGTACGCCTCGGCCCTCCCCGCCGGCCGCCGCAGCCGTCACGCCGCGCCTCGATACCCCCCCCCCGCCTCGCCCCGAGCCGTTTTAATTTACCCCCCCCCCGCCCGCCCGCCAGCAGGACGGCGCCCTCCACCGCAGACCCCTCCTCACACCGCCTCGGTCAGGCCTGGCCTCGGTCACGAAAATGTAATTTTGGGTTTTCCCTCTTAAAATGTGGTTTGTTGCGCAAGGGGAGGCAAGCCTACTTTTTGCGGGAGACCTTCGACGGGGAGTGGTGAGCTCTAGAGTCTAGCGGTACGGGTGACTTGGTACGGCAGCTGAACACGAGTTGGTGTTTGTTTATGTGGCAGGGTCCTTGAGCCGCCATTGCAGCTCCCAATCCACCTACAAATCACGTACAAGGAGCTCGCTGTCTCGAGGCGGCCAGCTCTCGAGACAGCTGCCGCGACAGCTGCCGAGACAGCTGCCGCGACCCGCCTCTTAGGTGCCGCCGGCAGCCGCACGTCCCCGGGTGCATGCATGCATGCGATGCATGCATGCGGTGCATGCACAAGCCAAGGGTGCATGCACAAGCCGCGCGGTCCTCAACGCCCTCACGAGTTGCCGTAGTAGGGCACAATCGAAACCAAGCAAAGGAGACTGTACATTTGGCGCCGCGGCAAGCAGCTCCGGCCCCTTAGCGCAGCATTGGAGAGCCTCCGCCTTCCCACGCACCAAATCACCGCCACACACCAGAGCCCATCCACGTCCCGCGGTGTCGCACAGCGCTCAAGCGCCGCACCAACCCACCCGCCTTTCTCCAACCAAGCCAAGCCAAGCCCAAGCCCTTCGGCCCCCCATCCTGCTCCCAGCTTTTCCTGAAGCAAGCGTCCCCCTCTCACCCGCGTTTGCCGACGCCGCGTCCGGACCGCGAGCTCCCCTCCACCGTCTCCACACTAGACGGCGCAGGGGACCAGGCTGTTCGCCCCCCTCCCCCTACTCCCGCACCGGCCGCTACGCTGCCCGTGCCACCCGCCGGAGTCCGCCCTCCCAGCCCTGGGCCTGGGACACTGAGCCATCCCAACGCCCCCACCCGCACCCCAACCGGGATCCTCCTTACCTAGCCCGCACCCCCAGACCTCATCCCCACGCCCCACCGCCAGCGCCGCGTCACCCTGCGCACTGCGCCATCACGCATGCCCCCCGGTAGCGGCGGCCCGCCGCCAACACACCACCCCGAGGGCACACACGCATGCACACGCACGCACACAAAAGCACGAACAGCGCTGCGCGGTGCCATTGGCCGCGCTGGTCCGCTGATCTTGCGCTGCGTTGAGCGAGAGGCCCCTGTGTGTTGTGTGTGTGTGTGTGTGGTGGGGGAGGTAAAAAGAAGATACCGGGGGGGAAGGGGGGGTCGGTGTCGGTGCTGGTGTTTGGCGCTGCTGGTGTATGTTGCGCTAGACGTCCTCGGGCTCGCTGACGGGCATCTTGATGGTGGCCTGCAGCAGGGGGGCACTGCTGGAGGAGCCGCCCGGGGCCAGCAGCAGCACGGACACGCTGTCGGAGCCCTGGAGCGGATCCACGGCAGTCACCGGGACCTGCGAGGGGCAGGGGCAGGGGGGAGGGGTTGGAGGGCGGGGAGGTTGGAGAGCGGTTGGGGGGTTCAGGCGGTAGCGAAGACAGTTTCCCTGGGGGCCGGGGGGCAACATACGGTAAGAGAAGCGCAGTGAAGTAACCGAGGCGACCTGGGCACGGGGTGTGGGGGGCGGCGGGCGGTGTGGGGAGGTGTGCGGGTGGGTGGGTGTTTTGAAGGCAAGCCCCCTCAAAGGAAAACCGCGAACAAAGACGTAAACAAGCCAAGCATGCGCGGCTCCGTCGAACGGGGGGGGGGGCGTTTATGAAAATACATACATGCGTGCCCGATTTGCATGTCAACAAGGAAAACTGCACTTTCGGTTCGTGCGTGTATGTGTGTGTGCACGTGCGCGCCCGCGCGCGCGTGTGTCTGTGTGGCGCTGTAGCCTGGAGGCGAGAAAGGCGCTTCTAGCGCCGCGCGCAACCCCCCCCTCCCTGCCAAACACGCTCCCCACCCACCCCGCCTACACCCCTCGCGCCAGCCCCTCCCCCTCCGCGGTGCTCCTCTCTGCGGCTCGTCTTCCCTCAACCCCTCAACCCCTGCCCCTCCCTGGCGCACCTCGAACGTGTACTGCAGCCCCGGCACCAGCAGCGGTATCACGAACTGGGTCTTGCCCAGCGAGTAGAGTGCCGGGTCGGCCCGCAGCGCCACCGGCACGTCCAGCATGTGCTTGGTGCCCTCGTTGCGCAGCAGCAGCGACAGTCGGAAGCGCGGGCCCAGGCCGGCCACGGACAGGGAGAGGGACAGATTGGTGCTGGTGGTGAAGGCGGCGGCGCCCTGCAGCGCGGGGAGGAGGGGCGGAGGGGGAGGGGGGGGGGGCAAAGTGTCGAGAGTGAAGAGGGGTTGAAACAGATCAAACCGCAGCGATGGGACGGAGGTGGGGGAGGAGGGTTAGGGGGGCTTACCCGGTTTGTAAGAGTAGTAGGACAGTTTCCAATGGAAATATTATATTTTCGGGGTGCACACTGCACAGGCGGGTTTCGGTTTCGGCTTGGGGCGTAAGGTTTAAGGAAAGGTGTTTATGGTTGGGCGGCCTTCTTCGCGCGAGAAGGTCTCGGCTGGCTTCTTCCTTTTTCGCACAGCACCGCAGGGGATACCCCTTTCCCAATCGGCGCCCGCGCCGCACCGCCATGTACGATGAGCGGTACGACATGTCGTACCTGTCCGTCCGTGAGCACCTTGACGTACGCCCGGGCGGTGGTCAGACGCAGCTTTGCGAGATCCCGCTGGAAGGTGCGGTGCATGTCGGCAGCCTGTGGTTGGGGGGGGGGGGGAGTGTGCGGGCAAGGGTTTACGCATTACGTTGCCGGCGGAAAGGGGGGCGGAAAGGGTAGGGTACCGTATGACAGTCCAGTCCAGAGCGGCAAGCTGACAGGCTGACAGGTGTAGTGGAGAAGCGGAAGTATGGAAAAGAGCCCAATCAAAATACCGGGAGGGCGGTGGGGACTTGATTAGGAAAATGCGGGGGAGGGGAGTGTTGCCCATAGACAGCAAGCGCAGCATTTGCGCGTGGGTGTCCATCTGTCCATTTCTGTCCAACTGTGCGCTGAGAGGCAGGACCCTGCGCCGCACCTGCTCCCGCTCCCGCTGCGTTTGCTCCACGTACAGCCGCGTCTTCTTGGGCACTGCCAGGGGGATCTCCTGCGTGTGGGGGGAAGGGGGGAGAGGAGGAGGGGGGTTCAGGGAGTGATATGCTCCACTATATAACGAGACTCTGCAGACGTTGTGAGGAGGGGGGAGCGACCGCATCCGGGGACCCGCAGCTGGTGAGACGGACGAACCGCGGCGAAGTGGCTGCGGCGCGGCGCTGCTAGCGACAAGGGCGACGTCGACATCCGGGGTAGCGGGGCCCATCCGGGGGTTACGGAGCGCAAGTGGTCTTCCTTTAGCAATAGGGGGTTGGGGGCGACGGAGCCCTTGCGGCGCCTCCGGTGCAGCGCGGAACAGCCCGGCCCAGCGGAACAGACACGACACGACACGACACCAGGACGGCATCGAAAAACGGTTCTTGGGGGCGGCCTGGTCTGGTCTGATCTGGTCTGGTTCGGTCCCTCTCGCGCGGATACCACATACGCCCCTTCTGGCCGCTCAGTTCGCACCCGGTCCAGCCACGTCGCCGCCCACCGCCAGGCCCTGCTGATTGTGTGCCTCACTGGCCGATGTCCTTGCCCTCCTCCACGTGCGCATGGCCGCCCGCCCGATGCCCGTTCATTGCTACCACCCATCCGTCTACGTCATCACCCATCCCGCCCCGCCCCGCACCGCCCCACTCACCTGCTCCGGAGGCGGCCCTCCGCCCACGGCCCCTGCCTCCAGGTTGGCAGTGCGGGGCAGCATCTGGCGGGAGGGAGAGTGCAGTGCGGGGGGGGGGGGGGTAGAAAAGGATACCGCAGCGGAGACGAGGACGGCGTTAGCGAACGGACCCGGAACCCAGTAATATATGCGGGGGGGGGTGTAGAGGCGGTTGGGCAGCGGCGGTTCGGATTGGGGCAGGTTCGGATTGGGGCGGATCGGATTGGGGCGAAACTCGGGGGCTCCATAGCGTGTGGCGGGGATAGGGAGGACCCGCTGGTCGCAGCCCACCTCCCCGCCCGCCCGTTGGTTGAGGGTGGAGTTAGGTAAGGTTGGTTTCCCGGGGGCGGCCTGAAGGTCACGTGTCGCCCGTGCGATGCAATGTACAACGCCAAGGCCCGCCCCCCCCCGCGCCGCGCCGCACCGCTCCCGCCGTTCCCAAGTCCATTTCCATTTCCGGCCACCAGCCCCACCGACCACCTACGCCCAACCACGCACACACCGTCGTCCCCTACCTTGCCCCTGAAGAACGGCTTCTCCTCACGCACCCTCGGGCCCTCCCCAGCTTCGGAAACATGTACGCTGTGTGGTGATGGCAGCGTCCTGAAACACACGGCCCCTCTCCCACCCTCCTCACCCACCCCAAGCACTACCTCTTCCCCCCTATACGTGGATGACCCTCCATACCGGTACACACCCTTACTCAATACCGGTGCACACCCTTACTCAATACCGGTGCACACACTTACCGGTACTCCCAGTACCGGTACACACACACACAGCCCCGCGCACCTTGATGTCCAGCAGTCCGCTCTTTGTGATGGTGATGAGCGTGTTGTCCTCCCGCCCGTAGCGGCCGAACCACAGCGCAGTGACGGGGTTGGGAACCGTGTGGATGCTCACCAGCAGCTTCTCGTTGTACACGCGAACCTCGCCTGGGGGGGAGGGGGGGATATTGTGAAGAAACATTGGCAGCGGAGAAGGAGACGGCGTTAACGAACGGAACCAGAACCCAGGGGGGGAGGGTGGGGGAGGCGCGGGGAGGGGGAGAGGAGAGGGCGCGATGGGGGGTGGGTGGCGTGAAGGGGGTAAATGGGTGGGCGGGTGGATGGAAGGAGGTCCGTGGGCGCAAGACCGACGAGGGCAAGCCGAGCGATGGGGGAGGGGGCCGCAGCAGCAGCCGCAGCAGCGGCCGCCGCCGCCGCAGCGGCGGACATGGGAGTGCCGATAGCGCGTGGTGGTGGTGGGGGGGGTGGGGGCTGGTGATGGTGGTGGGGGTGGGGGCTTTCATCTGCGCGGTTGTCCGCGATGCGTTTGCGGGGTTAAGATTACTACACCGTGTGCGGAGCGGTCGGCGCGTGCGCTCAGTCGATGGGGGTAAAAAGAAGACACCGGGGTAGGATGGAAGGCGACAAACCACTCCTCCCCCGCCCCCATCCCCTCCCGCAACCCCCCCGCCCTCCTAAGACGGGTCCGGGTTCGCCAACGTCGCCTCCGTCCCATCGCTGTGGTATAACCCCCCGGTGCCCAAGCGCCCGTCGCGGCCTCTCCCACCCTCCTTACCCTCCCCTCAATTCCCCTCAATTCCCACCGTTCGACAGCGCCACCACCAGCGCCTTGGTCATCCTCTGGCTGGTCACCTCCATCCGCTGCATGGCCAGTATGTGGCAGGGCAGGTAGATGGACCAGGACTTGTGGCCGTTGGGCTGGTAGGCGTGGATCACGTCGTTCATGCAGCCCACCGCAACGTGCTTGGCGAGGCGGACCTGCGCGGGACAGAGTGGGGACGGGGGAGGGACAGGGGAGGGGAGGACGGAGTAGGGAGGGGAGGACAGGGCAAAGGCGGGCGGCCATCAGCGGCAGGGCAGGAGCACCCGGGAAGACCAGAACCCCCCCTAGGCTCTCCTCACCCAGGCTTTTACCCCACCCGTAAAAACCTCCGCCCATCGCCTCCGTTGCACCGCCGCGGCATCATCCTTATTAAAACCCGCCCCCGCCCGCCCAGGCAGGCGCCCAGGCAGGTAAGTAGGCAAGCAGTCATGCTCGTCACCCTCCCCCCGGTCCGCCCCACCCCCGGTCCGCACCCACCAGTCCCACTGGCTGCGCCTCCAGCTGTATGATGGTCTGTGTCAGCTCCCCGTTGCGGACGTGGTACAGCTTGCCGTCGCGACCCGCCACCGTGATGCGGTAGCCCACGTCCAGCTCGCCCTGTGCCGGCCACAGGGGGGTGGAGGAGGGAATTTGAGGGTGAAGTGCGTCATTGGGTGTGGGGCGCGGTTGTGGGGGGTCAGGGAGCGATATGCTCCATTATATAATATGAGACACTGCGGACGGGGGGGGGGGGAAGGTGGGGAGTGGGACGGAGTTGGGGGAGGAATGAGCCACATGAGGGGTTTGGGGGGCGCTGGTGACGCACCAAGACAAACCCAGGGAAGGAGGAAGGTGGAACCGAAGGACCGCAGTGAGGTACGGTAAGTCGGTAACCGACTGAGGCGACCGACCCGGGCGGAGCCGATGCTGCGGACGGACGGACGGATGGGCTGACGGAACGCCTGCGCGTGCCTCGTGGCGCCTGCCCAGCCCGGAACAGTCCGCCCCCAAGCGACGACTGGAACCCGCCTGCCCACCCGCGTCCCCTGCCCCCCACCACGTTCACCCCCACAAACAGGACGCCTCCGTCCTACCGCTGTGTCACCACCTCTCCCCTACCACCACAGACCACCACCCCCACAAACTCAGGCACCACCCACAAACCCCGGTACCGACGCACTTGCGGAGTTGCGGTACCTGCGTCGCGCCTCCGTTCTACCGCTGCAGGTTCCTGTTTATACCCACCCGGGTAGTAACCCAGCCACCCAGGTACCCACCTGCACCGCGATCATGGCTGGTGTGATCCCCACCCAGATGTTCTTGACGATGGCGGTACCGGCTGCGTTGATGATGAGCAGCCGGCCGCTCTCAGTGCCCACAACCAGGCAGCTCACGGCGTCGGGCTGGAGGGGGAGGGAGTGGGGGGGCGAGAGAGTGGAGTGGAGGGGTGCGTAGGGGCCGGGGAGGGGGGGGGTAATGATGGGGCCTGAGGCCCGCACGATGCGGCTTGCCTTGCGCGGTTTGGTTTTTGCGCTCGCAGGTCTTTTCATGCCACCGCCCGAGGACAAGTCGCGAGTGGAACCATGCGAGGTTGGGACTGGGAGAGGTGGGGCCGTGCACCTTAAAATGGTACGCTACCTTGCTGACAGGCTGTCGCGGGAAGAGGCGGGGGGTGCGGCTTGCGAGCGAAACGCGGGAGTGGTCAGGTGCCGGGTCCCCCAGCCTCCACCCCTCCGCTCCCCACCAGGGAAGTACTGCCGGGTCCGTTGGCCAGGGTCGCCTCGGCTACTTGTCTGCAATTCTCCTCTCTCATCCCCCTTCCTCACCTCGCCCCCGGGTCCGTAACTCCGTATGCTAACATCGCCTCCGTTCCACCGCTGCGGTCTCATCTCTATTGGATCATTACCCCACCCCGTCCATGGCTTGCTCAAGACCCTAAAACCCAAAGAAAACCCCCAGCCCCCCCACCCCCACCCCTTTATATAAAGGAGCATATCACACCCTGACCCCCCATCCCCACCTCGTCAATGGCCTGCTTGACGATGTCCATGCATGTAATGACGGTGGTGGCCACCAGCGGCTGCCCCTGCCAGTGCTCCACGAAAGCCATCTTGGCGTCTGGGTCGCCAATGTTCATCAGCTGCAGGGACCGGGTCTGGAGCACCACGCCGGCGTCCTGAGGGGAGGGAAGGGAAGAGGAGGGGCGGCGACAGCGGCAGCGGCGCGCGGGCGTGTGGGGACGAGGAAGCGAGGGAAGGGAGCGGAGGGTTGGGACGGAGCTATTGGATGGATGGGTGGGATGAGCGGATGGTCATGACGCGACGGGGCGCGCGCCTGTGCGATCGCGTGCACACCTGTGCGGGCGCTTGGCTGTGTTGGGGCTTGGGAGGGGGCCCGCTGCCGGGGGTTGACGACCCGGGTGGGTGGGTCCGCTGAGGCGCACAGCCTGAGGCGCAGCTCCCTACGGCCTTACCTTTCTGCCCCAAGCCGCCCCACTTCCCACCAAGCCGCCGACCCACACCCCTGCGGCGGTCCCGCCCCTTGATCCCTTACTCCGCCCCCTCCGCGGTCCATCACGGGGGGGAACGCCGATCTCCCCCGCACGCGCCCAGAAGAGGGCATCTTTCGCCGGGGACGTCTTCCGCCGGGCAGCTACGTACTGTGCTCCTGGTCCGCTCTGCGCAGCCCACCTCCCCCTGCGGTATCTTTCTTTTTTCACCCCCTGCCGCGGCACGCGGCTAGCCCCTTTCATGCCCGTTTCGCTTACCCTGCCGCCCCGTGCCGTGCCGCAAGACAAAGCCAAGCTCTTCATTCGTGCACAGCAGACCCGACACAGCCACTGCCGCAGGTCCAGCAGCCTGCGCTGACAAGAGCTTCCCACCCGCAGCCCCGCCAACGTCCCGTCCTGGCTGCCCCGGCCCAGAGGCAATTGCTACGGGGATACGAAAGACGAACCGCAGCCTGTGATCCTTCACCCGACGGGCTGCGCCGCCGCGTTGGAGCTCCCGTGGTCGGAGCACACACCCGCTCCCAGCCTCCACGCTTTCCCCCCTTCCCCCCCCCCCGCTTTTGCCGGCCTCCGGGGGATGCCTGCCCAGCCCTGCCCCGCCTCACCTGCAGCCGCGTGAGCTGCGCCACCGCGTCGCCGATCACGATCTCCCCCTCCATCACCTTTTGCCTGCACGGACGCGCCGGCATTAATCACGGAGAGGCCGGAGCCTGTTAGCGGTACATGGTGGGGGAGGTGGCGGCCCGGTATGGGCCCGAGGTGGGGCACGGCCACGGGGCCCGGAGGTTATGGGAGTGGACTTGTGTGAGCGGCGGGAGCGGCGGGCGGGGGCGGGTGAGGACCCACGAGGCCCCAGCCCCTTCCCTTGCCCGTCGAATGTTTCCATCCGGTTCGTGCGCGTGCTGGCGCGCCGCAAGGTAGGACACACGCATGGCACCGGGGCCGGCTGTGAGAGTGAGGCCGCTGCTGGTCGCGACCCCGATGCGTTTGTGCCGGCATTCGGCGCGCTTGCAGCGGACCCGCTTCGAGCTCTGCGTCTGCCCTGCCTCAGCTTTTTTCGAACGCCATGCTAGACTAGCATTGGTAGCAGCAAGCAGCCCTCCTGGATAACCATGCATTTTGGGGGAGGGGGGTTTGGAGAGTGTAATGCAAGAACGAAGATGCTTTGGGGACCTCCTTGGGGTGCATCGCCCAGAAGAGGAGAGGCCGACCCGTTCCCTCCCGCTGCCTGCGGTCTGCTCCAGCACGGCCCGCTGCAGCGCGCTGCTGTCCCCCCAACCCCAACCCCAACCCCCACCCAGCCCAGGCACCCACCAGATGTCCTGCTCCTCCGTGTTGACGTTTTCGGGCGGCAACACAAACTTGTAGTAGGGGCGCAGGTTGCGGTAAATGTAAATGTGAGAACCTGGGGCGGGGCGGGGCCGGCGGCGGGGAAGGGCTGAACGTGCCTGCTTACAGGGCGGTGCCAGTCACACAAGCGTGCCCCGATCGCGTGGCGGCAAAACGAGCCCCCCGTGTCTGCACCCGATGTATAGCCAACGTGGAAGTGCAGCCATACAAGTCCCAGGCTGTCAGATATGCCGCCGGGGAGGCCCGCGCCGTGCACCTGCTGCGGCACACACCCACCTGCAGCCACCGCCAGCGCCGGCAGGCGCGGCTGCGAGTTGTCAGAAATGAAGCTGCATATCGCCACGGGCGTGTCCAAGAGCTGGTGCTCCGAGGCCTTCTGCGTGCCCTTCCACACCTGGACAACACCAGGAGTACAGCCCGAGTGTCGTAGGGTTATACGGCGCTCACGCCCTGAACTCCCCGCCAGCCAGCCCCCGGACCCACCTTGAGCTTTCGGTCCTCATCGGCTATGACCAGCCGGTTATCGCCATCCCCGAACAAGTTGCAGGTATGCACGCAGGGCGTGTACGCTGTAATGCCAGCGACGGGATCGTTGAAAGCTTCGAGCCATACGGACTTGAGCGGCGGGGACAGCTGGCCATTCGGGCCAGGGATTTTGCTCGCTGCACTGTGGCCATGTTCGGCAGCGGCATAATCGCCGGGGTCGACCATTGGGCGCTGTGCTTAGGTCATATTACCTACTTCGCCTTGCTTTACGATAGTATTCAAAAGCAATTATCATTGTAACTAGGTTTGATGTCGACTGACAGCAAGGGAAAAGCAAGTCATTGCATGTCTCGTTTTGGCGTTTGAAACATCATGAGCTTTACCGATGCGGGTATCGATGCGAAGAGCACAAGTCCTTCGGCTTATCCTACGCTGACCTGGCTAGAGTCAACGCTCTTTGCAGCGAGTTTGATTGTTACGTCGTACGAACAACTGAGAAAGTTTCGATCAAAGTCTTCCGACGAGTGCATTTCAATCAATAGGTGACCAGTCCTATGGTGACATTCAGCAGCGGGTAGGAATCAGTGCCTGGCCTGGACCTCCTTGCTACGATACGGTGCTAGATTGCCCGCCACGAGGACGGTCTGCTTCACCATCTTACGCTCAAGAGCCAGACATGACATACAGAGAGTCGATGTAATAGTACTTGAGCAGGCGCTTTACATAGGCCGCCGCTGCGTCCCAGCGTCGTGACTGCGCAAGCAGCCATCCACGTGTGTTTTCACCTTGAGCGCTGGCAACATTGCGCAATGCCAGGAATAGTTGAAGGCGGTGGGATTGAAACGGGCAAAGAGCCAGCAAGAAGCCACGGCCGCCTTCCAGCCCTCTGGGGTGAGGAACCCCTCCGGAACAGAGCCCCATGGGACGGGGGCTGTGTACATTACGAACGGAGTTGTCATGGTTGTGGCCAGCCCGTGCGAAGGTGTGCATGAAGAAGGGCGGAATGTCCCGCCAGATTTCACAACACAAGCCCACGACTGTCGCTAACATTTCAACGTGTGCATGCTCTTCAGTTTATGGTTGGGGTCAGTCCAGTATGACTCACAAGCCCTCCCGCACGTCACGACGTGTCAACGTCTGACACCCAGCTTAATTCCATATATGTGAAGTCCGTAAAATGGGACCCAGTCATTGAGTCGATACCGGACAAGACCCGATGCAGTGCGCACTAAAACCCCCATCCCGCGCCCGGCGGCCCACAAAGGCTCGAAACACTTCGCATACGTCAGCAAGACCTGTCCCAGCAAAGCAAAACAATCACCAACCGTAAGCGGACCGTGCATACCCAGGCGTCGTACGGCGCCTCATGGGCATCCGCCGAAAATTCCGATAGCTGCTCCGGTGCTCCGGTTACGCAAATCCCCACTGCATACTACCTTCACACGGCAATCTGCTCGCCGGTGCGCGCCATGAACTTGTCGAGATCTCCCCGCGTTGCGGGGAAGATCTCCACGTAGCGGGTGCCCATCAGCCCCTTGTCCTTGTTGCGCGCGATGCTGGCCTCCTGTGGCGTGTTGAACTGCACCAGCGCCATGCCGGTTGGCCGCCCACCGTCCGTCCACATGTGGACCCTGCATCACAGCAACAGCGGAACGGAGCGGGGTTGCGTGCCAAGTCGACATACGAAATAGCAAGGATACGTTACCGGCACGGCAGAGGCTAAACGGGCACGCTCAAAGCTAGGATTAAAGCTTTACGCCAAGGGAACCTCATCACGATGGGATGAGGCCTTCGCGGACCGTCACTACCCTTGCAAGCTGCCGATGTCAACCGTTGGGCTGTGCCCGAAGCCAGGCTGGGTGTGGCCCCTGTGCGTAAGCGGCTGCTGAAGTTGCCCCATGCAATTTAGGGCAGTCGAGATCCCACACGCCGACACTCACCGGGACGGGTCCACGCGGGGGATGCCCAGCGTACCGTCGTCGAAGAACGCGATGATGTCATCCGGCACAGCGGCGAACGGCAGCCCGCGCAGCTTGAGCCAGGTGGTGCCACCGCTGCCCATAGCGGCGGCCATGCTGCTGCCGCCGCGGCCACCCATGCCCATGCCCTGTTGCCCGTAGCCTTGCCCGTAGCCCATCATGCCCATGTCGCCTCCCATGCCCATCCCCATGCCCATCATGGACTGGTCGTAGCCCCCCATCATGTTGTAGCCACCCATGGAGGGGTCCATCATGCCCATGCCGCCCATGTTGCCGCCATACTGCCGACCTGAAATGTTGTCGCCCGTCACGTACGCCGACACGGCCCGGTAGTAATCCTGTAGAATAAAGGAGTTGATTGAGAACATAAATTAACGTGTGAGATACGTTGGGCTGAAGGTCGCCGCCTGAGCCAGATCGTCTTTTCCTTCCTGGCAACTCACCCGCTTTTGCGATGGAAAGATCTCGATGAAGCGCTGTCCGATGAACTGACGGTGCTTCTGCAGTGCCGCCTCAACCAGCTGCAGCGAGCCCAGGACCACGAAGGCCTCCCCCGAGAACCGCCCATCCCGCTTCACCATGCAGATATCCACCGGTTCCAGCTCCTATGCGCAGCGCGAACGGCAGTCCCACCCCCCAGAATATGGCCGGGTGCGAGCAGACGAACGTCATTACCCTGCGCGCCCCCTGGCGCGCCGCCCAAACGACAGGCGATGCGGTGTGACAAGTGGACCCAGAAAGGCAGTAGTGCGCGCGCTTGACCGCAGCCGGCGGTTCCCCTACCAGAAACATTTTGATGTCCCCCTCCATGACATCAAAAGGCAGCCCCCGGAGCCTGACACACGGGAAACCGTCCGAAATCTGAGCCCCGGCCCCGGCCCCGCCCGCGGCCATGCCCGGCTGGTCCAGGCCCTCCGGAACCTCGTTCGGCCTGGCGCGCTTCATTCTTTTGCTGAAGTTCTACGGTGTAGCGATTGGGAGCTAAGGCGAAGTTGGTCAATGCCGTTCCACGTATAACCGTAGTATGGCGAAGACGTTTTGCGGGCACGTAACACAACCTAAGAAGTGACGGGTACAAATAATGTGCCCGCGATGCGTTTCTGGGCGTACATAGGAAATTCGTGCGAGTCGCCGTACAGGCCCTGTTTGCGCTTTTTTCCGCTTGACTTTCTTTTCGAAAACCTTAGGCATAGTTCACATTTGAGGCATAACCAATAATCAGGAGTGTTCTGGAGATGACCGGGGCAAAGCGCTTAGGGCCAGGCGCATTCAAACGGCGCCAAAGTGGCAATAATTGCAATGGATGGTCACGCTAAGCATGAGTGTTGACAACGCATCTGCCTGGACGTGCGTTTGGGGACATGATCTCTTTCTTATGCCCTCTCCCGACGCATCATGCTGCCGCATCAGCTGCTTCCCGGGCGTGCAGCTGGTGCACGGGGGAGTTTGCAGGCGAGTTGCGCTACACGTATTCAAATTGTGTCATTCGCGCTAGTTTTACACCACGGCGCAGCCCCACGGTTCACTACTGCGCCTGTTGGCCGCTACGAGCAACGCGCCGCACCCACACAGCCACACTGGCAGATGCTCCCGCATGTTCGCAGTCCAGTCTCACAGAACGTCACGATTGGGGATATTAACTCCCTGGCCGTGGGGGTGTGACGCATGAAACCGTAGTAGTCGTACGCGCGTGCGCTGTCGGTGTACATATGAAGCGGACGTAGCGCCTCAGCTGCTTTTGCTCTGGGTTAACTCTACTTTCCAAACAGGAATGCGCTACGCTTAGTCTGTCCATCGCATCTTGTATACTGTCTTGAATCACGTGCTCGCGGGTAGTGCACGCGTCCAGCCGCATGGTGGAGACCCTAACATGTGGCTAGGGAGCCTGCCGTCGGAATACCATGTTTATGTGCGATCCGTGGCGCCACCATGTTGCTGTGCTGAACATTCTGCACACGATTATCCTGCTACCTGCTACCTGCCCCGGGAATGTCCAAACTCCGGGGCATACGGTATTTTCCCGGCGACCCTACCAACAGCCAGCAGGCACCTGTAGAGAATCGGAGGCCACTCCCTTATGGCAGAGAAAAAGAGGCGCGGCTCAGCCCGTCTCGTTTGCTGCCCTAGCTAGCTGTCCGGCCAGTCGACCTGCCCCGCCTCAGGCAGTGCCCGCCCCCTCCAGCAGTGCACCCCGGTGGATCCTGCCAGCGATAACCCCTCCCGGTGGGACCTGAGGAGGCCACAGATCCTCCAGCGCATTAAATCCTCCAGGGCCCTGTCCCAGCGTCACACCACCAGTTCACCCACCCGGTACCTCCTCCCTGATCCCGATGCCGTGACACGCCCCCTGCCCCGCTGCGGACCCACAACATTTACGCGGAACGCGCGAACGCCCCGAAGACAATGGCCCTTTGGGCAGCCCTAGCCGCTCGACCCGATGAACCTCCCCTACCCGCCTGCGTGCCGCCGCGCTCCGCCCTCTGCTTCCCCCGACGGTGCACCTTCGGGTATTCCGCAGCACGCCGCCGGCCGCAGCCTTGCCCCGCTGTCGCCTTCCCGATAGGTGCAGGCCCCCCCTCCCCTTGGAGCGAATTGGCGGCTGAAGCAGGGCCGCGGCAGCCGGAAGGCCAGGATAGGCCAACGGAGCCTCCAGGCGCCACCGCTGCACCGCAGTCTGAACGCTGAGGACGGTCCCCCCAGCCATCCGCCGCCACAACCAACCGAGGCCAACCGGGGCCAACCGTTGGAGGGCTCTATGGTTTTATTTCGGCGGGACGTTGCCGAAGCCATTGCCGTTGCTGGACAAAACATCTGACTGACTCCCGCGCAGCAGCTGGCTTCCCTGGCAACGGCGAAAGGCCACCGGCAGTGCAGCAGCGAATACGGCACGCTGAGCGTGCGGCGGCCCAACAATGTTTCTTCCTCCGCGGCGCATTTGGACAGTCAGCATCAGCATCAGCAGCACCAGCAGCAGCAGCTCTGGCCCCCGCTGCTCCCGAGCCTGCCATGGAGTGCTGCTCCTGCTGCTGCTCCCGCCGTCTGTTGCTGCTGCTGCTGCTGCCGCAAACGGCCGCGCGGGCACTGCCACCCGACAGGCTGTGGCCCCCTCACCGCACGCCGCCACCGCTGCCGCCACCGCTTCACGACGTCCTACGGCGCCGGCGGGAAGTCCTGGCTTGGTCGGGCCGGCTTTGTCCTCCTCCGCCGTGCGATGGCTGTCCGGCTCCTCTCCCGCTCTGCGGCTTCCGCCTCCTCCTGCCAATCTGGGCGCATGGGAAGCTGCCGTCGACTTGGGTGGACCCGCCAGCATCACAGCAGACCGCAGTCCGCAGCTCCGCACGACCGGCACTGGGTGCGACAGGCACTGGGTGCACCCAGTCGTGCGGCCCAACTCCGGATCTGATTGCAGCCGACTGACGGCTCAATGATCGACTGTGCATCGGCCAGACTGGCGCATCGGCGGCAAGCGGGTGGCAGCTTCCCGCGACGGTAAGGCCTGCGGCGAGCTGTTCCGCCACCGCTATTGACTCCCTCTCCTCGGCGACAGGACACGCTTTCACAGTTGCAGCTCGTTATCGCTGTGTGAAAACCGCTCGCTGTACCTATCCACCGTTCTGGAACGATTATCTCACGGAACTCTCTCCTCGGCGACAGGGTTATCGGTGATCAGCGATCGCGATGTTGGGCTCGACAGGCAGCGCAAGCGGCCGCTGCCGCGGCGGCACAGCCAGCCTGTCGAGCGCGACATCCGACCAACAGATAGGTCACCCGATAACCCTGTCGCCGAGGAGAGAATTCCATGAAGCATACTTTCAAAGCGGTAGGTATAACGAGCTGTTATCAAAAACCTGTAACGAGCCGCAAGTATGAAAGTGCTTGTAGCGTGCTGGTGTTGCCATCATAAATGGACGTCACAGTGAAGCACAGCGCTGTCTGCAAGGAATTAATGAGGTAGAAATATATACCCCTGTTTCAAGTAACGCTGTATGCTTGTCAAAATGTGAAAGCCAAAAGTAAGGGCAAATCCCGATGGTACGGCGACTTGCGTGCGCTGCTGCGCCCTCTTATGATAAGAACAAAGCTCTGTAATATCGCGGCTAATTATCATAGTTTGATTGACCATCATGCTACAGTAACTGCCATTAGGCTCCTATATTGCCGGCACATCCGACTCCACACCAGTGACGTCCTAGGTCCTACTCCGTAGCATGTCGCAACTCATGCACATGAAGAATTCAATGAATTGTATAGGCCGCTTAGCGCTCAAATGAGGAGGATGTGGTCGAGTGCTGGTAGAAGTGGACATGACTCTCATATGGTTTTCGGCGCAGCGACGATTTTCAGCCATCCGCTCAAGTGACATTATTACTGCAGGATTCCACGGGCTTGCCATGTAAGTTAAGCACAATGGAGGCGGTCAGAAGTCGGATATGTTGCGCAGCTGTCACGTAAAGCGCGAAGCGAGCTGTTAAGTCGCAGTTAACCCATCTTTCATCAACAGCAACTAAGTTACAAAACCTGCACACAACAAAGCTTCTCGGCTGCCGAGTAGTGAACAGCTACTGCCAAGCATGCAGCATGTCAATGCCCTGACTCCAGCCGCCCTTCCCACTTTTGCAGGTTCGCTAATCGTTTGAATTAAGGCGATGGAGGTGAGATGACAATAAAGCGACAACCAACAAGCCAACCGACCAACCGACGGCCCAAAGCTGGCGAGCAGAGGTTGTTGGGCTCGTATGGGGCTGGGCGCGGGGCGCTGCGGGGCGGGGCAGATAGCCGTGCAACTGGGGGGATTTGTGTAACGGTCAAGTTATGAGGGCATACATGTGGGGCGTGAGCCTGGAGATAGACGGCCGGGCGGATTGAGCCGCCGTGAAGCCGCTGCCGAGCGCGGCCGCCGTCACACACGCCACTGCGACGCTGAGGGCGGTTTCGGAGCTCGCGGACAAGGTCCGTCGCGGCCTGGAGGCTGGTGCAGGAGCTGTCGTAGGCAGGCAATAGCCAGGTGGGTGGGCACGAGCGAGCGAAGCGAAGCGAGTAAAGCAAGCGACCTTTGTCTTTTTCGTCACGCCGAGGGGCTGAGGGGCTCTACTGAGGGGCTTTGTCGGATGCTCGTGGTTTGTGCATGTTTTCCTTGTCAGCTGCTTCAGCTGACCTAAGCCCTCTTGCATTTCCCCGCCTTTGCCCGCGCATATATATGCTCCCTCGCCGCCCGCGCAATGCGTCGTCCGCCAACGGTGCCAAGCGGAAGGAAGGTCCTCAGTCCAGTGCAGTTCACGCCAACGCCGACATCAAGACCAGCGTCCCCGCCCACCCATGACGCTTGCGTGGATGCCTTGGTTCCTCGCCAACCCGCCTTCTGGTCAGCTCAAATCAAAGGTTGTTGGCCTGGGGGTTGGGTCTGGGTCTGGGTTGGGAAGCAAGCTGGCCACGCACAATGCGCATCCTGAACCACTGCGGAGGGCGAAACCCTAGCGCAACTAACAATGGGCGGGAGGGCTGCGGGGATTCGCGCGAGGATGATGACGAGACGTGCTGGGACCGCGCGCGACATCCGTGTCTGGCCTTGCGGTGCGACTGGCTTGAGGCGGCTGGCTGGCAACACCGACGCGGCGCGAATCGGCAGTGACATCACCACCGCTCCAACGCCAACACCCGCGGCCTGGTGGGCATCTCCGCCGCGCTGCTGCCTTTCCTGCTGTTGGCCGCGCGCGAGGCGGTCATCAACGCTGTCAACATTGTCCGACGGAAGCGGCTGGGCGTCACGAGCGCGACATGCAGCCGCGTCGACCTTCCGACGGCCCAAAGCTGGCGAGCAAAGGTTGTTGGGCTCGTATGGGGCTGGGCGCGGGGCGCTACGGGGCGGGGAGGTAGCTGTGCAACTGGGGAAATTTGTGTTATGTCAAGTTTTATGGGTATGTGGGGCGTGAGCATGGAGATAGACTGCCGGGTGGAGCCGCCGTGAAGCCGCTGCCGAGCGCGGCCGCCGTCACACACGCCACTGCGACGCTGAGGGCGGTTTCGGAGCTCGCGGACAAGGTCCGTCGCGGCCTGGAGGCTGGTGCAGGAGCTGTCGTAGGCAAGCAATAGCCAGGTGGGTGGGCACGAGCGAGCGAAGCGAAGCGAGTAAAGCAAGCGACCTTTGTCTTTTTCGTCACGCTGAGGGGCTTATGTCCTTTGCCGAGGGGCTTTGTCGGATGCTCGTGGCTTGTGCATGTTTTCCTTGTCAGCTGCGTCAGCTGACCTAAGCCCTCTTGCATTTCCCCGCCTTTGCCCGCGCATATGCTCCCTCGCCGCCCACGCAATGCGTCGTCCGCCAACGGTGCCAAGCGGAAGCAAGGTCCTCAGTCCAGTTCAATTCACGCCAACGCCGACATCAAGACCAGCGTCCCCGCCCACCCATGCCGCTTGGATGGATGCCTTGGGTCTTCGCCAACCCGCCGTCTGGTCAGCTCAAATCAAAGGTTGTTGGCCTGGGGGTTGGGTCTGGGTCTGGGTTGAGAAGCAAGCTGGCCACGCACAATGCGCATCCTGAACCACTGCGGAGGGCGAAACCCTAGCGCAACTAACAAGGGCGGGAGGGCTGCGGGGATTCGCGCGAGGATGATGACGAGACGTGCTGGGACCGCGCGCGACATCCGTGTCTGGCCTTGCGATGCGACATGCGGCCCGACGCACGAGACGGTAGGTAAGTCCCCCGCGTGACTCCCAGGCCCCCGTGTGGCCCTTAGAAGCATGTACGGCATTCACAAGCACCGAGTCCGAATCGCTTTCCCTGTGGTCTGATTTGGTTTCGTCGCCCTCTCTCCCCGTTGCCCCTGCCGTTGCTTGCAGGTGTGGAATGGCCGCTGCCGTGCCACGCCAACAGCTTCACCACAGCGTCGTCAAGCTGGTGCGCTTGTACCTAGCACTCTAGCTACAATGCGCTTGTGTTTTAGGTTTCGGCTAACCTAAACCTTCTTGCCCGTCCTTTGCCCACACATGTTCTCCTCCGCGCCTCACGAAGTACGGCGGCACGAGACGGCAACTTTACTACTTATTGGTGCCACGGCGGGTGTGGGCTGTGGGGAGCTTGTATCGGCATTCGGCATATATCTTCGACAGCGCTCCACACGGGTGGGTGGGTGGGTGGCTGGGTGGCTGGGTGGAGGCTGCAAATGCGCGGGGTGGGTCATGGATGGATGGATGAGGCCTTCCCATGTACATACAGTATTCGGGGTCCGTGCATTGCTGCTGCTGGCGCCTGGAGGAGCGGCTGTGCGAGCTTTCATGCGAGCTGTTGCAGCGACACTGCGTGTGCGAAGCAAGCCCACACGTTGAGTTGATGTCCCCCGGAGCCCGGACAAGACAAGAAAGTGGGGGCAGGTGGGGCGCCGCCCGAAATCAGCAGATCAGAATCCATCCGCATCAATTACCGTAGGGGCTGCTTGCGGATTGCCCAGCTGTCAATCACCCAACACAGCGGGCAATGCGGGCACGTGCATTTGTCACGCGGAATGGGTTGTTGACGCGATACGGCTGGTTTCGCGGCGTGCTGTCGTGCATGCCGTTCACCCTATGCGCCACTGGATGGCCGCAACACGACGCGGTCCAGCGTGTTGTGTGTCCGACATACAGCGCCTCCGCCGCCTCGCTTCCGTTCTTCGATGCGGTCTGTGTATTGTCATGCCCCGCTACATTACCTTTTTTACGGGCTCCGGCCCCGACGTGGATACCCCCCCCCAAAAAAAACAATGACGTGGCAGATTGAAGCATTGGCAATGTGGCATTTGGGACGCGGAGGCTTGCTCACACGCGCGACGTGCCTCGGGCAGCACGTGTGGAAGGGTTGAATGCGGGGAAGCCGTACTGAGAGCCGTACTGACTCACGCGTGCTAATGCGTGTATGGTTCTTCCATGGTGTAATGGTTCCAGCGCATCGAAGCACTCAAGGCACTCTACTGTTTGCCCATGCCGGGTAGCCTCCCCTCCGTAACGTGCAACCTCTGCAGCCTGCCCTGGCTTGCCCGGCCCTCTCATCGCATTCCCACTCCGGCTGGGGTCCATCCGTCCGGCAGGCTGAGCGGCAGATCTGGACGCCATTGCGACACGCCCTTGTGCCATCCAGCGGACATCCACAAAAGACCCGATTGCCGCCACTGCCCCGGCTGCTGCAAGATGCTACCCGGGAGCGTGTGTTCTTCTTACAAGGGCAGACTCCCCTGGCACGCAGCACTCGAGACCAGGAGGGCGCTGGCCGATCCCCCGGGGCCCCTGGAGGCATGAGAGATGGAGAGGAGCGAGAGCGTTCCTCGGCGCCCCCTCCCCACACCCGCCCACACCCCGGACCCTGCGCATATCTCACATCCCTTACCACACATCACATCACATCATAGCGGCAACTCGTGCCACCAACCCCACCAACCCTATCAACCCACCCACCCGGCCCCGCCTCCACCCCTTCCCTCTACCCCTCTGAAACGCCGCGCCCGTTCGACGCCCTCCTCCGCCTCCACCTCCGCCTCTGCATGCCCCTCCAAGCAACATCCGCCCGATGCTCCCCTACCGCCCACTGCCCCCCCTACCGCCTCCTCCCGTATCTTAACACGACACACCACCCGGTGACCTGACGTGACGTGACCCGTGTTCATCCCAGCTTGTTGGCGTTGGGCTCCGGCAGCCGCTTGGGCGATGCGAGGTAGTCCTTGATGCCGGGAAGCTCCGAGATGGCCGAGTGGTAGGAAACCAGCTCGGGGTACTGCGGGGGGGGGTAGGGGGGCAGTGGGCGAGCGGGGGGTTCAGGGGGAGGGGAGGGGTTAGGAGGAGGAGAAGGAGGAGAGAAAGGCGTCAGAGGCAAGAGTGCGGCTGAGGTTGAGGGGGTCGGATGGAGCAAGGGGTAAGAGGAGGAGGGGGGAGAGAGGCGGACGGACTGATGCAGTGCCAGATGGAGGAAGGAAGCAGGTGCATGTGTGTGGGGGGGTACGGTTAAGGGGGGAGCCTGTTGGGGTGCTGGAGAGCCTGCTGCCGCGGACCGCGGACATACACACCAACATCGACATCACCTCAATAATGCCGCTACCTCCGGCGCCTCCGCACCCCACCACCACCTCCACCACCCCTCCGCTCTGTGGCATCTTCTTTCTTAGCCCACCATCACCACCGCCACCACCACTCCCCGTTCTTCCATCCAAATGCCCGTCTCACTTGGCAGCCCTCCCTCCCTCACCCCACCACGCCAACAGCCCCCCTCAGCAGCCCCCCGGCCCCTCATCCCCCCCTCTCCCTCCCTGCTTGTCCTCACTCGGTTGTTCCTTCTCCCCCTCCCCTCCCCTTGCCCCTGCCCCAGTATCTCCCTTACTACCCCTGCCACCCCCCCTCCCCCCGCAGCCCCCCCCCTACTTCCCCTCACCGTCTCCCGGATCTGGTCCCCGAAGATGCGCAGATGCAGATCCAGGATCTCCCACAGGCACAGATCTGCGATGGTGAGCGAGTCACCCACACAGAAGGCGCCGCCGTTCTTGACCAGGTAGTTGGCCAGGTACTGAATGTGTGCGCCGCCTGGGAGATAGCGGCGAGGAGCGGGTGATTGAGGTGAGGTGACAGGTGAGGGGAGTGTTAGATGCCAAATCAGTACTACTGCCGGGTACAGCGCCGCAACCGGGGGTGGGGGGTGGGGGGTGGGGGGTGGGTATGGCAAGTGGTCAACGGCAGCTGGCTGAAGGAGGGGGAGCAGGAGGGTGATGAGCTGCATTAAGGGAGGCGGCTAACCCCCCCCTCATCTCATCTCATCTCATCTCATCTCATCATTGGGCCCGAAAGCACACCATTGCCGACGCGAGCTCCATTGCTCCCACTTCCCAGCGCGGACAATGAAGTTGGGTTGGCTTTGGTTGGGTCGGGTTGGGTCAGGTTGGGCGAGCGGCTTGGAGATCGTCTGCCGGCCCCCCTCCCGCAGCCCACCCACCCCAACTCCTCCACCGGGGGTTTGGGGTGGGGGAGGGGGAGGGGGGTGAGCGCCCACACAGACGATGGCTCCCCGTCAAGTGTCAGTGTCGATGTCGATGTCGGTGCTCATGCCCGTGCCCGGGTTTGTGTGCTTGTCCATGTGTCCACGTGTCCACGTGTGTAATTGTCCGGATCCGGAGCATGACGTCAGCACACGAATCCGCTGCTGGCACGAGCAGGCATGCACACACACACACACTTTGCATGCATGTGTGCCGTACACCACCAACCACCAACCACCGAAGCATCCCGTCACCTCCCTCCTCCCTCCTCTGCCTTCCTCCTTCCCCCCTTCCTCCTTCCCTGCCGCTCCCCTCCCGGCGCGCTCGTGCTGTTCCTGTGCTGTCGCGCGTTCTCGTCCGTCTGGGTTGGTCTGGCGGCGACGCCGTCGCGTCGCTTCTCAGCTCGGTAAGGTTACAGGTATGTTCGGTAAGTATTGCTGGGTTCTGGGTCCGTTCGCTAACGCCGTCTCCTTCTCCGCTGCGAAATTTTCTTTATAATCCCCTCCCCGGACCTCCCCCTCTCCCCTCTCCTGATCAGCTTCCGACCCCTTCACCCCCTGCCTCCGCCCCTCCCTCCGCCCCTCCCCTCACCGTTTCGCCCGGTGGTGGTCTCCTTGTCGAAGTACGTCTTCCAGTACGTCTCCTTGGCAGCCTCCGCCTGAAGGGGAGATTGGGGGGGCCAAGGGCGCAGGGGGGGGCGGTGATGGTGGGTGGGGGTGTGGGTGTGGGGACAAGGGAGGTTGCGATGCAACAATCTAATTCAATCCAATCCAATCCAATCCAATCCAGTCCAGTCCAGACCAGCCCAGTCCAGTCCAGCGAGCCCGGCCCACTGTCCACCTCCTCCCTTCGTTCCCCGTCCTCGCGTTCCGCTCTCATCCCCTCACTGCCTCCCACCCTCCCACCCCCGACCCCACCCCCCGACACGCCGTACAACGCACCAGCTGATCATTGTAAATCTGTGTGTGTATGTGGCAGATGACGACGGCGGCGCGATGGGCCAGTGGGAATGGGACGGGGGTAGAACGACCCATCCATCCATCCATCCATCCATCCAGGCATCCAGGGAGGGGGGAGGAGGAGGGGGAGGAAAGCGGGCGGCGGCAAGTATGGGAGGGCAGCACAGCACAGCACAGCACAGGTCTGTTTCAGCGACAGACTCAAACAAGCAGGTTGTAGCAGGAGCAGAAGCAGGAGCAGGAGCAGGGGCAGGAGCTCCTCGGTCACGATCACGCATCGAGCAGGGGCGGCGCACCCACATCCGCACCCACATCCACACCCGCCTGCACAGCGCCCGTCAGTTGGTGGCTGGGGCAGAAGCCGATTGGCAGTAGCCCGCCATGCCGAGGTCGAGGCAAGCCCCGTTCGGATGACCCGTGGGTCGATCCTCACGCGCCTGGGGCGCGTCATCTGCCCACCTGCCCGCCCACCCGGGTACCGCCTCCTCGCCCTCCCTCCCCCCTGGCGACGACGCGGTCGCACCTCTTCCGGCAGAGTAACAGGCGTGTCTGGCAGCAGTATTGCAGGTTGGGTTCTGGATCGCTTCCGTCCCTCCGCTGCGCTGTCTTCTCCCCCTCTCTCCCCTCCCCTCGCCTCTCTCCCCTAGGAGACGCGACCGGCCCGTGCACCTGTACCCGGACCGGCACCTGTACCGCTGTTTGCGTGCCGCCAGACTCCCCTCTCCCCGTTCCCCGTTCCCCTTATCCCTACCCCCGGGGAAATCCGGGCGGACTCGGCCCTCGACGGGTTTGTATTTCTCGGTTTGTATTTGTATTTCTCGGTTTTTATCTAACGCCCTTTCTGCTTGCAAGTTTACCTCGTTTTTCTTTTGCAGACAGGAAGGATTTTTTCTGATTTGATACCGTTTACGGGCTCCGGCCTATACGTGGATAACCCCCAACAAGGCCCCTGCACAATACGGCCCCCTGGCGCCTGACGGCACACCTGGCGGGCCGATGCAATTCATGGTACGCCCCAGTCCTGTTCGAACCCAACCGCCATCCCAACCGCCCAACCAACCGCATTTCTAACCGCATCCCCAACCCCAACCCCATCCCCAACCGCCTACCCACCAGGTTGACGTATCTGCGTGGCGTAAGGCGTCACGGCGTGCAGGTCCGGTAGCCGGTACCGGCGCCGGTAGCGAGTCCACGGGCCCCACGGGGCCGGTCAGCGGATCAGCGGATCAGGTAGGTGCCGATTGGGTGCCAGCGGTGTATCATGCGGTGTCATGGGAACAAGGGGATAGCGGCAACAGATCAGATCAGATCAACCGCGCAACCGGGCCCCACATGGGCAGTCAGTGAGGAAGTGGTTCACACACACAAGGTGTGGTCTGCATCGGCATGGAAGAGGCGAACATTCGGAAGAGGGAAATGTGGGTCGCGACATGGAATGTGGGGTCCGGGGTGTGCGAACGCGGCGGGAGGAGGGGCAGCACAGCACGGCACGAGTTGGGTGAATGAGGGGAGAGCGGAAACGGAACGCGACACCAGACGGGCGGAAGCGGGAGCAACTTGCTGGAGCATCTTGCTGGTAGTTCGTGCTTCGCTAGCGCTCTACTCTTGTCACGTACTTGACGCGCAGCGACTCCACGCCCTCCATGATCATGTCCACGGCGCACATCTCCTTCTCCGTCTTGCCCTCGAGTTTGTACTTGCGGGCCAGGTAGCTGCAGCAATAGCACAAAATAACATGCACTTCATGGTCCAAGGGTACTGAGAAACTTCGGAAGGTTCGCGTTGCGCGGATGTCCTTCCCGCGGGCGACCCACAATTTCGCACTTACCGCGCGATAGAGTTCGACTGCACCAAATCGATGTCGCCATCGACAAGCCTGCGAGAATTAAAGCGCTGTTAACGTTACCATCCGCAGCCTGCGTTTCGCGCCCAAACCCGCCATGCGCACCTGGGGCACTGCCCGAACGGGTACTTCTCCCGATCGCCCTTCTGCTCAGCGTAGTTCACATCGACGGTGTCAAAGTCATCGCCACCCGCGACAATGGCCAGGCGCAGCACCTCGGCGCGCCCGCGGATGGGAAAGTAATGGATCACAGGCTTCGACATGATGCAAGGCTTAGTGGCGAAGCAGGCGTTCAGGTCAACCTAAATTTGCGACACGAAGGAGCGCCTTATTCTTATGCAAGTCGCTTTTCGCTGTCGTACGTCATGACTACTGCGCTTGTTTCGCTGCAGACGCTGACTCCTCACCACTTCACAAAGCCGCAATGTGACCGTTCAGCCAAGCTGCAGCAATTTATTCATTGCTCTTCTGTGCAAAACAAGTGCGACGGGCGATGGTGGTAACAATGTCTCTGAACAACAGGGCCTCCCCAAGTGGGCGAGGTGGGCTCACAGTTCGGCGGCCGCTCCGGGACCCACCCCTGCCTCCATCCGCAGCCAGCGGCCGCATTGTCCTCTGCAGCCGCTTGACCGCAGGGCAGGACGCCGCGGCGACTGAGCTATGTCTGGGTCCGCCCCAGGCCTCCGCCTCCCACTGCGTCGCGCATGCCAAATATACCTTGTCCTCTCTTCCTAGCCACCCCACACAACACTCCTTGACCTGTGCCACACCTGCACCCGCTCCCCGTCCGAAGACCGGCCCTTGCACTCGGGCCAATTCGGAGGAGAAGGTTTTGCGGCTGAGCCCCCTCCGGGCGGTGGCGGTGGAGGTGGCGGTGAGCAGCCTTTGGGTATTGTTGTAGCAGTGGGCCACGGACCCGCGGAAAGCGTAGAGCCAGCCGGGCAGCCTTAATGTGTGGGCGCTGCTCTGTTCATTGGCCTCTGCTGCACCAGCGCGCTTTGTTCAGCGGGCAGGCACCGGTGATCCGTTTCGGTGCCAGACAAGCGGTAGCAGAATACATCCGCGCTGGCGCCTTCCCCTGTACGGCATTACCGTACTCAAGAGCCTGTACTCGGAGCTCTGGTGGTTTCCCCTCCCCCCTGAGCCATAGATAACCGGTGGGTACCTCCGGCCGGTGCGTGCGTGGCAGTGGCAGGACATCCTGGAAAGAGTTATACGGTTGATAACGCATCTTCAGCTAGCCACGGCTAGCCGCCACCCTTCCGCCGGTCTGGTGCATTCACCAAACCGAGGGAGGCGATTCCAGGTCGCGGCGGCGAAGCAACGGTGCGGGAGTGGGGACTGGCTTTCCCCGGCGATGCTGGCGGCTCCGCGCAGATCAGCGCTACAAAACCCCAGTGCAGGGGTTTGAGTGCACACGCCACATTCCCGTACCCGCCGACAATGGAGCTCATACTGGCCAACGCATTCCACGGCCTTCCATCCTTTGCGGCTGGCACCGATGCGGCTGGGGCGAGCAGCGCCGCTATACCATTCTGTTCCCAGCCGAGTACTGTTACCGAAAGTGACCCACGGGCACAGCACGTTCTGCAGCATTCGTGTGTGTTCTTCACGACTAGGCCCTCAATCGAGGAAAATGATGTACAAATAGTACAGAGCTGGATCACGCGTACCAGCCGTATAATAACAAAAGATCCGGAACGTTTGCAAGGTCAGCGCTTCGCAACTAGATTCGGGCCTGGATATTTCAGACAACCCAACAAAGGAGGATTCGCATGTATACTGTTGTATATGTTGTGAGTTCGTAGCAGGCCCTCGGTCACGGCAGCGGACGGTGGTTGGTCGGAGGTTCCTCACGTTTTGAACAGCACACAAAAGCCCTATTCCGGCGTTCACACTTCCAAACCCTATCTCCACGGCAATTATAAGCGTCCTTCAAAATCTTTTTATCGGGATTAGCCAGTGAACTGCATCACGTTCCTTGCTGATGGCGATGCGGGCAGTGAACCTCCTCGGCCTGCAGGCGCCGCACCGAGCTGCAGCTGCATCACAGATATCGCCTCTATGCGTAAATGAACGCATTGGAGCTGCCCCTGTGGGATGGAGGAGCTCGTGCGGCGCAGCCCTAGTCGGACCCTATCGGCTGTCCCAGCAACCATGCTCAACTCGCTGCGCTGCGACGGCCTCACCGGCTTCACCAACCGCGTGGAGCATGGATACTGACTGTGAAGAGGTCATGGGGCGGCTACGGGATACCGAGCAGCTGACGAATTGCCTCGGTGCTCCGCTGACGGTGAGTGCGCCTCGGGCGCCGCGGTGGTCTGTCGTCTGTGCCCACCCCTCCCTCGCACCCCACCGCCCTCCCGCTGCGGTGACCTAAAACATGCCTTGCGCCTCTCCTGACGCACCTTGGTGTCTTTTCTGCGGCAAGCCTGAGGCCTGGTTTATTTCGGTGGCCTGGAATGAACCAGGCCTCAGGATTGGCTAGTCCGAGGTACACCGTCACGCCGCCCCTCGCGGCGGCCTCGGCCAGCCCACCCGACCCCTCCACCACCTTCAGCCTTGCCTCTCCCCGCCTCTCCCCTGTCCGCCTCAAGTTTGCTGATGCCATTCCACCACCCAATCCCTTCCACACTCACCCTGCACATACGGACACACGCGCTCCCTGCTCCACTTTACTTTACCGAAGTACTCCCTTTGCTCTGCGACCCTTTTCCCTGTGACCCAAACTGTGACCGACGGGAACCAACAACACATACACACATCCATACAAACACACATCCTGCACGCACGCACCCCCCTCCCTCCCAGGATGAGGAGCAGCGCTCTCTGATCAAATGTCTGGACAGCGCCCGCCTGGGGGTGGACACGTGCCTGGTGGACGGACTGCCGGCGCTCCGAGAGCACATGTTGTCGTACATTGAGGCTGTGTCGGTCAGCCAGACGGATGACCTGGAGCTGGTGAGAGCTGAGGGGGGCTTAGGGTTAGCGTCTTAGGGTTCTGGGAGGAAGGTTGGGGGGTCGGGAGCTGGGTTAAACCCTAAAACAACCCTGTAGGTCGTTGGGGTGACGCATGCGTGGTGATTGGGCTCTCGGGGTGATGTGGAGGGATGGGGACGTCGGTACGCGCGCGTATGTATGTGTGTGTGTGTATCCGGGACTAGGACCCCGTATATCGCACATTGGGATCAAGGCCGGACGACGATGTTCCCCCTGGTTCGTTGTTTCCTGCTCCGTTGGGGTTTTGGGCATCCCTCGAGCATCCCTCTGGAAAGGACAAAGGAGACGGGGGGCGGGAGGGTAATTAAAACGGCCCAGGAGGGGAGGGGAGGGGAGGGGAGCGGGCGGGAGGGGAGGGGAGGGGCTGGTGGTGCACTGTTGGATCACACAGCGCAGCGCAGCCGCTGACACCCCTCACCCCACCCCGCCCCGCAACCCTCAACCCGGGTTACAACTCCTCCAGCAGAAATCGGAGCCGGGGCATTCGTCATTCCGTGTCCCCGTCCCGCTGCCCCCGCTCCCCGCCCTCGTTGCGCCTCCTCCGCCTCCCTTTCCCCACCTGATCCCTGTCCCCTGTCCTCTGTACACCCCCCCCATCCCTGACCTTCCCCATCACCACCACCACCACCCGGCGCCTCCTTCCCCCCCAAACCCCCAAACCCCCCGCCCCCCCCCAGGTGGAGGGTGCCATGTTGCTGATCGAGCAGTTGTCCCTCGTGCTGGGGAGCACCGCCTTCCCCCCGGCCGCCGCGCCCCCACCACCACCACCACCACCACCGGCCTCACCGACAGCACATGCGGAGCTGCTCCAAGGTGGGCGGAGGGAGGCAGGCGGCACATGGAGGGGCCGCTGGAGGGGGCTCCGGCCACCACCACCCGGCTGGTGACGGGAGAGGGCTGGAAGCGGGCAGCTGCAGGAGCAGCAAGGGGGCGGGAGGGGCGCGATGGCGGGAAGGAGGGGGCAGGGCAGGGTAGGGCGGGCTGGGGTGCGATGCGGTGCGTCCCCACGGCGTCGGCTGTGGCGCCACCGCTCCCAGGGGCTGCTGCCCCACCGCTGGCTGCCCCTTGTAGGGCCCCTCCCCCCTTCCCAGGGCCGCCCCTTCAGCCGTCTTCCGGACAGGGGGCCCCAACCAACGTTGGGGACCCGGCAGGGGCCAACTCTGTTGGGCCGCATGTCCGTCCTGGTTGCGCGTGTTCCCACCACCACCCCCGGCACCTCCGCCTCCCGCTGCCGCCCCCCCTTTCTCCACCCCACCTCGCTCCAGGGAGCGGAGAGGGCCAATCTGGTGCCGCTTCAGAGCGCTTCAGCGGGCAGTGGCAGGTGCTCGTCACAACGGGCGGCGGTTGGCCGTACGGCAGGCTGCAGTACGTGCCCATCTTTGAGTTGCTGGACATTTCCGAGGTGGGGCTTGGGCTGGGGCCGGAGAGATGTGTGTGTGGGGGGGGGGGCCTGGCATGGGCTGGGGGAGTGGTGGTGGGATCCCTGTCGAAACACATACACACACGAACACACACATACACACACACCCCAGCACACACGTGTGTCGTCACGCACGTTGTGCGAACTGCCGCACTGAAGGCGGCAATGCATGAAAGCACGGAGATGGGACCCCCGGCCCTTTCAACTCCAGGGACCCCAACCTGGACCCTGACTGCCAGCAACCCCTTCCTCTCACCCCTCCCCTCCCCCCCCCCCCCCAGGACGGCCGCCACTTCCGTTTGGAGTCCAAGGCGGGTCAGCTCTACACGAGTGCATCGGGGGATGTGACCTGGCGGAGGGAGCCGGACCACCTGCACTACCACGTGAGGCAGGGGGAGGGAGGGGGAGGGAGGGAGGGAGGGAGGGAGGGGGAGGGAGGGAGGGAGGGAGAGGGAGGGAGGGAGAGCGAGGGGGAAGCAGGGAGGGAGGGGTAAAGGAGACGGGAGTGGGTTGTAGGGCTGCGGGCTGTGCTGAGGGAGCTGGGGGCTGGTTGCCCCTAACATCCTCCTCCCGCCGGTTCCATGCCATCCCTCTCCCTTCCATCCCCCGGTTCGCCCTCCCTCTTTCTCAAACAGCGCTCCCCCGCCCCGGGTTCCCCCCTCCGCGCTCCCCCTCCTACAGGTCACCGAATTCCGGGCAGAGTTGTTCGGCCTCGCCCTCACCCTGCCGGCCCCCACACCCGACAATGATCTGCGCGTGTTTGCCGTGTCGCCCTCGGGCGCCACCGCCCTGGCTCGTAGCTCGCTGGGGGGGATGCAGCTGATGGGCCGGCCCCTGTGAAGGAGGGCAGCGCGGGCGTGGTAGCAGGCCGGGGCGGAGGGCAGGGCAGCGGAGGGGAGGGGGCAGCAGACCCTGCGTTGGCCGCACACAGCGGAGTTGGGGTCCGGGGTCGCTGCGGCGGCAGTGGTGGTTGTGTGGTTGTGTAATACTCCTTGAGAGGGCTCGGCGTGGCGTGGCGTGGCGTCACGCGTGGGTTGGGTTGAGTTGGTTGTACACTTGCCTTCACCCCAACCCCGCTGTGTCAGCTCTGTGGGACGGCTGCTCTCCCGCCGACACGACATGTCACGACACGACAGTCGACATGTGGTTGCTTGGAGCGGGGCTTGGTCCCCTACAGCCCCGCCGTGAGGAGGGGGAGCGGGAGGTGGGGGCCCAAGCCGAGCAGCAGCTGCCGGGTGGCTTTAGGTTCAGGTTCAGGTGGGCACAACCCCACCCGCTATGAAGTGCGAGAGCGGCGCATGGGTATGTGCCTCTTCACATTGATACGTTTGTTGTGTTGTTGTGTTAGGGCTATGTCATGTTATCTATAGCTATCGCACATTGCCGTGACATGCAGTCTGTGTAACGTAAGACAGTGCAGTGCGGCGCGGCGCAGTGCGGCGCGGCGCAGTGCGGTGCCCTGGCCGGTATCCGGTTGGTGAGCGTTGACTGGCGGGTCGGGGCGGTGGTGGGCTCGCGCGGCTGCTGCAGCTGCTGCCGCTGCGGAGCGGAGCGGTGCACTCGTTGCGATCTCTGCCCCCAAACCAGCTGCGGATGCGGTTGGAGAAGGGTTCCTTTCGGCGCCGGCGCTGGGACACGCCACCTCGATGGGGAGCACCAGGCGGAGTGGCGGCTGCCGGAGACCGCAGGGGCCCGCGGGCGGGGATGCGCGTTATCTTGGCAGGCGGGGATGGGGGGAGGGGTTCCGTGTATCATATCTCTGACGCAGGTACCTGTTGCTTGTGGCGCATCGAGTCCGTATACAGGGCTCGGCTGCCAAAGCTATGTAGGTAGGTAGGTAGGTAACACCGCAAGCTTTGGAGCGTGCTGCTCGCTGGATGCATCAAGAGGGCTTGTGGCTGGTGTGAGAGGAGCTTGGTCGAGATGTGATGTTTGTGGCTGCGGAACAAAAGACACGAATGCGCGAACTGCGGACAAGCGCAACAGCGTAGCTGCAGACCAATCGTTAGTGGGGTGATCAAAATGTCTATGGCGGCGCGCACTTGGGGTTCGTCCCTGCAGCAGCGCGAACGCCTCGGAACAGGTGTGAACTTAGGCGCTAGGGATGAGGCGCTCGGTATCCCGGGAGGCATCACCGCCTGTACACCGTCTGCTGCTGCTGCTGGCGGTGGTGACGGTGATCGCGTTTCCGTTCCGTAAGACAGCAGTCGGTGAGAGCTGCATGAGACGGAGCCTTACCCCGACCCAACGTGCAGCCACTGCTCACAGCGCGCCACCCGGACGCAGCGCCAAGCCACCACCGAGCGACGCTGCAGGCACCCACCCAGCTAGCAGCATAGCGTTGCGCGCCTGCGCATCCATCAAACTGGGAATCGACCCAGTAACCAGTACTGTCAAGGCCGAAAGAGAATGGGATTCAAGCTCCGCAAGGGTATGTGGCGGTCAAACTTGCAAGCCACATGCCAACGAACGTCATCTCCCCCACCCACCCCCCGGTCCAGATCCGGACTGCGCCACCTTCACTCCCCAGCATCTCGGTCGCCTACGTCCCTCGACTGCGGTGTCGTTTTCAATACTCCCCAACGCCCCACCCACCCACCATAGCGTCTTCTCACCCCACCCACCGGGGAATACACGTCTCCGAAACACAGACCCGTGCTCACCACCCCCTTACTTCAGCACCACACACCGTCTTCCCCACCACCAGTCCGCACAGCCCGTCCAACCCCACGCACGCATGCGCGCACGCAACATGAGGCTCCCCCACATCATTCCCCCTCCTTTCCCCCGGCAAGCCAAGCCATCGTCCGCAGCTGCAAAGCATACCCCATACTAACGACTAACCGCACAACAAACTGTGTGCTGTGGCACTCCTCGATGCCGGACTAACCGATAACCGACAACGGCCTGACCGCCATCCACTGAACCGCCACCCACCCAGACAGACAGACATGTCGCGGCACTCGAACCTCGGAACCGACGCCGCTGGCCCATTTGAGCACCTCACCTCGCCGCTCCCCTCACCACAGCAAAGCCGCCAGCCAGCTGCCCCACCGGGCACTGCCCCCAACAAAGAGAAAAAGACCGACGCGAAAAGGAGGCCGCTGCAGCGCGTGCTCGGTTCCATGGGTTCGTCCCCCACACCAATCCCGACGACCTGGTCGGAGCCGCCACTGCACGGACGGACGGACGGACCGGCCGCGACCCTCCGCGACACCGCTGCCCCCCTCTGCAACTGCAACTGTCCACCCACAAACCCACATCACATCACGTGGCGTGCGCTCCACCAGCCACCCGAATACATCAGCACCGCACCGCACCGCACCGCACCGCGCTGCACGTCACCCGCCGTTGCAAAGCCACTGTCGGGAAGCCAGCCAATAGGCGGCCAGTTCTGTCCCATCCGGAACAGGACAGCCTCCCCTTTCCTTCAATCCCAACGCAACCAACCCAAAAGTCATCCGAGTCAATAAGCTCTGCACGGAGGCAGACGTGCGTGCCACAGAGTCATGCAGTCACACCGGGCTGCTGCCGAATACTGCACTGTACTGCAAAAGTGTTCGGTGTCCGTACAATTGTAAGCTGCTGCTCACATGCCCCCACCGGCCCGCCTCTCCATCCCAACAGGACAGGGCAGGACACGGCAGGGCAGGGCAGGCCAAATCGAACCAGGACAGGATAGGACAGCAGTCCCGTGGGGCTGCTAACGGCGCTCCGCGCACCCCTCCTCTCCTCCCCTCCCCTCTCCTCGTCTGCCTGCCTGACGCCCCGCCTGACGCACCTCAGCCCCTCCCCTCCCCCCCAGCACTGCACTGCACTGCTACGTGCGCTCCTTTCCACAGACCTTCCCCAACCGGGGTTGAAGGGGTTGACGGGTTTATAGAAGGTTCGGCCTCTGCTGCCCGACTGCCCACTCGCCACTCCTCTACCCACGAGTGAGTGAGTGAGTGAGTGTCAGTCAGTCAGTCAGTCCGGCCGAGGCGAGGCTCGGCAGGGGGGGTGGCAACTGCTCGGCCCTCGAGAGTTTTAGCACCCACCCCACCCAACCATCCGGCCCCACGCAAACGGACCGACCAAAAGCTGTGACAACCCCCCCCGCCCCCCCTCCAGTCAAACATGTCCCACCCCCCCACATGCACTCGCACATCGACACGAACACGGCAAGTTGGCGACTACTACTACGACGACAACTACTACAACTACGACCGAGAGAACCCGCTGCTGCTGCCGAGAAGCTGTGGAGCCCTCACCTCACCTCACCTCACTTCACCTCGCCGCCCCACACTTCACTGCGCGACACATCCAGCTCCCAACATGTACACATCCGACCCACACCTGAGGAGGCTCTAGGATGGCCCTGAGGCTCTAGGATGGCTCCGTGTGGTCCCCCAACCCGTCATACGCTGACCAAGGGGGCGGCCTCCTAGTCCTTGTCAGCCCCCCCAACTTCCCCTCACTCAAGTGCTCAAGAGAGGCGGGAGACTGCGCTGCGCTGCGCTGCGAGAGAATGTTTCCCGCCCGCCCGCCGATCCGCCCCAACCAAACCCGCAGTGCGCCCCTCTCTCCCCCTCCTCCCTTCCCCCGCCCCCCGGGTGTGGACTGGAAAGCTGCAGAGACATGCGCGAATTGCAGCCCCGGCCGCTGCCGCCACACCACACACCAAACCCCGCCGCATACCCTTTTTCAATTATCCCACACATCCCACACCCCTGATCTCGGGGAGCCCCGCCGCGCGCACGCCCTCACTCCTTCTCCCCCACTCGCCCGCCTCATTTCCCTAACCAGCCTATCCCCTCGACTCCTCCCCCCCCCAGCCAGCCCGTCCCCTTCCTCCCTACAGGGTGTGGATGTGGGTATGTTTGATAACATGATAAGCAATGCTGGGTCGGTCGGTCCGTCCGTCCGCCTCTTCCGTGCTCCCCCGCTGCGATTCGTTGGCTCCGAAACCCCTTTCCCCTTCCCACTGCCTTCCCCCCCTCCCGCCCTCTGTCGTTACAAATTCAAACCCTCGTCAAACCCCCCGCCCTCCCCCCCTCTGTCGTCGTTCGGTCTGTCGTTCGGTGTGTGGGTGCCGGCTCCCATCAGTGCGGGTTGAACACTCGCGCCTCCAGCCCCGTCCAGCTGCCCTGCCGCGACTCCGCCCCCGCCCACTCCACCTGGGTGTCGGGGCCCATGTGAACCTGAAGGCTGCGCTGGATGGCCTGCAGGTGGGGGGGGGGGTTGGGGGCGGGTGCGTGTGTGTTGGGGGGGTTATCCACGTATAGGCCGGAGCCCATGAACGGTAAAGTAACAGAAGAAGGCCGTAGAAGGTGTGTGTGTGGGGGGGGTTGGGTGGGGGGGGGGTTAGGGACTGATATGCTACTTTATAGAACCATGGGACGCTGGGGGTCGGGGGCTGTAGAAAGAGCAGTCCAAAGCAGTGGGGGGGAGAGAGTGGGAGGGGTGTGGGGGGCGGCAATGGGTAAATCAGGTAAATCAGCCCAGGGTTGTGGGTGTGGGTGTTGAGTGGCGGTGCGGGGGCGTGGGGCGTGGGTTGGGGTGTTGCATCGGACAGGCGGGGGCGGGGCTCGCAGGCCGGGGAGGGTGGGGAGCAGGGGAGCTGTTTGGTTCGTGGAGGGCGTAACTCCGCTCCACTCCACTCCAGGGATGGAAGCGGCCTGGTACCCGAGGGACCTCAGCAACACGACCAACACTACCCCGGGTACCTTCAACTGGGGGAGGGGGCGGCTGGCCCCCCTCCTCCAGTTGGGGGCCACCCGCCTGGGTGCCCCTCATTGGCGGCATCCAGGGGGCAGACTAGCGGCCAGTGTCTAGTGTCTGGTGTGTGCTGCAGACAGACAGCCGGCGCAGTGGCCCCGAGGAGGCGCAGCGCGGCACGGTGCGGTGCGGCACTGTACTGCACTGCAGGACACCACCCAGCCCCTCGACACCCCTTTCCCCGCCTCCCTCCTCCCTCCATACACACATAGTCACACACACAATCACACACACAGTCACACACCCCACACACCTACCTGCAGCTGCCTCGCCCGGTTCCTGTTGACGCACGTGCGGCCATCCACCCACAGCGTCAGCCGCCTCAGCCGCCCCCCGCTGCTCCCCCCCAACCTCGCCAGCCCCATCATGCACTCGCTCAGACCACACGGCAGCGCCACCTCCAGCTCCCCCAGTGCAGGCATGGCAGCGAGCGCCACCACGGCGGGGAAGCCCGCGGAGCCGCGCGGCAGAATCAGCTCCAGGGACGTCACTGTACGGCAGGCCGCCACCGCCGCCACCTGCTCATCGCTGCCCCAAACCACCGGCGGCAACGGCAGCCCCGAAATGTGCAGCGGCGGCGGCTGCGGCAGCAGGGCCGCCGTCGGCCATTGGTGGAGGGCAGCGGCGGCGGCGGCGGCGCCGCCGCCGCCGCCGCCGCCGCCAAAGGCGGCGGCGGCGGCGCAGCCGCCGCCGCCGTATACGCGCGCCGCCGCCATCAATCCGGCGCCGCCGGCGCCGCCGCCGCCGTGCAGCGTGAGGCCGTCCGCTGGGCCGCCGCCTGCGGCGGCGAGTCCCGCGGCGAAAGCCGGCGGCGGCATGTTCGACATGGGCATCCCGGGCATGGACATCCCGCCAGCGCCGTGCTCCTGCTCGGGCGTGAGCGTGTAGATGACGGCCAGGGAGCGCAGTGCCGGCATGGCGGCGGGTGCGGGCAGCATGCCGCTGCAGCTCAGGCAGTTGATGACGCCCAGCGACGTGAGCTGCGAGCACACGCCCAGCACCCCCAGCGTCGGCACCTTGCACTTGGACAGGTACAGCTCCCGGAGCTGAGGCAGCGGAGCCACCGGGGCAACGCAACGGTACATCAGCGAAGAGCTGCTGCTGCCGCTGGAGGCGGCGGCGGCGGCGGCGGCGCCTGCGGCGCCGCCGCCGCCGCCGCCGGGCGGCGGCGGAGCCGCCGCCAGGCCGTACGGCGGCGGCGCCTGCGGCGCCGCCGCCTGCGGCGGCGGCGGCGCCTCCCCCTCCAGCGCCGCCATGGCGGGTACCCCGCACGGCGGCAGCACCACCGAGTGCAGTTTGAGAGTGGTGAGGCTGGTGGGCAGCCACGTCAGCAGCAGCTCCCCCGCCACCGCCGCCAGACAGTCCGGATCGGGCTGCTCCAGCCGCAGCTCCTCCAGACAGCTCAGACTCGACAGCGCGTGCAGGTTCTGGCACTGGTTCACGACAAAGCCCACCACCGTCAGGCTGCGCAGAAAGGCCGGCGGCGCCGACAGCAGGCGCGGCGGGATGCCGTGCCCCGGCTTCTTGTAGCACCAGCAGCCGCACGAGACGTCGAAGAGCACCAGGCTCTCTAGGCCGGTGGCCCCCACCAGGTCCAGTTTGGAGTGGGTGAGGGCGTCCTCGGCGCCAGACAGCACGGTGAGGGACTTGAGGCCGGGCAGGGCAGAGAGCTCCAGGGGGGTGGCGCAGCGGGCGGGTTCGGCGTACGTCTCCTCCACGATCTCAAACGTGAGGGCGGTCACGTGGGGCTGGAGATTGGGGGTGGGGTGGGGAGGGAGGAGGGAGGGAGGGGCGGAATAAGGGGGTGAGAAAGGAGGTACCGCAGCGAAGGAACGGAGGCGGAAAGGGGCAGGGGCAGGGAGGGAGAGGGAGGAGGGGGAGGGAAGGAGGGGTCAGCTGCGGCCCGCGTGGCGCAAGAGCAAAGGACACGCTTCCTGGAGGGCGGCTCGATGGAGGGCTGCTCCAGGGCTGACCAAAGCGCTTACCACACGTCCAAGTTCTCGCAGGGAAACGACGCCCTGGGCATGTCGTTTCCTGGCGGGAGGCCGGCCGGGGCAGGGGCAGCTGCTTGCCGCCCCCCCCCGCCCGCCCAGCTGCGGTTCCCGCGCCCCTCCCCCCTTCCCGCCTTACCGCATGCCGCCCCCCTACCACCACCACCACCACCACCCCCACCCAATCTCACCGCCCCTTTCCACCCCACCTGCAGCGACGGCGTGATCCTCTTGAGCGCCTTCTGCAGCTCCCCCGACATACTCTGATTCTGAGTCATCTGACACCGCAGGTGCTGAGTCAGCACCGGACGAGCAGCAGGGCCCTTGCCGCCATCCATCAGCCGCACACACCCGGCCCCGACCCCGGCCCCGGCCCCGGAGGACCGCAGCAGCAGCTGCTGCTGCGCCTGAGCCTGAGCCTGTGGGTGCAGCGGCAACGCGTCCTCCATGGCCGCATCCCCACCGCCGCCCCCGCCAGTCGCCAGCAGACCCAGCGGGGCCCCCCACGGAGGCTCCATCCCCCGAGCCGCGGCTGCTGCTGCTGCCGCCGCTGCCGCGCCGGCGGCCGCCGCACCCGCGGCGGCGCCTGGCGGTTGTGGTTGCGGCGGCCACGTCGGCATCCTTGCCGCGAGTCTCTCCGCGGGGCTGGGCGGCCGCCACCACTTTGCCTTGACCTGTCCCGAGTACTTGCACACCACTGACAGCTCCTGCAGTGCGGGCAGGCTGGAGAAGACGGTGGGGGCGTCCACTCGGAGCTGCTGGGAGCGCCAACCAGACTCCTGCAGAGGAGGGGGGCCGGGGGGTTCTTAAAACGGCCCGGGGCCGGGGGAAGGAGCGGGGGAGGAGGGGGTGATACGGTATGCTCCTTTATGTAACATAAGCGGGGTTGGGGGGGTCAGGGAGTGATATGCGCCTTTGCTCCTTTATGTAACAAGGAGACACTGTGGACGGGGGGGCGCGGGGAAGAGGGGGCAGGTTGATGGTGGCTTGGTGGGTGGTGCTCCCCTCCCGGGTTGCGCGCTTGCTGGTGTGAGGAAAGGGAGTGTGCGGGAGGGGAGGGGGTAGCGCGGGCCGTCCAAGGCAAGGAGGCGGCTTGTCGTCAACATATGTGACTTGCGGGGAAGGGTTAGAGGAATGCGCTCGGGCTGAGAGGGCAGCTTGTGGTAGGGGGGTGGCAGGGGGGAGGCTGGGAGCTGGCTGCCAGGAGAGCGGACAGCCGAGAAGGGCGGGCGGGCGAGCGAGGCTAACCGTACCGCACCTGCAGGGTGAGCCGCGACAGGCCGCTCCAGGACGCCAGCAGCGACACGTCCAGGAGTTTGATCTTTCTCTCGTTGAAGGAGTTCAGGTCCAGGTTCAGCTGTAGCGCCTGGAAGCCAAAGTCCTGAAGCGCCTGGAAATGCTCCTCAAGTGCGGCCTGGATTTTCTCCCGCGCAGTCCGGCGGAAGGTGATGTCCAGCACGAGTTCCGCTGTGGACGGAAACGCGCGGACGAAAGCCCGCAGGAAGGCGCGAGCCTGCGCAGCCCGGTGCTCGCCAATTTCCAACCGCGCGGTGTGCACGTTCAGGCTGAAGGCTCGTCGCCACGAGCGGCATACTGATCGGGCGTTGCTTGTTGTCTGATGGTCGAGGAAACGGCTGATGTGCAGCAAAACTCCCTCCGGCACCGACGTCCAGTCAGGACCAGTGGAGCCCCGCTGGAAAGCTTGTTCGGAAAGGTGCAAGCCATCAATACCGAGTTGACCACCATTCCAAGCTGCAGTCTGCACATGAGCCACATGGCGGTTGTATCTTTCGACGTTGGTGTCCATAATGGCGCTCAACAGGCAAAGTCAATTAAGCGAGCAACGCCTCATACTATAATCAAGCCCTTTGGAAGTGCTGCGCGCACGGCTGCAGTAAACTTGACTGCCCTTGCAATCGTTGATGGAAAGCAGCCATGAAGGTCCGAGTCGCCGTACGAAGTACCTCGCGACACTTATTTCGCTCGACAACAGGATTACTGCCGCCGGCTAACCAATTGTCGGTGCGCAGCAGGTTATCAAAAATTTCCTATTTGTGGACGCGCTGTTCTTATAAACTCTAAATCGTTTTGCGCAACGATTTCCCAGCTCCGGGATGCTGTCGAGACGGTGTTGCGCGGCAATGTCGCCGTCACACGAGCCTGGGCTCACACATTTCCACGGTACGCCAATCCACGCTGCCCACTTGCTGTCCTTGCCGCCGCGGAAACAAAACAAAACCGTCCAAGCCTTGCCCGACAAGCGCCATCTCCACCCGCGCACGCGCCACGCACGCAAACCACCACCCCCCCCCACCCGCCACCCCGCTGGACCCCCCCCCTTTAAACTCTCCCCCCTCCCTTCCCCACTCCCCTCCTGCCCCACCCTACCCACATCTCCCCCCTCCCAACAGACGCAAGCCACGCCGGGCGCCACATCTCCCACCGCGCGTCCTTCCCTCCACCCCCCCGCCACCACCACCACCCCCACCACCACCCCCGCAGCCGCCGCACCGCCGCCCCAGCCCCGGCTCCCTCCCCACCCACCCGCCTCCTCCGCCTCCTCCCCGCCGCGGCCCCCGCCTCCCCGCCTCCCCCTCCCCCCCTGGACGCCTCCGAGCCCGACCCCGCCTTCTCCCGCCTCGAGGGCGCTCGCAGCTCCCAGCAGCGCTCCACCGCTCTGTTGGCCACACTGCTGGAGGCGGGGGACCCGGTGGGGGTGGCTCGGCAGCAGCTGGAGGGACTGAACGAGGAGTTCTTCATGACGGGATCGGCGTACCTGACACTGGTGGGGTGGGAGGGGGGTGGGAGTGGGAGGAGGGGATGGGGGAGGGGAAGCCAGGGGGTGGGAGTGTGGGGGTGTGGGGATTGGGGGGGATTTGGAGAGTGAGCTTGCAAGAATGAAACACGAAGCCCTGCGGACGTTGTACTCTTGAGGAGGGGGAGGGGGGGCCGGGGTGGTGGGAATGTGGGAGTGTGGGGGTGTAGGGGGAGACGCGGGGGGTTAAAAAAGATGGGACCGTGTTGGGTTTGGGCGGAGCGTGGGTAGGAGTACGAGAGTACCTTGGTCTCTTGTGTGGATGACCGGTTGGGCGCTTTTGGCAGTTCGGTTTGTTCGCGGGCCGTAGGGTTTTAGGGTTTGAGGGTTGATGACAGGTATGACAGGTTTGATGGGGGGAGGGGTGCGCGGGGGGCGGAGGGTCGAGGTGCGCGGGGGGCGGACCCGGGGGGCATTCGTGATCGGGGGGTTTGAGGGCAAAGTATGTGTGTGTGGCAGTGGGTGGGTGGGTGGGTGGGTGGAGGGTTAATAAGGAAAGCAGCCCATCGTGGGGTCTGAAGACGGCTGAGGTGGGCTGAGTCCCAACGCACACGCGCCCTACCCGCGCACGGGCCCCCTCACCCACCTCACGTGGTATCTTCTTTATCAACGCCCCTCCCCGTCCCCTCACGCCCGCCCCTCCTCCCCTCCCCGTCCCCTCACGCCCGCCCCTCCTCCCCTCCTCCCCCTCCCCCCAATCCAGGCCCGCAAGGACGGCAACCCCGACGTTGCCTCCCGCCTCGAGCGAGCTCTGTCCGCCGCCTGGTCCGTGAAGCAGTCCAGTTTGAGGCCCGAGCTGCAGCTGCTCAACCAGCTGGTGAGGGCGGACACGGAGGCGGAGCGGAGACAGGTGCGGGGGGGGGGCGGGGAGGGGTATGGGAAGGGGAGGGGGGATGGAGGGGCGGGGATGGAGGGGGGATGGGAGGGGGGATGGAGGGGCGGGGATGGGGGGAAGAGGGAAGGAGGGGAAAGTGGGGAGGAGGGGAGGAGGGAGCGGGGGAGGGCGCGTGCGTGCGTGCGTGCGTGCGTGCGTGCGTGCGTGCGTGCGTGCGTGCGTGCGTGCGTGCGTGCGTGCGTGCGTGCGAGGAAGAGCGAAGAGGGAGCGGGGAAGAGGCATCCGAAAAAGACTCCCCCGGGCCCCTCCTCCACATCTTCTTCCCCCCCACCACCACTCCTGCCGCATCCGCGTCTCTTCCCACCCGCCTTCCTGCCTGCTCGTGGGCACAATCCCCATCCCCCCTCACCCCTCGCCTTCCCTCCCTGTCTTATCCCCCACACTTCCTCCACCTCCATTAGCCCACCTCCCCACCCCCACCTGCCCACCACCGTCTCCTCTGCTCTATCTCCTTTTTACACCCCCACCCCCCCACCTCCCCACCACCCCCACCTCCCCACCACCCCACCTCCCCACCTCCCCACCTCCCCACTCCCCCCACCCCCACCCCCACCCGCAGATGTACCTCTCTGGCGGCTCCGACCTGCTCTCCACTCTCACCATGAACGACCGCTGGTTCGCCTCCACCCTGGGCCGCATGCTAGCGGATGTGGAGCGCCAGCCGCCCAACCCGGGCAAGGCGGCGCTGCTTGGGAAGCTGAGGGGCATCCAGAGGGAGACGGAGGCGCTGGAGAGGCAGGCGGCGAGGGGCAGGGGACGCAGCGAGGGCTAGGGGGAAGGGATAGGGATAGAGATAGGGCTGGGGCTAGGATCGATGCTGAACCCTAAGAATCCCGATGGTCGGGTGGTTGATGAGGGGTGTGGCCTACTGTGTGACGAAGGCCCGGTGGTCTGTGTGCTAGCACGTGTAGCCGCCCTGCCGGGTTGGCTCCCCCTGTAACAAACCCGCATTCTAGGATTGGGGTCAGCGGCAGGGGGAGGGGCGGGGCGAGGGTAGCAGCAGCAGGGGGAGGGGCAGGAGGAGGGGCAGGGGGAGGGCGGGTTGGGTCGGGGTTGGTGGTGGGACTGTGGGTGTGGGGCAGTCCTACTGTGAGTGTTTGAGTGTGTTTGGCGTTTCTGCGTCGGGCTGTGGCTGGTGGCTGGTAGCGGCAGCGGCAGCGGCAGCGGGGCACATTGCCTCCCGGTGGGGTTGTGCTGCTCTGCCGGACCCAGGGTGGTGGGTGGATTGAGTGGTCTTCTTTCGGCCGTTCGTTGCGAAGTCTGAGCTCTGTAAAACAAAGGATGGCTGGCACCGGGCAGTGTGATGGCGGGTGGGTGGGTGGGTGGGTGGGTGTGCGGTGCAGCGCAGTGCTTGCGCGGGTGCGTGCGGGCGCCTGTCCTGTCTGTCAGGGCGGCGTGTCTGCTCCTTCGCGGTTTAGGAGGTGGATGAGGCGGAGGGGGGCGGGTGGGTGGGTGAGCAGGCATTGCTGCCGCCTGCTGAGCTTCCGCAGCAGTCCTTTTGGCACCCCGTCTCCGTTTTGTGACGGAGTTTGGGCAAACGGCAGATTGACGGCAAATTGCGATGTCATTCGTGCCGTTAGTCAGTTTGTTCCTTAATTGGTTATTGAGTGGGTGCCTGGTCGACCGCCGACGTTGTGGATGTGTGATGTGATGCGATTTGGAACCTCTTCGGACTTTCGCCGCCGTGCGCCTTGTGGCGCAACAAAGCCGTGCCGAAACGTCAACTGCCACTTGCTATGAGTTTGCTACATTTGGTGCCACACTCACTGTTTGTTTGTTTCTTTGTTTGTTTGTGGTGTGTGAGGCGCTTCAGTGTTGAGTTGCTGGCGCCGGTCGGGGGGGAGCACCCACCATCTGCTGCACATGTCGGCTGCCGTTGCGCTCCCCTGTGTGTGTGTGTGTGCCCTGTGAGGGCCCTGCTGCGGTGCTTTGGTAAATGCTGGATCCGACGCCGTCCATGATTTTGCTGCCCTCACAACGAGCATCAAGTGTTATTACATGAAATGCCTCTTGGTTGTCGCCACACTGGTGGTGGCTGCAGATCGAGAGCGAACACTCCATTACCTCATCATTCAACATGGGGCCAAGCTGGCCGCCGTGTGCGGCAGTTCCAAACTAACACAGTCAGCAGCGGCTGCCGCTCGAGATCGGGGGATCTCGCCGCGAGTAGTCGTTGGTTGCGCAACCGCTGACATCTGTTCCGCCCCTTCGTTCCTAGACGGTCGGCGCACCGGGGCGCGACTCCAATGTCCCAACGACCGGTAACGCGCGCAGCCACCCTCATACACGCACAGCACATACATAAATAGCGCGAATGCGCAATAACCCGACGCTGCAACCACACAGGCAGGGTCGTATTAGGGGTGTTTCCACAACATGCGCCGTGCAATAACCCGACACCGCATCTATCTTGCCCATCCCTCCCTCCCTCTCTGTTACTTTACCGTTCACGGGCTCCGGCCTATACGTGGATAATCCCTCCCTCCCCCCCTCCCTCCCTCCCTCCCTCCCTGCCTCCCTCCGTCCATCCATCCCGCTTCACAGCCGGTCCACCAACCCACGCATCCATAGCACCCAGCAGCTCAAAGGTCCCTGCGGCAGGCAGATCCTCACAGACCCACACAACCGCGAGCGCCTGGCAGCACCCAATCATCCCACGGAGGAGGCTGAAGAGGGAGTCAGGACAGGACAGGACAGAAAGTTTATGATATTATCCCCCACTCCATGCTCAAACACAATTACAAATGCCTCCCTCACTCGCATGTTCATGCCAGGGGGGCACTGAACACGTACGCCTCTGGAGGTGGTGGCGCTGGCACCCCACGCAGTGCCGCAGCGCCCCTTTCCTCCTTGCATGGACCTGACAACCATCCAGGGGGACGATGCACCCGATGGGTTGACAGGTGTCGTGCCCGAGGGTGGGGGGCCGCTTCTACTTCCAGCGACACGGCCGCCGGTATGCGCTGAGCCAATGTTCATCGGATAAGCATCCGGGGCCAGGGCCTCTAGCGAAGCGACGCTACCCTCCCCTCCTAGCTTACGGTACTTCGAATCCCAGTGCTACCGCTCCGAATCCCTCTCAACTTGGATCCCGTCCGAAACCCCTCCAACCCCGGGGGGACACTGACAGCGACGACAGCATCGGTGAGAGTATTGAAGTTTGAAGACGATGACGACAGCCAGGATGTGGAGATTGTGGAGGGCATAAGTCAGTGGTGCTGGCCGCAGCGGCGCTATCAGCGGCGGCTCAGCGGCTCCCGCTGGGCTCCCGCACCGCGGCGGCAACAGCGCCACTGGCGGCAGCGGCTCAGCAGCAGCGGCAGCACTGCTCTCACGCCCCTGCGCTGACGACCCCCTGCAGGGTCTATTACAGCTCTGAGGCCCTGCAGGGGGTCGCCAGCGCAGGGGCGTGAGATCACCGCGGCTGCTGCTGAGCCGCTGCCGCCAGTGGCGCTGTTGCCGCCGCGGTGCGTGAGCCCAGCGGGAGCTGCTGAGCCGCCGCTGATAGCGCCGCTGCCGCCAGCACCACCCTCCACAATTTCCACATCCCCGCTATCGTCATCGTCGTCAATATCCTTGCCAATGCTGTCGTCGGTGTCATTGTCCCCCCGGGGTTGGAGGGGGCTCGGATGGGATCCAAGTTGAGAGGGATTCGGAGGGTGGCACTGGGGTTCGAAGTAAGGTAGGAGGGGAGGGTAGCGTCCCTGGTCCCGGATGCTTACCCGATGAACATTGGCTCAGCACAAAGCGGCGCCTGCACCGCTGGAAATACGGTAGAAGCGGCCCACCACCCCCGGGCGGGACACCTGCCGAACCATGAGACGTATCATCCATTCATCCTCCTCTTGGATGGTTGTCAGGTCCATGCAAGGAGGAAAGGGGTGCTGTGGCACTACTGCGTGGGGCGCCAGCGCCACCACCTCCAGAGGCGTGCTCAGTGCCCCTGGCATGAATGCGCGAGTGATGAAGGAGGCAATTGTGTTGGAGCATGGATGGACACTCTCGCGCGTGGGATAATATCATAAACCAGGAAGAATACCGTTGCAACGTGGGATGAAGCCGAACTACTGAAGCTCAAACGGATATGAGCTTACGTGATAGGGCTGGGACGAGGCTTCTTTTCGCCAATTGACGTATCCGCTGATGATGATGATGCCGAGTTCTTGGGGATGTATGGAGTGGGCGGTAGACGCCGTGGCGGGTCCGACAACCGCTTCCGGTGGTGGCTACCGCGGTTTCAAAGCACAGCGCCAACAGCCTGTTGGACATACAGTAACATACCGGAATAGAGATACGCCTCTGTACTTTGGTTACCCAATGTCATGTTGCTCATCTCGTTGTCGTCGTCCTCAAAAGTGACGGAGTCACCCCGGCGTCCGGTGCTCTGGGTTTTGGTCATTATGAAGTTGCCGATGGGTTTGTCCGACGGCCATAAATAATAGACCTAGACCTTTCTGATTGAAGCAGGTGCTTTGACGGCATTTCCTGGGTTGAGTGCTAAAACAACTTGGCACGCCCCGACTTGTAGACCGTCTAGGCCGGGTGATGGTGAGTCCCGACAACAAAAGTACACTTCAAGCCGCCCCTATTTACTGATAACTTTGGATCTCTTCAGCGGCGTAGTTTTATAGTCGTGCCACGGTAATGGGCGGTTGGTGACGGTGTGGCTTCGCATGTCAGAGGAAGGTGGGTGCTGGCTTCAGGGAGGGTATGCGGGTGAGGGGAAGTCCCAAGGACGCCATCCCTTCATCAATTTGCAGTAAGAAAGTCCCTGCCAGGTTATGTTGTGCGTTTACAGCTTACATATTTGGAACAAAACCCCTTTCCTCCACGCGTACCGGCCAGCCAGCGCACATCGGGGACCATGCCACAGGTTGATCGAGTCAGACGTGTCAGTAACATACCGCTACGCATTATAGTGCTTTCTGTCTGTCCTATCCAGGAAGTCGATTTGCAGCAATCTTGTTGGTTAGGTGGCTATGCTAGCGCGCTTTACGGGGGCGCAAATTTGAATATCTGCTATATGGGAGTGTGTTATTTTTGCACCAGCAATGTTGTAACAACTTGTTCGCTTGGCATTCGTGGCATTTATGTGCACCTACGTTTTCTTGCTGTAAGTTTGAATTCGATTGGAAGTGGATCGGTGAAGATGATCACTCGGAAAGCATTCCTAATGTCTGATGTAATCTTGAGTTCGATTATCAATAAGCAAATTCGGGCCCATGTGTGCCCGCTTGGCCTGACGTGGCCCTACCGGCATGCCAAGCCCCAAGCACCATGGTTTGGTTTGTTTGGGTGGCCATACGGCCATCACCCAACCAAACAAAACCATGGGGCTTGGGGCTTTTGGCGGAGCGTCATCCGGCGTTGGGAGGGTCCTAACGCGCGGAGAGGGTGGGAGGAGGGCGGACGAGCAGAGCCGTCCTTTTCCCTCGTCCCCTGCTGCTGTGTGTGTGTGGTGGTGGGGGGTTGCGTGTGTGTGGGGTTGTTACAGAGGGCTCCAACACGTAAGCGACCACGCACCTGATTGACGGCACCATCCGTAAGACTGGGGGTCAGGCCCCTGTGCCGGGTGGGTGCCCTTCATGCCTGCACCCATAAACCGCCGCCCAAGTGCCCATGATGTCCGAAACCACAGCAGACGCCACGGCGTCCCTTACACACTGTTGTACACTGGTTCCGGGGCTTGGACGAGCCAAACTTTCTCATGCGACACAGGCGATCCAACGGACAGTGTCAACTGCTCTGTCACCGCCTGCGCCACCAAACAGGCCGAGAGGTGGTGGCACCTAGGGGACATGCCCACCCCCCCACCGCACTGACCGGGTAACACCCACATCCACATCCGCATACCCTGGTCGGGACTCGGGAGGCCCTACCGGACAAATACCCTGGTCGGGACTCGGGAGACCCTACCGGACATGGGAGCTTCCTTCGCAGCATCGGCACCCCATCGAACGCAACTCCGCAAGGCGCCACAAAACCTCGTTTGCTCACTCTATTCTCCCATCTTAGCGGGGACGACCACAACCCGGGGGAAGGTCCGCAGCAAAGTGGGGGGGTGGTCCCCACGGGCAGCCCAAGTGAGCCCATCGCCTCCCATCGCCTCGTTAACAAACAGGGCGCGCGCCGCCCGACCAGACCCAAGTTCACCGGCGCAAGGTGTGCACAGCGGTCGCCAACTTTCTTGTGCGGAGGTCGGGGACCCTCCGCCCCAACGCCACCCTTACCCGGGCAGTCCACGCGGCTGTCGTACAATCCACACGCAAACAGCGCCCATCGATTTGTTCCAGCGCCCTCACCAGCCACCTTCGAGGAGACAGACCCCGCCCAGTTGGTGCCGTTACTGAGCGGTGCGTATCGGTGGGCTCCTGGTGCTCCCACATCTCCTCGGTGTGTGTCCGTAAGCCGCGACCAGTACCAAGCCCCCCACGGCCTCACCCCGTCGCCGAATTACATCCCACCCCACGGAGTACCTACCCCCCGGCCTGCACAACCCCAGCAACACTTGGATTCGATCACGCCTTCTCATCCCTCCGTGCCCACTTCCTCCTCCGGCCGAGCGAGCCGAGCCTCTGGACCAGTGCGGCTGCATAGCCTAGCCGGCCCCACCACCTGCATGAACGGAAAGAAGGAAAACGACGGGACGGCGGGCGGCCGCCACGCAAAAGGCGGACGCTGCGACCCGAACCAGCAGCCTGACCCGCATCCCCTCCCCTCCCCCAAACACCCACCGAACGCAGGATCCCGAGCACCCGGACCGCCTTTCCCCGCCTGCACCTCCGCTGCTGAGCGCCCTTTCGGCCCTCCCTGCCACACTTACCTCCCTACCGCTCACCTTCGCAGAGATTTCTTTGTGCCATTTCCTACCGCTTATTACCTCGACTCAAGGCAGGTTGTAGTGCCATTCCAGCTGCATCGGCGGCTGCCTCGTCACATCATCCGCCCTAAATCGCCGCTGCCGCCACCCCTGCCTGCCGTGGCCCTAACCGAGCCAGCGCTACACACCACACATGCCCGCCCTTCCCTCTTCGCCCACACCATCACCTCCCCAAATACGGACCTGCCTCCCTCCCCCTCCTCCCGCCACCCCCTCTCCCCCTTCTTTGCTCCCTCCCTCCCTCCCTCCCCCTCCCCCGCCACCCCCAAACCCCACCTACCCTATCCGCCCTGGAAAAGCGGCGTCGGGTGACTCTCGGAACAGGTCTTCGCAGCCTCAAAAGGCCCAAAGGGACCCGAGACCACTCGATATCTCGGTCCGCGAAGCAAAAGTGGCTTCGCCCCATGTGGCACACAAGGCTCATCGCAACGACGACACCCCACTGTGGGTGCCGCCGAGGCGCATGCCCCGGCCAGGGCTCATGACGAGACCGCAGGGCAGAACCCTTGGTCCGTAGCCTTCATCCCCGCACCGGGCCAACGGCCTCGGGCGGTGGCCAGTCGACGCGGGCGGGTTTCGGAGCGGAACTGCCCCTCATCGGGCTCTGCGCATCAGGGCCCCCGCATCGGCGCGGAGACCCGTCATCCTGTGAGGTCGGCGAGAGTGTTCCCAGGGGGGTGGAGGGGGAGGGGGAGGGGCAGGGGGGCAGCAGGGTGTCGGGGTGGGGGCGGGGGACCGGGTCAGCAGAAGGTGCGGACGGGCACCAAACGGAAAGCGACCCATCAGTCCACTCGCATACACACAGGGGGGGGCTGGGGGAAGCATCTCTACGGATAGGCCGGAGCACCTAAACGGGGGGTGGGGTGGGATGGCTCTCACTGGAAGCCTCCTCCTGCTCCGTGTACTCGAGGGGTTACATAAGCAGCGCGGGCGGGAACCACACACACACACACACACTGTGACACCAGCTGATGTGACCTGGCATGCGGCGGACATCTGCGCTGGCGAGCTGGTCATGGCATAGGAGGGGACTCGCCCGGGGAGTCCCCTCCTGCAAGCGCAGATGGATCGGTTTATACATCGCCACAGGATATGAAATATCAGCCCTCCCTCCCACACATGCCAAGTAACCCGCCCCCCGCCCTTCTCTCAGCCCACATCCGCCCAAAACCCAAACCCCTCGCCGCACGCACCTGCCACTCGTGGGCATGTCTCCCGGCTCCAAAAGACTCGATCGCCCGCCCGCCACCCTTCGCCGCCGCCGCGCCTGGCGCCCCATCACGGCAGGGGCGGCCGGCGCGCCGCAACCATCTCCGCCGCCGCTGCCGCCGCCAGGCTCTCCCCGCCCCGGAACCGCCACTGCCCACCGCCCGGTTCGCGGCATACACAGGCGGCGGGCAGAGGCGGGAGCCCCGCGGGAGCACCGGCTTCGAGCACTGCGGCGGAGGGATGGGTCTGCAGCCCGCAGACGCCCGCGACCGCCCGATGGTGGATCCATGGCGCCGGGCGCGGCGGCGACGTGGCGGCGGGCGAAGGCGCTCAGTCGTAGGTACCTCCCTCGTGGCCGTTGCCACTGTGCAGGCGGCCGGGAGGGGGGTTAGGTGCGCTCTCGCGACTTTCCCGGCCCCCGCGGAAGCCGCCCCCTCCCCCGAAACGATACACCCAGGTCGTGCTGGTGGTGCTGCTGGCGGTGGCGGTGGTGGTGGTTGTCCAGCCAGCCAGCCGCGCAGCGGGCCAGCCAGTTCCCGGTAGTACCGCCCGCGGGAGAGGGAGAGAGCTCCGCCTCCCTCAGAGCGGGGCAGACATACAAACCCAATCCGGCACAGGACCCCTTCGATTGTCGGGCAGCAACATGTATCTTAATCAGTGGAGAGGCACGAAACAGGATCGGGGCCTGTCCGGTTGCCGGACCAGCGCCCCCCACTACGGGACGGCCCCACTGTGGGCCCCCCCGAGTGTCAAAACATCACCAAACCCACGTATCGGTACCCGAGGGCAGGCTTTCTGAATCCCGTCCGACAGACGCTACGCCGCGCCGCGCCAAGCGGGCGCGTGCGCTTCATCAAATCCCCTGCCCCCCTCATCGCCACATCGCGCCGGCGCACACGCAAGCGGCCGTCAGTGACGCCAAGAAAGCTTAAACGTCGCGCCCGTCCGCTCCCACGCCACGCAGCCGCCAACAACACCACTCGCGAGCCCTGCCCCTTCACCGACCGCATGCGGCGGCGGCGCAGCGGCGGCTTAGGCGGGAGGGCAGGAGCGGCAAAAGCAGCAGCAGCGTGAAAAGAATGGAAACGGACGCGACGCGGCTCTCGGCGTCCCTATCGCCGCCAGGACGCCGGCGGGTGGCGCAGGAGACTTTTTAGGGGTGCTCTCTCCCGCCCACATGCCCAGTCCCCAACACCCTCTTAGGTACGCGCCCAGTTGCAGTTCCATAAACACTCCGCACTTGACGCCAAAACGTATACACGCGACTGGCCATAATCTCGAGCAGGCCTGCGACGACGACAGCGCGGTGAAGGGAGGCGCGGTTAACGTGAGCGCGCGAGCAACAACATGCTTGCTGGCTTTGCTACGTCGAGCAACGTCGAGTGACACGAGCAAGTGAAGATATGCAACATGAGGAGGCGTGCAAGATAAGGCCCACACACACGCGAGGGCAAACTTGGGATTGATGGGTGCCAGCTATAGCCCAGCGTATCTCGCTGTTTCGAAAATACTTTTGGCGGTGGCAGGGCGTCACGTGCCTCCAGCTGCAAATCGACAGCTGTGGAACGAGAGGAACACAGAGTCCGACTTCGCTACAACACGTTCCGTTGCCGCGCCACTCCCACGGCGCTTGTACGAACATGATGGGGGGAAGAAAGACGCTCTCAACTTACCGACGCGCAGCATGAAAAGAAGGCCGGTCGTGTCGTGGGGTGCGCAAACGCCGCCTCCAAAACTCCACATCGATTGTTCGTTGGCCATCTGACATTGCAGGACCAGGGCGGGAAGGCACGGCGAGCCAAACATGGAGGGGGGAAGGCAGGGTGGACCTCGCAGGGGTCGAGGGCGATGTTGCGGGTTTCGGCCACGTCGTCCTTCAATCCAACAAGTAAACCTCAATTCAGTGGTGTAGTGTCAACCTTCGAGAAAATAGTGACAACCTTCGGTAAAAGAACACGTCCAAGCGTGTAGCATTCGAGTCCCAAAAAGTCCCGGGCGCCCTCACCTGGCCGACGGACCATCTCAGCGATGTTCTTCACGGCAAATCAGCAAAAGACCTGGTACCATGCAAGCATCAGCTCTCTGGTAGGCAATCAGGCCGCGCGACTCGGTAACGTGCCTCAGCGTGTTGCGAGGCGGTCGCCACATCAGAGCCGGCCTGCAGGAAACCCAACGCAATGAAATGCGTTACGTCTCACAAGCACAATCTGCGTGCTGCTTACGTTGCTTACCATCAACGGGCCGGCTCCGGACGTGGCTCGAGCCGCAGGGCCTTGGGACGTCAGTATACTTAAGACGCTGCCCAATCCAGCCGCATTTGCAAGTCCCAAAAGGCCTTTCGGTCACCGTTGCCGTGAAAGAACATGCGCATGGCCCTCACGAACGTTTCTGTGTTCTGTGCAAGTCCGCCAAGTTCTGTAGCTGCAGACAGTGACGGGCTATACCCGGAACAGCAGTCTGGTGGTGTTAAGGAGCAACAGGGCCACATCTGCGCGCGGCACGGCTCGCAGTGCGCCATCCCCACGAACACGCACGACTCTCCTCTCCCCCCGTCGGCTCAGAGCATCCAGCTGATCAAGGCGACCACCTTCAGCAAGCCCCTGTGAAACAAACAAAACAGCAGGTTAGAGTCACCCAGAGGCTGCCGTATGCCTTCCTTGAACAGACAACATGAAGCTTTGGGGGCTGCAGATATGGGGTGACGGCAGCGGCGTATCGGACAGTTGCGGAAGTCTGCAACAGTGTAGTGTAAAAGATTCTTTCGTCTCTCAAAAGAGAAATTGGCAGACAAGGAGCTAGTTACGGTGGCCGGCGTCTGCCGTGCAGTTTCGGAGACGGGACCTTTGCCGGAACAACGTCGCCGCCATTTCATTTCCGTTCGTCATGCCAGCCAGCCAGCAAGTTTACAACGTTTGATGACTGTCTCCAGGCGTTTGAGCTGCACCCATTCGGGCCCATGATCGCCTATGGAGGCGCGCAGCCGTGTCTGCATTGGGTTGGGTTGAATTGGGCAGGCTTCCGCTCAACCCAGAAAGGTGAAGTGCCCGCCTGCAGCCCGCACAGTCGTGCGGACCTCATTACGTGTGCCCCAAAAGAAATGAGTGTGTGCGGGTACAGCCACAGAAGCCGCGAATCCAGGCACCGTGCCGCGCCGGGCACCTCCCCCGACCTCCCCTTTCCCAACCGATCCGAAGTCCTCGAGCAGCGCGCCCTCCCCCCAGCAAGGCCCCGCCGTCTGGTCCCCACCGTTTGCTCCAACATCCGTGCTCTAAACCAGTCCCCTCCTGGAGCGATCGAGCCGCCGTCACACGGCTCACTCTTACTACATCTCGTGCGTGTACACACACACACGCACCTTGGCGCCATCCGGCCTCAGCTACCGGTACCACCCTTAGAGGCGGCGTCCGAGGTGGTGTCCGGACCAACGTTCCTAGGGGGGGCTAATTAAAGAGGATACCGCAGCGGAGGGACGTAGGCGACCGGGGGGCAAGAGTGTCCCGCTACCAAATACTCCAAAAGTATTCCCCAACTAAATACCGGTACCCCGGATCTCTGGATCCTTCTGGATCCTTCTGGATCCTTCTGGATCCTCTGTTTTTGTCCGCTTTGTAACGCATCACTGCTACAGCCCGCTGGCTCCCCCCCTCCCGTTGGCTGGCTCCACCGTCCTAACGAGGGCCGGGTGTCGGGTCGGGTCGGGTCGGGTCGCGGGAGCCAAACCACTGCAACAACCAAACCAAACCACCACAACAACGGCCAACCACCAGCCAGTCCACCTGCCTCGGGGGGGCCGGGACACGGGACCCGCTTTCGGCCCCTGCGACTGATGCGCTCTGCTCCTTCCTCCTCACCCCAAAGACCCTGTCTCCTGTCCTGTCTCCTGCCCTGTCACGTCCTGTCCGATCCTGTCCTGTCACGTCCTGTCACGTCCTGTCCGATCCTGTCCTGTCACGTCTGGGGAGCGCGAATGCCGCCGCTTCGCCTGACGCTCTGCCTGACCTTCATCTACCTACCGTAAAAGAAGTAAAGAAGACGAGCTACAGCCAAACCTACACGCGCGGGGCGGTGGGCGGGCGGGGGGAGCATTGAGACCCACAACCCTGCGAGGTCGGGGTCGGCCTGGCTGGCTGGAAGGATGGAAGGTCGATCCGGGCTGGCCGCACACCGTAGCCCCGACCTCACCCCGGGCCGTTCTAATTACCCCGGCCGTACATCCGTACGGTCACCTACCGTGCCTTGCGCCCCCCTCTCCCCGCCGCCGCGCCATAAATCGCTCGCCACCTTGCACCGCCCGCCTGCGCCGCCAGCTTGCTGGGCCTTACCTCACTATCTCTTACCTCTACCTTTCCGGGCACTTGCCTGGCGGCCCACGGCCAGCCAGGCCATCCACCAGCCACCCCCGGGGGCCCCCGGGGCAGCGACACAAGCCGGGTAAGTGCCAGCCCCCGGAGTGGCAAAGCGTTATCACGTCGTCACCCCATCTCACCTCACCAGGCCACACCTCACCAGGCCGCGCCACCCACGTCAGGCTGGTCTACATCATGGCTCCAAGCAAAAGACGCAGCACCGTCCGCCGCTTCCTGCCGTTTGCCCCATTTTAGCCCGATGCGCCCCCTGCGACGGATTCGGGTGCTGCCCCCCCCCCTCCGCCCAGCCCCCGCGCCCTGCTTCCAGAGGCAGCAGCCGAGAGGGCCCAAAGGGACACGACGCGCGTGCCTGCGTGCGCACGCTGACTACCCCTCCTCCTCCTCCTCCTCCTCCAGCCGCCTGCAATCTGACCGCCCTCCAACCTGCGCTGCGGTGTCGGCGCCACTCGCGCGCTCACCCCTCCCCGGCCCCCGCCCCGCCGCCCCTTCCGCTCCAGGACTGGGCCCACGCACACACTTTTTCCCCCGTGGCTCATCCGCTCATCTCCCCCCACCGCTCGCTCATCTCCCCCCACCTCGCCGCTCGCTCCCCAGCGCCCCCGCCCGGCAGTTCCTCCCCGCCGTCACCGTCACTTCCCTCCCCTCGCCACCAGTGGCGTCTTGACCTCCTTAAGGTGTTGCAGCACCCCGGGCATGGGGTTCAGGTGGGGGGAGCCGATGGCCTCCAGGTACACCTGACAGCGGGGGAGGAGTTTGAAGAGGGGGGGGGGAGGGAGGGGGGGAAAGGGGGAAGGGGGGGAGGGAATGAAGGAAGGAAAAGGAGGGAGGGTTGAGAATAAAGGATGAACCGCAACCGCGGCAATGGGACAGAGGTAAACAGGGAAACAGGGCAGGGAGGGAAAAGGGGGGGGGTACGGAAAGGGGGAGGGAGAAGAGGGACAGGGAGAGCCGAGCGGCAGAGCGCAGGCGGGACGGCACTGCACGGAGGCGGGCTGCACAACCGGCGCCACACGGCAGGGCGCCGCGTGCAGACGACGACGCGCCGACTCCCCACCAACCAACCAACCAACCAACCAACCCCGCACCCGCACGTGTCCGCGCCCTCCTACGGTATATTCCTCCCGCGCACGCACGCTTGCATGGTATCCCTCCCACATCACATCACGTCACCTCACCTGACACCACGTCATGTTCCTGGTGCCGCAGACCCGCCCCTCAACAGACTCGCGCCCCCTCCTCTCCCCCAAGGAGCCCAACCTCCCGCCTCCCGGCTCTCGCCCCGCACCACGTTCTCAGTTGTCCTTCTCGCTGCCGACCCCACCCCCACCCCCCGGTATCGTGCGGTCTCGTCCCCCCCGCCCCACCGCAACCCACTCACCCCCCCCTCCCCGCCCCCCCCCCCACCTGGTCAAACATGGGGCTGCCGTATATCTTGGCGTCGTTGCGGAAACCGAAGGGGAGGGAGGTCTTCCACTGCGCATCGGGGCACTGCTCCAGGTGCCGCAACACGGCGGCGCGGTCCTGAGGGAGGGAGGGAGGCGCAGACCGGGGGGTTATCCACGTATAGGCCGGAGCCCGTGAACGGTAGCGTAAGGGGAGGTAAGGGTAAGGGGCGGAGGGGATGTGGAGGCAGGGAGGTGGAGAGTGACGTCGCCTCTTACCGTCCCTCCGCTGCGGTAACACCGCTGATACCCTCCACCTTTGTTCCCTTTGCACCCTGGCCCAGCGCCCGTCCCCGTGCCAGCCCCAGCTCCCCCACCCCACTCCACCCCAACCGCCCTCCCTCCCTCACCCCCACCCTCCGCCCTGCAAAACCACCTTGGAACCCCAACCACCCCCCAACCGCCCTCCCTCACCACCCTACCCCGCCAACGCCGTCTCCGTCCCTGCGCTGCGGTCTCTCTTTCATTGCCCACCCTCCTCCTCCCTCCTCCCTGCGGCGCATCTTCTGCACCACCCCAACCCACCCACTGACCCCCACCCCCCCCCTTCCCCCGGCCTTCGTCTGTTGCTTTACCGTCCACTCCGCTCAGACCTACACCCCCGTGGATAACCCTCCCCGCCCCCACCCCCCCCTCTCCCTCCCTCACCTTTGCCGTGTATCTCGACCTGGAGCCGTAGCAGCTCTCCACGTCCGGCAGCGACAGAGTGCCCCGCCGCTCCGCCGACAGCGAGGCAGTGGGGTCGTACACAGTCTGCTTGTACCACCCAGACAGCTGGCCCCACATAAACCACGGGCCGTAGCGCTTGGACAGCACGGAGGGGTCGGCCAGGCGGATGTGGGAGCCGCCGGGCCGCCGGGAGCCGGCGGCGGCGGCGGCCACGGCGGCCGCCTGCGGCTCGGTGATGTGTGGTTCGGCTCCGGCGGCGGCGGCGGCGGCGGCGTCCGGGTCTTGCGCCGGGTCCTGCGCCGGGTCCGGGTTGGTGGCCTGGGGCGGGGAGCTGGAGCCGTCACGGCCGCCGTCGTCCTCGGCGGAAGCGGCGGCGGCGGCGGCGGCGCCTCGGCCGCGGCCTCGGGCGGCGCCCCTGGTTGGGGAGGAAGGGAGGGAGGGGGGGGGAGGGAGGAGGGGAGGGGTACTTGTTGTTGGGGTTGTTGGGGTTGTCGCTGCGGCGATGGTGGTGGTGGTGGCGGTGGTGGTAATGGGGGCGGCCATCGGGCTTTGGCGCGGCGCTTATGTGTATGTGATATGAGGGGGGTGGGGGAAGAGGGACGGAAGGGCGCGGAGAGGGACGCGCGAGGCAGGCTGGGTGGGCGGCGCGGCGCCTGCACATTCGCTCACCCCCCCTCTCCCCCTCTCCCCTCTCTCTCTCTCCTCTTTCCCTCTTTCCTCTTCCTCTTTCCCAGGCAACACAATTTCACCCCAAACGAATGCGTGTCCTTGGCCCCACCCACCCACCCACGCACCCACCCACCCACCTGCCGCCGCGGCCCCCGCGCCCTCCGCGTCCTCCGCGGCCCCTGCGGCCCTTCCCTCCGCCGCGGTTGTCCGAGTCGTCCGAATCCGGCTCCGGCTCCTCCTCATCGCTACTGAGGCCCAAGTAGCTCGGACCACCACCGCCGCCGCCGCCGTCGAAGTCCTCCCCACCGCCGCCGCCTCCGCGCTGCCCCGCGCCGCGGCTGCTGCCGCCGCCGCCGCGGCGGCCGCGCCCGCCTCCGCGGCCCGCCCCTCCTGCCCCACCGCCTCCGCCTCCTCCCCCCGCCGCCAGCTTGACCCGGTGCAGTTTGACCATCTCCTCGTGCAGCTCAATGGGAGGGGAGGCGAAGCCTGCACGTGCGGGCGAGAGTGCGAGAGTGCGCGCATGCATGGAGACCCGGGAGGCAGCGACAGCAGTGGATCAGCAGCAGTAGCGGTGGATCAGCCGCGCTATTGGCAGTGGTAGCAGCGGTGTCGGCAGCGGCCGTTTCAGCCCCTGCGCTCAGGCCCCGGAAGCGGCAGCGATGCAGCGATGCAGCGATGCAGGCAGCGGCACCATCCCACCAGCAGAGCCAACCCACACCATCCCCTTTCACCGCCCACCCACACTCCCTCCCGCACTCTCCCTCCCTGCCCCCTCTCTCCCCCCTTCCCCCCCCCCGTCACCCACCCTTGTAGCCCCTCTCCGCGGTGAACCAGGACAGGGTATTGCCGTACATGTGCAGCATGTCCGCTGCTGCCGTGTGGTGTGGCGCCCCCTCCTCCAGGTCCAGGGAGCGCAGCAGCCGCTCCAGGTCGAGAAGCAGACGCCGGGCCTCGTGGGCGGTGGTGGCCTGTGTGCGTGTGTGTGTATGTGTCGCGGAAAGGTGGGAAGTGGGGCGGGGTTGGGGGGCAAGAGGATACATTCGAGTCCAGAGGGGCAGGCAGGCAGGCAGGCAGGCTGGCTGGCGGGGGGCGGGGGCGGGACATAAGGCTGGCTGAGAGTGCAGAGGTGGAACGGCGGCGACGGCGGCGAAACGGGCCATGGACTGGAGGGTATTCACCCGAGGGGGAGAGACACGAGGGTGTAATGTGTGTGTGTGTGGGGGGGGGGGTGCAATCCGCGTATAGGCCGGGGCCGGGCGGGAGGTGTGAGGATGTGCGCGAAGGCTTGCAAGGCTCTGAGAGCCCACACACAACCCAGCCGAGCCTCCCGGGCCCGCCCCCCCATTTGAAACCTCCATCCTTCCCTGCCTCCCCCCGCCGCGCCCAACGGCAACACGCAGTCTCCCCCCTCCCCCTCCCCAAAAGCCGGACCCAGCAGCTCCAGCCACAAACCCAAACCACACCTCCCCGGCCCGAACCCCGGCCAGCCAGCCGTCGAGCCAGCCAGCCTGCCAGCCAGCCAGCCAGCCTGCTCCTTCAGACTGTCCTGTACACTTACCCTTCCCCCCCTCACGTCCCAGCGCCCCCACGCAGAACGCAGTGCGCCCCCACCCACCCACCCCCCCCACGCAATGCGCCCCCACCCACCCACCCCCCACGCAATGCGCCCCCACCCCACACCACCCACCCACCCAGCCACCCACCCTCTTGGCCAGGAGCTTCACCACTCGAGCCAGCTTGGGCGCTCTGCCCGCCTCCGCACTCCCCGCAAACTCCGCCAACCGACCCGGCAGCAGCGCAGCAAGACGAGCCTCCTCCTCCTCGCCGCCACCGCCGGCACCGCCGCCGCCGGCGGCGCCGGCGCCGCCGCGGCCGCGTCGCACTGGCTGCGGCGAGGCGTCGTCGTCGATCGAGTCGCGGCCGCCGCCACCGCCGCGGGTGGCGGGGCCGCTGCCGCCGCCGGCGGCGGTCCCGGCGGCCGTCCAGAGGCCGTACAGTTTCTGTACGGTAGCCATGCTGGGGCACAGCAGCATCGCCGCGCTCTGATCGGTGGGAGGGAGGGAAGGGGGGAGGGAGGGAAGGGCATGCGTGGGTTTCGACTTTCGAGGTAATGTTTCTTCCAATTGAGTTAAGCTTCCCTTCGCTTTTTGCGGCCTCGAGGGCGCCCCCTCCCTCTCCCCGCCCCCGCCCCCCTCCCCCTCCCCCAGCCGCGGTCCCACCTTGAGAACCCTCTTTGCAACGGAGTTGGCCCCCGACCACAGATGCGCCACCACCTCGGTCTCACTCAGGAGCCGCATGGGAGGGGTCTGACGGGAGGGAGGGGAGGGGAGAGGGGAGGGGGAGGGGAGGGGGAGAGGGCGGGCGGAGGAAGGGAGCTCAGGGTTATCTGCGGCATTGGTAGTTTGGTACACGTCGCAGCAACCCGTCCGCTGTGGACACACCCCAGTGGAAAATGTGGCGGCGGAAGGAGAGAGAGAGGTTAGCCCCTTCCCGCTTCCCTTATCCTCTCTCCCTATCCTGCCCGTTCCTCAACGCCCCACCCTGTTCTCCGGCCCTGTTCTCTCTCCCTACCCACTCCCCACCCCCCATTCACCCACCCACCCACCCCCCGGTAAGTATTGCTGGGTTCTGGGTCCGTTCGCTCACGCCGTCTCTTTCTCCGCTGCGAAATTCTCTTTATACCCCACCCCCCAGCCCCCCTGTCACACCTGCAGCTGCCCCGGCTGCCTCAGCACGTGTTTGACCTTGTCCACCGTGATGACAATCTGTTGGACCCGGTTCTGAGCGATGGCCTGAATGGGGGGGGAGGGGGAGGAGGGAGGTGAGGGAGGGAGGGAGCGGAGGGATGGGTATAAAGTAAGGCAATGGGGAGCGGGAAGAGGGTGGTGGTGGAGGGGGCAGGGCGGAGAGGCAGGGAGTAGTGTGCGGAGGGGGAGGCGGAGGGGGAAGAGGGTGGTGGAGGAGCAGGTATCAGTTCGACTGGGCTTGTGAGCCGACCCACGGGTCCTTCACTGCATGCAGGGCCGCAGGGCCTCCGTCCTCTCAAGGCACAGCCGATTGGAGTGAAGTGGAGTGTGGGTCCCCCAGCTTGGGAATCTGGTGGCCCGCCGCCCCAGCACCCTACCTAATCCCCCACATCCCCCCCCCCAACCGTCGCCTCCTCCCCAGCAACAACTCCTTATGCAGCGCCCCGCTTGTCCTCCATTCCCACATACTTCACTTTACCCCTGCGTTCAGCTCCCCAACCTGCCATCTCCCCCCGGGCCCCTCTCCACCCCCTCCTCCACCAGCCATCATTTGCCTGTTTATTCTTGCTGTGTTTTCCTGTACCACACCCCCTCCCCTCCCCTGCGTTCCCTCGTCCCGGGCCGTTTTAATTACCCCTCCCCTCCCCTCCCCTCAGCCCTCCCCCCAGCCCCCACCTCCGCCTCAATCTGCGCGCTCTCCTGCGTGTATCTGCCCAGTTGGGGTGGCAGCTGCAGCAGCACCTTGGGCAGCTCCCCCCGCTCCAACTCCACGTACTCCAGGACCAGGGCAGCCCACTTGACGAGCCAGTCGGGGGCCCTGAGGGGGGGGTTCAGGGAGTGATAAGCTCCTTTATATTACAATGAGTCACTGCGGACGTTGTTGTTGGGGGGGGGGGGTAAAAAGGAGATACCGCAGCGGAGATGGAAACGGAGACGGCGTTAGAGAACGGACCCAGGGGCAAGGGAGGCGAGGTGGTGGGTTGGGGGGGGTGGGTGAAAGGGTGGTGGGCCGAGGGGGTGGGAGGCAGGTCAGGTCAGGGGGCTAGGGGTGGAGGGATGTTGCGTAGAGGAAGGGGGAGGGAGAGAGGGGGAGGGGGGAGGGAGGGAGGGGTGCAGAGGCGGACGGACTCGACTTGTGACACGCAAGGGACATGGACAGGGACAGGGCTGGGTGCGGAGGCTGCCAACGCAACGCGGAATGCTCAAGCGCCCTTCCCCGCCCACCCCCCCGCCCAGCGGCCGATAAGCAGGTAGGTGGTTAACGTAGGCAGGTAAGCAGGTCCGTGCGTGCCCAGGTACGCCCCTGGGAACGGTGTGTGCCCCGGTATACACGCCCTCCACACACATTGCGCCCGGGTACCCCCCCCACCCCCCGCCCACCCCCGTCTTCCCTCCCCCCTACTTCTTGCAAATTCCCCCCCCTCTTTCTTGCAAATTCACTCTTCAAACTCCCCCCCTACCCCCGGGCCCCGGCCCTCACTTGTTGTTCCCCGGGCTTCCATCCCCCAGGCTGGTGGGCCCTATGCTGTGTTTCCGGAGCCGCGCGCTGTCCTCCGGCAGCAGCTCCTCGGTGGAGGCCCTCAGCAACATGGCCTGGCGGTGAAGGAAGTTGTGACGCTGCTCCATAACCTGAGGGGGGGGGAGGGGAGGGGAGGGGGGAGGGGAGGGTAAAAAGAAGATACCGCAGTTTGGACTTTATGGCTATCTAGCGGCCACGTTGCTGCAAGCAGCACCAACATCTTTTCGCACCATTCGCAGTCAAACGATGCCCCCCTTCCCCCTTCCCCCTTCCCCCTTCCCTTCCCTTCCCTTCCCTTCCCTTCCCTTCCCTTCCCTTCCCTTCCCTTCCCTTCCCTTCCCTTCCCTTCCCTTCCCTTCCCTTCCCTTCCCTTCCCTTCCCTTCCCTTCCCTTCCCTTCCCTTCCCTTCCCTTCCCTTCCCTTCCCTTCCCTTCCTTCCCCTCAACTCCCCTTCCCTCCCCTCAACCCCTCCCCCCCTACCTGTGTGAAGGCGGTGCTCCCCGAGTAGTACAGGTAGCTGCCCCGGCAGTTGCGACTGCCACACAGACAAATGGCCTCCCGGTACTCCTTCTCGCTCTCAGTCACACTGCTGTAGTCGAACGTGAGCTCCTCACCTGGAGAGCGAGGGGAGGGGGGTGGAGAGGGGAGGAGGAGGAGGGGGAGGAGAGGGTGCAGGAGAGGGGAGGAGGGGTGGTGGCGGGGGAGGGGGTTATCCACGTATAGGCCGGAGCCCGGGGGGCAGGGGGAGGAGGGATAGTGTGCAACAGCTTAAGGGACAGATGACATGCAAGGAGCCCCCCGTTTCCCCCTTTCCCTGCGCATGCCACTCTTACATCCCTTCCCTTCCTTTCCTTTCGTTTCCCTTCCCTTCGCTTCGCTTCCGTTCCTTCCTCACCGATCGCCCGTTCCCCACACCCACCTCTCGCCCCGCCGCACCTGCTCTCCCCATCCACCTCTCTCCCTTTCCCTCCCCCCCGCTTGGGCCCCACAGTCTCTCCCCTCCACCTCCTGCCCCTTGCTCACCCGGCTCGATCCTCCGCTTAGCATACATGGCAATGGTGAGGCGGCCATTGACCGACACCACCACCGCGGCGCAGTTGGGGGTGCACGAGTGGCTCATGCGGCTGGCGAATGAGGCCTGGGGGAGCGGGGGTGTGGGTGTGGGTGTGGTTGGGGGCGGGTTTGGGGGTTGTTGTGTCAGGGGTTGATGTGCCAAGGGGAAAGTCTCTAAAACGGGGGTGCGCGGGGAGGGGAGCCGAGGCCTCGCGGGCAGTCCCAACCCTTCGGGCCGCCACTCCCCCCTGGCTCCCCCACCCCACCCGCGCCTTATCCCGCCTCGCCCTCGGCCCCCTTCTACCCTCCTTGCCCCTTCCCCCCTTCTCCTCTCCCCCTGTCTGTCAGTCAACGCCACCTCCGCTCCCCACCCCCACAGCCCGCATCCCCACCCCGGCCCATTTCATTTCTTACTACAAACCCACCCACCCCACCCCCCGGGTATTTTCTTCTTACCCCCCCACCCCCAACCCCCCCACCCACTCACCCACCATCCCCCACCCAAACCCCCCCCACCCCCCCCACCCCACCATGAACGCCGCCTCCACAAACATCACATCGTATCCGTCCGGGTCGTCCCGCGGCCTCTCCAGCGTGATGTTGTAAAAGTCGGGCAGCTCCTGCTGCGTCAGCTTCTTGATGGCGTCCTGGATCTCAAACCAGCGCCAGGGGCTGTGCAGCTCCCCCAGGTACTCCTCCACAAAGGAAAAGGCGGGCAGGCCGCCGGGGACGGCGCACACCACGCCGCGGCCCTTGGGGTGCAGACGGAAGTAGGCCCAGCCGATCTGTGGAAGGGGGGGTTATCCACGTATAGGCCGTGGAGGGGGGGGGGGACGGGGAGGGAGGGGGAGGGAGGGGAGGGGAGGGAGGGGGTAAGAAGGAAGATACCGCAGCGAAGGGACGGAGACGGCGTTAGCGAACGGACACGGGAGGGGAGGGGAAGGGGTAAGAGGAAAGAAACCGCAGCGAAGGGACGGAGACGGCGTTGGCGAGGGGGGTTATCCACGTATAAACCGGAGCCCGTGAACGGCATCGAATCAGAGAAAATCCTTTGCTGCTGGGGGGGGGGGGAAAGGGTGGAGGCCCTCCTTCCTTCCTTCCTTCCTTCCTTCCACGTCATCATCATTACCTGCTTGAGCCGTGCGATGACCGCCGCGGCCGCCTTGCCACACGGCTTGTCGCCCCGCTCCCGGGCACCCGCCTGCACCGCCTCCAACACACGAAGCAGGTTCCAACCCTCGCGACCCTGCGGGGGGTGAGGGTGTTTGAAGAGTGAATTTGCAAGAAAGAAACAAGCGGGGGGGGACGGGAAGGCGGGGAGGCGGGGGAGGAGGGGACGCGGGGAGAAGGGCGGAATAACGACAACGCAACGCGCGTGCACTCACGTATGAGGACAACACCCTGCCTTGCCAACACACACCCTCTCTTTCTTCATTCCATCTACGTCCCCCTTCGATCTTACCGTGGACTCGCGGATGAAGCCCCACCCTCCCCCGCACCCCCACCCTCACCCTGGGGAGGATGAGGGCGGGAGGGGGGCCAGGCCAGGCCAGCTGGGAAGCGGGCGGAGCAGCATAATCACTTCATTCCTTATTATCACCCCCACCCTCACCCCCACCCTCACCCGCACCTTCGCAATGGCGGTACACAGCACGAACCGGTCGATCCAGTCATTGATCGCCTCCGCCTCCCCGGGGTCACACGGCGGAGGGGCGGGCGGCAGCACCGCGCCGCTACCAGCCACCGCCCCCGCCGCCGCCCCGCCACACCCGCCACACCCAGCCGCCACCAAGCGCTCCCCCGCAGCCTGCGCCGCGCGCCGCCGCGGCCCGCGCCCGCCGCCGCCGCCGCGGCCGCGCGCCGCGCCGCCGCCCCCCTCCTCCGCCGCCAGCGCCGCCGCAATGGCCTCATCGTTCGCAGTCGCCTCGTCGTCTCGCGTCCTCCCCGGCTCCCCCGCCTCCACCTTGACCCCCACCTCCGCCATCTCCGCCTCCTCCCGTTTCACCGCCGCTGCCGCGGTAAGCGCCCCGCCGCCTAACGGCAGCGGCAGCTCCGCCATCTGCGGCTCGGGACTGGGCCCCTGGCAAAAGACCACGCCGGTGCCGCCGCCGGTGCCGTTGGCGACGGCGAGGCCCGCGGCGGTGCCGTCGCCATAGGCGGCGGCGGCGGCAGCGGCGCCTCCGCCGCTGCCGGGGGCTGCTGCGGCGGCGGTTCGGGGCTGCTGCTGGCCGCAAGCGGTGTCGGCCATCTCGGGGTCGTCCAGCTCGGGGGTGGCGGCGGTGGCGCCGGTGGCGGGGGTGGTGGTGGTGGCGCCGTCACCGGTGCGGCAGTGCTTGAAGGAGCCGGACTCGCGCACGGCTGGAGGAGGGTAAACAAAGGATACCGCAGCGGAGACGGAGACGGAGGAGGGGGGTGGGGTCAGGAGTGATATGCTCCTTCACATAAAATGAGTCACTGAGGTGGTGGGGGGGGGTTGATGTGGGGTGGTGGTGGGGGTGGGCAAGGTGGGGCGAAGGTGGGAAGACTTGGACTCAGCTACGCGATTTGCTGCCGTTCACGGGCTTCGGCCCATCCTCCCGCCCGAGGATATCCCCCCTCTACCCGCCCGAACTCCCTTTACCCTCCTCCCGCTCGGCTCCCAACCCCCTCCGTCCCCCTCCCTCCCTCCCAACCCTCTCCCTCCCTCCACCCTCTCCCCTCTCTCCCTCCCTCTCCCGCCCTCTCCCCCGCCCTCACCGTCGAATATGTTCCTCCGTGTGTAGCAGTCCATACCCCAGCAGTCCACCTCCTGAACCTGCTGCCCCAGAACCAGCGCACGACGGGACCGAACAGCGGCTGCAAGATCCGACTCCTTGCGCTTGCTGATGGAGGGGGGAGGGCAGGGGGGAAGGAGGGAGGGGGAGGCGGGGGGAGAAGGGGAGGGGGAGGCGATGTTGGTGCTGATTTCAGCGGCAACCCGCCTCTTACATAGCCCCGGAAGGAGTCCCAGAAGCGGCCGAACGGGGGCGATCGGGCGGTCGGGGGGTTGGGGGGAAGGGGGAAAGGGGCGGGACCGGGTTCGTACCCGGTGGGTTGCGGTGCGGTGCGGTGCGGTGTGGTGTGTGTTTAGGCTGCATCGACACATGGGGCCTGCCCCGCTGCATGTGCGTATGCATGTGTGTGGGGCCACCCCTCTCTGCGGGGCCGGGACATTGCATCGGAGGAGGAGGAGGGGGTGGGGGTGGGGGTGGGGGTCGTTTCCCTGGACGACGCGCAGGACTGCCGCCTCCACCCGGGGGGCCGGCCGCCATCATCCATCCATCCATCCATCCGAGATGCCTACGAGACGCCTCATACTTGTTATGCGGTTGGCCTAACACAGAGCGCAGTTTTTCCTAAAAAAACAACGCACACACACAGCCGCCATCGCGTAGCTCCAGACACGCGTTTCCCCTCCCTCCCTCCCTCCCTCCCTTCCTCCCTCCCTCCCTCCCTCTCTAACCCCTGCCTAGGCCCACTTGTAAACCCCCAACGTTTATGTGTGTATGTGTGTGTATATATGTGTGTGTATATGAGTGATAAGAGCACCCCCCCTCCGCCCGGCCGCACCACTCGTCCAGCCCCAGCTCCTTTCCGTGCTCCAGCGTAAAGTGCTCCGCCGCGCCGTCGGGCCGCTTGGTCTTGAGCTTGTACTGCAGTACGGCACGCTCCGAGGGGATGGTACTGCGGATGGCGTACGACGTCAGGGTCTCGTACTGCCTGCGCGCGATTTCGAACGACGCACGTCAATCGGGAGGTGCCCAACAGGGCCAGGGCGGTCTAGACAGACGAAGCGAGGCGAGCCGAGGCGAGCCGGGCTGCCGGATGGGTGGGTAGGTGGGCGAGAACGCCACCACCTCCACCCCACCACCTCCACCCCCCCACCTCCATCCAACCACCTCCATCATCTTCTTATTTACCCACCGCGCTGCATCCCACCGCCTCCATCCCACCGCTCTGCACAGTAACCACCACCTTAACCGCGTTACCCCCTCTTCCCCCCCCCCACCTGGGCGGGAAGGGCACTTTCCGCCACTCGGGCACCGCAAAGTATGGCTCCCGGTTGTGCAGCACTGCGGGCGGCAGCACCGCCCCGGGCACATTCTCCGGGATGCCGCACAGCTCGGGGGGCAGACCCGCCAGGATGCCGCTCATCTTCTCAGCGTACTCCTGAGCAGCAGCAGCAGCAGCAGCAGCAGGAGGAGGCGGGAGGGGCCCCGGGGGCAGGTGTGCCGGGCGGCGGGGCGGCGGTGGACGGAGGTTGGCCCACTGGGGGGGAAGGGCGGAGGGGGCGGAGGAGAGGAGAGGGGGAAGGAGAGGGAGGAGGCGAGGGAGGAGGCGAGAGCGGGGGGAGGAGGCAGGGGAGGCGAGGGAGGAAGAGACCAGGTTTCTTGGCTTCCTCGGCGCCGCGTGCATCGCCACGGTTGGTTGGTTAGTTGGTTGATTAGTTGGTAGGTTTTGCCAACGGCGCGCGGTTTAGGCTGCCCGGGTGGGTGCCCAGTGTGTCTGTGGGTAGGTGGGCTGCCGCGGCGCCGTGGTGGTGTGGGCGGTTGTTGGGGGGGTTATCCACGTATAGGCCGGAGACCGGGGGGGGGGGTCTTGCCTGCTGCTGCTGCTGCGCGAAGACGCGACAGCGGCATGTGGGGGGTGGAGGTGGGTGTGGGATGGATGGGGCCACGGACCGCACGCAGCGGGCCAAGAGAGCGCGGGGGCCGGGCGCAGGCGCGGCTGGGCGTGCAGCCCAGCCCTGGCTGGTAACAACCAAACAGACAAACAAAGAACGAAGGACCCTCAGAGCGGGAGGGACGAGGGACGGCAGGGAAGGGAATCGGCTGGTGCGATCGCTCGAGTGCGCTCCTCGGCCCCTGTGCCCGGCCTCCTCTCCTCTGTCCTCTCCCTTTCCCGGACGTCGCCTCCGTTGCGTTGTCTATTCCGCCGCTTTAATGCGGTATCGATTTAGATCTTTCACTTCCCCAACCATTACTTCCCTCCCGTCCCTTCCCATCCCTTCCCTTCCCTTCCCTTCCCATCCCTTCCCATCCCATCCCATCCCATCCCATCCCATCCCATCCCATCCCATCCCATCCCACCCCTCCCTCCCCTCCCCTTCCCTCCCGCCCCCACCTGCTTGACTGCGTCCACTCGTCGCCGCACCAAATGGTCAATGGCCTCGTGCAGGTCTGAACAGGGGCGGGGAGGGGGGCAAGGGCGGCCGAAAGAGGCGGCACGAAAGAGAGGTCAACACATCGATGAGGAAGCGTGGGAGGCAGTTTGGTTTCTTCTTCTTTTGACTGAATGAATGAATCAGACTGAATGGAGAAAAAGGAGGAGGAGGAGGAGGGAAAGGGGGAGGGAGGGGGAAGCGGAGCACCGGTCGATACCCGCCCAACAGGTCGCCAGTCGTAGGCCATGAACACAACCTCCAACACAACATGCCATCAGCCCGTTTCCCCTCCCCCCCCAGCTTGGTCAACAACGTCCGCAGTGACTCATTGTTGTATAAAGGAGCATATCACTCCCTGACCCCGCCCCCCGAGGGAAGGATGGTGGGTAAAGAGTGCAATGCAAGGACAACGGGGGATGGGGGGGAAAGGGAAAAAGAGAGAGGGAAGCGCGGAACAACGGAACCCGACGCCGCGGCCCACGCAAGGGGGGGGGGGTGCGAAGAGGGTGCGGGAAGGGAGGTAGGTAGTTAGGTAGGAAGGGAGGTAGGGACATGAGGTAGGGACCTACCCGCCATGACGGTCTGCTGCATGGACTTGAGCTGCCGCAGCCGCCGAGGGTTGGCGGCCACCACCTCCCCCGCCGCACCGCCGCCGCCGCCACCTCCGCCACCTCCTGCGCCGCCGCCCCCGCTGGCCGCGTCCCCCGCCAACGACCCGTGCTCTGCCGAGCCGCCGCTGCTGCCCGCCGCCCGACCGGGATTGCCGCTGCCGGCGCTGCCGCCGCTCCGACCCGCCTGCATCTGAAGCTGGATCGCGGCATCGACGGGGTCCTGCGGAGATATGGGGATATTTCATTTGGGTCGCGGAGATATTGAACCGGGGTCGCAACAACACAGCAGGCAGAGGAGCAAGCGGGCCGGAGCGCGGCGGGTGGTGGTAGTTGGGGGAGAGGGGGGCGAGGGGGGGGGGGCGCGGATGGGGTTGGGTACCCTTCGCGGCCCAGTCTCGCTCTCGCCGTGCCTTTCACAGCGAATTACGGGGAATGAGGGATCAAGAAAACTGAATTCGCCAACGTCGCTTCCGTTCCAGCGTTTCGGGGGTTTCATCATCTATCATCCATCATCCTCCCCTCCTCTCCCCTCCCCTCCCCTCCCCTCCCCTCTATCAACCTCCACCTAGGCTTCATCTTCACTGCCCCTCCCCCTCCCCCTCCCCCTCCCCTCCCCACCCTCCCTCCCCACCTGCAGATCCGCCACCAGGTCCTCCACCACCCGGTAGGCAGCCGCCTCCAGTCGGGCGATGGGGCCTGCGGGGGCATGAGGGAGGGACATGAGAGGGGGACACGAGACACGGGAAGGCGGAGGAGAGGGTGGGAGACAAGGGGAGATGGGGGGGAGACATGGGGGAGGACAAGAGTCGCAGCACGAGAGGAGGCGGGGGAGGGGGAGGGTGGGAGGGTGGGAGAGGAGTGAATTGCGCGATAGCGAGCGAGCGAGGCCGGGTGAGGTGGTGGTGGTGGTGGGGACCCCTCCCTGGGCGGGTGTGGGTCAGCCAGGCGGGTGGCTATCCGGCAGCGCGCCGCGCAACGCCACTCCACGCCAGGCCAGGCCGCGTCGGCAGCGCCCGCGGGGCCGCACTGGACAGACGGGACATGGCAGGGGCATGGCTGCCGGGACGCCGGCCCATGGGAGGTGGGTATGGGGGGGTGGGGGGGGGAAATGACATCGGCACCGGCACTGGCAGCCGGCACAATCCTTCGCCACCTTCCGCCCGCCCGCCCGCCCGCCCAGCTCAGCCGCCCACCCGCGCCTGCTCCAGTCCTGCTGTGTCCGTGCAACCCCCACGTCGCGCTTCCACTCCTTCAATGCAGTTTTGTCTCCATCACCCATTCCCTCCACCGGCTCCCTCCCCTCAACATCCCCCTCCCAACCCTCTCACCGCTCCAATCCAGCCCCAGCTCCGGAGGCACCAGCAGCCTCAGCTGCGCCTCCAGCTGGCTAGCCGTCTGACGGTCCTCCTGCCAGTGGGGGCAGGGGGGGCTTCAGTGTGCATGGATGCGTCTCGGTCCCCCTCTCCGCACCGCACCCACACCGGCGCCGCACCGCACCCGCACCCCACCCCACCTCAACCGGATGTCCGGATGGGCCGCACCTGCCGGCGCCTCACGGGGACAGCACCGCACCTCCCCCCATATCCCCCCACCGCACCGGAGCCGCACCCCACCCCCATCCCATCGCCTCTGGTCCGGCGGCGACGCAGTCGCAGCTCCCCAGCTTCGATTCTAGGGTAACAGCTACGTCGGTAAGCATATGAGATTCTGGGTCTGATTGCGTCGCCTCCGTCCCATCGCTGCGATTTCTTCTTCCCTCAGCCCACCCCACCCCAACTCTCACCCTCTCCCCACCTTCCTGCCCCCCACCATCCCCCACCCCACCCCCCAGCATCAGCAGCATCTCACCGCGCTGACCTCCCCTCCCCGCTGCTTGAGGTCGGGCTCCACAATCATCAAAAGGAACCGACACACCTCCTCCTGAGGGGGGGGACCAGGGGAGGGAGAACCGGGGGAGGGGGAGGTGAGATGAGGGGGAGTCAGGGAGTGATATGCTCCTTTATGTAACAATGAGTCACTGCGGACGTGATAAGGGGGAGCGGGGGTACAAGAAAGCAGTCCAAAGGAGTTGACTGAGTGGCTGACTGAGTGGCTGGCGAATGGAAATGAAAAGAGCCCAGAAGGAATACCCGAAGCGTGGAGGGGTAAAGGGCAAGAGACCGGTAGGGAGGGGAGGAGGGAGGGGAGGGGGTACAAACGGGGGGGAGGGGAGAGCGGCCGTTGGGGTCTGTGCAGGATCTGCGCGGCTAGCCAGGTGTTCATTGTTCACTGCTCACTGCCCAGGCAAAGGCAAGGGACCTCTTTGTTCGGTGGGCAGTACCCAGCAGAGCAGAGCAGTACAAAGCAGACCAAGCGGCAGTACCAAGCAGAGCTGCGCCGCGTTGCGCCGCGGGTCGAGAAAGGCCGACGCAAGCTGAGACGCAAGCTACCACAGTCGAGGGTGTCGTGTAAGTGTGGTGGGGGGGCGAACCTTCTGCGGCACGCGGGGGGGGGACCTTCCGCCGAGGACACACACACACACACACAGACAGCCCATTCGTGACCCAAAACACTCCTCGTGATAAACCCCACCCCGCTATGAATGAAACACCCCCGGCTGGGCAGTTTGCCGCTGGCCGCAGCAGCTGGATGGGTCTCCTTCTTCCTCTCCGTTATACCGTTATATAATATATAACGATTAAAACCCACCTGCGACTCCTTTGGAAAGAACTTGCTGCCGTTGCCCGGCACGATCGCCTGCTGCGCCCTCGGCACGGCGGCGGACGCGCCGTTGCCATTGGCAGCCGCTGCGGGCTGGCGCCCGCGCTTCCGGGGCGGCGCGCCAGCGGCGGCGGCGGCCGCTGCCGCGGCGACGGCGCCGTCGGGCGGCAGCAGACCGGTGGCGGCCGTCGCCGCGGCGGCGGGCGGGAGGGCGCAAGCAGCGCCGTACATCGACGCCAGGGCCGCCTGCTGTGCGCTCTGCCCGTACGCTGCGCCGTACTGTACGGCCTGCAGTCCGTGTAGGCCGTGCAGTCCGTGTAGGCCGTGCGTGCCGTGGAGCCCCGCCAGACCGAGGCCGTTCTGCGCGTTCGCAGCGGCGGCGGTATAGTACAAGGCCAGGTAGTTTGCCTGCAGGCTGGCGGCTTGCGCGGCTTGCGCTGCCTGCACGGCCGCCGACGACATCATGGGATTGAGCAACATTCCCGTTGCAGCGGCATTGGAGAAGAGGTTTCCCCCGGACGCCATCGCCGCCGCGCTCTCGTTGACCTGCTGCAATCCGCGCATGTAGCCACGGCTCGCGACCATGGCGTCCAAGGCTGCCGCAGATGCGCCGCCGTTTGAGTAGGGCGCGTAGGTATCGAAGGCGGCAGCGCCTTGGGCGCCGCGGCCGGTTGGCCGCACGTCGCGGCGTTTCGCTGCGCGCCGTGGGCCCGGGCTGTCGTCGTCGCCATCGCCCTCCTCCTCGAGCGCGGCCGCCACGAGCACGTCGGCCGCAGCTAGTGCTGCTGCACGGCGGGGCCTCCCTCTTGCACCTGCTTTGCGGCCGGAGTTGGGCGGTCAAAAAGCGCACCCATGGGAATGGTCGTCATGCGACGATTGCACCCCCAAAACTACGCCCGGACTGCCGGAAGTCCCACCTGCTGCGGTTTCTGCTATTGCTGCTTCCCGGTGTGCAGCTTCGTCGACATCCTCGGGGACATACCCTCGGTAGTCCGCCATTTCCGAACGAATGCAAACGCGCGCGTACGCGTCACTGCCAATGACACCCACTATCCAGGGCTTCTACAAATCCTGTTGGCTACACAAGGCTGTAAAATAGCAGGTTTTGGCCCATTACGCCTGGTTCCGACTTAAACGGCCGAGTTTCAAGATGAACTATTACCGGGGTGACCCTGCCGTCATGGCTATGAGTGTAAGCAGAACTAATCAGTAGTCCTTGAAAGAGCTCTCGTTGAGGATTGTTTTTGAAATGCCCATGATCAGGAATTTCAACCGGAGGCTATGCAGGACAGGGCCGACGCAGCTGCAGCAAAATCCCGTTATCATCCCGCCGTGTGGACCTGTCGTAGTAATTCAATTACTGTTACCATATATGCATACATAGTACGCCATATCGACGTTCTGGGTGATTCGGGTGGGCTGGTCCATGGAGCACTGATTGTGACAGAGGCCAACCATGGGGCGAAGTCGCGGTAAGGGAGACAAACGTGGGAAAGGTGACAAAGGAGACACCAAAGACGGTGGCAAGGACGACGCTGGCAAGGAGAAAAAGCCTAGCGTATTTGAGCGGCTCTCAACTCCACGCGGTACGTTGACATAAAACACTCTGGTTTCATGTCCCGCACGGCAGCGGAAGCTGGAACAAGCACCCTGATTTTCTGCAGCCCATGGATGGTGTGCGTTCCGAGCCATTCCGCTCGACCGGCGTACTGCCCTCGCCTTATGCCCTTATGCCTCGGCTCCTATACTTGCAGAGAATGCTGCGGACGAGCGTTCCGCTGGCAGGTGAGCACTGGCAAACCCTCGATTGGGGCCTCCGTCCTCCGTCCGCAGCGCCACGCTTTCCCCACGCCCAACCGTCGGTGCGTTCCTGCTGCAGGGAGGAAGCGCGCCCGCGGGAGCGTGATCGGCAGGCGGACGCAGACACGGGCGGCAAGCGCCGCGGGGACTCGGAGGACAAGGAAGCCGACAGACGTAAGCTCGCGCCCGCCCTGTCCTCTGCCCTCTGTCCTCAGCCCTCCCTCTCGCTGCATTTCCCAGGCCACCTCACCACACCGCCCGGCAAAGCCCCTTCCCGACGCGCCCTCCCGCTCACCACCGCCACCGCCCTGCTCGCCCTGCTCGCAGCCCGGAAGCGGCCAGCCATAGTGTGGGAGCCCCGCCCTGTCCGACCGGAAGACGCGCTGGAAAAGCCGTCGTCCGCAGCTGCCAAAGAGCCGCAGTCACAGCAGCAGTCGCAGTCGCAGCAGCAGCAGCAGCCGGCCGTGAGGGAGCGGGACGTGGCAGCCAGGGAGGCCGCCTCGGCGGCGAAAGAGCCGCAGTCGGCGGGCAAGGGCCACGGCGGCGGCGGCGGCGGCGGGCCGGCGGATCGTGGCAAGCAAGTGGATGCGGAGGGCGGTGCGCAGACGGAGCGAGTCAAGGAGAGGGAGCGGTGGGTTGACTGACGGGGCTGTGGCAGCTCGACCCGAGCGCCGGAGGGGGGGCAGGGAGTGCGTGCCTGTGTGCGTGTGCGTGCGTGCGCGTGCCGCCGCACACTTAACAATCCACTGCGCCGCGTCGTGTCGTAGCATGCCGTGTCGTGTCATGTCATGTCCCTTAACCCAGGGAGATTAAGGGTGCGATGATGATGCAGCGTGGAGGGTACTGGGTTGCAGCAACAACTCCTCCGAGACCACCCCTCCCAGAGCGGGAGGCGGGGGGGGAGAGGGGAGAAGGGCCTGTGGGCAAGCGGGACGGGTGCACGACGGGAAGAAGGAGCCCGACGGGCAAGAGCGCTGGCCCGAGGGCCCGGTGCATGACGGGGACCGTGTGTCAAATCATACCAAATCACGTCCAACCAACCACCCATCCAGCCAACCATGCATCCACCCATCCCTCAAGACGACCTCGCCACGTCCTCCCCCTCCTCCTTTTTCCCCTCCGTCGCTTCATTACCCGCTTCATTACCCGCTTCATTACCCTCTTCATTACCCGGATGGCTCCCCCCCAGGCGGGAGGGCCGCGGAGAGCGCCCCGACAAGGGCTCCCGGGACAAGCAGGAGCCGCAGCAGCAGGAGGCGGGGGCCCGGACCGCCCAGCTGCCCCAGGACATCAAGGACAAGGAGCGCGGCAGGGACCGGGATCGGGATCGGGATCGGGAGGAGCGCGGTACCGCTGCCGCTGGGGCTGCCGCCAGCGGCGGCGGCGGCGGAGGGCGCGATGGTCAGCAGGAGCGTCAGCAGCAGCAGCAGGGCGGCGGCGGTGGTGGTGGCGGTGGGGGTGGTGGGGGCCGGGAGCAGCGGGGCAAGGGGGAGGCCAAGGACAGGGACAGGGAGAGCGGCAAGGCGGAGAGGGAGAGGGAGAAGGAGAAGGAGCGGGCGGGGAAGGCGGAGAAGGCTGGCGGGAAGGACAAGGAGAAGGACAAGGAGAGGGCCAAAGCGGAGGCAGGGGAGGGCGGACCGACGTCGTCGTCGCGCCGGGAGGAGCGGGAGAAGGAGCGGGAGCGGACGAAGGAGAGGGACGTTGAGAAGGACCGCGAGCGGGACCGCGACCGGGATCGCGAGCGGGAGCGGGAGCGGGACTTTGAGGAGCCGCAGCGAAGCGGTGGCCGCCACGAGCGGGACCGCGACCGGGAGAGCAAGGTGCGTGCGCTCTGACTTCCCCCCGCCCGAAGGTGGGCCGTCGTCCCCCGAATGAGCCGCGCGCGGGTGGTGGTGGTGGTGGTGGTGGTGCTCGTGTCGGATGGCTGCCCAGATGGGGCCGGTGCCAGCAACGCGGGTGGTGGTGCTCGTATCTGATGGATGACGGCTAGGTCCTGGAAAGTCGGCGTGTCGGGTGCGAGCTGTCTGGTCCAGGCGGTTTCAGACCCGGTTGGGGGAAGGCACAGGGGGAGGGGGCAGGGGGCTAAGAGAGATGGGTGGACCGGCGGGTGGACAGGTCCGCGGGGCGTATGCGGTGCAGCAGCGGCAGCGCTGGTGGCTGTTGCCCTGTGACACCTAGGGTTTCAGTCAGGGGGCCGTGCGTGCCCGCGGTGGTGTGGGTTCGCCAGCGGGGCCATCACCCGGCTGCCTGCCTGGCTGCCTGGCCCTAAGCGGTACAACAACGGGTCCTAACCCTCGGACACCCCTCCCTCCCTCCCTCCCTCCGCCGCCTCAGGAGCGGGAGGACCGCGGGCAACGGGAGCGGGACAAGGAGGTGAAAGGGCCGGGTGCGGACTGGGCATGCGTCTCCCGGGGTGTGTTTGCATGTGTGTGCGCACGTGTGTGTGACTGTATCCTTATATGGGAAAAACACCGCGGCTTAGAGTGCACCCCACCGCACCGCACCGCCAGGAGAGCAGGTCGCATGTGCCCGTGTGGGTTCACGAGCCCCGAGTCCGAAGCCCGGAGTCCATCCTGCGCTTGTCCGTCCGTCCGTCCGTCCGGGTGAGGGAGGGAGCCCCACAGGGGGCGCCTGTTGGGCCCGGCAGCTGTGTCGGCAGCTGTCGCGGCCCCTATGCCATCGCCCGCCCTGAGCTGGGCGCCCCCCCTCTCCCCTTCCCCCCCGTCCCCCCCCCGCACACACACACAGCCTGCTGCCCGCTGCCCCTCACCCGCTCACCCGCCTCTCCCCGCTTCCCGCTTCCCACTGCCACTGGATCCGCGCCCCCCGGCCACCAGGCGAGCGACCGAGACCGCGGCCGGGACCGAGAGCGGGACAGGTGGGGACACCCCCGAGTCCCGTTGCCGTCACCGTCGCTGCGTTGATTTGCGTTGCGTTGCGTTGGCTTTCCCAGTTGGCTGCCGCCTTGGTGGCTCCGGGTCGGTCGCAGTCCGCCCGGGGGTTTCGGAGCGCTGCAGCACTGCACTGCGTTGCCCCGGTTTGCTGCTCACGAGGCGGAGGCGCACAGCGGGGGGTCTCCCCACAGGGCGGGGGAGGATGGGCGGCTGTTGGGTTACACGTTTGATGGAGTGCGGCCCCCGGGAGTGGTGGTGGTGCTGTTGGTGGGTACCCCGGGTGGGGGGGGTCGTTGTTCACCCACCGGCACCCGCCCACCCCCGGGTGGAAATGTGCAAACGACGCACCGCGCCCTTACCCTCATCCCGGCCCCGGCCTGTACTTGGATAACCCCCCTCCCTTCCCCTCTCCCTCCCTCCCCTCCCTCCCACTGCTGGAACTGCGTGTGTGTGGGTGCTGCAGGCGCGGCGAGCGCGACAAGGCGGATCGAGACCCGGACGTCCGCGGACGGGAGCGGGAGCGGGAGCGAGTCTTGGAGATGCCCGGTGAGCGCAGGCACGCCCGCCCGCCTGCCCGCCCGCCTGCGCCTCCCATCCCCCTGCCTTGCTATTTGCCACTGCCGTTGATGCCTCTCCTGTCCACGGGGTCGTCCGCGCCCGCCACCCTCGTACACATGCACGACATAGTCCCCCTTGTGCACGTATTTCTCTCCTTAATCCCCTTTCCCATACAGCATTCGCCCACTACCATCTCTCGATCAGCCAGCTCGACATTATCAGCCGCAGCTCCAGCCGCATTCGCATGGGGGTCTCGCCGGTAACGCTGTCCCTGCGTTTGTTCTTCCTGTCTGTTGACGTCGCCCTTTCCTTGCTCTGCGTCCTTCTCTTTGCCTGCCGTAGGTGAGTTGGGTCCTCGCGGGCTTCGGGGATTGGGGCGTTCCTTGCATCCCAGCCGCACTTTCTCGACCAGCTCAGCAACGTGTCACCTCACAGCCTCAGCGAATTTCCAGCATCCACCGTTACGTCTCGTCTCGTCCTCGTCACGTGGCGGCTCAACTCGGACTCGCTACCATGTCTCGGTTTGTATCTAACGCCCTTGCTGCTTGCAAGTTTACCTCGTTTTTCTTTTGCAGACAGGAAGGATATATTTCTCTGATTTGATACCGTTTACGGGCTCCGGCCTATACGTGGATACCCCCCTCCCTCCGTCCCCTCCCTCTCCCCTCCCCTGCGTCTTCCACTCCTCCCTTTTCCTCTCACGTCCGCCTCCCCATCCACCTCCCCCGTCCGCGTTCCGCTGTGCCGCTCTGCCGCTCTGCCCTCCCTCCCTCCCTCCCTCCAACCCCCAAACAGACATGTTCCCCGACAGCCGCGGCGGCAGCCTGGACCCGCACGGCCTGCCCCTGCCCATGCCCGCGCCCGTGCCGCCGCCGCCGGGTTGCCAGCCCCTGCCCCTACCCATGCCCATGATCATGCGGCCGGGGGGCGGCAACAGCGGCGGCGGCCCCGCGCCCAACACCAACGCCAACAGAGGCGATGCACCGCCCTTCGAGCCCCACCACCACCACCAAAAGCCCCCGCCGCCGCCTCCTCGGCGGGACTGGCAGCAGGAGCCGGGGGCCTTTGGCTTTGGCGGCCAGCCAGGGACCGGGACCGGGGCGGGGGCGGGGCCGAACCAGCTGGGAGCGCGAGGGGAGCCCCGCGACTTGCCACTGCCACTGCCATTGTCCATGGGCGGCGCTGGCGGGGACGTGGGGATGATGGGCGGGGAGCCGGGCGGGGGTGGCGGCGGCGGCGGCGGCGGCTTTGGTCGACCGGCGCCGTTCGGTCCCATGGTGTCGGCGCGAGGTGGTGGAGGTGGTGGTGGAGGCGGTGGTGGCATGGATGACGGCAGAGGTAAGAGAAAAACGATAGCGCAGCGGAGGGACGGCAGGGGTAAGAGCCGGGGGGGAGGAGGACGACAAGGTGACGGACGGAATCGGGGGCGGAGGCGTCGTGATGGGTGGTGACGGGTGGTGTGTGTGTTAGGGGGGAGGGGGGTTGAAGCGGAGCGGGAGCTGGGGGGGGTGGAGGTGGGGGGCGTCGCGCTAACGCGCACGCCCTATGCTCCTGTTGCCGCACAAGTCCGCGCGCATCGGCGGCCCCTGTCCTCCTTCTCCTCGTCCTGCTGCTGCTGCTGCACACCCGAGTGGAGAACTGACCGCCGCGCTGCGCCGTTGGGCCCCCAGGTAGCGGCGACGGGCACCTCTGACTTCGCATTCCATACCTAACCCTCCTCCGTTTACTCCGTCTCCTCCTGCTCCTGCTCCTGCCCCCGCCCCACCCCCCAGGTCGCGGCGGGCAGCGCTACTTCGACGACCAACAGCAGCAGCAGCAGTCGCATGAGGAGCGCGGAGGCGGCATGCCGCCACTGACCGCCCCCATGCCGCCGCCCTTCGCACCCGACCCCAGCACCACCTACCTTGACGGAGGAGGAGGAGGAGGGGGAGGCGGCGGCATGTCACCGCCGCGGCAGCTGCAGCAGCAGCAGCAACAACACGGCCGCCCGGCGCCGCCGCTGATGATGCCGCCCATTGTGGATGTGGGCATGGGCGGAGGAGGAGGAACGGGCAACCACCACAACCACAACCACCACCACCAGGCGCGGATGATGGGGCCGGCGAGAGGAGGAGGAGGAGGTGGAGGCGGCGGCGGCCCGCTGCCGGACGGTGGCGCCGCCATGCCTGATGTGATGATGATGCAGCACCACCAGCAGCAGCACCCACATCACCCTCACCATCAGGGGGGAATGGAGGTCGGAGGCGGCGGGGTACTGCGGAGGGGGCAGCGGCAGGTCTCGCCGATGCAGGGCCAGGGGCCGGCGGCGGCAGCGGCGGCGGCGGGGGGCTACGGCGTCGCGGCGGCGGCGGATGGGAGCGGCGGCGGCGGCGGCGTGCAGCAGCAGCAGCAGCAGCAGCAGGTGGTGGCGGTAGGTGTTAAGCCGGTGGATCCCTTGCTGGTGAGTGCCGTGGTGGGGGGTTGCTGTGGCGGGGTGCGGAGTCCGGCCGTGCGCCCGTGCTTGCGTGGTTGGTTGGTTGGTTGGTTGTGTGTTTGTTTGGGTTTTCGAGCTCGGTGCGAGAGAGGTAAGGGGCGGATAAAGATTGAAGAAGAAACAGGAGGAAGGGTGCGAGGGCAGTCAGGCAGGCAGGCAGCCAGTGCCTTCCCTGTTGCTGCCGCTGCTGTTGTCTCCTCTGCTGCACCGCTGCCTCCGCGGCGGCGGGCCGCTGGATCCCATCCATCCATCCATCCATCCATCCATCCATCCATCCATCCATCCATCCGTATATCCAATCTCTCCATCCATCCACCGCGCCCACATGGTGTATGTGTTGTCCTCTCTCTCTCTCTCACGCAACCGGACGGCTGGTGGTGGCAACCTCCCCCCCCCCCCCGCACACAGCAAATGCGCAAGAGGCGGGAGTACCTGAGGCAGCGGGCGCAGCTGGAGGAGGTTATGGCGTGTCAGCAGGTGGTGGGCGAAGAGACGTACGGCGAGTACGAAAAGGTACGGCAGGGTGGGGGTGGCTCGGTGCCGGGCCAGCTCGCTGGCTGGTGGCAGGAGCGTGAAGAACCGGTGGCGGTTGCGGGGTGGCAGAGGACCTCGGGAAGGCGGGCGGGTGGGCGGGTGGGCCGAGGAAGCACCGCAGGTAGGTTCCTACCTAACCTACCCACAATGTCAATGTCAATGTGAACGTCAACGTCGTGCGCCCTGAACGCCGCCCGTAGATACCCCCAACCCCACAATGTGCAAACCTTCCCAAACCTCCACCACCACCACCACACCCGTCCGGGTCGCCGCGCATCGATACGCGCTCTCCCCCCCTCGCCCCCTCTCAACCCAATCGTGAAGCGCCCACCCATCAGCCCATCAGCCCATTCGGAATTCCCTCACCCGCCCACCGGCTGTACCCCCCGCCATCTTCTTACCACCGCGGCCATCTTAACCCCCACCACCCCCACCACCCCGAGCCATTTTGTTACCTCTCACCTGGACTCCCCCCGCCCCGCCCCCTTGCCCATGGTCCCCTCTGCACCTCCGCCCTCCGCCCTCCGCCCCGCTCCGCTGTGACATCTTCTTTTTGCCCCCGCCCCCACGCCCCCCGTCCCCCGCCCTCCCCCGCCCCTCCGCCCCGCCGCAGACCCTGAAGCGTCTGGGCACCGAGATCGCGGCGCTGCCTCTGGACGGCCGCCCCTCCGTCGCCGCCGACCCCCGCCCCCCCGCGCTCTCCGGCACCGCCCTGCCCGCCCTGCCCGGCCCCTCCGTGTCCGCCCGACTGCGCAGCTTCGCACTGGGGGAGCTGCTGCTAGACGAGTGCTACTGGTCCTCAGCGCACATGGCAGCAACGCTAGCGGCGGCAGCTGCGGCAGCTGCGGCTGCTGCGGGAGGCGGTGGTGGCGGGGTCCGGGGTTCGTCGGGTGTGGGGCTGGGTGCGGAGGAGCACCTGGGGAGCTACGTGGCGGGACTGCGGGCCTGCAAGGCGGCGCAGGTGGGGTGGGTGGGTGGGTGAAGCGGGGGGGGGGTGACGGGGGTGGGGCTGGGGCTGGCTGGGGGGGGATGAGCACTGTGGTGCACTGTGGTGCGCTGCGGTGGAGTTGGAGTTGGCGGTGGGAGGTGTATCTATTCCGGGAGAGGGGGAGGGAGAGGGAGGGGAGTCGCGTCGCGTCCGCACCGTGCGCAGCGCAGCGGCGTCCTGTGATGCCACTCACCTCACCGCACCTCACCGCACCGCACCTCACCTCGCGGCTGGCGGCGTTGTGCACACCTTTGCGCGCGCGGCGCCCCCGACCCGACCCGACCCCCACACGACCCGACGTGAGACTGCCGCAGCGCTGCAGTGCCCCCAACGAGCGGCACCACCACCACCACCACCGGCGATGGGTATGCCCCGCCCCGCCCCACCGACCATTTTGCGCGCCGCCCGCGTCTGCGGCCCCCCCACCCCCCTCCTCCTGTCTATTCGGGGATACCCACCCACCCCGTCAACCCCCTCATCCTCGGGCTGAGCTGGGCTGAGCTGATGTGTCGTGTCGTGTCGTTGTGTTGCGTCGTGTCCGCTTCCCTGCCAGGAGGGTATGTCGGTGGCGGCCTGGTGCCGCTCGGGAAAGGGCGGGCCGTTCGTCCTGACGGAGGCGCAGCAGCTGCAGGGCATGCTGTGACAAGCAGACAGACAGACCGACAGACAGCCTTTGGAGTCACGTTGGAGGGAGGGCCGCTGGACCGGGGCTGGACCGGGCTGGGCTGGGCAGGGCGGCGTTCGGGAGGGAGGGCCTCACGCCGCGACGCACCCAACCGCCGCGTAGCGCTGGTCCTTCCGCCTTCTGCTGCTGCAGCTGTGGCCCTGGCCTGGTCATATGGGGGTATGATCGATGCCGAGAGATGTGTCCATGGCCCTGAATGTGAAGGGCCGAAGAGGAGGCGGCTGGGTTGAGTTGGTCGGGGGCGGCTGGAGGGAGGCTCGGGTGTGAGCGTGTGGCCGTGTGGCCGTATGGGCGTGTGGGTTGTGGCATCGACTGCCGGCACCACACGCCTTGCGGGCCGGTGGCGTGAGTTCACTCCCACCTCCCCTCCCCTCGTTGGTCTCGAGTCAGTTCGGTTCGGTTTCTTTTCGTTGGGTGCATGGAATGCGTTGGGTGCACGGCGTGATCCGCCGGGGGGGGAGAGGGGTTAGGGGCTGCAGCTGGGTGCGGTGGGGGACGAGGGACGTCGGGATGGGCGGCGTCAATGCCGCTGAAGTACAGTACGCTTGGCTGTGCTGACTGCCGAGTGCGGGTCTGTGGCAGCGCAGCCGCAGCGCCCGGAGCAAGTCCGGTTTAATGGTTCGTGCGGAGGTCCAGTGGGCACCAATGAGCATCAGCCCGCTGGCATCGTATGTGGCGGCTGGTGGTACCGTACCGGTATGTGGTGTGGCAGCTGGTGGGGTTTGGGTGTTTGGTGGGCCTGTAGGACCTACATGTGCTACCTGCCCGCGCACATGTGCTAGCTGCTTTTGCTTTTGCTGCTGCTCCGGGTTGATCCGCTGGCTGCAATCCAAGCACGGCACTGGGACGCTCCGCGCCTCCGCCCCCGCTTCGTCCTCCTACGGCTGAAAGTACCGTGGGGTGTGTGAGAAGGCCCTGCAGGCAGCATCGAAGAGGAAGAAGAAGAAAGCCAACGGCCCAAAGCCAATGGCCAAAAGCCAACGGCCCAGAGCCAACGTCTTTACATTACAACTGGGCGACAGGCGTGAGAGCGCCCCACCGTTTCTCGCCCTACTGAACGCGCGCAACCGCATTCACACGGTGCCTGCCGTGTCCACGTCCCCCAAGCCCCGCAGTGCGACCGCCTTCCGCGGGATACCGATAACGAATTCAATCCAATCCATTCCCGCCTTCCCGTCCGCGACAGTCAACCAGCATCCCTTCCCCCCGCTATCCGCAAGCCCGAACGCCTGCAACGTAAAAACCCCTACGGTTTTAAAAACCCATCCCTCCGACCCATCCTTCTGGTACGGTACACGGACGCATCGCATCGCACAACACGCACTGGGTGCACCCCTGCGCACATCCCACACCGCGGCCCGCCAGTCACCACCATCACCGCCGTCACTATCATCACCAGTCCATTACCACCACAGCAGCATTGAAAGCATCTAGGAATGAATCAGCGTCACCACCAGCAGCATTCGAATCAGCGTCACCATAAGCAGCAGCGCCCTCCCGCGGATGCGTGTGCCCCCAAAGCCGCCTGCAGTGTGCGGTGCCTAGATCGGTCCCGGTCGTCCCGGCCCCCTCCTCCTCCTCCCCGCCCCTACCCTCGCGCAACCTACCTCTTACCTCCTACCACCCAGCCAGGATCACCCCTGCACGCGCACGCTTCTAGAAAGGACCATGATGCACGTTTGCAAGCAACCACCGAACCATCATCGGAGGCGCCGCGATGCACCTCCCCACCCACCCAACCAGCCCACAGGGCCCCCCCCTCGTCACCTCCTGACAGCGGACCTCACAGACGGGGGGCCTCTGCTGCCTCTCGAGGACAGCGCCCCACATGCCCCTTTCCCCCGCTCCTCGCATGCAGCCATTACGTGCCCAGTCCGGTGCGCCTATAGCAGCAGGCTAGGGTTACGATAACGACACGTCGCCGGGCGCGCCGCCCGCTTTCTGTCCCTGTCCCTGTGCTTCCTTCTGTACGTGTGAGGGCGGCTGCACGAGTGGCTCACACATCAGCCACCCCGTGTTGCCAGACCACGCAACGCCACGCAGCAGCGGGCACGTCCGACTTTGATTATCCTTACCACCCCCCACAGCCCCACGACGACGATTTGTTGTCTTTATTCGGCCCGCCACGTGCCGCCAGGTGTCGCCAGGCTCCCGGGGACCAGCCAGTCCGGACCACCAGCCAGACCAGCAGCCAGCTGCCGGCATCACACAGCAATCAGCCCACAACGACACATAAGCCAATAGCACACGCCGAAAACACAAACGCAAACGTCTTGACGCGCAGACGCGTCAAGACCCCACCCGCCTGATCGCATCACAGCACACTGTGCCGCCGCCCCCACACGCACAAGTGAAGACAACGCATCCACGTGCCAACGGACAGAAACACACACACACACACACGCGCACACACACCCGTGCCAACATGACCTCACGCACAACATACACGCACACACACACACCAGTTTCACACACCCTTTCCTAAGCCATGTGCTCCCTGACGCTCAAAACTCTCGGTTAGGGTACCTGGCCTCACGGGCTGGCACCCCGGCCCGTCCACTCCGCCAGGTCTCAAATCCCCCATCTTATTGACCCCTAAACCCATAATTAAGAATGCGAGAGCAAGAATAAAGTATGGGCAAACGAGACCCGGGGCCCGCCGCCCCGGCTCCATGGCAAAACCCACAGCACCGCTCTCTGACGCTTCGTGTCCCCCAAATCCCCCAACGCCCACGCACCGCACCGCACGCCACAAACGGCTCTATCGGCCTGCCCCGGGCTTCGTCAATCTCGTCTATCCTCCGAGTCTTCGCAACGGACAAAACTTTCTTTTTTTGGCGACAGACGCCAGAAACGCAACTGCACTATCTTCACGTCTAAGAGGGGTTGCGCGCGAGAGCGCGCTCGCAGAATGGCCATATCCCGCATTCAGGAGGCCGAAGTAAATGATAATTAGGTACCGATAAGTAGGTAGGCGTTATGTATAATGTCTACGGTATAAGACACGACACGACGGCGGAACTTGAGGCCCGACACAGCTCGTCCCACGAACCCTCTAGCCCCGCCACATCGTATCACACATCACACCACAAGAAGCTCACGTCGAGTCTCCCTCTCCACTCAAGGCAGAGCAACAATGCCCGCAACCACGACGGGAGAAGCCCCGCTCCACTGCCCTTTCCCCTTCACCCCACCCCACCCCACACTCACACACATGCGCAGAAAAGCGCAACAAGCCTTTCTTCACTCTCCGCGCGCATGGCTCCACACGCACACACCCCGCCGCATGCGTACTAACCCACCACCCCACCACCGCGCAGCCATCCGGGGCTTGGGATTACGAACCAACTCCCGCATCGCCGCTGCCACCACCGCCACCACCACCGCAGCAGCAGCAGCAGCACACAGCCCGGGTCCCCGCCCAGCCCCGATCGAAAGCCATGCCCCTAAAAGCCGCCACGACCAGGGCTCGAGCCAGGGCAGACAGCAAGGGGAGGCGGAGAGCAGCTCCGGACCACCCCACCCCCCAGCCCCCAGCCGTCTCCGTCTCCGCTGCGGTATTTCCTTTTTACCCCCAGCCCCCACCCGCACCCCCCGTGACCAGGCGGCGAGCGAACAGTCCACAGCATGCGCCGCAACTCCCACCCGTCGGCCCAAACACTTCGCAGATCAGACCAGATCAGATTTGGTCACATTAGATCAGACTAGATCGGGCTTTCATTAGGCCAGATCAGATCGCATCAGATAGCATCAGGTCGCGTTCGGATACGTAGTAGGACAGCGCACGCGAGCGAGCGCGGAGCCCACCAGCCCACCAGCCAGCCAGCCACCAGCCCAGCGTGGCCGGCGCCGCCCAAACTGAGCAACAGGACCACCTCCCGCGCCAAACCAAGCCGGGAGCCCGGCCACAGGCAGCAGGCGCCCCAGCCGACGGGCCGCCCAGCCCCTCACGCAAGCCGAGGCGAGGCGAGCCCCGAGCTGCCGCGCAACCCAGCCCCTCCTCCTCCCCTCCCCTCCCCTCCCATTCCCTCCCCTCCGCTGCGCCGGGCTGCGGCGCTTACGTCGCCACCTTTCCGCACAGTCTCCAGTCGGGCTTCCACCCCGGCGGCAGTGTGGCCAACTCCATCTCGTTGAAGGCGTAGGCGGGCGGCTGGCCGTGGTTGGCGCTGGTGGTCATGTACGACAGACCGCGCAGGAACTGCCCCTCCAGCCAGTCCCGCTGACCAGCAGGCAGCAGCCCCGACCCACCACCAGACCCCCCGCCGCCAGCCCCGCCGCCGCTAGCAGCAGTTCCACCAGCAGCGCCAGCGGCCTGTACGGCTGCCACCACCTCGTCCGCCAGCGCCTTGCTGACCTCCAGGGCGGTGCGGTCCTTGCCGCTCTTGCAGTTGACGGCGCGACCGCCGCCCACCTCGGAGCAGGCGCGGCGGACCTTTTGGGGTGGTTGGTGGGGTGGTGAGGACAAGAGGAGGAAAGAGACTTGAAGGCACAAGCTGACTGACTGACTGACCAAACGACACGTCAAGGCGAGGGCAGTCCAAAGCAGCGGTGGGGGCAGGCTCGTCTCTTGGGGGGGGGGGGGGCACGTGCGTCAGTGGGTTGGGGGCGGGCGGGAGGCCAGGAGAAGGAAGGAAGGTGCTCAGGGGGCCGCGGGGCGCAGGGGCGGAGAGGGTACTCGGCGGGGGAGGCGGGGGTTGAGGATAGTGAACCGCAACAGCAGTCGAGGAGATGGAAGTACCCGTCCGCGGTCCTGAAACCCCACCCCACCCCACCCCACCCCATCCTGCCGCCGCCACCGGGTCCGGACCGGGCCCCCCTCCCTCCCTCCCTCCCTCCCTCCCTCCCTCCCTCCCTCCCTCCGGACCTCACCAGACAGAACATGTCCGTGTCCTTGGGCGGCCTCCGCCCCTCCGCACTGTAGTGCCGATTAAGCGCCGCCAGGGCGGGACCACCGGCCGCACCCGCCCGAGCCGCGTACTCGTTCAGCCGCTCGAGACTGTGCCTGTGTGTATGTGTGCGGTCCGGGTGGTCCGGGTCCGGGTCAGGGGCGGGGCGAGAATGGGGTTGTGGCGGCGTTGGGGTTGTGGCGGGAGAGGGCGAAAGAACGAACCCAGCGTCTGCGTCTCCCAGCCTCCGCGTCTCCTGTCCCATCATCTTTAGCACCACCTCCCAGTCTTCCCGCTTCCCTTAGCCCGCCCAGAGCCCTCCAGAGCTTCCTACCAGCGCCCCAGGCGCAGAGCTCGACTCCCGCGCCCCTCCTCCCTTCCCCGATGCATCCATTCATCCGAGCTCTCCCCTCTCAGGGCATTTCACCACCTCCACCCCACCCGCCACCCCCTCCTTGCTTCGGATATCCGGGTCCGCTCGCCCCAGTCCACCCCCCTGCCACGATTCATTTACACCCCACCCCGCCCTTCTCTCCTCCCAGCCTGCCGCGCCCCACCCCAACCCCATTACACGCCACCCCACCCCCACTACACCCCACCCCACCCCCACCCTGGCCCCCCGCCCCCCTCCCCTCCCCGCCTGCTGCAGCCCCCCCCCCGCACCCACTCACTTGTTGATAGTGTCCTGCAGCGGCTCCCCCGCCCCCGCCCCCCAGCCCCAGGTGAGGAAGCCCAGCGACTGGAGGCTGTTGATGCCCATATTGAGCAGCAGCGCAGTCAGGCCGTAGGTGGAGCCGCAGAAGGCGGAGCGATCGAGACCCGCCTCCTCCAGGGCGGAGGAGGACACGCAGTCGGAGGGCAGCGAGACGGTGATGGCGGAGCTGCCGGAGATGTGCAGCGGAAGGACCTGGGGGAGTGGGGGAGTGGGGGACAGGGGGGACAGGAGGAGGGGGGTTGAAGAGTGAATTTGCAAGAATGCAGCAAGAAGCCCTGGGTGGGTGGGGGGGAGGGGGTGAGGGCAGGAGGAAAGGGGCGGGAGGTTGAGGGTGCGGGTGAGGTGGGGGCTGAGAGTGAATGCGTGCGGGCATGGAACTGGTAGCGGGGTATGGAGCAGCAACAGCGGTTGCAGAGCGAAGCCGGCAAAAACGCCGAGTGTTGCTGCTCTGCCCGAAGAAACCTGCTGCGGCGGTATCGGAACTGCAGGGTCCGCTGCCGGAACTGGTGTGAGCGAGTGGATGGGGAGGGAGGTAGGGAGGTTCAAACGTGTTGCTGGGCTTCCCTCCTGCCCGGCCCCCTCCCTCTCCCTTCACCTCCCCTGCGGTATCTTTTTTCTTGTCCTTGCCCTTCCCCTCCCTCCCCTTCCCCTCCCCTCCCCCCCCGCGTCTCACCTTTTCGCTTCCCTCCACGAACCTCACCACCAGCCTCTCACTCAGCACGTCCAGCGCCCCCTTTGTGTCCTCCAGGTAGCCCCTCTCGTGGCGGTGCAGGTCGGACAGCAGCGACTGCTGGCAGTGCAGGAAGGAGCCGGTGCGGGAGGCGGAGCGCAGGCAGGCAGCGGAGCCGCACATCAGACGCAGAGAGGCGATCACCACGGGGAGGGCCTGAGGAGCGGAGCGGAGTGCGGAGGGGCGGGAGGGGGCGGGAGTGAGTGCGGGGGGTTATCCACGTATAGGCCAGGGGAGGGAGAAGCGGGAGTGAGTGGGGGGCGACGTTGGAGGGGTGGAGGGGGGGGGATGGACGTGGGGCTCCGGATTGGAGTGGCCGGAAGAGGGAGGAGGCTGAGGGGGACATGCGGCCATGGAGGAGTAGGGTTGGGGGGCGTGCAGGGTCGGCCGGGCGAGGGGCAGGCGGGGTACGGCGATGTGGCGGCCCGGTAGGCAGGGGAAACTCAGCCCAGCCCAGCTCAGCCCAGCCTGGGTGTTGCCAGGTGGTCCTGGATGCTGGCTGGCTAGGCAGGGTACCCTACAACACCCGAACCCACCAAACCCACATCGCCCCGGGCACCCAGAACCCGTATCCGCATCCACACCCCCAACCCTAAGCATCCACAACCTCGGCTGGGGCAACCCCGGGCACCTAGACCCCCCCTCGAGCCCATCAGCCCCGGGAAGGCGGCCAGCACCCACACATGCTCACCAATATGCAGGCGCGGAACAGACGCCCGCTCGCGGGGCCGTTGCCTGGCCAGAGCTAGCCCCCGTGCTAGTGCTAGTGCCAGCGCTGGCGCCGCCACAACATCGTATCCGTATACACACCCCCAATCCCAAGCACCCACACCGCATCACCCACACCATTACCCTCCCTTCCCTTCCTCTTTCCCTTCCCTTTCCGCCCTCCCGCGTCCTCCTTCCTCTCCCCCGCAATCGCTACCCCAACCTCGTCCTCCACCTTCCCCTCCCCTCCCCTCTCCCCCCCGCCAACTGTCTGCGCCGCGCTGCACCCTCCCGACCCACCCTGAACCTCCCGACCCAGATCCCCCCAACCCCCCCCCCAGCCCCCCCACCCACCTGCGCAACGCACAGCGCCTTCCTCAGCTCGCACTCCCCCCTCAGCTCCTCCAAACTGCCGTACCCCAGCTGCCGCAGCAGCGCCGCCTGACCCGCCGCCGGCAGCGAGTGAGCCGCCGAGTGGGCCGCCAGCAACCGCGACAGACCCACACCGCGAGGCCGCCGGCCGTGAACCGCAAAGGCACCGGAGCGGGGCACCGCGTAGATGGGCTGAAACACGTCCAACGCAGCGGTGGGGTACAGCGTGATGCAAGTCGAGGGCCCCGAGGCGGCGGTGAAGGAGGGGGGCTGCCCGCGCAGCTGCTGCTGCCGCTGAGGCGCGGTGGGCAGGCGGGAGCAGGCGGCGGCGCCGTGGCCGTTTGCGGCGGGCGGTTCGGCTGCTGCGGCGGCGGCGGAGGTGCTGGTGGTGGCGGCGGAGACGGCTGCGGCTGCTGCTGCTGCGGCCCTGCGCAGTGTGGAGGCGGTGGCCGCCATGAGGGCCGCGGCCTTCTTGGAGGCGGTGGGAGTGGGCGCGGCGGTGGCGGTGGCGGCGGTGGTGGTCTGGAGGTTGGGGTCGGTCAGGTCGGGTTGGCTGCTGGTGGTCTGGTGCTTGCGGACGCGCTGCGGGGCCGGGGCCGGGAGCAAGGTGGGGGGGGGGTTGAAGAGTGAATTTGCAAGAATGAAGCAAGGTGGTGGGCCGGGGCGGGCCGGGGCGGGTTGGGGCGGGGAGGCGAGGGGAGGGACACGGGAGAGGGCACGGGATGATGTTCGCAACGTTTAGGCCGGAGCGGGGACTGGACCAGGGGACGGGCAGCGGGCCCCACGGGCCGCAGCTGCGGACAGACGTTGCCCACCCGCTCACACACACACACACACACGCGGGGGCCACACGGGGCCGGACCAGCCAAGCAAGTGAGTCAATGAGCCAGGCAGGCAGCCAGGCAGCCAGCCAGTCAGTCGAGGACGCCCATGGACAGTAGTGCCGGGCGGTGTCGGATCCACACACGGGCTCCCCCACGGCCACATCCGGTAGCGCCCTTTCGCCCCCTGCATACGCATACCCGCACGCGCCCGTCCAGCGCCCCCTGCCCCGCCAGCCATACACGTCAACACAAACCCAACCCAATTTCCCGCTCCAACCCTCCCCGCCCTCCTCCCCGCCGGTCCTTCCTCCCTCCCTTCTTGCCAGTCCCCCCAAACCCGAAAAGACCCCACTGACTGACAGACTGTCAGACAGACCAGCAGCACCTCCCGGTGTTGCTGTTGTCAGTCGCAACACGTCAATCCAAACGCGTCACGTCACGGATCACACTCCAAATCCACCCATTCACCCACTCAGGCCCAGTCATACCCCAACGGCTCCCACCCGATCCGATCCGGCCAGAAATCCCTTCCAGACCCACCGACCGGCCCCCAAACCCTAAAACCCTCTCCCTCCCCCCCCCTCCCTCCGACCCTCCCTCCCTCCCTCCCCCAACGCCATCCTCACCCCCCTTCAGACCCACTGACACTGACCCACTGACCCGCAAAAGCTCCTCCGTGTCCCCTCCGTCGCCCTCCGAGCTGGCTGAAGCGCCGCCCTCGCTGCTGATCCGCTCCCGCATATCCCCGCCGTCCTCGCCCTCGTCCGCCCCGTCCCCCTGCCGCTGCTGCTGCTGCTGCGCCACGCCGCCGCCGCCGCCGCCGCGCGGCGGCGCCGCCGCTGCGCCCTCCCGCGGCTGCTGTCCAGCCCTCTGCACCTCCCCATTCCCATCCCCACCTCTCCCCTGCTGCTGCTGCCGCTCCTCCTCTTCCTCCTCCTCTTCCCGTTGCTGCATCTCCCGCCGAAGTCGCGACAGCGCGTCTTCCGGGCCTCGCTCCCGCTCACCCCCGCCGCGGAGCGTCGTCGGCAAGGCAGCCGCGGCCGCGGCCGCCAACCCGCCCGCCGCCGCCTCCAGGGCCGCGTAGCGCACCACCCCCACTCCGTGCACGCGCGCGTTGATGGCCATGCCCTGCATGGCCGGGTCCTTCTTCGCGTCCGAGGGCCGCAGCCGCCCAAACTCCGCCGCCGCCTCCAGCTGCTCCGCAAAGGCGCCCGGCTCCCCCGCCGCGGCGCCCAGCAGCCGAAGGTACTCTGCCCCGGGCGCCAGAGGCACCAGTGTGCAGGTTTCCACCAGGTCTCCGACGCCGTCGGGCAATCGGGCCACCAGGTGGACTAGCGTGTCGGGCTGGCTGCGGCTGAGCTCGAGCAGGCAGGCCGACATGAAGGCCTTGGCCACAGTGCGTTTCTTGGGTCGGGAGATCATGGGGAAGTTGGAGCCGGAGGAGCGGGGGCCGGAGCCGGAGGGGGAGGCGTGGAGCGTCGCGAGGATGATGGAGGCGGCGGAGGAGGAGAAGGGAGGGGGGGGAGAGGCGGGTAGGCGCGGCGCGGCGGCGCAGAGGGCGGTGAGGGCCTTGCGGGCGATCTTGCGCATGGCCTTGAGGCAGTCCTGCGGACAGACGCTGTCGGTGGCGGCGACGGAGCGGAGGTACGAGGCGAGCTTGGACTGGAGGGTGGCCTCGGGCGCGCCGTCGTAGGGCAGTGAGAAGGCGGCGGCGGTGGAGGCGGCGGCGGCGAGGATGGCGTGGGTGTCGAGCAAGAGCTGGGTGGCGGGGGGGACGGGGCCGCGACGGGGCGGCTCGGGGCGGCGGCCTAGGCGGCCGGCGACCAGGTTACGGGCGGTGACCTCGAGCTGCTTGCGGTCGTCCAGGGTGAGCGGGAGGACCATGGAGATGCCGCGCCAGCGGTGCTCCGTGATGCCCAGCAGGCCCATCGCGGTGCGGATGAGGCGCAGCAGGACGGTGGGAAGCAGCGCCAGGAGCATCAGGCCGGCGTCTGCCAGGCCGCGTAGTCGTCGAGAACTGGTTGGATGGACGGTGCACTTGCGCAGCAGCGTGGCGCGGTCGGCGGCATCGTAACTGGTGCTGCTGTGCACTCCATTGGCGGGCTGGGCGCGGTCGCAGGTGGGCTGCCGCGAGGAGAAGCTGCCGAGCTGTTCGTTAGGTGCCGCAAGTTCTGACTCTGAGGGAGCGCTGGCGTCCGGTGCTGCGCTGGAATCCTGCTTGACCGCCATCAGCAGCGGTTCCGGCTCCTTTAAATTCGTGATCCACGTATCAACTAAGATGCTGTTCTTGTCAACCTTATATGAATGAAACGGCAGAACCTGCCGAGAACCACTTCGCGAAGTGCGGTCACTTGACGCCCTCCGAACAACAATCTGGGGAGCGGCTTGCAGCGTGGCCATTCATGTTCATTACTGTATAATGGCTTTGTTCAGAGCGTATATATGTGCAAATGATGATGATGGGGCACCGCGAGAGCATCCCTCTGCCTTCGGCCTCGGGTTCATCGCGGGTGCTTGCACGGCATTGTTCGTGCAAGCGCATTCTCTGAAATAACAAAACAAACAAAAACGCGCACAAGGTTGCAAACATCCTTGCTGCCGAAGAGCTGACACGTAATTTGTTTGGAACCGACTCCGCGAGGGCGCCTGATTTCGTGAAGGGCTCATTTCCAATATGGGTTAGCAGAGGGGATCTTTGGCATCAGTTTAAATTCATGAAGGGAGCGATAACAAAAAATGGCCCTTGGGCGCTTACCGACAGGCGACAGCTCTACCTTCCAGAACACCCACATGCGTTATTCAGCGAATCGGTTGGGTTCTGTTGATATCTTGTCTTCATACATGCTTTTGTGTAGCCACTCGGTAGCGCCAATACCGACCATCTGGGTCAGGACCCGCACATGGAGAAACTAGATGCCGTGAAGCCACAGTCCCCGCTGTGGTCTCGACAAACTGAGACCCGTGAGCGTCCATCTCTAAAGTCCGTGTGACTCGGCCAGGGCCGTCCCAAGTGCCGGCGCACGGCGGTCTGTTGGGACGCCGCATCTATCCCTCGTGAACCACCTCTCCCGTGCAGGACGCGGTAGCCCAGCCACGGACCAAAGTATAGCTCTGTCATTGCGCACTGTTTGGAGGGTGGCAAGCCTGTTGTGTGAGCCATCGTCACCCTCCTGGCAGGTATCTCCCGCCGTCGGGCTGCTGGCGGCAGGCGGCCAGGTTCGTGTTTCCCGTAAGTACGTACAGAGTCCCTGGCGGCCAGTCAGTCAAGGTGCCGCAGGTCCCGTCCGGGATGGCCACCTTGCCGTCCCGCGGATGGCGGAAATGGGGGTACGGAGACCTCCAAATTCGCTGTCGCATTTCACTGATGCGCTGGCGTGCGGGTTTCTGCCCGTTTCGGAGGGTTGTTCCAGTTGCAGCCCGCGAGCTGCTATCAGGTATTTCAGGTTGTTATTGCGCCTATGTCCTTGCAGGTGGCCCTGGGTGGCCGAGCGAGCGAGGCCAATCGCCAGCAGTTCAGAACGGGAGTTTCATGACTAATGTCACCACTCGCTCGCTTGTTTGTGTTTGGTGGTGGCACGTACGTGCTGTCCGGCCTTACTGCGGCCTCATTCCCTTACCCGGGTCGCCTCCGCTACAGAGCGCGGCCAGCTGCTGGGTCTGGGGCCCACTACGCACAACAGCAACGCGCACAAGCCACTTGGCAAAACACGGACGGAGGGACGGACGGACGGACGGACGGACGGACGGACGGACGGACGGACGGACGGACGGACGGACGGACGGACGGACGGACGGACGGGTCGCTGAGAGGCGGGGAACGGAAGGGGAAGACGAACCTCATCATCATGCATGGGTGGACGGACGCGTGCTGGGTAGATAGATAGACAAATCGGCAGACAGGTGGATACGGATTAGTCAGTCGAGTTCAGTAATATTACAATGCGCCTTCTGAGTATACACCAAGCGCTTGCCGTCCGCTGGAAGGTTCGGTCGCGTAGGCGCCTTCAGCCGTATGCCACCAATGCCTGTGATGCCTACCACTTCTCGCGCACGTATGTCCAAATAAGCCGCAGCGTTGCAGCAGTAGTGAGTCCTGCCGCCCGCTTATTTGATTGTCCGAGCGATGCAATTCAACGCACAAACACACACGCACCCCACAAAAGTACCAGCCTTGCTTACTTGCAGCGAATACGCTGATGCATGCATGCATGCACGTACCCATGCCATGATGCCACGCACGCAATTGGCTCGCCCATGTACCTATCCCTCCTGCTTCAGAGCCAGACTGATAGATGTCACCAACCGAACCCAAGTTACCATCCAAGCTGCTTCCAGGACGCACAGGGGAAACTGCAACACCGGCGCCTGCTCAGGGGGCACAATACGGCCCTTCCAACTGAGGGGCTTAACTGAAACACCGGCTCGCCGTCGACGCAAGAGACGCGCGCTCTAACTACCGAAAGCAAGCAGCGAATCCGGCCGCAAAAAGATACAGAAATCAAGGACGACGAACAACAGTGGCAAAAAGAGGTCCAACTTGTAAAGGCGCCACTCGTACAGGCGCCGCGGGTCCGACGCACTAAACGCTAATAACACCAGCGACGACTACGGCACGGCGAGCGAAACCTGCAGTCGCACCCAGCCCTTGCGAAACGCCGCCAACAAGACAACATGTCCGTCGCACGGCTTAGGAAACCCTAATAACAAGTCATGCTACAGTGTTAACTGCACTGAAGTAAGGCTGCGCCGTGCGCGCCTGCACCGGGGTTTTAGGGTTTTCCGGGGCACACTCCCGAGACCCTGCTGGCGGCTGCACCGGGAGGGCGGCCACCAGGGGGCGCTTGAGGGGGGAGGGGTGGCTGTGCACGGCACGACACGGCAGTGTGGATTTGACGAAAGGGCGGCTCCACGCTGGCCGCGCCGGGGTCGGTCCAGGGGGGCCCGATGTTCCCGCCATTTGGTGCACGCGTTGGGTTAGGGAGCACCCGTGCTGGGCTGCTGGGAGCGGACAGAGGCACCCGACCTGATGCAATCTGGGACCTGATCTGATCTGATCTGATCTGGGTTTGTTGTGTTGCGTGCATGTCTTCTTGCGTACCGTGAGGAGAAGGCTGCGGCCCTGGACGGTGCGGAGCCCCGTGATGGCGATGGTGTTGGCGTTGGCGTGATGGCCGCGGCATCAGCTGCGACACGTCGTCCCGAAGCCCCCCCCTTAGGCTCTGCATGTCGTCTGGCGCCCGCTCTAGGGGGCATCTGTACGAAGGGATGGAAAATCCAAGCGCCCGACGCCGAACCGCACGTTGCCCCCACTCTCCAGTTTCCAAAATCGCAGCAGTGCCCTTCAAAACCCTGTCGTCCGCTTCGTTCCTCAGTCGATACGGTTCACGCCTGCTGCTGCTGCTGCTGCTGCTAGCAGCTGAGCGGCACCTAGCGGCATTCACATAATCAGCAGCGGGCGGGCCGCGCAGCCCCCCCCCCGCACCTGCCTCCTGGTAAAGGTGGAGCCGCAACGATGATGCCTTCAATGGCGAACGGGCCCAGCAGGTGGGTTGGTGGGTCGGAGGCATCGCGACCGCATCACGGCGAGACCCGGGGGGGGAGCAGCAGCCCAGCACCAGCAGCAGCACCAGCAGCAGCAGCGGACAGTCGCGAGCGAGTGAAGCCCATGTGGTGTGTGGAGGTGGTGTCGCTGGCCCCGCGGGGTGGAAGAGGCGGGCACCGATCGGCGCGTGACAGCAGAATCGTGCGTGCATGTGCATGTGTGTGTGTGTTACGAGGGGGATGTGCACGTGTGTGTGTGTGTGTGTGACACTGTGTGTGTACATGTGTGTCAACAAAAGTGGAGCCACCGGTGGATCACGTGCTGTACGGCACTGTACTGCACCGGCTTACGGCGCAAACACGCCTCGACCGCACCCGACACCAGTTCTGCTTCTGCGAGGCGGAATGTACGACAAAAAGGCAGGCCAGCACAGGGCAGGCCAGGCCAGGGTAGTGTAAGGCAGTACAGGGGGTGGTTCTGTCCATCCAGCCATCGACCAGCAGCTTCAGCCCTGCCGCCCCTGCCCCTCGCGGTCACACGTACCCCTGCGGTGGTGTGCTCCCTTCCCTTGCCCTCAACCGGCCATCCGTCCGTCCGTCCAATTCGTGATCCGTCCGTCCAATCATCCAAGTGATCATTAATCCCGCCGGCACTAGCCGCCGGTGCATCTATCCGTACACCTATCCGTACATGTATCCGTACGATCTGCCCATCAGCAAGGAACGGAGCTTAACGACGACGCGTGACGACGACGATGCGTAAGCGTTAAGTGTACGGGAGATAATCTTCGAGCTCCCACGGCACCCTGCTGTACAATCCCCTCAACCATGTACGCGGCTCTCGATGACGTAATCATGACTCATGAAGCACGGCTGGTTGGTTGGTTGGTTACACGGACGCGCAAGTGTCGACGCAGCAGTGTGTCAAGGAAAGGAGAGGAAAGGAAAGGAAGAAAATAAAAGAGAAAGAAAGGACGTACTTACGTACCGTACATGGCGGAAGGCCCTACGGTGTCTCCACGCACCCCGCGGTTTATATGTGCACATGTCATGTCCCACCACACGAGTACGAGCCACCCACACCCACATACACGCGCGCGTGCACGCACACGCACATGTACGCTCGGTCGGTCGGTCAGATCACTCGCTCCTTCCTCCAGACCGCCACAGACGCCACAGATGCAATGGCGGAACGCGCGTGATGACACGGCACCTTGAACCCGTCCTCCATCGGTCCGCCCGCCCGCCCGCCCTGCTCCGTTCGTGGCCTCTTTATTTGGCACGCACACATCCACCCACAACACACACGCGAGCACACATCCGACCACAAAACGCACGCGAGCACACATCCACCCACAACACACACGCGAGCACACATCCACCCACAAAACGCACGCGAGCACACATCCACCCACAACACACACGCGAGCACACATCCACCCACAACACACACGCGAGCACACATCCACCCACAACACACACGCGAGCACACATCCACCCACAACACACACGCGAGCACACATCCACCCACAACACACACGCGAGCACACATCCACCCACAACACACACGCGAGCACACATCCACCCACAACACACAAGCGAGCACACATCCACCCACAACACACACGCGAGCACACATCCGACCACAAAACGCACGCGAGCACACATCCGACCACAAAACGCACGCGAGCACACATCCACCCACAACACACACGCGAGCACACATCCACCCACAACACACACGCGAGCACACATCCACCCACAACACACACGCGAGCACACATCCACCCACAACACACACGCGAGCACACATCCACCCACAACACACACGCGAGCACACATCCACCCACAACACACACGCGAGCACACATCCACCCACAACACACACGCGAGCACACATCCACCCACAACACACACGCCACACAGGAAAACCGACACGATGCATGATTCAGAGATAGATCGACTAGCCGGCTACCTGTCCATTCACTTGCACATCGCACACACCTAAACCTCTAGACAAACCCTAGAAGCACTACAAGCTACACGCACCACGCATCTAGCTATCTATCCAGCTAGATTCAGTTCAGTCACAGAGTGCCAATCTTTGATGGTAGGTGGGCGTCCAACACACCCGTCCATCCATCCATCCACATCCGCCCGTTCATCCACCCGTCACTCCATCAATCCATCCGTCCATCCACACCCGCCCACCCATCAGCCCATCAGCCTCGCTCGATCACCCACGGCTCAGATTAGGGCAGCGCAGCTTAAGGCGGCTTAAGGCGGCTTAGAGCGCAGCGCAGCGCCACCACCTCCACCACCTCCACCACCACCATCATCACAGCCATTCCAGGCACCGCCGGCCCAACCGCCGCCGGTGGCTCGCCGCTCGCCGTCAACCTCACCTCCCGCCGCGCCGCTTGCTGTCTTGCTCGCCCAGCGCGCCAACCCCCCCGTCAACTAACAGCCAACCGTCAAACCGCATATCCACAACTAATTCCACACGCTTCGAACTAACCGCGCTAACCAACTGATGCGGCATGCAGGGACGGGGCTTCCCTGGCACCCACCCAACCGGATCTACCCGCCAACTCCCCAGCTAGCGGCCCGCAGAAATACCCGGCGGTCGGCCTCACTGGGCCTCGCTCGCTCGGCCGCCCGACGGCTCTCGCTCGCTCGCCCATCTCCGCCCTCCGCCCGACGCTTCGACCCATCGAACGAAAGGCAATGAATCGACCGATCGACCCATCGACCGACGCATTCGATCGACCGAATGCGGGCCGACGGAAGCGACCGACTCGAGCCATATTTCCACCGATCCCATCGTTCCTTACCAGACACTTTCCGCCAAATTCTTAATCCCGCCCCACTCACAAACAAGTCCCCTCGGCGTAATTAATCGCGTGTATACGTAACGGGGGGCGCTACCCGCCAGGCTGGGCCAGGCCGGGCTGGGTAGGGTTTGTGCGTGCGTGCGTGCTTGCTCCCCCACCCCCGCCCCCGACTCCGCCCCCTCAACACATGCAAGCATGCCCTGCCGCACGCATCACCTCAGAAGATGTGGCATCGTCGACTGTTTCCGGGGTGGCCGCTGCTGCTGCTGGGGCTGCTGCTGCTGCTGGGGCGGCTGGGGCGCGGGCAAGAGTCTGGCGGCAGCAACGGGGGCAGGGGCAGCGGCAGCGGGGGCAGGGCCAGGCGTTTGTTGACCCGGCCCCTGCAGGGGCGACGAGCCACCGCCACCGCCACCGCCTCCGCCGCCTCCGCCTCCGCCTCCGCCTCCGCCTCCCGCTCCCCCGCCGCCCCCGCCCCCGCCTCCCCCGGTGCCCGCGGGTCTGCGGTCAAGCTCCAGACCCACCTCCACCGCCATCACTGCCAAGTCATCCTGCCGGGGGCGAGCGGGGGGGTATAATGAAAATTTCGCAGCGGAGAAGGAGACGGCGAGCGGGAGGGGTCAGGGGATGATATGCTCCTTGATATAAACATGAGGCACTGCGGACGTTGTTGACCAAGCGAGCGGGGGGAGGGGCGAGGGGGAGTAAACCCGATAGGGGGCACAAATACAAGGTGTCGTATCGAGACCGAGGGAGATAGGGCAGTGCGGTGCAAAGGGGTGTCGTACGGCCATGGGCCGAGGAAGGGTGTTAGGGCTGCATCAGAGTGCCGAGAGGTGGTGCGAGGGCTGGTGCGTGTTTCGATAGAGGGTTTGTTTGTGGGCGCAAGCAATGCGGCAGGCTCGCCGGCCTTCACTGCGCACAAGCGAACGAGCGAGCGAGCTGGCTCGCCGCCACCACCACCACCAGCGCCGCAGACGTTGCTGACGTGTGGTGCCTTTTGACCCTTTTGACCCTTTTGACCCTTTTGACCCTTTTGACCCCGACCGGCTGACTTTAAAGATACGGTCTCCGGCCGGGGGAACCCCCCATTCAGGCAAAACGCCGAGCAGAGCAGGAGCCCCCGATCCGCCCCCGTCCCGATCCGCCCCCGTCCCGATCCGCCCCCGTCCCGATCCGCCCCCGTCCCGATCCGCCCCCGTCCCGGTCCGCACACGCCCCGATCCGCACACGTCCTCATCCGCACACGCCCCTTCCTCCCGCCCCCAGCCCCCCCACCTGTACTTTCTGGAACGTGGGTCGGGCGCGGGGGTCGGCTGCGGTGCATGCCCTGCTGAGTGTCGCCAGCCCGGGGGGCGTGTCGGGTGGGAAGGGCAGCTGCTGCGCCTTCATGCCCACGTTGTACACGATCTGGCCGGTGTTCATGCCGGCCCAGGGGCGCTGGCCCGTGTACATCTGCCACAGCAGCACGCCGAAGGAGTACACGTCGGCGGCCTGAAGAGGACGGGGGAGGGGAGGGAGGGGAGGAGGGGAGGAGGGGGGACGGGGTGTGAGGGGAGGAGAGAGTGTGCGAGGGGAGGAGGGGGAGAGTGTGTCTGTGTGTGTATGAGGGAAGGAGGAGGCTGGACAGGGAGGGCGGGGCGGGGCGGGGCGGAGTGGGTTTACGCGAAATGAACGCAGTGGAAAGCGGCGACAGCGGCGATTGCGGGGCGCGACATCAATACGCGGCGAATGGCCAAGTGGGGGGTCGGTAAGTGCGGCGATGGTGGGGCCAGCGGTGAGTACGGCTGGCGGGACCAAGCGCCATCCCCTTCATTGCAGCCGCTCCGTTAAATGCCGCCACCGAGCCCAGCCCAGCCCAGCCACGTCAAAACGTCCTGCCGCGCCCCCCTTCCTTCCTCCTTCCTCCTCTTCGCCCTCTTCCGCTCCTGAGCTCTTCAGCCGCCCGGACTGCCCGGCCGACCAGCCAACCTTAACACCTCCCTTCCCCCTCCCCTCCTGTCCTCCAACCCGCACCCGCCCACCCAGCCCCCCACCCACCCACCTTGCTCACGGTCCCGTTGACCAACGTCTCGGGAGGCATGAACGTTATCTGCGGAGGCAGGAGAATGGGGCAGGGAGGTAACAAAGATGCGGCAAACGGGGGAGGGGGAAGGGGCGGGGCGCGGTCGCAGCGTGTCGGGCCGGGGCCCATGGACGGACGGACGGACGCGCCGGCGCCGCAACGGCCCTTCAGGCCATCTGTCAATTGAATTGGCGAGGTGGGGCCGGGGTCGCCTCCGATCCACCGCTGCGGTCCAATCGTCCAATCGTCCCATCGTCCAATCGTCCCATCGTCCCCTGGGATCCTGGATCCTGGATCCTGGATTCATGCGTCCTCCTCTTCCTCCCCGCACATTTTCTCACCGTGCCGAAGGAGCGGGTACGGATCTTGGACTGCGCCTGCAGCATGCGGCTCAGACCAAAGTCGGCCACCTGGGGAGGGAGAGGGAGAGGGTGGGAGAGGGTGGGAGAGGGTGGGAGAGGGTGGGAGAGGGGAGGCGGGAGATGAGGAGCGGGAGGGGCCGGAGGTGGTTAAATGGGGAACAGCAGTGACGTAACCGTAACTGACTGAGGCGACCCCCCCCCCGCCCGCCGGGCCAGGGGGGAGGGGGGGGGAGGCAAAGGCCGCAGCGGGAAGGGAGCGATGGGGGCGGGATCCAAGCGCATGCTGTTGAGAGTCCCGACCGGCTACCTGACCGGCTACCCGACGACCGGCAGGCACAGTCCCCAACAACAGCCGCTCTCGGGGACAGGTCAAGCGGTTCTGCACGTGGTTCGGCTGCGGGCGGTCCTTTATTGGCAGGTGGCAGCACACGGACACCCGCATGGCAAGATGCCTGAGGACGGGTCCCTAAAGGGGGTTATCCATGCATAGGCCGGAGTCCCTAGAGGGGGGGAAGGGGGAGGAAAGCGGCCAGCAAAACGGGGAATACCCGAGCACGGAACACGGAGTGCGGAGTACGGAGTACGGAGTACTACGTTTGGCGGCGGCGGTACGCCTACGCAGGTCACGAGATGACGATGACGATGACAATTATGACGAAGGATCGACAAGAGGAGTCCCCAAAGCCCAACCCAACCCATCCGTACCCATCCGTGCCCAACGCCCAGCCCCCGCCGCCACCAAGCTCCCAGCCGCCAAGCGCCCAGCCGAGGCCAATCTAACCCCGCCCCACCCCACCCCACCCCACCCCGCTCCGCTCCACTCCACTCCACTCCACTCTACCCTCACCTCACCTTGGCCACGAAGCTGCGCCCGCAGCCCCGACACACCACCGACGGCGGCGGCGGCGGCAGCGCCGATGTGGACGAGGGCGTGGGGGTGGGCGGCGGCGTGCCCGACAACGGCCCGGACGCGGCGACGCTGGGCGCAGGGGAGACGTTGACGGGGGAGGGGGTGCCGGAGGGCAGCCCCGCAGAGGCCCCGCCCTGCGTCGTCGATACCGGGCCAGTCACCGTCGCGGCACCCGGGTTGAAACCGCTGAGGTCGCTCAGCTCACTGACTGTGCGGCCGGGACCGCTGAGTAGGTTCCTCAAGGAGGGGCGGTAGCTGCTGCAGCTGCTGCTCGGTTTCCGGGTGATGCAGATGTGGCGGGGGCCCAGCGCCGACGCAGGCGTCGGGAGCTGCGGCGCGGATGCCGCTGCGGCGGAGGCCCAGGAGGGTACGCCTGGCGGCGCCGTCGCGGGCGCCGCTGCGGGCGAGGTCAGCTGTGGACGCGAGGTGGGCGTGGTGTCGCCGGCGGCGGCGGCGGTGCTGGCGGCGGCGGCGGCGGTGGCGGCGGCGGCCATCATGGCGGCCATGGTGGAGGCGGCGGCGCCGCTGCGCGGCGAGCTGGTGGGGATGGTGGAGCTGCACCTCGAGCGGTCGTGCGGCAGATTCGTGCGGTCCAGGGAGACTAGCATGACATTGTGGCCGGTCAGGTCGCCGTGTACGACACCCTGCAATCAGTGAAATTGTTCATCCGCAAGAAGCAAATGAAAGATGCGCAGGAAGCGCTGTTTTTTTCTGGCGATGCAATGAGCATAAGAAGCCTTTCCGGGAGTCTATTCTTCCCGGGTCACCTTTGTCAATTTGTTCGTACTAGTCTCTTCGCTCCGAAAGTCGATGCACACCGCTCGCGCATGTGTCCTTGATGATTCTCGATTTCCTTTGGCTTCCTATGGCAAAACGTACATGACAATTGCACATCGGTGCGTTTGCCTGAAGTTGTACATGCTACCGGGAACGGTAAATACCAAGCAGATTTATTTCCGCTTCAATTCAGGCTTCAATTTGTCTTTGACTGTGGATTTTTTGCAGCCTTTGTAGGGTACACGGCGAGGCTATGGTTTGACCTATCTACGCTCTTAGAAGTTGGTAACTCCTTACGCGCGAACCGCCTGTTGAAATATTATTTCTGTTTTATATCTCTCTGCGAAAACATCTCAGCCTTCTTAGATACATTCCCTTACCGCAAAACACCTTGCTGACGGTTTCAAATAAGTTTGAATCTTCAGCAGCGCCAGTTTACTTGGAACCGATGGCCCAGGCGCAACGGAGCGCTAATCATTTGACATGCATGACTTTGACCTTTTTTGTTTAGTCTACACCTCAGGTAAATATTCTGTACGCTACAGCAGGGACCTACTTGGTCAGATCACCGGATGGTCCGCTTGGGATACTTTTGCTCCACGGCAATTTGATAATGCAGGTCAGGTCAGAGGTTGGGGCGGGTATGCACTTTGAAACGAGCGGGTTGTGCGCAGACGCTATAGCGCACACCACTACACCTGGCTAGCGACCGCCTGGGCGCGCAACTAGGCCCTGCACGCATTAGCGAGGGGCTCTTTGGCTCTTGTCAGCCCGAATAAAACCACGGAATGCGCAAGGGGGGCATGCAGCTGGGCCTAGCCCTTTTCGAAGCGCTTTGCCGCAAAGCACGCAACCGGCCCCCCTTCTCCAACCACACACAGCAGGCTCGCGGGGAGGCCGGTCACGCAAAACGCATCATGAACGGCGGCCTCGCCGGTTGCCTCGCAATCGGGGTTGGGAGATCCGTCCAGCGACATGCAGTAGCGCGGCACGCGAAGCCTTCTTCCACCATCCTGTCCTGATAGACACCTTCACGTGTGAACCAGCCGGCCCCCTTATAACAAACGCCCCCACCTCCCGACCCTCCTCGCCCCCTCACAGCTCACCCCCCCCCTTAGCTTACCAGCGAGTGCAGGTAGCGCATCGCCGACGCCACCTCCAGCGCAGTCGCCAGCAGCGCCCTCATGTCTACCTCCCTCCCGGCGGGCTGCTGCTGCGACTGCTGCTGCGACAGCCGCCCGTCGCCGCCGCCGGCGCCGTCGATGTTGGCGCACAGTTGGCAGAGGCCGCTGCCGGCGCCCAGCTGCTGCTGAAGCTGCGATGAGAAGATGACGGAGGAAGGCCGGCGGCCGCGGTGGCTGGAGGCGGCGAGGGTGGCGGCAGCGGTGGCGGCGGCCGCGGCGGCGGCGGGGCCTCCGCTCGGGTGGATGGCGCTGAGGGGATCAGGGGGCAGCACGAACAGACCGCGCTCCAGGGCCGCCTGCCCGGAGGGTCCAGGGAGGGAGTGTCAGTATGACAGTCCAGAGAGGCAAGAGAGGCAAGCCGACAAACGCCGTAGAAAGAGTAGTCAAATGGTATATACCAAAACAGAACAGAACAGCAAGTTGAGGGTCTCGAGGAGAAAGGCGGAAGTGGGGCCTCAAAATGGGGGTATGTTTAGGGGCTGGCCCTGCCAACCTGCCACACAACCCCAATGAGCCGACGAGCCAAATGGACAACCGGCGGGCAGGTGGCGGCGTGCACTGGGACAGGACAACCCGGCTTGGTGGTGGCAGTGAGGAAACGCCGCCAGCCCTACCCCAGAGCTGGACGCGGCAAGAGGACAGGCCGTCATCGCACGAAGGCAAGAAGGGTGCGTTGCCACGCCACGGTGGCAAAAAGCTGCCCAAACACAGGGTGTGTTTGGAGCTGGACTTAAGGCCGGCAGGCAGGCACGTCACAACGCGCCGCATCACGTCTGACCAGGTCACGACACGGTGCCGTGAGGCACGGGGCGCGCATTCATTCGTAAGCGCATTGCGGACCGCGCGGCACCCCGCCCCGCCTCGCCCCAGGAGCAGCATCCGGCGCCAATCCCCCCGACCTACCTGCAGGGTTCCCAAGTCGCAGTACCTGGCAGTTACATGGCGGCACGGGCGCACATGGCAGCAGGGCGGCGGACACGGATGGCGGTCAGAGGTAGGGACTAAGGAGGACGCACTCGGAGCAAGCGGGGGGCTGGGCTATCTCCCTATCAGCCCAATAGATGGGCAACACGCCGACACCAATCAAGGGCGAGACATTGTCAATTAATGCGGATTATGCACAGGTCCGGCCACAGAAACGGCCGAATTCCATCATCGTACAGCACGGCAGATAGTACAGTACGGCACACCTCGAGGAGCTGGTCACTCACTCCATGATAATCCAGACCTCGTCCGGCGGCGCGACGGCGGTGGGCCGCGCGACTGAGCTGCCGGGGCCGCCGCCGCTGGTGGTTGCGGCGCCGTCGGTAGTACCGCCTCCCACCCTCATCCCCCCAATGGAGGGGTCAGCGGCAGCGGCGGCAGCGGCCGCAATGGCAGCAGCGGCTTCTGCGGCGGCGGCGGCTTTCTTTGCCTGCCGCTCATTCCTAGCCGCCGTACGGGGGCTGTCCAGCGTCGGCGCCATTAAATCGCTGTCGCTGTCGATCATTGAAAAGGAGGCGGAGCCATCGCCGCCGCCGCCACCGCCGCCACCAGCTGCGACGGCGGTGCCGACGATGCGCGCCGTGACATCGTCCTGCCCTTGTACGGCACCAACACGCTTCATCGAGGCTGGCGCTTCGGTCAAACCGTACAAGGCCAGAGGCGGCGGGGGCGGCACCGTCAGCGGCGGTGGTCGCGGCAGGGGGAGGGGCGGGGTAGGGTCCGACGGCGGCATCACTTTCAGCGTTGCCCTGCTGCCCGGGGAGCCCTCCGGCGTCGGCGGCAGCGGCGGCAGGTTGGGCGGTATAGATGCCGTGCGGTACGCCGCCGCCGTCACCGGATACCCGATCCGTCCCATCGACTGCTGCTGCTGCTGCGTCGTTGGCGGCTTTGGCGGGCTGAAGCCAGCAGCCACCTCCGCAAAAGGACTGACATTGCCGCCGCCAGTGTCAGCGGCGGCGGCGCCACCGCCGCCGCCACCGGCCCCAGCGGCGGCGGCGCTGCCGCCGCCAACCCTGGCCGTGACTCCGCCGCCGCCGCCGCCGCCAGCTCCAGGGGACGCGCCCTCCATCGCCGCCACGGGCATTGCAGCGCGGGACATGTACGACATCTGCGCCTTCGGCAATTGCATGTGGCACACCGCTGCCGTACTGTGGAGCGACTCTCCCGCCGCCAGGCCACTGGGGCCGCTCCAGAAGCCCCGCCGCGGCTGTGACGACGGCAGCGCCGGCGGCGGCCGGCCGCTGGGCGGCTCGTCCCAGCCGGCACCGCTGCGATTCCCGGCGCTCATCACCGCGCCGGCGAAGCCGCTGCCCGCGCCGACGCCCCCGCCGTGGCGCAGGTTGAGATTTAGGTGAAGGTACTGCGCATGCTGCTGCTGGTGTTGCTGCATCTGGTAGTGCTGCTGCAGCTGCTGAAGCGGCAGGCCCTCTCCGGCGGCGGCGTAGCAGGCAATGGCCTCGCCGGAGCTGCCGTCATTCGTGACCCCGCTGGTGATCCGTTGCCGTACAAGCGCCGACGCTGACGTCAGCCTGGCGGCAGCGGCGATCTGAGCTGACGTCATGCTCGTCCAGAGGCTGCTGCCGCTGAGGCTGCGGTGCAGACCGCTGCTGCCGCCCCCGCCGCCGCCGGCGGGGCCGCTGAAGATGCCGCCTCCGGGGCCCGACGGCGGCAGCCCCGACGCCACTGCTGCGGCGGCGGCGGCGGTATCTGCAGAGTCGCTCTGGGCCGACTGCGACGCCCGCTCCACCACCGGTGTCAACGTCCGTACTGTGGGGAAGCTGCCGCCGCCACCGAGCGCCCGTGTCGTACGCGGGACGTTACAGAAGAGCCGCCGTACGACTACGCTGCTGCTGCCCTCGCCTTCCGTCGGCCCTGACGCCAGCGCGCCCGATTGTCGGCCGCTGCCTCGGGTGCCTTGGGTGCCGTCATCGCCGGGGACGGTGGCGGCGCCGCCGCCGCCGCCGCGGCCGCCGCCGGTGGGGCTGCCCGGCTGGCCCCCCACCATGAAAAAATTGGCGCCCGTACTGCCGTCGCCGTATCCACACGTACTGGAGTCCCGCATTAGTGTGCGGAATCCCGCGAAGCGGTCCGCTGGGAACATGGGCCCCGCCGGCGGCCGCACCAGCGGCGCCGGCGCAAGCTCCAACGCCGTCAACGATTCCACAACGGTGCCGGTGCCGTGCCCGACGGTGGTGTGCGTCATGCCGTACCCCATGCTGCCGCGCCGCGGGTTCGACGCCGCGACGGCCGGAATCGCGGCTTCGGCGGCGGCGACTGGCGCCGGAGGCGCGACGGGCGGGAGGCCGGCGGGGCTGGGCAGCGGCGGCGACGCCACCGACGGCGGTGGAGCGGCGGCGGCGGCGACGTCGGCCGTGAGTGCCGGCGGCGGCGGCGCGGCGGCCGCGATGTTGTACGGCGTTGTACTACCACTCTCGATATACAACAGGGTCTTGACGATGTTGGGGTGGTCCAGCGCCTGGCCCATGGTCGCCTCCAGGGAGGCCCCCTGGACGGAAAGCTTGCTGCCCCTGCGAGTGGCGGGTGGGTTGTTGTACCGTGTATATAACAGTCCGCAGGAGGAAGGTCGGGTGACGTGAGGCCTCTCTCCGTCCGTGGACGACCAGCAAACCAGCAGGGAACTTCAACAGGTCAACAACTTCCAGCAGGCCCAGGAAAGCTTTTTTGGGGAAGAGGTTTTCGCCGGAGGACGAAGTCCCGGCTTCCTCCTGGCGATGGGACAACGGTGGCCCGGCGCTTTCAAACCGACCCACGGGTCTGAGGGGACTCCGCGAGCCGCGCACTGGGCAGCGGAACCTGCGTAGACCAGGTCCCCCGGAACCACACCCGCTTCCCGACCCTCCCAACTCCCTCCTCGTGCCCGCCCCGCGCCCGAGCCCCCGGTCCCGGCCCCGCCGCTCACCCCATGTCCAGGGTTTTGACCGCCACGGGCAGGCCGTCCCACACACCGTAGTACACCGCTCCGAAACCGCCCCGTCCCAGCACGTGTTTGAGCTCCAGTCCCGGCACCTGGATGCGATGACTGAAGCCGGGCCGGCGGAAGCTGGTCGTGCGGCGGCCGGCGGCGTCCTGCAGCCAGGTACGGCAATACCGTACAGTACGGAGCGAAGTGTCGAGAGCAGGAAGGGCGGAAACAGTTGGACGCGGTTCGCGGTGCAGGCATGAAAGGCGGCGGCGGCGGCCTGTCAACATGCCCCCGACCCCCTCCCTCCCACGCCTCCACACGCCTACGCACCTTTGGCCCTCCTCCTGCGCCTGCCCCCCCGGCCTGTCGCTGCTGCTGCGACAGCGAGAGCTGCTGCTGCGATGGTGCGGTTTGCGGCAACACCAGCAGCAGTGCCCTGCCATGGCCCCTCTCCGGAATGGCGCCGATCAGCGGTCTCCACCCGGCCGGCATCAGCCCGCTGTCCTGCACCACCTCCCGGGACACGAAGCTGCGGTGACGGGGCGGGTGGGGGCGGGGATGAGGGTGAGGGAGGGAGGGGGGGAGGATGGGAGGGAGGGTGGCGACAAGGCGGGTAGGGCAAGAGACGAGGCGGGTGGGGGTTGGAGGGAGGTTGGGCTGAGCGCGTGGGTGAGTGAGTGGTTGGTATGCAATCGGGGTGACGCGAGGGCATACTGCCCGGTGGGCGTGTCGCATGCGGCATGGCAGCAGGGGAGGAGGACCACGCACGGGGTTCCAGGCGTGGTGTGTTGTGGTGTGATGCGGTGTGTTGTGGTGTGGTGTGGTGTAAATGCGGATGCGAATTGCGGGCTGAAACCCAGATTCCGGTGGTCAAATCCCACCCGACCCGACATGCCTCATCCCGCCCCCACCGGAAGCGCAGAGTTGCCAGAAGCGGCCCCCGGCCAGGGCCTCCGCTGCCGCCGCCGCCGCCGCCGGCGGTCGTTGCCGCCGTCGCCGCCGTCGGCAGGCGGGCGTTCTCCACTACGATATCCTCCTGCCGCGGAAATGCCCCCGCGTATCGGCCCCAGTCGATTGAGACCACCCTGTCTGCCGCCACCGCCGCCGACGACGTTGCCGTACCCTCCGACGGCGGGCCCGACACCGTCGCCGCAGACGTAAGACCCCTGGCCCACGACGCCGCGTCACGCGAGCCGATGGCGGCGCTTGAGGAGCTGGCGCCGACGCCGCCGGCGCCGACGCCGCCGCCGACGCCGCTGCTGCTGCTGTTCCGCCCGGGCTGCGGCGGCGGCGCTGCGGCGGTGGCGGTGACCAGTTCCTTGACGTCGCACCCCACCACTTCCTCGCGTGGAATGCCTGTCGGCGTACGACAAGTACAAACTAAGGTAGGACAGACGCCCAGGAAGGCCGCAGGCAGGCCCGATCGACCGATCGTCGCCTCAATCGAACGACCTCCCGCAGGACAGCTAACGGCGCACGGACAGCTGGGCTATATGCAGCGACACAGACGACTTCAGCCGACCTCTGCTACGGCCCGACCTTTCCCAGCGCGCCACCGCTGCCTAACCGCCCGCACACAGCAGCAGCACCACCACCACCACACTTAACAACGAACCCATCCGCCCCTGACGCATCCAACCCCCATGTCCCCGCCCGACGCGGCCTCCGTCCCACCCGCCCCCCCTGTGACGGCCTCATGCCTCCCCATTCCCCCCCGCCCCGCCCCAGCAAGCCGTCCGTCCCAACACCCCATCCACCCCCCGCCCGATGTCCCTCCCTGGTCCCTACCCGTAATGGCCGTCCAGGCGTGGTTTGCGTACAGCACGGGCCAGCGACCCATGGGTCCGGCCCCCAGGTCCACCAGCAGGATGCAGCGGTCGTGACGGTCGAGCAGCCGCTGCAGGTTCAGAAGCAGGTCGGACAACACGGCCTGGGGGGGGGGAGAGGGAGAGGGAGAGGTTGTGAAGAGATATGGGGTGAATGGGGAGGGGGGGGTGCGGAGGGTAAGATCTGTGGTTGGGGTGGGTTTGCGGCTGCTGGCCGGTGTGGGGAGGGCAGTTGAGGATGGCGGCGGCGGCTGGCCGGTCGGGCGGAAGCTGTGTTACGGAAGCTGTGGACCAATGCAGGTGAATCCAGTACAGAACAGTACAGTACAGGTTGGTATGGGTAAGGGCATGGGTAAGGGCCTGGTTTGGGTCCCCGGGCGGGGTCCGGAGGCGAGGTGAGGTGAGGTGGGGCCGAGGGCCGGGGAGTGGTGGGGGTGATGTGAGGTGAGGTGGGGGCGAGGCCCCCATTTTCGCGGTCGGTCGGTTCCGTCCGCGGCCAATCCCCGGATTGGGTCCACAACCGGTTCGTCCACAAAGTTCGTTGCAAACGTGTTGCCACAACTGCCACAACTGCCAGGGAAAGGGTCGTCGAGCAGAAGGGGCACATAAGGAGCGAAAGAAGGACGACCAGCCGGCCGGCCGCTGCGCCATCGGGATATGCAGAGAGGGCGGCGCAGAACGGTAATGTTCGTCGACGACACGCTTTCCAAAGCGCGGTGGTGAAGTCGTCTTACCCTGGATCGCTGCCGTTCGTCGTACAGTCGTACATCCTTGCTGAGCTGGCTGAGCAGCAGGTACCGGATGTTGGCGAGCAGCGGCGCCGCAATGGAGGCCGCTGAGCGGGACTGTACGGCAGTACGGCAGTAGAGGCAGAGGGAGGGGCAGGATAGCGGGTGTTCGCGAGGGCGCGACATCGTGCCACCAAGAGCCCCAGCTCAGTTCCGACAAAAGGGTCGACACGACAACAAACAACAACAACAAACAAAAACACACAACAGTAATAATGTCAACAATCCAGGCGGACCGCAATACATGTACGACACGCCGTGCCGTATAATCCATCCAGAATCCGTTATCCACGTGCTGTCGCCCATCAAGTCCACCTCACCTGGAAATCCGCCAGGCACAGTGTCCCCAGCAGCCTAGGCCCGGCATCCGCATCGCCGCCGCCCAGAAAGCCCTCGTCATCGCCGCCACCATTGCCACCGCCGCCGCCGCTGACCAGGGCCGTCGACGCGGTGGCCAGGGAAGAGGACGAGTGGGCGACGCCGTCGTTGGCCGCGAACACGGCCGCTCCGCCGCCGGGGGCCGCGGGCCGCTCGTCCTCCAGAGCAACCGCCATAACGAACCGTACCGGCGGCTTCATCCGTACAAAGGCCTCGCGGGCGAGGCTGCCGCAATGGGTAACGGCAGGTGCGCAGGGGGAACGGGCGGGCGAAAGGAAGGGCGGGAGGAATCGGTCCTAGGAAGCCGTCCATGCCGTAGGTGCCGCAGCCTGATGGTGACCAACTCGCTCCTCCCTACCCGCCGGCGTAACCTGTCCCCTGTCCCCCGGCCCCAGTCCCCTCCATGGGCATCAAACTCGCAACCAGCCTTCCATGATGTTGTCGCCTCCGGTCCACCTCTTGAACCCTCATCTTTATGGCCGAAGCGCCGAAGCACCCGCTGCTGCCCCAGCCCCGGCCCCGGGGCCCCCCGGACGCCCCAGCTCCCCGGGCCCCCCAGAGACATATATCGACAGGTACGTCAGGAAGCGACCGGGACCTGCGTAACCAACAAGTAAGGGTATCCGTAAGGGCCGGGTACCGCCCCCAGGCCGTACCGCTCGTCCCGAAGTGTGTCCTCCACAATCAGCACGCCGCCGCCACCGCCGCCGCCGCCGCCAGTCGCTCCCGCTAGAGGGGCTTCCTCCGGCTGCGCCATCGAGTTGCCCACTGCCCACGCCCCCAGCCGCATCTGCCACTCCATGTCCGCGATTGCGCTGGCGGCGGCGCCCGTGCCCGCCGCCGCCGCCGCGGCGGAGGCCGCTGCCGCCGCCCGGGGTGGCCGCGGCGCCGCAGGCGCCGCCGCTGCCGCCGTGGCGGCGGCGGCGGCGGCAGCTTCTTGGTTGATCCTTACGAAAATGGTTCCCGGCAAATGGGCTGCCACCATGACCACCGGGACCTGTGTTGCGGTGGTGCACAGTTGGAATCCACGTGGGAGGCGGAGGCGGCGGAAGATACGAATCAGGGAGCGGGTCAAAGGCGCGCAAGCAGTCAAAAGGTCGGGAAGGTGGACCGATGGACCGATGAGGGGTGGAGGCGGTGCGGTGCGGCAAGGTGCGGTTCGGCGCGGGGCCCCCGCAGCATGCGGCCCCGGCAGCTCGGGTTCGCGACAGCTGCAGCAGGAAGAAAGGTTGAATCCGGATCCGGATCGGGCTGACCGGCGGGCTCGGACGACAGACGCACCGTAGGCAAGGCAAGGCAAGGCACAGAAAACACAACCCCCGATGGCGTTGGCAATGGTCGGAGAGCCCTTCCCTTCCCTCGCCTTCCCTCCCAGCGGAATCTCTTAACAAACCCAAGCACGCGCGAACCCACCAATCCAATCCACACTCGCCCCTAACGACCCCGGCCCTAAAGACTACCACCCACCCAGCCACCCACCCAGCCACCCACCCACCCAGCCACCCACCCACCCAGCCACCCACCCAGCCAGTCCCCCGCCCAGCCAGTCCTCCGCCCACCTGGAAGACGTTGGCCACCAGCGACAGCAGGTTGTCCACCTCCGAGCCAGGGGGGCAGGGAGCGAGGGTGAAGATGAAGGAGGCGGGAAGCTCCGGCGGCGGGACCAGCACGGGCGGCGGAGGCGGCTGCAGCGGCGCCAGCGGCGTCGCCGGCGCCACTGCCCCCGCCTCCAGCGGCTCCACGCGACCGGCGGACGACGCTCTGCCCCGCTGCGCCGCCGCACCCTCACCACCACCACTCTCACTACCAACTGCCGCCACCGCCGCCGCCGGATCTGTCGACCGCCCTCCGGTGCGCCTGCCCTCGCCGCCGCCGTCACCGCCGCCGTCACTGTCGTCATCGCCGTCATGAATGCCCCAGAGCCAGGGCGAGCGTTTGCGCGGCGTGGTAGCGCTCAGCGCCTCCGCGGCGGCGGCGCCAAACGGCGATTCCGGGTCCGCGGAGCTGTACGGCACCCCAAGGGCGTCGTTCGGCACCGCCTCCGTCGCAGAAGTCGCGCCGGCGGCGTCGGCGGGCGCGTGCGCTGCGGGGCCGCCCTGCGGGTCCGGCAGCGGCGGCCGCAGCGGGCCGCCGACGCAGTACGACAGTCGCGCGAGGCGCGCCGCCGCCGCTGCCGCCGCGGCGATGCCGCTTGTACCGCCTGCACCGCTGGCTTGCGGCGCGACCTGGTTAGGATTAGGGTCGGGGTCGGGGGCTGGGTTGGGCGGGAGGCGCGACGGGATACAATGTTCATGGGTGCAGAGTTACAAGCTTTACGTAAACGCGTAGGAGCGTAGTGAGCAGGGGCGTCCGTAAAAGTCCCGGGGGGGGGGTTGAAGACTGTAATGCAAGAACGAAACCGGGAATCCCCCGCGGGGGGGCCCATGGACGGATGTGCGGTGCAGCCCGACTACCAGACTGGCGGAGAGGTTGCCGAAAAGGGCCGAGGAGCGATAGATACACGGGGAGGGAGGAGGGGGTCAGGGAGTGATCTGCTCCATTATATAACGAGACACTGGGGGGAGGTGGGTGGGCCCGCGAGCCGCTCCTGGCCGCATCCAGAGTTCCAGACTGCTGTAGTGCCATTCCCCGCAGACATGGGACTTGGGGCTGTTAGGAACCACACGGGCGAACCCGAATATGCGAGCCCTTAACAACCAGGAAAACGCAGACCACAACAAACCTGGCCAGTATTCTTGGCTACTCACCACCACAGCCACCGACGCACGCCTCCGCATGCCGCGCCGCGGCTCCCCGAATGTGAACTGCGGCCGCGGCAGCGCCGCCTCCGCGCCCGCCACCGCCGTCACCGCCGCCGTGGCGCCCAAGTGAGCCACGTCGGCGCCGCCGCCGCCGCCGCCGCTTCGGCGGCAGCGGAGGCGGTCCCCGCCCGAGGACGACCCCGTGCGCGCGAACAGCGCATCCCAGCCAGCAGGTGCCGTACGCAAGGCCCACGACAACATTTTGTTGCCGCCGCCGTCGTCGCCGTCGCCGCCGCCGCCGCCGGCGGGTCCGCTGAGGCCGCTGCTGGCATCGCCTACGATGACGCCGCTGGGGCCGCCGAGGGCGCTGGGTGTACGGCAGACGGGCAAGTCGGCATCCGTGACGCTCGGTGTCGAGGGAATGGCCGGCGCAGCGGTTGCTCGGTCGCTTGGGGAACGTAGGCCGTGCGGGGAAGCGATTCGTTCCGCTCTTCCGCCGGCGGCGGCGGCCGCCGCCGCCGCGTAGGGCTGCTGCTGCTGCTGCTGCTGCTGCGATGATGTCAGCGCCGTAGCCCCGGGGGCGGTCACCGTGGCCGCCACGTCCGGCTCTGATGACCCACGGGTCGGTGTCGCCCGTCCGGCCAGTGCCGGCGTCGCCGCCGCCGCCGCGGACGTCCGCTGCTGGACGCCTTCTCCGCTGCCGCCGCCGCCGACCCCAGCACTAGACGAGCGACCGCCTCCGCCGCCGCCGTCACCAGCCACCGCCGCCGCCGCCGCCGCCGGATGCTCGTGCGTGGACAGGGCTGATGGCGGCGTGCCGGTGCCGCCGCCGCTGGCGGCGACGCCGGAGGAAAACGACCATGCCGACGTGAGCATTTGCTGGTGCTGGTGGCGGGTGTTGGCCGGTGGGTTGCTGGGGGCCCGGGAGGCGGGGCTGGGTTGGCCGCTGGGGAAGGAGGGGGTGCCGGCCTGGGAGAAGGCGGAGAGGGTGGACACGGCGGTGCCCGACCACATGGTGCCGGGGACCCCTGCGGAGGGCGGGGAGGGAGGAGGGAGGGAGAGAAGGGAGGGAGGGCGGAGTGTAGACTGGATGCGCGGAACGGAGGGAAGCATTGCGACGGGCAGGAGGGCGGGCAGGCAGGGGTTTACCGCAACCCGCTGCCTAGGGTACCGGTGCCACCAAGCACGAAGCGGCGACAGCTGCAGGGGGGGTGGGGCTCCCAACGGTCAATTGAGGACAGGCGGGGGGACAGGGTAGGGCAGGGCGGCAAGGCGCTGTGCGTAGCGAGAGGAGAGGTGAGGAGAGGACCAGAGGAGTGGTGAGGGCAAGAGGGCTGCATGGCGGAAGGGACGCGATCAGTACCGACTGGTACCCGTCTCTCATACGTACCTGCCCTACCTGCCCCAAGAAAGGCGCGGGGCAGCGAGACGAAAGCCGGGGGGCCCACTCGGCGTGCGCGTCACACATTCACCTCACCGCCCCGAAACGCAAAACCCTAGGTCCCGATGCGCCCTCCCCTCCCCCGCCGCCCCGGGCCGCCGCCCCTTCCCCCCTGCCGCTGCCCCCTACGCACCTCTCAGCGGGCGCATGGCTCCGTCGACCCCAGGCCCTGACCCCGACAGCAGCGCGCTGCGGTTGCTGCTGCCGTCGCCGCTGCCCAACACGCCCGGGCCCACGCTCATGCCCAGTCCGAATCCCCGCCGGAAGGGCGAAGGCACCACCGCATCCGCTGCTGGCTGCTGTGTCGTCGCCGCAGCGCCTCCGCCTGCACCCGAAGCCTGCGACGGCAACTGCGACTGCGGGGGGTGCCTGGCGTTGCCCTGGCCTTGGCCTTGGCCCTGCGTCGGGCCGAAGGAAGGGCTTGGCATGCGGCCGTAGCTGTGGTCCGGGCTCGTGCCGTCGCCGCGGCTGCCGCGGCTAGCCATCCCGGCTCGGAACGGCGACGCGACGGCGACGTCCCGCGTAGGAGACCAACGGCCCGACAGGCCGTACCGAGAGGCTGCTGCCGGCAGCGGCAGCGGCGACGGCGACGGTGGCGGCCGAACGGCGCTGTAAATACCACTGCCGCCAGCGGCGGCGGCGGCGGCGGTGACGGCGGCAGCGGCGGATGGGTTGGCGCGCGGCAGCGGCGGCGAGGTTGTCCTCGTCGGCCCCTCCGCCCGTGGGCCCGCCGCCATGTGCGCCACAGCCGCCGCCGCCTCAGCCGCCGCCGCCGCCTCCGTCGCCGCCGCCGCCTCGGCCTCACTGACCCCTGGGTCACCCGGCGTGGAGCTCCAGGAGAGGGTCGATACGACGGACGACACGTGCGACCCAAACTGCGGAACCGTGACACCGGCGGCGGCGGCGCCACTCCCGCTGCCGCCGCCGCCGCCAAGCTGCTGCATCTGCGGCTGCGTCTGTGGTCGCGGTGGCGGCGGCTGCCCCTCCCCCGCCTCCCCCGCCTCCCCCGCCTCCTCGCCCTCGCCGTCCTCCTCCACCACGGGGCACGGCAGCCGAGTCCGCATGCCGCCCATGCCGCCGGTTCCGGAGCCGTAAGTGCCGAGCAGCGGATATGGCCGAGCCCCTTCAGACGAGCCGCTGCCGCCGATGACGACCGCGCCGCCGTAGCTACCCGCAGCCCCGCCGCCGTCAAGACTCGACCTCCCCGACAGAGGCGACGGGAGCCTCGCGGAGACGGAGCCGCGTTGCCCGTAAAGCGCCGCCGCGCCGCCGCTGGACGACGGCTTGCGATCGGGGCTGTCGGCGCCGGCGGCGGCGGCGGCGGCCGCCGCCGCCTTCGCCGCCGCCGCCGACGCGAGCAGCTTCGCCCGCAAGGTGGCGGGCGCCGTCTGCGCCGGGCGGTTGTGTCGGTCAGGTGCCGTACGAAGACCCATGGCCGCCGCCATGGTGCCGTACTTCTCACGGAACTTGGCGCCCTTACCGCCACTGCCGCCAGACGGCGGCGCCCGCGCCGCGTCGTTGCGACACTGCGCTGCCGCCGCGTCAGGCAGCGCGGCGGTGCTGGAGCTTCCGGCGGCGGCGGCTCCCTCGCCGCTGCCGCCGCTATCGCCGATGATTATGCCGCCGCCGGCGTCGCCGCCGCCCCCTGGCCCCTCCTCTCCTGCGTCGAAGAAGCGCGCATGGCGTCGAAAAATGACGCCCATAGTTGCGCTTTTCGATGGACTGTGATCGTTACGCGGCCCGGGCGATCCTCCTCCACCCGGCTCGCGACCCTCCTCATCGCCGCGGACACTGCCACCACGCGCTCTGCCGGCACCACCGCCAGGTCCCTCCACGGCGTACGACGCCGTCATGCCGCCAGTCCGCGAGGGCGTTGTGGCCGCGGGTGCAGCCGTCGCGTCAGCGGAGGCGTTAGGCGCAGCCGCGTCCGGCCGTGGCGGGCTTGGGACGCGACCCGTCGCGGCTGCGGCTGCGGCGGCAGCCGCAGGCTGTTGCTGCGACTGGGGCGGCGACGGTGAGCGGGGCGGTAGGCGCGCGGCGGCGGGAGCAGCAGCTCCCGGCGGCGCTTTCCGGTCAGGCCCTCCGGCCCCACCGCCGCCGCCGCCGCCGGACAGGTACGCCGCGAACGCCGCCGCCACCTGCGCCGACGTCGGTCCCCGTGGCCGCTCCGCCGCCGCCGCCGCTGCGGGCCCCGCCGCCGCCTGCCCCTCCTGCTGCAGCCCCTGCTGCGGCCCCCGCTCCTGAGGGTGCTCTGTCTGCTCGGAGGTGCCGGTGGAGCCGAAGCGCGACATGGGTCCGACCGACTCTGATTCGTACGATGACGGCTGCTGTAGCGGCAGCATCTGCTGCTGCTGCTGCTGTCCCCGCGGTGGCGGCGGCTGTAGCCAGGAGGAGGCCGTCGAGTTGATTGAGGCCCCCGCTTGCGCCAGCGCCGCCGCCAGGCTGGCTCGAGGCGGCGGCTGCAGCTGCTGCTGCAGCTGCTGCAGCCCTGACGACTGGCCGGTGCCGATGCCGGACGGGACGTTGGTGCCGATGGTGACGACGACGGCGGAGGTGGCGGCGGAGGAGGACGCGTGGGAGGAGGAGAGGAGCGTGTTGCGATGCAGCATGAAGGACGCCGGCGGAAAGCCCTGCGCGCGGGGCCGCGGCAGCTGCAGCAGCTGCCCGTATCCCCCCTGGAGCGGCGAGTGATATTCCGATTGCGACGTCGATCGCGACCCCGTGCTAGGGCGCGGCAGCGGCGGCAGGCCCGGCGCGCCGCCAGCGGCCGACGGCAGCGGCGTGCCGCCGCCGCTCTCCTCCCCGCCGGCCGCTCGCGCCATAAACCGATACTCGACCGAACCAAGCGAGTCACCAACGCCGCCGCCGGCAGCGGTTCCGGAGCTGCAGACGGATCGCGGCGTCGAGGATTCGGGCGTCGAGGTCGGGTCGGCGGCGGCGGGGGCGGCAGGGATGGAACTGCTTGCCGCCGGGGCAGCGCGGCCGCGGCCGCGGGCCCGCAGCGAGCTGAGGGCTCCCTCCGCGCCGGTGGGCGCGGGCGCGACGGCTCCGGCGGCCGCGGCCGCGGGCAGCGCCAGACGCGCGAGGTCGGCGGGGAGCGCCGCGCGCGCGGTGTGTGGCTGCGCCCGCGGCCGCGCGGCCCTGCCCCTGGCGGCAGCGTGCGGTGCCGCGGCAAAGGGGCTGTCGGAGGATCCGATGCTGTTGGCGGCCTGGTGCGCCAACTGACGGCTGCTTTCGCTGCTGCCGCCCGTGCCTTGCCAGGCCATGTGGAAAGTCCGCGACGAGCGGGCAGCGGGCCGCGGCTTCTGCGGTGGCTTTGTTTGCTGCTGCTGCTGCGATGGCTGCGCTCGCTGCTCCTCTTCTTCGCCTTCTTGGCTCTCCTCCTCTCCCTCCTCATTCTCTTCCTCCTCCTTCTGCTCTGGCAGGGACGGTTGAAGACCCGCTGGCTGTGTTGTTGGTTCGCGCTGGAGCTGAAGTGATGATGGTGCCCCGAAAAGCTCCCGGTCGGGCGCGTCTTCCGCGTCGGAAAGGCGCGGTGCCGCCTCGGGCGCCGGCGCAGACGGCTCCAGCTGCAGCTCGATGTGAGGATCCCGTAGCTCGCCCAGCCTGCTTGTGCCGACAGCGTCGGGAGCTTGCGCGCGGGCGGCATTGGGCTCCGACTTTTCGCTTGCGGCTCGAGAGCCGCAGGCCAAGCACCGGCTCAGCACTGCTCCCATTCAGGCCGGTGTCCAGAGGTGAATTTGATTGTCGAGACAGCGTCGACGGAGGGCCTCCTCCTTCACGATGATGTGGGGGCGGCGCAATCGCAGCGCCGACGGTGTTGGCGACCTGTTTCGCGGAGCCGCCGGCACATAACTTTACGTGGTGCGCGTGTTCAGCGGGAGCGGCATCAATTCAGTGACATGTTGAGCAAGACACGTAGGTTTGAGTTGGTGAAGAGTGTGTTATGCGGTTGCGCTCGGGTCCGCGGGGGGATAAATGGGATTGACCCTTGGTTCGCGCCCGATGACGTCGGCACGTCACCTGTAAACATGCTATATCTTCGAGTATAGCACACACTTTGAGAATCGTGTACACTTCGAGCATGAATGCTAAAGCGAAACAAACATGATAAAATTAATTCGGGTGTTAAGCTAGCATGAAGCCTGACAGGAGTTCTTGCAAAACTGAGATCATTCCGAGAGGGCCAGAAAGACCTTCAGCACCTAGACGTTCAGAAATTTAGCGGTCGCTCCCCTCCATGCGCGAAGGGGGCTGGCGCGGAAGAGACATTGTTTGGTCCCGGAACTGTTGTCCGCGAGTTTCCTTCAGCTGGGTTTTTGAGCGTACAAACCTGATCCATCTTTGTGCAGCATCCGCTTCGAGGAGCGCAACACGTCTCCGGAAAGCGGGCGGCGCGGCTTCCGGGATGTCAACGACTCTTTGTTTAAGGCATATCCCCGAAGGCTGCGCTCAGGGTCTGAGACAGCTCCTTGTCGACCGTTGTGGCATTTTAAACGACCCACACCGGGCTTCGCAGCTGGTTGAGGATACGCATGTGAAGAAGCGCATCTACATCGCAGCACCGGACCGTCATAGGCTCGCATGCCGTAACGAAGAAGCTTTAGAGGCATCCCCTACACCTAAGTGGGACGAAGACAACTTGTCGGGCGAGGTCGCTGCCGTGGACGACACTCCCAAGTTGGTCAGACTGGGCGACTTGGCGGGACTCGCGGCCGCCGCCAAAGTCCTGGTGGTCTACAGCGTTTGGCCCGGTCGCAGCTCCTACTCGGTTTTCGTGGAGGCTCAGCCCGCTGAGGACGACGCTGGCGGGTGGCGGCCGGGCGATAACGGGGCGGGCTCGGGCTTCTTCACTACCGGAGGTGATCTGCAGAGCGGCGGGTAGGTGCACTTCTTCCCCCGGAAGTTCTGCCGCAAACTCTCCAAAAGCCCACCCGCCTCAGGAACGACATCCTCCACTATTAAGCAGCACAGCTGCAGTAGTGTGGACTGTAAAGCTGTACAGCACGTTCTCCGTACTGCCGTACACATAGTACGGTTCCGCCCGGTTCCCCATCCTCCGATTTCACATCGCACTCATACAAGTCCAGGAATGCGATGATCACCTCCGTTCAGCTCCAACCCAGCTCTATCTGATACCCGCTGTCACCGGGTTTCCAATAATCCGTTGATGTCTGTCTTTGACTCCGGTTGCACACCGCCCCGGGCCCCGTGCTGGCCCTGCCCCTTCGTGCCCCTCCCGCTCCCTCCCGCCGGCCGGCGCCACGCGTCTCCCCGCCCCCCTCTAACCTCCCCCCCCCCCCACCCCCCCACCCCCACCTGCCGCCAGTCAGGAACCCCACGGTCGCCGGCGCCACCGCAGGCGGTGGAACCGCCCCATTCCAGCAACCCGCCAACCGGCCCAACCAACCCAACGAACACGATGACGACGGCCATAACCACCACAACCACCGCAACCACCACCTGGACCACCAGATCTGGCTTTTCACAGCGGCGGTACGAGCCATTCTGGAACTGCCCCACCCGCCGGGCCCCGCTCGCCTCGCCTTCTCCGCCATACCCGCCCACGCCGCCCCGCACGTGCTGCGCGTGCTGCGTGAGGCGGGGTACGACAGGCTGTGGGACGAGCCGTGCTACCGGTGCGTGGGTGGCGGGGGCTGGCGGCTGGGGCTTGCGCGGCTCGAGGCGGGCTGCGGGGCTGGGGTTGGGAAATGGTGCCGGGGCCGGCAATGATGGATCTGGGTTGCCGTACGACGGGTGGATGCAGAACCAGATCAGATCAGATCAGATTAGGTCGGCGCCCTCCGCATGGCGCCCAGATGGCGCTGGGCTCACATCGCCCCACCACCCAGATCGTGAGCCAGATCGTGACCCAGATCCGCCTGGATGCATCCATACCAGTGGAGAGCGCTAGTGGAGGCAAACACCGGTGGCGGCAGCAACTCCGGCGTCAGTGCATGTACCCGAGGGCAGGGCTGCCCTCGCCCGCCCTGCTCATCCGCGCTGGCAGCAGCACAGCGGGGCACAGCCGCGGCCGCACCCGGACGCGCCCGCTGCCCCCAGCGGCCCTTGTTCGCCCTCGGCTCGCGCACTCCCAGCACCGGGGCCCCCCCCGCTTCCCCCCGCTCCCCGACCCCGGCTCCGTCTGCGCGACGCACTCCTCTCCAAAGTCGCCTAAACAGGCACCACGGCATCACCTGCCCTGCCGCGATGCCCGCACCATACCGTACCGCATTGTACCGTACCTTACCGTACCGTATCGTATCGTACAGCACCGTACCCTACCGCCATATACCTGCCTGTTCGCCCTCCCATGGCCCATTGCAGTTACTGGACCCGCTCCCTTCCTCAGCCGCCACCACCACCGCCGCCACCACCGGCACTACCGAATGACTCGAATGATGTTGCCGATGGCGGAGCGGAAGAGGGCGAGGTAGGGGGAAGGGGAGGCGGAAGAGAGCGAGATAAGGGGAGGGGGAGGGGGAAGAGGGCCTCGTCACCGTCGTAGGGGCTGGCGCCGATGCTGATGACGCCAACGCCGCCGCAGCCACAGCCGCACCAACGAAGCTGCAGGGAGCGGGCTGCGCCTCCTACGTCTGCCCGCTTTTCCGGCTTCTTTTGTCCATCGCACCTCCTCATGGTGTTGTACGTCACATGACGTAATGCTGTATGACGTGACGTACTGCTGATGGGCGCTGCCGCTGCCGCCACCCAGCCCATCCCCGGCGGCGCTGCATTGCACTCCCACACTCACGAGCGAGCGAGCGTGCGAGAGAGAGATCCCTTCCACCTTACACCGCATGTACGGTAAGGCGCTTTCCTCCCAACCCCTCCCCTCCCAACCTCTCCCCGGTCGCAAATTGAAGCCACAGTATGTTCTTGACACGCTGCGCTCCGAGGCCGATGTACGGCTGGTGGAGAGCCTCTGGTCGTACCGCTCGCAGTACAGCCTACCGCTTGTACGGCTGCTGGTGGCTCACCGCCCCTCCGCCTGCGTGCGTCTGAAGATGCCGCCGCCGCTGTCGTCGCCGCCACCGCCATCGCAGCCGCAGCCACAGCCGCAGCAGCAGCCATCGCCGCCACCGCCGCCGCCGCCGCCACCGCCGTCGGACGGCGGTGGGGTCCAGTCGGCGCACGGCGCCCTCCTCCCCGCGGCTGGACCCGTGTCCGTGCAACACGGATCTGGATCCGGATTCGGATCTGGATCTGGATCTGGATCTGGATCTGGATCTGGATCCTTGGACGCGGTGGCGTGGATCCTGCAGTACGCCGACGGGTCGCTCGGCATGGCTCACACGCTGGCGCCGCACCGCAGGAAGGGCCTTATGCGCCGCTGCGCCGCGGACCTCACTCGCCAGGTGCTGCGGCGGCAACGGCAGCGGCAGGGGGGCGCGGAGATGGCGGAGATGGCGGGGGAGGAGGTTGGGGTGGGCGGCGGCTGCTCGACAGATGGCGACGATGGCGGCGGTGGTGGTGGCGGCGCATGTCCCAGCATCAGCATCAGCAGCAGCAGCGGCGGGGCCGCCGCGGGCGACACGGGTCGTGATGCGGTGCCCCCTGCTGGTCAACGGAAGCCGGAGGCGTTCACGTGGGTGCCTCTCAGGACAGGGCGGGGCGGGGCGGGGGCGGGGGGCGGGGCACCGTCTGCGTGCCTTACTTCCAACTGATTGTGTGGCTGCCTGCCTGCCTGTCTGTCTGTCTGTCTGTCTGTGTGGCTGCCTGCCTGTCTATCTGCCGTCCTGTCTGCCTGTCTGTCTGGGGCCCCGCCATATGGGCTGGTCGGTCGGGTGCCGCAGTGTCGGTTAGATAACATGTTAAGAGTTGCTGGTTCAGACTGGCAAACGTGCTTTCCATCGCTGGGGTTTCAATGTATGCCTTGCCCTCACCACCAGCCCGCCTGTGCCTCCCAACCCGCCTGCCCGCCACCCACAGACCATACACGCGGCCCCCCCCCCGGGAATAACCCCCGCCGCCCCCCCGCCCCCTCGCCAACCGCCCCCACATCGCAGGTACATCGTGGCGGGCAATGCCGCCTCGATGGCGCTATTCGAGGGGCTAGGCTTCGTCCGGGACCCACTGGTCTACCACTGGTTGGGGGTGGAGGGAGCGATGGAGGCGGCGGAGGATGTCCAGGCGGCGCAGAAGGAACAGCGGCAGCAGCAGCAGAAGTAGCAGGAACAGTAGCAGTAAGCAGAGGTTGCAGAACCGGCGCGCGGCGTGGGTTGTGTTGTCGTGTTGCTCTCCGGCGCGGTTCAGATCTAGTCGTGGGCACGTGCTTATTTGCGGCCTGAGGTGCGCTGAAGCGTCTCCTCTCCTCTCTCGACCGGGTAGGTGAGTGGGTAGGTGAGCTGCTTGTAGTCTTGTACCGTTGTGGGCGCTGGCAAGGGGCGCCCATCCAGCCCGTGTGCCGGTGCATGTCGGTGAGTGCCCCGCCCACCACCGGACTGTCTTTGCGCCGGCGGCGGTGGCGGTAGCCTGATGGGTTGTGTGTGGGTGCTGGCGTGCGCGTATACGCCGGGCGGCGGCGGTGTGCCGCGGTCATATCCGACGTAGACGTTGCCTAACTGGACAACGCGTAAGCGCGGGTCTGTTCCGAGCCCGCGAACGTGCTGACACCAGGCAGGCAGGTAGTTTTGGCAGGTATGACAGTTATGGCAGGTATGACAGTTATGGCAGTTATGGCAGGTATGGCAGTTATGGCAGGTGTGAGGCGGGTCTATTAAGATACGGGTGGCTCAGGACGGTTGGGCCAGGGCCAGGTCGCTATCGAGCGGTGCGTTGAGATGCGGTTGCTACTCAGCAGGCAGCAGGCTGCAAAAAGGGCATATCGGTGCCAGTGTGATTACCTCGGCTCAGGGGTTTTGACAATGGCTCTGTCAGACGACAGTTCACGTTATTGGGGGGTCTGACTGTAAACACTCCCCAGTCGACCTCGTGCCGTTGGAACTGCCGAAAAGCTGCTCAAGCCAACGCCGACCTCCTTCCCTCCCCCTACATGCGCGTGCTTCTGCTATTTCTCCGCTTCGCGCTGCAGCATTCGTCCATCACTCCATTTACCGTACATCCCTCGCCCCGCCCGCCCCTCCATTTACCGTACATCCCATACCCCCCGCCGCCCTGCACAATCGGCACTTTTACCCTGCCTATCGCTTTCCGCCGCTGCATCTGTCCCTCCAGCTTTCATTCCTCCCACGGTCTTTCCTCCCCCCACCCTCGTACACATGCAAGATGTACTCCCCGTAATGCGCCTGCTTCACCTGTTTATCCTCTTTCCGGTGCAGCCTTCACCCCATTATAACAATAAACCCCTGGTCAGCCAGCTCGACATTATCCGCCGCACATTCCCCCGCCGCACTCGCATGGGGGACTCGTCGTTAACGCTGTTACTGCCCCTGCTCTCCCTGTCCGCTGACGTCGCCCTTTCATTGCTCCGCGTCCTTCTCTTTTCCTGCCGAAGGTGAGTTAGGTTCTTGAGGGCTTCGGGTCTTGGGGGCGTTCCTTGCATCCCAGCCGCATTTCCTCGACCAAATAAACCAGCAGCGCGTCGTCCAGCAGCCTCCAGAGAACGAATCTCCAACATCGACCATCCTGCCTCGCCTCGTCATCGTCGCCTCGTCATCGTCGCGCCTCAACACCGTGGCGGCTCGGCTCGTACCCGCAACCCGCTACAACCTCTCGGTTGTATATAACGTCCCCTGCTGCTTGCAAGCTTACCTCGCTCTTCTTTTGCAAAGGGAAAGGATTCTTCTGCTACTTCACCATTTACGGGCTCCGGCCTATACGTGGATAACCCCACCCTCACCCCTAACCCGCCCGCCTCAGCGGGACCCGCAGCAACACCCCCACGTCCGCTTCCACGTCCGCTTCCACTTCCGCCCACCTCGCCACCACCACCACCACCACCACCACCGTCGCGCCTGCAGCGGTCGATCGATCGATCAGCGCCGCCGCTGCCGCCTCCACACCTTCTCCTCCTGGCAGAGTACCATGTCCCGGTGGCATCGCAGCAGCTGCCCTCCCGCCATCCACAGCGCCAGCTTGCTGAAGCCGGAGCGACTGGTCAGCAGGCAGCGTGCGCGCGACATGAGGTACAGGTCCACGAAAATGTTGATGGTGGTCTGCACCGCGTGCTGCTGCTGGTGCGCCTCCAGCGCCGCGCCCTGCTGCTCGGTGTGCTCGATGTGGCGCCCAGTGATGTTGAGCGTGGTAACCCGGCGCAGCTGCCCCTCCACCACAAACTGGCGGAAGACTGCGTCCATGCGCGGGGCGGGGCGGAGCGGGCGGATCAAGGGGCAGGGTGAGGGGCGGGCGGTGTTTCGGTTTTTACAGAATGGGCGAAATACCGGTACAGTGGGTGGTCGCAGCAGCCAGTGGCCCAGTGGGGAGGGGGGTACCGTTGAGGGCGACAACCAGTCGCCTCCGGTGGCGGCGGTGTTGTTCCAAACGGTGGTCGTATTACTGGTTGGCCGGGGCGAAAGACAGACCGGGACAGGTACGGCCAGGAGGCAGGCTCGCGTGCATCCCACCACTAAGCGAACGGCCAAATGCATTTCGCCCCGACACCGTCGCGACAGCTCAGGCACCCGGCCCCGACACCGTTCTCCGACAGAGTTACCGGTAACGCCAGAGGGGGGTGGACCGCTGGGGCTACTACCGGTACTCACTGTTGAAGTCCGTGATGAGCAGTACGGACCGCTGGTTGAGGTCCACCCCCACCTCTCCCGCCAGCTTGCCGGCGCAGTCCATCGTGGCGGCCAACTGCGACATCTTGACCGGCACCTCCTGCGGGTTATCCGCATCGAAGTGCCGCCTGCGGCGTGGAAGGGAGCGTGGCGTGGTGGTGATCGGGGGGGGGGGGCAGCGCGTCGCGTTCAGTCGTGTCATTTCGTGTCATTGCGACGTCGCGCTGTTGCGCCGCCGCGTCATAACCGGCATTCATAGCACCGGGCGCGCCATCGCGTCATGACACGTCATCGCAACCATCGCGTCATGACACGTCATCGCAACCATCGCGTCATGACACGTCATCGCAACCATCGCGTCATGACACGTCATCGCAACCACCACCGCGTCACCAGGTGAGTGACCGGCATCTCGACGCATCGAATGCGCCGCCATCACATGTTCACATCACGTCATGCAATGCGATGCGGTGCGCAGCGGCAGCCATTGGGGCCAAAAACCAACGGGTGGCAGTGGGTGGGGTCGGATGGGTGGGGTCGGATGGGTGGGGTCGGATGGGTGGGGTCGGATGGGTGGCCAAGACAAAGCGAGCAAGGCGGTGGGTGGATGGGTGGTGCTGCATGGCAGCGAGCCATACACGCGCTTTGGCTTATGATGGGACGCTTGGGTGCCGAGTCGCAGATAAAGGTCCCAAAAGCAACGATTGATTGAAGAGACTCCGGCGTCACGTTGCGAGAGCACGTGCTGTCGCAGTGATGGTGCGGCCCGAGAGGGGGGCGAGCCTCCGCACAGTGCGCTACTCACACCGCACAAACGGCGCGCTCGGTCAAGCCGCATGGCGAGCGGAAACACCCCCTCCTCCTCCACATACACACACGCGCCGTGCGTGGCACAGCCGCACAGAGACGGTCCACGACCGGCAGACACAGTCAGCGCCAAACCCTGGGAGGTGCCGCCTCAGCCGCAGCCTCATCCCCAAGCCCCATCCCAAGCCCCGGGGTTGCTTACCTTGAGGCTTGGCGCCGGCCACACGCCGCGGACCAAACGGCCATTCCATCCCCCCCGGCGGGCCCCCATCACCCCGCGGTTACATCCTTAGTTAACCCCCCTCTCCGTCGCCCCGCTGCATACACACACATTCACACACGCATACACACCCTCGACACTCCCCCTCCCCCTCCCCCTCCGGGCCGCTCACCAGTGCCAAGCCAGGTAGTCGACCGGCGAGGGTCCGTACAGCTGCCGCAGGTGCTGCTCCCCCTGCTCCACAATGGACGTATTCCACTTGAACAGAAAGTGGTAGTAGCAGGAGCCGATGTCCACCTTGCGATCGTAGTCCACGGGCGTCACACCCGCCTGCACACCACACAACAGACCACACCGGGTCGGTGGGTGGGGGGGTGGGTTACAAGTTCAGCGGAAGAGCGGGGCCGGTCATGAAAGCCGGTGGGGCTATGCGTCTGGACCTTGGTGGGTGCCCCGAGCTCAGGCCACGGTCCGGGTCCGGGTCCAGCCAGCATGCCGGTGTTAGTGCGTGTGTGCGTGTCTGTGTGTGAGCGTGTGTGAGTGCCGTTACAGTATCTGGCCGGGCCCTGACGCTGGCCAGGGGCTGCTAACCCAGCCCCGACGGAAAGACCGCGTAAGCACTCTCCCCCTTGCGGTGGGAGCAGGGCGTGAGGGGCCGCTACCCCCTCCTGCTCGACGCAGAGTTGGCTGCGTCGTACACCCATGTACGTGTGTGTGTGTGCGTGTGTGTGTGTGCGTATGTCTCCGAGGGCGTGATGTGAGGCTTATCGTAGGAGGGGCGAGGAGGGCCTCCCGAAGGAGAATCGCGGGCCAAGGGCGAAAGCGCACGCGCCATGGTGGTGGTGGTGGTTACGGAAGATGCATCCGGTGCACCGCTTCGGGTTTGATGCGGGATGGGATTGAGCTTTTGGTGACGGCAGGATGCTGGGCCTGGTGCTGGCCTGCCGGCCAAGCTGCCGGCCAGGCTGCCGGCCAGGCTGGTTGGCTCGATGCACCCATCTAGGGGTCATGTTGGGCAGGGCAGGCGGCTGGGCCGGGGTTAGGTCCGCCGGGTGCCGCACGCTGTGGCGACCGCGAAGCCTCCACAACGGCGGCGAGCGGTGCCGCCCACAATGCGCGCGCGCAGCTTGATCATCAACGTCCGCAGTGACTCATTATTTTATAAAGGAGCATATCACTCCCTGAACCCCCCCCACCCGCTGCCGTCGCGGGCCCCCCCCCCTTAGGCTGAAATAAACTTTTGTACACCCCCCAAATCCTGATCTCCACAAAAGCCGTCCTTCGCTGCCGCTTCGCCGTTTCCTTTCCTCTCTCGCGAAGCCGTCCCCCGTCCCAAACACACACGGCTGCTGCCACCGCCCCTAGCACACGGCTGTTTGTTGGGTCATGCCGCGGACCGCCCTCCCCCTCACTGCCGTAACAATGCCGTACCATGGTGTTGATGTAGAAGTGCTGGTTGGTCATGATGACGTGCACCTGCGGGTGGCAGTGGCAGTGGCAGTGGCGAAAATGACACCGGAGCACGGGTGGTCGGGTGGGTGGGTGGGTGGGAGTTGGACAGCTGAGGCAGAAGGCGAAAGCGGGGTGAGGAGACAAGCGCGACGCCGTCGGCGCATGTCGCGGCGGTGGGAGGTGGAGGCGACGGGCGGGTCAACCGGGGGGCCTGGCAGTGCGCTGTGGTGGTGGGCCTCTCTCTCCCGCTAGCTCTGAGGCAGGAGGGCGCGGGCACACACAGCCGGTAGGGTACACACAGTCGTGCACGCCCCACCTCACACTCTCTGCTGGAGTCCACGCTGTGGGCAAGCCCTGCCATACGCACACATCCGTGGTACCACAGTACCACGTGCGCATGTGCCGCCAGAGGCTCGCGCACGTGGACGCTCGGAGCAGCGTTCCTTGTTCCCAGGGTGAGACCGAGTCGTGGTACACAGCTAGCCAAGCCATTGGCGCAGCCTGCCCCCCGCCCCCCTTCCCTCCCCCTCCCCCGGCGCGCCTGCCGCGCCGCACCTTGGTAGCTCGGAACTTCTCAACGGCGGAGGCGTTCCCCTGGTACACTGCAGCGCCGAAGTCCTCTGAGCCTGTCCGCGGCGGCGAGGGTTGGAGGGGGGGGGGGGGTTATCCACGTATAGGCCGGAGCCCGTAAACGGGGGTTGTGCGTGGCAAGGCATTGTGGTGCGTGGCGAGGCGGCAGTGCTGAGGAGCACTGCACTGCAGGCTCGACCTGGCAAGGCACGCACTGGAAGCGGACCCTCGCCTAGGAAGCGGACCCTCCCTGGCGCCGGCGCCTCCATCGGTGGGAGCCTTAGGCCAGCGGATGCCGGCCAGCGACGAGCTGGTCTGCGAGCAAGGATCCAAAAGCTCGCAGCCACCCACCGGCGGCCACCACCCTTTGCATGTGCACTCACTTGAAGCTTTGGGGGCATACAAGCTAAAACCCGCGGGTTTGCGTCCCAGCCAAGCCTTTCGCACGTCCGCACTCCTCCCAGCGACCCCCCGCCTCCCCTCCGCCTCCACCCGCCTTCCCCCCGCCTCCCCCCGCCTCCCCAGCACACCCCCAAACGGCGGTGCCCGGCACCTGACGATACCCGACACGCGACAACCCCCCTACGAGTTTGACCACCCAGTCGTGCTACGTTACTTACTCAAAGTGTTTTCGACATGGAAAGCGTGCGGATTGAAGCCCGAGAACGTCCAGTCGATTTTATTCGGAAGTAAAAAGTTGGTTAGAGCACCTGGCTTTGTCCAGTCCACCAGCAAAATCTTTTTATGTGCAATTGCAACGCGTAAAGCCCACATCGTCCCCCGAATGCGGTCGCCTGCACGTCAGGGCTCGCAAACATATTACAGTCAGCTGCAGGAAAACCGCTCAACGAACTCCAGATCAAAGCCTTGAAGGCATTCATACTTCCAACCATTGCAAAGGCCGATCTCTGGCCCTCACCGCAGAGCTGTCACATCCCCATCCAAGAGTAGTACCATACAACAAATATCAACTGTATCCCCTTACCGCACCTGTTCCCTGGCAGCCATGTCCCCAGCAGGTCTGGACAAGATACTGAGCGTCCGGGCTGTGCTTATTCGCGTTGTGGAAGGCCTTGTAGTCAAGTAAGAGCTGACGGTGCGGCTCAAGACAATCGCTGGGCTGTGCAGCAGCAAAATATATATACGCTTGTAGCAAGAGAAACACGATTAGCCTGCACCTGGATGTAGTCGTCGAGCTTGCATGGCTGAACTGTTTCCCTATCATTGTTCTTCCGTGTCATGTAACTATAGGGACTACAGCATATCTGCCTCTGGACTCGAGCTGTGTAGAGGAGCTGCTTTCAGGCCTCCGCTCTGGGCCTCGCTGCGTCGTAGGTCAGCCTGCATCGATTCAATCACTATCATTAGCCCTTTTCAATGGCCACAGCAAAGGTAATCGCGTGCTACAATGCATTGGTTCACGCTTTGCGCTAGAAAGATGTCATTGAGCCCGGCGGTTGCACGCGGTTGCTACAGTTTCCTTGCCGTGTGTTCCGATCTGGCAGTCGTAGGGCGCACGCGCGACCGGTTTAACCCAGCAATTAGGTGTATTTAGAGGAAAATACCGTACACCTCTACAGCCGGCACTAATTATCATTATCATGCTAAGAGCTAAAGGGACACGTAAAGTAAACTCCTCCCCTCAGTACGGTACCCTCGGCAGCTATGAGCAGCTGCTCGGGGTCATCCAAGAGCTCGCTAACATCGCATGCTTCGGCGTGACAAACTGCGCGGCTCGACTCCCAACTCACCGTACACTGGCGGCTAACTTTACGCTGAATGCATTCGGAGTAACAACCCATCGCCCAGCAAGGGCGCTCTCCATTGCTGAGCAATGCAGACAAGGGAGACACGTGGAGAGATGTGGCGAGAAGCGGGGCCCTCGTTGGCTGGCGCCTGACACGAGCCCATGAAATCGGTTGCGTTCGATCCCCACGCAATCCCAGAGAGATTGCATCCATACGGGGGCAGCGCGAAAGGCCGAAACCAGACTGCAGGACAGGCCTTTGGATTCCGTGACCGCAATGGGCCCGCCTGACGGTGTCCGGCAGAGTCGAGGTAATGTCCGTACGGTACCGCCAAACGAACTGTCCCCCCGGCGCGCTGAAAGGGAAAGCTCGGCGGCACAGCCGTTCACGGGTTGATGGATCGCGATGTTGCGGCCCCGAGGAAGCCCGCCCCCGGCCGGTCCCGGCGGCGTCGGGAAGGGCGAGCGAGTGGGTGCCATTCCGGTCTCGGGCCGAAGTTAGAGCCATGCTGGCAACGGTTCGCGCAACTCAGGGCCCTCCCAACGCCCACGCAACTCGCACGCGCACCACGGCCCCTCAACAGTTGCGGCACTGTCCTCTGCAGCACCGGCTGTCCGGGCCCCAACGAATCGGACGAATCGGTCTACAGTGGGGCTCGTTGCAGGGTTGCAAGTGCGGAACGCACCGGGGGGGGGGGTAAATAGAAAACGGCCGGGGGGGGGGGCGGGCGGGCGGGGTCGACCTCCGAAGTGCGTGGCCTTTGCTGATGCGCAGTTGTGCACGGCGCCGACAGCACCCCCGCAGCTCCGATTTGTCTGGGTCCACTGTCAAAGGGTTCATTGGCCTCCGCCGGGGCCGCTCGTGCGACTGGCCCGGCGGACGGCCCGGGATTTTCTGCCGCCCTTGCGCGCGTCAGAGTGAATGGAGTATGTGGTTTTCCGCGTGAGGAAGGAGCTGTAACCGGGAACAAGCCAACATTCACGAGGCGTTCCATCGCGACCTCGCTCAGTGCCGCACCCTCTCCTCTTGCTGCCCCCCAGGCGAAGGGCCCGACCGCGCATCCGCAGCGGCGTACGACCGCAGTCTGCGGGCCATTATATTATCAGCAAGTTTCACGTCGTCCGCTTGTACAAATGGGATGGTCAAAAAGAGGACGAGAAGCATGTCCTAATGGAGTGCCCTGCTTAGAGTAGCATCCGCGCGGATGAAGGGTTCCCTGAATTCGAGGGTATGGAGGAAGCGATGAGATGGGATCCCCCTCGTTTGGCGAAGATGCTTGGAGCGCATCTGGGCCCACCGCAACTCAATGGTCCCCTTTGGCCGCTAGTATCTCCTTCTCCTGCATGGGCGGTTTTCTACTGTTGTGCTTTCAGGCGTTTTTGTTCCCTTGGGCCCTCGGCTCGTATGGGTTTCTTGTTCATGAGAGGGGCACGCACCCCCAACCGTGTAACAAACACACACACACACAAATGGGATGGGATCTGGTGAATGTCGGCTTTGCAGCAAGCCCTGCCTTGCTTCCGAAGCGTGGCGCTCGTTGGAACCACGTGTTCATTTAACACCGTCATACCATGGCCTGGCAACCCACCTTGCTTGAACACCTAATCGTTGTGTAACCCTCACCGTCGTACCTCTGAAAAGGGGCAGATCGAAGCACAACCCCGACACATGAATCTTACTTGCAATGATGGTCATAGGCGGCTTTCGTGTGACCATGGATTGCTCCCGGCCCACGCGCTCCCAAACCATGAGAGTGAGGGGGCAGATGCAAAGGGTTTTGGCGTCGAGCACCCCCCACGATCGGGAGGACGTCTTGAACCCAGCCCTATAGCCAGGGGCCGTCGTAGCCCTCCTCATGCATGGGGCATCGGGAGAATGGGCACCACTTCATTCATCGCCGCACAGAGACCAGGTCGTGACGCCTGGCGCGTCGCGCCTGACCCCCCTTTGAGGCCATTCAATGCACCGGTTGATACGCACGCTGATGGCAAAGTGGGTGCGTGAGGAGGGGCTTCATTCGGCTCTACATTCTTGCCGAGGCCACGCCTCAGCTGCATCATACGGTGCCAAAGAGTGCTGGGCTTGACGGTACAGGCCTCTGCGAGGTTTCGAAACAACTATGTATGGTTCATCTCGCGCTGCGTTCTGGTTTGGTGCTCTAAAACGGCCTGAGCGGCGAAGAATACCGTGGCCGTCGGTAAGGGTCGGTATCTTGGGAGGACGGCCAGGCCGCGCCGCGTCTGCAATGCGTGCTGCCTGCGCTGTGACCTTGAAGCGCGCTGTCCATTTGCTGATGAAATGCCGGTCGGTGCTCGCGGATACTTGTCTTGTCCTTTGGTGGTAAGGTCTGCTTGCTTGTACAGCAGGTCAGTAGCATAACCCATTCACTTGCTCCTGACGACGGCGCCCTGGGCCTTGTAAGGTGCTTTTACAGCCGACACACGTGCCGTCTTGTCTGCAGGTAAAAGCCGGGACTGCTTGCTGTGGCTGGCTGCTGCGTTGTCCATGGCCGTGTCCATTCCGTAGCCTGTGGATAGATACCAGACGTACTGGCGGGCGCTTCCTTGTTTGCTTGTATGAAGAATGTGTGCGCGTACAGCGGGATAGGAGTGAAGCTCGGTGTGTGGAGTCTCCTAGGCTGCGGATGACGATGGGTGACGGATTGAAAAACACAGGTGTTTGCTCATATGTTTTCGCACCGCCATACTGCTGGAGACCGTGGCCCGTCCGTGGGTTGCCCCCCCTGCCCCCGTGTTGGGCGGGGAGACACCCGGGGTTTGGGGAAGCCTACCTGAAATATGAATTAGACACGCAGTGGACAGTTGGATCTTATTGTAACCACCCCTTCACTAGATAGCATCCGATGCGAAAGTCCGTTGCCAATTTTCGGTGCTTCTTTATTTGACCCTGCTGGCCCATTCCCAGTCTGTTTCCAGCGACGCTCCATTGAATGAGCTCATACCGTCGGGCGTGTGTGGCCTCTAGCGCATAAGCGTCAAACTCGTACATACATGTATCACACTCCAACGCTGGTGAATTAGGTAGCAGGCGGTATCTTAAGGTTTTAGCTATCGAGCCCTGTCATTTTCCTGTGTGCCTGCCCAGCCAACTACTTTTATTTATGTGTTCCCCCCAGGGCCAGCCCCGCCCCGCGCCACGCATAAATATTGTAAGAGCGTGTGCAGAGGATATCACGGGTATGCTGCGCGGCATGCCGCTGGTTTGTCATTTGTTCCCGGTGTTTATATATGGCAGGTAGGTGACAAGACCCGAATGACATGCCCCGGCGGAGCTGGCGCCCGCCATTACTTATTGGATGGAAAAAGGATTTGGAACGGCAGCCGCGTATACTAGAAGGGCAAATACCACTGTGCATAACAACACAGGGGCATGGGCGCGGTCAAATCCAGCGGCTTGCAGGATGCGTTCAGCAGGCGATAGGCGGGGGTCCGTCTGTCGAGTGCGGCGGTAACTGTCGCTGCAGTCTCCTTGTAACACAGTGTGCTTTGTGGACGCAGCGCCAAACCGGGCTGGGACCTTTTCTGATCACAAATGTAAGTTTACTGAGTACTTCCAACTTAAGCGAGGTTCGAAAGCTCTGTGTACAAAATGCCCGAAATTCGACTATCGGTACCTTGGCAACGGACTTTCGGCTTGCTTGGAGTGTGCACATGGAAGTATTTAATGCTTATCTCCCCTATAGATGCGTTAGTCCATTCCACTTTAGGATATTCCTGCGCCCGCGAATTTAAAAGTGCGGTTGGTCTGACTGACAGACCGTACGTCCGGCACATCCATTCACGCCTTAGATTGCCTGGATACCCGTAGTGTAACGCGAAATTTATATGTGATCAGCAAGAAAAATTCTTAATTAGCTTGCATTTATGTGCATAATGCACGATGCTACCATCCAGGAACCATTATAAGGCCCGGGCGTGCGTGGCGCCCGTTGTTATTGAGCGCCATGGATAAACGCATTTACTCATGCGTATTCCTATAACATGCATAGCGTAAGGGCCTTGCATTGACGCGACGACAGTGCCCCAAAGGAACGCCGCATATCCAGGACGGACTGCTATCGCTAGTTTTTTTTGTTATTGTGTGTAGCCGACTACACTAACGTAAGCGGAGTCCTGCTGAGTTAACGGGACGCAGGCTGGCACCGTTGCGACATGTCTCACGGTACCAGCTGCGCGCTAAACATGCTTCAGCTCCTGTCACTGCTGCTGTTGCTGTTGCCAGCATCCTCGCTCGACGTTGCAGCAGCAGATTCTGCTGCCCCAAGTTATGATGAGGTGTTTGCAAATCTCAAGCTTGGGGGTGCCTTCGTACAGCGGCGACTTCTGGCGCCGTCGGGCTCGCCGATTAAGATACGGGACTGTAACGGCAAGCCGGTGTCCTCCACCGTCGCCAACCAAATCTGGAACACAGCAAGGATTCTAGGACCCAGCCTCGTCGCCAGCGAGTCGTCCTGGGCCTCCGTCATCAGGGGCAACATCATGCTGACACGCCGAGCCATAACCTTCCCTACCAGGCCCGCCAGCCCTAACCAGCTGGTTCCCCTCAAGTTCTACGTGTATCCCGAAGCCGCCATCTCCGAGGCTGGTCTACCAGTAATGATCCTGGATCATTCAAAACCCGACCGTAGCGTAACGCCCGTAGCAAGCGAGCTCACCGCCAACGTGATCCAGGTCACGCCTGTCACCAGCTTTGCGACAACTAGGACGATTTCCGTGACTGATGCTGATGGTGTGACTCGGACAAAAGGAGTGGTGACGTTCCGGGACGAGTTTAGGACACAGCAGGGCATCAACATGATACCGGCCAGGTACACAACAAAGATCCCGCTTGGTGACAACGTGCCTAATTCGATCGTACTCACGGACCGCTTTACAGGTATTGTGCATTCGGTGTGCTTGGAGGGAGAGAGGCGGTCGTAGACTGGCGGAAAGCATCTGCAAGTGTGTAGGGCCGGGGCGGAGGACGGCAATACGGAATATGTGTGAATACGTAGTATGTGTGGACCAGAGTGATATGTATGCACGCTTACTATTGGCCTACACGTCTATGTTTGGTTGAAAGTAAGGTGGGTTATCGTAACGAGGGCACAGTCACACGTAGCAGGTCTGAGTGGGCCCAAACGATTTGCCATGGTCAAGATAATCTTGCAAATTCGAAGGCAAGAGTACGTAGCATATGGCTTTTCATCAAGGAGGCCCTTTATTTCAGCACTGTGACAACACGTATGGACATACATGCCTGAGATAATACTAATACTAATAATAATAATAATAATAATAATAATAATACTAATACTAATAATAATAATAATAATAATAATAATAATAATAATAATAATAATAATAATAATAATAATAATAACAATAATAATAATAATAATAACAATAATAACAATAATAATAATAATAATAATAATAATAATAATAATAATAATAATAATAATAATAATAATAATAATAATAATAATAATAATAATAATAATAATAATAATAATAATAATAATAATAATAATAATAATAATTATAATAATAATAATAATAATAATAATTATAATAATAATAATACGCCGGGCATTCCATCAGCACAGTTATTATCGTTAACAGCTAGCTTACCATACACCACATCGTCGGGGCTGGTCTGGGAAACGTTATCTATTTACGCCTAGAACGTCACGGCGTTCATGGAAGAGCAACAACCACAGCGAGCTAGATGGGGCAATAGTTGCGAAGCCCATTTGCCGCATGTATCGCCACAAAGTCGCAGATATAGTCGTCGGTTGTCGCGCGCCCATTGTGTTCAGGCGACTCAGGGAAATTAATAAGGGTTTCCGACGTAGGTTCATTTGCCCGCGTATGGTTATCCACCGGCCTGCTACTCCCATACCACAATGTTCCCACTCCAACTGAGCACTGTCAGCCGAGTGAATGTTGCCTCCATGACTATTGCTGACACAGGATGTACAATGGCGTGGAGCTACAGCGCTGAAAAGAAGACATTGTTCTGTACACACATCCGACCGGAGCAGATTTCAGGTTCCCAGCTTTATTATGGATTGAGGGATGGAGGTAGCATCGTCTTTGAGGTGGGGAAGTGCATGCTGTCGATGGGGTTGTCTATCTCTGCGTGTGCGCTAGCATGTATAAAATAACGAAGCGCACGGTATTTAGTGGATTGTGGTGCTACATACCCAACGACAGAGTTAGCCATGTACGGGTAGGATAGCAGACCTAGCGGACCATGCTTATCTGTTGATTTAGCTGATTGCCTTGGTTCGCCTTAGGGTGTCCGCCCGTAACCATGCTCAAGCAATGGTAGTAAGAGCTATCTGTTCTGTCCCTTCAGAGAGGTGCCTGCTGGTCCTTGGCTGAGCAGGAGTGAGAAAGTTAGTTCCGATCCAGGATATTCCATGGCCACTATCTCTGAGCTGGCACGCACACTCCATGGCCACTAGATAGCTCCGAGCCAGTCCACAATAGTGTAACGTTTAAGCTACGCTACGCAGCGGAAGGGAAACTCACCGAGGTACCAGGCGTCGCCGAGACGACGACCGAAGAACGACCAGCGGAAGGAGACGAAGACGGCGCCCACCTAAACAGCTTACCAAGCACTAATCTAACTAATATCAGAAACATACAGTAGTAAGAGGTGGTGTCAACAGACACCTGAGAAATAGAATTCAATCCCATAAGCTCCACCAGTCGGCATATGAGGCCGACGCCTTGAGATCTTGGTGTACGACAGGGCTCCGCATTTATCGTCTCCAACTAATCCAAGTCGGAAATATTATAAGTATAATTATCGTTACACTCCCCCCTTTGAAGCGAACGTCCCGGGAGCGATGCCAGTATTCACCGGCGGCGCTGTCCTTTGACGCGCCTGTGCCGAGATGTAGGCTTAACCCGGGGAGGCGGTGCCTGGGTGCGCTTAGTGAGGAAGGCATCGACCTCCTCGGCAACCAAGGAATCCCTTCGAAGGGACTCTTCAGGCTCCCAAGTGTTATGTTCGGGACCAAATCCGGCCCATTTTACAAGAAATTCGCGGCGTGTTTTACGCCCGATTTTGCGTTCCCGTACGTCGATGATACTGTCCACGCTCCAGTACTCCTCGCCTTCCAGTACAAAGGCGGGCGGCGGTTGATAAGTGCCGTCACCTTTGTAAGGCTTTAGGAGCGAAACGTGGAAGACTGGATGAATTTTGTATCCCGCTGGCAAGTCAAGTTTGTAGGCCACCGAACCTACGCGCGCCAGGATTTTGAAGGGCCCAATGTATTTGGGCAGCAACTTCTTTGCGCCAGGGGACTTCAACGTAATGTTGGATGTAGAGAGCAACACGTTTTCTCCAATGTCAAACGAGATATCCTCTCGTTTGCGGTTATAGGCAGTGCGTTGGCGATCCTGAGCCGCTTTCAGGTGCCTGCGGGCCGCAGCGATGCGTTCCCGCATAATGGAAGCAAACTCTTTGGCCGATGGGACTTTGCCATTCTCCAATTCGATGTCAACATCCGCGGGAACCCGAGGTTGGTGACCCGAATTGAGCATGAACGGCGTTGTATTGGTACTGCTCTGCTTCGAGTTATTGATTGCAAACTCGATTAAGGGCAGATGTCTGTCCCAATCATCCTGCGTCGGATTGACGTAGTGCCGAAGGGTTTCTTCCAAGAGCCGGTTCATGCGCTCCGTTTGACCGTCCGTTTGCGGATGGTAAGCGGTGCTCATGCGTAGTTTGGTGCGAAGGCTCTTAAACAGCTCCTGCCAAAAATGACCAGTGAATTGGGTTCCACGGTCAGACACCAGGGACCTGGACAGCCCATGATGCTTGAAAACGTGTTCGAGGTATAGCCACGCTATCTCCTCAGCACTGACGTCGGTGTGAGTGGCAGCAAAGTGCACCATTTTGCTGAGCCGATCCACAAACACAAGTACGGCGTCGTGGCCCTTAGCGGTTTTCGGTAGCTGCGTGATCAAATCGAGTGACACGCTCTCCCAATTTGTCTCCGGTATTGGAAGGGGCTGTAGCTTTCCATACGGCTTATGGTTGGAAGGCTTGTTGCGCTGGCATTCGGGGCATCTTCCGACATACTCGGCCACGTCTGCGTCCAGAGTGGGCCACCAGTACGAGCGGGAAATAACTTCCTTTGTGCGGCTTATTCCTCTATGCCCAGATGTGATACTGTCATGGTATTCAGCCATGATCAGATCGCGCAACCCGTCTGCGTCGGGGATCACCACCCGTTGGCCTTTTTGCCAGAGGCCACGCGACGTGTTAGTTATAGTACAGCCCAGCTATCCGTAATGGGTCAGCAAAGGATGGGTCCTTGTGGTACCCTCGCTGGATCCGCGTCAAGAGATCAGCGACGATGCTTGACCGTGTGAGCGCAGCTGCCACCGTAGGCTCGTGTACCCTGCTAATAGGGTCGGCCACGTTAATTCTGCCCGGACGATATTCCCATTCGAACTTGAAACGAGAAAGGTATTCCATCCAGCGCGCTTGGCGGCGCGAAAGCAAATTATTGCTTTTCTGGTCTTGCAGATATACCAGGGGTTGGTGATCGGTGACTAAAGTGACGTGCTGTGCCCCGTCAAGATAGCACCTCCATTCGGTTAACGCATGGATAACCCCAAGGCATTCCTGGTCGGTGGTTGTGTAGTTTATCTCCGCGGGAGTAAACTTCTGGCTTGTGTAAGCCACCGGCCGACCGTCCTGCAAGAGGATGGCACCCGTCCCGAATACGGACGCGTCGGACCAAACCTCAAAAGGTTTGTCCAGTTCTGGCAGAACTAACACCGGTGCGTTCGTAAGTGCGTGCTTCACGCCATTAAACGCGGATTGGCATTCCGGTGTCCAATCCCAAGGTACTTGAGCACCCGTCAATGACGTGAGTGGGGCAACTAGCGATGAATAACCCTGTATAAATCGCCTAAAATAATTCGCTAATCCCAGGAATGACCTGAGACGCGAAACGTTTGTGGGAGTGGCCCAGTCCTGTACCACTTTTACTTTAGACGGGTCGACCTTAAGGCCGTCCCTGCCCACGATGTGCCACAAAAACTTCAATTCCGCTTTATTGAAGTCGCACTTAGGCAATTTTGCCCTGAACTTGTGCTCACGTAACAGCTCAAGTACAATACGGAGGTGCCGTACGTGTTCTTGTGCCGTTTTAGAAAAAATAAGTATATCGTCCAAATACACGAGAACAAATCGACCAATGTGCTCCCGAAAAATCGTTGCCATGGTGGATTGGAACGTTGCGGGCGCATTAGTCAGGCCGCCGAAACAAAGGACCTTGAACTGAAACTGTCCCTCAGGCGTGAGGAAGCTCGTTTTAGGTCTGTCCTCAGGTGTAATGCGGATTTGATAGTAACCCTGTTGCAAGTCAAGGCTTGAAAAGACTTTTGCGCCTTGCAACTGGTCGAAGAGGTCGGTTATGGACGGCATTGGGTATCTCCGCTTGACGGTGATTTTGTTCAATGCTCTATAATCCAAACACATTCGAAGGGTCTTGTCCTGTTTTCGACAAATAGAACCGGCGCACCGAATGGGGAGGTGCTAGGTTCGATGAACCCTTTAGCAAGCAAATCCTGTCAAATTCCTGAGCGATCGGCCTGTCCGGCCATGAGCTAATGACGGCGCCAAGGAGACAGACCAAGTCTCACGCAAGCCAGTCTTACAAATAGCTGATGAGGCAGTCTCAGACCAGACTGATATAGGGACAGCAGACCCTGATCATAGATTGTCGTACTGATCCGAAACCACCGCAATCACCGCTCACTCAGTGTGAGCCAGTTGTCCAGCCGACTTTGATATGGAAGACTGTCCGAAACTTAACACTCCCACGCGGACAGGCTTCCGCAGATCCAACGCTCAGAAAACGAGATAGTAACGCAACGACGGTAGTCTGTACTACAGCTCCCACGGAGACCCAAGGCGATAAGCCAAGGAGCTCCCACGTAAACTCATAACGATCAATTGCAAACGCTTCTAGGCATCCTTACGCAGAACTATGAGTCAGCGAAACCGGATTAGCCCAATTCGCGTTGAGAGTTGGCGCAGCGCGCAGCTCACTTCAGTCCCATGCCCGCCAAGCAGTACTTCAGCTTGACCTCCGGCAGCGCCTTCGTAAGGCAATCGGCCAACTGCTCGGAGGACTTGCAGAACACGACCCGAATCTCCCCCCGCTCGACGCGCTCCCTCGCCACGTGATGGCACACATCAATGTGCTTCGTGCGGGCAGACGAGACAGGGCTCTCCATCAGCGCGATGCAGGCACTGTTGTCGCTACGCAGCGGCACAGCGCCCACACGGAACCCCAAATCGACCATCAAGTGCCGCAACCACAACGACTCCCTCACAGCGGCAGCCGCAGCGATGTATTCCGCCTCAGCCGTGGACATGGCAACCGTGGGCTGAACCTTGCTCGCCCAAGAAATAGCTCCACCGGCCAGCAGGAACACGTAGCCAGAAGTAGACCGACGGCCCGGCGTATCAGCATAGCTGGCATCACAATAGCCCATCAACTCGCCTCCGCCGCCCTTGTAGCTGATGCCAATGCCCGAAGTGCCCGACAGATACCGCAACACCCCCTTGGCCGCATTCCAATGCTCCATGGTTGGCTTCATCATGTGCCTGGACAACACTCCCACGGCGTAGGAAATGTCCGGGCGCGAGCAAACGGACAGATACAGCAAACCACCAACCAACTCGGCGTATGGGTACTTCGCCGTATCAAGCAGAACCCCCTCATCGGAAAACCGCAGATCCTTGTCCATCGGAATGGACCGCGGGTTGGCGCCCTTCATCCCAAACTTCTCCAACATCTCCAGGACGTAGCGCTGCTGCGAAATGTGCAAGTTGCGCGCCGCCCTATCCCGCTTGATCTCGTAGCCAAGGTAAAAGCTCGCCTCGCCCAGATCACGAACATCGAACAGGCTCTTCAAATCCGCCTTCACCCGAGCGACCTTCACAGAGGACTTGCAGGCAATCAGCAAGTCGTCCACGTACACCAGCACGTAAACCATCTCTCCGTTTTCCTCCTTGGTGAACAAGCCCGGATCAGATGCCGACGGCTTGAACCCCATCTCCTGCAGCGCCGACTTGAGCCGCACATACCAGGCACGCGGCGCCTGGCGCAAACCGTACAGCGAGCGACGCAAATGGCACACCACATTCGAACCGTCCTGCTCGTAACCGGGAGGCTGCACCGTGTACACATCCTCCTCCAGGTAACCGTTCAGAAAGGCCGTTTTGATGTCCAACTGATGCAGTTCCAAGTCCTGATCCGCCACAACCGCCAGCAGCGCACGCAGAGTGGAGTACTTCCCCACAGGCGCAAACACATCCGCGAAATCGACGCCTGCCTGCTGCGTAAAGCCCTTCGCGACCAAACGCGCCTTGTACCTCTCGACATTGCCACGCGCGTCACGCTTCAGCTTGTAAACCCACTTGAGGCCAATCTTCTTAGCACCCTTCGGCAGCTCCTCCAAGTCCCAGGTGCGATTGCCCAACAGCGACTCCATCTCCTCATCCATCGCCTTCTTCCACTGCGGCCAGTCAGAGCGCGACTTAGCCTCTTCGAACGACTTAGGCTCCGATACTTCCACAGCCGAGAACGCATAGCGCGGGTTTGGCCTTAGCGGCCTCCCGTAACGTGACACAGGAGCGCCCTCGTCAGCCGCTACACCACCATCGCTCTCGCTCGATGACGCATCAGAGTCAGCGCCAGACTGCTCAGCACCGCTCAGCGCACCAGAACCCCCGGGGCTTGACACGCCCGAGCCAGCACCAGCCGAAACCGCACCACCAGAACCAGAAGCACCCGAGCCCGAAGCACCAGAACCCGAAGCTCCATCCTCATCCTCATCATCAACTCCATCCTCACTCGGCTCCAGGAACTCCTCCTCGTCCGACTCAGAGTCCGAGTCCACCAGACCCGGAGGCCCATCATCCTCATTCTCATCCAACGAACCCCCAGCACAGGCCTGGTCAGCACCAGCCGCTCCTCCGGCAGCTACGGCACCAGACCGGCCCTCAGCACTGCACTCGACCACGAACTCCGCAAACTGCACATCACGAGCCACCTTCACCGAGCCATCAGCCATCAGGATGCGGTACGCCTTAGAGTTGGGCTCGTAGCCCAGGAAAATGCCCTTCGCAGCACGCGGGTCCAGCTTGCCACGCTGGTGGTCGGGCAGGAGCGGGTATGCAACGCAGCCGAAAACGCGCAAGTGCGAAACGTCCGGAACCACGCCAAAGAACAGCTCGTAAGGGGTCTTGTCCTTCCCCGCGACAGGCGAACGCTTACGCAGGTACGACGCCGTGCAAACCGCCTCGGACCAGTACTTCTGCGGAACCTCAGACCCAGAAAGCATAGAGCGAACCTTATCCAACAACGTGCGATTCAACCGCTCAGCCTTGCCGTTCTGCTGAGGGGTGTAGGGCGCAGTCAACTCATGCACAATGCCGCGCTCCTCACAGAACTCCTTGACCTGCTTATTGACGAACTCACCACCCCGATCAGTGCGAAACCTTGCCACCTTCTGACCGGACTGCGTCTCAAGAAAGGCGACCGAACGCTTGATGAAAGCCGCGACGTCCGACTTCGCCGAGATAGGCTGAACCAGCGAAATGCTCGAAAAATCATCCAAGAGCGAAACGTAATAACGGTGCCCACCCGCAGACTCGACATCGAACGGACCACAAACGTCCATGTGCACCAGCTCCAACGGACGCTTCGTCACGGTCTTGGAGTCTGGAAACGGCGAACGATGCGACCTCCCCAAAATGCATGCCTCACACCCTTCGCCCGCAGCTTCAGCCTCCCGCAACTGACTGTTCGAGAGCTCAAGTCCCGTCACCATTCCCTCATGCACCAACCGCTTCAAGTTTCCGAGGCTCAGGTGACCGAAGCGACGGTGCCACAGGTCAGCCATCTTGCTCTCCGGAACCTTCGCAGAGAACGCGGGTGCAGGGGCAGGCTCGGCAGACACAGGCTCAGCAGGTGCACGGCAAACTGAACCCATCACTCGCCAAAGGCCAGAGGAGCTTTTCCGCGCCACAATGCACATGTTGCGGCGTCCCACACGGCGCTCAATGTACGCGTACCCCTCGTCAAACGTAACGCGGAAACCCTTCTCAGTGAGCACGGACACAGAGATCAGGTTGTGCTTGAAATCAGGCACGTAAAAGACTCCCTCAATTCGGACGCCCTGCGTGTCCCCGGGAATGACGTCGCCATAGCCCGCCGCCCTCAGCACGTTCCCGTTGCCAACCTCAATGGAAATGCGCATGTGCTCTGGGAGCGGCTGATAGTTGTGCAGCACGCTCCTGTCGCCCGTAATATGGTAACGGCTCCCAGAGTCGAGCCACCACGAATCATTGCACTCAAGAACGTGCTCCCCCGGGTTAAGCTTCTGTGGAATCCCCGGCAGGTCGCACCAACGCCCGCTGGGAAGCCGCAGCAGACAGCCCGGCTTAAACTCCTTCTCCCGAGCCGACAAGGTAAGAGCGACCGGCTCAATGGCCTCCACGACCCTCGGCTTCCCGGCCCTCTTCTTAAAACACCGCGCCTCCACGTGCCCATCCTTTCCACACCAATCACACCTCAAGGCCGAACCGGCGGTCGCAGCAGTCGACACGCCAGCCGAAGAACCGAAGCCCGAGCGCGACGAAGCGCCACCCTTGGTCTTGGGACAGTCACGCGCCCAGTGACCCTTGCCTCCGCACGAATGGCAGGTGTCGGAGCCGACCTTGGGGCCGCGGCCGGCCAGGAAAGCCGCCGCGGTCTCGGACTCGGCCTTCCGGTCCACAATAGCCGCCTCCGTCTCGAACGCGAGGAGCTTGGACCGCAGCTCGTCAAAATCCTTCGGGTAACCAGCAGCGGACAGAACACGGCGCTCAGTGATATACTTGTCACCAAGGCCACGAACAATGCGAATGATCGCCTGCGCCGGCGTCATGAGATAATCAGGATGCTGGTTAATCCTATCGAACAGATCCTTCGCGCGCGCCACATAATCAACAACGCCCTCGCCCGGCTTCAGCGCGATATCAAGAAAGGCCTCCGACAACGACGCAACCTGACCCGCGCTGATCTGCCCATAATACGACTTCAAGCGATCCCAGAGGGACTTAGCTGTCCGGGACTCAGCGACGAAGGTCTTGTGCTCGCTGCTGAGGTGCAGGATGATCTTGTTCATCGCAATGCCGTCCTTCTTCAACGCGGCGTCCAGCCCAGCGCTCCCAGCCGGCGGCACACCATCAGAGACGACGCTCCAAACGTCGGCGAGCACCAGCGCCGACTTCATCTTCATAAACCAAGACTCATGGTTGTCCGACTTCAAGATGCCGACGAGGTTGTGCAGCCCTCCAGCCATCTCGGACGTCATGGCGGCCAAGAAATAACAAAAGACCGTAGATAAACAGGACCACCGATCAGGTTAACCGGGGCTCATAACCTGTTAAAGTCAGCAAAGCACCCGGCCCCTCCATGGGCCGTATTGACTGCTACGACTTCTCTTCGTATATGAGTGTTGCTCACTCACAACACTCCCCCGTGAGCGACACTCCATAAGTCCTCACGTTCTCCCCCAGGCTGCCTCGTCCCGGTCTCCCAGCCCTGGTCAACAGCCAGCGGGAATCGAACCGGCGACCTCTCGGTCAGCCGCGCACATGCGATCGGGGCTCATAACCTGTCAAATTCCTGAGCGATCGGCCTGTCCGGCCATGAGCTAATGACGGCGCCAAGGAGACAGACCAAGTCTCACGCAAGCCAGTCTTACAAATAGCTGATGAGGCAGTCTCAGACCAGACTGATATAGGGACAGCAGACCCTGATCATAGATTGTCGTACTGATCCGAAACCACCGAAACCACCGCAATCACCGCTCACTCAGTGTGAGCCAGTTGTCCAGCCGACTTTGATATGGAAGACTGTCCGAAACTTAACAAATCCGCTACTTGCTTTTTGACCTCTTCCCGCTCAGCCTGAGTTAAGCGGTACATACGTTTTGCGGGAGGCTGAGCGCCTTCTACCAGGGGAATAGTGTGACCTATGCCCGGACGCTCCGGTGGAGGCTCGTTCAGCTCCGCGAAGACATCTGAAAATTCGGATTTCAGTGCTTCTATTTCCGACTGCGGTACCAGGTCGATGGGCGCAGGAGCATCAGTTGACGTAGCAGCCCCAACCGTCGCGGATTCGCAACGAGTAGGGTCCGCGGGCTCAACGCTATCTTCGCGTACTAGCATTAGGTACGATCGCGCACCCCGCGTGAGCAGCTTTGCAGCTTGCTTGGCGCTCAGAAGCGGAACCGACGTCGCTTGGTGCAACCGCGCGCACACGTAGTTCATGACCGCGATTGGGTCAGGTTCGGTGTCGGCCGACCTGTGTACGTAAGTCGGGTGCAGTGTGAGGCTCTTCCCCCCCCTTTGGAGGGTGAGCGAATCACTGTCCCAGCTCATAACGGCCTTGAGCCGCTTGAGCCAATCTGTCCCAAGCAAAATGTCTGTGCCTGGCATGCCGCCTGGCATTACAAGGAGGCGCACCGTGTCGCGATATGTGCCCATGCGGATGGGCACGGCGACTTGACCCAACAGTTGCTGGAGCGAACCGTCTGCGAGGCGTACGGAGGTAACCGCCGCTGGCTGCACCTTAAGGCGCAAGCTGTTGACCAGAGTTTGGCCAACAAAGCCGTCGGCAGCTCCCACTGCACAAGCCCCGCTGTCAACGAGCGTTTGGGCCTCTTTGCCGTACATTTTGCTGAGGAAGTGCATGCTGTAGCCCGAGTTGTTCTGTACGGAGCGCAGTACAGCCTCCGTTTTGGGAGGATCGTACCAAAGCTGGACCGGCCAAGGGATACCCATGAGCTGAGCTTTGCCCCGCTCGTTATTGGGAGTGGTGAAAAGCCGCTTTCCAATAGGGTACTCCTTAAAGAGCGCGTAGCCTAGAGACTGAAAGTGCTGCTCAAGCGCGGGCCACTTGGGGGCTACGAACATGGCACTGGTGGTGCTGGGCTGTGCAGCTTTGCATTTCGCGTAGTGCTGCTGCCATCTGACCACTTCGTGTACTGGTGGATGTATCCAGAGGGTTTCCCCGCCAACGTCCTTATCGAAGAAAGATTGGCTGGGTGAGGCAAAAGGAACGCACAGAGCATTGGTGCCAGAATTGTTACATGCGGCGTCAAAGGTAAACTTGACGCCCAACTCCGACTGCACCCGAGCAAACTCCCGACTGCAGAACATGCGGTCGTCGTTTCCCGGCGGTGGAGGTGGAGGAAGCTCAAAAACAACCCCCTGAGCGGCCGGCGGAGACCCCAACGTATGGTCCGGGGGTCCCGCCGCGCCTACGGCACCAATTCCACCATCCCGAACGCCTAGAGCGTGGGATACAGCAACGCGCGCAACCGGCAGGTTAGGACCTGCTTCACGACAGCCTAGAGCTCTCGACACACGTGCTGGCTCTGGCGGGTCAGAACCCGCACCCTCCGCGTCCTTGCCAAGCGCCTAACGCTTGCCATCCTTGCGGTCCGCCTTCTTGCCCCTGCTGCCGTCCTTGATCAACCCGGCCTTCAGCTTGCGCTGAAAGACGTCGCACTTTCGCAAGTGCGACGGCGGGAAGCCGTCGGGGAACTCCTCGGCGCAGTGAATGCACCTGGCGGGCTTCTTGTCTCCATCCTCGGAGCGCTCCGAGCGCTTCCGCTTCTGCTTGCGAAGTTGGGAGGGGGTAGAAACAGCGGCCACCGAAGCGTGGGCGTTAGAGGCGGTTTTCGCAATGTTAGCACGAAGCTCCTGGCTCAGTGCAAAGCGAATCAGATCTTCCACCGAGACCCAGTCCTTGCCCAGGGCGTCCGTAGCGCACGCTTTTTTGAGTGCGGGGAGAAGCCCGTGAAAGTACCAGAAAATCTGATCCACCTGAGACATGCCCTTGGCGTCCCGCACGATCGTGCGGAAGCGCTGCGTGTACAGGTTGACCTTTTCGCCCGGTTTCATGCTGTGCTCCCCCGCGTGAAAGCGTTCGCGTGCGGACTGGGCAGTGTGACGGCGAATGTCGCCGAATTGGACGAGGAAATCGGTGCGCAGCTGCTCGCGCGTCACGACGACCCCGCTAGTCAGCGCGTCGCTCATATATCCCACCACCCATTCTTGCGCTGCCCCCGTAGTGAAGAACGCGAGGTTTTGGATGGGGTTGATATGCGTGGTGTCGCAGTAGGTGATGAAGGTATCGAACCACGTTTGCACGCACGTGACATGCTTGTCCGTGGCCCCCGTGAACTTATACGGCTCCGGGACCTTCTTTCTCACCTCCTGGGTTTGCCAGCCGCCGGCGGTGCTGCCGCCGGCGCCGCCGTTGCTTCCACCCGCGCCGCCGTTGCTGCGGAGGCTGGCCAGCGCCGCCTGGACGTCCGCATCCCGCGGCATGTCGAAGTCCAGGTGTGAAAGGTACGCGCGTGGGTCTAGCTCGGCGCCGGACAGGGGCGCCCAATCGTGTAGGCGCATGTAGCCATTGCCGCGCTCCTGCCAGGAGGCGACGAGCTCCGACGCCGACATCTTGGCCGCCTGGGCTGGCGTGAGTAGGCTGGCGAAGGTTTTAGCGAAGCCCTTCATGGCTTTGCTGCGTTCGCGGCCCGAGCGCATGTCCGTCTTCTTCAGCTCCGCAAGGATGTCCTTGCGAGTGGACTTGATGATGCGGCCCGCCGGCGACGCGTCATCGTCGTCGCTGCTGTCGCTCTCCTCAGAGCTGGTGTCCGAAGACGGGCCCTCTGCGCCTGCGCCATCGGCTTCCATGGCGTCAGCCGCCGCCGCTGCGGCCGTGCCCGCCGCTGCAGCTGCGGCCGCTGCCTGGTTGCCGTTAGCGTTGCTCGCCTTGAACTCGGCCAGGCGCGCGTCAATGAGCGTCACAATCTGGCCCATGCCGTGTTGAAACACGTTGTTGCAGATCTGGTGCACCTGCGCCAGCGCCTGCTGAGAAAGGCCTTGTTGTGCCTCCGCACCCGGCTGACCGGGTGCGGCCGGCTGGCCGGCCGCGGCTGCCGCGGCATCGAGAGCCGCGGCGCCGTTGCGGCCGTCCTGCCCGGCAGCGAGGGCCTGCTGCTGCTGTTGCTGCTGGAGCTGCATGGCCTGTCCGAATTGCTCTTGGCTGTTCAAGGCAGCCGCAAGGGCCGCCGCCGGCGCCGTAGGGTCCATGTGGATGCTCTGCGCAAACGCAGCGAGATCAGCGGCAGACAGAGAAGTGAAGTTAGCAGGCAATTGAATGTCTTTAATGTCTGCAAACTTTTTAATGAAGGTCCGCCATACGCGTCGCGCGCTTGCACTTGCGATGGTAGCGGCGACTTGCGGCGGAAGAGTTTGTGGCTGAATGCCGGCCTCAGGCATAGTTCCTTTGGCCTTAGGTGCTCCATGAGGAGACGAATTAGTACCCGTAACCGCGACTGGAGTCGCTCCGGGGAGAGGATTGGTGTGATCGGCCGCAGCCGGCTCACGACCTGATACGACTGGAGTCGCATCATCCTCAGGAATATTAAAGGAAGGTTGTTTAGGAACAGCCTTGGTCTTGTCCTTCTTCTTGGCCATTCTTGGTCGGCGAAGGCGACCTAGAACTCGATGCCCATTGTAACGTTTAAGCTACGCTACGCAGCGGAAGGGAAACTCACCGAGGTACCAGGCGTCGCCGAGACGAGCGACGACCGAAGAACGACCAGCGGAAGGAGACGAAGACGGCGCCCACCTAAACAGCTTACCAAGCACTAATCTAACTAATATCAGAAACATACAGTAGTAAGAGGTGGTGTCAACAGACACCTGAGAAATAGAATTCAATCCCATAAGCTCCACCAGTCGGCATATGAGGCCGACGCCTTGAGATCTTGGTGTACGACAGGGCTCCGCATTTATCGTCTCCAACTAATCCAAGTCGGAAATATTATAAGTATAATTATCGTTACAAATAGCTTTGAGCCAGTCGTCCATACGACTTGGAGAGTTCACCGGTGGCTGAAGTCCGGTTTTCTGCTTGCGTGAGGCCTGCCTGCATGCCCGACCTCATGTTTGCTTGCCATGCCGTATATATGTCTCCATGTTCGCCCTAACGATTATAGGAGAACCAGCAAGGACTACCTGCAAAGGTGTTCGGAAACGGAAACGCCGCAACAGGAGGCTACGGTGAATCCGACCAAGACATTGGCTTCTTCATGGTGCGTGGGTTGCTTGCAACCTGTGCGTTGCTTGTCTGTTGGTCCGCCTATTTTTGGGTGGCCTCCGGAGCTCGTCACCAAATGGGGGTCCTTGCGATGATGAAGTCCCCCGTAGCCGTGGGTCCTTGAGATTTCTCTCCTGGGTTTTGTTGCTCCGGATCCGTCGTTCCTGTCTGAGTGGCTCGTGCTGCCTGGTCTGATAGATGGGGCTTCCTTCCGCCCTGGTTGTTTCTACTACTGCAGTGCCCTGCAGACCAGACATACTGTACAGCGCGACCATACAGAACCCTGCCTGCTGGGGGAACACGTGCACACAACCGAAAGACCCGCAACTATTATGGACGTTGCCACAGGGCTCCCCAGCCATTCAGTAACGGGCCCCGGCCATAAACAAAGAAGGCGTGCTAAGATCTGACGGCAATCCCCTGCTGCAACTGAACGATCGAGCCACCTTAAGGGTCCGCAAATCACTCACTCAAATTGCAAACCGACGTACGTAATGCTCACATTCATGCATTCCTTCTCGTGAACATCTTTATTTGCAGGTCACGAAAACCCAAGATAAAGGTGTATACATTACGTTCCAGAGTGTGGATGCGACAAAACAGTTTTATATCACTAAAATTTCCTGGAAGGTCTTGGACGCCCCATCCACGTAGGCCGGGCCCACTTGAGCGGAGGCTGCTGGACCTGGTTTTTGTCACCCCTCTTCTTATAATTGCCTTGTTGACGGGCACATACATTAGCATGCCTATTCCTGCTGCTTCTTTGCGTGATTTCGTGAATAATTGTAAGCATGACCAGCGTGCGTTGTGGCGAGCAGGGGGGGGGAGCTTAGGGATCGTTGTGCTATCAGGTGCTATCGACGATCGATCTGCTTCGTTGTGTTCCGCAATCATTTTGCAGTTTTGAATGCATGATGAGTCGATTAAGGAGACTAGTGTTCATCAAGGGGCACATCGGCTCCCAAATTAGACTACTTCTTTTGTGATCGTTTGGGATGGAGAGTCGGCGGCTTGGCAGGCAATGTCTTAAACAGGAAGGCACGTGGTGGCTGCTACTCCTTACGTGTCTTATACGCTGGAGGAGGTGGATCAGGCTGTCAGCTGCCTGCCTAACGGTAAAACGCGTGAGCTGGAACTACGTAGCTCCATCAGAGTGCTATCGTTATGCGCGCTTGCCGCGAGTCGATAAGCAAGGCAGGAAAGGACTAGAGGAGAAATGCATAGTTCCGGTGTTGCACGAGCCACTAGCATATTTGGGGATGGAACTTTCCACGGCAGTTTACCACTACGGTAGTGACTACTCCGCTTAGCGACAAGGGCGACCCGCTGATAGATTGCGGGTAACTACCGAGGTATTGCAATGGGAGGAACCCTTGCGAAGTGATACGCGTCAGTGCTCCTCAACCGTACGTCTCGTACGTGCCGGGGAGCATATGGCTCTGTGCCACCAAATGCCAGGGAGGGTGTCGACGCGGGTTTGGCACCCCGCATCATTTCTTCGTCAATACGTAGCATCTTAGCATGCGTCATCGGCATGCAGGGCAGCAGCCACTTCGTTGTTATTGTGCATACCAATTTTAAGAAGGCTTTTGGTAAGGTGCCCCGCGAGCAAATGTGGCTCCGTTTGCAGGAGACGGAGAGGTGTTGGTGGCCCAAGCAATGTTGCAGGCGCTGCCAAACGCGTACATGAAGGTGTTTATGGTGCTTAAGGTTAATGGCAAAGTGGGAGGGCGTTTGATTCAAGACAAGGTGTGAAGCAATTGCAAGGATACCCCCACCCCCTTATCCGCGGAGCTATTTGGATGAGATGTTTAGGCGGCAGACAGTGGGTGCGGCGCGGCCCGCCCACAGTTAGTTCGTTCTGTGTGTTTGCTGAACTAGCCCAGCTTCCGTTGCGGTATTATATGTTGAAACAACGTGTTGCGTTTTAGAAATCAAGTTGGGTCCGTTGCTCATGCAGTTTTTACGGCAGTAGGAAATCATCGACGCCCTCATCATCAGTCATCATTAACCCGGGACCCACCCGGAATGGGGAGGTTGGGCGTTGCACCACGCGCTGTGCGTGTTCTGGACTAAGGTTTTTATTCTGTTAATCTCCCTATCTTAAGCTATTTCGCTGTTAATTCGCTGTTACTAACTGACTTCATTCCGAGTACGTCCCGTCTGACTGGATTCGTAATTTGTCATCTGCGACACAACGCTGATTCTGGAACGCTGTTGTTACAGGTGACATGTGTAAACTGTACACATCTGGGACACTGGTCCTGCGTGGCAGACTGTCCTGTTCTGTTCCGATAAGAGTTACTGGGCGCCGGTCGAGTCGCTGTGACCGCCGTACGCTACAGCGTCTCGTACTCTTAAGCACTCTGCGCTTCTCTAATCGGCAGTTCTGACTGCCCTCAGCAGTCGGATTTGAGCATACAGCACGTTTGGTATCGAGACGGTTGTTACCATGGAGGCCGACGTCCACTTTGGCGATGTTACCTCAGATATGAACATAGACGAGCAGGTTGCTTGCCGCTGCTGCCGAAGAGCACACAGCCGCCGTTTACGGCGCTGCAGCTGTCAACTCCAACGAGCAGGAGACCCAGACCCTCCCGTTCGTTCGTTCCTGAGGAGTTTCTGTCCTTTGTTATTACTACGGAGGACCTACTGTGCGAGCGAGGTCACTGCGCGCTGCGATCGTGGTACGTACGGTTAGCTGGATGACCTGACCTGACCTGGCGAACCCCAGAACTGATGACCCTGAGTTCATTCCTGCGACACCTCTTGACGGTGTTGATCCTGTTGCTGAACCTGCTGCGGGCCCTGCTGGTGGTCGCACCGCTGCTGTTACTAGTGATTAGACGATGCATACTGCTGGCCATACTGCTGGTACTGACCGGCATGCTCCTGCTGATGATGCCTATGACCCTGATGATCCCTATATATGGCATTGATCGTTATTTACCTCGTCACGTCCTGAACCCGCGTCCGCGCCGTCGTCGCTCAGGTCGCGATGCTGCTCCGACCGGTCGCCGGTGCGGCACTGGCGCTGCTGCTGAGTGTAGCAGTCTTAGTTGCTAAAGGCCACTCGAGTTGTTTGTGCAGGTGTAGCTTAGGCTCTTATAGCCTAGCCGCACTGTCGTACAGCTGCTACACTCTCCCCCCTTTGAAGGGAGACCGTCCCGGCTCCCGTGTTATTGGGATCCGAGCCTGTGTGCTCACCATTACCTACCCCTACCATGCTCCTCAGAGAACCTGAGGTATGGTCCTAGAGCGTCTCTGGACTCCTACAGATAGCCCTTTCGGTTCGGAGTTTTTCGAGCACAAGCCTGTTTTTATTCGGACTGCTTGTGTGTAGGTCTGAAGTTGGGCGGGCCCACTAGCCCAGGGGCCAGTGCGGGCCGCGACATTCGAACTGGAGACCCCAGTGGGTCGGATCACTGCCGGTGGTACTTACTTTTCGCACCAGCCGCGATATTTGTGCTCACGCTGTCACGCCCGATTACCGTACTCGCTGGGTTTCACACACTCTGGATACCAGAACTACCGGCGCCGAGCGTGCGCCCTGAGATCTACCGGGTCGTCGACGAGACGGGGATGGGGCTCATGGTTTTGCAAGGGAAGTGCGGCACCGAGATGACGGTGCACCCGAGCCAGTTGGCCCCGTGCCACCTGCCGGGCATCGACGGCACCATCGATCCCTCTCTTGCTAAGCCGCCGGCTGATCTGTGCTGCGAGGTCTGCCACGTGCCGTCCGGCGAGGCGGACATGCTTCTGTGCGATAGCTGCAATTCCGGCTGGCACTTCCAGTGCGTGGGGCTGCCGGGTGTCCCCGAGGGTGACTGGGTTTGCCCTGATTGCGTCAAGGCGGGGGTTACGGTGGATCAGGTGGCTGCGGCTACACAGGAGGAGGGCGCGCCACTTACGCCGGAGCAGCGCAAGGCCATGGCTAAGGCCAAGTCGCGGATGATGCGGGAGGAGCGTCTTGATGGCCGGTTCGTCGTGCGGAAGAAGGCCACGGGCAGGCGCGGCGCGCCGCGCAACATGTGGGGCCGTGTGAAGCACGTGGGGGAGGGCCGGAAGCCTTTCGTTGTGTCGTATGAGGATGGCAGTGAGGAGCGGTTGGAGTATGAGGAGTTGCGTTCGTTCTTGGTGCCTGAGGGTAAGAAGCCGCCGCGCGCGTTTGCGAATGTGGTGGTGCAGGAGGTGGAGCTGCCCGATTACTGGGCGAGTGGCCGTCGCGAGGGTTTGAAGATGGCGCTGGAGTATTTGATGCCGGGCGAGCACACGGTGCAGAGCATCTCGCGCATGTCGCTCACGGCGCCGCACCTGCGCGGTGGTCCAGTTGGGGCTTCTACGTCACCCGCTATGCTGGAGTCCTTGTTTGAGCGGCTTGATTGGTCATCGGTGTCGTGGGTCTGTGACCCGTGGGTCGGCACGGGCACCATCGCGTGGGTGTTCAAGGAGCGGGGGTTTCGCGTCGTCACCAATGATCTGGATCCGCGTCGTGATGCGGATTCACACGAGGATGCGATGCAGCCGGCCTTCTACAAGCGCTTGCAGCTGGAGGGGAAGCTGGATGCGATCGTCTCGTGCCCGGAGATGCCGCTGGTGGATGTGGCGTTGCCGCTAGCGGTTCGCTATGCCGCTTTCGTGGCGTGTATTTTGGTGCCGGGGTGGTATCTCACGGAGGCGCACGAGCCTCGGTCGCGCTACCTGAAGTCACTCCGGGAGGCGGGTCGCTTGCTGGTGGCGATGTGCCTGCCGCGCAACTCGTCTGGACGGCGGGGTGTGGAAAACACGTATGTGCTCTGTAGTGAAGGGAGATAGATTGAGGATGAAAGCAGAGATAGTTAAGAGTAAATATTATATTAGTACGCCGCCTCCAGCCAGAGCGCGAAAACTAAGGAAGCAATCCGCAGCAACACGCATTACTTGCAAGGATGGTGTCGCGCAGGGCAGCGGCACATACATCGTGCATGTCAGGCAAACGAAATTGGACCAGGTTGCTTGGACATTAGCACCAAGGAAGGATTATAAACCGAAACAACTGAAATCAGCCGGATGATGATCGCGTCCATTAATGCACCCTCCACCTGCAGAGAAGTGGGGACGGCATTATCTCTCTCACAACAGCTGTATATATAGTGACCCCCCCGCGCACGCACTGTACAGACAGTGTTACGGATCATTCTTGGCATTCACACACAACTGGTTCCGTCGGGCGTCGCTCGCACGTACAGCAATGCAAGCCTGCCGATCGAGAGTCAAGCGAGGAAGTGCACAGTGCGAACTTGTAAATAGGCCCGGGCCCTCTCTAAGGTAGGGAACCGGTGCCAAGCGGACATTCTGGCGCGGGGTTCTTTTTCACTGCGTAGGACACCTTGGCAAGAAGTAGGCTGCCTACAGTAGGCATACATGACGAGTCGTGCGTGGAACATGCTTTCAGAACCGCAACAGCTAAAATCCCCGTAACGTACTACACATACAGTACATGTTTGCCAACATCCCTGGTCAGATCGCGTAAGTAATAGACTGCCCCGGCCCAGGCAGCAGTACGGACTCCGTATCACTCCTAAGGGGGGGCGGACGTAAGCCAGCAGGCACTATGGCATCCGCGGTGACGCCTTTGCTAAGGCTGTTGTGTGCGCTGCTGGGTTGCGAAATGATCTGAATCAACGTGACACGGAGCGAGCCCCGAGCGCGATCCATCTGTAAGCCAAGGCGAATCCCGCGGATGTCTGCCGAGGGGCCAGGCATACACGCACCAAAAGGAGGCCTAAGAACTTCCAGCAGCAGTAGCCTCCAGCGTCAGTCACCTCGCTCGTTCGTTCCTTTCTCTGAAGGAAAACTAGCTAGAAAGCTGCAGCAGCCTTGTGCTTGTGGGCCAAGCAATGTATGCATGCGAGCATGTGTATGCGTTTGAGGTTCGCCTATACGGTAGCCCGCAGCACACCTACACACACCTGCGCACCTGAGCAACCCCGAAGTTGGCCCCTGCAGTAGCTGACACCCCGATAGTTTGTGAAACGGTGGCATTGGTCCCCGCGATATTCGAGACGGACGTCGTGTGTCCCTGGGTACTGGACATCTCCTGTGCATGCACCACCATTCAATAAACAATTAACGCACCGGGTGGATCGGGTCAGGCCCCCTCGGTCAGAAGAAAGGACATGCAAAGCCTACAGCGAGGTGATGGCGTGACGTGCCGGCGGGCTGCGTGCTGATGTAAACCTGCCCACCCGCACATGAATGGGTACGGGTTACGGATTGCTTACGGATGGATTGGCATGAATGCGTACGCATCGCTCAACCAAACAACGAAATACACGTGTTACTCCAGAGTAATAAGCTAAAGTTAGGCCGACGTATGTGTATGCGCGGCAGCTGGCGAATATCTCAAAATTAAAATCGTGTTGATAGCTAGATAGGTCTTGTCTGAGTGGTAGGGTCTGCCGCCGTGCCTGTGTTTCCGTGATCTCGGAACTGCGAGTGGTCGTCTGCTCCGTGCTTTCCGAGTCGCTGCTGATGGTGTCCGAAGTACCAACTGTTGTACTCTCCGACGTGATACGTCCACGAGTACGCTCCTGTGCGCTCGAGACCTCTTGGCTGTTGGTAGTTTCGCGGGAATCGGTCCTAAGAACGAACACACAGCAGCGGAAAAAGACGAGGCAAACACATCATCACCGTTAGGTACATATCTAGTTGGTGCGAGGATGAGCGAGTGACGGAATTCTTATCGGTAGCTAGGTTGGCAAGTGGGAGCATACATCGGCCCGTACCTCGCGAAGGACCTGGTGGAACCGGAGCTTTGGCTGTCGGACCAGTGGCTGGCAGTCGATAAGCCCTCCGTCAAATCCATCGAGGTGGTGTCCTCCTTCGTCACCGTCACACCCTCGGCCACCTCCACGCCCTCCTGCGAGGAACTGCTGAAGGACACCCCCTGGACCTGTCCCGTGGTAGCCGACTTGGTCAAACCGACCTGAGGTAGGGTTTCACAGGCCCGCCCGGCGCGCATGTCTTATCAAGGCGACTAGCAGGCAGGTAGCATGGTGGCTGCGTACTAGCTGGGTGGGTGCTAGAAAATGAACACAGGCATGGTTCTTACTGGAGAAGGATAGAGGCGAGGAGAAGGCAACCACGCCAGATGTGCATGTGGGAGCAACACAAGGATTGCAGATAAATGAGCGAGTCTCACGACACACGACGACCTACATCGCCCGCGCACCTGGACCGTCTTGCCCGTCTCTTTACCCTGCGTCAGGCCCTGCGTCAGCGATGTGCTGGCTGCCACCCCGAAGGACAGTGAAACGGTGTCACTGCTGGTCACCGAGAAAGTCTCAGAGCGCTCCACAGTCATAGAACAACTGACACGGGTGTCGGTATCCGCAAACCTGCGTTTATGCGGTGATTGCTTGGCATATCATACATATGCGGTGGTTACCATATCACATAAAAAAAGATCTTGGAAGCAATGATTACAGACAGCACTACCAGTGGATAAGCGACTCCAGTCCCGCCCTTCCATGCATGCGACCTCTCCAATCCGGTCGATTTGGTAATCACCCAGGCTCACATCTGTCGCAGACAGAAATTGAGTACAGTTCGCAAGTGTATTTCGGCATAGATGACCGTTATGTAGAAGCTGTATTTACAAGTTGCGCAGCACATACATGTATGCTGCATGCGGCGGTTTGCTTGTCTGTGCGTTTCTAATTATATTACAGTTTTATATATACCTGCAGAAAGCCTTGTTTCCCAGACACTCATCTTGCTTGCACGCTAATACTCTGTTCAGGCTGCTGCTTCAGGAATTTGTACGAAGACATGTCGTACAGGATCTTGTCGGGCCTGCAGTTGTGTCAGGTGTAACGCGGGTTGGAAGGACATATGAAATAACGCTGGTTTACGGATGGAGTCAAAGCGTGACATGCTGTACGTCAGGCAAAACTACTAGCACCGGGGCGAGCTATGTTAGTGGAGCCGGTGCGTGTGGTCGCATGCACATACCCCAAACATAGCCGCTTCAACAACAGTGTCTCAATTGCTACATATACAACCACGCCCGCATGCACCCTTAATTATAACGCCAGGGTTTCCCGGCGAATAATAATAACAACAATAATAATAATAATGATAATAATAATAATAATAATAATAATAATAATAATAATAATAATAATAATAATAATAATAATAATAATAATAATAATAATAATAATAATAATAATAATAATAATAATAATAATAATAATAATAATAATAATAATAATAATAATAATAATAATAATAATAATAATAATAATAATAATAATAATAATAATAATAATAATAATAATAATAATAATAATAATAATAATAATAATAATAATAATAATAATAATAATAATAATAATAATAATAATAATAATAACCAAAGGTGAGCCGCCACCAGAGTTCAACGGATATCCAGCTTCGAAGTGCGTATGCACGGCCTTGTGGGCGCAATGTCCAGGCAATATGGGTTTCCGGGTAACCCCGATACCAGGCCTACTCTACGCGAAGGTCAGGCTGGCCGGAGAGGTCGTAATCCCGTAATGGTCAGCAATCCATTAATCCTGACCGGTCCTTGCAGGGTCTTAATTCTTATCCTGACCTGTTTTGGTGGGGTCCTAATCCTAATCCTGACGGCTACACGGATCCTAATCCTAATCCTCGCCGGTCAAGGGCAAGCCTTCGGCATATATATTGGCTCGTCTTCTGTGTAATATTTTCTCATGGAAAAATATAATATTATCCAATTAACATATCTAAAGCTTTAGGTGCGCGGCTGGCGGTTGGAAACCGGCCGGTGAGCCAGCGGCTCGCCAGGGCTCATCAGGGTCATAGTTCTAATCCTTAGGTCGTCAGTCCGGGCAGGTCCGGTGTTCTAATCCAATCTTCCTGACTGGTACCTGACCCTTATTTAATCTTTGCAACCCTCCTGGCCACCAAACCAAATGACCGTCAAGAACCGAAGACTGTGTGCACTGTCCGATCCCCTGAAACGACTGGATATAAACACATGTTAACGTATTAAATCATAAACAAGGGGTTGGTGTCGGCTTCCTTGAAGCCGGAAAAAGGGCGGGGCCCCGTTCAATCCGTACGGGTTAAGTTGAGTGCGAAGGCGAAAGTGTGGACAGTCCTGCTGATATATAGCCAGAGCTTTATCCCCGAAATGCCTGCTTGCGGAGTCGTCAGCAAGGCCTGCCGGCGCCGCGCGATCACGTCATCGTGATCCCGCCGGGTGCATGAGCGCATGGATCGAAATACGGCATCATTTCCAAAGCGAGCGGCGAGGGCGTCAAGTGTGAGAGTGTCCTGAAAGTCCTGCTGATAGACAGCCAGAGCTTTATATCCGAAATGCCTGCGGCTTGAGCAATCCACCCATGCGTGTTCAGCATCGCGCTCCGTCTCGGCACTGTGCAACTCTTCCCGCGAGCGCATTGGCTTAAGTAACATGACAGTAGACGTGGAGTGTATCATTCACATATCACGCAGGCTGACTTGCCAATAGAAGGACAGCGGAACTGTTTGCGAGGGTCGCGACGACGTGCAGTTACCGACGAGAGTGCACAGGCTTCGCTACCGAGGTATCCACCGTATCGTAGAGCAGGCTTGACAACTTTAACATTAGGACAGGACTGTAGAAGTCCCCTAGGTTGCCGACTGGACTTGTCGGGCGGCCCGCAGAAGAGCGCCGCCGCATCGTGCGTGCATTGGCGGCTTGGCGTCCAACAACCAACAGTTTGCCCCTCATGGTTTGCTCCTTGCAACCTTTGTAATAGTAATATGCGTCAAGACGATCGGACCGGCTAGCAGAGCTGCTGTGGTGTGGTCGCGGGAAGAATGTTCGCAATGCAAACATAGTTGGTTGCTTGCCGAAACGAAGATTCATTTCACGCCGTCATGTCAGAATTCCACTTTAAGGAACGATGAATCTTCTGGAATTAATTATAGGCCGAGAGGTGTTGGTTTGACCTCGGCCTCGGTCCATGGAGACTGCCAAACTGGTTTGTACTCATGCGATGTTGGGTTCCAATAATAAATTTACCGTGCAATAAAGAATGTAATCTTTTACTTATGCAGCCTTTCCGTTGGCCGAAAGTCTGCACTTGTCCAATTACCCAGAACCCAGAACCCAGAACCCAGACACGGACATGGGCAATCCTACAGGGCGGGGCCCCCCTGGGCGCTTCGCGCTGGGGCCCCGCCCAAAAATTGTGGTACATAAAAATCCGATACAGATTTTAATTCCATCTACTGGGAATAGTCGCCCTGAGTTTGAAGCTGTAAATTCCATCTACTGGGAATAGTCGTCCTGAGTTTGAAGCTGTAAAATATTATATGAAATCAGGATGGAGCATATTTAGCTTAGTAAATAACGGAGTTTATTATGTTGGAAACGTTGGAAGAGGTCGTGCAGCGATGGCGTCATGGCATTATGAGCGAGCGCAGCTGTGCCTCAGCGGCAGGTGATATTCGACCCATACTAAGCTAAATATGCACGTGTTTTCGGGTGCAAATGGTCGGCGTTGTCGACCGCGCTTGCGGAAGACCGTACCGTGGAAGTTTGGAAGCCCTGCCCTCCTCAACCGACACTGGACCCGTCACCTGGCACATGGCTGGGGTGCTGCCGTTCGTTAGCATCCGGTGGTGCGGGCTCATTTGAGGAATGTCATAACTATGGAGCAGTGTCGCATATACATCGCGGGCAGGAGATCCATGCCTGCGGACGCCAAAAACTTGGACGTCCATTCCTGAGCCCTGGCCGGCCACGTCTTTTATCCGTCATAGCTATATGCCGCTGTCGTGGTTCTTGGACCACTTGCATTCGCCTCTATTCAGAGGCTCTAAAACCTTCGGCCGCAGCCCTGGCAGATTCGGAGCTAATTGAGCTAAATATGACGTCAGACTCTGGTTTTCAGTCAACTAAGGGCTTAATATTAATATTATTATTATTATTATTATTATTATTATTATTATTATTATTATTATTATTATTATTATTATTATTATTATTATTATTATTATTATTATTATTATTATTATTATTATTATTATTATTATTATTATTATTATTATTATTATTATTATTATTATTATTATTATTATTATTATTATTATTATTATTATTATTATTATATTCATTTATTGTAATTATAATTACATTTATAAGTTGCATTTGTATAACGTTTTACATAATAACACTAGTATACATAATAACCACAGTACTTGCAGCATAATTATTATTTTATTTTATCCCTAGATTAATTAAAATTATCTGTCACGCTCGAACGCGCGCAGCAGAATCAGCACACAGCGTCCAAATGTAGACAAGCACGCGGCGCCAGCGCCCACAGATGCCTGCGTGGACGGACCATGGGTGGAAAATGAAGAAAAGGCTGTTGATGTACTCAGATCCCGTGTCGTCCAGCCTTGTCGTCCCGCCAATGCCGGCCAGGAGCCCCGAGTTGGGCTCCCGAACATTCATTGCTGTGTCGCAGGAGCTGTTCCCGGTACGCAGCACGCCACCGAAGGTGGTGATAATGCACAGGGAGCCGATAGTGACGGTGTTGCGGCGGTAGGCGTCTTCGGGCAAGTCCAAGAAAGCCAGGCTCACACGCAGGATGCGCTCTCCTGGGAGGTCGAAAGGTAGGGTACATGTGATGTATGTTTGCGCAGGTAAAGCAAAGGGGGAGTACAACATTTATTTTAGACCCCTTGATACACTTTTTGGGGGAGCGTAGCGCCGTCGGACCCACCCACCCACCTTGCCGTACATACGTACGGCATGCAGTTCATTTTTGCAAATTTCGTCAAATCAACCCGGAAAAGACCATTCGCATCCTCATTGCATGCTTTATTTCATTACTACGTTCAAAAAATAAAGAAACATGGAAAAGGTGCCGCTTTCCTGGGCGTGAGTCTCATTCCCCCTGCCAATGTGTTGCTGCACCCGCCGCCCCCACCCCGCCCCCGACCCCCCGCCCCCATCCCCCTGGCCACTTACGCCCTGCCGCCCGCAATGTCACCCACTTCATTCCCCCTGCCGGCCCTAAAGCAGTCGAACCGCCCTTAAGGGCAAAATATGGCCTTACGGTGTGCCCTTAAGGTCCAGCCGCCCTAGCATGTTCAACGTCAAAACGTGTTTGGGAATAATTATTATTTATGCTTATTAAGCAGTATAAAAGCAATAGCCGCAGTAAAGCAGACCTACCAAGTCAAATCCGTTCACATGCCTGGGCCACCCGTACGGTCACAGTATTTTTGATGTTGTCTTGTTGCCTTTTGTACTTATAATAAGTAGTGCATACAAATGCTCCAGCTTGGCTGATTGTAAGTGTCCTAACCTTAGTCGGCCTGAAGGGCAACCATGGTTGCCCTCCTTCAGCGTTCATTGTGAAGGTCACGAGTTTTAAAGGACGATATCCCGGCTATTACCGGTAGTATGAACAATTTTTAACTGTATTGGCGAGTACTGTAGCAGCTGCGGAAGCGACTTCGCGGAAATGGTTGTGCAGCTTGCCGCGGGAATAGCGCAAGTGTAGAAGGACGCATGCAGGGTAAAAGTCCTCTTCTATCTGCTTGCATGGGCTATTGCAAGACGCGACGGGTTCGCAAACGCGCCTGCGGACGCCTCGCCCCCCATCATGTATAAGCTGGAGTTTACGTACACGTATCTCACAGATGAGAGAGGGCCACTGCAATTGCTTTCCGACCGCGCGTGCCGACGTGGGTGCCCAACAATACCTGCCGATGCTGGCATAACCCTCTGGCCCCCAACCTGGCGCATCACAAGCCGGATAGCGGCGGGGTCCGATGCCCCAGGTGTGCGGGCTAGTTGTGCAGCGCTGTCGCGCCCCAAGCGTCCAACAGCGCCCCCTTTCCCTTCCCCGGGCGGGTGTGCAGTCCGTTGCAGTGCTGTCGCGTGAACTTGTTGGTTTGGGTTGGTCCGGCGGCTGCACGGCCGCGCACCGTCAACCTCCTCGGTAGGTTTATTTGATCAGGTTCAGTGACTATGGCTTCCTCTCATCGCCATTTCCCCCTAGCCGGGCAGGCGAGGTGGGTTGAGCTTCAGCAGCCGGTCCGGTGTTTGTTAACACCCTCAACAAGGATCTGCATGTCCAGAATTTCAAGCTTCCAACCGCTGACGGCGGGGCTCATTGTCGTACATAAGGACGCCGGGGGTTTGGGATGGGTCGGGTGGAGCGCCTCGCTGGATGCCGCGGTAGGGCTGCTGCTTGCCCCCGTCTGCCTTCGGACTCGGGTGGGTGACAGGCTAGCTGCCGTGGCCTCTACCCAAGAATTGCTCAGTGCTTGACTACAGTATGAACGCAATTTGGCCAGTCGCATTTGCGTTGAATGGCGCCCAGCGGCAGCCCTTCCAGCACGCATCCGCACTGCTGGCAGTCGGCTAGCCTCTCCTGTGCCTGATCCTGCAACGCCGTGCCTCGCCCCACCCTGCCCTGCTCGGCCCTGCCCCGCCCCGCCCCGGCCCCAGCCCCGCCCCGCCCTGCCGTGCCGCGCCCCGCTCTGCCCTGCCCAGCCCAGCCCCGGCCCCGCCCCACCCCGGCCCAGCCCGGCCCAGCCCCGCCCTCTCCCGCCCCACCTCCACAACGCCCAGCTCAGTCGGCTCAGTTGCCATTACTACTGCCAACGCGGCAGCTTGCCGCGCCTTCGTCGTGCCATCCCAGTGGCGGCCCACTGCCCTGCCCAGCTCCGTCCGCCCTGCCCAGCCCCGGCCCGGCCCCGCTCTGCCCACCCCAGCCCCGGCCCGGCCCGGCCCCGCTACGCCGTGCCTCACCCTGCCCTGCCCCGCCCGTATGGGGGCTGTATGAGCCCTAAGGGGGACCTTAAATGAACCGGGCCCTAAGGGCTAAGGCCACATGGGCGTATGCATGGTACATATGTGAAGCCCTTAGTGACCGTAAGGGCGTTTTGACTGCTATATATGGGGCGGAATCCGCGCGTTATTGTCCGGCGCCATCAAATACGATTTGTCTGAGAATGGACGAGTACGACATGGAGTCGTGTGCATACTTGCACCTGGCCTTGACCCGCGTGGCGGATTTCCGCTTGCCCGAATCACCACTGAGCAGCACCTTGTGTCCGAACGCGATCCCCCCAGCGGCACCGGACGGCGCTGCTGCAGGGTTCCGGACCCTGGACGCATCTGGCAATGTCACCCAGGAATCCTCGTGGGTGGGTGATAACGACCGTACCGTATAACTGGTATGAAGACAATCCTGATTATGTTTAGTTCAGGCCAGTGACTTAGATAGGAGACAAAGTTTAAAAGGTCCTTGACATTTTTCCTGGGAGCTCCGGACCCACCCACCCACCACTGTCGTACGTACGACAAACTTTAGCTGCCCATAACTTTTCCGTACATCTTCCGTACATCCGTAAAACAATCCAAAAGCACATTCGGAAAGGCTCTCGCTGAGCTCTATCGTCTTGAATCATAGGGTCTATTTCCTGATTTCCTACCCTGCCTCCCCCACCCTGGGTACAGGCATTATAAGTTCTGGCAGCGTAGCGGGCATAGCAGACATCAGGCCTGAATGGACCTGCTGGTAGTTTCGGCACCTTCATCAATTTCCCGTATCAACAGCAAGTTCAGCTTCCATTTCTCAGACATATATGTCCTCCATTGCTGCGAGCTCCCGAGCAAGCATGGCTACGTTCGTCCGTCCCTGCATTCCCACACACACGCACGCCTGCGGCATTCATCCACACGCACGTACGTACGTCTGCTGCATTCCCGCCCGCACGCACGCCTGCACTCCCGCCCGCACGCACGCCTGCTGCATTCCCACCCGCCCCCACGCCTGCTGCATTCCTTCCCGCCCGCCCGCACCCCTGCACTCCCGCCCGCACGCAAGCTCGCTCGCTCGCTCGCTCGCTCGCTCCTTCACACGCATGCACGCACGCACGCACGCACCCGGAAAGATGTCAAGCCTCTGTGGTACACCGAAGGGGCAATGCTGTCCAAAGGAATAGCTCTGGCCGCCCCGAGTCCGCACGTCGACCTTGCAAATCCGAGAGTTGCGTGTCGTGTCCAAGCTTACAACAGATATCCTGTGCGTGTGAATTCATGTTTGTCAACCCCGGTCCGTAGTAGGTCGAATTGGAGCAGCGGTACGATTTCGCGTTGGGTACCATACTGTTGTATCTCTCCTGTTGTGTTACCTCGTATTTTACCCTAGCACTGGCTAAGGGTGGTGCTGTGTGCCGGACACAGACACCTGGGATTACGACGACTTGTCGTAGTCGTGGCACTTGCCACTGGTAGACCCACTTGGGTTGGACTTCGTCGGTTGGTAGTTTTCACTACCGCCGGTAGTTTTCACTACCACCACAAGTGGGCGTGATACAACACATACTAGTTTAACATTACTTACTGGCTAACGACATCCGGCGCCGGCGGCCCGCAGTGTTGCCAACCCTTTGAAACATCTACGGGTCGCAGCCTCGAGGAGTCGTTCAGTTGACTAGGATCCAAACGTGACGGGCCCACAGTAATGTAGTAGGATTCAGCGATGGGAACAGGCCGCGTGCCCCATTTCGGCACTTGATCGAACCAGGTGCATTCGTAAAATGCATCCGCTGATTTCTGCCAGTAAGCTGTTACTAAGATGAACAGTATCGACCATACTGGACGGGCTAAGGCACGAGAACCACCCATATTTCTGGACAAAAGAAACTGGCGCTCCCGCCGTCACAAATTAAAAATGGTTACCAATTTTGGTTTCTGATCTGAACCAAAAGAGGTTTATGTCCCCGGGAACGGGCGTGGGACCCATACATGGGACCCGTACGTATAGAGGTAAGAAGCAGTACCAGGAAGGTACGCGCAACGCGAAAATGCCTTGGGCGAGCTCACTACACACTGTCGACGGCCGTAAAGGAGACGAAACAGAATGAGGAACGGAAAGCACAAAACAGTTCGGGCAGGGCAGGGCTGGGCGACATAACCGCCCCCGTGACGACCAAAACTGAAACATCCGCCAACGACCAACATAACGCGACCGCGTCTGAAAAATTAACGCACATGAATAGTGGACACGTTGCATGTGCAGCCATGTCCATGTCCACTAAAACAGACCTTGGGCAAGGGCAATGAAGGTTGGAAACGGATTGGACAACGAAACGTGTATTACTTTATTGTAACGTGTATGCATACACGAATGGCAACAGAGGGCACAAAAAAGGCCGGGCCGGGCAGGGCTGGGCGACATCTTGGCCCTCGTGACTACCAAAACGGCAACGGTCGCCCACGACCATCATAACATCACAGCACTTGCCAGGGCGAGACATCACGTTCCAGTATCGCAACGCCTTAATACGAGTGAATGAGGAATCACGGAGGGCAATCGTGAAGCAGCGCGACTGCGCGAGAGTAACGGCTACACAGCGACGCACGGCCTGGAGGATAGGAACGTTAGGAGCTTAGGACACGCAATTCACCCGTGCTTTTGATGGAGCGAACATGGCTGCGCTCGCACTAGGCTGCAAGAAAGCGTGACGTATAACAAGTCTCACGCACGCACAGCCTGGCCGCAGCAAGCCTGGCAGCGGCTCCAAACATATGCAACAAACAAATGTAATACTAACAAGTGACGACGACTCAATCGCCGCACTAAAACGGTTACTGAACCTGATGACCCGAAGGGCCGAGGAACAACGGCTTCCAACAGAAACTTGACAGTTAGTAGTACTTGCCACGCTCCGTGGCAGTCACACGAGATAGCGTGACAAGCGCGTGGTGACGAAGACGGACCTTGTAACGCCGAGGTCATAGGTGCCGTACAGTCGGCTAGCATAAAGCCTAAGAAAGGCGTCGCACAGCATCTCGAGTAGCCTTTGCTCCGCCCAAGCACTACATTGGTACTACATTGGCACTACATTGGTATCGAGACCAGTACTGTCCTACAGTCTCTCAGAGGTCGTCAGTTCGATCCCTGGTACTCGCGGAAAGGCTTCCACTCCAGAAAACCTTGCAAATTAAGGCTAGAGGCATGCATGCCGCGGCATGACCTGACTTGGGAAGTTGTCCACCCCAATGCCGAAGACCTGGCTAAGACCCCAGGCATGCAAAGGTGGTGAAAGGTGGAGTGGACTGTGCACAGACACTGCGAGGACGCAGTGAGGACCGAGGACGTTCCCTTCAGAGGGGGGGGAATGTAACGCCGAGGTCATAGATGCCGTACAGTCGGCTAGCATAAAGCCTAAGAAAGGCGTCGCACAGCAACTCGAGTAGCCTTTGCTCCGCCCAAGCACTACAGACCTGCTTCGGGTAAGTTGCAGTTCAGAACGTGCGAGCACGCTCTCTCGCGCGATTGCCGGAAGGGTGAGGACTCGAGGATGCGTTGTTGGACAACGCCATACAACAAGCGCGACAACGCGCCGAGGTCCTCCTAGCGAGCCAATAGGCCCTGAGAGGGTCAGATCTTTCAAAGCTCCCACAAGACATCCAATCAAGGGGCACGGGCGCATCCTCACCCGGCCGCGGCATGGCCCTTTGCCCCGCCCCTATTACGGCCCCGTGTGAGGAGGGCGGGCTGACCCTGATCCGCGAGCACAGCCGTCCTTCTAGCCGAACCCATTCTCCTAACCCTCCACCCCAATCTCTACAAACCCGGAAGTGCAGCCTTCGCATGCACAACGAAGTACAGCTGACGAAAAGCCCCACCAGCTAGGTGATCATTGCCCGCCCACGCATGCTTGGCGGTATGAGAGTCCCGTACGCGGGCCTGTATGTGCCCCGATGACAGATTCACAACAGTCCCTGCTTATATTAGCATCCGCGTGGATGAAGGGTTTCTCCTATTTGAGGGTATGGGGGAAGCGATGAAATAGGATCCCCCTCGTTTGGCGAAGATGCTTGAGTGCATCTGGGCCCACCGCAACTCAATTGTCCCCTTTGGCCGCTAGTGTCTTCTTCTCCTGCATGTGCGACTATTTACCTGTCGTGCGTTTAGGGGGGCGAAGCGCCCAGGGGGACCCCGCCCTGTAGGGTTGCCCCTGTCCGTTTGGGGCACGTTTGGGGCCTAGTGTTCACACGGTGTTCGGTCTGCTTCAACATGGCCGTGTACGTATTGCAAAAAGATACGGATAGTGTCATACACGGCCGCTTCAACACGGCCGTGTGCAGATGGCCGTGTCCAACACGGCCATGTACATCGCCCATGTAAACAGCCCGTGTCACCCCGTGTCAAACACGAGCCGTGTTGAAACAGCCCGTGTCGGTCGCCCTGTGTCAAATACGAGCCGTGTTGAAACCGTGTCAAATTTTCCCTCGTTTATTACACGGGGTTGCCATTTATACACGGCCCTCAAGATTACAGACGGTATATTGGGCGCGAACGAACGAACGGACCTGGTGGCTGGCGGCACGTTCGTGCACCACGCACCGGATATCGATATCATCATTTTGTTTGCATCTACATGCATTCGATTGTTACGTACGTTGGGCAACAGCTGGGTGCGTGGCTGCTGGGTATAAAGCGCTGGCTGCTGGCAATCTGCTGGGCATTGTTAGCGAAGGTATAGCCGCAGCAATGTGAATTGCTCGGGGTCGTGCAGAACGTTCAATGCACCTGGGAAGGCTAAGTCTGCACTCGCGCGGTCTATCCCTTGCACGCACACGACCTGTACAAGCCAGGGTTGCCGGCCTGCAGGCCTAGCTAGGGCCATCACGCAGAGCATGGCTGGGATGCATGTGTGCCACCCACGCAGCAGATCCACAGGCCATCCCAACCAGACGGCCCAGAATCCTCACTTTGTCACTGGAACCTTTTAGTTTGACGTAAGGACATACGTTTCCATGCTTCATGCGGGTCACCTGACGCAGTGGAGGACGTGAGCACGGCTGCAATACTCTGAGCACGGTGGTGACCGTGATTACGGCATGGACCGTGCTCAGGCGGCACAGGGAAGCGCCCGCTTGCTTTGACAACGTGCTCTGCGTTGCTAGACATACACCGACAACCGCCATGCTCGCGCGGTCTATGCCTTGCAAACGACATAAACAAGCCAGGATTGCCGGCATACAGGCCTAGCTAGGGCGGCCTTCACACAGAGCATGGCTGGGATGAAGTGCACTTGAGCAAAACAACACCAGCAAGGGATGGCCAAATCCCCATTTTTGTCGGAATATATGGTTGCTTGCACTGGCTTTAGACACTTTACCACTGCATTTTTGCAGGCTATATCTGCACTGGCGTGGCTGAGCACGGTCGAGCATGCTGAGCACGGTCTTGACCGTGGTGGCGGTATATATTGGGGACCGTGCTCGAGCAGGGTCATGACCGTAGTTACGGTGCACGCGCTTACTGCAGGAAAGCGCGCCCCCAGCGTAGCTCGCCCAGATTGTCAAACGCCATCTATCTCCCGCCGGTGCCGTACCAAATAGGCCTTGAGCTGCCCCACCAGATCCGTTATGTCGTGCTGCGCCGCCCAAATCAGCTCCGAAACCACCGACCCCGGGGTCACTGCCGCCAGCAGCCACGCCTGCAGCTACGCGCCACACTCCGCCGGCATCAGCAGCCGCCCCGCCAGCTCCGCCGCGGTCGCAGCAGCTCGTACGGCATGTGCAGTAGGCAAGCAACCAACTGAAGGCCTCCGAATCCGCGTCCTGCAGAGCCACCTCCGCCTCTCCGTTGTCCGCAAAGCCGCCCGCCGGGTCCAGCAGCCGCCGGAAGTACTCGCTCCGCGCCGCCAGCACCGACCGATGCGCGACAAAGATGGCCTTCCGGCCGCCGCCGTCGCCTACCCGGACCGTTACGATGGCCGCACCGTTGGCCGTTTCGCCGCCGCCGCCTCCACCGCCGCTGCCGCCGCCGCTGCTGTCGCCACTAGCGGCGCAGCCCTCCAGGGGTGGACATGAGGCGTGCAGTGCCGCGAGGGCCGCGGAGGCCTCCCGTCGCCGCCCCAGCAGCCTGCCGCCGCCGCTGGATGGCCGCTGCCCCGCCGCCGCCGCCGATGATGGCGCTGAGAGGGCCGCCGCTGATGACGTTGGCGACGTCGGCGAAGGCGCTCTCCGAGCAGCCTAGGAACAGGTCGCCGCAAGGCAGGATGCCCAGGCACGGCGCGGTTGCCGTACGGTAAGCGTCCGAGAGCTCCGTATTGACGAAGGCGTTGGCGGTGTTTAGGCTGCGGAGCCGGCCGTCATCCATCCAGGATGAACAGCCGGCTTCCACCGCCGGCGGCGGCGGCGACGGTGGCGGCCAGGATGCCGTGAATGCAGCTGAAGCGCGCCCTGGCTCCGAAACCGTCGCAGAAGCCCTTCTGATCCCAGCTACCCGCCACCAGCCGCACCGCCGCGCTCTTGCCGCCGCGGTCGCCGCCGCCGCCGGCGGCCGGCGGCGGCGGTGGCAGCAGCGACGTTGGCGGCGGCGGCGACGTCCACTCGGCAGATCGCCCGGGCCGTGAACGAAGGCCCACAGCACGTCGGCGGCAGCGTCGTACGACAGTCCGTACCACGGTGTATTGGCCGCTGGCGGCGCCCAGCCGGCGCGGGCAGTGACGTCAGCTGGCAGGTGGCGACATCGAGCACGCGGATGCGGATGCGGTCGGCGATGAACAGGGTGCCCTTGCCGTCGGGAGCCAAGCCAGTGATGTTGTAGAGGCGCGTCTCCTGGCCGGCGCCGTCGCCACTGACGCCCCCGTCTCCGGCGGCGGCGCCGTCGGCGCCGGTGGCCCGCTGCGTGTAGAGGTTCCTGGCCACCAGGCCCACGGCGGTTCCGGAGCTGTCGAGCCGCACCAACGCGTGGTTATTCTCGACGAAGAAGACGCAACAGATGGCGGGGTCGTAGACGGGGCAGCGGACGCTGGAGATGGGGGTGAGCAGTCGCAGCATCTCTTGCAGTCCGAGGCTGTAGGTCCTGGTGCCGCTGCCGCCACTGTAGCTGCCGCTGCCGCCGCCGCTGCCGCCGCTGTAGCTGCCGCCGCTGCGTCAGCGTAGCTCAATTGGTAGAGCACTCGCTTGGCAATTCGATGGTCATGCTTGGTCGGATTTTTGGGCGGGGTCCCAGCGCGAAGCGCCCGGGGGGGCCCCGCCCTGTAGGATTGCCCATGTTCCCGGAGCAATCGTAGATTGCGAAGGGACTGCATACCCCAAAAAAAATGTGGTGTCGCAAAACGCACTCGTCTTTTGCGACTTCTGGCCACCGAAATTTCTGGGAATCAGCATTCTATATTATTGATGGCTGCCTCCGTGTCGGAGAGCCAGGCACGCCCACGTCGCAGCCATTCAAAGGCTCCATGGACGAGCGACCCGCCGGCGCGCGACCAGAACGCCTCCAAGGAAGTCTTTCAATGGCAGTCAATGCCGCATTGTAAACAACGTGCATTGCGCGATGCGGCGCGACCTCAGGCGCCGGTCGCAATACATTCACAAACGGATAGCGACCTCAGAGGGTAACTTCAGCAAATATGTACGCCGGCACATAAACAAACATGACATGGAATTATGTTGCATATGAAAGTTTGACAAAAGCTCAGTATCAGATAGGTCGCAGCCGGCAGCGGTTGCAACATGTTCAATGGCCGTAAGGCGGCCTAAAAAATAGGCGTAACGGCATACAATCAGTTCTACTGACATCCCGCTAGGGCATGCTGTAAGCGCGGCTTCACCGATGGGGTGTCGGTGGTACGACGACGCTTATGATGACGCTCATGACAGCGAAACGCCAAGCATCCGGTGCCAAACTGCATTCGGACAAAGCAGACGCCTGCGACAACATTTAGTATAGTGGCAAACTGGGGCCCAGGGCGTACAGTGCTCGTCACACTCATCCTCGGAGCTATGTCGCACCTGTTGTCAATGAGCGGGACCATGCGGCTTCTGGAAACGAGGCAACACAACACCTTGCCACGCCTCAACATCGCTAGTCGGAATGACTGAGCCGCGCGCCAGTCGTTGTCGAATGCCACATCGGAGAGACCGGCAGCAGCCAGCGGGAGGCAGAAGGACCGCTTACGGTAATAGTAAGCACGCGCAGCCGCTCAGGAGGCACTCGAGGGCTTACTGGGCCTAGGGCGGGACCAAACAAGGAAGGCATGCCACCCTCGGGAAGGTACGCCAACCCCTCCAGCAGGAAGTCGAGGACCGTTGCCAAACACCGAGATGGGGAGACAAGGCTTGGGCCTGCGGCTGCCGGGCAACAGCATCACACGTCAAGTAACAGAGCCACCGCCCCCGGACACCAAGGTTGAAGGCTCGGCCCGCGCGGGCCAGGTCAGTCAGCACGACGAGCCTGGGCTTACGGAAAGGACAGGGGTCTCAGGCCAAGGCCACGGGGAGCGGCAGGCGACACGGGAGACGGATACCGCCACACACAGGTCGTTCACAACTGTGCACCGTGCGCCCACACCTAGAGGGCAAGTTGCGCGTGGGACCGGTTCCAACGGGGAGGGGCGGCGTGTGCCGCGGGTATGGCAGCAGGGGGCCCATCTCGTGCGGGGCCGGGTTCGGGGGGAAAGGGTGGTGCGCACCGGGGGGGCTGTAGGCGGGGTGCATCACGCACGGAATAGGGCACAAGGCAGAAAGGGGAAGCGACACGCACCGTGGGGTCGGCCGAAGAGGGGCGCATCGCGCGTGAGACCAGGTACCAAGGGACCGGGGGGGGGGCGGCGCGCGCCGCTGAGGCATCGTGCACCACGTGCGGATCGAGTCCATGGGGATACGGGAAAGGGCGGCGCACGCCGCTCGGACGGCAGGAGGGGACACATGGCCCGCGGCATCGAGTACAGGGTGGGAAAGGAGGAGGGTGGTGTGCGCCGCTGGGGTTGCCAGGAGGGGCACATCGAGCGTGAGACCGAATACCGTATCAGGACAAGGGTGGCGGCGTGCACCAGGGGGAGGGCGCACCACGCGAGAAACCGAGCCAAGGGGAAAGGGGGGCGGCGCACACCGTGGGGTCTGCAGGGGAGGGGTGCACCACGCACGGGACCGGGCACAAAGGAACTGGGCGTCACGTGCCTCAGGCAGTGAGCGCATGGCAAAGGGGAAAGGGACGGCACGCGTCGCTGAATCGGCAGGGAGGTGGCGTGTCGCACGAGGGTCCTGGCCCAAGGGGGAAGACACAGCAGAGGAGTCGGTCAGTCAGGGTGCACCGTGCGGCCGAGAAGGGACAAGCGGGTGGGGCTAACAGCACACCGAAGAACCCAATACGGGCCAATTGGGGACGGCTAGCATATTTGTGGGCCGGCAGGGCAGCCAGCACTCGCCACAACGGGCGGGCATGCAGAGGGGGAGGCAACTGTACGGGGCTCCGGCACCCCATTTCCTGAGCGACACACTGCACCCCTGGAGCTGGACCTTACGGCGGGCGAGGCTTGCGTGGCCGAGGACTCCCTTACACGCGGGGGGGGGGATATCTCTTGGGATTTGCGGGAGCTGGGGATTGCGGCCGTGACACCGGCGTGGACACCCTCTCGCGCCGGGGATGCCCCCGGGGCCCGGGATCCTTCCTGTTCAGTCATGCCACGGGGCGGTTGCTCTTGGGGCCTGCTTGCCCCAAGTGTTGGCCCTGGTGTTGCCTGTTGGCTTCTTCACCGTCCCCGTCCTTGTAACACCCCTCACAGAGGACAAAAACGCACTGCAGGCCACACCCAACACGTGCAAACCCCCTACCCGTCACCTGCCGTACCTCCCTTCCATCGCCCGGCGCGACCGTTTCAAATTGCTCCGGGAAGTGTTGCCGCAGGCAACACGTGTCATGTCCGTGTGGACTCTGGACTGTGGACTGTGGTGTCCTAACCAAAGTGCAGAATCTCGGCCAACGGAAAGGCTGCATAAGTAAAAGATTACAATCTTTATTGCACGGTAAATTTATTATAGGAACCCAACATCGCATGAGTAAAAACCAGTTTGGCAGTCTCCATGGACCGAGGCCGAGGTCAAACCAACACCTCTCGGCGTATAATTAATTCCAGAAGATTCATCGTTCCTTAAAGTGGATTTCTGACATGACGGCGTGAAATGAATCTTCGTTTCGGCGACCAACTAAGTTTGCATTGCGAACATTCTTCCCGCGACCACACCACAGCAGCTCTGCTAGCCGGTCCGACCGACTTGACGCACACTTGTATTACAAAGGTTGCAAGGAGCAAACCATGAGGGGCAAACTGCTGGTTGTTATACGCCAAGCCGCAAATGCACGCATGATGCAGCGGTCTTCTGCGGGCCGCCCAACAAGTCCAGTCGGCAACCTAGGGGATCCCTGTCCTAATGTTAAAGCATTGAAGCCTCCTCTACGGCGCATACCTCAGTAGCGAAGCCTGTGCACTCTCGTCGGCAACTGCACGTCGTCGCAATCAACCCTCGCACACAGTTCCGCTGTCCTTCTATTGGCAAGTCAGCCTGCGTGATGTGTAAATGATACACTCCATGTCTACTGTCAAGTAACTTCAGCCAATGCGCTGGCCGGAAGAGTTGCACAGTGCCGAGACGGCGCGCGATGCTAAACATGGGTCGGATTGCTGAAGCCGCAGGCATTTCAGATATAAAGCTCTGGCCGCCTATCAGCAGGAATGTCGACACTCTCACAGTTGACGCCCTCGCCGCTCGCTTTGGAAATGCCGTATTTCGGTCGATGCGCACATGCGCTCATGCACCCGGCGGGATGACGCGCTTCGCGCGGCGCCGGCAGGCCTTGCTAACAACTCGGCTAGCAGGCATTTCGGGAAAAAGCTCTGGCTGTCTATCAGCAGGAATGTCGACACTCTCACACTTCACGCCCTCGCCGCCCTAGCACTCAACTTAACCCGTACGGATTTAGTGGGGCCCCGCCCTTTTTCCGGCTTCAAGGAAGCCGACACCAACCCCTTGTCAATGGGTAGATGTGGGTTCGAATCCCACCGCTGGCCCCCTGGCAGTTGGCCAGGGTGTAGAAGGTTGGATGGTGGCTCACCAACTTGAGTCGTCGGTGTGGGCAGTTGGCGACTCTAAGTGATGTAGTTAGTCGGAGTTACTGGGCGGGACCGTACCCCTGGGAGGAGGACGCCTACCACTCAAGACGAAGGTGGTAGCTACGAGCATCAAGGTTCCCGGGGTGGAGCTCCGGAGCTGGAGATGGAGTCGAAGGCCAAGTTCGAAGAATGAGCGGACTGTTCCCAGGCTACCTGGTAGTCGGTACTAGCGAGGTGGCTGCTGAGGTGTGATCAGGAGGGCCAGGCTCCGGCTAGTAGCACTAACTGGCCGTGTTCCCCAGCGATAATGGGGCGAGGAGAACGACTGCGACAGTGTCGTGGATCGTCGTACAGGTGTCGTGCAGATTGGACCACAACTGGTGGCGGCTGGTCGGCTCCCTGTATAAGCAAATGCTAGAGTCCCGGCGGCAGGCCCCCGTCCCCTTAAACCACGCCAGAGCGTGCTCGGTGTAACAATAATAATAATTTCGTTGAAAAGGGGAGTGCACCGCCGTCCTCCGTCGGTTCCTTTATTATCATAACTCTCACTTGCTTGCCTGAGGGCGCGTTGCCTGACGTATCACAATATTCGGTGGTAGCTTTGATGACGGTATCCATCGATTGATTGGTCGGTCGTCGAACTGGCTGCAGCAGGGATTGATGATCGGTGTTGATAATCGCAGATTTTCAACGTGAGATCAGTAGGGTGCGTGGAGAGAGGCATGTGGCGGGATAGATGTATGTCAGGGAGCCCATTGGTCGGTCGATGTGGCTGCAGTAGGGTTTGGTCGGTGTTAATAATTGCAGATTTATAACATGACTAGGGTGGAGAAAGTCCTTGGCCGGGATGTGAGGGCCCCGAGGCGGGATTCTGCTGCCCCGCCCGAAATCTGGCGCTATTGTGTGTGATGAGGAGTTGCCCTGCTGCTGAGGATAAGGTAGCGGCGCCATGCATTGCATCTTGCATACATACATGTGGCGACCCGTGGGTCGTGTTGTGGGTGGCTGAGTCAGCCGGGGCGTTCGTTTCTGTGTGCGAGGCTGGTCGCAGTGCTGCACTCTGGCAAAGCAAGGCTGTGAGGTTGGTGGGCGCCGGCGTGTTTCATGTACGGCACCACGCAATGGAGGCCCTCCCTGGGGATCCTTTGGAAACCTTCCTTTAATTACCATGACGGACAGCTGCCGTACACCTGCCAGGGACGAACTCCCTCACTGGCCGGACACTGCAGCGGATACGACCAGGAGACGAAGGACAGCCCGACCAGACCAGCCCAGCCAGTCAGCAGCAATCCCCCGGATCGGACAGGATAGGAACGAGCGAGCCAGCCCCGGGGGAGGATAGCACCTTAGCCCAGGAGCCCGCGACCATACATGTTTGCCCCGTACGGGGCAAACACGCCAACACGCGTGTTGGCGTGTCATGTCGCAGCTTCACAGGTTCGCGGTGGGCCCGGAGGTCGCGACCGCGACCGTCCCGTGGGTCATGTCCCGCAGTGGCGTAAGCAGGCAGGGATGGGCACCACAGCTTAGGTACGGCGCGAACAGATACATGCAGCAGCTAACTGCTGCCGTATATGCACCTCGCTCCACGGCGCGAGTACGACTCCGTTACGAGGGGCTGGCAGCATGGACGAGCATGGACGAGCTAGCCGGCCCACACCCGTGCCCCAGCACCGCCGAGTGATGGCTTTGGGCGTTTAGGGTTGTCGGGCCCCCGCCCCTTGGGTGTCCCGGGGTGCCAAACCCATCCGCTGCCATTTCGCAATCCAGCAGATAGCACCTGGAAGGATCACTTAGCATGGCGGCCGCTGGAGTGACCCGAATGGTAAGCCACAATACATATGATTTATAATCGATAAAGCTTGACAATTATTCTGTTTTCTGACTCGCGTTGTCTCTGGCTCCTGCAGCTGAACGGCCTCGAAGGCAACGACGAGTGGGTTGTCTCGCAACTTACAAGCCTAGAGGAGCTCAAAGAAGTATACACGGAGCAGTACCGTGTCAGAATCCAGTACAAGGAGGACTGTTTCTTTGCAGAACTCTGCACGGCGGCCGCCTTCCCGCATGTGCGTGCCGTACGTAGTGTGCAGCGCCCTGAGCTTAGACCCGGTCAGTGGCTGCGTCAGGGCGTCATATCCGCTTCCAAGCTTCAGTGAATCGTCACCACCGACCTGGGCGGTTCTGAGCAACGACGGTCACTGTGTAGTTGTTAACACGACGGACCTGACTGAACTTCGTCTTCGACGCAACATCGGCTTTTGGGCGACCTGGTAAGTCGTCGCATTTACGCAATGCCTTCTTGCATTCACATTCACGCTCCTGGCAAATTTAGGAATGGGCATCACTCTCTGCCTGTCGCAAGGGGCAGATGAAGCCACTGTCCCCGAAAATGGTTCCGTCGGCGCAGCCAAGGGCGGTAAATTTCTGCTGCCCGCAGCGTCCCTGGCTTGACCTCATTCAGGTGCACGCCAGTCCCGGGAGACACGGACGAGGATATCCTTCTGTTGATTGACTGTCATTCATGTAGGCCTTGGCAAATGAAACGCCTCTTGCTGAACTAACAGGGCAGTGAAGACGAGGAGCAGGCGATGGGTGACCCCCGCCCTGCCCTGCCCCCAACCCCTGCCCAGCCCCGTCCAGCCCCGCCCAGCCCCGCCCAGCCCCGCCGTGCCTCGCCCAACCCTGCCTTGCCTGCTCAGCCCCGGCCCGGCCCGGCCCTGCCCCGCCCCGCCCGGCCGAGCCCTGGCGCCGCTCGCCCCGGCCCCCCCCCGCCGTGCCTCGCCCCGCCCGGCCCAGCCCCGGCCCCGCCCTGCCCTGCCCCGCCCCGCCCTGGCCCCGCCCGCCACGGCCCCGCCCCGCCGTGTCTCGCCCCGCCCTGCCCAGCCCCGCCCCGCCCTGCCCTGCCCCGCCCCGCCCTGGCCCCGCCCGCCGCGGTCCCGCCCCGCCGTGCCTCGCCCAGCCTTCCCAGCCCTGCCCCGCCCCGCTGTCCCCGGCCCTGGCCAGCCCTGCTCAGCCCCGCCGTGCCTCGCCTACAGTGGGCCTCGTGGCAGGGTTGCAAGTGCGGACCGCACCGGGGGGGGGGGCGGGCGGGGTAGACCTCTGAATGATGTGCTATGTGTTGACGGTTCATTGGCCTCCGCCGGGGCCGCTCGTGCGACTGGCCGACGGCCCGGGATTTTCCACCGCCCTTGCGCGCGAAAGAGTGAATGGAGTATGTGGGTTTACGTGTGATGAAGGAGCTGTGACCGCGAGCAAGCCAACATTCACGAGGCGTTCCATCGCGACCACAGTGCCGCGCCCTTTCCTCTTGCTGCCCCCAGGCGAAGGGCCCGACCGCGCATCCGCAGCGGCGTAGGGCCGCAGTCTGCGGGTCATTAGTATGAAACCGAAACCGCAGAGGTGGAACGGAGGCGACGTGAGCGAACGGGTTCCAACAGCCTCAACGCGCGACCAAGAAAAATGGGGGATAAAGCCAGCCCCGTTGTCTAGCAAGGGGACCGTCGGCTGTAGCGGCGCATCTAAAACTCTCAGCGCGTCGCTTTCGGTGCGTTTTGGCGCAACCAGAGGCACGGTGCCAACGGCTGGTTGTATATGTCGGTGCAGGAAGCTGCCTGGAGCTGCGGAGCCAGAGAGTGGCGCGTAAGGCGCGGGCGGCGGGAACACAATGGCTGGTTGGGTTCAAATGGTCAAGAGCCAAAGCACAATCCAGAACGCAGAGCTGAGGGCCTCTCTTTCGGGAGCTGGAAAGGCCGGGAAAGCCTGGACGGAAGCCGGGCTGGAAAGCGCGTATTTGCCTGCATACACCATCCACAGTAACTGATATGGACTGATGGCAATTGAACGAAGTAGTCAGCAGTGAGTCACGTGGGCACTTAAGGAGACCCGGGGAATTTGACGCAACTTTGACAGCTTGTATGCAGGATTGTGTCGTGGACCGTCCCGTCCCGGTCTCGATTAACTGCCCATTTGCCCGCTGTCGCCGGAAAAATCCATTCTGATAACAAATTTGACACACTTGCTTACAAAGACCATAACAGTTTGAAAAACGCACGTAGGAGGGATTCGACTGAAAGAGCCCTAACTCCTACCGAGTCACTTAAGCGTTCGCTTGTTGCGGCAGGATATTTTTAACTCTAAAATGTCTCTTGTTCTACGTTGTGGCGCTGCGGTTGGCATTGCGGCCGTTCAGCCGAAACGTCAAACTCGGCGCGCACATCTGTGCGTGTTGGCGGCAGCATCAACATCCGGTACCGATGCTGGGCCTGCATCGACATCGATATCACGAAATTCGGCTAGCGTTCGCATCCTAAGGTATCCCGACGGGAACGAGCGCCGAATTATCTACCCCACGCCTCCGGCTCCGGAGATGGATGTATCGGTGGATACTGACGATTCATGGAGCTTGTGGACACAAACTGAGGAGGTACGCCAGGCCTCCTTAGGTTTTTCGTGCTGTCGGTAGCCCGACGGCCGCCACGGAAACGTTTTGCCGCTGGTTTCGACTCGTGTTTCGGCACTGAAATCAACGCAGGACGAGTCCAGCACATGGAATGAATGTGGGCTGGCTGGCGCGGCCTGCGTTATTTCGGTAGGTGTTGCGCCATGTCGCTTTTCCGGAACGAGAACGGAGCTGGGAATCGTTCTGTCCTACGTAGACCGCGTCATTCAGCTGGTCCAAGGCAAGAATCACATATAGCTGTTAAAGTTCTCTCGTTCCTCCTGGAATGTGGACCGACTTGTCCGGCTGTTTATTTGCAGCGTTTATAGGCGCTGCTCCCTTCAACTTCCTGCCCGCCCGCAACCCCTGCAGGATCTCGACCCGCTTGTCGAGGAGCTTGCCGCGCTATCAACTCGCCACCCCAGAAGTGTCACGGAGCTCGTGAAAGGCAGCTACCAGGTGGGCCTCCAGGTCTCCAGGCGGAGCAGCACCTCCATGACGCGCGCACCGGCGTACAGCGAGCCTGACACGCGGGAGCGGTCCAGTTGCGCGGCGCCCCGCGGCTATGCTTATAACCCTCCACTCGTAGTAAGGGCCCTGCTGCCCCCCGTCTATTCTCCCACACCCAAGCTCTTCCTGACGCTCTTTGTCCTGGCAGGGGGCCTCGGCCCGCCCTCTTGCCTGTGCGCTCCCGCCCCGCCCTCCTGCTCGTCTGGCCCCTGCCCGCCCTCCCTCCTGCCTGCACGTATGTCGCGCTGGCCTGATCCACTCCTCTCCCCTTCCTCGCCTCGCCGCCGCTGCCCCACCCACCCACCCGCCCCCGCGCAGCTCCTCACCGGCTCCCCCTGGCTCCTGCCCAGGCCGCTCTTCGTGCTGACTCAGCAGCAGGCGGCCACGGGCCAGGCCACTCTGTACTGCCTGCAGGCCCGGATCCAACATGAGGAGGTGCAGGACGAGCTGGCAATGGTGGGTCGTATAACGGTATCGTATACCGGTATCGAATACCGGTATCGTATACCGGTATCGTATCAACAAACAGAAAATAACGAACCCTCCGGAGGCTCCTGCGCCGCCCGCTGCTGGCGTGCAACCCACCCGGTGTGGCCCCCGTGTGCCGTACAACCTGTGCCGTACAACCACCAGGTTCTGAAGCGGCCCAGTCTGGCGGGTGCGCTGAGCTTCTCCCGGATGAAGGACGCGGTGGTGGCGTTCGACCGGGCGGAGGACGCGGCGCGATATGCCACCTGCCTGGAGGCCGACCTGCCGGACGAGGTGAGGTGGGGCGCTGGGGAGCCTGTGGCGCGCGGAGGCGCAGCGGGGGGAGGAGGCGGGGGTACTTGGGAGGAACAGAACACCCGCCCGCCGCCTGCCGGCCGCGATGTGATGTAGTCGATGAGGCTGCGGTGCAGCGCGGGCCCACACGGCGCGTGTCAGGTGGTGCCGGTGGTGCCTGCAGCACTGTGGGCTGTAGGGGCCAACATGTGTTTGGCTGGTCGCCGCAAGCGGTGTGCCGTTACCGCCTTTCATGCCCTCAACGTTCAACCCCTGTGTGCCTGCCTGCCTCCTCCCGTGCCTCTCGTCCGCTCACGTCCCTCTCCACCACGGCACCTCCTTGGTTACCACCACCACAGCCTCTCTCCCCCGGCAGCACACCGCACTCCTTGAACCTCCCCCGTGACCCTGCCCGTGTGCTGCCATCCTCCCGCCCGCCCTCCCTCCCTCCCTCCCTCGCTTCCCCGCCCCCTTCCCCGCCCCCGCTGCTGCTGCTGCCTGTCTGCAGGTGGATGTGATGGAGGTGGACTCGCGGCAGCTCTTCCTGCTGACCGGCGATGTGGATGCGGTGGTGGCGTACCTACCCTGGAGTGAGTTCACCCCCCTTCCGCACCAACTGGCGGCGGCGCTGAGGGCGGGAGACGCCGAGGGCAGCGGCAGCGGCAGCAGCGGGCTCTGAGAGCACGGCAGGCCGGGGCAGGGCAGGGCAGGCCAGCCCCCGGGGGACGGAGCTCGGGCTCGGGCTCGGGCTCGATTAATGGGAGGGCAGGGAGGTTGGGCTGCCAGGCAGGCACGAGGGGAGCGCACCGTGTACGGAAGAGGGAGCGGCGAAGCCCGGGGAGAGGCGGGGAGAGGCGGTCGGCAGCGACAACGTGTTTTGTCTGCGCGGCATGGCATGGCCCGCCGACAGCGCCCCCCGGGTCAGAGCGCCTGGCTGGCTTGGCCGGCGCGGCGTGGTTGGGCGGTGGGTATTGAGAGGCGCGGTAGGGTACTGGTAGGGTACAGCTGCGTCTTTGCGCTGGGCTGTTGCGCTGCAACAGCGCTGTGCTGCGTGCTGGTGGGGCTGTGGTGGTGGTGTTGGAAATCTGGCTGTATTATAGGTAGGCTTCGTAGACTTTGTTCGGGCTCCTCCTCGGTGCGCATTGCACCGGGAAGAGTTAAGGGGGCCCACCAGGAGGGGTGTTGGGAGCGGGCAGCAGTAGGGGTGTTTGATGCTGCCCGCCGGGCAGCATATCCAGGCAAGGAGGCCCAAGTGTGCCCCGAGGCGGTTCGCGCGGTGTCCCCGGCTGGTTTGATTGGGTCAGCCGGGGGCGGGGGCCCATACGGCAAGCGGACGGGGAAAGGTGGCAGCGGACGGGAAAGGTGGTGATGAGGATGGGGATGTCTGCAGCGCGGCGTCGTGGGCTCCCTCGGCGCATCGCCGAGGGAGTGAGGAGTAATGCATTTGCTTGCGGAGGATACTGCATGGATGGATGGATGGATTGTTGTTGGTGATCGGGTCCCTGCTTTGACGGCTGTGTCTCCGTAACCTGCGGAGGCGGTTATGACTGTCGTCCCGTGCGCTGTGCGGTAGTGCCCTAGTGCGGCCACAAATGCTCGAGGTTCCGAAACCCCATCGGTTGCGGTCGTAAATGTGTGCGCAAAAGACCATACTTGGCTGTTGGTGAGGGATTGCGCGGGCTCGGGCGTGCTCGGGCAGGGGCGACCAGCTTCGGCCGGTCGTAAGCCCAGGGCAGCGAGGCGCGGCACCAATGTTTGTGTTGGAACAGCATCGTGGGCATAGTAAGGGGTGAAGAATCAAGCTTTACGAAGAAATTCACGTGATGTCGTGATGGTGCCATTCATATGCGAAAGCCTCGTGTGCGCCGGGAAAGAGTTTGCACTTGGTCGGGTGGTAAGTGAAGAGTCGTTCGGAGCTCCACCTTGTGCAGTGCTGAGCGCACGATTCTCGATCTGTGCTGTGCTTGATTGCACACGACTCGTGGCATGTTGTTTGGTTGCCGTGTTGCTCTGGTTGGCGCAAGTGCTGAGGCGCCATGGCCGCTACTAACACGAGCGTACCGTATTTGCTTATCATAAGTTTCTTATTCCTTTCCATGAATTGTTTAATCGGATTGGTTCGGTACATAGAGAGTAAAGGCGTTTGCATTCACAGTCTGAAGTGCTGAAGTTGTATCGCGACATTTGCACAACTTTACGTTTCCTAATGTGTAACCACCATACAGCATCTATATATAGATGTGACTTGCATAACATACAGCAAAGAGAACCGCTGGGACCATGAGGCCCGGTCCCGCCATAAGCTGAAACCATTTCCGTACTTGAGTGGAGCCGCTGTCGCTCGACGTTCCAAGTGTCGCCAAGGTTGGCTGGGCATTAAGGACGTGTACCTTTGACATTACGGACCTTCCAGACGTTACTTGATGGCCCCTTTTAGTCAGCATTGGCCAGGCCACAAGGCACTGCAGTTCGATGGCTGATTCCGTTTCGAAAATTTTGGCCATATAACATTGCTGCCATGTCCACAAATTTGCCGGCCGAGGTGCGCGCCGTGGACTTCGCGACAGACTTGTCCGAAGAAGACTTGCAGCTCTACACGACAATCGCGGAGACTTCCCTTCAGCGTTTGTCCGAATGCACGGAAGCCTTGGAGTGGCCACAGCGCGGCCTGGCGGAGCGCGATGACAGCTTGGAACCGAGCGCCAGCTCTGCGGGGCCCTTGGCCCTTGCTTGGACTAAGCAGCTTCGGATGGCTATGGCACGGACGTTTGGAGTGGAAGTGCTTCGCACGGTGCGCTGCCCGACTCTCCGCCAACTCCCCGTTGACCGTCCCGTCCGCATCCCGTGCGGAAGGATGCGCCCCTAGCCGCCCATCCTCCCCACCCACCCCGCAAAAAGCTTGTCCATCCCTCCATCCTCACCTCCCTGCCCGCACATCCGACAGGTCCACACACAGACGACCGCACACCAGCCACGCGCGCGCGTGCGTGATGCTCCCGTAACCCCTGCCCTCTCTCCCCCCTCGGTTCGCCTGCCCTCTCTCCCCCCTCCGCTTCCGCTTCCTTCTCCTGTCCACCCCCCAACCCCCCAACCCCTCCAGGAGCTCCTGGATCTGGTGCACAGCGCCGTTGTGTACAACACCTCGCTCGGCCTGCTGCTGATGCACCAGCTGCCTCCCTCCCTGGAGGAGCCCGATCCCGATGCATCAGGGGCATCAGGGCCATCAGTGGCGCGTGGACGCCCAGCAGCAGCAGCAGCTGCAGGGACATACGGAGCCGGCGGGCGCGGCGACCCCGGGTCGGTCTTCCCCTTCCCCTTCGCCGGCGGCGAGCCTGACGTCCGCATTCTCGCGCCGCTCGGGCCCACCGTCGCTGACATCCCGCTGGCGGCGTGCGTCTACGGCGCCTGTCCGGCCGTGTGCGGCACCGCGGCGCTGCAGGCCGTGGCGGCGGTGACGCAGCGCAGCAGGTGGGGTGGGGTGGGGGCGCTCGGACGTCTCACTCGGACCCCAAACCTGCCCAAACCGCACGCCCCCACACGCCCCACGCACTCCACCTCCCCCTCCGACCGCCATCCCGCCCGCAGTCCCTTGCAGCTGAGCTCCTGGTTGGGCACCTACAGCGCCAGCGGCCTCACCCGCGTAACGGAGTGGCTGATGGAAGCGGCGCTGGGCTGGATGGCGGCGCCGCTGGCGCCGGAGGAGACAGACGGCGGCGGCGGCGCCGCCGCCGCCGCCGCCGCCGGCGACGACGACGACAGCAGCGACGGCGATGGGTCGTTCCTGCGACGCCGGCGGCGGAACGACGTGGAATACGGCTTCGGCTTTGGCGGCGCAGCGGCTGCCGCCGCGGCGGCGGACCAGAACCGGCAGCAGCGGCGGGAGCAGCGGCGGCGGCGGGAGCGGGAGCGGCAGTGTTCCCGGCCGCGGTGCGGCGCGGTGCTGTTGGCGGCGCTGGCGTGGAGCTGTCCGCAGGTGGCTCGGCGGGTGCTGGCGGTGGTGCTGGACCGCCTGGGCGCCGCGGCGGGGAGCGCGGAGTGGGAGGAGGGGGAAGTGGAGGAGGCGGAGGTGTATGAGGCGGGGAGACTGCGTGAAGGTGCGCAGGGCAGCGGACGCGGCGCCATGTGGGGGCTGCTCCACGCACTCGTCGGCGACGTCGTCCGCGTGTTGGCGTTACGGGACCGGCTTGAGTCGCTGCAACAGCAATTAGAACTGTATGACGGGCGGGATTGCTGGAACGGCCCGGCTGGCGGCGGCGGCGGCGCCGCCGCCGCGGATCCTGACGAGGCCGTCAGGCTGATTTCGGAGCTGTGCGGCGACAGCGACAGCGGCGGTGGCGGCGGCGGCGGCGTGGAGACGTACGAGCGCCTGCTGGTGCAATCCCTGGAGCTTCTGGGCCTTCTGCAGGAGCACGCGCCGTACGTGCCCAGCATGCGTCCCGCCGCCGCCGTACGATTCGTTCGGCTTCTGGCGCCGCTGCTGCCGTACAGCGAGGACCTGGCGGAGTGCCTGCTGCTGGACGCCTCCAACATGGCCAGCGAGGCCGCCGCCGCCGCGGCGGCGGAGGACGCCGCCGCGGCAGCGCCGGCGTCGCCGCCGCGACGCCGAAGCAGCGGCGGCGCCGCCGCCGCCGCCGCTTCCGCCGGCCGGTCCCGCTTCGCGGAGGCGACACCTGCCAGGAGCCTCTGTAGCTTGGGCCACGGCGGCGGCGCCGCCGCCGCGAGCTTCCTGACGACGCCGTACTTTAATCAGTCGCCGTCGCAGGCCACCTCTCTGGTGACCCGGATGGGCGACTCCTGCCTGGGGGCCCCCTCCACCTTCTCCTCGCCCTGGCTCCTGAACCAAGGCGGCCTGACACCGGGAGGGGAGTCCACCGGTGAGTGAGTCAGTGTGTGCGTCAGCGTCGGCGTCCGCGTCCGTGCCGAACTCGCGACCGCATCCGCGGATGAATGTGCGTCTGGATCCGTGTCCGCGTCCGTGTCAGAGCTGGGCAGTCCCAGGGGTGGGCGCGCGCGCGGGAGGTACTGCACGTTGCAGGAGGATGCGGTCGGCGAATCAGCGCCACATCCCCGGCTCGCGAGCCCTCGAGACTCCGCCGCCTCGCCGCCGCCGCCCCCGGCTCGCGAACGCCGTCCTGACCCTGCTGTGCCTCTTAACCACCCTCCTTACCGGTTCTCAAGTACCCCCCGAACCCCAAATGTCCACCGCGCGCTGTGCCGACGGAACACAGCTGACGGCGCCGCAAGCTCCCTCCACGGCGTCGACGCGTACGGCACGCCGCTGACGGCGGCGGCGGACGGCATCAGCGGCGTGCCGCCGTCGGCGGTGACGGTGGCGCTGGAGGCCCTGTGCGCCGTCTTTTCGTACGGCCGGAGCCTGCCGTACAGCCTGTCTCACGTGGTGGTAAATCTGTTGGACGGGCTGCTGCGCCTGGCGGGCCGCCGCAGCCCCATTGACCCATGGGTCGGTCGCTCGTCGCGGGCCGCCGACGGCGCGCACTCGCAGCCCATTGGCGCCACTGCGTTCGCGGCGGACTCCAAAGCGACCGCCGCGGGCGTGCTGTCTCGGGTCAAAGAAGCACTGGCGGCGGCGGGGGCGGCGGGAGCCGCCGCCGCCACCGGCGATGCCGGCGCCGCCGGCGGCGGCGCCGACCCGCGCGTGCTCTGCACCGCCTCATTGGCGGCGGCGCTGCGCGCCTGCCTGTACGACGGCGCGGACGAGGATCTGCCCCCCAGCCCCGAAAGGTCGCCCACGCCCCCCTGCACTGGCGGCGGCGCCGGGGACATGTACGGGTTCGGGATGTACGGCAGCGCCGGCACGCCGGCGGCGCCGCGATCTGCGCCGCGGTCGCCCTCGCCAGCGCGGGCGCGAGGCGCCCTGTCGCGCTGCCTGCGGTGGCAGCAGCGCCGCGGCGCGGCGCCGACGCGCGCTGGCGGCTGCTCTGGCGCCCCGGCGCCGTCCGTCGCCGCGGGTCGTGTCGCGCTGCGGCGCGCTAACCCGAAGGTTGGGTTGTACGGCGCCGACGAGCCGGCGGCGGACGCGGACTCCGATCTGCTGTTGGCGGCGCCGCCAGTGGCGGCGCTGATTGGTTGCCTGGGGCAGGTGAGGGCGAGAAGGGGTGTGCGTGTGTATGTGTGGCTGGCTGGCTGGTTGGTTGGCTGGCTGGCTCTCGCGGCTTGGTATTGCGGTCGACATTACGAAGGAGGGCTAAGGAGGGAGGGGCTCTGGGTTTCGCTTTCCCCGCGGCGCAGCTGGGTCATTACCGCGACTCTTACCGGACCCCTTCACCGATACAACTCTAGGAACAACTTTTGATCATGGTCTTGTTGTTGTTGGAGGAGCTTGTTTACCGTCGCTTCACCGCGCTTCCGTCGCCGAATGGAATGGAAATGGCGTCCGTCGGGCCCCGGACCCCGGCGTGTGGGGTGCGGCCTAGGTGTTTCGGGCAGTGCCGCAGCGTCGTCTTCGCGGTTGCGCCGCGTCGCGTCGCGTCGTGCCCGTCAGGGCACTCTGCTCCCTTGACCGACCCATGGGTCGTGCGCACGCATTTACGCGCGCATGCCCACACGTAGGCGCTGGCAGCGGCCGACTGGGGCGCCGGCGGCGGCCGTGACGGCGCTGCTGCGCGACCCCACCATTTTGGCGACCACGACAACGATGACGGCGGCGGCGGCGACTTCGCGGACGAGCGACCCACGGGTCGGGCCGCTGCCGTGCTGGCCGAGCTGCTCGTCCTCGCGGTCTTCGGCGACGGCGACTGCGGCGGCGGCGGCGGCGCGGCCGTTGGCGGCGGTGAAAGGTCGCCGGCTGCTCCCGTCCCCGCGGCCGCGGCCGCGGCTGGCGCCGCCGGAACGCAATTGGGGCTCGGTGGTCGTGATCAGGCGCAGCAACAACAGCGGCAGGGAGCGGCGAGCGGTGCCGCCGAAGTCGAGGCCGCGGCGTTGCTGCAGCTGAGAATGCAGGTACGGACGGACGTGAGTGCGGACGGACGGACGGGCGTCCGTGACCGTGGGGCTTTGGCTTGTAGCCCCCCCTTCGTTTGGTGGGTTTGGTGGTTTCGCATTCGCGCCGCTGGCGCGCCACGACGAGGACGACGACGACTCGGGTTGCGGAATGGAGGGACACGACTGCGCCCGCCACACTGCGACCACATTCGCGAATGTGGTCGCAGTGTGGCGGGCGCAGTCGTGTCCCTCCATTCCGCAACCCGCCTCGCCGTCGTCGTCGTCGTCGCGCCAGCTGGCGGAGGGAGGGCGGGCGCGAGGGCGGGCGCAGACGCACCTGCACCATGCGCCGCCGCCGCCGCCGGCCGTCCTGTCACCGCTCCCCCCTGAAGCCCACCAAACAAATCCGCCTCACGCCGCCATCGGTCGCAGGTCCTGGCGGCCCTCCTCGACCTGCTCTCGCGCGCTCCGGAACCAATCGGGCTGGCCGTACTGTGCGCCGCCGCGCCGCTGCTCCCGCCGCCCCTGCCAGCCGTCGTCGAAATCGACCGCGATCAGCCCGCGGCGCGGTACGGCACGGAGGATGGACCGCGGATCGCGGGCGGGAGCGTGAGCGGCGGCGCCGGCTGCAGTACTGTCGTACAATCCGGCCGCCACGTCTCACTCGTCACGCAGCCCTCAAGCTGTCATATGGCGCCCAGTGGCGGCGGCACGACCGCCAGTGAAACGCCCGCCAGGCCGTGCGGTGGGGTGCGATCGATGAGTACCGGCGGCGGCGGCGCCGCCGCCGCCGCCGTCGCCGCCGCCAGCGCGGGCGGTGACCGTGCCGCCGCTGCTGCGACGCCGTCGGCCATCCGCGGCGACCCGCCGGCAACCGCCGACGACGGCGCCGTGCCGGAAATCGAACGTCTGCTGGCGGCGCAGCACGCGCTGCGCTCTGCCGTACAGTCGGCGCGATACGGCCGGCGCTATACGGCGCAGCCGGCGGCGGCGGGGCCGCGCGCGCGGGACGACGACGGCGCCGCGGGGCCGTCACGTGGCCATCCTCCTGGCGGCGGCCGTCCCGGCGGCGGCGAGGGAATTGTCGGATGCCACGTCTTGGCTACAGCCGGCGGCGCGGCCGCAGTGTCAGCGGCCCTGCTGTCCCTCCTGGACTGCCATAGGGCCCTCCAGGACGAGCTGGACCGGCCGCCACCGCCGCCACCGCCGCCGCCGCCGCTGGCTGCGGCGCCGCCGCAGACGCCGGCGGCGGCAGGAGCCAGCCCGGCCACTGCGCCGGGCGCGAGCAAGACAGTTAAAGGCGCGGGTACCGACCAACTAAATCCGGCGTTGCGGGACCCTCGATTGCCGCCGGCGGCGGCGGCGCTTACGCCGACGGCCGCTGCGGCCGGGCGGCCGGGCGCGGATGCGCCGGTGCCACAGCAGGGCCCGCAGCCCGCCGAACGTCGTGCCAGCGGCGGCAAACGCCGTGTGAGTGGCGGCGGCGGATTCTATGTCTGGCGGCGGCAGTCGCAACAGCATTCCCCTGCGGCGGCGGCGGCAGCGGCGCCGCCGCCGCCGCTGCGGAGCGGAGCGCACGGAGGCACGCCAGCAGCTAGCATGGGCGCCCCCGCTGCGGTCGGGAGCTCCCTACAGCCCAGTGCATCCCCGGGCGCTGCGGCCCTCGGCGTCACGCCGCGTTCGCACGCGGCGGCGGCGGCGGCGGCGACGGCGCCGGCGTCCGTTGCAATGGCGGCGGAGGCGGCTGCGCTGCCGCGGCGGCCACGCATGGACACGTGGCCAGTCACGCTTGAGGCCAGTACGGCACTTATGCAGCAGCTGCTTGGTCTGCCGGCGACGGCGCCGCTGGCGCAGCCGCCGCTGGCGGCGGCGCAGGTTCAGCGCTGGCACTTGTTGTCGTACAGCGCTAGCCTGGCGCGGCGCTCCGTTGCCGCCGCCGCCGCCGCAGGCGGCGCGCCGGGGGCGGCGGCGGCGATGCCTGCCGCCGCTGACGGCGGCAGCCGCGATGTTGGGAGGCTGGCGGCGGAGCTTGCGGCCGTCGGCCGCGTCGCCGTTGACTTAGAGGCGGCCGCAAGGGCGGCGCAGGAAGCAGCACTGGTAAGCCGCCGTCAGGTGCTTGGGGTTGGGAATGAAGAGGATATCGTCAGCGGTTTCGAATGGAGGCGGCGTCAGGTGGTGGTGGTGGGGGAGAGGATGGTAAAAAGAAGATACCGTGGAGAGGATGGTGGGGTTGGGGCGGTGAGGGACCATTACCTCCGTGCCTGGCTCATCCGCATCCTCCCCCGCCTTTCCTGCTTGCCCCGCCTCGTGTGGCGCGCCCCTGCCCCTGCCCCTGTCCCATGCCCCTGCCCCAGCTCGCCATCGGTAACCAATACAACTTGGCACCGACCAAATAACACCGTAGCCGCAACCTACTGTTTGGCTTTGGGGCTTTGCGGGTCGCGCTGTCTGCCGCTCGTCACACGCAACACCCGTCACATAACCGCAGAAAGTAACCGCAAAACCGTTTTGTGGGATTTTTGGGCGGTTGCCTGCCACGGCCTCGGTCGCGCCGCCACAGGCGGATCCTCCGCTGCTGACAGCCCAGGAAAGCGCCGCCGCCGTTCGGGCGGCGCCCGCCGCCGCCGCCGCCGCCAGCGGGCTGCCGAAGCCGGCAGGTCCAGGGCGGGAGGCAGCCCACATAACGGCATGTGGGCCAAGGGAGACCTCAGCAGCGGCGACGGCGACGGCGACGGCAGCCACGGTTCCCGGGGCAGGACCGGGGTCGCGTCGGGGCGGGGAGCGGGGTGGCCAGGCAACGGCACAGGCACAGGCACCGGGGGGGCCGGAGCCCGGCGGGCGGCGGTCGCCGGAGAGGGCGGCGGTCGAGGGGACGGAGGACGGCGGCGGAGGGGCCGGAGGCGGCGGCGGGAGAGCGAACGGAAGCGGGGCTGGGAGCGGGTGTGGCAGCGGCGGCGGCGGAGCCGGAGCAACGGCGGGAGCGGCGGCGGGAGCAGCAGCGGGCGGGGGGGCTGCTGCGGTGGCGTTGTCGCACTGTGGGCAGTCGGCGAGTGCTCAGCACACACCCAGCGGGTGAGAGAGCGAGTGTGGGGTGTGGGTGGGGGTGGGGATGTGGCTGAGGGTGTGGATAGGGGGGTGTGGGAGGGTGTCTGGTGTGGGTGAGTGTGGGTGGGTTGGGCGGGGTCCGCCGGCGGCGTCACCGTGGAAAGCGGTGGGGATGGAAGGAGGTTGGGGATGCAGGGCTGTGAGAGGGGTTCATCTTGGGCCCCGGTAACGGCAGGCGTGCCTAGCCCTCCCTCTCCCGCTCGCCCCACCCCCTCCACCCCGCGCTGTCTGACCCCGCAGGCCCCCCGCTTCCAGTCCCAGCCTCACTCCCAAGCCCACGCCCGCCCCCACCTCCCGGGCCGCCAAGCTGCTCCGAGACCTCCAACAAAGCCTCTCCCGCTTCGCCGCCTTCTCCCACGACGACCCAGCGGCGCCGCACGGCGGCGGCGGCGGCGGCGGACCGGGCAGGAGGTCCCGCCGCTCCTCCGCCGCCGCGGCCGCCTCCGTCGGCGGCGCTGGCCTGGGCGATGGCGGCAGTCCCCGCGCGCGCCAGCCGCAGCCCACCCCTGGCCGGCCGCCCATGCTTCCACCGCCGACGGCGCCGCCGCTGCCGCCGCGGCAGCAGCAGCTCAGCGCTGGCGCCGCCGCCGCCGCCGCCGCAGCACCGGGCAGCACGCCGTGCACGCAACAGCCCCAACCGAGCGACGGCCGGCCCAGGGGCCGGCCGCCGAGGCACGCTTCGCAATCTCTGGCGACGCCTTCCACCATACCGCCGCCGCCGCCGCCGTCACAGCAGCGGCAACAGCAGCAGCAGTGCGACGCCTCCCAGGATGAGGAGGAGGAGGGGGAGGAGGATGGGCAGGACTCCGGTGGCCTCCTGCAAACCCCTGGCGCCCAGGCGGCCCCCGGCTGCCTGTCGCAACAGCAGCAGCAGCAGCAGCGGCAGCGGCAGCAGCGGCCCCATCCGCACGCCGCGACCAGCCGTGGGCGGAGTCAGCGGGAGGGGAGCAGCGGCGTGCCGGCTTGCGGCACGGCGCGACCGCATTCGTCTGGCACCACGACCCCCGCGGCTCGGATGGCCGCCGCCGCCGCCGCCGCCGCCAGTTCCCCCGACGGCGGCTTTGCGGAAGAAGCAACAGCAGCCGCTGGGGTCGCCGTCGCCGGGGCCAGCAGCCACGTGCAGCTGAGCTCCATGGCCACGGACCCATGGGTCGCTCCGACGCCGCCGCCGCCGCCGCCGGTACCGGCGGTACCGGTACCGACGGCGGTGGCGGCGGAGGCAGAGGCCAGCCTGAGGTCGTCAAAGTCAGTGATGGCAGCCGCGGCGGCGGAGGCGGCGGCGGCGGTGCGGGAGCGGCGGCGGTGTTGGGAGCTAGCCGCCGCCGCCGTACGGGCGCGCGCGGCGGCGCTGCAGCTCCTGGCGGCGGTCGCGCGGGTCGCGGCGACGTACCTGCCGCTGGCGGCGCCGCCGCCTCGGCCTGACGCCGCTGCTGCGCGCGGCTGCGGCGGACTAGAAGCCGCGTGCTCGATGCTGCTGCCGCCGCCTGCGGCGGCGGCAGCCCGCGGCGGCGGAGCCGCCGCCGTCCCCGCCGGCGGCGGCGCAGGCGGCGATGCCCCCGTCACCACCAGCGCGTTGCTGGAGCCGCTGCTGCGGCGGCTCTACCCGGCGCAAGTTTCAGAGCAAGTCCTGCGCGCGAACGTGTTGGCGACGCAGCCCGGCGCGGGGTATGGGCTGCTGACGGCGTTGCGGCAGGTGGCGGTGAAGCGGCCGCTGGCGGCGGCGCCGGTGTGTCTGCTGGATGAGGCCTGGCGGCTGCTGCTGACGATGCAGCAGCAGCCGGCGGCGGCGCCGCCGCTGCCGCCGCCTTCGTCTTCGTCTTGTGGGTTACGGCCGCAGTCGAGGCAGCAGCAGCAACAACAAGAGATGGACCCTCGGCTGGTGTTGGTGGGCGCGTTGGTGGAGCTGGCGGCGGCGCTGCCTGGCGGCAGCGGCGGCGGCGGCGGCGACGATCGGGAGTGGGTGTACGGCACGGTGGAGCACGGCGCCGCCAGCATCTGCCAGTGGATGCTGCTGCTGCCGGCCGCCGCGCCCGGGCGGGGCGGCGGCGGGGTCGGCGTCGCCTCCGCCGCAGCGGCGAGTGGTTGCGGCGGCGGCGGCGTCTTTAGTAGTACGACGGCGCGGTCGTTGGTTCGGATGGCGTGCAGGGATGCTTCGACCTATGCGGTGCTGGATTTGTCATCGCAGGTATGTATGGTTGTGTGTTTGTGTGTGTTCGTTTGTGTGTTTGTGTGTGTTTTGGGTCTTCGTGTGCCATTACGTGCTCTCAAATGCCTTGGCGTACCTTGGTGTGCCTCCCCCTCCGTCCAAACCACGGGCGGCAACTGTGCCGCATCCCGCATCCCGCCTCGTGCACCCCGCCTAGATTACTTCGCCGCGGCCCTTACCTCCTTGCCTCCTAACACACACCCCCACCCCCTCGCCTGCTGATGTAATGCGTGGAAACGCAGCTTCTAGTGGTACACCCCCAAGCCCTCACCAGCGGCAGCGGCGGCGGCGGCAGCGGCGATCGCCGAGGCGACGCCAGGCCATCGACCTCCCACCGGCGCTGGCGCACCTGCCCCTATGTACGGCGCGCCGCCGTCGCCGCCGCCGCCGTCGCATCGGCAGCCGCCGCCAGGAGCGTACAAGCGGCGCCGGCCAAGGGCCGTCCCGCGCACAGCAGCGGCGGCGCCGCGGCGGCGGCGGCGGCGCCATCGGCGCCGACGGCAGCGGGCGCCGTACCCTTCTGGCTCGTGGACTGCCCTGCCGTACGGATGGCGCAGGTGCTTTTGGAGCTGTCGGCGGCGGTGCTGCCGTCATTGGCGGCGGGTACGAGCGCGGTGGCGAATCGCGCCGACGGCGCCGCCGCCTGCGGCGGCGGCGGCGGCGGCTGGGGCAGCGGTGCTCCGCGGCTGGATGTGGAGCTGGCGGTGCGTGTGTGTGTGTGTGTGCTTTCGTGAGCGCGCTGCCCCGCCCCGCCCCGCCCGGGGTCAGTAGATGTAAAATGACGTATACATACGGGGGGGGGCGCGTGGGAGCCGTTGACACAAACCCACAAGCTGGCAGCGCACAGCTGCTCCGAGGATTTGATTTGCAAGCAAGCACTGCCCCCGGGGGCCTTTCTTAGGGGTCCGCCGCATCGGAGCATGAGATGGTCTGATAAGTGAACACCCGGTCTTAGCCCCCTGGCCGCAAAAACGAGAGCGGGGAGGGGGAGGGGGCTACTTCAGAACACACACACACACCCTGCAGCCAACAAACAACCTGTGTAGAGGTACCGGGCGTTTGCGGGCAAGTTTGCAGGCAACCAGGTGCGGGTAGGTAGACCGCGTACGTATGCACGCACCGCGGGTAAATGTCTGTCCGTCTCTCATCTTGTGTGTCGTACGTAGGATCTGCCGGACGCCGTCGCGACGGCCCTCGGCTGCGGCCTGCGCGCCGCCGGGGTGCTGCTGCTGCCGCCGCCGCCGCCGTCGCGCGCTGCGGCGCCCCCCGGGGGATCCGCCACGCCGGCAGCAGCGGTAGCAGCAGCTGCCGCCGGCGGCGGCGGTCCCTTGCCCCTGCCTCTGTCCGTGCATCGGCGGAGGGGCGGCGACGGCCCCGGGCCTTGCCCTGGTACGGCGGCGGCGGCGGTCGATGCGGATGAGTTGGAGCGGCGGCGGCTGTTGGCAGTGGCAGCTCGGCAACTGCAGGAGGTCGCCAAGGCAGGTGGCAGGTGGCGGTGGCGGCAGGGGGGTTGGAAGAGCAATGGGGTTGCGATCCGTGGGACGGGTGCGGGAGTAGGAGCGGGGTGGGTTGCGGTTGCGGTTGCAATACATGAAGGTCCATGGTGCTGGGGGGCGGCGGCCTTGTCGGGGGCGGTGGGTTGAATGATTGGAACTCCCCGCCTCCCTCCCTCCCTCCCTCCCCCCCCTCCCGGGACCCGCCATCCACCTCTCTTTTCCCACCCCCTTGCTCCTTCGCCAACCCCTCACCCTCCCTCCCTCACCCTCCCTCCCTCACCCTCCCTCACTCTCCCTCCCTCCCTCACTCTCCCTCCCTTCCTCTCCCTCCCCTCCCGCCGCAGTGTTCGACCGCTTGTGCCTGGCTGCTGGTGAGCCACGCGGAGGCGGCGGCGGGCGTCGCAGGCGCTGGCGTCGCCGGCGGCGCCTCGCCCGGCGGCAGTGCCTCGCCGCGCGGCTGCGGCGGCAGCCTCGGCGCCGCCGCCACCTCCGCTGCCGCGGCGGCCCTAGTGGAATCTTGCGGTCCGAAGCTGTGTCAGGTGCTGGCGCTGTGGCGGTACCACACGAGGGAGGTGGAGGCGGTCGTTCGGCAGGTGGGTGGGTGGGTGGGGGTGGGGATGGGGAGTGCGAGAGAGAGGTGGTAATCAGAATGACCGCAAGAGAGAGAGAGAGAGAGTGTGTATGGGTGGATGGCTGGCTGGGTGGCTGGCTTTTAGTACCCGATTGCGCCCCAACTCGCCCCTCCTCCCTCCTCCCTTCCTGTGCCCTTGCGCCCGCACCTTACCTCGTCACCCCTCCCTCGACCACAACGCTCCTCCACCACACCCGTGTAGCCTGCCTGTCCAGCTCTGTCTGTGTGGACTGCCGTACTCGTAACCCTTTTGTGACGTTCACCGACCTCGCCTCGGCTCTACCTCGGCTTGGTCGCCGTTTCTGCCCCCCTCCCTCTCCCACCTCCCGCCTCCCACCTCCTCCCCCTCGCATCATCTCTCCCCTCCGCAGCTGCTCTCCTTCCGCAGCCGCACACTGCAACACCACAGCCGGCAACTCTGCCTGTCGTACACCGGCGCCCAGGCGGCCTGGCGGAGGCTGGAGCGGTGCCTCGAGGCGTCGCTGACGGCGGCGACACCGCAGCCGCAGCAGCCGCAACCAATATCCCCAAGCAAGGGCAGCCCGCACGCCGGCGTAGCCGGCGCAGCCGGCGCACCGGCGGCACCGGCGGCGACAGCGGCGATGATGATGCCGCCGCCGCCGCCGCCGGCAGTGGTGGCGCGCGGGGCCTTGCTGGCGCTTGCACGCACCATGGAAAAGGCCCTGCTGAAAATACGGGGCGGCGGAGGCGGTGGCGGAGGCGCAGCGCATCCCTCATCGTCGTGCTTGTCGTCGCCGTCGTCGTGGCTGTCGCCGCCGTCGCCGTCGTACACGGGTCGGACAGGGCCGGGATGCAGCGGCGCCGCCACCGGCGCCGGCGCGCCGGCGCGGGGCCTCCTACAGGACGACGCGTCTGGCGGCGGCGGCGGCGCCGCCGCCGCCGCCGCCGGCGGCTGGCGGGGCCCTGCGGGAGCGGCGGCGGCGGCGGCGTCTTTGGGAGCAGCCCCCCCTGGAGCCGGAGGTGCTCAGCCTGGTTCGGGGGCGCCCGGGGACCCAGCAGCGGTGGTGGGAGGCAGCGGGCAGGCGGCTGGCGGTGGCGGCGGCGGCGGCGCGTATGGCGGCGGCGCCGCCGGCGGCGGCGGCGGCGAGGAGGAGATTCCGCACGAGCCGCTGTTCGTTCTGTTGGGTCACTTTACGGACGAGGAGGAGGAGGAGGAGGAGGACGATAGCGACGGCGATGGGGATGGAGATGTCGATGCGGGCAGGGAGGGTGGCGGCGGTGAGGACAAGGCTTGCGCGCGAGGAGGACAAGGTGAAGGTGAAGGCGGCAGCGGCGACACTGCGAAGAGTGTAAAAGAAGACGGCGACGGCGGCGACGGCGAGGATGTAGACGACAGCGAAGACGGCAGCGAGGAGGATGAGGATGAGGAGGAGGATGCTGGCGACGACGGCGACGGCGAGGAGGAGGGCGTGGGCGAAGAAGGCGGTGATGCAAGCGAGGACGGCGAACACGAGGCCGCCGATGTTGAACAGGAGCCCATTGTGGTGCACTCAACGTCGGACGGTGACGTCGGAGCCGCCGCGGCCACGGCCATGGCGCGCCGCGGCGGCGCCGGCGGGCGCGGCAAGCCGCCCCCGCCGCCGCCACCACCACCGCCGCCGCCCAGTAAGCCCAGCGACGGCAAGCGACGCGGCGGCGGTGGCAGCGGCGGCGCAGCGGCGCCGACGGTCGCTGCGGGCAAGGCAATGCCCGCGGCGAAGGCCGCCGGGGGACTCGGGCAAGCAGGTCGACAGGGTGGAGCGGATGGAAAGCAGCCGCAGCAGCCGAAGACATCCCACAGGAAGCGATCCCTAGACAGCAGGGACCCCGGCCCGGCAGCACCAGCACCAAACCCAGCACCAACCGAAACCCAAACGCTAGGCGGAGGACTCGCGCGATTGGCGGTAGCGAGGGGCGTCCAGGCGGCAGCGGCAGCTGTGACGGCGGCGATGCCGCCGCCGCCGCCGCCGCCGCGGCCTGCCGCTACGGCTCCCGCATCCGCGGCGGCAGCAGCCGCGGCACAGGCCGGCCGCGGCGCGCAGCGCCGCCGCATCACGCCCTTGGCCACCACATCCCAGGCCACCGCCGCCACAGGCGCGGCGGCGGCGGCGGCAGCAGCTGCACTCGTTGCCGCCGACGCGGACTCGCGGCGCGGCGGCGGCGCCTCGGGGTCGGTGCCAGCGGCGTCGGCGGCGGCGGATCTGAAGGGGCCGAAGGCACCGGTTGCCGCAGCCAAGGCCAGCGGCCGCGCCTCGGGCTCAGGCGCCTCAGGGGCCGGGGGCCGCGGGACGAGGAGCGGGGCCGCACCGGCGTCGCAGCCGCAGGACGCGAAGGCGAACTCGGCGGCGGCCGCGAATGAAGAGGAGGCGGGTGGTGGTGATGGGCGTGGGCGTGGCGCGAAGCGGCGGCGGAGTCAGGGAGACAAGGCCGGTGTGGCGGCACAAGCGGCGGAGGCGGAGGCGGGGGAGGCGACGGGCGGCAAGCGGTCTCGGAAGAAGGCGCGGCGGCCGCCTCGGAACGCCTTCGTGGCGGCTTGCTTGCGGGAGACGGGCGGCCGCGATTCAGGTGCGGGGCTGGGACATGGACTGGGGCTAGGGGAGGAGAGGGGGAGGCGAGTGGGCCTGGGACTAGGGGAGGGGAGGGGTGTGAGTGCGGATGACCGGATGGCCGAGCCGAGCCGAGGCAGGAGGGAGGAAGGCTGAGCACCGGCAATTGAAGGCGCGACGCTGGCAGTCCAAGAAGCTTTGCACGCGCCTCCGGGTACACGGCGCCGCTTGCCTGGCGGAGAGCCTGGCGACGGCGCTGTCCGACGGCCGCGCCCGTGGATCTGCATGTGAAACGAAGTTACCTGATCTGTGATTTGATCTGATCTGATCTTATCTGATCTGATGTGGTGTCGCTGCTGGGACTTCCGCGGAGCCCCCCCGCGCCTCACAAGCCGTCGAACACGGTGCCTTTTCCAGCCATTCGGACCACCGCACGTACCCCGCCGCTACTCCCCCGCGGGTCCCGCGTAGTCTCGCCAGGAGGTGTTTGGTTTCGGGGCTCGGGTTCGGGGGCGGTGGCGTCCCCCCAGCCAGCAACAGTCGTCACCCGATCACTCGCAGCCCCCCCACACCCGTTCACCGCCTTCCCTGTATGTGCTTCCTGCCCCTCCGCTGTTCTTCGTTGCAACCCCCGCCCCCGTTGTCCTGCACCTCCCTCGTTGCTGTTCTGAACTCCCCCCCTTCCCTTCCCTCCCCGCCCGCCCACCGACCGCCCCCCTCCCCGCCCACCGCCCCCGAGCCCAGGCTCCGATGGCAACTGGTCGGACCTGGAGGACTTCATCGTGTGTCAGCCGGAGAGGGACTACGGAGCGCTGCTCGCCAAGAAATTCTACTACGCAGCGGAGCAGGAGGATCTGGAGGAGGAGCGCAAGAAGGAGCGGGAGGCGCGGGAGAGGGAGGCGCGGCAGGAGAAGGCAACGAGGGAGGCGGAGGAGGAGGAGGCGAAGGCGCGGGAAGAGGCGGCGGCGAGGGAGGCGCGGGAGCAGGAGGAGAAGAAGGGGCGGGAGAAGGAGGGGAAGAAGGGGCGCAGGAAGGCTAAGAGGGGTTGAGAGGAGGGCGGGCGGAGGCGGAGGGGCGGCGGAGCGGACGACGCGCCGCGGCGCGTGTGTAGGGAGCTCCCGCGGTTCTGGGGCCGGGACGGGACGGGACGGGGCAGGATTCCGATGTGGGTGGGGCCTTGTCGGGGTTTTGGGGTTTGTAGAACCGGCACTGGCGGGGGCGGGGGGAAGGTATGCCTTTGTGAGCTCTGCTCTGCGCATGGATGGGCTTTGTTCTCTTTTTGGGGCGTGGGTGGTCGGCATCGGGTCTGCTTGCCTTGGGCCAGCTCGGGGGGGGGGATGCCGGGTAGCGGCACGGTGTAAGGACGTGAAGGGGGATGTGAGTGAGTTAAAAGGTGTTGGGCGCCTTTGAGGAGGAGGGTCGTCCGACTCGACTCGTGGTGGGCGAGAAAGAGAAGATAGCGACTGTTGGGCAGCTTGTTGTGTATCTGTGTTTTTTGGCCCCTCTGGCTCTGGGACTGTTGGGCAGCTTGTTGCAGATCCAGATCCTGACCCAGATCCAGTTCCAGATGAATCTTTGGTGATCTCGGTTATCTTGGGGTGATCAGGGTTGTTGAGTTACGGTACTTATTTGGCCGCCTGGGTGTCGGGAAAGAAGGGGATGTGGGGTAAAAAAAGAAGACAGGGCATGGGGGAGGAGGGAGGGGGCAACGTCGCCACGTATCCCCTCGCCTCCCCTGATAACAGCGGCTGCTTGGGAGCATCTAGAAGGGCGCCAGGAGGGCGGGGGCCCGCTGTAAAAGGACGTTATTCCTTATCGCAACTCAGGTGGGTGTTTTTCTCGCGACCGTGTTAGTTGACCCGAGGACTGACGTTGGTATGGGCCCATCCGTCCATTGGACCCAAACGGGAAACCCGCATCGGGACTGGGGGCTCGCGGGGGGGGGGCGGCTGCGGGCGGCATGTCGGTTGTTGGTGGCTGGTAACCCCTGCCCCCCCCTTCCCCCCTGCGCTGCAGTCACATCTTGATTATCCCGCCTCCCCCTCATCACTTTTTATCCCCCTCATCTATGCCCACTCACTGGTAGGTGATCCGTGTGTGTGTGTTGGACGGACAAGTGGGGGTTTTGGGGAGTGGGTTTTCGCGTGTGGATGTGGATGTGCCCCAATCCGCCGATGCATTGAGGACCAGGCAAGACCGCCGCTGGGTGCAATCGCACCTGGTTACAGTCGCAACTGGGTTCAGTCTACGTCGCCACATGTGCACATGCACATGCGGGTAGTTCTGTTGTTCAGGTACCGTGTGATGGCTGATGGGGTTTACGCACTCCCCAACATGTAATAACCACACACACACACACGCACACACTCACGCACACATGCGCAGGCAGAGCCGGTGTTGGCCCTCCCCCGGGGTGAATGCGCGAGGAGCGACCCCCACCTGCGGCACGGCGTTGGGACGCCCGCGTGGGGTGCGGGCAGCGGCTTGCGGCCCCCCGGTATTGCTGTTAGGGTTCAGGGTCCGATCGCTGATGACGCCGTCTCCGTTCCTTCGCTGCGGTATCTACTTTTTTTGGGCGGGGCCCCAGCGCGAAGCGCCCAGGGGGGCCCCGCCCTGTAGGATTGCCCATGTCCGTGTCTGGGTTCTGGGTTCTGGGTAATTGGACAAGTGCAGACTTTCGGCCAACGGAAAGACTCCATAAGTAAAAGATTACATTCTTTATTGCACGGTAAATTTATTATTGGAACCCAACATCGTATGAGTAAAAACCAGTTTGGCAGTCTCCATGGACCGAGGCCGAGGTCAAACCAACGCCTCTCGGCCTATAATTAATTCCAGAAGAGTCATCGTTCCTTAAGGTGGAATTCTGACATGACGGCGTGAAATGAATCTTCGTTTCGGCGACCAAATATGTTTGCATTGCAAACACTCTTCCCGCGACCACACCACAGCAGCTCTGCTTGCCGGTCCGATCGTCTTGACGCATATTGCTATTACAAAGGTTGCGTGGGACAAACCATGAGGGGCAAACTGCTGGTTGTTGGACGCCAAGACGCAAATTGCACACACGATGCGGCAGTCTTCTGCGGGCCGCCCAACAAGTCCAGTCGGCAACCTAGGGAATCCCTGTCCTAATGTTAAAGCATTCAAGCCTCCTCTACGGCGAATACCTCAGTAGCGAAGCCTGTGCACTCTCGTCGGCAACTGCACGTCGTCGCAATCAACCCTCGCAAAGCGTTCCGCTGCCCTTCTATTGTCAAGTCAGCCTGCGTGATGTGTAAATGATACACTCCATGTCTACTTTCAAGTAACTTCAGCCAATGCGCTGGCCGGAAGAGTTGCACAGTGCCGAGACGGCGCGCGATGCTAAACATGGGTCGGATTGCTGAAGCCGCAGGCATTTCAGCTATAAAGCTCTGGCTGTCTATTAGCAGGAATGTCGACACTCTCACACTTCACGCCCTCGCTGCCCTAGCACTCAACTTAACCCGTACGGATTTAGTGGGGCCCCGCCCTTTTTCCGGCTTCAAGGAAGCCGACACCAACCCCTTGTCACCCCACCCCCCCCCCCCCCCCCCCCCCCCCGGTTGACGACTCCTCGCCTGTCCTCGGCCCTGTTGATCATTGCCCGGTGGATGGCTCCCCGGCTCCACTGCTCCCCTGGTCCACTGGTCCCGGGTAACACGACTCAGTGCACGGCCATCGAGGACCGGCGGCTATCGAAGAGGGGAGAGATGGCTTGCGCCGTATTTTGCTGGCAGCTGGTCCTCGCCTGCCATCCTCGCCTGCCTGGCTGACGGATTTGAAACTTGAAGTACCGGTAAAGCGTAAAGGGCACCTGGAGGGTTGGGCCCATCGCTTGCACAACAGGACCTTGCCTGCTGGAGCGCGACGGGGTCGGTTAACTCGGGGTGACTCGCGGCGGCTGCGGGGCATGTGTGGGGCAAGGTGAGCCGCTGCAGTCACGCACGGCATGGCGAGAGCTTCGAGAGGGTTCTGAGGAGACGGGTTGTGGCGGGGGAGGCGCGCGCAGCGAAACTGTCAGCTCTGATAGGATGGGGCGTTGGGCCTCAGTGAATGAGAATTTGGACGGCCGACTAAGATAGTCGGCAGGGGCTGCGGGGCAAGTGGGGCTCGCAGGCTTGAGAGGAGACCCAGCAGCAACAAACCATGGAACCAACTGGCAGTACGGCATTTCGGTTATTTCTGGTGGTTCGCTCCGGCCCTGGGTTTACCTTTTCAGCGTCCCACACTTGAGTTTCAGTAGGAAAGGTTTTAAGAGCTGATCACGATGCAGTCGGTCATGCGTTGTCAATCTTCTCAGGGCTCGCGGCCCTGCGCGCAAGCGCAAACCACCAGAGGACAAGCGAAGCCATTTAGGCCGCGACCTTTTGCTGCTTACAATATAGAAACAAGTTCTGTAGCGCAAGGGCAGCTTGGCCACGCGCGTCGGCCCACGGTTTCGCAGGGCAGGGTCGTGGCATGGGCGACGACCGACGAAAGCGTTACCCAGTTTGACGTGGATGCTTCAGCAGCTACTCAGGAGGCTGTCGTCGAGGATCTTGGGCCGCGTGACGACGATGTAAGCGTTCAACCTACAACGCGATGGCCACACCGCGCTTGCATATCTTTCTATCTCGCCCGAGGCAATGTCGCCGCATCTGTCTACCGCAAATGTCACATCTATGTGATACAATATACAGGTGCTTCCCAACAGTCTCGCGGATTCGATCGACGAGGCCGCGAAGGCGACGGCCGAAGCCATTCAGCGGGGTAGCAGCCGTTGCCAGGTGCGTGCCCACCTAACTAAACTTGAAACCGTCTTACAGGGTTCTGCGTGCGAGACACAGAAATCCGTCTCCCGCTCCTTTGCTCCACACGGGTGCTTGTCACCTCCACCCGCACTTGCACCTGACCTCCACCACTCCCCACCCGACCCACGCACCCAAACACCTGCACCCCCTTCACTCAGTTGCGCGAACGAATTACGGCGCCTGCCCTGCTCCTCCCCCCTTCCATCCCCTCACTCCCTGACCTCCCTTCCATCACCCCCGCTCATCCCACACGTCCCCGCTGTGCGCCTAAACCCCGGGCCCCTGCCACCGCCTCTCCCCCCGCCCCCTCCTCCCTCCCCCCACACGCCTGCCGCCCCCCACTCTCCCATTACCCCACCCACTCCCACCATCGCAACCCCCACCATCTCCCTCCCTCTCCATGCTGACCCAGGTCGAGCTGCACCTCCCCGAGTTCTGGGACCCCATCTCGGGCCCCATCTTCCCCAACCGGGGCGACCAGGACCGCTTCTGGCGCATGACCCGCCGCTTCATGGAGCAGCTGGGGATAGCGCTGGGCTCCACCGGATATGTCAAGGCGGTGAGCGGGAGGATGGGGCTGGGGGGCTGGAGGGCGGGGACTGGGTGGGGGTGGGGCTGGAGGGCGGGCTGGGACTGGGTGGGGGTGGGACTGGACTGGGTGGGACTGGGGCGGTGAGAGGCTTAGGGGCTGGGGCTGGGGAGGGCTGGGACTGGACTGGGTGGGGGTGGGGTGGGACTGGGTGACTGGGTGGGCGTGGGGTGGGCGGCTGGGTGGACCGGTGAGTGGGTGGATGGGTGGTTGTGGTTAGTTGATTGGTTCTTTTGGGTGGCTGAGCACCCCAGGAAGGCGGTGATGCGGTGGGGGGCTGAGGGGCTGTGGTTAGGGTGGGCTGGGGGGGCTGGGCAGCTGGGTGGGTCAGTTGGCGGGTGACTGGGTGGGCGGGTGGCAGTGATGCACCGGGGCAGGGGTCAAGGCAGGGGAGCGGGTGGCTGGGGGGCTATGGCTCGGTGGCTGTGTTTGTGTGTGAGAGGGGTGTGTGGATGTGTAAGGGTGGGCGGCAGAGCGTCTGTAGCTGGGCGGCAGAGCGGCTGGGTTCGTCGGTTGTTGGGCTGTTGGTTGGATGGGCGCGATACGGTCCGGTCCCGACCCTAACCGGCCCGGCTCTCTCGCCCTTCCTCTCCTGCCTCCTCCCTCCTTCTCCAGGTGTATCCGGACGCCGGTGTTGCCGCCATGCTGAGTCATCAGTGGCAGGACCGGGCCTTCAACATCGCCTCTCTGAACGACCGGAGGTGAGAGCAGCGACTGTGTGTGTGTGTGTGTGTGTGTGTGTGTGTGGAGCAGTCAGGAGGGGGCAGCTGTCACGCCTGTCAGGGGGAGCTGTCAGTGGGTACAGTCAGGGAGCAGTCAGGAGGGGGGGAGCAGGAGTGCCGGGAGGGAAGGGAATGGGGCTGGTTAAAGCTCCGGAGAGGTGGACAATAGTGGGCAGAGGGCAGGGGCAGCGGGCCGCGGGCCGCAGCTGGAGGGGTTGCAGCGGGGATTGGGTAGGGTAGGGTAGGGTTAGGTGCCGTACACGCTGCCGTACCTGCTGCCCAGCCCGCGCCCTCCCCCCTCGACTGGATAGTATCCATCTGATCCCACCACCGCCCACCGTCCCACCACAACCACCGCCCTCCCTCCCTCCCTGGCTCTCCTTCAATGCCTTCCTCCTCCGATGCCTTGTTGAATGCCTTCCTCCGATGCCTTCCTCGAAAGCCCTGCTCGACGCCCTTTCTCAACGCCGGGGACGAGGGTCATCAGTCAGTTGACCCAACCGCAGTCTGTCGGCCGGTTGGAACAGGAGGGCTGCAGGCGTAACCCAACGGGAGGGGGGGGGCGCGGTATGAAGCCGGAGCGGAGTGGAGCGGGGCGCAACCCATTTGGGGGGAAGGTGACTACCTTTTTACCGACCGCCCGTTTCCCAAACAGCCGCTCTCCCCTCGCATGGTCCTTCCCTCGCGGTCCCCTCACCAACCCCGCCCCGCCCCAACACATACACACACACACACGCACAGGCCGGTCGACGCGGACGATGAGTTGGTGGTGTTGGCGTGTGTGGACCCACCGGGGGCGGAGGACTGCATTCGCGTGGTGAGTGGACGTGGACGTGGGTGGGTGGGTGGACGTGGACGTGGACGCGGACGTGGGTGGGTGGACGTGAACGTGTATGTGTGTGTGTGGGAGGGGGGAGCAAGGGGTGCAAGGGGAGCAAGGGGTGCAAGGGGAGCAAGGGGTGCAAGGGGAGCAAGGGGTGCAAGGGGTGGACCGATGGTGCGTTTAGGAGGGTAGAGTTGGGAAATGGGGGCGGAGGGTTTGTGCGGGCGGGGGGTGGGAAAGCGGCGGACCGATGGTGGTGCATATGGGAAGAGGGGCAGAGAGGCTTGTCTTTTGAGTGAAATGCGGGACAGGGGAGGGAGAGGGACGCAGGTGGGTTTCGGCGCGCTTGAGCCTGGCAGCTGGCATGTCCTGGCCAACCCACCGTGTACGGCGCACATATGTGTAACGGCGCTCGCAGGTACGGCAGATCTCGGAGATGGACGAGCAGGCGGGAGCGCTTGACCGGCCAATCGTCCTGTTCAACCAGCGCATGTCCAGGTGTGTGTGTTGTGTTGTGTGTATGTTGTGTGTATGGCGAGGGGGAGGAGGCGGGGGAAAATGTGGGGGAAGGGGGCGTGTCTACTTCCTTCACTGCTGCTGCTGCTGCGTGTGTGTGTTTTTGTGTTATTGGACCTTCAAAGGGGTTGTGGTGGGGTGTGGTTACAGATTTTGTGCGGGGAGGCGGAAGGCGGAAGTGGCGCTTGGCAAGGAGTGAATGAGTAAATGAGTGGGCGCTCAAGGCTGCCGTGGCCGTGCCTGCTGCGGGTAGGTCCCTAGGTCCCTGACTAGATGTCTCTGGAAACATGCCGCCCTGCCGCCCTGCCGCAGTGGAGGGGAGAGGAGGCTGCGAGCGCACTCCCCGGCTTATCCCGGTGTTCTTCACCGCCCCGCCCCGCCCGCCCCCACCCTAACCCCCAGCTCCCCCGGACTGGAGTGTGCTCTCCATGCCCCTCACCCCCACCCACTGGGCCCCCCTATTCGCCCCCCCTGTTCGCTCCCGCCCTATTCGCCCCCGCCCGTCTGCTCCCCAGCGGTGACGTGGGTCTGGGTCTCAACGCCCGGCGGCTCCGAAACAACTTCCTCAAGCCATTCACGGTGACGTACAGTCTGAGGCCCATTGGAGAAATCGGCACCGTGTTCAGGCGCTACCCGGATCAATGGAAGGTGGGGGACACGGGGTGGGAGCTTGGAGGGGAGGGAGGGGGAAAGGGCGTGCACGGCCGCTTTGCCTTCCTCCTCATGCGGTGCGGTGCGCTGCGGTGCAGTGCGGTGCTCCTTTGCAAATTTGGGAGGCCTTTACCCTGCCGCTGCCCCTGCCTCGGCCGTTGCCGTTGACCCTGTCCCTGCCGCTGCCCCTGCCTCTGACCCTGCCCTGTCAGCCAGTGACCTGTCAGGCGTTCTTCTGCACTCCTCCCCCCCACTGCCGCTTTCTTACCACCTCTCCCCGCCCCGTGGACGGATAATCCATCGCTGCACTTCGCCCCACCTTTATGACTGAGTCCCTGTCAATCTCCCCACCCTACCCCACCAGTCTTTGCCTCGCTGGGCTGTTTCTCTCGCCCCCTCTTTGACCTGTCATACTCGCTCTCCCTCTGAACTGTCGTACACTCGTACTCGCGCCTTCTTTACACCCCCAAATGGCTAATGGCTGGCAGGTGTTTGTGGAGGAGGAGAGTCTGCCCGGGCGCTACCGACTGATCAAGGAGTCCCCCTCGCGGCCGCAGGGTGAGCACGTCCGGGGGGGAGGGCGGGGGGGCGAGGGGGCGGGTGGCGTGTGGGGCACATGGGGATTGGGGTGGGGGTTGGGCGGGACTGGGGCGGGGCGGGGGCGGGGTGGGGTGGGTACTTCTACACCAGCCCAGACGGGCATTGGAAGGGCGCAGGCAGGAAAAAAGTCAACCGCAGCGGAGAAACCCGACGGGGGCAACGCGACCCCGACCCGACCCGCACCTGCACTTTACCTTCTGCCGCTGGCGCCTGCGCCTCTTGAGGGGCTCTAAACCCTCCGCGACCCGCACCTGCGCGCTGGCCGGTCTCGCAAACAGCCTCTCGGCAGGTCGGCACCCCAATTTGTTTTCCAATCCCACCCATTACGCTACGCTACGCGCGGCCTGTGACATTTCCTCCTCTCCCGAACCCATGCGCTGCACTGCACACCCCCACCGCCCTCCCCCTTTTCTCGCTCCCGGCTGACTACCGTACCCCCTACTAGTCACGCCGCTTCACACCCACCGCCTGACGCTCCCACGCCCCCCTTTCCTGCTTCCCTTATCTCCCCCATTTTTTCCTCCTTTGACGCCCCACCCTCCCGTCCGTTCGCTAACGCCGTCTCCGTTTCCGCTGCGGTATCTTCTTTTTACCCACCCTCCCTCTCCCTATCCTTTATTTTCTCCTTTGATGCCCCCCTCCGGCCTTTACGTGGATAACCCCAACCCCCTCCCTCCCTCCCTCCTTCAGGCGAGGCTCTTGACTTTATGATCCGCGAGGCTCTGATGGGCCCCCAGCAGCAGCAGCCCGGCGGCGAGGGCGGCGAGGCGCCCAAACCCTCCCTCCTGGAGCAGCTGTCCCGCACCATGACGTCACTCAACTACTTCATGAAGTCGCTACGGAACTAACCGACTAACCGCCCAACTGACAACTGGCAAATGGTCAACTGATTAACCAACCGTGAACCGTCCAAGGGCCAACCCAGGGGAGGGAGGGCGCCCCCGGAGGGGAGGGTGGGCGGGCGGGGGTGGGCGGCACGGTTTGCCGGATCTTCCCCTCCGCCCGGCGGCCGGCTGCGAGCTCAGGAGCAGACACCCAACGGCCCAAGAGACCTTCCTCTCGCCCCGCGGGGTTAGGCGCCGGGATGCATGCATGCATGCATGCAGAGAGCGCAGACCAGCCTTTCCGCCCCGCCCTGGCCCCTCTTGCCGGTGTGTGTGTGTGTGTGTATGCGTGTGTGTGTGCGTATGCGTGTTGCAGTGTGCGGGGCCGGGTATCACGCACCGCCGGGGTGGGGTGGGGTGGGGTGGGCGGAGGGAGGGGGGCGGAGGGAGGGGGGCGGGTGTCCCTCTCCACTCCCGCCCGGCCTCCCCCCGACTCGGCCAGTTACACCGTGCAGACATAAGAGCCGCGCCGTACGGTGCCGTTTCGGATCAGCACAGTGCTGTGTCGTACTTCTCGCCTCGTGCTTCTGCCGGAATGGGCTATGGTCTGCGCATGAGTGTTGGGCAGTGGAGCGAATGGGTGCATGGTGGTGGTGTTGGTAAGCGGTGGTGGTGGTGGTGGTGGTATGGAGGACTGGGTGCTTTTGGATGGATGGATGGATGGATGGATGGATGCTTAACTTGCGTGTTTAACTGAACATTGGGGGGGCCCTACATGGCCCCACACGGGCTGGGTCTTGCGACGAGGAGCGCAGAGGAGCTCACGGCCCCACCCCATGTGGGCTTGGCAGCGGCAGCAGCAGCGGGCTGGGCCGGAAGGGGGGAGGCGGCGCGAGGGAGGATGGGGCCATTGGGAGGGGGGACGGGACGAGGGGCAAGAATGAAAGCGTTACCTCAGCAGAGGAAGGTGGGGGTTGGGGGAGGTGGCTTTGGCCAGGACAGTAGTGCCAACTGCCAAGCTCCTTTGCAGGTTTGCGCTGACTCGTCTACTGCACGGATGTCGCCATCCGTGCTTGGTTGCCAGTTGTCGGAACACGGACGCAGACCCAGCCCGTTGCGCTTCTGCGGGTGCCCCCTCCGTGCGTGCCCGGCTGCCAGCATAGCCGCCATGTGCAGATCGGATCGCAACAGACCGGGCCAGACATGCTTCATATGCTTTCTTGGGCTTTCATAGCGTTGCCGAGTTTGGCAGCCAGGCTCTGCGTATGCGGCCAGGCTTGGCTGAGACCCGTCCAGCTCGGCGGCGTTGCATGCGAGTTGTGGTGGTGGTAGTGGTGGTGGTGGTTGCTGGACCACTGGGCTTCAGACCCTAGGTAAGGACTAGGGAGGTGATGCACTGTGGACTTGTGCTTGCTGCCGGGCCCCCCCTCTCCATCCCATGTCCTCCTGACGGGCAGCACGCCTGAGCTCGCGGGGCTCCCAGTGTCTGACACTTGGGCGAAAGTCACACAAAAGTCACACGTGCGCCGCGGAAATGGAGATGAGAATGCACGTGCCAGCATCTGAGCATGACAACAGTAGCAACAACGGTAGCAACATCAGCAAGGATAAAAAAAGGAAGAGCGACAATGTGTCAGGACAGGCGCACAGGGGCGCACCGACTGTGTCACACCGACGGAGGCGACGGTCCTCTTGGCATACGCTAGAGTTTGCACCTGAGTTTGCAATCTGACAATTGGCCTAGCAGCGTTTAGCTACATGCAAAGACACTGGTGAACAGTGCAAGTTGGTGCAAGTTTGTCACGCGACCGTTGGCACATGGCATCGAGCTCATCTCAACCAGGGCAGATCCCCCTGATCTGAACTCGGCCGGGATTTGGGCGCAGCCTTCGGCCGCACGGCCGGGCTTTAGGCGAAGCCGGAGGGAAGCGCCCTGGTTTCGGAGTTTCGGTCCAAACGTCGAGAGCCCAAGTCAGACAGGGTCAGACCAATTCTCGAACTGCTGGACCCTGACATAAAAAGTAACCGCATCGTCATAAATCCGGCGGCCATGTTCCAAGCAGAGGTGTCGACATGTGACGGATGGGGATGTACTTTGCATATAAAAATGCAAATTACGAACAGTACAAGTCCGTACCCCTGATCTCACACCAAACAGGAAAACAACGTTCCAGATTAAGTTTAATGTGTAAGGAAATAACCAACGATCAGGCGAATCCACGGATGAGCATTCGCAAGGGGATCGCCACAGTCATTCTTTAACGACGGCAGTTGAACCTCGACTTCCGAACAAAACGTAGCATCGCGAAACGACGTCCATGTGCAAGCTGAGTCTTTCGTCAGGTTCCTTTCTTTTGTGAATCCTGCTTCAGCCCACCAAAAAGCGCGGAAGTGCCGGCCAGATGATCATGTTTGGAGTCGTGTTACATGAACGTTCGCAGCGCAGCTGTCGAAGACCCGTATTCAGGGTTCCTAGGCTGGAAACAGGTTTCTGGCAGCTGTAAATACAGTAGGGCCCAGACGCGCCCTGTCGCAAGAACACCCGTCGCACCGGACCACCGCTCAACCTTACTGGCCCTGAATGACGAAGCACGCCGTTTTCCCAGGAAGGTTTGTTAATATTTGAAACATATATCTATATCCGTAACTACATGTAACACCGTTCGCGTCCACCACTCCCACCTACTGCATACAAACTGTAGAGCGTACAGCCCAAGAAGGTTGACGCGTTTACCCCTGTTCGCCCCGCATCAACCGTTAACCCAAACGTAGATCGACAGATGATTAAATAACCACCAATCCAACGTTCGGATCCCAGCCCATCAGCGCACTGTCAGGTCTGTTGGTGCGCCTACTTGTGGGGGCCGGGGCCCGCCACCAACGCAGTTGGGGAGCCTCATGGTTAAATGCCCCCGTGGACGCTGCTTTCGGAGCCTTCCCCCGGGGTTCGCTCGTGCATGTCTGGTTGGCTCGTGCTGTCCGGTCTGTGCTCCCCTGCTGCCCTGGTGATCTCCAGTGAAGTGCGCGGCCAGCTGGCCCATTGACTCTACTCTTCCCGAGCCTGGGGCCCACCGTACTGTAACAACCACCACCACAACTCCCGACCGGTTTCGGTTGTCCCTCAAGGATGTTAAACCCAGAACCTCTCGCCATTGCGGGGACGTCTTCCATCAAAATCAGACCCAGAATATGTAGTCTGCAGGATTGCAGCAGCTTGGCTCTTGGCTGGATCCCCTGGGCGCGTGAGTGGTCAGGCAGGCTCGGTCTGCCGGTGCCTTGCCTTCCGGCTTCCGCCTAGCGCCTACCTGTCGCGTCCAGTTGACTTGGTCGTAGCTTGAATCCTTCGCCCGTTGGGCGTTGGCTCTGTTCCAGCCGCTCTGCACCACTTCCCTCCCCAATTCCCTGCCCGGTACGGTATCTTGGAGATCTTTAGGCGCTCGTTCACAGTGGCAAAGGTGGCACTCAAGCAGCAATGATTCCCCCCCATCACCGTAATTTGGGTCCACTGCGAAACGGTACATGCTGTCACGCCAGGATGGATGCCGGCACCGGGGCATTTCGCAGGCGACGGCCGAAGTGCGCCCACTGTCCGATGTGAGCGCAGCCCGGCACCGGGACCTGACAATCCAAGCAGCAATGTAGGGCAGGGCCGAGGCCCGAGGGAGCCGTCGTGCGGATAATCCCGGACCAATAGCGGAACAATTTCTTCGGAGGGGCCTCCGTCCTTAGACATTCAGTTGTTGGCAACGGTACTCGTAACGGAGGGGGATCCCATGGAGCTGGATGGGATCCGTCATGACCATGCGCGGGGGCATCGTACGTAGAAACGGTAAGCAAGGAGCGAGGCAGGGGGGCTGAAAAGGTGCGGCTCAAGCCTCGCTTGCTGGGCACGTGGGCAGGGGCCGCCAGAGCGCCTCGGGTGGCCGTAATCTGCCGTAATCCGTATACATCGTCCGCGTCTGCTCGTTGACTAAGAGGCGTTTCCGCTCTTTATATTTGTGTCAGCCCCCTTCAGTTAACTGCGGAGGATTCGCACACAAATTGGCGCGCCTTCAGATGTTGATGCGCGCATGTGCCGGGGAAGCCCCGGGACGAAGACATTGCCGGCGCCTGCGACGGGCAGGGGCCGGACATGAAAAGACATTGGATAATTGACTGGGATGGCAATTACTCATTGCAATATTATCAGTAACGTGAGGGATTATTCAGCAACGCAATGGACGACCAGGGACGACCAGGACGGGCAGGCCATTGTTAAAGCGTCAAACCATCTCAGGTTCACGATCCATTGGCAACATAAGTTTGACAATTTTTTGAATTGAGGCTGGACAATACTTATTTCCAATTTGGTTACAGACTTGCAGTTGAGGCAAAAACTAAACTGGTACTGCAGTACCGGAACAGTAAAGGAGCCAGCACCGGAAAACAACCATGCCTAAAACAAAAGTATGAGCATTGGTTATAGAGGTAACAGCGTTCTTCGTTACTCCAACTGGTTCCATGTCGCGTGTCTTAGGGACAACTGCAAGCACCAGGGCGAAGAACAAGCTTAATAGCTGAAATTTCCCTCGCTGTTCTCCAGAAGTTACGTAGCGATGCAACTTACTGTGTTAAGGCCGTCGCTTTTCGCGACAGCAACGTACACCCGGCAGCAGGGTTGTGGGCTCCGACATCAGCAGCTTGATTAGGTGGTGTTCTCCAGCCAGATCACATGACGGCATCGAGATGGGCCCTGGGCATTGTTTGCCTCGGCCTGCTGCGAGCTGCTTCCAATGTGTGGGCGTTTTCGGACGTGTGGGAGACAACTTTTGTACAGTGCGGCATGCAGACAACAGCAGAATTTGCGCAAGGAGGAACACCTCGGTATGTGTGGGTGTGCCTGCTTGCACCGCTTCCCTACACTTGTGGTGACATGGGACTATTTGACGGTCCTTAACCCCCACCTCCCCTCAACGACAAACACGTTCTTCAGGTGCTCCTTTGGGAATGATTCAAAAGTCAGCTTTCAGGCGGCGACAGCAAAATGCCTGCTGGTCGCAAATTCGGCGGCAGGAGGGCACGAAGACTCCGCCACGGTAAAACTCGTCGAGTCGTTCACGGTGGCAGTCACATCGGGCTTCCGCCGGTTTGTGGGGTCACATACAGCGGGTCGGCGGGCCAACGCAACACAAATCCAAGCTGATCCAAACTGGGTTGCTACCGCCATAGGTTGGTTAGGGACAACCGAACAGCACAACTGAGTTCCCAACTTCCCGCCCCCACGCAGGCACTGCGCATCGCTGCCTTGAACGTGAGTGCGCTGGCTCCCCTGGTGAAATCGGTCAATCTTATTGCAAAAGGTGGGTCAGGATTTCCAAAGGTTGGGGTTTCTAAAGGTTGGTGGGATCATCCATGGATAAGACCAGGTCTGCTGGCCTGCGGGCCGATTCATGCCTGGGCCTTACCGGATGGCCCTGGCGCGCTGGAGGCGGTTTGCAATGTGCGTGGGCTAGGGAGCCGAACACATGCTCGACCTAGAGCAGGTATGAGGGCGGGAGGTACAGCGTCGCAGACAGGCGGTCTTACACGCAAGACGTGCAGCCACCGGGTGTGGACATAAAGCGATACAGGCCAACCCAGATCAGAGGATGCAGACCGCCGTTTGCCCAGGTCTATACTAATGAAGGTGACAAGGTCCAAGCTAACAAGTTGTGCATAACAACGCATTACAGATGATAACACACTCCAAACCGCATGTTGCTTGACTGGCGACCCGCCGCGACCTACCAAACCCCACCCCACCCTCCCGGCAAATACCCACATACCGTAACAGGATCCCGCGATTCCCGCGATTCCCGCGATTCCCGCGATTCCCGCGCTTCCCGCGATTCCCGAGGCCCCCCCCATCATTGGATTCGATCTAGGCGGCGTTACGGTCACGATGAGCGGTACACGCGTACACACACAGCTGGCATGTAAGGCTGTGTCGGCTGTCCATGCCATCCATGTAGTCCATGCCGCCAAGCCCCCTGCCCCCCCAAGCCCACGCAACCCTGCCGTGCCCTGCACCCTTCCAATATCTCCTCCTACCATTCCCTTTGTTCCCTCCAAAATGCCCCCCGCATGCCCCGCTCCGCCTGTCCGCCAACCACCTGCCCGCCTCAATCGCGCACAGACAACGGGCTCGCGCCCATTCAGTGGACACTGATAGACGCTGCCACGGCCGGGAGCAGGATCACTAGCGACCTCAACCACGCGCGTGAGTTCCACGCCTACGTGCTCACGGGGCAACAGGCAGGCGACATGGTGCATCTGAGCGTGCCGCAGGTGGGGTGGGGGCGGGGGGCGGGCAGGGGCTACCGGGCTGATGGGGGCCCGGGCACGCGAGCCGGGGCTGCAGCGGGCGGGCGGGGCTGCAGCGGCGCACCAGCAGAGCGCACCAGAGGTAGGTGTGGCGGTTCATCAGCGGTCTTGCCAGCCTTGAGGGCTGCCTGGTGGGGCCACAACCAAGGCCGTTGGCGGTTTAGGTTTCGGCGCCGTTTGGACGTTTGCGTCAGGTGCGTGACTGGGGGGATTGGATCTGGGCTCCGTGGCTGTTTTGTTCTCGTGGGGGAAAGCGATTGTGACTACTCGCTTCGCTTAGCCGCCACGTCACAAGTACTGTCGGAAAAGAGGCGAACGATGAAAAGGGCCGAGCTCGCTCGGAGCGGCGTCGACCTAAGCGCGCCGGAAGGCGGGCGGCCGTCGACCATACCGGTACATGGACAACGCAGTAGCCGCTGCTGCCCCGTAAGCCGTGACGGTGCGAGGATGCCGTCGCGGTTTGCAAAAACGAGTCCAGCGCTTCTTTCGTCGCCGCCGTACGTGTCGCCAAAAGACCTCCGTCGACGCTGATCAGCCATGCATCACTTTGTCGCCGTACAATCTTCGCGGTCCCTACATCTGTATGGGTAGGGTGCGTGACCAAGCCCGTTGTGCTCCCGTGGCTGTCCGCGCTGTCCAGGATCTGTCGGGTCTCGTCACCGGGGACGATTCGCTCGCCTGGAGGTCTTTCGTGCACTTTTACAGGTGGGTGGGGGGTATGTACATGTGTATATATCGTATCGCCTGCTCCGTCCTTCTCCTCCCCCGTGCGCGCCCTGCGTTGCTACCCATGCAGCGATCGAGAGCGCCTTGACCATCGCTCCTTCCTCCGCTGCGCCCGAAACGCCGGTGCACTACACCACCGCGACCCTGTATGTGGTATCTTCTTTCTCAAAAACCCAACCCAACCCTCTATTCATGTATATGTGTAAGAACTCCCAAACGCGCGCGCGCACGCACGCACGCACGCTTTGCGGTGCAGGGAGTCCGCCGCCCTGTTCAACGGCCGTGTGGTGGCGCTGCCGGTATCCGGTGTGATGATGCTGCTGTACTACCGGACCGACGTGTTCGAGGCGGCGCAGCTGCAGCCGCCGCGTACCTGGGAGGAGGCCATTGCGGCAGCCGCCCACTTCAACGGCACCGACCTGGATGGCGACGGCCAGGCCAATGATTACGGCATCTGCATGTGGCAGCCGCAGGACTGCCCCAACATGGCCCTACCAGTGCTGGCAATCCTGTCCAGGTACGGTACGCTGGTGGGGAGTGGCTGGGGCCGTCCAGGCTTCCAGAGAGGTGGAAGCGAGGCGGGCAACGGAGGAGCGGCGGGGCGCGAGGGAACGGGGGGCTAGAGACTAGGTGAAGCAACGATGGAAGGAAGTGGGACCGATTGGGTGCGCCTGCGTGGGTGCGCCGGCCCATCCTGCACGCTCGGGCGCGAACGCAGGTGGCTGTGGGGCCTGCCCCGAGCGAGGCAGGCGGGGAGGGAAGAGATGGCGTAGAGGGCAGGCCCCGAAGGGAAATGCGGAATGTGCGGAATGTGAGACAGCAGGAGTCTGCCATGCTAACTGCGGGCGTGACGCGCAAAGCACGCACGTTCGGCTGGGTGTGCGCCCTCGGTGTGGTGTCGTGCATTTCCTCCCCCGCCTGGGCCACCAACCCGTATTGGAGCTCTACTGATCGGGTTTGGACGAGAGGCTGTTCACACCCAACTGGGCACCGCAGAGCACACCTACGACCTACCCCTCCATCGTTAAGCATCGTGCTGACCTCACTGTACCTGTCTCATGCCCGGGTTCTGAGAGGGAGGAAGCACGGTCGTTGTCGAGGCGGAGCCGTTGAACGAACGAACCACAGAAGCCTTAGGGAGTTAGGGTTGGTCCCCTGCTGTGGTAAGCCTTAGGGAGTTAGGGTTGGTCCCCTGCTGTGGTAAGCCTTAGGGAGTTAGGGTCGGTCTCCTGCTGTGGTAAGCCTTAGGGAGTTAGGGTCGGTCCCCTGCTGTGGCCCCGCCGCGCGCCTATCCTCCGCCCACACAGCTTGGTGCAGGCCCACGGCCATTCCAGCGGCCTGTATGTGCAGCCGGAGACCGGCAAGCTGGTGCTCAACACGGCTGCCTGGAGGCGCGCTGTGGAGATGGCGGACACGCTGAGCGCCTATGCAGCACCGGTCGTTGTGAAGCGCCCTGCTGGCTCCACCGACTGCGCCTACATGCCGCTGTTTGGACAGGTACGTGAGTGGGCTCTGGGCTGGGCGCGCTATATATGTAAGGGCCGCGGCGGCGTGGTTCCTTGCCCTACCTAGCTACCTAGGAGCGTCTCGTCGTGCGCGGATGACCGGAATCAGATACGGTAGGAACGGAGTGCGTTATGCGTGGGTTGTTTGTTGGGCCCGCGTGTGTGTGTGTGGATCCGCGCGACAATGCCGCCGCTGAATGCTGCTGGCGGTGTCACTGGATGGGGTGTGTGTGGGTGTCCTTGGGTAAGGCACGCCAGCTTTGACGAGGAACTGCGCATTCGCGCTGCGTCACATGCAGAGCATAGGTCGGTCTTGCCCTCGCTGCCACACACGCATCACAGGTCCCGTTCCCACTGCTGCACTCTCCCGCCCCATTCAGCTCTCCGCCGCCCTCGTTACCGTACTTGCAGGGTCGTTGCGCCATGGCCATCTCGGGACCAAGCCAGTTCAAGACCAACAGTGTGGTGCCAGCAGCAGCGGCAGCAGCAGCGGGAGCATCATCGGCAGCAGCAGGCGGCGCCAGCACCGGCGCAGTTCATCAGGCCGCCAGCTTCAGCATCCGGGGGCGAATCGGCGCCGCGGTGCTGCCCGGCAGCCAGAGAGTGCTGGACTGGGACTCTGACGCCTTGGTGTGGTGCACCGCCGAGCGCTGCCCACACGCAAAGTTCTACGCCGACCTCACGGCGGCGGACAGCGGCGGCGGCGGCGGCGGAGGAGCCTATGTCAACGTCGCGCCTTTCGCCTCCGTCATTGGCTTCACGGCGTTCGTGAACAACAAGTACAGCTTCGAAGAGCGGCTGGCGACTTACTACGTGCTTTCCCAGGTGGGTGGCCGGCGGGCCGGCGGGCTTGTGAGCTGGGCTTGTGAGGGTGTGTTGGGGCGGCGGGATCCGAAGCCGGTGGGACCGTAGGATAGGTCGAAGGCATCCCATCCGTTCAACCCCAGAAGCCGTGCGCCCCCATCCCTACCTACAAGTACCGTAGCTACTGCTGTCATCATTGCGTAACTCCTTCGGCTCGTTACACAATGGTCGCTCTTATCACAGCAATACGGTATATCCTCGTAAACTTTGCACTGCAGGGATGGAGATAAGCAATACATGGACTTCGGTCCGTGTTGTGGGCGGACATACCGTACTCCGGTCGCGTGACCAGATCTGCCGCCGCATGTCCCACGGGCTAACCGTCCCAGCACCAGTCAACCACAGTCCGTCGTGCCACCACCCCACCATTGGCCGGCCCTACATTGTCAGGAAACCACATTGATTGATTGCCGGCCCGACAGCAGGGCTACGTCGTTCCGCGCCAACCCTACGCAACTCACTGCCCATCCACCCCTGCCCATCCACTGCAGGCTGTAAAACTGGATGCGAGTTGGGACCTGGTGACGGCACCGTCCCACGGAGGTGGCCCCACGCGGCTGGAGCACCTCGACCCCGCGCACCGCGACAAGTGGCAGCGGTACGGCTACGACCCGGCGGACCTGGAGCGCTTCCTGTCCGCCACCAGCGCCTCCTTGGCGTCGGAGAACATCGCCGCGGAGTTGCGCTCCGCCGGGGCACTCAACCTGACGCGCGTGACGTACATCGCCGGCAAGCTGCTGAGCGACAGGCGCCTCCCCGTGGCGGCGGTGCTAAACGCCACGCAGGTCGCCTACGATGCCATCCTCGCGGAGAGTGACCCGAATTTGCTGTTCCAGTCGTATCTGAAATCGATCACGCACGCGACGGCGGACGAGGCCGACCCAGCGGCGGCCGAGGGTCCGGGAGGGAGGGCCGGCGGCGGCCGTCGGGATGTGCTGGTGGAGGGTCTGGCGTCGTCGCTGGCAGGCGCAGCGGTGCTGGCGGTGGCGGTGCTGGGGCTGTGGTGGCTGTCGCGGCGACACCGGCAGTGGCAGCTGCGGCGCTTCGGCCGCATCGCACCGCCGGGACCGGGCCCCGAAACCACCCTGTGCGTGACGGACATTCAGGTGTGTACGGGCGCAGCACGTCCCTCCCAACTGGATGGAGGGTTGGGCGCCCACTGCGTAATCCCAGCAGCAGTGAAACCATGCAGGTGCATCCATGCAGGTGCATCCATGCAGAGGCATTCACGCTGATGAATGCTGTGCTGAGGGTTTCCACCAGCAGCATGGGCATAGAAGGGCGGGACATCAACCGTCGAGCTGTGGTGGCGCCAGCGCTCTTGCCGTATGGGTGTTGCTGCCATTCCCATCCCACCGCACCCCGGGGAGAGCCGCTTCATAGGCTGTCAACTGACGGCACCACGCCGGCGCGTGCGCTGCACATTATCACCATGCATCTTCATGCATCTTCCTCTCTCCTCTCTTCCTCTTCTGAGCACCTCGTCATTTCACCGGCGGCACATACCGTACCCCACATACCGTACAGGACTCTACGCTGCTGTGGGAGCGGCTGGACGAGGCGCTGATGGACACAGCACTGCGGCTGCACAACGCCTGCCTGCGCCGCTGCGCCACAGCGAACGGGGGCTACGAGTCGGCCACGGTATGGTAGGAAGGAATCAAGTGACAGCGAATGAATGAAGTGACCTGGCGAGTCTCCCGTGATTGTGAGTGGTCACGGGGGGAGACGGCCTCCTCGGGTTGCAGGTCGTATGTGTCTATGCCCCTATGCGTGCTTCTTTCATCGGTGTAAGCATCAGCAGCAACCAGCAAGCACTGGTTCGGAGCGTGGCCCCACAGCTTTGATTGGCTACCGCCGCTCAGGTGCCGGGCCTGCTGACCTCGGGAGGCCTGTGTCCGCTCATCAGCCTCCTGCCGCTCGCTCCCTGCCGCTCGCTCCCTGCCCCCTGCTGCACGCTCCCCCCGCTGCCCGCTCCCCCCGCTGCCCGCTCCCCCCGCTGCCCGCTCCCCCCGCTGCCCGCTCCCCCCGCTCCCTGCCCCCCACTCCCTGCCCCGCTGCTGCCCGCTCCCCCCAGGAGGGCGACAGCTTCATCCTGGCCTTCCACAGCGCCCAGTCTGCGCTGCTGTTCTGCCTCAGTGCCCAGGACGAGCTGCTCCGAGTGGACTGGCCGGAGAGGCTGCTGCAAGTCAGTGAATGGAAGGGTGGGGAACTGACTGCGGGGCTGGGGATAGATGTGGGCGGGGGGCCGGACGCGGGTTCAGGGAAAGGCCCCTTTGAGGCACGGGTGGTGTACATTGTTGTCAGGCAAGCAGAAGCCGCGAGGCGAGGCTGTGCGTGGTGGCCGAGGACCCGGGTCAGCTGGCTTGGTCTGCTGGCTCGGTGTGCAGTAGCGGAAGGGAAACAAGCTGGCCGGGCGACGAGGCCATCCACCTAACCGGCATGCAGGCCAGGTGCCCCGATTGGGGCCAAGGAGGATCAGCCAGTTGGCTGGTTGAGTTGCCCACCTAGCTAGCAGGGCTGCTCCCTCCTTGCCCTCCATGCGACCTGCTGCCACATGGGCTCACGGGCTCACGGCGGGCTCGGATCAAGGTGTTGTTACGGAAGGGCACAAACCCCACTGTCCTAGGGAAAGCCAAGACATTGCAGGATGGTGCAATTTGGCGCCGCCGCCTGTCGCCGCCTTGTTTGCAGTGCTCTGCTGTGCTGTGCCGCCTCGGTCGTCCCGCCCTGAGCCAGCTCCGGCCACCCCATGGTCCGGGTCCACCACGTCCTTGCGTTGCAGGAGGAGTCGTGCTCGGCCGTGTGGGTTTGCGACCCAAGTAGTGCAGCTGCCACGGCGGCAGGTCCCCGAGGTGGCTCCTCCTGGGACGTCCCGAGGGGACGCAAGGCCACGCGGTTGATGCAGCGCCTCGGCCCGCCGTTGCCGGCCGGGGCCAAGGGGACCGGGGCCCTGAAGACCACCACCAGCGTCCCACCGCCGCTTCGCGGATGCGCGCCGCCGCTGGAGGCCCGTGACGGAGGTCCTGGGCTGGGGACGGCGCAGGGGCCGCAGGGGTCAGGGGCGGCGGGCGTGGAGGGTGCTGGCGGCGCGACTGCTGCAGCGGCGCCCACAGAGCCTCTGCCCTCCACGCCCGCTGGCCTCCTGCGCAACCTCAGTGACTCGGAGGCCGACTTGTCTGAGTTGGAGGTCGCAGCCGGCGGCGCCTCCACCCCCAACTCGGCCGGCTCCGAGCACGTGCTGCTGGCACGACAGCAGGCGCCGAGTGTGCGGGGTTGCAGCGGCGGTGTACGCGTCAGCGGCAGTGGTGCTGCTGCCGCCGCTGCCGACGCCGTGAGGGAACCTCCGCGCAATCTGGTGTCGACCAGCCTTCTTCTGCAGTCGCCACAGGCACAGGCCCGGGCTGCCTCCCATCGTCTGGGACCCGCCACCGCCACAGACATCGCGGTGGCTGCCGCCAAGACACCCGCCGCGATCGCCATGCCAGCCGTCGCGACCGTTGCTGCGCGCACTTTTTCCCGCCCTGGGTCAGAGCCCTGCATTGCTACCCTTGGGCTTCGGCAGACCGATGCCTCGGCAGCAGCTGCTGCTGTGGCTGCCGTGCCGCTCATGCCCTCGTCCTTCAAGCCCGCTCAAATATCAGCTGCGGCGGCTGCGGCAGCAGCGGCGGTGATGGCACGCTGTTCACGGAGCGGCATTGCGCCTCCCAGCATATTGTCATCGCGCAGGCAGCAGCAGCAGCAGCAACCGCAGCCGCCCCATCACACACAGCAGCATCAGCAGGGGGGCAGTTCGGCCCCAGCATCGGCGTGTGCGGGGGCACGTCCGTCCGGACGGCCCGCCGCGGCAGCAGCAGTACCGGCGATTGCCTCTGTGGGGGAGCTGCTGCGGGCCCTCGCGGCGCAGGGCAGTTGTGGAGTTGCTGGTCCCAGTGCAGGAGGCACCGCCGGTGGCGGGTATGGCTGTGGCACCGCTGCAGCTGCTCCAGTGCCAAGGTTCGGCAGGCAAGTGTGTATCATGCGCTGGATGGTATACATGGGGTCTGCTTGCGTGGCCGTGGGTAGTGCGTGCACGCCTCATAATATTAGATCGTAAGCATGCATGCATGAACATGCACTCCGAAGGGCACCAGGGGTAGATGCAGGATCGAACCCTGGGATGTGTGGTAAGCTGGTAATACGCACGGATCGGGTGTTTGGTAGTGTGTGGGTGCTATCCAGTGGTTACTTGCGCTTTGTTCTTGAGTCGTACTTTAAATAATAGCCCAACGGCGCTTGGAGCCGTGCGTGCCGGTGTATGTCGCGATCGTGGGAATGTTAGTTTGCGGCATTTGTCCTAAATAAACGTCTGTAGGTAGCCAGCGGTGCTGTCATGACTGCAGTGTAACCACGCACACCACCATGTTTGTCAGTATGTGTGCCTGCCGACCTACGGACCTTCCTTCAATATATTCACCCCAACAGGCAGAAGCCCCGCTCCATTTGGCAGCTGATGGGACACCAGAGCGGCGCTCCGTTACAATTTGCACTGCTGGGTGGCGCCGGCGGTGCCCTGGCGGCAGATTCCACTGCTGCTGCTGCTGCTGCTGGCCTGGCAGCAGGCCTGTCGGCAGAAGGACTAACCGTGTACAGCACCAGCCCCATGCCTTCAAATGCACCCTGCAACTTGACCGTGGAAGGGGCCACGACGCTGGCTGCTGCTGCGGCCATGTGCTCATCGCCGGACGCCGGCGGTGTGGGTTCCACGGCACCGCTCATGCAGCTGCCGCCGTCTGCCGGCGGTGCAGACCTCACGTCACCGACTGCTGGGACCGTGTTGTCGCCTGATCAGGCACCGTTTGGCCCGAGCACCGGCGGGCTGGGGGATGTCAGCGGTGGTGGCGGCGGCGCACACAGCAGCATGGACTCGGATCTGGACCCTCACGCCTCCGGCCCGGACCCCGCCGCTCCGGATGCGGACACAGACTCGGCAGCAGGGGCGGCGTGGGAGAGCAGCAGTCCGCAGCAGCAGCCGGAGCCGCTGCCGCGGGGGCGGCTTTTGTTCCGGGGGCTACGCGTGCGGATGGGCTGCTCCAGCGGCGTGGACCAGGCTGAGGAGGTGGTGTACAACAGCCACATGGCGCGCATGATCTACACGGGCCGCCCGAGTCTGCTGGCACGTGCCGTCAGCAGCGCCGCGGCTGGCGGCATGGTGCTGCTCTCCGAAACCAGCCACGCACTCATCACTGCATCCACCCTGGAGCACTGGGACAGGGACTCGCCGCGATCCCTCCTGGCCAGGGCGCCGCAGTGTGTGCACCTGAGCCAGCCCGGCGGCGGCAACAGCAGCGGGAAACGTCAAGCCCGTGGAAAGGACTCGCGCAGGCAAACCCGCCGAGACAATCAGCAGCAGCAGGGCACCCAGGCAAAGGGCAAGCGGTCGGCGGTGGCGGCGTCCAGCAGCTCGCACCTGGCCGTGTTTTGGTACGGCGGCTGCGTACGGCTGGACGAGCTGCTCCCCGCCACGGAGGTGTACCAGGCAGCAATGCCGGCACAGGCGCTGCGGTGGGCGCTGCTGCCGCCGCCCACCACGAGGTTGAAGCTGGATCCATTGTCGAGGGGTGTGCAGGTGATGATGAGCCGATTCGTCTGCTGGAAAGCGAGGTTCATGTGTGCCCCGCCCCATCCCGCGTGTGTACGTCACCCTGCAGGGAGCGTGTATTTACCCGGCCGGCGGGGTGCAGGCATGCGTCTGGCAATGGCGAGGCTGGCTTGGGGATAATGTGCATGGACTACTGCTGGCCCGGAGTGTTATGTAACAGGACTGGAGAGTATATCTGTAGACGACCCCTGCGCGTGTATGTCGTATTTTCAGATGTACAAAGCAGTACACCCAATCAAACTGTGCCCCGCAAGGCACCGTCCATGCCAGCCCTGACCATGCCGCCACCCGCAGTGGCTTCTTTACCAACTCCGTCATGCACCCCTGCAAGCTATATTTCCTGCCCTGCGTGCCTGCTTTTCCTTCCGATCCGCTGCATCCGCCGTCCGTCCTTTGATTCTCTTCTGCAGGCTGCCCTCGTGGGGAACTTGGCGGTGGCGGTTGTGGCGGTGTCCGCTGCGCCCTCCATTTGCAGCCCCCCATTGGACAGTAGTGGCACGGACCAGCAGCAGCAGCAGGTGGACGTGTGGTGTCAGGTTGCACACACGATCTGGCTCAAGGCGGCGCGCCTGTGCCGGGCAGGTGGCGGCTTCCTTGCCACCCGCCGCTCCGCCCTGGTTGGGCTCAAGCCTGAAGTCCAGGCACGCAAAGGCAGCACCGGTGGCGGCGGGCGTTCTCGGGGCCCACAGCTGCTGATCACGGCCGCGTTTGTGGATGCCACTGCCGCCGTGGTGTGGGCTTCGGAGCTCATCACTGCCTGCCTGGTGGCGCACTGGCCGCCGCAGCTGCTGGATTCGGAGTTGGGGGAGACCTTGTGGGCAGATGCACCAGTAGTAGGTTCGTCTGAAACTGTGGCCACAGCACCACCAGCACCACCGCCACCTCTGTCATCATCATCAGCAGCAGCGGCTACCGCAGCTACCGCAGCTGCAGCAATCCCACCCCAATGGCAGTCCTGCGATGGCAGCAGTCCCGGGTTCATGCCATCCTCTGTGGGTGGACGGTGCAGCGGCACGTGCGGCGGCCTGAGTGGGCCGGGCAGCACGTCTGCGGCGCAAGCAGCTGATGCACGCCCGGCGAGCCTTGGTGGCAGCATAAAGAGTAGTGGCCGCAGTACACCGGCAGCAGCAGCTGGCCAGCAGGGCCACCTCATCAGCGGTTCTGGGCTGCTGCCGCTGCCGCTGTCGCTCATTATGCCCTGGCGTGGCAGCACCAGCGGCAGCGGAGCAAGCCCCGCTGCCCCACCCGTGTCTGCAACATTGCCGCCGCCGGTGACGGCAGTGGCGGGTGGGATGGGGAACACCACCAAGGGCTGGCGGGCCAAGAGCGGCCTGCACCACCAGCCCCATCACCACCCCCCAAACAACAACCATCACCACATGCTGTCAACAACGCCCACACCCTTGACACAGTGGCTCGGCATGGGCATGAACCAGCAGCCGAGTGCGGAGCCGGTTGACGCTGCGCCCTCGTGGACCAATCTGCCGCTGTCGCGGCTGCGACTGGTAAGCACCCCCGAGGAGGTCCGGTCTGCTGGCGGCCCGGCGACTGCTCCCGCCGTCGCTCTGATGACCATGTCGCCCTCACGTACATCGATGGACCACAGCACCAGCGGCGGCTGCAGCGGCGCTCGTGGTACACCTGTTGGCATCAGTGGCGGCGACGGCGGCGGCGGCGGCGGCGGCGGCGGCGGCGGCGGCGGCGGCAGCGGCAGCGGCGGCGGCGGCGGCGGCGGCGGCGGCGGCGGCGGCGGCGGCGGCAGCGGCAGCGGCAGGGGCAGAGGCAGTGGTGACACGGCGGGGGTGGCGGCAATGATGGTGCGTGCAAATCCGCTGGTGAAGCAGCAGCAGCAGCAGCGCCAAGCACCGCAGGGTTTCCCAGCAGCTAGGCTGAGTAGCCCACCAGAGGTTCGGCCCACGGATGTGCACAGCAGCCGGCCGAGGCTGCACCTTTTATCAAGCAGCTGCTCAAACCGGGAGCTGCAGGTAGGTCAGCGACGGAGGGGCAACAGGGGGAAGGGGCACTCGGGGAAGGGCCCAGTCATACAGCGCTGTCCGGGTCATGAACCCGTTCATGGACCCAGTCATGCGGAAGGGGGGAAGGGGGCAAGGAGGGAAGCAGGGATTGATGCAACGATCCAGGAAGGGCTGCTTTGTTATTACTTACTTAGGGTGAAGTGGTGCGTGTGACACTGGCGCCGTCTTCCTGCCATGCTGCATGAGCTACGGCAGATGGATTTAGTGGAGGGCAGCTGCAAGGTGCGTGGAGAGGTGGGGCTGAGAGCTGCGGCTAGCTATGCTCGCGGCCAGCAATGCAAGGGGGTATGCCTGAGGGGGCGGGCGGCCTTCATGAAGCGAGTCCGGAGGAAGTGATTTGCTTTGCGCGTCCGCCTGGACTGTCCTTCCCCTGGTGCAGTGGCGCCTCCTGCTGTGTCGGTTTTCTCTGTATGTGCTGCCATCAAGCACAGCACCACTCCGGGCTGGCCTGGCCTGGGAGCCCCCTGCTGCCCTTTCTGGGCGTGTGTCTATGTGCAGCCTCAAGATGGCGCATGCATGTATGCATGTATGCAAGATTGGTGCTGCTTGGTTAGTTCCCGCCTCTCCCGCCACACGTGGAAACTGATGAAAACACAGGCGGCAGCCGGAGGCTCTGCTTTGACAACGTTGGCGGCAGACGGCCAAGGGGCGAGGGAGGTAGATGGGCCGCCGCTGCGTCATCCACGGATCACCCAAGGCGTCGCAGTTGCCCCTGGGGATGCGGAGGTGGAGGCGGAAGAGCGTGCGTCGTCAACCGACCTGTGCTGGATGGCAGCAGACGTGCCCACGAGCGCCCGTGCCCAGGCGGCGCGGCAGGCCCGGGCGGCGGGTGCTGGTGCAGCAAGTGGTGGTGGTGATGATGGTGGCGATGGTGGTGCCGACGCCGCCAGCAGTACGACGGGAATGCTTCCCGCCAAAGCCGTCAGTGCAGCAGCGTCGTTCATCAGCAGCTGCCCACGACGCAGCGCCTCCCTGGCAGAGGCGGCCCCGGATGATGAGCCGGGTGGCGCCACCGATGAAGGCACCACCGATGCAGTCGCCGCTGCTGGCCCTGCTGGCAGCTGCGCCACCACCGGACCCTGCGGCGGAGAAGACGACGACGTTCGGCGGCCTTTTACAACGGATGGAGTCCTGCTGGGTGCGGATGACGAGATTCGTGGCGCCACAGAGACGGGCGACGATGCGGCCGCCGCCGCGACGCAGGTCACGGCAGCTGATGAGCGCGCTGCGCTGCGGCGAGCACGGCGAGCTGTGCTGCCACCACGGGAAGACTCGTTCGAACACGCTGGACTGCCTACGGAGCTGTTGCTGTCGCTGGTTTGCCGGGGGCCGCGCCTTCGGGCCGGGGTGGAGCTGGGCGCTGCAACAGTGGAGGTGAGCGAGCGTTTGGTGCTGGGCAAGCGTTTGCTGCAATTGCGCCCACTTCATTCAGAGACACTGAAGCACTGCGAGCAGCGAGCACTGTTGAGGACAGAACAATGAGCATCTGAGGATGTTGCATTTCAAATACAGTGTAGGGGCACGGTACCTGTTGCGTGCTTGTGACACCCTACGCAAGCATTCCAAGCAAGCTGCCTTCGTGCCTTGCAAACACGGGTGCCTGATGAAGAGCGATCAAACTGTGAAGTATTACCGCAGCGCCGGCGGCGGCCTGCAACACCACTGCTCACTGCTCACTGCTCCCGGCAACTTACTAAGGACTGATGATTGACCAACGTTACCCAACGTTACAACCTTCCATCCCGCGGCTTGGGGCGGTGGGTGAGTTCCATGCGCCCCATCGCTGCGGTGTATGATGCCCCCCCCTCCCGACTCGACTCGACTCGGCCCCCGTACTTGTGCGCGTGCAGGTCAACGGCGTAACAGGGGCGCCGCGGTACGACGGCCCCGCCGCTGTCGGCGCGACCGCCCTGGCGCTGGGCTCACCTGTGTCCCGCGTCCACGTCAGCCCCGCCGTGGCCTCTGCGCTCAAAGGCGTCTTTGAGTCACACGGCGGCACAGCGGCGGCTGCTCCAGCAGTGGTCACTGCGGCGGGAAAGCGAAGGGAAAGCATGATGAATACGGAAGAGCGCACTAACGGCGCCTGCTGGCCCCCGCCCATCGGCGGGCGCATCTCAAGCGCGGCGGCCGCCGCCGCCATCGGTTCGGCCACATCGGCGGTGGATCCCATGCGCGGGAGCGGCTGCGGGGAGGGTGGTGGCCGCATCACGCTGACCGGTTTCGATGAGGGCTGCGGAGGCATCGACTCCGGCCGCTTGTCGGTGCCACAGCCGCGGCTGGTGCAGCAGCAGCAGCAGCAGCAGCAGCAGCACGCCCCGCCGCCGGGTGGTGGTGCGGCCATACCATCGTCAATCGCTGCTGCTGCCGCGGCTGCCACGGCCGCCGCCACCGCCACCACCGCCACCGCCACCGCCACCGGCACAACCCCCACTTGGGTGCCGCCAGTCGCACTGATTGCGCGCGTGGTGGTGCGGGCGCACGGCAACGACACGGGCGCACGGCCGCACGGAGGCAGGCGCTTCACCTTTGCTTCCGGCATCCGGCACTGAGTTGCTGCTGGCAGGAAGGAGATGGTCGGTCGGCAGCCCTTCCTGCTCATTACCAGCCGTGGCCGGTGCGTGGTGGTGTATGTGCAAGTCGTTGTTGTGCTTGCCTGCTGGTGATCAGCAGTAGTGAAGCTTCGTTCCTGCTGGTCCCCGGCAGAGGCATGCACTAGTACGCCGCCGCTGCGTGCCTCTGCACATACAAAACCAAGCACTCAACACAGCAGAAACAACAGCAGACAGACGGACACGCAGACCTGCACCGCACGCACCTCATTATCCAATCACTTGAAGGCGAACAAGCAAGCAACAAGAACGGTCATCATGCGCGTGCGTGTTAGTTGTCGCACTTATCAACGCTGCGACTTCCATGCTGGTGGAAATGGGCGATGGTTGATTGCTTAAGTAACACGTGCTGTGCTGCGCTGCGCTGTGCTGTGCTGTGCTGTGCTGTGCTGTGCTGTGCTGTGCTGTGCTGTGCTGTGCTGCGCTGTGCTGTGCTGTGCTGTGCTGTGCTGTGCTGTGCTGTGCTGTGCTGCGCTGTGCTGCGCTGCGCTGCGGCATGCGGTTCGGTCTCCCCCGAGTGGTTACTTGGTATTTGTTGCTTGGGACTCCCTACCCTACCCCTCCCTACCTGGAGGGGGGGAGCGGGGGCACTGGAATGGCCCGGCGCATGAAGGGCGAGCTGCTGGCCGGCAGTGCGTGGCCAACGTGCTTGCTTGCGGTGACGTACGCACTCACATGTCGCCGGGCGGTGTTGCACTGGATGGAGCGAAGCAGCACGCACCCGTGCATCTGCCACCATTGGCTTAACGATGGCGCCGGCCGACGTACATGCGGCAAGTAAGATGGTTCTATGACGTACGTGGTTTAAATGGTTTTACTTGCTTGTCATCTTAGGGTTTACGTGTGTATGCGCGAGCGTTCCAAGTATGTGCGTCGGTACCCCGCACCTTGGTCCGCATTATCGCGCGCGCCCAAATAAACCGGGAGTTGTTGTGGTTGTATGTTACGGTCGGCTCCAGACTCAGGAAGAGTAGATAGGGCCAACGGGCAAACTAATAGCTGCTGCTGCTGATGAACGGCAGCACGCAAGGGCAGCGACGACAACTAACGAATGCCGCAGGATGGATGGATGGATGGATGGATGGATGGACACCAGCGTGTGGGTCAATCAGTGATGAGCCCGTCTGGCTGTCTGTCTGTGTGTCTGTCTAGCTAGGCCGATGGTTGGCTTCCGTATTTGTATGTTGTGGTTGCATGATGTCTTTGGCCTCCGTCGGTATATGTACGTATGGTTGTGGTTGATGTGTGTATCTGTTGTGGTTGATGTTTTTTTTATCTTTCGTGTCTTCAAAAGGGGAACGCGTTGACACAAGTAGGATGGGGCGGGGTTGTGGGTCCGGGGGATGCGTGGGGGGTTCGGTGTATGTAGTGTGGGGCAATGGCAAGAAGAGCCTGCTGCTGAGTCATGGAGGTGTATGTGCGCAAATGTGAAGTAGGGTGGGGTAGGGTAAGGTAGGGTGAGGTAGGGTAATGTAGGGTAGGGGGACGACAACGGAGTGGGGGCGGGGCAGAACTGAAGAGCGGGAACGGATGGGACTTGACCCATGCGGGGGTGGGTTATTAGTTGCTTATAATCAACTTTGGTGATCGATGGGTGGGCTGGCTAGCTGCTTTTCTGTGCGTGCGTGCGGGATTCATACCGTTAGTTATGGCATACCCAGCTGCCTCGCTCTCTGCATCCCCCGCTGGCAACGTCCAAGCAAGCAAGGGCGGGGCTCCTTTGCTCCTATGCGCACGTACGCACAGGACTACATAGCTGGTTAGAGCCGGGCCCGCGCGATAGATGCAGCGTGCGGCAACGGCATTACTACTTGATTGCTCAGCCTGGTTTGGTCGCTTCTTATCGAGTGAGTGAGTGGCGCGGTCTGTCATTTTGGTCCTGCCTCCGAAGTTCAGACGGTGTCCCCGAGTTTATTTGCGTATGGTACAGCATTCGTACTACTAGCTATCAGCCTGCCTGTTGACCCCTGGGATGGGGAGCAGCAGCGACAGGCTAGGGCACATCGCTGCGTGCGTGCCGCGCTCATGCATGGATGGCATGGGTCGGTGCTCGTTCAATCGTCATTTCAACCCTACCTTTTGGTAGATACGGTAGATTTCTATCTGGGGCAGCTGTACATTTAGGGTTCATGCGACAATAATCAGCGGCAGATCGTCCATGCAACGAAGTACGGCATGATGGAATCTGCTGGTTGGTGGGCCACGCACTGACTGCCCCAGCCACTGCCGACGCTTCCCAAGCAAGTTGCCACGCACCCGCCTGCTGCTGGCGCAGTTGTTCTCCTGTGCGTGGCTTAGTCTTACATTTGTTCAGTTGTACGTGACCCTGTACGTATCTGTACACGTACGGCGAGGCGCACATTCATGCATTCCACACGTGAGCTTGTGGAACGATATCGCTCGCTCGTGAGCTTTTGGATGGCGAGCCCGCGCCAGCACATGTATACGCAGCAGCGTGCGCGTTTGCGTGCTTGTGGCTGGCTGGCGAGTTGGATAGCCCACTCTAATAATAATAATAATGATACGCCCGGCCGGTAGCCGAGGCGTGGGTTATGGGAGCAGAGGGGGTGGGGTGACGGGTTTCCCCGGTCCCAGCCCCCCCCACCACCGCAGGGAACTTTAGACTTGTCCCACGTTGGTTACGTGCCGGCCGGTGTCGGTTCCGCATGGGGGTGGCGTTCCATTTGTCTGCGGTTCATAACGATAGTGTTGAGTGTCCTAACCGCATGATCGTGGAGGTCGTTGCAGCATGCTCGGGCTTCCTTGCTGCCCGTGCCTAGGTTGTGGAGTAGAGGGTGTAGGTCCTTCCTGATAGTACCCGCAAAGCCGAGGCTGATGGCTTCCTGTGTTGTGTAGCGGACCTTCCATCCGGCTTCCGTGAGGAGTTTGGCCAGTTCTGCGTGTTGTGCGGCCTTGTCGTGCTGTTTCTGTGTGTGGTTGGTGTCGGCGGTGTAGCCGACCTCAACAATGTGTACGGTGTGCTGGCTGGGGTCCTGAGGTCCCATGTACCCTTGCGCTTGCGTTTCATGGAGGGGGATGTCGGGTATAAGGAGTATATCGGGCCTGAGTTTGAGGCGTTTCTCATCCTCGATACTCGGGAGCAGCCATTTGGGCAGGCGTGTGCCGGCCACGTAGTCTGGTCGGGTGTCCGCTGGGCCGGCGTCCATTACAATGTAACAGCCTCCATTGGACCCGCGGGCTATCGTACTGGTAATAGTTTGGACCGCCTTGTTGTGTCGCTGTATGTATAGGGCTCGCATGCGGGGGTGAAGGCAGCCTCCGAGGATGTGCGCCCCTGAGTCGAGTTGGTTGCATAGGGGGCAATGTCCCGACGACGCAGGGCGGCCAGGTGCCACTGGTTTATTAAATCGCCTCGCAAGCTTGGCGCTCCATAGCTGGCCGTATAGGTAGTCGAAGCACCGTTTAACGTGCTTGTGTCGGCCCGCCTTGCGCTGTAGAGTCCGAGTGCTGGTGCTTATATCGAGGTCGGGCAGAGTGTTGGCGACGTATTTAATGTAATCTGTTTCGTTCGTGTATCCCGAGTGCGTTTCCAGGCTGACCAAGGACTCGATACCGCGGTTTAGGTCGTTTGCATAGTGCCCGGCGTTCTTCTCAGGCCCAGCCATTTTCCGCAGCCACCAGTGCTGACTTCGTGGATTATTGTCTGAGGTCTCGGTTGCGCTCAGCGCGTCGGGGTCTAGCTTGGAGAGTCCTCGCGCGGCTCGTACGGCTGCTTTGTCCGCTTTCTCGTTGTAAGTTACCCCAGTATGGGCTTTCACTTTAAGCAAAGACGTCTTCAGGTTACAGGCCGCTCGTCGTTTAAGGATCAATACGATTTCCTCAAGCAGCGCCTTGTGCTTACTAAGCTGAAGCTTACGTGGGTTGTTTATCATCTTTTTAATAAGATGTAGCGATGCGGCAGAGTCCGTCCATATAGTTAGGTGAGCTTCGTCGTGCAGCGTGCCTCTGCGCATCTGGAGTCCTTGATGGATGGCACTCAGTTCGCACCGTGTAATAGTTTGGCAGCCCTGGTGGCCTGCGTTCACATCGATGTGGAGCGTTGTGTTGGTAAGTGCGTCGACGGCCGCGGCCCCCAGGAGATGTCTTTCCTCGTCGCCATCTTTGATCTTTTGCACTGACCCGTCTGTGTATATGGCGTCTTGGGCGTTGTATCGCAGAGCATATTTGGCAGGAAATGCCAGGAACGTGGCGCTTCCCTCTTCCGTGGGGAGGTTGTCGCACGTGCGGGAGGGAGCTGCCGCGGCGGGTGGCTTCTCGGTCATACTACGCAGCCGCTTGCGCACCCATTGGGGTGGTTTCCAAGAGAGGGCGGGGCCAGTATCGGCGCGAATGGCCGCCGTCATAGCCAGCGCTCGTCGGATGCCGGCACTGTAAACGCGGCCAGAGTCGTTGCTGACCAGGAGAAGGGTGAGTCCGTTTGGGTAGGATTTGGGAGCGTCTACGCTCACCTCGCTGTACAGGTCCCCCGTTCCTGAAAATGCATCTATTTTACCGATCAGAGTGACCAGCGGGTGGGTGAGGTATCGGGTGTAGGGTGCCGTTTGGGACGTGGGCAGCAGGAGTAGGGTAGCGGTGGGGTTGTTTGCGCTCCGTGTCGCGTCGGCCCAGCCCAGCGCCCATCGCAGTGCGTGATGCCCCTCTTCCGGCGTAGGTTCGGGGTGCGCGACGGATACGCCCGTGAACGGTTGCGAATACGCGTCATAGTTGGCCCCGAAGAGCTGATCTTCGGGGCACCGCGAGTAGTAGATGGCGGTGCTGTCGGCTACGTTGAGGGGGGATGCAAAGCGCTCTGTTGTGGCGGTCAGCGCGGTCATGAGGCGTTTCATCAGCCGTTCGGATAGCCTCCGCTCATGGGCTTCCTTAATGGGGTGCGCTTTGGTGCCCCCGCCGTCCCGATACCGCAGGAGGAGGCGTGCGACATCTTCTGCAAAGCCACCCGCGGCCGCGATCTGTGCATGTTCCTCCGGGCGTTTTCGCTGGGCGTCTTGGTACCGGAGCCACAGGCTGCGGAGTCGGCTGGCCGATACCTGGCCGACGCAGCGCCCTTGGGGATCGTACACGAATGCCATCCCAATGGCTTGCAGTCCATCGGGTATGTCTCCACTGCCGTCCCATGGTACATGCCTGTGTGTGCCGTTACGATTGCCAATTTGGACCGTGTATCGCCCGGGCGGGTGGATGTCTCGGTCCGGGTTACCCGGGTGTACGTTGATTTCGACAAACTGCCGTAGGAGACGTTGCCCTCGGGTCACGTTGAGGCATTCAGTCTCCCATCTGCCTTGCTGTTGCCATTCCGTCAGGTGGTGGTCGCGTGCAATTTCTATCCGACCGGGGTCCTGTTCGGCCTCAACGGCGTGCCGATGCCGGAATGCATCCAGCAGCTCTGTCCAGTTGTCTTGCGAGGCCAGTCGCGACTCCTCATCTTCGGTGGGGGCCCATTCTACCTCGACTATCATTTCGGGGTGAGTGGGGGCGGTGGGGGATTCGTACCGGTGCACTGCCTTGGGGTGGTAGCCATTCTCGGTGTACAGTGCTATTGCCCCTTTAGTGATGACAGTACGTTCCCATTCAACCTGGTAGTACGTTCGGTGTGTGTGTTGGGTAGCCGAGTCGGTTGTGCGTTGTCGCTTGGGGTTCGGAGCGCTGACGGCGACCCGTTTCCGGATTTCCGCCTTGATACATGCTACCCTCTCTTGGTCCCCGAAGAGAAGCTGTGTGATGCTAAGGCCATGCTGGGTTGGTGTCCCCGCAGGCCACGCCGTCTCCCCATGGAGCATGCGGAGTAGCCGTTCGGCGGAGCCCACTTGGGACGTGAGGCCCCGGTGGAGCGGATGGCGCAGGATTCGTTCGCAGTGCTGAAGGGTAAGTGGGGTTTGCCGGGGGTCCCACCCAATGGCCTCGGCATCTGTGATACCGTCGACTGGTTTCAGGTTCTGCCGAAGGAGGTATGCTTGGAGCAGCTCACTATCGGTCTTTCGCTGTGGCTGGTGGCGCTTGGCGGCTGGCCGGGCGGCCGGGCGTCGTGACTCGAGGGTTGTTGCGGTGCCGGACGACGCTGCCGCAGTTTGGGTTGCCGTCTCCACCCGAGGGGTTGTTGGGCCTGGGCGAGGGGGTGGGTTTTCAGCTGGGGCGGCCGGAACGGTGTCGGCCGGGTCGCGGGGTTTGGCCAGTACGTACTTACTTAGGGTTCCGTGGGGGATGGGGGTGGGTCTTGCCGCTTCCATCGCAAGATCGGTTAGATGTGGGCCGTCCGGGAGGAGTCGTAGTTCGGGGGGCAAGGGTGCTACACCTCGGTGGCGCGGCGCCCGGGTGCGAACACTGGGGTCAGCATTCAAGGCGAGGCTGAGCTGGTTTAGGGCTATCTGATGGCGTGGGCCCACCTTCCTGCCACCGATGCGTTGCAGCTGGTCGGTGGTGATGAGGTGCGCTCCCGTGTTTTTGTCTTTCAGGGCCCTGAGGTCCAGGCCAAGTTCCAGCAGGGGCTGCATGCATCGGAAGAGGAGCGCGAGATCCTTGGGCTCGGCCGTCGGGTTGTGCGCCCCGATCAGGTGAATGAGGCTGCCTGCTGCCGGCTCATAGGTGCTGCCTTTGTCCATGAGTTCGATACCGGCTTCATTCACGAGAGCAAGTTGTTTGAGTGTGGTATAGTGCCGGCATTCGCGTTTGAATGTGTGCGCTGGTATTGTGCCCATGTAACGGCTCTGCAGGTGCAGGAGGGCTCGAGTTACTGCCCCAAGGCGTCCCTTGTCGTTGAGGGACAGGACAAGCGTCTTCGCCGCTCTGACCGCATAGAGGGTACGTAGGGTGCCCACCCCCAGACCTAGTCGCGATATAGGACCGAGGATGGCGCGGGTTGGGAAGCCCATTTTGAGTCCGTAGCTGCGTTTGGCTATGCCCGCGATTTGGGCGTCGAGGCTGGCGATGTCGTGCGGGGTGTACGCCATAGTAGGCAGGCTGTACGCCACAAAGGGGTGAATGAGAGTTTTGATCATGTTTATGCGTTGATCTGGGGTCGCGAGAGAGTTTTGTATGCTTTGCCCCCGTCGCTCGATTTCGGCGCGAGTGTAGGCCACCTGTGTCGTCCAATCCAGGGTAGCGATAGGGGTGATGTGTACGCCGAGGTATTTGTACGATCCTGTTGGGGGTTCGTACGGGATGGGTACGCCATCGATCCGAATTTGGTTTTTCAGGAGACGTTCTACGGCGGCCCTGTATTTTTGCGTACCGGGGCCCCGACTCAGATCAGTATCGGAACGCGCGCGGCCGTGCAGAATGCCCTGCAGTTGGCACTTGCCTACGTTGACCTTGAGTGCTCCCCAGCGGGCGTAGCGCTCTATTTTTGTGCTCTGTGTGCGCATGTCAGACACGGTGTTCGTGAGGACCACTAGGTCGTCCGCGAAGGCTCCCGAGCTGAAGTGGTGTCGGTCATTTTCGTCCGCTTGGAGGCAGCCGTAGCGGTATCCTCGGCCTCCGCTGTGTAGCCATCTGAGGAGTGGCTCCATGTAAATGATGAACAGTACGGGCGATAGTGTATCGCCCTGAATCGTGCCGCGTTCGATTGCGATCTCCGCGGTGTAGCCATGTTCGGTGCGTATGCGTGTGGTGGCGCGCGAGTACAGGTTCGCGACCACCGCGATGAGGTCCTCCGGATATCCTAGGTCGTACATGATCATAAGTAATTTGTCGTGATCTATGGTGTTAAATGCCGATGTGAAATCGATATATAGTAAGTAGAGGTCTCGGCTGGTTAGGCCGGCGTCCTCGATGGCGTGTAGTACGTTTTGGATCTGCCGCTCCGTGTTACGCTGCCGGAGGTACCCTTCCTGGGCTTCCGTGAAGATGTGCGCTTGTTCAGTAAAGGTGACGATATTAAACGTAATGTGGCTGGTGTATAGTTTGTAGAGTGTGTTTGCCAGGGCGATGGGGCGTTTGTTCTTGATGAGGAGTGGGTCGCCCTTTTTGGGAATGAGTACCGTGTCTGATTGCGTCCAGTGCGGGGGGATTTCGGCCTTGACCCACATGACTGTGATCAGGTGGTGGATTGCGGTTTGGAGGTTGAGGGGGAGTGTCTGTAGCAGCTCGTTGGGTATGCCGTCTGGCCCGGGGGCTTTGTTGCGGGCGAGATGGTCTAAGCATGCGCGGAAGTTGCATGGGTCTAATATGCCAGGGAGGAGGGACGGGGGTGCGCTTTCCCATTGGGCTAAACCACGTCGTAGAGGGTCCGGCGCTCCCGGCGTCTCCCAGGGGTAGTTCCGTGGGGCTTCGCTCGGGAGGTACTTGCCAGTGCGGGGTCCGGAGATGGGCCGGGCTAGGAGCGCGAAGTGCGTGTGGAGTGCGTCGAGGATGCCGTCTGAAGTTGTGCACAGGTGCCCATCGGCGGGGTGGCGAATGGCCGTTATGCCGCGTGGCTGATCGTCGGGCTCGAGAATTTGTTTGTGTGCGTGTTTCGGTTTCTTGGCTAGGAGGCTCTGAAATTGTTTCCTGGCTTTGCTCGCATATAATTTACGGGTTTCCGTAGTCAACTTCTTAATTTCCCCTCCCTTTTCTCTTATTGCGGCACGCAGGGCGCGAGTCTCTGGTGTTTCTCGGAGCTCCGGGTTTTCGCGCGCGTGGGCTGTCGTACCCTCAGGTGGGTTGGGGTTTGCAGGGGTGGTCAGCGGGGTGGGTCGGGGGGGGGGTTGTAGGGTCACTGCGCCGGTGTTTTCCGCGTGCGGGGCATCGGGTGCCGGGTGGGATGGGGTGTCCGGCCGTGGCGCGCGTAGTATGCGGGTGAGTTCGCATTTCAGCGCCTTGTGTTCGTCGTACAGACGGGTGATTCGCTTGCCGGTGCCTCTTCGTGCGTGCAGGCGCCCCGTGCGGGGGGGCTTGTGCTGGCAGTGGCTTTCAAGGATCCCGAGGCACCGCAGCAGTAGTGATCCGAGCTCGTGGCTGAGGGTGGCGACGTTCGTTGTTTGGACGGCTTCGTGATCGCGCAGGTGGGTCAGGATCTGCCTTGCGTCCTCTTTGCTCGCCGCTCGCTCCAGTCGCACGGATGCTGCCGATATGGTTTCGTGTGCGGGTCTGAGTGCGGCTAGCAGGTGGGTGACGGCCTCTGTGAGCGTCGCCTCCATCTCCATGCGTGCTTTGGTTTTGCTCTCTTTTTGTACGGGTAGTTGGATCCGGCTCCAGGAGCTTGGGGTAAGGTCTGGGGGGGGTTGGGCAGCGGGGGCGGGCAGGAGCTTGATGCCTGCTAGGGGTAGGAGGGTGCAGAGCGGTTTGTGGTCAAAGTTCCCGCCACACTCATAGACTTGTTCGTACGCTTTCCCTTCCATTGCCGCAGCGTCGCTGGTCTGAGCGGCGAGGAGGACATCGTCGATGCGGCTGTGGTGGGTATCGTGTCCCTGCTGTGTTTGTGTGTATGTGTACTCACGTCGCGCCGTGTCCACCGGTTTTAGGCCGGTTTCTTCTGAGAAGCGTCGGTGCGCACGGTCTGTCGCATTGCAGGTGCCCGTAGACCGGTCACTCAGTTTGAGTGTTGCATTCCAGTCGCCCGCCATCACAAGGTGTTCGCCCTTAGCATTGGCTTGCAGCGCGGCCGCCCGTCCGTAATCGTATATTTTCTGCCTGGCGGCGGGGTCGGCCGGGCAGTATACCCCTATGATATGTAGAGCCGTACTGCCCGGGGGTGCGATGCGCACATGTCCTATGTACCCACTGAGCTCCGGGGGCACAGGTTCTGCCGTTGCGCTGCCTTGGCGATGGAAGCGGTCTGCCACGCCGATCATCACTCCTGCCTGCCGTATAGTGGGGTTACTGTCGTGCGGGTGGTTACTCATGTATGTCTGGTAGGGTTTCAGGGTGTTCTTCACCCCGGAGATGGCTCGCCGGTGATGGGCGCTCAGTTTGGTTTCCGTTAGCACCATTATGTCTGGTTTGTGTTCGTCTAACAGGTGTTTTATTCCCTCGCGGTGCCCCTGCAGGCCGCGGGTATTCATCGTGAGGATCTTGAGGTGGCCGGGCCGTGGGTCTCCTGGCGCGGGGACGGGTGGCGCTGGCACGGTCCTCTGGGGAGTTTCAGCAGGTGCGGCAGGGGCCTCCGTCCTGGGTTTCTTGGGTAGCACGTATTTTGTCATGTGCTGTTGCTGGGGTCCTGATTTCGGTTTGGGGCGGGGTTGCGGCATGGGGGGGTTGTCTGCGTGGCGCTTGCGCTGTTGTGTATGTGGGGCGGTTGGTTCGGCGGGCGTGTGCGTGGTGTGTGTTGGCTCCGGGGCCGGGTTGGGAGGGGTATGTGCGGGTCCCCGAGCTGCCTCCGCTACGTTCGGCGTTTCGTCCGCCCGTTGGTTCCGTCCCGGTCGGATGGGGAGTCCCAGCATACGACGGAGGTGGTATGTGATGGTATGGGTTGCTGGCGTCGTTCCCGTCTGACCTCTGGTCCGTTTCCTGCTTCTACTTGCAGGTGCCGCTGCTTGTGGCCCAGGGTTGCGGTTTGCGGCTCCGTCCGCGTTGGAGCGGCGCGCCGATGTGGTGCCCGCGTCTGCTGGGCGGGCCTCCTGGAGGTCTGGCTGCGTTTCGCGCGGGTGGAGCTCGACGTTGTGAGCGTCCGGCAATGGCTGCGCTGCGCCCGTCCCAGGTTCCGCAGGATCTATTTCCATGGGACTTGGTTCAGCGGCTGTGGTTGCAGGGTTATCACCGGGGTTCTCATGCTGGGCAGCGCTTAGCTCGGCGGCGTTCAGATCCTCATGCGCACGGGTCAGGGGTAGGGGGTGTTCGAGCTGTGATGGGGGGGTTTGCGTACGTCCTTCGGTTCCCGTGAGGTCTGCCTCGTCGATCTCCATCGGTGTGGGGTGGATGTCGGCTGCATCGTGTCTGGTTGCCACGCATTCTGCGTTTTGCCAGTGGTCCGACTCTTCCAGTGCCATCGGTGTGGGGCTAGGGTCCGTGAGGTCGAGGATGGCGGGGGCTGTGGGTTGCTGCGCGGTCTGCGTGCGACCTTCCATTGTGTGCCACTCTTCCGGCCCCGGGATGTGGCGGAAATCCAGCATCATCTGATTGATGGTTAAAATGTCTACCGACGCCAGGTAGTGGACGTGGCCTGTTAGCCGTGCCCACTGGCTGTTGTCCATGGGCCTTTGACTTCGCCCAACCGCCTCAGCTGAGTCAATGCGAAACCAGTTGTCCCCGGCGCGCTTAACCGCTATGGCGTGGGCTGGCCCTTGCAGTACGAATCCAAGTGAGAGGGCCGTACTGCTGTTGGGTGTGTGTGCCGCGATTCCGGCTAGAATGGTTTCACGACTGCTTCCGGGTGGGATGGTGTAGCCGCAGGAGACGGATGCGAGGTAGGGGCATGTACCGCCCTGCAGATTTACGCACTCTGGGAACGGCCAGGCCTTAACGGCGCGAAATCCCTTCATGGCCACTTCATGGCCACTTCATGGCCAGTATATGCCGCCGCCATGAAGATGTTTGGGTACCGGCATGAAGGGTGGTCGTTGGCATGAACAGGGTGAGCCACTTCATACGGCAGCAACCGTCTTAATAACGAAACCAAGTTCGCCATGAAGACCGGCGGTCCTTTGCCCATCTTCATTGTCCACAAGCGAAATATGCTTGATAGTATATGTAGGAACAGTCTGAAGACTACCTCTAACTTAATGGCAGTCAAACCGCTCTAAAGGGCAAAATATGGCCTTACGGTGTGCCCTAAAGGTCCAACCGCCCTAGGACTTTTGTATTTCGGTAACAAGTAGTCCATGCAAATACTCCAGCTTAGCAGGGTGTAGGTTTCCTCACGTTAGTTGGCCATGGTTGCCCTCCTCCAGCGTTCATAGCGAAGGTCGCTTTTTTACAGTATAGTTTCCAGGCTATTAATATAAACAATTTGACTGTACTGGCGAATACTCCAGCAGCTGCAGAAGCAACTTTGCGGGAATGGTTGTGCAGCTTGCCGCGGGCATAGCGCAAACGTCCGCATGCCGCATGCAGGGTTGAAGGGTTCTCCTATCTGCTTGCGTGGGCTATTGCAAGGAGCTGGCCGGGCACAGTGCTGCAAAGGTGCGACGGGTTCGCAAGCGAGCTAGTTGTGCAGCTTTGTCACACCCCAAGCACCCGACAGCGCTCCCTTTCCCTTCCCCGGGGCCAGCAGATCTGCCCTGTCGAGATTCGTGTGCGGGCCTGGGCGCCAGTTGCGGGTGCATCTGTTCTGAGGGAGCGGGTTATGCACCTGGGGCCGGGGATCTGTCCCGTCGGGGTTCGGGTGCGGATCTGGGCGCCAGTTGCTGGTGCGTCTGTTCTGAGGGAGCGGGCTGCACGCCCGGGACCAACGGCCCCGTCGGGGTTCGGCTGCGCGTCTGGGCGCCAGTTGCAGGCGTGCTTCTTGCGGGGTTCCGGGTCTGGTGCCTGGGGCCGGGGGCGTCCATGGTCAGTTGTCAGGCCTTTGTCGGGTTTGCGTGGGAGAACTCCCTTTCTTTCGCGCCGTGCAGCTGCAGGCAAGCAGGCAGGGGTGTGATGCCTGCTTGCCTGCTTTCGCCCTTGCTTTTATCGCCATTGTGCCGGTTGCTTTAACCCCCTTCCCTGCTGCCCATTGCTGCCGTACACGAGGCCAGGGCGCGCGCGGGCAGCAGCAGCTGGCTGGGGAAGATGCCATGTGCGGCCTGGTGCAGGTAAGCGCGGGGATGGGTGAGGGCAGAAGCGGTGCGCCGTGCTTCCGGCTGTGCATGGGGGCAGGCAGCTGGGCCTGCGGCTGATACGGGCAAGGCTGCACGCTGGGCTGCGGGCACTTGAGCGTCGAGGGCGCGGATCATCACACCCCAAGCACCCAACAGCGCTCCCTTTCCCTTCCCCGGGGCCAGCAGATCTGCCCGGTCGGGATTCGGGTGCGGGTCTGCGGGTCCGCGGGAGAACTCCCTTTCTTTCGCGCCGTGCAGCTGCAGGCAAGCAGGCAGGGGTGTGATGCCTGCTTGCCTGCTTTCGCCCTTGCTTTTATCGCCATTGTGCCGGTTGCTTTAACCCCCTTCCCTGCTGCCCATTGCTGCCGTACACGAGGCCAGGGCGCGCGCGGGCAGCAGCAGCTGGCTGGGGAAGATGCCATGTGCGGCCTGGTGCAGGTAAGCGCGGGGATGGGTGAGGGCAGAAGCGGTGCGCCGTGCTTCCGGCTGTGCATGGGGGCAGGCAGCTGGGCCTGCGGCTGATACGGGCAAGGCTGCACGCTGGGCTGCGGGCACTTGAGCGTCGAGGGCGCGGATCATTACACCCCAAGCACCCAACAGCGCTCCCTTTCCCTTCCCCGGGGCCAGCAGATCTGCCCGGTCGGGATTCGGGTGCGGGTCTGCGGGTCCGCGGGAGAACTCCCTTTCTTTCGCGCCGTGCAGCTGCAGGCAAGCAGGCAGGGGTGTGATGCCTGCTTGCCTGCTTTCGCCCTTGCTTTTATCGCCATTGCGCCGGTTGCTTTAACCCCCTTCCCTGCTGCCCATTGCTGCCGTACACGAGGCCAGGGCGCGCGCGGGCAGCAGCAGCTGGCTGGGGAAGATGCCATGTGCGGCCTGGTGCAGGCAAGCGCGGGGATGGGTGAGGGCAGAAGCGGTGCGCCGTGCTTCCGGCTGTGCATGGGGGCAGGCAGCTGGGCCTGCGGCTGATACGGGCAAGGCTGCACGCTGGGCTGCGGGCACTTGAGCGTCGAGGGCGCGGATCATCACACCCCAAGCACCCAACAGCGCTCCCTTTCCCTTCCCCGGGGCCAGTAGATCTGCCCGGTCGGGATTCGGGTGCGGGTCTGCGGGTCCGCGGGAGAACTCCCTTTCTTTCGCGCCGTGCAGCTGCAGGCAAGCAGGCAGGGGTGTGATGCCTGCTTGCCTGCTTTCGCCCTTGCTTTTATCGCCATTGTGCCGGTTGCTTTAACCCCCTTCCCTGCTGCCCATTGCTGCCGTACACGAGGCCAGGGCACGCGCGGGCAGCAGCAGCTGGCTGGGGAAGATGCCATGTGCGGCCTGGTGCAGGTAAGCGCGGGGATGGGTGAGGGCAGAAGCGGTGCGCCGTGCTTCCGGCTGTGCATGGGGGCAGGCAGCTGGGCCTGCGGCTGATACGGGCAAGGCTGCACGCTGGGCTGCGGGCACTTGAGCGTCGAGGGCGCGGATCATCACACCCCAAGCACCCAACAGCGCTCCCTTTCCCTTCCCCGGGGCCAGCAGATCTGCCCGGTCGGGATTCGGGTGCGGGTCTGCGGGTCCGCGGGAGAACTCCCTTTCTTTCGCGCCGTGCAGCTGCAGGCAAGCAGGCAGGGGTGTGATGCCTGCTTGCCTGCTTTCGCCCTTGCTTTTATCGCCATTGCGCCGGTTGCTTTAACCCCCTTCCCTGCTGCCCATTGCTGCCGTACACGAGGCCAGGGCGCGCGCGGGCAGCAGCAGCTGGCTGGGGAAGATGCCATGTGCGGCCTGGTGCAGGCAAGCGCGGGGATGGGTGAGGGCAGAAGCGGTGCGCCGTGCTTCCGGCTGTGCATGGGGGCAGGCAGCTGGGCCTGCGGCTGATACGGGCAAGGCTGCACGCTGGGCTGCGGGCACTTGAGCGTCGAGGGCGCGGATCATCACACCCCAAGCACCCAACAGCGCTCCCTTTCCCTTCCCCGGGGCCAGCAGATCTGCCCGGTCGGGATTCGGGTGCGGGTCTGCGGGTCCGCGGGAGAACTCCCTTTCTTTCGCGCCGTGCAGCTGCAGGCAAGCAGGCAGGGGTGTGATGCCTGCTTGCCTGCTTTCGCCCTTGCTTTTATCGCCATTGCGCCGGTTGCTTTAACCCCCTTCCCTGCTGCCCATTGCTGCCGTACACGAGGCCAGGGCGCGCGCGGGCAGCAGCAGCTGGCTGGGGAAGATGCCATGTGCGGCCTGGTGCAGGTAAGCGCGGGGATGGGTGAGGGCAGAAGCGGTGCGCCGTGCTTCCGGCTGTGCATGGGGGCAGGCAGCTGGGCCTGCGGCTGATACGGGCAAGGCTGCACGCTGGGCTGCGGGCACTTGAGCGTCGAGGGCGCGGATCATCACACCCCAAGCACCCAACAGCGCTCCCTTTCCCTTCCCCGGGGCCAGCAGATCTGCCCGGTCGGGATTCGGGTGCGGGTCTGCGGGTCCGCGGGAGAACTCCCTTTCTTTCGCGCCGTGCAGCTGCAGGCAAGCAGGCAGGGGTGTGATGCCTGCTTGCCTGCTTTCGCCCTTGCTTTTATCGCCATTGCGCCGGTTGCTTTAACCCCCTTCCCTGCTGCCCATTGCTGCCGTACACGAGGCCAGGGCGCGCGCGGGCAGCAGCAGCTGGCTGGGGAAGATGCCATGTGCGGCCTGGTGCAGGCAAGCGCGGGGATGGGTGAGGGCAGAAGCGGTGCGCCGTGCTTCCGGCTGTGCATGGGGGCAGGCAGCTGGGCCTGCGGCTGATACGGGCAAGGCTGCACGCTGGGCTGCGGGCACTTGAGCGTCGAGGGCGCGGATCATCACACCCCAAGCACCCAACAGCGCTCCCTTTCCCTTCCCCGGGGCCAGCAGATCTGCCCGGTCGGGATTCGGGTGCGGGTCTGCGGGTCCGCGGGAGAACTCCCTTTCTTTCGCGCCGTGCAGCTGCAGGCAAGCAGGCAGGGGTGTGATGCCTGCTTGCCTGCTTTCGCCCTTGCTTTTATCGCCATTGTGCCGGTTGCTTTAACCCCCTTCCCTGCTGCCCATTGCTGCCGTACACGAGGCCAGGGCGCGCGCGGGCAGCAGCAGCTGGCTGGGGAAGATGCCATGTGCGGCCTGGTGCAGGTAAGCGCGGGGATGGGTGAGGGCAGAAGCGGTGCGCCGTGCTTCCGGCTGTGCATGGGGGCAGGCAGCTGGGCCTGCGGCTGATACGGGCAAGGCTGCACGCTGGGCTGCGGGCACTTGAGCGTCGAGGGCGCGGATCATCACACCCCAAGCACCCAACAGCGCTCCCTTTCCCTTCCCCGGGGCCAGCAGATCTGCCCGGTCGGGATTCGGGTGCGGGTCTGCGGGTCCGCGGGAGAACTCCCTTTCTTTCGCGCCGTGCAGCTGCAGGCAAGCAGGCAGGGGTGTGATGCCTGCTTGCCTGCTTTCGCCCTTGCTTTTATCGCCATTGCGCCGGTTGCTTTAACCCCCTTCCCTGCTGCCCATTGCTGCCGTACACGAGGCCAGGGCGCGCGCGGGCAGCAGCAGCTGGCTGGGGAAGATGCCATGTGCGGCCTGGTGCAGGCAAGCGCGGGGATGGGTGAGGGCAGAAGCGGTGCGCCGTGCTTCCGGCTGTGCATGGGGGCAGGCAGCTGGGCCTGCGGCTGATACGGGCAAGGCTGCACGCTGGGCTGCGGGCACTTGAGCGTCGAGGGCGCGGATCATCACACCCCAAGCACCCAACAGCGCTCCCTTTCCCTTCCCCGGGGCCAGCAGATCTGCCCGGTCGGGATTCGGGTGCGGGTCTGCGGGTCCGCGGGAGAACTCCCTTTCTTTCGCGCCGTGCAGCTGCAGGCAAGCAGGCAGGGGTGTGATGCCTGCTTGCCTGCTTTCACCCTTGCTTTTATCGCCATTGTGCCGGTTGCTTTAACCCCCTTCCCTGCTGCCCATTGCTGCCGTACACGAGGCCAGGGCGCGCGCGGGCAGCAGCAGCTGGCTGGGGAAGATGCCATGTGCGGCCTGGTGCAGGTAAGCGCGGGGATGGGTGAGGGCAGAAGCGGTGCGCCGTGCTTCCGGCTGTGCATGGGGGCAGGCAGCTGGGCCTGCGGCTGATACGGGCAAGGCTGCACGCTGGGCTGCGGGCACTTGAGCGTCGAGGGCGCGGATCATCACACCCCAAGCACCCAACAGCGCTCCCTTTCCCTTCCCCGGGGCCAGCAGATCTGCCCGGTCGGGATTCGGGTGCGGGTCTGCGGGTCCGCGGGAGAACTCCCTTTCTTTCGCGCCGTGCAGCTGCAGGCAAGCAGGCAGGGGTGTGATGCCTGCTTGCCTGCTTTCACCCTTGCTTTTATCGCCATTGTGCCGGTTGCTTTAACCCCCTTCCCTGCTGCCCATTGCTGCCGTACACGAGGCCAGGGCGCGCGCGGGCAGCAGCAGCTGGCTGGGGAAGATGCCATGTGCGGCCTGGTGCAGGTAAGCGCGGGGATGGGTGAGGGCAGAAGCGGTGCGCCGTGCTTCCGGCTGTGCATGGGGGCAGGCAGCTGGGCCTGCGGCTGATACGGGCAAGGCTGCACGCTGGGCTGCGGGCACTTGAGCGTCGAGGGCGCGGATCATCACACCCCAAGCACCCAACAGCGCTCCCTTTCCCTTCCCCGGGGCCAGCAGATCTGCCCGGTCGGGATTCGGGTGCGGGTCTGCGGGTCCGCGGGAGAACTCCCTTTCTTTCGCGCCGTGCAGCTGCAGGCAAGCAGGCAGGGGTGTGATGCCTGCTTGCCTGCTTTCGCCCTTGCTTTTATCGCCATTGCGCCGGTTGCTTTAACCCCCTTCCCTGCTGCCCATTGCTGCCGTACACGAGGCCAGGGCGCGCGCGGGCAGCAGCAGCTGGCTGGGGAAGATGCCATGTGCGGCCTGGTGCAGGCAAGCGCGGGGATGGGTGAGGGCAGAAGCGGTGCGCCGTGCTTCCGGCTGTGCATGGGGGCAGGCAGCTGGGCCTGCGGCTGATACGGGCAAGGCTGCACGCTGGGCTGCGGGCACTTGAGCGTCGAGGGCGCGGATCATCACACCCCAAGCACCCAACAGCGCTCCCTTTCCCTTCCCCGGGGCCAGCAGATCTGCCCGGTCGGGATTCGGGTGCGGGTCTGCGGGTCCGCGGGAGAACTCCCTTTCTTTCGCGCCGTGCAGCTGCAGGCAAGCAGGCAGGGGTGTGATGCCTGCTTGCCTGCTTTCGCCCTTGCTTTTATCGCCATTGTGCCGGTTGCCCCCTTCCCTGCTGCCCATTGCTGCCGTACACGAGGCCACCCTGACGCGACGAAGGTATCAAAGTGGGCCCTTTTATGTTTGCCACGGGAATGCACTCGCAGCTGTTCCGGTGTCGTACATATGGCGTGTCGCCGTACATTTGCGCAATGGCAGGCGCCGAGCCGCACTAAGCCTCCCCTGCACCCGTGCACTTTTCCAGTGCCGTGCCGAAACGTGTCCGCAACGGTACACATTGCCTCAGCAGTGCGGGCGACGGGAATTTCCCCAACGTGTTATCTGCCGTGCAGGTGGTTTGCGGGTGGGTAACAGGTAACCATTTCGCGCACGGCTGGACGGGTTCGTTGTCTCTGACCTGCTTCCCTATTCTTCTTCAGTACTTCATCGTAAGCGGTTCAAATACTGCCTTATTCTTTAGTTGCAGTTGTTTGGGTTCGACTCCGTTGGCAGGGACTCCCCGGCCCTGGACCCGTCAGACTCGGGCCACAAACGGACGCGCCCGCAACCGGCGCCCAGACCCCGCACCGGATCACGGTAAGGGCAGATCCCCACCGGACGCCGGACGCGCAACCCGCTCCCCGCCCCAGACAGGCGTGCCTGCAACTGGCGCCCATACCTACACCCGAACCCGGTAAGGGTTGATCCCCCCGACTCCGGACCCGCAACCCACACTCCCAGACAGACGCGCCTGCAACTGGCGGCCAGACCCGAACCCGAATACCGTCAGGCAATCCCCGGACCCCGGATACGCAAGCCGCTCCCCCAGACAGACGCGGTCGCAACCAGCACCCAGACCCGCTACGACAAGACCCGGCGACCAGAGAGCCTTGGGGACATGTTATTCATAGACAAGGCATGAATAAAACGCGACATGGCAGGCGGATGCTGCGTGCAGGGCACTAATAGCTCCGTCCCAAGCTTTTAGGCTACTAGCCCTGAGCCAGTTTTGGCGCCCAGGGAAGCCCGGCTAGTGTCATATGAATCATTATGTACAACTAATGATTCATATGACACTAGCATGGGTTGTCGACCCTGTCCCTGCCCCTGCTTGACACGCGCCACTGGAATGGTGCCAGCTTTCCCGTTCCGGCCAGCGCTTGCCTACCATCCAATATAATCCTCCTTACATTGTATTGGAAGCGTTTCAAATACTGCCTTATTCATTAGTGCAGAGGGCACGACGCGAATTTGCAGTTGTTTCGGTTCGATTTACAACGTCGCAAGAAAGAGCCGACTTGACCGGAACGTAAGCGAGGAAATTTGTTGTTTGCCTTGCAGAGGTGCACCCAGCATTGCCGCCTGGCGCCTGACGCCCGAAGCGCGTACGGCATCCATGCTCGGGCTGGCTTGATGCAAACCATGCGGAACTGGTACATTGTTGCGAGTCGCTGCACAAAGCGAGCCAGCCTCCCCCCCCCCACGTTCTTATTACCCCCATCACGGCCCATGTGACACGCCGGCATGCGCCGGCCACGCGCCGCATCCCTCCCGAGCCGTTCAATCGACCTAACTCGCCAGGCCAACGCCCCTTGATGTCAGGAACGTATCTGCAAGGTTTTGCGCCGAGGTTTTGACGGCGTGCGTGTTGTTCCCAGGTTGCAAGTCGATGCACACAGCCCGCCCGTCCCCGCCTGACAGCCGCCGCCTGATGGCCCCCCCCCACCAGCTGGCATGCGCGGGCCCTGCACCGCATCCCAACTGAGCCGTTCAATCGACCTAGCTCGCCAGGCCAACACCCTTTGATGTCAGGAACGTATCTGCAAGGTTTGGCGCCGAGGTTTTGACGGCGTGTGTGCCGTTCCCAGGTTGCGAGTCGATGCACAAAGCCCGTCCGCCCCCACCTGACGGCCCCCCCTGTCGGCCCCCGTGACCAGCTGGCATGCACGGGCCCTGCATCGCATCCCTCTCGAGCCGTGCGACCGACCCATTGCGCCAGGGCCACGCCCCTTGATGTCAGGAACGAGTCTGCAAGGTTTGGCGCCGAGGTTTTGACGGCGTGCGTGCCGTTCCCAGGTTGCGAGTCAACGCACACAAACCGCCCGCCCCCGCCCGCCTGCTCCCACCTGACGGCCCCCGTGACCAGCTGGCATGCGCGGGCCCTGCACCACATCCCTCTCGAGCCGTGCAACCGACCCATTGCACCAGGCCAACGCCCCTTGCCGTCAAGAACGTATCTGCAAGATTTGGTGCCGAGGTTTTGACGGCGTGCGTGTCGTTCCCAGGTTGCGAGTCAACGCACACAGCCCGCCCGCCCGACCCCGCTGGACGGCCCCCGTGACCAGCTGGCATGCGCGGGCCCTGCACCACATCCCTCTCGAGCTGTGCAACCGACCCATTGCACCAGGCCAACGCCCCTTGCCGTCAAGAACGTATCTGCAAGATTTGGTGCCGAGGTTTTGACGGCGTGCGTGTCGTTCCCAGGTTGCGAGTCAACGCACACAGCCCGCCCGCCCCCGCTGGACGGCCCCCGTGACCAGCTGGCATGCGCGGGCCCTGCACTGCATCCCTCCCGAGCCGTGCAACCGACCCAACGCGCCAGGGCCACGCCCCGTGCTGTCAGGAACGTATCTGCAAGGTTTGGCGCCGAGGTTTTGAGGGCGTGCGTGTCGTCCCCTGGTTGCGAGTCGATGCACACAGCCCGCCCGCCCCCGCCCTGTAAGGGGGAGGACGACACGGAGGCAGCTGGCAGGCTCACAGACAGCTGGAGACCCCACGCCAATACCGTGTGCCCTCTCCCCCTCGCCCTGGGGGAGCGGGCCCGCCCCGGGGCCACTGGCCCGCCCGACACCGGGGTGCAACCCGGCAGCGACCCGACGACAAGCACGGAGCCCCACACCGAACCCCGACGGGACCGCAGGTGGGAAGCCCGCTCGCTATCGCAGCAGACACGCCCGCAAACGGTGGCTGGACCCACACTCGAACCCCGTCCACAGGGAGTCCCGGCCCTGGACCCGTAAGACTCGGGCCACAAACGGACGCGCCTGCAACCGGCACCCAGACCCCGTACCCGAACCCGGTAAGGGCAGATCCCCCACCGGACGCCGGACGCGCAACCCGCTCCCCGCCCCAGACAGGCGTGCCTGCAACTGGCGCCCAGACCTACACCCGAACCCGGTAAGGGTTGATCCCCCCGACTCCGGACCCGCAACCCACACTCCCAGACAGACGCGCCTGCAACTGGCGGCCAGACCCGAACCCGAATACCGTCAGGCAATCCCCGGACCCCGGATACGCAAGCCGCTCCCCCAGACAGACGCGGTCGCAACCAGCACCCAGACCCGCTACGACAAGACCCGGCGACCAGAGAGCCTTGGGGACATGTTATTCATAGACAAGGCATGAATAAAACGCGACATGGCAGGCGGATGCTGCGTGCAGGGCACTAATAGCTCCGTCCCAAGCTTTTAGGCTACTAGCCCTGAGCCAGTTTTGGCGCCCAGGGAAGCCCGGCGCGCCGCGTGAGAGACAACAATGTACAACTAATGATTCATATGACACTAGCATGGGTTGTCGACCCTGTCCCTGCCCCTGCTTGACACGCGCCACTGGAATGGTGCCAGCTTTCCCGTTCCGGCCAGCGCTTGCCTACCATCCAATATAATCCTCCTTACATTGTATTGGAAGCGTTTCAAATACTGCCTTATTCATTAGTGCAGAGGGCACGACGCGAATTTGCAGTTGTTTCGGTTCGATTTACAACGTCGCAAGAAAGAGCCGACTTGACCGGAACGTAAGCGAGGAAATTTGTTGTTTGCCTTGCAGAGGTGCACCCAGCATTGCCGCCTGGCGCCTGACGCCCGAAGCGCGTACGGCATCCATGCTCGGGCTGGCTTGATGCAAACCATGCGGAACTGGTACATTGTTGCGAGTCGCTGCACACAGCGAGCCAGCCTCCCCCCCCCACGTTCTTATTACCCCCACCACGGCCCATGTGACACGCCGGCATGCGCCGGCCACGCGCCGCATCCCTCCCGAGCCGTTCAATCGACCTAACTCGCCAGGCCAACGCCCCTTGATGTCAGGAACGTATCTGCAAGGTTTTGCGCCGAGGTTTTGACGGCGTGCGTGTTGTTCCCAGGTTGCAAGTCGATGCACACAGCCCGCCCGCCCCCGCCTGACAGCCGCCGCCTGATGGCCCCCCCCACCAGCTGGCATGCGCGGGCCCTGCACCGCATCCCAACTGAGCCGTTCAATCGACCTAGCTCGCCAGGCCAACACCCTTTGATGTCAGGAACGTATCTGCAAGGTTTGGCGCCGAGGTTTTGACGGCGTGTGTGCCGTTCCCAGGTTGCGAGTCGATGCACAAAGCCCGTCCGCCCCCACCTGACGGCCGCCGCCTGATGGCCCCCGTGACCAGCTGGCATGCGCGGGCCCTGCACCGCATCCCAACCGAGCCGTTCAATCGACCTAAATCGTCAGGCCAACGCCCCTTGATGTCAGGAACGAGTCTGCAAGGTTTGGCGCCGAGGTTTTGACGGCGTGCGTGTCGTTCCCAGGTTGCAAGTCGTTGCACACAGCCCGCCCGCCCTCGCCCGCCTGCCCCTCCTGTCGGCCCCCGTGACCAGCTGGCATGCACGGGCCCTGCACCGCATCCCTCTCGAGCCGTGCGACCGACCCATTGCGCCAGGGCCACGCCCCTTGCCGTCAGGAACGGATCTGCAAAATTTGGCGCCGAGGTTTTGACGGCGTGCGTGCCGTTCCCAGGTTGCGAGTCAACGCACACAGCCCGCCCGCCCCCGCCCGCCTGCTCCCACCTGACGGCCCCCGTGACCAGCTGGCATGCACGGGCCCTGCACCGCATCCCTCTCGAGCCGTGCAACCGACCCATTGCGCCAGGGCCACGCCCCTTGCCGTCAGGAACGTATCTGCAAGGTTTGGCGCCGAGGTTTTGACGGCGTGCGTGCCATTCCCAGGTTGCGAGTCAACGCACACAAACCGCCCGCCCCCGCCCACCTGACGGCCCCCGTGACCAGCTGGCATGCACGGGCCCTGCACCGCATCCGTCTCGAGCCGTGCAACCGACCCATTGCGCCAGGGCCACGCCCCTTGCCGTCAGGAACGGATCTGCAAAATTTGGCGCCGAGGGTTTGACGGCGTGCGTGTCGTTCCCAGGTTGCGAGTCAACGCACACAGCCCGCCCGCCCGACCCCGCTGGACGGCCCCCGTGACCAGCTGGCATGCGCGGGCCCTGCACCACATCCCTCTCGAGCCGTGCAACCGACCCATTGCACCAGGCCAACGCCCCTTGCCGTCAAGAACGTATCTGCAAGATTTGGTGCCGAGGTTTTGACGGCGTGCGTGTCGTTCCCAGGTTGCGAGTCAACGCACACAGCCCGCCCGCCCCCGCTGGACGGCCCCCGTGACCAGCTGGCATGCGCGGGCCCTGCACTGCATCCCTCCCGAGCCGTGCAACCGACCCAACGCGCCAGGGCCACGCCCCGTGCTGTCAGGAACGTATCTGCAAGGTTTGGCGCCGAGGTTTTGAGGGCGTGCGTGTCGTCCCCTGGTTGCGAGTCGATGCACACAGCCCGCCCGCCCCCGCCCTGTAAGGGGGAGGACGACACGGAGGCAGCTGGCAGGCTCACAGACAGCTGGAGACCCCACGCCAATACCGTGTGCCCTCTCCCCCTCGCCCTGGGGGAGCGGGCCCGCCCCGGGGCCACTGGCCCGCCCGACACCGGGGTGCAACCCGGCAGCGACCCGACGACAAGCACGGAGCCCCACACCGAACCCCGACGGGACCGCAGGTGGGAAGCCCGCTCGCTATCGCAGCAGACACGCCCGCAAACGGTGGCTGGACCCACACTCGAACCCCGTCCACAGGGAGTCCCGGCCCTGGACCCGTAAGACTCGGGCCACAAACGGACGCGCCTGCAACCGGCACCCAGACCCCGTACCCGAACCCGGTAAGGGCAGATCCCCCACCGGACGCCGGACGCGCAACCCGCTCCCCGCCCCAGACAGGCGTGCCTGCAACTGGCGCCCAGACCTACACCCGAACCCGGTAAGGGTTGATCCCCCCGACTCCGGACCCGCAACCCACACTCCCAGACAGACGCGCCTGCAACTGGCGGCTAGACCCGAACCCGAATACCGTCAGGCAATCCCCGGACCCCGGATACGCAAGCCGCTCCCCCAGACAGACGCGGTCGCAACCAGCACCCAGACCCGCTACGACAAGACCCGGCGACCAGAGAGCCTTGGGGACATGTTATTCATAGACAAGGCATGAATAAAACGCGACATGGCAGGCGGATGCTGCGTGCAGGGCACTAATAGCTCCGTCCCAAGCTTTTAGGCTACTAGCCCTGAGCCAGTTTTGGCGCCCAGGGAAGCCCGGCGCGCCGCGTGAGAGACAACAATGTACAACTAATGATTCATATGACACTAGCATGGGTTGTCGACCCTGTCCCTGCCCCTGCTTGACACGCGCCACTGGAATGGTGCCAGCTTTCCCGTTCCGGCCAGCGCTTGCCTACCATCCAATATAATCCTCCTTACATTGTATTGGAAGCGTTTCAAATACTGCCTTATTCATTAGTGCAGAGGGCACGACGCGAATTTGCAGTTGTTTCGGTTCGATTTACAACGTCGCAAGAAAGAGCCGACTTGACCGGAACGTAAGCGAGGAAATTTGTTGTTTGCCTTGCAGAGGTGCACCCAGTATTGTCAGAGGCCACTTTCGCACCGCCTGGCGCCTGACGCCCGAAGCACGTACGGCATCCATGCTCGGGCTGGCTTGATGCAAACCAATCGGAACTGCTACGTTTTATACGCTGGCATATATAAAAAATAGTGTAATAAACAATAGAGCTACTGCTTTACTAGATACCTTGCGTATGTGCGATGTTTTGACCGCGGTAACAACCAGTCAGCCAGTCACCTTGGCAGTCCAGACACCCTCATCGAGTTCGATACAATGCTGATAATGGTGCAAGCTCATGCTCAAGGTAAGGCACGAGTCGTTAGCGTTGACAGCGGGCCCGGTTACTGCTTGTGTTGGCACCACACGGACGTTTACCCAACGAGCATGGGCAGCAACGAGGAATTAGTTGCAAAAGTAAGTTAAAGTTTTGGCGATGCGGAGGACGTCTAGCCTGTATCGGAACTGTTATGTTCAGTGTTCCACTCCATGCTCAATGTGCTGACCTTGTATGGGGGCGAATAGCTTAATCTCATTCTGTTGTTCATCACACCTCGCAGGCTGCACGCTTAGGCTGGTGCAAATGCTCGGACGGCCTGGGTGGCGAGCAGCTTGGAGCTAGCGGCCTGGCGTGGACTCCCTGGACATGGCGCGTCGTCGTGGCTGGCATGTCGTGGCGCTAGCGGCCGGGAGAGGACTTGGCTGGAGTCAGCGGCTCGATCAAATGCTATTCCAAGTGAGTACAGCCGTCGCCAAGTGAATGAGACTGAAATGCTCGGCCCTTGCTGTACCCAAGGTACGACAACCAACTCCGCTTTGTAATGCGGAGGCACAGACTCTCTCTTCCTTCCGCAACAATCTACTAGTAGTCCTGACGGAAGTCTCGATAAACGTAGTCGCCGGTGCGGACAGCCGCGGAAAAGTTTTCCATTAGTGTTGCGACATTTGGCGAAGACGCCCTTGGCAAGCCGACAACGCTGTCGTCGCCCAGTTCCAAGCTCCAAAAATCATTCGCGGATTCTCTGCCAAGTTCCGGGAGCGCAGATGAGCAAGGCGAGTTTTGCCGCATGGCGGGTTGAATTGGGATCGTGGCCTCACGCAAGTTGACCGTGGGACTAACGACGCCAGAGAGAAGCCTCTTGCATAGGCCGATAGGCTTCACGGCGTGTGACCGGCTCATTTCGGCAAGGGCGCTCGCGACCAGCAACGTGGTTGACCGCCAGCGCCGCTGGTCAACAAACCCGCTAGCTGGGAGCTTGCGAGGCCGAGTATTTACGACCCGGCCCAAGAGCTTCGCGCAACCAACACGTCGAAATAGACCTGGGCGATGGGATTCCCTTGCCCACCGTTCCCCGCTAATGTCTGCCGAGGTGCCCTCCCACCTAACTCAGAGCCTCAACCTGAATGGCGGAGGAAGGCCGCCAACAACCCCGGACAACCTCCCGGAACCAGAGGTGCATGTGAGTGGCCAGGGCGGAAGCTCTAGTACTCCGGCAAGGGCACCCTCGAAATCACAGAGGCCTGAGATGGTCGTTAGACCGCGAGGCCGGCGGTCCAGAGTACGCGCTGGTCGGGCGGAAAGCCCGCGCCTAGTATTTGCGGCCCGGCAGAAAGCCTACATTTGACACCGGGGGGGGGGAAACCCGAAGGTCGGCGGAATGCCAATGCGGAATGCACCCTAAGGCGGAATGCCGGCGGAATGCCAACGCGGAATGCACCCTAAGGCGGAATGCCGGCGGAATGCCAATGCGGAATGCACCCTAAGGCGGAATGCCGGCGGAATGCCAACGCGGAATGCACCCTAAGGCGGAATGCCGGCGGAATGCCAACGCGGAATGCACCCTAAGGCGGAATGCCGGCGGAATGCCAATGCGGAATGCACCCTAAGGCGGAATGCCAATGCGGAATGCACCCTAAGGCGGAATGCCGGCGGAATGCCAACGCGGAATGCACCCTAAGGCGGAATGCCGGCGGAATGCCAATGCGGAATGCACCCTAAGGCGGAATGCCGGCGGAATGCCAATGCGGAATGCACCCTAAGGCGGAATGCCGGCGGAATGCCAACGCGGAATGCACCCTAAGGCGGAATGCCGGCGGAATGCCAACGCGGAATGCACCCTAAGGCGGAATGCCGGCGGAATGCCAATGCGGAATGCACCCTAAGGCGGAATGCCGGCGGAATGCCAACGCGGAATGCACCCTAAGGCGGAATGCCGGCGGGATGCCAATGCGGAATGCACCCTAAGGCGGAATGCCAATGCGGAATGCACCCTAAGGCGGAATGCCGGCGGAATGCCAACGCGGAATGCACCCTAAGGCGGAATGCCGGCGGAATGCCAATGCGGAATGCACCCCTAGGCGGACTGCCGGCGGAATGCCAATGCAGAATGCACCCCTAGGCGGAATGCCGGCAGAGAGCACGTAACGGGCGGAATGCCGTTAAGACCAGGTGCAGCGGAACGCCGCACGAATGCACTATGAGGCGGAAGGCCATTGATCAGGCCCTGAGAAAGCCGTTCTACCGTGAGACCGGCAGTTCAGGGTGTGCACGAGTCGGGGTGGAAAGCCCGCTCTTAGTATTTGCGGCCGGGCGGAAAGCCTATATCTGGCACCGGAGGGAGAAACCCGAGGTCGGCGGAATGCCAATGCGGAATGCACTCCTAGGCGGAAGGCTGGCAGCGAGCGTGCAGCGGGCGGAATGCCGTTAAGACCGCGTGCGGCGGAACGCCGCACAAACGCACTAGGAGGTGGAAGGCCTTTGATCACCTGGCAGATGCGGACGGGTCAGCTGGCAGAGAATGCCTAAGAGAAGGCACCGCAAGGGGCACTACGCATAGACTGGGCGGAAGCCGGGATGGTGACGCCCAGGGGAAAGCACAGAGCGGGAACGAGCAGGGCACGTGTAGTCGGAGAACTGCCGGGAAGCCCGATGCATACCATAGGGCGCACGGGCAGCCGTCGCTGGCAACGCGCACGGTGTCGGCAGAGCGAAGTCTCTGTCCGCCTAACCGCTTTGCTCGCCCCCGTTCCCCGGCACAGGAAGGGGCCAGGCCCGTAGGGCACACCCCGGCGCGCCCCGCCGGAGTGCCGGACGGCCTCCCGCCACCATCGGCACGGCGCCACCCGTTTCGAAGCACGAGTGCGGCCATTCCAGCCCGCACGCCGGTCGCGCCCGACGTCGCCGGAAGCCCGGAAGCTCCGCCGCCGCAGTTCAGGCGGCGGGTGGCGCGGCCACAGCTGCCGCTCCGCCGCCGAGAACTGGCGCTGCCCTCGCCCCGTGGGCGGCGCAGCTACCAGGCGGGCCGCCCCCGGTGGGTGAAGGGCAACCGGCGAAGTGCAGCCGGCGCCTGCCGCGCCTCTACTCAGCCCCGCTGCCGCCGCAGGCGGTGGCGCCGCTGGATCCGCCGCAGTTGGCGGCGGCGTCGCTGGATCCGCCGCAATTGGCGGCGATACCGCTGGATCCGCCGCAGTTGGCGGCGGCGTCGCTGGATCCGCCGCCATTGGCGGCGATACCGCTGGATCCGCCGCAGTTGGCGGCGGTGCCGCTGGCTCCACCGCAGTTGGCGGCGGTGCCGCTGGATCCGCCGCAGTTGGCGGCGGTGCCGCTGGGTCCGCCGCAGTTGGCGGCGGTGCCGCTGGATCCGCCGCAGTTGGCGGCGGCGCCGCTAGATCCGCCGCAGTTGGCGGCGGTGCAGCGGGCTCCTCCGCAGTTGGCGGCGGTGCCGCTGGATCCGCCGCAGTTGGCGGCGGTGCCGCTGGATCCACCGCAGTTGGCGGCGGTGCCGCTGGCTCCACCGCAGTTAGCGGTGGCGGCGCTGGATCCGCCGCAGTTGGCGGCGGTGCCGCTGGGTCCGCCGCAGTTGGCGGCGGCGGCGCTGGATCCGCCGCAGTTGGCGGCGGTGCCGCTGGATCCGCCGCAGTTGGCGGCGGCGGCGCTGGATCCGCCGCAGTTGGCGGCGGTGCCGCTGGGTCCGCCGCAGTTGGCGGCGGCGGCGCTGGATCCGCCGCAGTTGGCGGCGGCGGCGCTGGACCCGCCGCAGCTGGCGGCGGTGCCGCGGGCTCCGCCGCAGTTGGAGGAGGCGCCGCTGGGTCCGCCGCAGTTTGCGGCGGCGGCGCTGGATCCGCCGCAGTTGGCGGCGGTGCCGCTGGATCCGCCGCAGTTGGCGGCGGTGCCGCTGGCTCCACCGCAGTTGGCGGCGGTGCCGCTGGATCCACCGCAGTTGGCGGCGGCGCCGCTGGATCCGCCGCAGTGGGCGGCGGTGCCGCTGGATCCACCGCAGTTGGCGGCGGTGCCGCTGGATCCACCGCAGTTGGCGGCGGCGCCGCTGGATCCGCCGCCGCCGCATCCTCTGGTGGGCCGGGACGGTGTGATTTGGATGGGCATACGTGGCGGAACCCGGGGATAGAAACGGAGAGTAGCAGAAGTTGCCATCCCCGCGCAAAGGACCGCACCAACCCCGCCTCGTCGAGCCAAGCCAGCCACCGACCGCCGCCGCGCCGTCTGACAAACCGGTTTGAGTGAGGGTCACCAAGCCAGAGCTGCGGGGCGCGACGTGGGAGCGGTGGGTGAGGCCGGACGTGGAGACGGGTTCAGAATGGGGGACCCCAGTCCTGAATGAGACTGAAATGCTCGGCCCTTGCTGTACCCAAGGTACGACAACCAACTCCGCTTTGTAATGCGGAGGCACAGACTCTCTCTTCCTTCCGCAACAATCTACTAGTAGTCCTGACGGAAGTCTCGATAAACGTAGTCGCCGGTGCGGACAGCCGCGGAAAAGTTTTCCCTCCCACCCGCCCCCTTTTCCCGCGGCAACCGCCGTATGGGTTGGATGGCCAGCCCAACCGATCGAGGAACACCCGTCAGAGCACCATAGGTGAGCAGACGTACGATACGCCCTCCAGCACCGGCCAGTTGCCCGCTCGGCAGCCAACCACCGTCGCCCCTACCGACACAGCCTTGAAAAGCAGCCACCCACACCCCTACCGCACCCGCCGTCGCTGCGGAGAGCGGCCCGTCAGGTGCCGATCAGGGTCTAGGTACCGCGCCAAGACAGCCGAGCTCTTGATCTGGCCCAGAGCCTGCAGCTCCTCCTTCTCTTTTCCCTGCTGAGCCGCCGCCTGCAAAGCCCCGCGGCGGAAGCTGTGGTTGGTCTCGCCCGCATAGACCTCCGCCTGCTGCAGATGCAGCCGAATGCGGGCCCCCAACGCCGAGCTGCTCAGCGGCTCGTTCTTGAACGACTTCCCGTCGCAGCTGAGGGGCCGGAACAAGTAGTCGTCCACGGTATAACCCGCGGCGTCGGGCTGCCTGGCCCGCCAGACATAGCGAGCCAGCGTCTGGGGAAAGCACAACGCCGGGCGAGTGAAGTTCGGTTGCAGATAAACCGCAGGAGCCCGCTGGAGCCGAAAGGTCTTAGTGCCACGCTGACGCACACACAGAACGTACGACGTCTCAGCCGCCCACTCCCACGGCGGCGGCAAAGGGAGTCGCCCGTCTGGCACGTTGGGTTGCGCTGGATCACAGAAGTCGCCCAGCCCCAGCCGGCCGGTGTCGAAACCGCGGGACGCAGTCTGGTACATGAACTGCGCACAGAGCAGGTCTCGGCAGTAGAGCAACTCCGTGCGGGCATCCGGCGCCGCCTCCACCTGGCCCAACAAGTACTCGCACAAGCGCTCGTACTTTTCAGGTGCGAGCGGCACCGCGGAGACCTCCTCGTACCCAGCCAACATCTGCAGCCGCTTGTAGCCCGCGCGGTAGTCAGCGACCCAAGGGCTGTCGCAAGGATTGCCCTCACCCGTGATGGGGTTGTAAGGGCCCACACGACCAAGCCGCGTAAACCAGCCGCTGAGCGAAGACAGCACGCCCTGCACTGCATCCGGGCCGGGTTCAGGTTGCTTGCGGCCCGGGTGGTTTGGCTCCCACCTCTCCACCAAGTAGACCAGCAGGTATTCAGGTGTGACGTTGCCCAGCCACAACCCCTCGCCGACGCCGTCGAGCCACGCGGACAACTCGGACGCGGCCGCCTCCTGACGACGGCGGGTGGCGTCGGCGAGAGCGGCGTCCATCACCTCTTGCGCCTTTGCCAGCCCCCGTGAGTAATAACCCGGAAGCGGCGGCGGCTCCGAGCGGCGGGGTAGCTGAGACACGCGAGCCAGGCGAAGCCCAGCAAAGGTCGGCCGAGCCTGCGCCACCAGCACGCAAGTGAGAACGAGCCCGGGTAGACGCGCGAGCATGCGAGTCTCACCGGTATCACAGTAGGCGAAAGGGAGCACGGCCCGGACGCCGGGGCAGCGGCAGGAAGCCGAGAGTCCACGAGGTGTGCCGGCGGCAAATCACGCCCGGCAGCAGAGACCTCCGTGACCTATCCGCAAGCCCGAACAGACCACCGGGAGTCAGCCTTCGGCGCGTCAAGAAGCCGATCGAACAGAAGCAAACCCACCTGTCCCAGGTCCAGAGCCAAGCCCAAGCCAGGTTGGGAGAGGTCAAGCACCAAGGGAGGTGCCGACGACCCGAGAGACAGTGACACATCGCGAGAGCCCGCGGGGCTGGAAGCCCCGCCAGCGTCGGAGATACCCTGCAACCAGGAGAATTAAACCAAGCTGAAGAAGCCCGACAACCCGGCTGCGAGCGAGACGGTACCGCGAGCGTTTCAACAACCCTTGGACGTACCGCTCGCAACGTCCGCACCGAAGCCGGTAGTGGCAATGTTGAGGTATCTAGCGAGCGAGATAACCCGCCGTATGAGAGGCTCACCTCCCCGTTCGCGCCAGACCCACCCACCCCGCCCAGTAAGGGCTGCGCACTATAGAGCATGGGTACGGGTAGACCTGGCGCCTATGGGCACACAGGCCAAACTCAATTTAGCCTGAGTACGGCGGGCGCAATTGAACTACAGCAGTGGATTTTTATCCTTAGGTTAGTTATGTTCAGGGTTTGGCACCCGAGCTCAAAGGAACCCGTCGCATACGGTGGTTTTTACCGCCTTGTAACTCTGGACATGGTTCTGTGTGTATGTTTGCCTAGTATGGGAGCCGTATGAGAGCCGTATGGGGGCCGTATCGGCCCAAACGGCGACCGTACAGGCTGTACCCTTCATAGAGATCTACGTCTCTTTGTGGCGAATCAGGAAGATTCATGGCGCTCTTCATGGCGCTCTTCATGGCGTGGTTAATGGCAGATCGGAAACCCTTCATAGAGCTTTTTGTGGCGAGTCAGGAAGATTCATGGCGCTCTTCATGGCGTGGTTAATGGCAGATCGGGAACCCTTCATAGCATCCTTTGTAACGATCCAGGAAGATTCATGGCGCTCTTCATGGCGGGTCTTCATCTATTTTTCCGCATGGCAAACGTTCCCATGAAGCACACCATGAACCGCGCCATGAACCAGCCCATGAAGAGAACCCTGCCTCCGCCATGAACCCGCCATGAAGTGGCCATGAAGACGTGGCGTTCCCAGAGTGACGCAGTGGCGAAGGTAGTGGTTCACCAGCATGACACTGAAATTTCCGGTATATCGGTTAAATGCATGGCTCCAGAGTTTGGCAGTGCCAGTTTCTCGTGGGTTGCGTCTGGCTAGTTCGTTGAGCCGGAGCTGTACGGCATTGCAGTACTGCAGTACGGTCGGTGGCTCAAGGACCCGGCGGCCCATGAGGTTGTTAATGGCGTGTATTTGACAAAATTGTGCTACCTGCGGCTCGTGATATGTGGGTGGGGCGGTGTTCGCGGGTGGGGGCCAGAGCACTGTCAGGCGGTGCAGTCGAGCTTGCTGGGTGTGCGGTTCCTGAGTCCTCTGGGCCCTGTGTGTGGGCACGGGTGATCCGATCATGCGGGTCAGATGTCGTAGTGCAGTCGTGTGGCTATGCTCGCGGCTTGGTTGTGCACGCTGTGTGCATACTGGCGTGCCAATGGGGCGCGCGAGGGGGGCTGTCGGGGGTGGGTTATGGTGGCTGCGGGTAGCAGCTCTGACGCGGCAGGGTTGTAATGCGCTACTGCTGATTACAGCTTCATGAGTCGCGACCTTCCCTCCGTCCGCCTGCCTAGTTACGGCCGCGCGGAGTCTTGCAGCCATGGAAGGTAGCCGCATCTTCCCCCGAGCACCCTTCTTAGGCGAGCTAGTTTCGCGTGGGCAGTGGCAGTTGGCTGCTTCCACCCTCACTGAACCTCTCCTTTGAGGGTCCCTATCCCGTGGTACGGCTTTCCCTTCTGCGTTGCTCTGGGCTGACCTTCTGTTGTCGGCTGCATGCGCTGTAATATTCGTTGATGTTATTTCGTCAATCCTATCTGTTATGATGTTGTCCAGAGCGCTTGTTTCAGACTCTTGATTATTTCCTTCGGACATGTCGCCGCGCTGCCCGTTTTGCGAGAGTAAGGAGCTGAGGTCGCATATGCTTTGGAGACGCTGCACATACGTATTATCAGCATGGGACGGGGTCCCGTTGCGGCTGCGCACTCGTATATTCCAAGCCTTCTGAATCCGTGGGCATTTTCCGATACACTCCCTTACGCTGGCCGCCGAGGTGATAATTCGTCCTTTGAGCGTCAGCTCAGATGTTATGGCTGGGGATACGGAGCCAGGGTCTCTCAAAGGAAGAGGCAAGTATGGTCCCGATGCGCTGTCAATCAGGCTGGCGCTGGGGCTGTCGATTTCCTCCGAGGAATGTAGTAGAGATAGTTTTCCTCTATCGTAAGGATACGTCATGCTTGAAGTGCGCGGAGCTATGGGTCTGTGGTTGGTCCGAGTCGAGAGCCGAGTCCGGAGAGGACCGCGTCGTTGTATCAATTGCTCAATGCCAAGGCCCGAGGCTCTGAGCTTCCGGTCCGGATTTGGCGCCGCACCCTTCCCAGTGCGAGAGCGAACTCTCTTGCATCGGGTTGAGTTAACGGGCCCACCTCCAGTGGACAGCCAGGCTCGCCGCAATGGATTGCAAGCGTTGTGAGGAGTCTGAAGCAAGAATGAGGCCGCAGAGTTGTCGTGATCACAGAGCTCCCCGGCCTCATGGGAAAGGGCCGGGTCGTCCGCGCTCACAGCAGAAGTGCCGGTCGGTCTACGCTTGGCCAAAGCACGATAACCAAGCCATTGTGGTCTTTTGCACAGGCCTCCCGGTCCGGCAGCAGCGCAGGTCCCCTGTTCCGCGCCATTGACGCGTTTGTAGCACAGGGGGTTGACCAGCCGCACGCCGGGGGGCAAGCTGGCTCTCAGACCACCGCATTGGTTGTGTAGTGTAGCAGAGAATGGTTGGAGAGAAGCTGGAGTCTGCACCCTACTTGTCGCGACTAATGGTCTTGCTGTCCGAAGCGCTAGTGCTGCAGCGGCAGCGGAGTATTAGCTATTTATGTGATCATTATTCTTTGTTTATAAATATTATACTCTAATGGATAGCCCACTCTATCTATCGCTATATCTAGCAAAGCAAGCAAGGCATCCTGCTGCTTGACGGATGGGGAGTGCGGGATCGGTGCAGGCTGGTCACCGGCGGCGCAATGTCGTGTCCCGGCTACATATGTACCGACGGTGGCTCTTTGCTTTTTACGGCGATTGCTTTGCTTGCTTGCTTGCGCTGCAAATCAGGCCCCGTCGCTTTATTAGCCGGCAGGTTATTAGCTATCTATCTTGGTAGATGTCGTTCGTTCGTGGGTCTCGCTCGCTCAAGGCCTTCATATATTGCGTGCACGTCAAAGGTCGGCGCCGCCTAGCTATCCACGTACGTACGTTAACGAACTGCACAACTTGCGCATATGCAGCAGCAGGTGCCGCGCGCGCGAACCAAAAGTAGCTACGTAGGCGTCCAAATGACATGATGCATGACTGCTGGACGGAGCTGTGCTTTGAAGCTGCGAATGAAGCTTGCTGTGGGAGTTGTTCTACCTCTATTTCAGCAGAGCAGTTGTGCTCATCGATCAGCTGCTGCTGCTGCTGTTGCTGTTGCTGTTGCTGCGTGCGCGGCAAGGGTGATGAGGTCGAGGACGGAAGAAGCTTTATGTATGCAGCGGCATGAAGCGGGCGGGCGGGTGCGTGGGTGTGCCGAGGGGGTGGATGCGTAGGTGGGTGGGTGGGTGTGCCGAGGGGGTGGGTGGGTGGGTGGGTGGGTGTGCCGAGGGGGTGGGTGGGTGCGTGGCTGCGCCGCTCGCTATCGCTAGGGGCGCCCGCCGTCTGTGCCTACTGCTGGCTGGTTTTCACTGATGTAGAAGGTTGCTTGTTTGGAAATCGGCACCTACTAAGCAGATATGTCGACAGGGGACGGATACATACAAACCGATCATCTAGGCAGGGCGGGCAGCAGGGCGGGTCTACAGCAGCAGTGTTGGGACGGAGTACCTAGGGCATCCGTGGGGATGAATGAATACGTTGAAAATGCCCACACATGACGGGATGGAGTTTGCGCTGATGGGCTTGGGTTGCATAATAAAACTCCGGGCGATCGAATGAATGCGTCATTTCGGCTCGTGCGTGGCGAGCACGTAGAAAGCTGCTGGGGGTTGCCTGTGGTAATGCCTTGCTTGCAACGTTGCAAGATACGCTTGCTGAGCTGGCAGGGCTGGGCTGGGATGGGATCGGATGGGGTGGGGTGGGTTTGCTTGTTGATTGGGGTGGAGCTGCGGCAGACGCAGTGCCACCATACCAGCAGCTCTATCTGTATACGTACCCTCCCTCCCTCACGAAAACCTACCGACCATCCAGCATGGCGGGCAGGCAGGCGGCAGCATGACAGCTAGCTCCGCCACCGCCCATCCATACACTCGCTCGCTACCATCATCCATCCATCCATCCATCCATCCATCCATCCATCCATCCATCCATCCATCCATCCATCCATCCATCCATCCATCCATCCATCCATCCATCCATCCATCCATCCATCCATCCATCCATCCATCCATCCATCCATCCATCCATCCATCCATCCATCCATCCATCCATCCATCCATCCATCCATCCATCCATCCATCCATCCATCCATCCATCCATCCATCCATCCATCCATCCATCCATCCATCCATCCATCCATCCATCCATCCATCCATCGATCCATCCATCCATCCATCCATCCATCCATCCATCCATCCATCCATCCATCCATCCATCCATCCATCCATCCATCCATCCATCCATCCATCCATCCATCCATCCATCCATCCATCCATCCATCCATCCATCCATCCATCCATCCATCCATCCATCCATCCATCCATCAATCCATACATCCAACCATCCATCCATCCATCCATCCATCCATCCATCCATCCATCCATCCATCCATCCATCCATCCATCCATCCATCCATCCATCCATCCATCCATCCATCCATCCATCCATCCATCCATCCATCCATCCATCCATCCATCCATCCATCCATCCATCCATCCATCCATCCATCCATCCATCCATCCATCCATCCATCCATCCATCCATCCATCCATCCATCCATCCATCCATCCATCCATCCATCCATCCATCCATCCATCCATCCATCCATCCATCCATCCATCCATCCATCCATCCATCCATCCATCCATCCATCCATCCATCCATCCATCCATCCATCCATCCATCCATCCATCCATCCATCCATCCATCCATCCATCCATCCATCCATCCATCCATCCATCCATCCATCCATCCATCCATCCATCCATCCATCCATCCATCCATCCATCCATCCATCCATCCATCCATCCATCCATCCATCCATCCATCCAGCCATCCATCCATCCATCCATCCATCCATCCATCCATCCATCCATCCATCCATCCATCCATCCATCCATCCATCCATCCATCCATCCATCCATCCATCCATCCA